>OX454271.1:16323249-17641141 GCA_949715065.1 Periphyllus acericola | reverse complement strand
ATTGCTCGAACCTTCGAACATCCGACTGGTGATTCCACGTGCATGTAGTTTTCACACTACAGTTTTCTCTCATCTAGTTTTACGAGTATGTGTTTCGCATTATGTCAATATCTTCAATAATACACCTCTGACGCGTAAATAATAATCTTAAGACAGAGCCGGTACAATCCCCTCCCTCTCCATGAATGCCTTATAGTTTATCGAAGATTTGTGTTCATCGCCTACCAAAGAGGGTGTGTAAACTAAAAAAAAGGGCTCCCGGTCCGTGCAACTTTGTGTTTAAAACGATTTGTAAATGTATTATCTTCACGCGTGTTTCAGGTGCAGCCGACGTGATCGTAGCGGCCGTCGAACGGAAGCTGAAGCGGAGCCTGAGCGACCGGCAAAATTCCGGTAACGCGACCGGGTCGGACGACGTGACGGTGTTCAACGATACGATGCGAATCCACGTACGACACAAGGCCAGGCCGGACAGCCGGGCCGCGTTCGACAGACCGGCTGAACCTCCTCCGCCGCCGCCGCCGCCACCACCGCTCGCGACGACATCACCTGAACCGGCGCAAGTGCCGTGCTCGCCGACCGTGACCGAACTGTTCCTGCGCGACAGCAGCAGTACGGGCGGCACGACCGGCGGATGCGGCAACGACGAGAACCGTACGGTGGTGCAGGTGTCGCCGTCCCAGGAACCGGGCGGCCGCGCCGGATATCCCGCGGAACCGGAACAGAAAACGTCCATACTGATCAACTCGAGCCCGGGGCTGAAGACGTCGGTGATCATCGGCGAGGGCGGCTCGGCGTACGCGGCGTCGTCCGACAACAAGGTGACCATCAGCATCGGGCCGACAAAGTGCGCGGGCCGCGGCGGCCGGGCCGTGGGCAACTACCGGAGCAACGTGACGGTCGTGGACCGGGCGGGCTCGCGGATGTCCGAGTTCATCCGGATGAACTACGACCCGGTGCAGGCGGCCCGGCTGGACGTGACGCCGCACGTGTGCGGTCGCCGGTCCGCGGCCGCGTCCCTGGTCAGCCCGTACAGGGTGTCGGAGATCGAAAAGCGCGTGCCGTCGTCGTCCGACGACACCGGGTCCAGTTCCGAGTCGTGTTACGCGTCCGCCAAGGAGGACGCGTCGTACTCGTCGGCCGCGTCGTCCGCGTCGTCCTCGTCGTCGTCCGCGTCCTCGCTTTCGTCCTCGTTCTCGTCCACGTGCTCGTCCGCGGCCGCGCGCAACAGCGGCCGCCTGTCGCCGGTGCATCACCACCACAGCCACTACGACGCCGAGCCCATCTACGAGGAGATATCGGAATCGCCCGCGCCGCCGCCGCTGCCCACGTGCCCGCCGCCCGACCGCGTCGACCACCACGAGCCGCCGGCCGCCCTGCCGTCCCGGTCCATATTCGAGGGGGCCACCAAGTACGACATCATCAACTACCTGGTGGACGCGAAACGCCGGTGCGGCTCGCTGCACGACACCAGCGGCTGTTCCAGTCCCAAGTTCGTGGTGGTGTCCGACGAGCACGGCGCGTCCGAGTCCGAGGCCAACGGCACGTGCAACGATTCCGGCGAGGAGTACGGCGGCGGCGGTGGCGGCGGTGGCCACGGCGCTACTCTGGCCACGCTGCAGTCGGCCGCGGCGGACGCGGCCAAGAAGGCCACGGTGGACATCGAGCGCAACGATTCGGGTGTCGGTTCGGAGACGAGCCAGAGTTCGCGGAGCAAGTGGCAGCAGCAGCACGAGACGCAGCACAGTTGCGAGGACTGCGATCAACCGGTCGAAATACAAACGACCGACGGGTGAGTGACGATAACACGACAGTTGGATTGTTCGTACGCAATTGTCATGCTGTGAAGGGAAAAATATTGAATTCGGTGCACGCGGGAGAATTACCGTCCGCCATATTACAGTAGTGCGATGTAGTATAATAACCGTACGCGCATTCGTACGAAGCCTTTTATTTTTTATCGTCCACTGGGGATTACACGGACTAGATTGCCAAGAGCACTTTATGTGCACACACCCACACACACGGCCGCACTTACTCGTTCGTTCGTGCGAAGCCGCACGTTTCCACTATTACGTGATCGATTTCACGGATAAAGCAACGTCCGCGGGATACAACGACAACCCTCCTCGAAAACGAGCACCCGAAAAGCACATCTCTTCCCCTCGTGGATACTCCAGAAACGGCCAACCCCCTATCACGTCAGAAATGAACCAGAACTTTGGTGTCCGTCGCGACGGGTTTACGCATATAATTCTCTGCGGACGGTGGTTCTCGAACCGATGGGATGGGCGCAGGAGGACTGATTACATTACCAATTATAAGCCTTAAAAAATTGTAGCGTTTCCCAAGGTCCCTTGGTTTTTAATTTGGGGGGTGGCGGGGGGGGGGTAATAACGTCATAACGTCTCTCAACTTTTATTTACCAATCCGAGCATGGTCCGCGATGCGTACCAGCGTTCCTACCGAAAGCATATTTTGTGTTCGTTCGCGCTTCGGCGCACATCTTACGCCGGCAGAATGATTTATTCTCCGCGTTCATATCACGTTTCCACGGACGACCGCTCCTCAACGTCGGTTTACCGGGTGTGGTAACGCTCGACGATCGTCTTGGCGGATCCGTACTATATTCTTGTACGGCGGGACAACGGGCGGCGCGTGCTTACCACGTTCGCGGTACACGTAAACACTCGTATTTTATGGTCTCTCCGGCTCGCCCTCGTCCCCGTGTGTTCACAACGCACGCATTACATTTCACGCGCAGACCGTACGTCGAAAACGGCATCTGAATGCACGCTGGCAGCTGGGTGGGGTAAATCGAACCGAACGGCATTTTCGCAAAGTCACGTTTATACGTGTTACTGCAACACCGGTCTATTATTACGTATATTATGCACCTATACCATCCGTACGTAACGCCGAGAAAGTGTGTGCCTCGTGTGTGGCGATAACCTGGGTAGGCATAATACAGGCGGCTATGTTAGAAGTACACATTATAACACAGTCTATACACATACACATTCGAACGCAGTTGAAGGAAAACGAATGCTGCACTGCCTACACGAGCGCGGATATATATTATATACATACCAAATGGCGGTCCGCGGCCCACGTCTGGCCCGCGAACACATTTTATTCGCCCTGCGGACAAGGAAAAAAGAGTAAAAAGTAAAAACCGATAATAAAATACGAATAAACTTCAATAGCAAACTTACTTGCCATTTTTCCCACTAATTTTACCCCGACTTTCTATTTATATAATAGTATTGCTGTTAATTTGTATTTTATTTTATTTTATTTTTTTCAATTTATTATTTTTCATTTGAGTTATACTTTTGCTTCATTACATAATATGTTAAAAATATTTGTTCGGCTATTTTTACGGCCCCCGAAAATTTTCAAAATTCCCGATTCGGCCCTTCAAAAATATTAATTGGTGACCCCTGATATAGTGTAAATAGTGTACAGCTATATAGCCCGCAGTCTCGGCCGCGCAAAAAAACACGCGATTCACGTGAACAAACGTTATCGTTTCCATGCGTATTCCATTCGCGGGTGTAACCTTACTCATAACCTACTTCTAAAACGCGCCGCACATTTCGAACGTGTTTTCGCTAGGGCCGGGCTAATAAGAAAGATCCGAGTGGGCCGCAGCACAGGGTCCCACACAGTTTTATAAATATATTTTAACGGTAAAAGTGTGAAGAAAAAAAATTGAAAACCACGTGTACTACATCACGAGTAATGCTTACCTCGCATAGCCGTCCCGCGGACACTTTGCGTGTCTAAATTATTTTTTTCCGCAGAATAACCTTCGACTCCGAACGGGTTTAACTCTTGAAGTACGCCGAATGTTCTGTTCGAATTACGTATTCGAAATTCGCGGCGTTTCCCGCATCCAGAAACGTTTAGTTTATTGTTCGGTTATAACTTCTAATAACTTTTCGTATCCGACACGTGAGACGTGACGGTTAATGTATGAAACCAATTAAAACAATTTCCACACACAAGTTTCCGATGTACATACCATATAATATGACAACTATTACAACGGAATTGGGTCAAAGCGTGACATTCTCGGTAGTACCCGAACTGTGAACACGTGATGTCATATTGAGGTGACTAAGTGCATGCATACCTATGCACTGCGCGCGTCCATCGCACACAGCAGCCGTCTTCATCAATACTATTGGTAATGGCCAGGGATTAGGTTCTCGCGTGCTGCATGCACTACGTTTAATTGAAAAATATTTTGTGCTTAGTACGAGTACTGTTCAATTATAGACAGGAGCCATGTTTAAATAATCAAAGATAGAACTTCAGAAGTATTTAGTAGGTAACACGTATAATATAAATGTATAAATATATATATATATATAGGTAATAATAAATGACCGGCGCAGCTGTGTTATCCACTGATTGATTTCGCCTACTCGCCGTAATTTATAGCGTAGAAAATGTTTATATATTTTTAGACACTTGAGACATTTTTTAAGTAATCTTGACGATAAAAAATACGGCATAATTGCACTTCACCGTATACGGTGCTAAAGCCTAAAACCTACTCGACGATAACAAAACTACCGTAATTGTGAAATCACCAACAATAATCGGCGACGGGTGCAAATTGCAAAGAGAAAAAAAAATTATCGACTTATTTCCCATACATTTTATGTTGAACCATGACGACGAATCAGAAATTATCAGAAATTTTATCTTAATTTTTGTTTCGTGTAAAAGTCGTTATTTGTTTCTACAAGTTACAACGCCGAACATGTGTGTAGGTTTCATACTTTTTCTTTTCTCCGATTTATCCAGTGCAATACATCATGTTACGAACATTTAAAATCGATTGCGTTTCCCAACTCACGAAAAGACTATTGCCATGCTGCTGTATGACGCCCGTCACCTACTAGCACCATCGATTAAATATTTAATATTATGTTTAAACGCCGGCGGATACGTGGCATTATTGTTCGTAATAGTTAAATAGGTTAATAGTAATAAGAAATCCGAACAAAAATTTAACTTTTCGAAACAAGAGCTTCGGTAATGATCGCGATTCTATTATATTTCGATCGCGGAAACGGAGAGTTGAGAGTTTCGAGCTGGAGCGCGAAATATTTTCGATACAGTGCAAACTGACATATGTTTAAACCAGCGTTATCCGACCTTTTTTCATTCACGTACCCCTCGACCGGCCGTTCACCAGAGCTTCACGTGCCTCCTTTGCCAATTCGATGACCACGTTTTTGTTTTCGCTCGGTGCTAGAGTGTTATATTATTATATACACGTCATGTATAATAAATGGTAAACATTGAAAAACACCCGTTTTTACGTATTTGTAAAGAATTGTACGACGGTTGTTTTAAATAAATCATGTGTACCATAGTCACGCATCAAGTTATTGCGAAAGGTTTTTATTCGTGTGACAAAAGTTTTTCATTTTCAATAGCATATGGTATTATAATATAATAAGCATCGCACGTTCCCGAAACGAACGCGATTCAATACACTTTCCCCCTCCACCCCGTATCCCTTTTCTCCCGCGTACGCCTTGAGATCGTCGCCGCGTACGTCCTTGCAAGGACTCTCGCACCGCGTCGGTCGGGGAACACCGGTCTGAACGTAACCTAACCAGGTCTAAACCCATGTATGACGCATTGTTCGCAGCGGTATCATGTTCGCCCCGCTGGTGTGCCGCAAGTGTCACAAGCGCAGGGCCGAGCGGCGCGAGATCATAGCGGAGATCGTGGAGACGGAGGAGAAGTACGGCCGGGACCTGGACATCATCACCGAGGAGTTCTACCGGCCCATGATGGTGGCCGGTCTGCTGAACGCCGACCAGCTGACGTCCGTGTTCCTGAACGTGGCCGAGCTGAAGGAGCACAGCGCCGCGCTGTCGCTGAAGCTGCGCGACGCGTACGAGATAGCCGTGGAACAGGGCGACGACGACCTGCTCACCGTCAACATCGGCCGACTGTTCCTGGAAGCCTCGCCGTCCATGCTGCACGCGTTCCAGTCGTACTGCACCCGACAGGTGTGTACCTACTGCGCGCGGCCTGCAGCGTCCACGTACACATCGTACACCGGCCGTTCGTTGGTTCCTTACACCCACCGTATACCACACCCATCGCGCGACTTGGCATTTGTTAGCAAAGTGCAACACCATCAGTGCCGTGCCAAATGACGGTGCATCGATGACGTGCAATTTAGCCAACGAAAAGCCATTCGACCCCCACCACCCGCGCACTAATAAATCGTAAACGATCACTTTCAATGTTTATGCTGTCTACCAGCAAGTACAAACAAACGAAACGGTTAAAGACATAATATGTATTTTAAAATCTAGTAACAAGGGGAGTACACAACCCGAGTACCCACCAGCTTCCACGAACATCCACCACCCCATTTTATGGGTGTATCGACGGATACACCTCAAGTACCGGAAAACCGCTACTGAGTAATACTAATAATAATAGTGCGCTCATAAAAATTATTCCAATTATTAATAGATTTCGTATACATCGACATGTTGTTCACGGGCCGTTTGAGGTGTAAAAAATACATAACTATGTATTACTTCGTCGGAAATGTTTTTATCGCGATAAATTAAACTATTGTAATTACTAATAACTGAATACGATTACATTATTTGTGTAATGGTATAACTCTACAAATTGAACTTACCGTCGCGTATAGTAAATTCGATTTTAAAAAATGTATAAAATAATAAATCAAAATATTTCCTTGTACGATGTAACCGCAAATTCATCCATATCCTATGCTCACCCATCTCCTGCACACTACGAGTCATATTATGAATTTACAAAATTGTGTTTGTTTTTTTTTTTTTACAAAAGGGTAACGCCGCTCTGCTACTAGCTAATCTGGAAAAGGAGAAAGAGTTGTTGCGAATATTCTTGCGGGTGTCGCAAATGGAAAACGCCGTGCTACGCCGGATGAACCTCAACAGTTTCCTCATGGTGAGTGTGACAGTAAAAAATTATATTTTCCAGTAGCAAACTGCGGCAAAAACAATTGCATTGTTGAAGTACAAGTAGTTTATAAAAAACGACTACGTCTGGTTTGGAAAGCTTGTAGTAAAATAAAATCGACGAATATTATTATTCGGTAAATCGCCGATTTTTTTTTCCGCCCGTCCACCGGTCGAGCTGCAAATCTGCCATTCCAAAAACCAAAGACCCAAGAATCATTGTCGTATTTAGTGGGGTGGACGCTAATTTTACGTTCACAATTTTTTACTATTAACATGGTTTTTTTTTCTCCCCGGGGTGGAAAATTCCCAAATACGGCGCCTTGATGTAATAGTATGCCGTACATGTCCGACCGTGACTGTCGCGGACGTAACGGATTTCGACGAATTGGGTGGCGAGAGGGAAGCGTCGACGGCCTCGCGCACATCATAATTTTTCACCGCACACAAAAACGGTTTATTTTTATTGTCTGTTCGCGCTGCAGGTGCCCGTGCAACGCGTGACCAAGTATCCGCTGCTGTTGGCCCGTCTGTACAAAGTCACGCCCGAACACCATCTGGAAGCTCGGCAGACGCTCAACGAGGCGAGGCATAAGATACAGCTGCACCTGGAACACATCAATTCGGTGAGTACGACGACATGACGCCGCGAGTGGTGTGATTTCCATACTTTCCGCGGTTCTCGTCGTGTTTTATTGTTACGTGAACGGTCGCCGTTTGTTCGCAGCTGGCCAAAGACATCAGTTCCACGAAACTGTGGCGGAAAATCTACGCGATCAATGGGAAGCGCCCGGACAGCGAGGACTTGGCCGACATCAAGTTCCGCAAGGTAAGATTGTTACATTATAATTATACCGTACCGTCGATTTGTCCACTTTAAATTGTGTATTATGTACGTTACGTATTATTATTGTTCCGCGTGCGATTTAGATGCGTTAGAACATTGCGTCGCCGCGCGAAAAATCTCAACGAAATCTGCAGTATCCGTCGTCAATTCTCTGCTGTTGTACCGATATTTTATCGGAAACGAAAACGTAACATAACGTGACGAGGGTTTTGCGTATAGTTTTATGTGGCCGCAAAACACGTATTTATCCGTCCGGGACGAGAAAACGTCGTGGTATCGAGAACGCACGTAGTACTCTAAATATAATATTGAAAGTTGAAAGTCCAACGCTTTTTTCAATTTCGTTAGTGCCGGTGGTGGATCGCGCTGCGTGCCTATACTTCCTAGTGGTCGATACTGATCCACAAACGCGGTCTTGATTGTAAAATGTAACGTTTTTGTCGAAGGAACCACGCGAAAATCGTATCTTTCCACACCTGTACGAGCAAATATCGAAAATTGTTCGCATCCCGTGCGATTGCAAAAACTCAACGCCGGTGTGTTCGGTTAGAGTTTACACTCGACGTAATGATACCACGTAAAAATACTATTATGTACCGGTATGGATTATAAACATTTTGGGTTTTTCATTTCGCGATGACTACTGTAAACATTTTCCGATGGATAACACATATTCCTCATATTATACCGAAGGTGTAACGAAAACGTGGACTTCGAAGAGCGTTTGAGATCACGCACTTAAACGCATCGACGAACAATGATGTTTTTGTTCACGAATCTGTTATTTGAACAGGTGGCTGTGGACGTGCTCGAATGGTCAGGCCTCGGCGAAGAGATCCGGTTCGCCATGGAGGGACGACTGCTATACACGCAACCGTCTGACCACAACTGGCGGCGGGGCGGCAGGACGATCAAGCTGATGCCGATAAACGCGATCATCGTGACCCTGGGAAAGGTGAAATATCATTTTTAGTCGTTATTATTATGATTATCATTAAGCTGATCATTATTACTACTGTTATTATCTCGGTGTCGCCGTAATATAACATTATGTAGTCGGTGGCAATAAACGCGCCGTGCGTTATTGTACGGTGTAATAATATTGTTACATTTTTCTTATGTGTGTCTGTGCGAGTTTAGCCCAACGACAATTACAACCCGGATGCAGATGACATCGCGTTTCCGAAACAGAACGGCATCCGAGACGCTTCGTTGGTGTTGCTCAAAGAGAAGAGCGGCCGGATCAGTTTGCTTCGGGTACGTTTGGAGAAAAAAAAATAAGCCAAAAATACCGTTTTTCTTTCGGGAAAACATAACTATAATGACAATAATAATAATAATAATAATAATGGTGCAGTCTGTGCGAACGCGGTACATAACTATTATAGTACTGTGTATATATTGTATAAGCTACGACGCGTCGTGAAAATGCCGTTCTCCCTAGCGCGCTTGATGGGAAAGAGATTTTCTCGGATTCTTCCCGTCGATCACAGACGCGATTTACGAATTCGTGATAACAAATAATTGTTAATACATCGTGATTACTGATATTTTCCAAACTCTGATCGATCGTTTTCCTATTATCGCGGGATCTCCGGTGGTAGTATTCATAGTATTGAGGATAATAAATCATCCCGACGGTCTAACTGCGCAGGTGCGCGTACGGAGCAAGTCGATCTCAAACGATCGCTTGAACCCCGCGCGCTGGTAACGTAACGATGGACAAATGCGTTGAGATTTTAATCGATCATTTTTATTTCAGGAACCAATGTACCTAGACCGATGTGTGGTGTGCTGTGAAAGCGACTGGGACGATTATTTCGAACTGCACGAAATCACCACCAAGGACACGTACATACTGAAAGTAAGTTTTCATTCGGAATGCTTACACACGTACCGGTCGGCTGTAATACAAATTGTGTATCATGTAATATATTCTACGTGTTGTTATCCGGTGAGCGACGAACAGCCACCGAAGATCACACACCCTGGAAAAAATAAATATCAACGTTTAGTCGAGAGGGTGTAACGCCATTATTTACCATCATTGTCTATTCCGACATGATATATTGTACCGCTGTAGGTACTCGGTCTCGAATTCTTTCCATTTCGGCATTGAACGAAAAGTACAGAAGCGAATTATGAAAATATTTTTCCGTATCGTAACTTCAACCTTCTACGTTTTTCTGATTAATTTAATACGAATAATTTCAACGTGAAATTGTCGAATCCGGATCATCTCCACGGTCAAACACTGCGGTACTTAACTAATGGCTACATGGAAACTTATTTTTTCCGTCAAACGAAAACACTGTTCTCGTTACGAAACCCACAACCTTAAGGACAATTTTTTTTCTTACATTTTGTCAAGGCAACACATATCAAACGTTAATGAATGTTGACGCGATTGCGTGCAGTTCGGAAAACGGCGGTTAGGTACAGGTGGGAGCGGCGGCGGTAAAAAGTACTTTTCGATATTATTATAATAGATCACTCGAGCGATTCGTTCTCGATCGTCTGATAGTTTCGTAGAAAAATTTACTTAGAACCGCGACCGACTGTTAATAATAGTGTAACGCGGGTGGGGCGGGGGGGGGGAACTCTCACCAAAAATATATGCCTGTATTAACAGTCGTAATAATATTATTGTTTAGGGCCAGGACGGTGAACAGACGAAAATGTGGTACCGTCAGTTGCAGTATCATTGCCAGACGCTCGGATGCTGGAGGAAAAGAAGGAATGCGCTGGCGAACATTATGATCAACAGAAACTGCACATAGGCGTACCTCTCTCCTCGATCGTCATTGCTGACCGGGTACGGAAACCTTCGGTAGTGACACACGAGCGCGCATAATATTATGATTGTAATATTATAATTACCAAAAATACAATTAGCAACTGACATCCGTTACCAGTTACATATGACGATTTTTATTTTATTTTATTTTATTTGTAACTTAATCTATTATAAATTATTAAATAACACATCATTATTGTACCTATATAATATTATACATGTATATTTTAAATATCACGCGGTATTGTTCGAATACGATTTTTCGGCAATCCTCCAGTTCGTGGACCGAATTACAAAATAAATTATTTGTTCGGTAATCTATAAATTATATTTACGTATAAAATAAATATTTATATACATTATTATTTAATTTGTATTAAAACAACGGTAGGTTAAACGTTAACACCACTTGAGTTCGTGAGTGAAAACCGAAAATATCGATGTGAAACTATATAAACAAATGTTACGCATTACTATCATAATGCTCGTTTATTATTATTATTATATTATTATTATTATTATTTAATTATTATTAATGATTAGGATAATGTTCCTTTTTAATTGTTTTTGTCAACATTATTTCTATCACTCTCTGTTACATCGACTAGCTATTTTCGATGACTTGCTATTTATTTATTTCCATTAAGTATTCTTGTACTCTTGATGTTGTTTTAATTACACACACACACACACACACACACATATAATATATAAATACGGTAGTATTTCGATTGCGTTTTTACCCTTGTCCATAATATAGCCGTTATTGCTACAGACATAAATATTATTTGCTTCGCCTAGCAATAAGGTAAAACACGCTATCATGCAGCAAAACCATGCAACGGTGACGTTGTTGCTGACGAAAAAAATAACACTACTGTCACATTGCACAGTATTCGAATACAAATTTACGAACAATAATTTTTTTATCTTAAACAGTTCCGATCCGGAATCGAATCAATAAGCTATATGAGCACTCACTTGGCGTGACTAATGCACTATAGCTATACCTATATAGTGTGGCTGCATTATTTGTCGTCGGATTTTTCGCAGTCCCGCGCAGTGGCACCAACCAAAGTCCATGTTGTTTCGCGAGAATAACGAAAATTTATAGCCCCATCAATCCGATGAACCATTTGTACCGTATTCGTTATAGTTCGAACTCGAATCAGTTGATTAGTGAATCTAAACGTTTTTTATGGTGTAGACTGTAAATATTTTATAATAAATGTGCTGTTCAAATTCCATTATACAAATCGTTTTATGATTTTTAATCAAATGTACATGCAAATTTTTCCCATGTTCTAAACCCGTGTATGCATAATGTTGAATAGCCGACCACATTATACTGTGTTTCGGTACTTATAGATTATAAGATAATCATGATTGTTGCAAATAAATAATAAAGTTTTTTGGGAGGTACCTAAAACAAAAAAAAAAAGGAAAAAAATTCTGTCATTTTAATATATTCATATAACCGTACGTAATATTCATGAGAGTCTGTGGACAAAATATGTAAATCAAAATTCTGTTTTCTCGTTTTTTCTTAGCATTAGTAAAAAGCACTAAAAACTTCAGGTTTTTAATTAAGAACTCTTAAATATTTTCAATTCCAATTAAAAGAAAAAATCGATAAGAAATAATAGTTGCAGTCAAGTCTTACGCTTTAACCAGGTACACTTGTCGAATACATGACCATTTTAAATTTACATTGGAATGTTTTCTATTTATAATCATAACATAGAATAATTGTGGCTGTAACATTATTAATTAATTATTGTACGTTACATATTAGTTCATAATATAAATTATTTCACCGAAATACTCCACAACCACCCTCAAACCATAGCCAACACCATTAAATTCATCACAGCCACCTAGCTTCAAACCGAAATTTAAAAAGTCCACAATACCCAAATCGATTTAATCATTTATAAACCCAATAGCCCATGTTGCCGAGGGTTCTTCTCTTTAATAAAAAAAAAAAAATTATTTTACGCTTCTAGCGTCGTAATAAGTAATGCAAAAAATACCATTTGGAAAGTATTACGTTTCGAAATGAATACACGGATCATTAGTTATTTTTTTCTATATAAATACAATATACAAAGTATTCTTTCAATTAGTAACAATAAAAATAATCAATAGGTACATTAATCTTGACAACTGTCAATCGACGTTTTAAGATTTTATGCCTAAATATTCTAAAAAAAATTTATGGAAAACATTTGAAAATAACTATAACTATAACAATGACATTGTTGACTTTATGCCCAGATTTTTCGAGAAAAAACAATATCTTATCCACTTACAAGTTTTTTTGCCAAACAATAATTATTTCAAAATATTATAAAATAAATTATTTATGATACAGTACAAGCCTTTATTTAATGTTATAGTTATAAGATTATTTATTGGGTTACAATCGTATGTTAAAAAATACGACTCGTGGCGATTTTGTGATTTCAAAATTACAGTGATTTTTTTCTTTTAAATATAGTAAATATAAATACATAATTTTAAACAATATTAGTTTATATACTAACACAAATTATTTTTAATAATTTATTTATTTTAAAATCCACAAATGGTTGTACATATTGAAAATTAGTTGTATATTCAATAAATAAAAATTGTAAAAAGAACAATACATATACGATTAACTAAGGCTTGTTTTCAAAGCTTTTCAGATTTGTTTTTGAATGTCATTACTCACTAAAAATTTAAAATACAGTACAAAAGTTTCTTCAGAGTGAAAACCCGGTACTCTCTGTGTAATCCCTGCTCTTTTTACGTTTCATGAACTCAGTAATTAATCGTACCACTTAGTGTTATAGTATAACTATCAACTTTCATAGACGCATAGTAATACGATTACTCATACACGAACCTTTAGCATTTAGATATATATGAGTATATGACAACACTAGTGAGTCACACAATTTAATGGATGTGATTGTTAAAAATAAATAAAAATAATTATAATATAAATAATCACCAATCAGTTTAATTATTCCACATTGTAGCATTTTTATCAATTATAATGTTTTAAATACATGTACACGCATCTTAACTTACATAAATATTAATACATATAAATTCATGATCAGAATTGCATACAGTTCAATCAAAGAACAATTACATTTAAAAACATAAATAATTCAAACAAATGTTTAATAGCCATATAGGTATACTTACTATTAGTTTTAGAATCTAACAATTCGTCGAGCTTCAATGTTTCTCTGATCGAGTAGCTACGGAAGTATCTAAGGCAACAGAGATCTAAAAACTAGAATATCGTCAATCCAGATTTTTATAAAAATTTTCTTTTTCTATTCAAGACGTATCCTTAAAATTGCATATGTTACACAATTTCAAAATTATTTTATTCTCTAAAAACACTTGAGGTAAAATTAACGTTAACATATACTTATTTTTAAAGGACACCCTGTTTTTGTTATATTAATGAAAACTAAATTTCTAAAATATTGATATACCTACTACATCTCTATACTCATACCTTACTAGAGTTTACTAGTAAGAAGTAACTAGTTGTATACTAGTTACAATAGTTATACCAACGAAACAAATGAGGCAATTAAAAAATGATTAGATGTATTTAAACATATTGTAGTACAATATTTATTTAATATTAAAACATTATTAGGAACAACACAATATCATTTTATCTGAAATCTAAATACTTGATTAAAAAAAAATAATAAAAGTATTCTATACTGCGTAAAGAACTGCAGTTGAATACCTATTTGCAATTGCACAAATAGTCGATTTTCAGACAATCGGTAGGTTAAGGAAAATTATTTGAAAAATGCAAAAAATCTAAACGTTCACATGAAAAAAAAAAAAAATGACGTGCCAAACTAATCCTATTTTAGTATAACGTGATAATGTATCCATTGCGAATCAAAATACTTGCCATTAGTTTAATTTAATGTACTAGTGTATTATAATTCAACAACGTAAGTGTTTAAAAAATTGAGCAAAGGGACAATAATAATTATTGAACATAAAATAAAATAAATTCAGCATTTATGCTTGTATGAATATTAAATACACCATGTAACTATGAACGAACACGTCCATACAAATGTAAAGACTCTACAGTAGCATATCCGGCACGATGAGACGATTTAACTTCATAACATTTTTCCAAAAGTAACTGAACGGCCATTCTCGGTCATTTCTGTTTCGATGACCTCTGGACTTCTATAACGGTAATTTAAAAATTAAATCGTGAAGTATTCATAATGTATCCACTTTGCCTTAAAAATATAATAATTACCTGGTTGGAATTTTCGTGAATAACGCAAAAGTCACCGTATCATTGTTATCTAAAAATAAAAATAAAACTCAACGCGTTAGATTTGTACACGTTCCGGAGTTAATT
The DNA here is from genome assembly GCA_949715065.1 of Periphyllus acericola. NCBI lineage: Eukaryota > Metazoa > Arthropoda > Insecta > Hemiptera > Aphididae > Periphyllus > Periphyllus acericola. The sequence continues at coordinate 17,626,091 of OX454271.1, read as the reverse complement.
TAAATTGTATGTGTAATTATTTACATGTGTAGATATTTATTAAACTACAATGTCTGTAATGTATTAACGTTGTCGATCAATTAATATTGCACACGAGCCTCATATACATATGGGTAATTACCAGCTCATAAAATGTAATAGATTAAAAAATTATAGATTAATAATAGATTATAAAAAAATATTGTCTTGCACAGACTGCTCCCTAACTAAAATATACGGCATATGCATTATAGTATATTTTTTAAATTTCAAAATAGTCGCACGTCAAAAACATAATGAAATAAATATGCCCACCTAATCATTATAATTATAGTTAACATTAACCCATTCCATATTTTATTTCCATTAAAAATCCAGTTTTCAACTACATTGAACAAGGTTAGCATTCCATATTTATTTATCCCACTAAATTATATAATTTTAATTACATTATTAAACTGGAATCCTTTTTTTTTATCTTATTTAATTTTAATTGTTCAGGGAAAATAATTAACATATATTTTTATTAATCTTCAATATGCAATTGTTTGTACAAAGAAATTTCTGATGAAAAACAAATAATAATGATTAATGTTATTTATTACTACTGTGACATAAAGAATTGTTAATAAATCGATATTAAAATAACTTATTAGTTTTTACAGATTATTTGTTCTGGTGAAACATTAATATCCAAAATATTTACCAGGCGGACGGGCAAACAGGTTTCATATACATAATATTATGATATTGTGTCTTAAATTATAAAAATTACCATACTAATCAGATTATACATATACATATATATCTTTCCAGTAGGATCAACTGTAGTTCTTAGCGTATTCATTCACAAGCACCAAATACTAAATTTATTGAGCTTATTCTTACTAATAATTTTATTATATTCACTGAGTTGTTTTACTCGAGTGAAATATCGATTAATAGCGATTGAACTTTCGACCACTTGGTAGTACATGCAGTCTGAAAGTGTAACTTTGTGTATCTACAACGGCGTATAACCCCATATCGATACTGTTTTATTATACTAATTTTAATTATTTTACTTTATAACAAATGTACCCTGAACAGTGAAACTCTCCAAATCTTTTGGTTCAATCCGAAAAAATGGAACTGCCAAAGTTTTGCAGTTTTGCTATTTGTCTTGCTTTAAAACCCGGGCCCTCTGTTTACTAACGTATAGCCATATTCAAGTTGGGTTAATCTTAAGTATATTCAGTTAATACCCCCAACTCCTAAAATCGTATATTTATTAATATTACCCAAGGCGTGTGGCTAATATTAGTTTAACCCGGCTAATGTTAACATTATCCAAAGTTTGGACATTACACGTAGGTAACATATGTAGTATATATTTAATAGATGAACGTGTAATGGTAAAGTGTATCATATAATATTGCAAACTATCAAATACAGTAGATTCGTGGTAAAATTTGTCGATATATAGAAGCGTATTCGTATATTTCAATAAGTTAAACAAGATTGAAATGGAATATAAATTGGACATTCAAATCATGCAAGACATTGATAAAAACAGGTGACCAAGTTTTAAAATATAAAGATTAAACTATTTTAACTTTTTCAATTTCGAAACTTATTTGATTTTAACGATATAAGTTTTTACTTTGATAAAAATAAATACCTTATGTTATGAGTAAATCAATTTTTATGAAAAAAAAACGTTAACAATTGCATTTTGAAACAAAGATTTAAAACGTTTGAAACGTATAGCTAGGCTATGGAACTTGCGAGTAAATAATGTCCAAGTTAAACCTATATTTAACCAGTAAATGTAATTTATTTTGTCATAGTTCGTTGAATTATTATTTCTCCTTTCATTGTTGTTGATTCCCTTTTACTTCATAAAAAGAGTAAATAAGTTTCAAAAGAATATTATATTAACAATGACGATTAAATATTAACTATATTATAAATGTATTATTAAATACACATTTACTCAGTTTTTGTGACGGTAGTGGGGCTTAACGGAAAACGGTATTAAAATGATAAATGTAAAAAGTTGACAGCGATTCTTCTTATCCTGTTTTTTTTTTCGGATCTTGGTTCGTCTTAATATAGCATAATATGATGACATGGTGTAATATTATTTATTATTTTTAACTTTAACGCGACAGTTATCATGTTCATAAAATGAATTTCAATTTACCAAAAATGGTTAAAATGTTGTGAAAACAGGCGCTTATTTTTACTTACCAATCAGCTTAAGCAATGTTTAAATCTAGTCGGTTACCAATAAAAAACAAACATCTATTGAATGCGTTTGGTTTTCTATTTATTATTCATCTAATAATAAATGAATAATAGTATTTGTGATACGTTGATTGGTCTTGATTCCGTACAACGTAAATTTGTTTTGTACTGAATTTAAAAATAAAATGATTACTTTTCTAAATAATTCAATTTTATAGGAATAAATGAATATAGTACCAAGACGTTTTTTTATAAATGATTACATAAGCATCCAATCGTACCAAAATGATTTACGCAGACAGAAGGATCAGCGATTAATATTATATGTAGTTCGTAAACTGAAAGTAAACTGACATTCAAAGTAGAGTATTCGGTACCCGTATCAAAAGCGATGTAAATAACAATTTATTTATAATACCTGGTAACTGGAATGATACGAATGAATATTTCATCAGATTTAGTGTACATCATCGCAGTATAATAAGCAAACCGAGAGAATGCGAAATAAATTTGAGTACCTACTTTTTTTAAAAAAACGGTCGCACAATATTCAATCGTTATTTTTTTTTATCACTATTGCCGATCATAGAGATTTCTCGAGACCACATTAATTTAATGTAACATGCACAGTTCAAATTGGTGAAACACATTTTTCAATAGTAACGGTGGTATCATGAAAAAAATGATTTCGCTAGTGGGGTATATTACCTAACACTTTGAGTGCCGTACTATATTATTCCTGTAGTAGTTTGATACGTTTGGAATGGTTTTCAGTTGTCTACACAAGTAAATCCACCTCGGCGGCGGAGGTTGATCGAGTGCGAAATATCGGGCGAGTGCAGGCCGAAGCTGTTGGACCGGAACGTTAAAACGTATGACATGAGTCATGACGTTTTAATCGAGACTCGGTCCTCTGCCACAGCTATACCGGAGCAATAAGACTATTCGTGGAAACTATAATCCCATCGCGCCGCAGCGATAAAACTGCGAGCCGTCGTGGGTAGAAGCGTAGGACTTAACTTTGGAGCGGACACATATCAAATTTGTTCATCGATCCAGTTTTTAGTAATTACTTCCTTACACACCGCGGTGGTGACATTGGTGTTTGAATTTCATTTCTACTAGTTGCCAATGGGGTAATTTTCTAATAAATAGTTGTAAGAATTAATCTATAAAAAAAAGCTCGTATGGGGCGAGGACAGCGAGGTATACGAAACCTAATTGGTGGTTAGGGATAGGGGGGGGGGGGGTTGACCGTGCTAACCCCGCTACCGAGCACACGTAAACGGTATTACAGCTACTTGATGATAACGTAATATTTTCTAAAAGGCGATTATAGAGACCAACGAAAAACGTCAACGTACATTGCACGGATGACGGCCCCATGATGGTAGTAGACATGGTGCGTTTCGCGTCGTTGGTCATGGACCGTCTGAACGACACCGTCCTGTTTGTCACCACGCTCCGGCGGACAATAGGCACCGCGGACAGTGTGTAGAGCACGGGATTGACCGCAGCATTCAAAGGCAAAACGAAAACGGCTACCCAAGCAAACACCTGAAAAACAAAATATTCAACAGTCACACGGGGCAGTGGCGCATACGCAGGGTCAGTGTTCTAAGGGTTCTACCCCCCTCCCCCCTCCCACCCCCCGAATAACTGTTTCCTCCCAAAGTTTCAGTGTTAATGATTTTACTATCAACGGTTAAGACCCTAACCTAACTAAAATCCTGCGTATATACCGTCCTATGATACGTTGTGCGTGCTAATTTATAAATTTCTATGCATAGTGCTTCGAATGCATTATAGGTGCTGTTGAAATTATCACGATACACTGAGAACAATGTATCGTAATAATAATTGCCAATTATTTTATCACGCTTCGTCCCTTTGTCCGAATTCGATCACGTTGAAAACTTATAATTACTATCAATGCCCAACGATTAATCAATGGCGATCGGCATATTGTTATACAACAGTTGCACACCCATTACCTAGTGAATATATATTATGTATAGTATCGCAGCGGTGGAAACGATGTGAAATGTTAAATGAAATCGATCTAGCAGATTACAAAGTTTTACTTGAGGATGCACGGTGAACCCGGCCAAAGACCACAGTCCTAATCCGATGATGGGCACCCAACATGCGGCGTCCGTGGCCACCAACAGACTCATCCGCCAAGCCATTGCGGATTCGCTGAGAGACCTGTGTCGGATTAAGGTTTCCGTGGCGCGGTGCGTGGTTTTGGCGACGAAAAACATCCAAATGTAACTTCCGGATATCAACAACAGCGAACCCAGATTGACGACTGAAACCACGAATTTAGTTAGTACTGTGCTAACAGCAGTTATGCAACCAAAATACTTTTTTTAAGAGAACGAAAACAGAGGAAAAAAATAAATGAAAAAAACATACATAGGAATATGAACACGGAGTACTCCCAGCCATTGGGCTTATCCGGGGTGATGTGTAACGCTAAGCACACGCCGGACCTCCCGTAAAAGTTTCTGAAAAAATAGTATATAATACTCATTTGTTGGTTATTTTTCCCGAGGGTATAAAACGGACGTGATTTCTGGTGCGATTACGAACCTGAAGTAATGAATGTTGAACAGAGGGATAGCTGATATAACGATCGCCAGCAGCCAACACAAGGCCATCAGTATACGCGTAAAATCCATTTGCAAGCGTCGAACTTTGAACGGAAATATGATTACCAACAACCTTTCCAGCGTGATAACTAAAATATTATTTTATTGATTTTGATACGTATACACACAATATTAAGTACATCAAATTATTGTTGTAGAACAATGTATTTGCCAAGACTATATTATTAGCACAATAATAAGATAATGTATAATCAATCATCAATACAATACAGTCTTTGTGAAATACATATATTATTTATTGTATATATTATTTGGGGGTCTTCAATTCGATTCACGCGGAGGGCGTAACTAATAAATTCTTCCCCCGAACGAAAAAAAAAAAAAAAAAAAACAACACACCGACCTCATTTTTCCTTTGCTGTATGTTTTCCACGACAAAAGATCGATTCTCTTTTTTACGGTAGCGTGTGTTACTAACCATCCGCATACGTCGATTAACAGCAGTACGTTCTAGGAAATTGTGGGTAGGTACATCGTTTTATCCAACACGCCCATGCGACGCGCACATTATCCTTCATGTAGGTCAGGTCACCTTGGGGTTGAGCCCCGACAACCTTGTCGTCGTGATGGCGTTAGAGTGTTAAGACGATTGGATTTAACGAGAAATAATTATTATTTCGTCATTTCAACACGCTACACTTGGAGAGCGAATCGACGCGGCAGTAATAATTTACTCGGCTTATAATTTTGTTTTTGCGTGTACAGCGAAAACCCTAGTTGGAAAATTTACCTCAAACACATTTCTTCGCTGAATTTGAAAATCCTTCGTTGATGGTCATAGCACGAACGTATATATATAATATAATGTACGTGTTGCACTCGTCCCGGGACCCGCACCAGCTCGCGGTGTAATTTTTATAATAACTACGTCACGAGTACAGTCCTCGGTATGTTTTCGCGGTTTCGACGTAAGTAAGGGGACGGTGGGAGGATGGATAGTGTGGTGACTAGTGAGCGATTCAGATCAGATCAGCTGCACTGCCACGTGTCACGTAACGGACGGCGAGTGCAGGTACTCGTACTGCACCCGGTACGCAGTGCACCCGGTACACAGGGCACTGCAGTTGCACGTAGATAATAATCGGCTTCGTGGCGTCACCATCAAAACATCGGCTTACCGGTCAACGTGAACACGGACAGCTCGCTGGAAAACGTGCTTATGAAACCGGCCACGTTGCACATGGAGCTCCGGCGCCAGTCCGAGTCGTGGATGAAGTACACGCCGCGGTAGTACCAGTCGACCACGGCGATCACCAGCAGGTACGAGCCCATCAGGAAGTCGCCCAGCGCCAGGTTGACGATCAGGAACGAGTGCACCTGATTGGTGTGCTTGTACTTGGCCCGGAACACGATCACCATCAGGTTGGCCGTGATTGCCACGACGGCCAGTATCCAGATGCATACGCGCAACACGATGTTGGACATCAGGTCCTCGCACGAACTGAACTCGTCCGGCAGCGGTCTGCACCGTTTCACGTACCGGGCCAAGCAGCAAAAGCGAAACTCGTCCGTGATCCTGGGCAGTATTGTAATATGTAACATAGCCGATCGAATTAATATAATCGTACCATATTGTGTTGATATTTCAAAACCATGTCCTGCACCTTTGTTGAAAAGGTATACCTATACAATATGTTACCGGAAACGTTGACATTTTAGAAGATCATGACAAATCCTACAAAATTATAACTATATTATCTACTACGATTTGGAAATTATACCATTGCCTAGGAATTGTCATCATTTTCGCGGTATTTTTTAATCAGGCCATAACTAAAATGCCTGACGCTGCCGGGTCACAGTAAAAATAAAATAATTTAATAATCATAAATATAATATAATTTTAGGTATAATAATTCACCATTGTTTAATTATGTTTAGAAAAACAAAAATGGAAAGTAATTTGACTCCTTATATTGTCAAAAAAATATATGTATATACCCGGAAAAAAATATTACACCCAAATATTTAACAAAGAAATTAAAATTGCAGTTAATTTAAATTATTATAATTTATATTTTCTTTTATAAACTATACCTATTTATAGTATCTTTTTTATAGTTTGGTAGTATTTGTATTTTTGATTTTTCAAAAGATCTAACTCGGGACATGACAACATATGGTTGACTAAATACACATTGGGTTAAATACAACCCTATTTTATCCTAGGTTTGGCCCTGAGCTTTGTTTATAATCATAAAATATTATTCTTATCGGAAATTGACGTCTTGTAAATGAAAAGGGAAATGTTGAATCTGACGGGGTCAAATAAGTTCTAGCCTGTAAATTACAATTATGAATAGGTAATGTATAAGAAAGTTCAAAATGACACAAATTCATTTAAAGTTAAAATAATTAACTATTAGTTTTTCATAGTACCTTCATTTAAAAAAATGAACTTCATATCCTAAATACGTAATTCTATTAATTTATTGCGTAATACGTATAATTTCTTTCTATCGTTACGAAATGATAACATGTACTAAGCAATAATATCATTTTCTAATCGTGATAGAAATTGTCATAATTTCCTAAATGTTAACATTTTCAGTAACATGTATATATCTATTTCCTAAAATAAATAATTTTTTTCTGATAAAATCTTCGATGTAGTATTAAATATGGTAATCGATAAAATAAAATGTTAAGAAACGTTGTCGACAGAACGCAGCCACACCACTTAACATTATTTACAGATAATATATACATATTTGTATTCATTGTTTTTTCTAAAGATAAAGTTTTGTTCGCTGCAGCCAATAGCTGCTAAGTGTATTATTACAGTCTCACAATAGTTAAATTGATTTCATAATTGTTTTTAATTTATTTATTGCTGAACAGTTAAATTAATGGTAACCATACAAAAACAACGCTAGGTACTTTAATGTTTTAACTCACAGCGTTTCCAGTAACGGCATGGTGAAAAAAACGTTCTGGTCGATAACTCTTAACTGGTTATTCTTAACGTTTCTGTAAAAAAAAAAAATATATATATATATAAACGTTAGGTTTAAAATTAAATTTCACGCTGGAAAAAAAAGTCAAAAAAAATGTACTCACAAAAATACCACTTGAGGCATTCCGCGAAACGTGCCGTCTAATATACGAGTGAGTGAATTATCTGACAGATCTCTAAAATAACATAGATTAATTGATGAACCCAACGAATAAAAACAATGAGTTTAGAATACTAACAAGCTTTTTAATGATCGTAGACCAAGGAAAGCATCAGACTCTATGTGTGTAATGTTCTGTTTACTCAAGTCACTGTTAAATCAAAAATCGAATAAACTCCAAAATATATATTTTATGATCCCAGCAAGTGTACCAAGTACTTACAGTGTAATTAAAGAAGACAATCCTTGAAATGCATTGGACTTCAACTTACAGATATTGTTTCCTTGTAAATGCCTAAAAGTACATTTTATTTAAGATCTTATATTAACCGTATTAAATATGTAAATTAAATATTATTATACTCAGGCCCTAGAATGTATGCCTGAGAAAGTACTTATCAGTACGTCAAAGGAATTGTCGAAATTAATAATTTATTACGTGGTATGTTGACGTTAAAGTTTTAATTATTACATTGAAGGTTATTTAACTCGGAGTGATTTACAAGTCTCGAGAAAAACCTATTTACGATATTTTGTAAAATCATTACATAAGCTTCGTGAAGTCTATTTAATAAAAAAATAAATTGTTTGGCTTTATTTTGTTTGTGATTCAACTTTGAACGTTTGCATTTATTAATCGTGTTCAATGATAATTAGAACATTATATTAAATAACTACTAAATAATGCGCGAAATAGTTCAAATGAATGGCTTAACATAAACTTATTTTAAGTTTCGTAATCACTATAATTACATAAAACAAGCAATGCAAATATTAGTTTTCAGCTATTTTCTAGAAGTTAACAAAACTCAATGCTGGGACAACAACCCTATACAATGTTTAATAATTAATTGATCTCACAGTCCCGTCAGCCGACCGAGTCCCAAAAACGAGCCATTTCGCAAAATCGTAATTTCGTTATTCTGCAAATTTAATGTTTTCAAACGCCAAAGCGTAGAGAACACGAACGGCTCCAAGTATTTTATCGAGTTATTCATCAGGTCTCTGGAAACAAGAGCAAGATGAAAGTTACACGCGTTACTGTTAACAATAATTTCCAGCGCACAATCGATGTTTACTTACAGATAAACCAATCGATCCAAGTGCTCGAAAGTTTTTGCATTTAGATCGCCGGAAAAATTATTTCCGCCCAAGTGGCTGTAACGATCACGCGTATCTCATTATTTTGTATTTCCATTATACTATCTCATACCAAACGGTTACTTACAAGAACGTGATCTCTTTTTCCACATCGTACGGGAACTGGTCGAGACCGTGGCCGGTGCAATTTATTTGGATGTCTTGACACTGACAGCTAGACGCTATTCTCGAACACTCGAAAGCTGAAATCCGTAACCATTAACAATTCAAAGTACACATGTGCGCACGTTAAGTCAAAAGCGTTTTTAGATCTTACGACACTTTTCTTCGTCGTCCCACGTCAGATCACAGTCGACGTGCATGTTGCACACCATTGACTGATGAATGCAAGGCCCGCGGTGACATTTGTATTCATTTTCGGCACATATCGAATCGACTGTGAACCACATACAATATGCGTAATCAATCTTTGCCGCCGAAATTATATTGAACCAGATCATCTCGAAAGCGTGTCGAAACTTAATTCTAATACATTAAAATGCACGACTGGGCAACAACACATTTTGCTCGTATCCACCAATACGTCTGTAGGCTTACAGCCCAGTTATCGAAATTCTTTTAAAATAACAGTCATGAATTGAACGCATACAATGCACCTGCAGTTCACTCGCACTTGGTTATAAAACTATATGGTGTAATCATTCGGCGTGATCATTCCTTAATATCAAATTAAAATTAAAAATATACCAAGCTCATGCACGAAATCATAACTACACCGTACAACTCGAACGAGTATATAATATTCGCGGAAAACCGTAACTATTGTGTAAAGCTTCTGTTCACTTCGTTTAAACGTACAGGACGTAATACTTTATATCGACATTTTTATTGTTGGTCCCATACACGATGCAGCATATTGTTGACTAACGTAGTTAATTTATGATAAGGCGAATTATTCACTTTTTAAACAACTAAAACGAATAAATATTTTGTCATTGTTTTAAACACATTTTAAAGTATTAAATGAAATAATTACTATACTCTTGGGCATTGCTCGTTATGCATACAAAGAACAAAGTATACACGGAGACATAAAAATAGCTATTTAACCATTTTTAATTAAAAAATTAATTTGTATTTTAATAGAAGAGACAATGTGGAAATTAACACTGAAAAAATGCTTCTCTTGTATAATACACTTGTATACACATATTTAAAATAACGCAGTATAAAAAAAATCCCAACTCTGATACAAAATATATAATTTCTAAAAAGCGTATGCCGTTACGTCACTTTGAAACAGACACATGACAGCAAATATCACATTATTTTTTACATAACTTTAACATACCGCAATTCGTTAGGTGAGATTTGTCAACACAGCCCATCCGTTCATCTTCAGATTTTTTACATTTATACTCAAACGGGATACATTGACCGTTATCACACTGGAAATCGTCAGCTGTACATGATCTGTAATCTGTCAAAAAAAAGTTGACATGAGTTGAATATAAATAATTTGTTATACAACTCCACTAGAAGTACGAGTATATTTATCGGTTTGAAAAATTTACTATTGATTTGTGAAATTACATACAGCAGACATTGTTTAGTATATAATATTATAACTAAAAACAGTCAGTTTATGTTTTTTATTCGATAAGGACATACATTTTTAATAAATATGATTCTAATACGATTTTTAAAATTAAATCAGATCAGTCATCAAACTTTAATCTAGACGAAAAAACCGAAAGCCATACTGTCTACACTTATTAGATCATAATATATTACTAGAGCACAGTTAAATATATTACTAATGAATAATGATCAACTAATCAATTCTTGGTTATCAATGCGCTACGTATTCATCGCAAATATTTATTTTTATAAGTCCATAATCCGTATGAAATAAAACTTACTGCAGTTTTCTTCGTCCGTACCATCTATACAATCGACTCTATGATCGCACCACTTTTCTCGTAACAAACACTGTTTACCGGTATTGCACCTCATCCACTCAGGTCCGGGACACGATTCGTTGGCTGGAATCAATACAGAAATGAATAACAACAACAATAACAAATAAAATTACAATTTCCAATTGTCTTATAATAAAATATATGATGTTACATGTTATGCATTATATACCATGGTACACTTATTGTGCCGTGCGGTTTGCTGCACTAACGCTCGTCTGATCTGCAAGACTAATCATAATAATATTATATATTCCGATTAAATAAATGTTGCCATGTGGGTCAATCGATTACAACAACATTTTATCGAAAGTTACCGGATATCGATCCACAACTTTCAAACGTACTTCCGTTTTATACATTTTATTGCGACTACGTACCGTTGTAATGGAGCTCAGTATATTTTGTAACATATGCACAGTAAAATAAATTATCTTAACTCGCAATCCCGTATAACATAATACACGATTTATTCCTGTATTACCGTTAGAAATTTCCTACGATCGTCTATGTAAAATAACTCGTTTAAAACGCGTTCATATGTATATATTCAAAGGCACCTTCTGCATTTTGGTTTAAAGAGTATACGGAAGCACTACCAATTCAAAAAATGTCCTTAATTTGACTGACAAACATAACTCGGTTCGCAGACATATTTTATCTTTTTTTTTTCTTTTTGGATAAACCATTACTGTTGGGTATTATATAGCATTATAATACATATATAGTACCTACTTATATTATATAGTACATACAAATGCTGCATAATAAATTATGTAAGGAAAGAAAATCTGTTTTTTTCTTTTAAACATCCTGATGAAAACTGAAATTGGCCTACTTTGACGTAAGCGTTTAAAAAAAAAAAAAAAAACTATGCGTTTACATAGTGTATAACACAAGCAACAATCTTCTCCCACAATACGTTTATATCGCTTGTTCTTCATAACAATACAATCATGTATAAGCGGCTATTTTTCAACATAATCACAGTTGATATGGTATATATATATATATATTAATGATTAGTAAATATATTATACAACGCATTTATATCCCGCAGTATTATTAATTTTCTTGTTGAAAATACGATCTGGGAAAGGTAATCCGAGAATGAATCTAAGTTTAGTGGTTGATTGTTTTTAAGTAAAAACCACAAAAGTGTATGCCACGTATTGCACTGCGGTTTCACCTTGATTACGAGATTTTTACCACGTTCATCCCCTCGAAACGTGTACTGACGAGGTCACACATTATTTAAACGTAAATTACCGCATCCGATTTCGTCGCTCTTGTCCCAACAGTTGGTGCGGCCGTCGCAACGATATTCAGACTTCACGCACTCGCCGCTAGAGCACCGGAACTGTTGTCGATCACATACCGACAACGACTTGTCGCATCCCGTTTCATCATCGCCGTGCAAACACTCTTCTTTGAAGTTACACCGGTGTTCGGAGGGTAGCCACCGGCCGTCGCGACATCGGAAGAATTCGTCGTTTGAGTGCAAGTCCGAGTTATTCACTGTGAACAGATGACAGAGATACACACTGTAGATAATAAGGCGATCAACAATATTAATATCATGATAACGGTATAATCCGACTAAGGGTCCTCACAGATGTGTATTATTATGATTGTATATCAATCCAAAAGACATTTTTTTTTTTACAAATTATTTATTTTTACTACGCCGTTACATTTGTAACATAACACGACTTGTCATTGTACTATTATAATAAGCCATTCGTATAGAGATTTATATTTGATATTGAATGGAAACGGAAAAATTACGCTTCAGGTACTGCATAGGTACGTATGATTTGTACGTTTTTCGATATATATTGATGTGAATCTGCAAACTGTGCGACTAGGGGTATATTATATATTATATATTATATATATATACACGTTGTATATAAAAGGGTTATGCGGGTCATCAAACCAAGTTGGAAAAAAATAGAATTGAAAAAATCCATAAATTCTACATGTATATACGACGCACAATGATTTTTATTTTCCATCTCTTGTTCAGCGAACAGCTAATATAGAGTAATTGTCAATCTGCTTAATTTATTGCTTACAAAGTTACAAACCAACCCCAAACACATTGATAAATCGTGTTAAATAATGTATTGTGTCGATTACAGGCTTACAGCGTACAGCTTTTGGATATATTATATATAAAAGCATTAGGAATATAAAAGCAACCTTGGGTTTTTTTCAAACTACACATATGCAGCAACAATATAAATACTCCTGATGGATTCGTCTTGACAACATAATAAAATAATCGTTTAGGTAGGTAATAGATATAGTTCTTTTTGAAATCCGATGAATACAATGTACATACGTTCAAATAAAGTTATAAATGTATACATAAATTCTAATTAATAACCACAATAAACAGGCGCGCAAATATCTGGGCGAGTTACAAATTTTTATAAAGAGTTACAAACAAAAGAAATGTACAAAAATAAACTATACTTACAGACCTTCAGACAATAGTTTCTAATTTTTAGACGGATAGTAAGTCCTATGCAGTAGCGCCAATCACTATATTTATTTATGATAGCCAGACGTCATAGTACATTTTAAAGGAGGAGGCATATTTCAGAATCATTAATATTATTATCTATGTACTATTTAGTATTTTGTTTTATGAATATTTAAATACTCATAACTAATACCCGGTTTAATACTATTAATAAAACTCTGGTAGATCACAGCTTACCTATTTACAATCGGATCATAGTAACAAATGAATTTACATATTTGTTCAGATAAAAAATAAAAATAAATGGTTTATAAGTTCCATTACGTGGGTGCCACCGCACTTATGCGATTTTTATAACTAATAAGACTATGAATTATAATATAATTTATTTTTACAATATATACTTCACAAGCGCAATTTTATCCGGCTTCGCACGGATCAGTCTTAGCCGGGAGATTGGTTTTAATGGATTTCTACCTTACATTATTTAAATCTTGCCCATGTTTGGTTAAGGGTGTTATTTTTGGATATAGATTATTATTGGTTAAAAATTCGGCACGCTGGTGACATTTGCATAATCAGTCATTTTTTACAATTCCTTTCTTTTTACACGCATCTAGAGTAGGTATTAGAAGGACAACTATTTAAAATTTCAAGTGCATACGTATTGTCATTATTGAGAAATGAGATGTAGTGATCATATATCATGATGTGGTTACTTATAAAGTAGTTATGAAATAGTTAAGATAATCATGTCTTATTTACTGTATTGGCTGCTCTGTAGTAACGTGGTAAGTCGGAAAAAAATCATCAGATGTACCAGTAGCAATGACATATCCATGTTAACATAATAACATGTTATAGAAATGTGCGACCACAATCATTAATTATTAAACAAAATAATTGGTAACCAAAAATTGAATAACTTTAATACGCAAGTCCTTAATTTTTTAATTTGAACGAATAGTTCTATTACAATTCTAACTATATGACTCAATGCTTTTTTGCGTCTTGCTGACATCACACACACAAATATGTAGAACAAATTGAAGTACTTAATCATGAAAAACAGTATACTGAAACAACTTTAAGTTGTAGATGGTGTGGTAGCTGCCTGGCAAATCCAATGATTTCAAAAAACTCTGTTGCATAATTTACAGCTTTGTCGGCATCACAAATTGTATTGAGTCAGTAAAAGTCACCTAGCAACTATATCTTAAGATTTAATTTTTTGGTTACCAAGGTAACCCATGAATCAACAAATAAATTTTATTTATTAAGGGTTAAGTCTTGCTGATGGTGGACCTCACTTAACATCTAGAAGTTTAAAAATTAGCCTATAACCTATTCTCAGACCTACTAAATATACACAACAAATTTCATGAAAATCGGTCAAGCCGTTTCGGAGGAGTTCAAGGACAAACACTGTGACCGAAGAATTTTTATTAAGGAGTTGATAACTCCTTTGTTTTTAAAGTTAGAGAATCGATCAAATGCCATAAATCTTCTCCGCAATGAGCTCTCAAATTGAAAAAAAAAATCATAATGATCGGTTCAGTAGTTTCCGAGAACATATCACTCAAAGGTTTTCATTTTCACATTTATATATTAGATAATCAACAACCATATCATTACTTTTTTTAATGGAAGCACAATTTACTATGTCATAATCAAACAATTTGTAATATTCAAAGGTATTCCACCTACCTATAACTGGACCCAAATCATCAATAAACGTTTGCATAAAACGTTTGTTTGAGCACCTTAGTACTGTACACTAATTTATTTTACCAACAATTTTGATTGTATTGATCATACATACAGTTTGCATTTATATCGAAAAATTGTTCGTACTCGTAGACTATATTTATTTAGTGTAGGAAATAAATTTTAATTTATTTTTGTCATTATTTACGTATTTTTGAAAATATAAAACTATAAGAAGTAAAATATTTTATTTTCCATTTATTAACAGTGGCGAATCCACCAACGATACATTTAATTCAAAGTTCAGTCATCTCATGCAGATTTCGATTTAGATGAGTTGAATCTAGATTTCACCAAATAACTATGCCATACTAACTTACATTTAACATGTTTAATCTACAATGTAGATTCAACATGTTTGTCACTTGACATTGTGTTTTAATTTTGTTTGTATGGGAAAGTGATTCAATTACATTAAACATACACGATTGTTTCCTAAATTGAAAACCGTTTCGTGCGTTGACTAAGCAATACGAGTTTAATAATGATTCGACGTTCATCGAAAGTACCGCTGACGAGAATGCTTTAGTGTTCTGTTTTATTGGAGTGACAATTTTCGTAGACATATGTCGACTTCAGCAGCCACTTAAGTCGGTAGTGCTTAATGACGGAAATAAATCGATTCTAGTTCAATAACCATTAAGTATATTATTAGTTATTTCGTAAATTGTATAAATCTACATAATTCCTTAGATGATTAAAAAAAAAAAAAGGAATAATAATATTACTCAAAAATATCGCTTAATCGTTTCGACTTTCGGGAGTTATTCAACATATGGAATTATATGAATTAAATCAGGAACAAATTGAATTAAGAAAAGTTTAGAACGCTATTTTTTAAGTACTGTAACCAAATTACTTCGTCTTATATCTTATATATGAAGTTACGTGTAATTAAAAAATAGAATGCCTAAAGTCATCGGGGTTTAAACCAATCCCTGATATTGATAAAATTTTAATACGAGTACGTATGAATTTTATTTTAGTGGTTTGAATATTATAAATACACAGATACAGATGTAAATATAATATTTTTATAACAATTGAAATAGTATGTAATAATTCATACTATATTTCAAATTATAAGTAGTATAGTATAGTTAGTATTATAAGTTATAATACTTGATTCTTATTGTTATAAATTAATTGCCTACAGTAAGATTTTTTTTTATTTGTTTACTTGAAAATTTATTTCTTATTTTTTTGATAACGTATTAAATCACCAACTGTTGAACAAAAATGTATTAACTTACTGCAATAAATTATGAAAAAAAAAGACACTAATATTTTATTTAATATAACGATTTTACACACACCTTTTGAATCGCATGTCTTTCGCTAGTCTGATACACTTTATATAGGTATATTATTATACTATGAAAAAGGCTCACAGTCTATATATTCTTTAAATATTCATAGTTAGAATATATGTTTCTGTTAAATAAGCGAACTCTGCAGAAGTCACGTATAAAATAAACATTATTTACAAGAGTATTAAAAAAGTTGATTATTAAAAAATGTAAAGCAAACACAACAAAAAAAATATTAATTCGTTAAACAATTAATGATTTATAATCAAAGTTAATCCCGTCAATTCACTGAGAATCGAATTAGAAATTTAAAATTGACTAAATACTGAAAACCAATTCATATACATTTTAATTAAATATCGCAAAGATCTGACATTGTTTTATATAGTTTCCACGACCTCATTCTAAGAAGATGGAATTAAAAAAATTAAAAATGGTTTATTTAGCGTAAATTAAATGTAGATGCACGAAAAATATATTACGATATACCTGGCCATTTATATTTAAAGATGTATTGACAATTTAGATGAATCATACATTTTAATATTTTATACTCGGGGAATCTACCAATTTGACATTTAATTTCAAGCAATTTTATAACTCAAAATTACCTTAAGTTATTTTTAGATATTTTATATCAATACAATAATATACTTTGTAGTTGTAATAGGAATCGACATGGTGCCCGTAATATTCGTGACTGTATTCGACAGTTCGACACATT
Organism: Periphyllus acericola; assembly: GCA_949715065.1. Classification (NCBI taxonomy): domain Eukaryota; kingdom Metazoa; phylum Arthropoda; class Insecta; order Hemiptera; family Aphididae; genus Periphyllus; species Periphyllus acericola. Next base: position 17,608,720 of record OX454271.1, on the reverse strand, counting down.
TAGAAAATGTGTACTCGTAAATAATTTTTATTAAAAACGTGTTAAAAACTTTTTACAAACAAATAACACTGTAATAAACAGAATCCTACACATTACACAGAATCGTTTAGCGAATACGTTAGTATTTTATAGTTGCTATCAGAATATTATGATAATACAATACGTCAATACCGCTTTTCCGGAACGAACATAAGAAATGAACCGATTACAGTACTTCGAGTAATCCATAGGAGTACTTACCATGGTACAGTATCTGTATTACTATTAATTTGTCATTATTTATTTGAATCGAAATTTTAAATCAAAATCATTATTTAAAACCATAGTCTTATTGGTTTTGGAAAATAAAATCTTTTCGGTGCGTGGCGCGTGCAATATATTTACATAAATATCTCTTCACATCGACCGGCGCTATTAAAGAACAGATATTTTAGTACACGCATGTACCATGGTCCATGGAAACGATTCGTCGTATAATATTACCATAATTAGGAGCTGGATTGAATCACTAACAATATATCGAACTATCGCAAAAAGTATGATCTGAACAAAAATGTACACCGGAATAAAAATCTAACTGTGTGCACTGTGTAATAACATTATGATATCATGTTTTATAAAATGAATAATAATTATTGGCCTGTAGGGCATGTAATCTAGAAACCTCTTAGATACCAAAATTGTGATAGTTAATTTTCTTATAATTGAGTCCACTTAAACTTATGTAAATTTCAACTTGTTACCACGAGCACGTAATGTACGTACCAACAAAACCCTTTCGTTATAATTATTAATTAACTACCGAGAGTTTTAATTGAATAATTTAAATTTCAAATTGTAATACGTATCAGAATATAAAATCAAATCAATTTGTATAAAAAAACATATATGTACATTATGTTATGATATGATAATAGATTCAACATTAATTTGTTTTGCATTTTAAGATATTTAGAAATAAATTTATAAGTTTTCTAAGATATTTCTGTATTGTATCCGCGTATAAACAATATTATATTATCTTTGAAAAATTATAAGTATCATTAGAGCAGTGGTTAAAAAGAAGTTTAATATTACAAGATACAAATTGTATGATAAATGAGATTAAATATCCATTTCTGTAATCTGATAGTTCATTAAAATAAATGTAAATAAAACATTAAATGATATAATACATTTAATTTATTTTAAGTGTATCTATTCTGTAGATATTTATAAAACCATCTCATAATATGGACAGGCACATATATAATATAGTAACAAGATCGAATTGAGTAATTTTCTTTAATTAAAAATATTAATTGTTTCTTTATGTATTGTATGTACGAGTATAAGAAATAAATACCTTGTATAAATTAAAAACCGTATGTAAGAACGAAAATATAACTTGGTAATAAAAATAAAAATTGTATTAACAATTTAAAAAGTCCTAATTCATTTCATTTGACTACAAACATTAAATTAAAAAAAATCATCACTCACCACATCCAAACTCGTCTGAAATCGAGAATCCATTAAAGCAATCATTTTGCCCATCACAAATATAATCTTGTTGTATGCAGCGTGAAGGGTTTCCTTCTGGCATCCAACAACTGAGCGTTGATTCTTTTTGGCACACCACTACACCTGGAAATCATATGAAAAAATACAAGCTTTTTACAGCTTGCTTAAACAATTATTAGTCAGCCCGCAGTGTAAAGTTATGCAAAAACTACGCTTTCCTTAACAAATTTAACCTTGGACAAAGTATTGTTTAAACAAATTAAATTCATTCATACATACATCTGAAGTAATCCTTCACATACAACACTCGCAGATATAATCATAACTTCGCTCAAAAGGATACTCACAAATTCGTTTACCATCCTCGAAATGATTTATCATTGAATTGTTGTGTTATGTTCTACTGGTCCAATAAAAATTGAAAACATATTATCAAATTAGATTTTAGAGCCTCCTTCTTTAAAAAAAATTGTTTTCATTCGCCCTTCTCGATATAAGTCTAATTTTCACTAAAATATCGGTATAAACTTTGACATAGTATATATAACGATAATAATAAATCTGTATTTATATCTCATCTGGGCGTGTCATTTATTATTTTTATTCATTAATTATAAATAATAATCATGTTCTCCTGACGTTTTATCAGAATTCCGTAATTATAAGCCTAAGACAAAAATAAAGGATAAACATTTTTACGGGACAAAATACTCTTGGCATTGAATTTAACAAAGTAGAATTTCGAATTTCAATGTAGTAAAATACACTAAAAGTTATAGGAGAAGAAAAATAATTTGGAAAATAATTTGTAAAATTTCCAAGTTATTGTTTTCCTTTAATCTATCGAGTTCTGCGTTAGTCAGTGATATACCACCTTAAAATATATTTGTAAAATAACATACGCGTATTGTTTCTAAGCCTAGGATATCACATCTATTAAAAGATCGAACGTTATGCTAATTGTATAATTACGAAAACCATATTTTTTTTTTAAACGACTTATTTGTCACTCGTTTGCGTCCATAGTTTTCACGGCTTTCGGTATTCGGTTTACGATATGAATAGAAATAACCTGGAAAAATGTTATATACTGGAAAATATCATACCGTCGACTTTGACGTAATACTTTGCGCAATCAGTCTCGTCGGCACAGTGTCCATTATTGCTATCCCCTAAACAGTCGCATTGCCCGTCGCACACGTTCGCCTTATTTATACATCTTCCGTTCGGGCATTGGAACTTGTTGTGCGAACACGTCATGTTACCTATTGATGGATCATCGATAGAGAAAAAAAAAAATCATCAAATGTTCGGTATCTTATCCAAATGCTGGATAATCACAGTTCAATTCGTCGGCGTGATTATCTGCGCACTCGGGCCATCCATCACACCAAAACGTCGAATGAACCAATTTACTTCCACCACACTTAACAAAATCACCTGTAATCAACGAAAAGTACTCTTTTATGTGAACGGAGCATGTCGATGGCATTAGTACTGTGTAATACCATTAAGTATACACATATTGTAGAAAGATAATATCCACGGAAAATGTTTACGCCTATATTTTAGTAATCGATTTCACTGCCGCAACCACTTTTATTCTAAAACATATTATCGAAATCTTTATAAAATAAACACTCTATACGGCACAGTGTACCTAGAAGATAATGTTGATTTTTTTTTCATTTTGCTTCCCATCCGTGAATGTAAAACGTTTCGCGCGCGGAGCACATATGTGGCCGTGTAGGTTTTATATACGTTATACCATATTGCGCAATGTATCCAACGGGGTCCAGTGTCGTTGAAAACAGCAAATAGCATTGCGCGAGAATTATGACGGTAGTAAAATAATACGCGGACATTTATTGTATATTTAATTCTAAAACGTTGAATGGATAAAATGGTTTTGATGTTCACTAAATAATCAATATTTCCTATTCTAATTTAATCACGAGAAAATATTGCACAACCACGAATTCCACATTTGTTGTTTTACGTTAAGAGCCTTTTAACTACGAAATTAAAGGAAAACGGTAAACATTTTCATTTAAAGTCACAAATCGTATTTATCAAATGTTGTGGTAAAAATAACCGCTTCGACGCTTTTGATTTTCTTTTTCTCATTTTTTTTTGATGATAAGTTATATAACTTGCAAGCTATTCAAGTTTTCAAAAGAAACTTTTTACTTAACATTATTTTAAAATATGACAGCATACGAAGACACCAAGACTTATATCGCATTTGAATTTAAAGCATAATGAATACAAATCGAATTTTTTTTTGTTCTTAAATTTAATCTATTAATGCATCGTACTATTATTAAACATACTATTATTTAAAACAAAACGTTTACTTCATGAACGTATAATAATGTATTTTTAAAAGGTTCAAAGTGATAAAATGTAGATAACTATTAATAACCTTAAGTTTCCTGTTGGAAAATTTAATTTAATTACGAAAAATAATTGAAGCATATATAGTTATATTAGTATGATATGTTTCAAAAATAATTCTTGGTAAAAGCTTTATAAATTAGAGGTCAAACTGTAACGTAGAAGCACAGGCGGAGCCAGTCTTCTTATTTTTTTTTTTTTTTATTAAAAAAAGGAGCTTTTATTAAATATTAAGCTCAACAATTAAATTATAGTACAATTTTAGAATATTTACATACATTAATACATTAACATAAACGATACACCAATACAATTAAGCAGCTAGAATATAAACAACAACAACACAGTCTTCTTATTAAAAGCGAGAATAAAAATCAGACATGCAGTGAAAGGGTGATACCTCTTAACCATTATCTCCGTAAAAATAATTATAATTATATATATATATATATATATATATATATATGTAAAATTTATATAATTTAAATAATACAAAATTTAATCAATCTTCAAGATATTATGAAATACCTTATTTGTAAAGTAAATTGTAAATAACAGTACATTTTTCTTGAAAGATAGTTATCAATAACTAATAATTAATTAAATGTGTCTCCTTGAATTTGTTTATAGTTACATTTCTTTAATATATATAAATCTAATTGATTAAAATTACCAAAATGTTTTTAAAAATATAAGTTAATTATATTTTTTAGTTTTTTAGTTTATGAATACATCAAATACCGTACGAACGAGTATCAATATTTTTCAAAATTACCTAGAATATCTTCGATTTATGTAAGTTAATTTTTAAAATGGAAAATATTCAAAACAAACAAAATAACATTTTGCAAGTTTATGTGTCACATAAAACAATTAGTAATAATAAATTGACGTATTTAAAAATATAGTACAATACATCCAAAATCCATACCCATAAAAATGTGATAAATTTATGTAACAAAAAAGCTTGTCATTTTTTAACCGTTTATTACTTTTAACAGAACCGATTAGTTATTTAATAATTCAAATATTTTTAATAGTTTATTTTAATATAGTTATTTAAATGTACATTTTGTTTTTTTTTTGAGCAATACATCTCGAAAATTGTTTGATTCTACTAATTGTTAAATGTTTAATCTCATACTATTAGTTTATTTTCCTCACTCTTTTTTATTTTAAATATTAATCAGTGTAAAAATTCTGTAAAACAATAAAAGCAATTTTCAGTTTAGTAAAAATAATTTCTTATTGTAATGTGCTAACAACGAACCTAATACGTTAAAAACTACCAAGTGATACGTATATACGTATTGTAATCAAACAATAAGGTTACTTACCACTTTTACGAGATCTTTTTTTCTACACCTTAGCACAAATTACTATGTATGATATTAAATTAATAAAAATTAGGTTGTACGTAATTACGAATCTCACAAAGTCACGACTACCATAAGACACTAGAAGACTGTGTTGAATGGTTTTGATAACGATAATTATGGAATTTTCCCGTAAAAAAAGGAGTTTTGTTATAGAATCTTTTGCTTTTCTACCTGAAGTTTTTACAGCTTACACAAAAAACGAATGTAATTTCATTTCGATATTATTTCTTCTTTCGTTTATGGCCCCTTAATTGTATACAATCTTAAGTAGATTTTCTTTACTGCTTTTCGTAAATACTTTTTTTTAGAGAACAATTATTTTAAATGAAAAAAAAAATCCTCATACTTTTATCACAGTTTTCTTCGTCGGAACCATCTGCACAATCGGTTTCACCGTCGCATAGATATGCTGGACGAATACATTCAGAATTTTTGCACTTGAACTCTTGGTGCCAACAGTCTCTGTGCTCTAAATAATCATTATAAATGAAATACGCATAAATTATTATGGTTTTATTTACTATAACCATAATAATAGTTATAATATTAATAGTAACAATTGATTAATTATTATTTATGTATTTATTTGACAAATGAACAAGTAATATCTCATACGTACTGCAATGAAGTTCATCCGATCCATCTCCGCAGTCATCTTTAAAATCGCAAACTTTATCTATTGGAATGCAAAAGTAGTTATATGTACATTTGTGATGTGTAGTTGGGCATTCATGAGTTTCTGAAAATAAATAACTTCTATATGATTGTATAATAATGAAAACTAAGAGTATATTTTGTATAATACATTTTTACCAAATTTCAATGAAATTTTGGAAAAAAAAATGTATAGTTCAAACCATCACTGATTTCACCATCTAAAATCTAAATAATAGATTAATTAATCCATACAATGTACAGTGTATACTTGACAGTTTTTGAAGAGTCCGTAAAATGAAGTAAATAGAAATTATTAAATTTATTTCTAAATTTTACTTCTTTATTAGTCGCTACAGGAGGCCGGTTAATATGCACCATAGGATATCCTCAGATACAGATGATTTATGGAGATATTATTGCAGTTAGTTAACTTAACAAACATGATGTGGGTCCACAAACCATTATTATCTGGTACTCGTTAATCGTTATACGTATATTCGTCGATCCTTTTCTATAATCAAGATTAACAAAACTTTGTTCTCCTTCATTATAGCTTAAATGTATGAATAAATGATTTTATTTTAAATAATTATTTATCGTATAGAAGAGAAACTTAATAACTTAGTAATGTGTAGGTTATAGTGTTATACAATACAACCTTTTTCACATGTCGAATAACTGGAAAAGCGTTAAGTTTCTGTTCAGAACAAAATACCCGTTGTGTGTAAAGTACATCAGAACATGCTAAACACATTATCGTAATAATACCCCCTGAATTTAAAATAGTTGAAAAATATTCAATTTATTCATCTGAATTCGTAGCAGCCATGAAGAGTTTTAACTCAGTCCATCTTACACTGAACTAATAATTTGTTCGTTATCCTTTTACAAAGGTACAAAGGTAGAAATAAAAAAAAATAAAAATAAGAAATAACACATTTTTAAACGTGTCTGTCACGCTTCACACAAAACCGTTTTCATATGCCACCAACAAAAATATAACTAATGACATTTCTAAAATTATTTCAGTGTATTACATTAGAAATTTTATTGAGAATTTTATCATCTTAAATTATCTAGACTTAACCCAATTTTAATGAGCGAGGGCTATAATTGGAAGAAAAAAACTAAAATTTGCACAAATTTGACATAATGATATTTATTTTCATTTAACTATACAATATTAATTTACATGAACCTTATACCTCAGTAATTATTAAAATCAACATATAAAACAAAATATAAACAAAAAAAAAAAGTTTCCTGGGTAACTAAAATATTGAAAAATGTATACATTCATCTCGGAACTCAAAACTGTTAGGACCCATAAAAATGTGATTTTCAAAATTTTTTATAAATAGCTTTGAACTTGATTGAAATGAGGTATTGAATATATTATTCTTATACAAATTTGAGGAATCAACAAGTAATTAAAACTCGTAGTAAAAAGTCCTGTAAATGGCCACGCCTCTAAAAACAATCGCTACTGGGCTGTGTAAAACGTTGTGCCGCACTACAACTAGATTAAAATATTTATAAATGGATAAATTGTTTGACTTTAAGTAAAGAACATAATTCATAAATTAGCTTGTGTACAGTGACATTTGTCATAAGAGTAGATGCATTGGCCAATATAATCATTCATGACGTTTTATCTTTTAGGCAAGTATCATTATAGCTTACAAGTTAAAATACACGTTATCCTATTACATGCAAATCTGATAGTGAGAATATGTTGTATTCGTACAGTATAAACTGTGTAGTTTGTACATCCAAACATGATATTATAAAGTAAAAACTACCAATTTATAGTAAAAACTATTTCCTACATCTCTATATTGTATTGTAGATTACAAATATTAGCTTAAAACTAATTTAACTGATGTACCTATGTACTTTGTTTGCAAATTACTCCATTTTACCAACCACCGCGGAGGATGTTCATGTAACTAAAATAATATGATTAAATGAAAGATTTCAGTAGAATAATTATATTAATAATTATTAAATAATTTAGTTCTTGGTTTTAAAACGTAGGTATATTTTATGTAATTGTTGAAATTTAAATTTATGTTTGTTTGTTCTTATTACACTATTATTTTTGCAATTTATCAGTGTTTACCAAGATATAATAATGGCCTTTTCGTACGTTTATTTGTTTAAGAAGACAATGTTTTATGGCTTCTCTAAAAAGAAAATATTCAGTAATGAAAGGTTGGTATTTTATTTTACTTTTCAGTATGTAGCAAAGTTTGTTAAATCACACGTGATCAATGTCTTTTATTATTTATTCAGCACTCCATGCAAACTTCTTTCTTCCTGTTCTTAAATATTAACTTTTACATCGAAGATACTGTAGGGTATAATGGTTATGCCCCGCTACTACGAGTACTAAATATTAGAACCAACCCTCGAAAATACGATTTATATTGAGCACCTACAAACGATGGCCGTTTTATGTCACTTTTTCCACATTCTATACGTCTTAGTTTATAATGTAACTTACTTCGAAGTTTTTCGAAGCCAATAAGGATTTCCTAAATGTTCTCGTAATATACGTAAAATAAAAATTCTCAGAGTACCTACACAAAAACTTAAGGCTTCTAAACTGAAATATTCCAAGCTTATAAATATTTTATTTCAAGGCAAATAATTTACTGAGCCCAAGTCCTAAATTATTTTGCGAGAACAGCAATTGACTTTGTTTCTATTAAGTATTAACATCAATATAGTTTTTCAAACTTTTTTCGACATATAAGCAATAAATATTACCTCATCCAGAGATATTTCTAAATCATATAAATAAGTTTTACCTATTTTTTGATTTTGTTTCATGATTCTATGGTAGGTGCAAAATAATTTTAAATTTGCAATTAAATCAATTTCAGTTTATAGTTTGTACGAGTAGATTATAGAATATTAATTTTAAATAAATTACCGTTGTAAAATAAACATTTGTTCTTCGTATCAATTATTCTTAATTCTAACAAACTTGAAATTAAGAATAGGTACATTCATATTGTTCAACTATCACAAATAGTCAAACGGTATTTTTTTGCTGCGTTTTGTCACGATTACGCAGTTTTCTGAAATTCTAGAATTAAATTACTAAAAACTCTTACGGAAACAGCTTAACATGATAATTATAAATAGTCGTTAATAACTTTCCTTTGTTTGAACGTCTAGTTTATTTTCTCTTTGCTTTTTTAACAGCAGTTTTGTTTAAATGTCTTATGTACATACGTATAACGCTCAATGAAAAGTAAATGTTTCCAAACATGGTATTTTATAAAAATATTTACTAAAAAACAATATTTTAACAGTATAAACGAAACTGATATCAAAGATTTGTTGGTAATTTATATTATTAGACGTATTTGTTTTTATGGCTTAAAAATAATTATTTATCACGAAGTTCTGGTGACTTTGGACTGCCTGTACCCTAATAAACATTCTTTGCATTTATCATAATTCATAATATTCATTGAATCAACTATTGTATCACAAATAATATTATGACTTAAAATACTGCTATTACTTACGCAAGCCATTGTACATAAAGACTAAGGCTGCTAACATATTAACAGATTATCAGATTATCAGATTATGTTTTTATTCTGTTACTTTTTATGTAACATAATGTATTATATAGTACTTACAATGATGAACATTTACATTATGCATGAGATTCTGCAGTATAAGATACATTTTATTTTTGAATCAACATGTTAAATACGAACATAATGCATACAAATATCCACACTGTTTTCGAATTTTATACATAGTATTTTATTTTCGAATTTTGATAGTCTGACATTTTAAATAAATATTAAGCCATCTGTGAATTCTGTGAAGCTAAGACTGAGGTTCGATACTTTTAAAAAATCGTTGGAATAAATTCCATAACTTTTTACTTTTAGAATATACATTTATAGGTATATATTTTATAGCAGAATATAGAACCTTCGAAAATACTTAACAGTGATAGATCTAAAAGGAAAACAAAGGTCTTTTTTATTTTAAGTGACTCGGCCTCTATGTGTTTTACCACAACGATTTCTTTGTGCTGCAGGTAAACACTTTTATACCAATAAAAATATTTGTAAAGTTCTGTATTGTATCTCTGAGCTCTCTAATCTCTATCAATTAGGAAGTAAACAGAGACTACGTACATTCAATTTTAAAAAATACCCAATCGACAATATTGCTTTTGAAAAGGCTACGATACAGTTTTTAGGAGTTAATCGTAAGATAAAACGTGAACGATAGAAAATACTTTTTAGCAATGTAAAAATATTTCAAAATGTTCACATTAATATCAGTAAATTATTGTGAATTTAAATCAACTGTTTATTATCATTTATAAGATCATATTTTATAAATAAACTACATATAGTTATCACGGCCATTCAATATATAATTATATCACTATTCACTATACATATTTTTGCTTCCGTTTTAAACACAAATATTTCATATATATATTGTAATGTTTTATACAAAACATGAATAGTTATAAACTTATAAATCTATAATCGAACAAAAAAAAACACATTATCAGTATAAAAGATAGCACCCTGTTTAACATTTAAAAAATGAATAATATGTTTGCTTTGAACAAACACATGTCTAGTGTCCAATTATCGTTTAAACTTAATAAATCACATAAAAAAAACAATTTTCAAAAATTTAATTTAATTTAGATTTATCAGCTTCAACTACATCTGATAGTGGCATAAAATACAACTGCAGAAACTTTTATTCTATTGCTTTAGGTACTTAACTTTAAAATAATGATGATAAAATAAGAGAAGAAAATAATACAAAACGATTTCAAAACTTACAAGAAACCTATTGAAACTGTCAAATTCACACGAACACAAATTAAGTATAAATCAACAAATTTATCCACGTGGATTAGCAATGTTTGAATGAATAGATAGATAAACTGTAGACTGACGTACTTATATAAAATAAAAAACTTTATTTCAGTAAGCAAATTGTACCCTATTCATTTTATAAAGTTTAAATGTCTCATAACTAACTGATTAAAATATTAAAATAAAGTTGTACCACTGAAGTTTACTAATCCATTAGACATTATAGAAATGGATCCAATTTTAAACACATTTTTTCGTGATTATTTTTGTAAAAACATATTGTTCAACAAATTTGTTGAACGTGTTTGATTAACGTGCAATCACTGCATGTGTATTTTATCAATAACTGAAAAATGCGTGTACGATTTACTTATTTTCAATTAGGTTTTAATAAAAATATTCTTCAACAACAATAATTCATAATATATTTTGTTGCGTCTTAACATCGTAAACTCTATCAATATAATTGTAACAAAATGTATACTCACTGCAATCGATCTCGTCTTCTCCGTCGTCACAATCAGTAATTCTGTCACATCTTTTCACCAATTCAATGCATTTGTTCTTACATTGGTATTCATTTTGTAAACAACCTGCAAATAATTTTTAGACGCATAATCAATCGTTGGGTACGTTATAAAAAGTTACACAAAATAATTAGTGGCGACGTTAGAATAGCAAGCATAAATGATAAACGTCAACATTATAACCGACTGTGCTTTCTTTCAAATTCCTACAAGTGGCTGGTATGTTTATTTGCAATACAAAACTACATTTATTTTTATTCTTTATGTAATATTGTCACATATTAGCTTATATTTTCTTAGAGTGGGTATACTCGGAAAATTTTTTATCATATTCCCTACAATGATAACTCAAATTATGAATATCACTCCACTTATTTTACATACCATAATCCATCCCAAAACGATATTTAACGAAGAGCTACGTTTAATACTAAATAAAATATTTGTACCTTTATGGATATTGGTTATTATTTAGTTACGCTGAACCTATCAAACTTGTATACATTTAAATTAAATAAAGCGAACAAAGAAATACACGGATTATTAACATAAGAAATTCTCTATTTCTAAACAAAATCAAATTAATTATTCTTAAATTACCGATCAAGCATAGGCGGATATTTGATTGAATTTTTAGGGGGCTTAAATAATCAAAAATTAAGTGATTTTATCAGCAAATATATCTAAAATATCATGACGGTTACATCTTTTTACTTTATAGATATACAGTGTAGATTATATACTATTAAACCTATCCTGGAGCATCAACGTTCTATGCCAGATTTTTATTTTTCTCATAGCAGAGAAATTTTTCTCACAATTAGCCGAACAAATTGGGATGGTTAATGCTTGTAAAAATTAGGGAATATTGATTGGTTTTCAAACAATACCTGATTAACTTAATTTAAATTCATATCAACGTCAGATCCAGGACCCAATATTTTGAACAAAAACATTTTTCGCCATTGCTATTTCAGAATTCAGAAATTCTTTCGATACACCCAACAGAGACAAAATATAAATGTAAAATAACATAATGATAAATTTTATAGTGTTACACTGTAAGATTTTCAACAACTTTTAGCGCCATTTTTTTGTCAAAAATATTTTACATTTTGAAAATAACAGTATAATATAATACAACAATTTAAAACAAATACTTAACAGTAATAATAACATTTTGAACACATTTTCTGCTATTGAAATGTTTAGGGGCTAAGCTCCCCCCCAGACGACATCCACCTATGCGACCAAGAGTAGTACTATAAAACAAAAATCGATTATCTCAGCAATAACAATTGCGCCCCGACTCTCTACCTAGCTTACATTAACGACTTACCAACTACCCCCAAAGCCCAACTATCCCTATTCGCTGACGACACTATGTTTTATACTACCGACAAAAACTCTAAACGTGCTGCCATCCAACTCCAACATCAAATCAACTTGGCGTCCAGTTGGTTTCACCGCTGGCGAATCAAAATTAACGCGACTAAAACAGTAGCCGTCATCTTCGGACGTACAAACTCAACCAACGTTCCTCACCTACTCATCGACAACCATATAATTAACTGGTCCAAACATGCCAAATACCTTGGCGTTACCATCGGCCGTAAACTGAACTTCGCCCAGCACATTTCCAACATTACTACAAAAGCGACTCGCACACGCGGAATACTTTACCCCGTACTTAACAGAACTAGCCCCATCCCAATAACAACAAAACTGAACATTCTCAAACTTAACGTATCTCCAATTCTCACATACGCCGGCTCTTCCTGGGCCCCCTTCATTTCTACCTCACACTGGAGAAAAATCGAATCCGTCCAAACCATAGGCATTAGAACAATAACGGGCTTGCCCACCTTTGTCAAAAACGACATCCTTCTGAAATCCACAAACTTTAAATCCATCCAATTTTCAATACAGTCGCAATCTAAAACAATGTTCTATAAACATTCATTCTCAAATCACAAACACATAAGACTCTTAGGCAAATCAAACTCCCCTCCGTTCACCAAACACGCACTCAAACCCAACCCGTTGGCATGGGCAAACAAACTTTCTAACCAAACATAACCACCCCAAACAATCTCACCCAAAAACATCCATCCACTAATAAAGGCGCAAGCCTGGTGTAGCTAACGGTATATTCCAGTCCCACAAAGCAAAGCAAAGCAATAACAATTGCGTTGAACAAATATAACGGACATAAATGAGGAATATAAGGTACTCTGCAAGTAGTATATAAACCAAAATAAATATTGTTTTTTATATTTGATCATATAAGGTTTAAAAATGTATTTAAAGTAATAAATAAATCTAAACAATTGTCAATAAATTTGATAGAATATTTTTTTAAATATAACTTAATGGTTAGATCAATATTTTTTTTAAATTATATAATTACACTTATGCATATCATATATTTGTAATAAATCTTAGCAATCACATTATATTCTAATTCATACACTTGGTTTAATAAATAAGTAAACTTATTATAAGTTAAATTATATTAAAATAAGAAAAATATTATATTAATGTTTAGGATTCCAATTTCGTTAATTTTTAAGAAGTTAAAAATGTCACGAACTCGCTTTTGGAATATAATAGCACATCGAATTCTACTCGGGTACCATCATTGACAACCTTCCAATTAAGAACAGTAGGACATTTTTCGACACGCGTTGAAAATGCTTTAAGGGTTTTAATTGTAATTTATAGCACAAGATTTCAATCATTATTTACGATTCGGAAATTGGTTATTTATTTTTTTTTTTAGAAATCTATAATAATGATATATTCGTGTAACTAATGAATAATGAATTCGTACATCAAACTTTCGTATGATCATTCACAAACTTTTAATAGTTTCATACAAAAAGTATTTTATACATCAGTGTTTTTAAATTTCTGTTTAAAAAGTTAATTTCACGAGAAAGCACATATTCATGGTAAAATATTTTAAAGTAGGTATTAAATAAAACAGCTCGTTACGATAAATGATAATAGTATTTTGATTGTTATTTTAAATTTAAATGCGAAAATTATTGCATTCAAAAACCAATTTCAAATCGAATATAATTTTCCCAAAGAATTTATTAAAAGTTAATGTCCGTTAATTGCTTATAATAGTTTTATATGATTTTCTGGAAGGAATTTTATAACATGCTTGTACAGGTTATATTTCAATCAGTTATTAAGTTTCTACAACATATTTTTGCTTAATATCTATGAAATACTTCAGTTATTGATTAAACAATTATCATAGTTTTTAATTGTATTTCCTGAATTACAAAAAAAAATAAATACCTAAATTGATACAATGTTAAATAAAAGTGTGTAATTTTCGTGTTTTTAGACTCTGAGCTAAGTGGTGTATTGTTTTATTAGAATAAATACATTCTCGTGTAGTAAATGTACATCAAAAGTTTCATACAGGGTATGTTTGTGATAGTATATTGAACACAAAAGGTATTTTAAACAAATCGTTTTCGATTTTTTAAACAGTTTTCCAAAGCATAAGAAAAAAGAAATCCGAAGAAATCTCAAGTTAAAGTTTTCACCAATAGTTAGATTATACTAGTAAAGAAATTACGAAAAAAATCTGAGAAAAAGTTAGTTCCATATATTACACAAAAACTGAGACTCGAATACTTTTTAATTATGGTTTTAAATTCTAAAAAAGTTTAACGATAACCAATGAAAAATGCCTCACTACAAGTTAAGAAGATTTGTACAATCAATCAACTGAATAGAAACAAGTATTTATGAGAATTAAGTTAAGAATGTTTTTATTTGATTTATTATATTTCTTTGTTTTTAGTGTGAATATTAGTATGAATATTAAATTAAGATAGCTGTTATGAACTGGAAATAATTAATCCGATACAAATTTGAGAGTAAATAAAACGATGAAAGTTTATCTGATAATGTAGAGGAAGATGATAATATTGAAAGTGACAATGATGAAACACATTACGAAAACAATTATGATACTGACAACTACTAAGAAGATGATATTGATTTTGGTAAAGATTATTAAAATTGACCACCAATTAAATATATTATTACTTCCTGTAATAAATTATTCAAAGTTACAAATGGGAACACTGTTCAAATAATAAGTATACTGTTAATTTCACTCAATTGTAACTATGAATATTTGTAAAAACTTTATAGTTTTGGTTTCATAAATAAAACATTGAGAAAGCGCTGAATATAAAATAAAAATAAATTAAAATATGTAAATCTCATAAATAAATGGTTTTTATTTCCTCTAGTACACATTTTTAATCTAATTTTGTGTAACAACGATACTTTGAACAGCTCGATAATTAGCAACAATATTTTAAATTTAACCCAACAACCGGTTACCAAGTATAGAATGTTTTTTTCTGTATATACCTACAACCGATGAATCGTTCATTGCACAAACACAAAACAATTATAAAGTATTTTTGAAAAAAATATAAATAATGATACCGAAACTTCTTCAATAAATGTACATGGACACATGGGATCTTTTACTCAGAGAAGTATATTCAATACAACTAAAACAACCCTAGCATTATAAAATAATCATTATAATACAACTATATTATATAATTTAAAAGAAAGTGTTTCTGAAAATCCATTAACCAAGTGTAAGATTGTCCTTTTCCTCCAAGGTTTTTAATATCAAAAGAATAATAAAATCAATGATAGTTCTGGCTTTTATTATAACATTTTATTCTAATTTAACAAGCTAATATTAAATTTATTTTATTTTAAACGCAATAAATTGAGTCAAGGAGTAATATTATTATTTAAGATTCAAGTAAGTAGTGTAGATTTTAAAATAAATTAAGAAGTAGATGAATTTTAAATTGTACAGTTTATGAACACAATAAATTAGAAAGTTGACATAACGGCGTACTGTATACAGATTGTGATTTTAGTATTAAGGTGTTACCATATTTCACTCAACACTCGACTAAAATATGACAATATTATTCGAGTAAAATAATAATACGTTGGAAGGAATGATAGTGAAGGAACATTTATCCTCGGTCGAATATAGCGTTTGCTGGTTAACTAGTTGATACCTCACACAAAAAAATATTATTAAAGCTCCTATGACTTTGTAAAATGTAAAAAAAAAAAATTAGAATATACGAGTATAATAAAAGGAACACTACGAATAGCATTTAGGATTTTCATACTTTCACAATTACAAATAAATATTGGTTTAATCAAGAATAATCACTAAAAAACAGTTTTTACCACTTTATAAGTAGGCTTTTTAGCACCTACACAAATACAATAAAACATACATTGATTATTGTTCTATACACCGACAGATCCCTTCATAATTTGAAATTTGTTTCACTTTTTTTAATTTAGGAGGTCATTAAACAGTATATTTTTCGTAGGAGAGTGTAAGTGAAGTAATCACAAGATAAGAAGACAAAAACTAAACCCATAAATAAGTTACACTTAAAATTCAATGAGCATAAAATTGTACATGAACATAAGGATCATAGTATAACAGTTTAATAAATAATAATTCTACACGTTTTAAAAAAATCCGATGAAAATACTAATTATTATCAGAACATATCAACCATGTTATATAATGTATGTTACAGTAAAAGTACGAATACTGGTAAAACCTAGATCCTAAGATAAACAAAATTATAAGGTAAAACTATAGAATATAATTGTAGTTCGGACTTTTACAGACGAGATACAGGAAATCTTGGATATAAAACCATTTTCAGTAAAAGCACAAAAAATAAAACAATAGTTATTCGTATTTAATATAATTTTCATTTTAATACAGGTAGTAGGATTTTATATTGAAATTTTTGTTTCAATCATATTTATTTATTCAATGAGGAAAAATGTATAGTAATATAATAATATTGATAAATTTGTTACGAGCAAATCATAATTATTTCTAAGTGCAGGCTTGATTATTATAGCTCCTGAAATGACACAACACTTTGTTTGGATCGACATTGTATCGGTTCGTCACGTGTTACTAAAAGTTTTAAAAGTCCCCAAGGCTCTCAGTGGTCTTAATCCAGACTTGAATAGAACGCCTTACTTAATAAACTTGCTATCATACTAAAAAAGGGTCTAAAGAATAATATTGGAAACAGTATATCGGTGAGAACTGAAAAGTATAAGTTTTACTCTCCACTTAATCCCATGATAAACAAGTTCTTTAGTTCATTTCATGGTATAGTTTATCCTAATACGTTTCATTAATATACTGTTAAGTCTCCCTAAATAATTATGCAATTATCCGAGACAGTACGTAATGCAGATTTATTTATTTTGTGCAAACCAAGTCATTAAATTTATAACGTCAACTGATAAATCCCAATGTTCATCGAATTTTTTGGTTTTGTAAATAATGATGATCAAATATAAACACGATCCCAAGATACAACAAGATCCTACGATAACTGAGAGTAAAATAAAACTTTATTGATCAGTGGCATGCACATACGAGTATATTTTATTGTTTATTGTAGACGTGGGAGTTACATTTAAAAATTTATTTATAAAGTGTGATTTTTTAACCATGCTCGTCCCTCATTTTGGCAGTAAAATTGCTAAACAAAGTTTGTCTAGTCACGGGACACCCGTGAAATTAAAAAAATCTTTTAGATTTTATGGTAACTTAAACATTGAAAAAAACTCCAATTTTAATCATTTTTACGGCTAAAAAAGGGGTGAGCTTGGTTAAAAAATTACATTATAAATATAACAAAATGTTTTATAATATAATTTATTTTTATTTTAAGACAATATCTAATTATTTGAGTTATCTTCCTAACTCGTCAATGACCTCTTCGGGAGTCAAAAGAAACCACGATGTACCGACTACGTCACGGTCAATACATTCAATCTGTCCTATGTATATAATTATTTTCAGATTGAAATTTAATACGTAGGGATCGACCAACCGGTTCATGTTTGCGTTCAAACCTAATCAGTAGGGCTAGGATTATGTAGCATTTGCATTTTCTTTCTTAGTACTCCAGGACATAGCTAATCAAAAACAAAATTCGATTCATACATCACAGAGTTCAAATTTACAATTTTGATTTTGCTTTTTTTGCATTTTCTTATGATATTCGTAAATAAATGCTTTTTTGGTACTTTAGTATCAGTTTATTAGCTTTTTATTTAGTTTTTGTTAAGCATATTTAACATATTTAGAACATTTACGTACTTAGTTATCTAAATTATTCTTTATCAATTTATTTTCATTACTATATATTTCGTGGAATAATATATATAATACTTATCGGAAAATATTTCTGAAAATAAATTATTTTTTTATTCTTTTTTTAAATTTTGTCAAAGTGATTACCGAGTGGGGAGTTGTGGTTACGTTGACTATCTGGACTTCAGACGCAA
The DNA here is from genome assembly GCA_949715065.1 of Periphyllus acericola. NCBI lineage: Eukaryota > Metazoa > Arthropoda > Insecta > Hemiptera > Aphididae > Periphyllus > Periphyllus acericola. The sequence continues at coordinate 17,589,961 of OX454271.1, read as the reverse complement.
TGAGAACGATATTTATTGACTTGTTTACTATGTCTAAAATTACAATAATATTATTTAGCATTCACTAATTATAGGAAATTTCATGGGGGTTTATATTCGCGTGCTAACGTACGGAGTATTGTTATTTATCGTGGAGCTATGGCCCATGAGTCACATTAGTTGTCGTTAATACGTTATGCCGACAAGTATTTAATTGTTTGTTGCATCTAACTGGTTAAAATGCTTTTTTTGGAGCATTATTGGCAATTTTTAATGTCTTTATTGTAGGTTTTTAGTGCATCATTTTCCTAGCCCTACTAATCAGTAATCAGTAATCACTAATCGATAATCTGAAATTACTAATCTCTATAAAGTCTATAATAAAATGCGGTGTTCATATTGAATATAATTTCGAATACCATGTATCTAATAACTTCAGGCTTTGGCGGTGACAGTATTCCTATCATAAATTGGGTGTCGAAACTCATAGATGACGGTAACACTGCGACAATTCATCTATCTTTAATTATTAAAACTTAATCACTTTTTTGTGGATATATATTTTTTAAGTACATAATGAAAATAAATGACAAAGTATTTTTAAACTTTATTTATTTTCATACAATTATTATAGGTATAGTGAAAAAACTGACAAGTTTAGGTGGGTGTCGAACAGTCAAACCTCCCTATGTACGCCACTGTGATTGATAAAATATAACCATGTATTTTCAATAAAGCCTGTAGGTAGGTGTACCGATATTTTGCTTATATCTTCTTATTAATGTTCCGTATATACCAATCTTGAGCAATTCAGATTACAGACATTTATAAAACTAAATTGGGCATTCAACTTTATTTGGTATTTGAGTGTAAACACAATGATAAAAATTCAATTGGTGATAATTGTAAAATTCGTAAACGGTTTGAGAAAATTAATACTTTTAAATATCATCAATAAAATTGTAGAATTTTATAGCAATTTAAATTAATTCCTTATATAATATTTGAACAAAACTAATAAAAATGCTGTGCTCATAAAATATATTTTTAAATTCGATTTTTGTAATATTTCTACAAAAAAAACTTGTTACACACTACGCTGATTTACCAAAATATCACAGAAAATTATACTATATTACATTATGTACTGTACACCATACCAGATCACGGTAAGAATCTTAAAAGTTGATTCGATTTATAGTGGTAATTTCACCACTAACGCCTAAACCAATGTTCACGGTTTAATTAAAAAGTTCTGGCCGGATACAAACTTTTGTAAATGTGTATTCATTGGCTCAATGGCCAAGTCTGAGCTTATATCCATTTAAACATTACAAACAAGAAAACCATTATGGTGTAACTGATAGGTATTTCGTTTCTTAAGCGTGTATAATACATGATTATTAATTTTAAGTCACAAAAATCTTCTTATCGACATATACCAAGTATGAATGAATACAAAAAGTGTTTGGAAAAACAGTAATGTACAAGAACGAAGAGCAATATTTATTAAAAAATGAATGAAATAAAGTATAATTTTACATAAATTTTGGTTTTTGATATTTGTCGATAAAACCATTAAGTAATGTTTCATTTTATTATCACGCTAATTTGTTAAAATCAATTACACATAAGTAGTATAAATAATATAACAATTCGAATGAAAATATTCGTAATAGTCTTAATAGTAATAATTTGGTTTTTATTTCTCAAAAACCATGACAAAAAATAAAATCACTGTTGAAAGATGATAAATTTAACCATAAGTCAAATAAAAGTATAATACATATAAAAAATATAATAAACATCAATTAAAAAAAATGGTTTTATTTAAATTCTTACTAATATCTTTTATTTATTAAATTGATTTAATTATTGTACTATACTTGATTTTTATTAAATATTTATGTCTGTAATAATACATCTCCATTCATTCTTATTCATTCACCTAACCTCGTAAAAATAAATATAAATACAATTTATAAATGTTGTTATTTAACTACGCAAAATATGTTAAAAAAAATAATAGTGAGTACTTTTATAGTCCATAGTTTTTTTTATTCAATAGGAATTATTCTAAAAATTCTTTCACTCATTTACCAAGGAATCATTCCGATATTAACTGAAGAATTATATATTATTTATTTATTGAGTTTTAAATATTTAAGTGACATAAATAGAATCGTAAAATATGAAGTATGAATAACAAAGGGAAATTTAAAAAAGAACAATCTCAAAACTATAATTGATACGTAAGTATATTTATTTATTATAAGATCTATCAAATGTTTCCATAGTAACATATTAAGAGACAGGGGTGATAGAAATATAAAAGATAAGTTTTGTTTATTTAAATATAAAATTATACATTAAAATACTACGCTAAAAGCTTTATGTCTTAAATGTCAATAAAAATGTATTATTATTAAGTTAAATATATTATCAGAACATTAAATTTGTTTTTAACGCTTATAGTTATAAAACAATTTCTAAGAAAAACGTATAATATGAACAATGAACTATAAGTGCATTTTAAGCTGTAATAACTTTTGTTGACAAACCATTATTTAAAATGAACTGGACATATCTAATAAGATAATTTCGATTTAAATGTCTATTTTATTCATTTTTATATCAAATATCGACACGATTAGTTCAGTTGTTGTTCCCCAATACTTCTTGTATTCTAAAATACAACATAATTCCAATATTAATTAAAAATTCTTATTACCAATATTGAATGGATTTTAAGAAAACCTATGAATAACATAAGTTACCCCGAACTTGGTACAAAGTACAAACACTACAAACCAGGTTTTCAAATACATTATTGTTATGCGTAGGAGTTCCTTTAATATTAAGCTCTAAGAATTTAATTTTATCCGCTCTTGAAGAAAATACAATTTTGAAAATGAACAATAATTACATACATTGTTTTATTTTTTTTTGTTTGTTTGTTTCTATTAAGACATTTCCGTATCTGATCGCCTAAAGCTTTTTATAATAAATTGTTATGACACTGTATTATAGAATCATAAAAAAACTTAGAATTGATTTTATAATACAGATTTATAAAAATTGAGCTAAAAAAACCAATACATATGCCTAAAACCACTGAAAACAATATTTTTTTAGTGAATAAAGTAAGATTTAACTTGCCTAGTTGTAGGTACTACTAAATTGTTTTTAGATACAAAAATTGAGTATTTTTGTCATATAAAATTAACATTTTACATTTTATTATTAAATAATTTATAACATAACTCTTATTATTCTATTTGAACATGCATCAATGTTAATTATTTATCTTATGATAAAAAAAGAAAAATTAAATCACCGTCAAACACCTACGAAATTATCGTAATAACATTATGCGTAAGGATAACTGCAGCTAGGATAACTAGAAGAAATTGATCACCTATACGTAATTCTCAGCCTGGCTTTTTTTAGTAATATCAAAACTAAATGCAATTCTTTATAATAAACACAGATGTATCTAACAAAAAAATCTATGATTAAGACTTCTAAAATATTTTTCATGCTATTGACGATTTGTTTTATTTTTTACTTATGGTTTGTATTTATGTTAATGTAAAAGATGTGTTAACAATGGCGTATTTTTTAAATACTATAACTTGCAAAATAGTGTATATATTATAAAATGCGTAGTCAATATTTTGAATAAACCAAAGAGTAAGTGAACTTAGGTTTACCTTAATATCTTAAAGATATTGTTTTTAATACATTTTCTAACCATTCATATGATTTTTACTCCAGTTATTCGTAACGTTCTCGAAAACTACTGAGAATTTTTCAACATTTACAGAATACAACTTGTGTTCAAATTCTTATCGATTAAAAAGTTTAAAAGAAACTTCAGTATAACTCCTTCAATAAGATCGATTTATTTCATATGAAGTTAAAAACAAAACACATGGTTTAATCGATATTTCTGACTTGGGCAAGAAAAATTCTAATATACTGATATTTATAGTAATGGTTGGTTACCGAAAGAGAATATTTAAATTATCTTATAAAACAGAAATATTACTGTTATAATTTAGGATTATCTTACACCAGGTAATAAAAATGTGACGTATATATAGCTAATTACACTTGTACTTTTTCTAACATAGGAAATGAGGATCTTGGTCAATGGACCTACAACCATTCGACCGGCAAGAAAATCAACCGACACCCAAAATACCGACAGGGACAATCAGTCGACATCAGACATACGTTATACGGCACATACGCTTAACTAGTTGGGCTGGGGAGCTTAGCCCCCCCCCTAAAACTTTTTAAAGCTCCTAAAATAAAGTATTCAGTTATTTCCTAGAATTCAAATGAATGTCTACTCAACTATTTTTTTTTATCTATTGTTATTTTCTAATATCTATGATTGCCGATCGGTATTTGGTCAATATTACTATTTTATTTACTAATTTAAAAATGTATGACAAAAAGACAAGTACACGCATATAACAATCTTTAAACATGATTATTGTTTATATGGATATAATTAAAATTAATATCTACAGGTTTAATTTACTCTGCATATACTCGTACGCCGTGTAAAATAGCATTTATTTTAAGGGTTGTATATTGTATTTTATCGGTATTATCCCTAATTTTATTATTGTCTAGTTTTAACCCTTAAATGTTCAATAATATGCGAAAGAGTTTATCTTTAGTTATCCAATTAATTTTTTATGTTCAAAAATATTTAAAAATATTACATTTATAAAAACAAATGAATACTTCGATAATATAAAAAATTTTTGACTTATATAATTTCATTGTTTCGTGTTTTTTTTTTATACGCACCTACCGCACTTTATTTTATGTAAGACTGGACGAAAAGAGAAGATTATACTATCACTTTTCAACAACTTATTTGTTCTTTTCCCGTAAAAGCAATTTGAAAACACAAAAATTTTCGTCGACACACATTTTCTCAGCCGAACTTTCAAAACTTTTTAAACATTGCCATAGAAATCTTAAAAACCAAAAAAATCCTTAAAAACAGTGAAAAGAGACTGTTAACTTTTATTTTAAATACTGATTTCTAAATTAATGACAATGAAGTACTATACAATGTAAACACTTAAGAATGTAAACATTTACATCAAAGTGCATACAAATATTTAAATTAAAAACACAATATAAATTTAAAGAGTTTAAAATTAAAATAATCATTTCACAATAATACTATTAGAAATTGGTGATAAATCGATAATTGTTATCCCTGTTAATTTTCGAATCCTACCTCTTACCAAATTATGTGACTACACGATGGAACGATAGGATAAATATCCATGGCTTAAACGCAAATGGCTTTAAACAGCTGATGTATCATGTCCATTATCCGTTGGAACCTGTCAATCCTCGTAGAGTTTGTGTAATGAGATATTAAATGAGTTTATACTTTCTACAAGTTTCGGTAAACGAACAGTGCCGCTGAAAATATGATCTCGAAGTAAAAATGTTTTAAAAAGAAAAATATTACACCATAATACTATATAAATAAATTCATGCCATTTGGGTAGAACGTTTAAAGTTACGGACATTATACAAGTTTATTGGTTTATATTTATGTTTACAGTGTAAATTATAAATTGAGCAAACTGTACCTATATATATATATTTTATGTTCACAAAAATATAATTATTAAATTCCTCATAATACATTTTTGCCCACTCCATCAGAACTACGCTTAGAAAATAGCATTTATTTTTCAAAACAAAATTAAAATGATAAATATCTTAATCAAACGTGTTTCTTTCATTAAATACTTGCAACATAATTACTCAATAGCTTAATGATAATCATTCATCTATTGATTAAAATATTTAATCATTGCATTAAACGTAATGCAATAATTATATCACTAAATAAACATGTATAGTGATGAGTAACAAAGTCAATTTTAACTAAAATTTAAAAAAAAAAACTATTTTCATTTTCATTTTAATTCAAAATATAAAAGGCTTCATTTAAATATTTGTTGTTTGAACTTAACAATATTTTTAAAATTTTCTAGGTACGTAATTATTTGTCCATAAAATTGTGTGCATTGTTATTATTTGGTTGCCGCATATGAAATTTAAAAATGTACAAAGTTGTATTTTCTTACTTTAGGTGTAGGTACATAAAAACTTATTTAACCACAAACTGAACTTTAAATAATCATGTGACCAATTTCATGTATTAAATAAATATAAATTCTTATTTCAAAATTACACGTTGCTATTACTTTTTCAATTTTTTATAAGTATTTTACATTCTATATAGGAGTTTAGAAATGTATTGATTTTACAATCATATTTTTTATAACACTCTTTTAGATAATAAATCTACATCAAAAAAAGAGTCTCAAAAGATCGGAAGTTGACCAAAGATTCTCCTTTAAAAAGCCATTTTTTAAATATGTCAATAGTTTTTTCTTATTAAGGAAAAAATGTAAAAAACGTTTACACTTAACCCACTAAATTCTTACTATAAACTATCAGTTCACTAAACTATGTGACATTTTTCAAATTTTACAACAATATTTGTAAATTAATGACCGTATTTCAGCAGACTTGTGAGATTACTTCATATTATATAAGTATGTACCTAATCACCTCAAAAGTGAAAAATGATATCAAATTTTGAATTTCAATTTATTAGGATTGCGAGTCCTCTCTCAGAATTTACAAGTTACATGGTAATAAGGGTTTCTATTTTCAAAATTCAGAACTTGACCCATATTTAGTATCCAACCACTCCAATACTATTTGGGAAAATTTGCCTATCTATTCCCAGAATTTAGTTGAATAAATAATTATAATAATACAGAAGGAAAATTCCTGTTCATAAAAAAGTTGTATACAATGTTAAGCCGTGTCTAGAAAACGTTAACTATTTTTATTATTTCGAAAAAAAGTGAAATTTCCTGTTTTATATTTTGAAAATTACATGCAAAATGGTATTTCATAATAGGTAGACAATAAGACACTATGTATAACACTATGTATAACTTATTCCGTTTGATTTTTAAATCATTAAAATTTTGAACTACAATAACTACTGATTTTTTTCATAAGAATTGCCAAGTATTTTTCTTTTTAACCAAATTGTATAAAATGCACAATGTAATATTGTGCATTTTATCATAATATGAAAATGTTAGTTTTTTTTTTTATTTTGGTCATTTATTGCCAGTTTTTCTTAATCAATTGGAAAAATGTAAACAAATTGAAAAAATTTCAAAACTATATGGTCATCCATCTGTACTATAGACAATAGAGTATATAATGACCATACAATAAATTATGAAATAAAACAATTTTAAAAATAATATAAGATTTAACTCGTGGAGGGAGGTCTTCCAGAGAAGGGACCCACAGACTAGGAAAGGCTGTTAAAAATTAGATGTTTTTATTACTGAGATGAGAGACGTATCGTGTAATAAATGTTTTTAATTAATTTAGGAATGTATTAATAATAGCCAATTTCAGAGTTTGTGGATTATGGTTGACATGTCTCATGGTCATCAATCAATCGGTTGGTTTTATTTTTTTTTTTATTGATTTTTATAAAGTTAAAGATATCGAGTGCATACCAAATTATTGGTATTAAATACGAGACATAAATCAGTTATTTTTAGTATAAGTGAATCTTATAACTGTGTTAATTATATTTTTAACGAACAAATCTATAGTTAATTAGTACCTATTAAATGCATTCATTGGAATCCATTAAAAACGATGGTGAGAGTTTCTAACAACCATTCATTACAATTGTTCCTCTTTAGTATGGTATATGTTAATATGTTATGTATTAAATTAATATTCAAACCCTCTTTAAATTGTATTAAATTTGTAAATACACATTAGGGTAAGTAATCATTACACTATATATTTCATATGTGATGTGAATTTTTAACAGTTTTCGATTGAATGTATTTTGTAAATAATACGTCATCTCGTTATTATTTTTATTTTTTGACGTAAGTACTTCATAAATCAATTAAGTTTATACAAAATCATGAAAACGTGATGAAAATTGGAGGAGAGTCGAAAGAGTAGTTTTTTTAGGTTATAAATACATAGTTGTTTCATTGTTTGGGTGTTGTGTGCGAATAGTTACTGGGAGCTATAAACGTGCTATCCGGAAGGAAGCAAGGTATCATATCCCCGTGTGTTTTTTTTTTTAATGACTCAATTCATTTTTAAACAGTATAAAAAAATGTAAGATAAAGAATCGATAAATTGAAAAAAAAAGTTTTATATAAATATACGTAAGATTAAGTCTGGACTTTATACCTAAACCAAATCGATCAATGTACAAAAAATAAAAATATTATCGCGTATAACTGAAATGTAAATAAACATGGTACCTAAAGCACCTATGAATTCCGAGAATGCGCTTTGTAAGTACAACTCTGTGTTGTACAAATATATATATAAGAGATCTTTTTTGTTTAAAAATGAAATAATGTATTTTAATATGAGTAAAATTATTTACATCTTCATGTTTAAAACAGCTTTATACCTAATAGGTCACTCTTTAAAGCTAGCGAATTTAAAGTTCAATAGAGGTAAATAAGCCAATATTTGGTTATTTAGGCAATTAAAAGTAAAAATCATATTATCTTATACAATCCATTAGTAGAATAATTCATATCAAGATACGCACAATTTCCAAACAACAAAACTATGTAAAAAAGGTGTATACTCGACAAAAAATCAATGTATTTATGGAAACTGTCTACAAAAGATTAATTTATTATTAGGTAAACGTTAAAATACACAATTATTGCTGAAAAAGTAATTTAACTGAATCAAAGCTCTTTTGTTTGTTCGAAAATATCATTTATGAGTATTTTTAAACTTATTAAAATTCGTTCATTTTCATCAAACGTATTAATTATTAGTATGCAGAAATGAATAACACTTCAATTGAAAATATCAACTAATTTTATTTTTATTTTAATGTTTCCAACTTGTTAGAACTGTTGGATTCAACAGTAAAAAAGTCTTTATAAAACTCTAAATTAAAATCTAACGGAATTATTATACAACTATATACCTAAATACTTTATAGATATTAAAGTAAAGCAAATTAAAGACGTCAATAAGAAAAGTTTTGAAGTTATACACACTTTTAGAAGAGGTAAAGGGACCGAGCGGCACTATTTACTCATAATATGATTGAAATCGTATTTTGTACAGTCATATGTGCAAATGGGGAAAATAGTTTAAGGACAAATGTATATGCACGAACTGTTTATTAATGTTACCCATAAGCTATAATCTAAATCTGAATAGGATGTACTCAAGAATATGAGATCTAAGTAAAAGTTTGCTCACATCGGAATTACTGGAGTGAAACGATTATAACTATAATGTTGATATTGGTAAATGAAGGAAACCATTTATATTGTTTCATTTTTACATTAACGAAATAAGCATATTTTGTAACTATTTTCAAGTAAACATAAAAATTATATGTATTATATATATACAATAGTATTATAATAATATGTCATAATCCATAGATGAGTTATAAATTAAATAAATTGTTTATTTAGAAAATACTTAACAATAAAATTATCGCAATGTTGCATTTCCCGATTTGTGAATTACAAGAAGTAATTTGAGATAATATGATAATATGATAATATCGTTAACTAGGTATGTTGCTTTTAAAGCCTATTCCTATTTCTAATATATATATTATATTATATTAGTAATAATGCATTTATATTGTCTTACCGCATACAGATACAGTCTCATCTTGAGCTTGAAAACAGTCCGGTATGCCGTTGCAGACTTGAAATTCTGGTATACAGTGTGTGTCATCACAATGATACATTTTATTAGTCGTATTTGAATGACACGAATCGGACTCCATACATTGATTACCTGTCACAACCAAACAAACAAATTAATTTAAATTGTAAAAACATGATAATCGCGGTAAGTATAGGTTTAGTTCATACGATATAAACATCATATTTAAGCACACATGTAAACTGATAATACTGAAATATTTGTTGAATACCTACAACTTAGTAAAAGTAATTTAAAAAAATTATTTGTATTAACTAACGCGGAAATAAAAATGTTTTTATTAAATTCCAATACATAACATGCATTGGCTAAATCAATGAAAAAATTAATTTAACACCATATTTTATAAATAATTTTAAAAAATAATTGTTTTTATATAATTCAATACTTTTAAATTAATTTAAGGTTCGCTATAAATACCATATTTTTCAGTGCCTTAGCTAGGAGGGGGCTTAAGCCCTTAAGCCCCCCTCCCCCCAAAAATATCAAATTGGAAATTGTATATTCGCCTGTCACTGGCATGAATCGTTACTCGTTTCTTGTGTCTAAATTCTACCATGATTGTAGTATTCTCTATTCACTATTCAGTATTTTATAGTATTTTATTATTGTGATAAGGTAAATACCAAACTGAATTCTAGAAATTACAGAGAGTACCATAGAACATACTCGTAAACTGAGTATACCGAGTATAACCACCTGGTTATTATAATGATAATAATCTCACAGCCGCAGCTAGCTATTCAGTGATACGTATAAATGATAATGTGAAACTATGATAATGACAAAGTGATCGTTTAGTGAAAAACCCACAAATTTAAACCTAAACTGACAAGTGACAATTATTTACAAAGCACAAGTAAGTATTTTTGAAAAACATGGATGAATCCAAGAAAAAAAAAAACTTGCGTGGACAAGGATATGATGGTGCAGCCAACATGTGGTCAGTTTTTAGAGGAGTTCAAGCTATCATAATGCAATAGTATACAAAAGCAATATATACGCATTGTTTTGCACATTGCTTGAACTTATGCCTCAATGATGCATCAAAAGTTCAGCCAGTCAGAAATACTCTCGGAATACCGAATAGTACAAGAAATTAGTGCATTTTTTCGTGTATCTGCTAAAAGATCTTATATTTTACGGCAAAAATAAGAACCAAAAGCTTTCTCTGGCCTAAAAAAATTTTGTGAAACAAGGTGGGTGGAACGCCATGAGTCCATCTTGATTTTTGTAGAGGGATTTTATGAAATAGTAGGTGCATTAGAAGAAATTATGTCAGATGATAATAACAAAGTTGTTGCATCTTTACATAAATCTTTATGTGATTTTTCATTTATAATTACAATATGTATAATGGAAAAAGTCCTTAGCTTAACTTATTTTATCTCAACATTTTTGCAAACGGAAAATTTAGATCTAGTTACTGCTATAGAGTCTGTTAAAGCAGTGTTTCCCAACCTGGGGGGCGTGTAAACATTTCTTAAGGGGCGTAAGCAGTCATTACAAAATACCGTTTTTATTTTAAAATGTATGGAAAATATGAAAAATTAATGACGACCGGTTATTGAGTATTGATAAAGAGACATAAATATAATCAATAAAGATATTGATAAAGTATTAATAAACAAACATTGAGCCAGACATAAAAAGATTGTATAAAGAAAAGTGTTGCCAGCCTTCACATTAATAAATTGTAAATTTCATTATATCATAATACTTACTATTTTACTATGATTTATATTTTATAATTATTATCATCAATAAAATTGAATTCATCTCGGATATTTTATAATTTCTTTGTAAAGTACATAAAAAAGTGATATATTTTTCATGTTATAGAAGGGGGGGGGGGCGAGAGTTTCGAAAATCTACAATGGGGGCGTGGAATAAAAAAGGTTGGGAACCACTGTTAAAGAAAGTTAAAGAAACAACTCAAAAACGTGAAGGTATAAGAAACGAAGAAACATTTGCTGAGATTTACCATCAAGCTTGTGAAATTGGTAAATCCATTGGAGTAATTCCGATTATACAAAGAATTGTAGGTACTCAAAAGCACAGAGTAAATGATCAAGTACACAATAATTACTACGATTCTTATTACAGGCAATCAATTTTTTATGTACTTTTAGATGATATACTTGCATAATTTAATGAACGATTCCAAACAAATTCTAATATTATTATTTCATTATCATGTATATTGTATACTACCCAATAAAATAGTTCTTATCTATAATAATAAATTTAAAATAAAAGGAAAAAATTTATAGTTATTGAAATATCCTTTTTTTTTAAAAAAAAAAACAAGCTCTAATTGACGACAAAGAATATAAAATGTCATGTTATAACTTCACTGGCAAAGCGAAGAAAATGTAACGGAAGTTTTTGAATTCAACATTCTTAAATATGATAATATTAACCAACTTACTACATTGTAAAAATCCGGTCATACTCTAGCCCTAGTAAATATTTTAGCCCCCCCCCTGGAAAAATATCCTGGCTATGGCACTGATATCTTCGAAATCATTAAATTAACTTCCAAATTGAGAACGGAACATTTATTTATGGGAGTAGACGATGATTCACAAATTATGACGGACAATACTATAAAGGTCAAATACATTTTTCAATCAAATATACGTTGTGTTTATTTATTTACGTAATATCAATAAATCACGATACTTAACACTATGTTTTAGAAATTACGGATTTTTCCTGGAGCTACTGTTTATTTACGAGATTATTTTCAAAATGTGGTTGATCTAAAATTCTAAAATGTAAAATAAATTATTTTAAAAGTGAAATAATAAGACGTATGTGATAACAATTAACAATTAATTGCCGGACAACTGTTTAACTAACTGGTGAATTTCAGAATAATATACCTAGGTAAATAAGGAGTTTTAAAATTCCATACATACAAATCAACTATTTTAAATAATTTTTAATGTCTCGCTAATTTTAATTAGTATACAAGGTGTCCCACCGAGGATTTACCCTTTTGCAATATCTACACATAGATAGTAAAGGTAATGAAATTCTGTTTTTTATAAGACACACAGGTATTAGGACTACGGTTATTTCATATTTTAATTGAATTTAATAATTTGATAAAAAGTTTAAAAAAATCATATTTTATTTTATTAAATTTTATTTATTTATCAAAAAAATTGACAGTAGCTATTTTAAAGAGTGTAATTTTTTGAAAATGCTGATGGCTTAACATTTTCTTTTCATTAACTTTATGATTTTTAATAAATTTTTTAGATTTCAGAAAAATTTCGCCTTAAACTAAACTTGTGGGAATAATATCAAATTATTAAATTATTAAATAACACACATATTTTTTAGTTACTGAAAAAATTATAAAATATATATATTAACATTATTTTAATGAAAATAAAATGTTCAAACGTCAACATTCTCAGAAAAATACATTTTTTGAAAATTAAAAAATTAAAAATTAAACTTTTTTTCAAAAACATTAAATTTAATTAAAACATGAAATATTTGTAGTTATTGTCTCTATGAGTCTCGTAGAAAAATAACAGAATTTTTCGGTGGAACACCCTGTATGTACATGTATTAATTTTTTTTCAAATGTATTCCATAACGGATGAAACAACATTATGATTTATAAATATCTTAAGTTTTTTAGCATTAACTTTAAACACAACATTTTTAAACATAGGTACTTGACATAAAGGTTGACATATAGGTTGCTTGACAGTAAAAATCATAACACTGCAGATTAAATTACAATTTCGATTACATCATTTAATCAATAACTTTAATAAAACAAGCTTAGGTGTTTTGTTCTTCCTATGACCGAATTGAAATTAATACTTTTTGAAAGTATGATTATACCAAACGCGTACCTATTTAAACTCACATGAAACAAAAACTGCATCATAATATTTATAAATTTAAATACGCTTATAAATAGACAATTCTCAACTAACTGATTCACAACAAAACGTAATGTTCAAAATGGTCATGCTTGTCCAGCAAAATATAAATCAAACTGATGATCAAATGCAGTAATTCAATTTCTTATATCTTATATCAATCTAACCACAGTTATTTGTATTCATGGACAAATGTAGAATAAACTGTTATGCGTAGATAAACGATCCTCTAGTTTCAACTTTAACTGAACTGTAATTTGTTTTAAAATAAATAAATTGCAGCCCAAATATATTTCTAAATAAATATTTTAATATGAATGTGAAAATGTAATGCAAATATTTTTAAATAAAAGCAATAATGCTCAAAAATATTTTTTTTTTCTCTCGAAATAATTTTGTTTGGGGAAAGTTATCCCATGTACTTTATCATTTATTTATTGATCGGAAAAGTGAAGAGTTAACACACATTTCTTTATAAATTGCGTATTTTTTTATTAATGTGCAGAAATACAGTTTGGAAGGAAAATGTTCATATTTTTCAAAATTATAAGTTATTTGAATTTAAATTAATTATAAACTATACCTATTGAAATTTAAAGTATCGAAACTCAAATTATTTTCAAAATATTTTTAAAACTCATCGAGCAAACTATGTTTCAATTAAAATGAATAATGGAATTAATTAAAATATGGTACGGTTATAATCTATTTTTAAATCCAGAGTACCTACATATTAGTTACATTTATTAGTTAAAATAATTCTTCTACTACTATAATAGTAATATTAATCCTTTTTTATTTTGGGAAGTTAAGCTCATTTCATTTGGTAGAAATAGTATTACACAAATGTCATCTTTATAGGCGGATTCTTGGATACTGACGATATAAATTGGTTAATTTTTTAGAAATGTCTTGTGATTATCTTTGGTCTCCGAAATGTTAAAGAAATAACCGTTGCTGTTAATTTAAACTAATCGAGAAAATTAAAAAAACAAACTACAAAAAAGCTAAAAATCCCGTAAAATTCACAACTGAAAATTGTTTTGAACAAATTCTACATTTTGAATTTAAATAGATACATTGTAATTTTTTATTATTTTAGTATAAAAACTCCAAACTCAAATTTTAACATATAATCATTTTCAAAAAATGATTATTAGTTTTTAGAAAATATACGACGCGAGTAACTTAACTCACATGAACGATTTACTGAAATATCGATAAAAAGTTACGGGAAGTATAAGTATTCATAAATTATTTCAAATGAATAAATTCTATATAAGTACCAAATGCAAATCAAGAATGTCTTAAAAAAACTACTATAAAATATTTTTTATGGTTAACCATTCTTGTGAACTAGAATCGTTTTTTTACTACAATAATAATCGCTTTAAAAGTGTAATACAACTCATTCGTTTCAGGAGCCTATATTATACATTGACCTACACAAAATACAACAAATTTCCGCTTTTACCGTGACTTTAATATTTTATACAAGGCACCTGGCTAAATAAAAATAACATCAGTGTGAAACGTACTTTTATCATGGAAAGTTAATCAAATTCAAATACCATAGTAAATATTTCATCTTTTGAACACAAAATCGATATTTCATTATTGAAAGCTAGTTATACAGATATTGTAGACTTGAGATTTGAATCATAATACATAAGGTGAAAGTAATTTATTGGGTCATAGAGATAAGTTCTTATATATTCTGTTAACCATTCATATTGATGCCCAAAAATTGTATAACATGATTAAAATATTCAAAAATCATAACGCATTACATACAGGTATATATATCTAATAAATATTATAAAGTTCATAGGAATTATAAGGAATATTTATGTTGCTATAAAAAATTTAATACTTCAAAAGGTATAGATATTTTTATAATAAAAATATATGTTTTAATAATTTAGTAATTGGGTACATAATATTATGCGTTATATTTTTTATATCTTATTTAACCTTATTTCATTTAAAAATCTGGTTAATAAGAATTTATTTTTTCAAAAACTTTATAAAAGTTAACACTTTAATGCAATTATAATCATTTCAAATTTAAAGAAATGGAGTGAAAAGGTCAAAATGTGCGTGGACATAAAATAACTTTTCCACTACTCACCATTAAACTTTAAACTAAAAGTAGGTATACAATTTGTTTTCATCTGTTGACACTGCCATTATATAAGTTAACTTTTCCAACTTATTTAATTTAATAAACATGCGATTAATAGAACTAAATTAACCTTAAATTTGAACATGGGACTGTACATAATATAATTTTTCTAATATCTTAGAAAATATAAAATTTTGGTCTGTGTTAAAATCGTTTTCTCATAGGTAAATTATAATGATTTAATAATCAATTTCACAACCTTTTATCAATTAGTGAGCAAACACTGAACATTAAAAGTAAAGATTATGTTCAAGTTTGTAAGTAGTTATTGAGATATTTTACAAATTTAATTGGAAAATACTGGTATTTTATTACAAGTTTAACACATTTTATTACATTATTCTGAGAACTAAACGTATATATCCAAAAATAAAGTTATTTTATGACCGTTTACAATTATTAAGACATTTATTGATGTCACGAATAACAAATATTTATATATGCCGTAAATAATTCTATGTATCTCTTTAAATGTGTAGTCAACCTAATAAAACTATTTCCTGATTTAAAAATATTTTTTTACCAATTAGAACTTTAATAAAATCAAAATAATACCTAAGGCGTAGCATGAATAAGTTAATGCACTGTCTCAGGGACGCATTATAGGGCAGTGATCGCCTCCTTTTGAATTTAGATTGAACTTATGCATAATATAATATTTCAATATTATTCTCAAAACTTAAATGATGGAAAGATGTGATAGTTTTTTGATTATAGATTTACATTAAAAAGGTTAACCGTATATTTTTTGTAAATTGTAAGGAACATTTTTGTATAATTTCAAAAAAAAGATTATTTTAAATTATCAATTGTTTTGTCTAAAACGCTGTTGGCACAAAAGAATGATTATCATAAACTCAATGCAAAATACTGAGATAAATATTTTAGTGTTGGCCGTGATTTTCTACGTTTGCTTGTTATTTCGTGGCAACAAAAACAAAACAAAAATGTTGATGCAAATGTTATATTCCTGGAGATAATTAATTGTAATTAATTGTACTAAAAAATTAGTTTTACTAAACTAATAATAAATCTTCGGCGATGATTAATTATGTAGTTGGTATAAAAATAAATTTACTAACCCTCAGACATAAATATTATAATTTTGAAATTTTCAATGCACATGATTTTTTTCAACCCGAAAGAAATAATAACTTATAGGTATCAGTATTGTATATTATTCAGTGAAATTCACTGATTAAATCTATTATTTAACCTAAAATTTGATATAAATAATATATTAATTTTAAAAACTTTAGTCTTAACATTTTTTAAGATTAAAGTTTTCAGAATTCCATCCCATTTCTTAATTTTTTCAAAATTACGCATTTCTCCTAAAAACTAAAATCTTAAGTTAAAGTACCTATATACAATATTGCGGTTTCTATGAGAATAATACTTGAACACTACACATAGATTTTATCTAAAACATATTAATTACACAAAAATAAATAAAATAAAATATTAATAAATATATGCATTTTAATAATATTTAAAGTACTTATACGAAATGTTTAACTACATTTATATACATTCTATTCAAAGAACCCCATCGATTTTCGTGAATGACGTTTTCTGTAAGGTTTGAAAGAATATACTTACATTTTCTAGTATTTGTTATAAAGTGAAAGTTTTATTATTATAAATACATGTTTCGTATTAAAAATTATAAATTTGAATAGGTAAACAATAAAAAAATCATGTATTATATCATATTCTACAGTTTAAAATAAATATTTTTTCTTTTTTTAGATATGTTACCAAGTAAATCTAAATGTCACGTAATGGATCGTCTGTCTTATTTGTTTTTTATAGCCGATCCCATTACTGACAACCGTAAATTTTAAGGCTCTGTCTTACATGAATGCTAAACCTACCTATAGACCTTCGGGTGATTTCACTAGCGAAGCAATAAAAGCAACTACAATGCTAATGCACCAAAATCCAGTGAAATGAAATGGAAAACAGTGTTTTGAAAAAACCTCGTGCTCGATTGGACGACCTTATACTATCAACGGCAAATGCCTTGAATATTCTCAAGAGTCTCATAAACACGCTTCTCAAACATTGCACACAAGTGTTAGAACAAAGTAGTATTTCTCTCTGAACAGTCAAGAAAAATAAATTACAAGTAACTTCATATAAATTGACAAAAGCCTTAAATATAGTTATTTTATCTTTCGGGTAGTGTACTGTATTTCGTTATGATTATTAAAGTATGAACACTCATCAAGCGTGTTTAACTGAGTAACAGTAGATTCGTTCATAAATCATGCAATTATATATAACGATAAAGTATAAATATAATAACATCATATTATTTAAAACACAAATTTTCGTCGCCCATTTTAAGTTAGAACTTAAAAGAAGCTCTGTTCAAATATTTTACGCATCAGATAATAAACCTTTTACTCATACGTTTGATAACAATTATTTACGTATGAAAGTACAAACATTTAACTCGCCTGACAACATATGTCAGTACCTAGTCAGTAGAAATGTTCATATGATTTATCATAAATATGATTATGAATAAGAAAAATGAGGTTAGAGTACTCTTAAATACAAAAAGTATAGAGAGAAAGATAACACAACATTTTGTAATTTTATCAGTATACATCAACAATTTTTCGAAAAAATTTGTTGAATGGTTAAACAATTTGTCCACAATATACAATGTAATGTACAATAAAATATATAATCTGTTAAATTATATTTGTCAACAGTGTCTACTACCTATGTACACAAGATTAAAACATGTATGAAAATTCAAAATAGTTACTTGAATACTTTTGTATGTATAAATTACGCGACAATATTATAATATTAACACTTATTTTCCAAAGATTTAATTCTTTAGATATGTTTCAACAATGAAAAATATAAAATAAATTAACCTATAGGTACTGTAATACCACATGTTGTAACGGTTTTCTTTTTTTTTATAAAGATTAAACGTAAGTAATTTTGTTTTAAAACAGAATGTTTTTACTAGATAAGAAAAATGTAAAAAGTAACTTAGTATTGATCCCGCTATGTAAAAACTGAACATCCATGCCCTCGACTAAACACTAAAGAAGATATGGGATGTTATATTGCCTGAAACATTTATGTTATGCTCTTATAAATTATCAAGCATTTGTCTAAACTGTTAAAATGGAAGTTTTATCACGTCACCGTATCATCATAGTTTCATTGAAAGTACTCGCAGGTGCCCTACCACACAAATCCGTCCAACTGTCATCTCACATATTATCATATTTCCCGTGTTCACGACAAAAACGTACCTATACATCACAAGAAAACGCGCAAAAAGCGATATATTTCAACCGGCGCGTGGCGCGGCAACAATAGTTGTACAACCTTTGATACTCATCAATGTTTATGTAAAGAACATTTTCAGATTAATAATCAAAAAATTCCGTAAAAACACGATGCTTATCTTATTTCCTAAAATGCATGTTTAAATAAATAGTTAATTTGATCCATATGTGATATGTAGGTACAGGGTTGAATAATTTAACTGAATTCGGTTTTTACCTTTTGGTTTTTTCACTCAAACGCTTTATTTTGTGTAATAATGGGACACATAAATTGTATGCGCGAAAAAAATAATGCATTTTTATACAATTATACTTATTCGAATTCCGTACATAAACAATAAAATTGATAAACTTACATGAAGTGGATGATGTCGTGGTGTTAGTTTTCGTTCCAAGATCTCCATACCCTCTTTCAACCGTAATTAACAGAAGCAGAGGCGTAACCAAAGAAATATTGAAAAACAACATGGAGAATCCTCTTTGACATATATTTTCTTTGAAATACATTATAATCTTTTCTATAAAATAATAAAAATAGTCAGTCAATACATAGGTTGTTTATTTTTTACAGTTCATCATATCCACTATATATTTGCATTAGGTACGTTGTAATAAAATATACTAATATTATAAGTATTATAACTATACTCAATTGTTGACATAATATAAACAAACTCTCAATCTTATTAACTAACTGTAATATATAACAAAACTAACAAAGTCGATAATTTTAAAATGAATCGAGTACTTTAATTAAGATTATAAATACATCAACCACTAGAATTACATTATATTTTTTTTTGTGTACAGAGTAACTTTCGATGACAAAATTATATAGGTAATAAGCAAATTTACGAACACAACAAAACACCATAACTTGCATAAATTATGATAAAAAAAGAACCATACAAACAAATGTAACATCTAAAAACTTTCCATCACTTGGCCAAAACATATGGGAAAAATAAAAAGTATTCTTACTATAGACCAAATTGTATTGTTTTAATAATGTAGTAATCGCATGTAAAAAAATAAGCATTGAATCCAGTATTCAATCCTTCAAACTATCTTCATTTAGAAGTGCATATTGTTTTTGTCTGTTTATGTCTAATATCAATTTGAAGTTAAAATTATTTTATCTTTCCTTTCATCTATATTAATAGTTATTTCTTCGATCTAATTTAAATATATATGAAAAACAGAACCAATAATTATTATTTCAGAATATTTATAAGTTTAATAACATTTTTAAGTTTTTTAAATATTTAAAATTCTTGACTTTTTTATATTCAAATAATAACCTTCGATTTCAACATTACGATGTAAGCTATTCGTACGAAAATCTATATGTATAAATATCCAATATTGAACAAATACTTTACTAGCCTAAAGCATATTATGCCAAAGGAACAGTAAAAATACCCGAAGAGATAAAATCATTTTTCTATATTTCCTTTTAACTTAAAAGTACTCATTTTTTCAATAAAGAATAAATTATCAAAACAGAAAAGAAAATGTGAAACTTAAAATAAACTAGTGGTAGGTACAATTAAATAACAAATTATATTTAGCATAGAATTAGTTTAAGTAAAAAAATATAAAATTGGAAAAGTAAAAAAATATAAAATTGGAAAGTTTAAAATAGGTATTTAAAAGTCTTACAAAATTGTATAGTATTTTGAGACATCGAAATCATTTAAATATAATTATAAAAATTATTAAATTATTTTAGACTTATAGAGTTCTATCAATAAAAATTTATTTTTTATCATTCTTAATAACATATAACCTCTGACTATATATAAATATTTAAGCCCCATTATAGTAACTGTCAATATTATAAGAAATAAAAGAGTTTTATAAAAAGATACAATCGCTAGAAATGTTTACAATTAAAATTAATAAAAAAAAAAACAAATAAAACTAAAACATATATTTTTGATACCATAGATATTGAATCAATAAAATGATTTACACATTTTGTAGCTGTAAATAAAAGTTAATCTGATGATATAAATTATGAGACACCAAATACATGCTCGTGGATGTGTTGTAGAATGATGCTAACATTGCCAGAGAATATGGACGAGGAATAATAAAAAATTAGAACACAAGCTCTCATAATAATTAGAAATTAAAATTTGAAAATACATTTAATTGGTAATCTTAATATGGTATATAACATGATTAAAATATCGATCACCCAATAATAATGCGTAAAGAATAAATAAAACTATAAAACTACACTAAACAACAACCAAAATATCTTTAGGGTATATTTGGTCGTGGATACGTTGCAAACATCAGTAGCGTGCCCAGAGGGTTGGTCTGATAAACCCGGATCTACCTTGTTTTTGAAACTATTTAACTCTTTAACAATAAAAATCATTTTTTTTTTTTTTTTTATATTCAATAAATATTAGATATAAAAAACTAATGGATTTTATTAAACAATTGTTGAATATATATTAAATTACCAGAACATTTATAAATATTTTTTAAACGTTTTTAATTATTACTGTTCTTTATTAACGTCGACCACAAACTTCATTCACTCTCCGTGGCAGCTTAGGCCATAAGGTGTGACAGCAGTTATATTAGTAAGGATTATAGTTTTTTTAGTGTTAGCACTCATAATATGTTGGAAGGATGCACTAGTTTGACGATAAAAACTGGTGTGGTCACCCATCTGGGAACGGAAACCGTCGGACGCAGCGCAGATTGGCAGTAACTACGGCTAACTACTGTGCCACACCAAATACAGTTTACAAATCATAAGTCTTAGGTACAATTTCTGAGTAACATATTACAAGCGAACGACTAACGAATATAAGTAGTTGAAACTAAAATAAGTGAGACGTAATATAAATCATAAAATAGAAAGTTATAATATTACAACTCGTTTCAATTTTTATATTCACAATCTTTATCACAAGAAGAAATATATTTTTGTTATTTTTTTATCTTGCGATTTTTGAGAATATTTAAAACTATCTAAATATTATGACGTGAACTCTCATAGAAGAACTGAAGAAGTCACCAGTGAATTTCTTTTTTACGAGTTAATAAGTTAATTTCTTACTTAGTACGTAACCATTTCCGTTTGAGTCTTTTAGCAGAATTCTTGATATGAAAACTAAGGACAGTATGATTTTCAACACATATTTAAATGGTTAGAAAACAAAATATAATTTATAATAGTAAATTTTCACAGAACATGTACTAAACGGAACCAAGGTATGTCTTAATTTAACTAATATGATTTTATCCTTTTGTAAACTATTTTTCCGACAACTGATTAGACAAAAAAAACTCATAGTAGATCACCAAAAAAGCACAGATTGTACATTAAACAGGTTAGTTATCGTATTTTTTACAAATTTTTCTGGTGCGAAAGAAAAATTAAAAAACAATGCCAATTTTGTCCTGTAACCTATTCATTCTTCAGAAAAATGAGTAATTTTGTTTTTTATCAACAAAAAATTTAATTCAATAAGCTACTATTATTAATTGTAATTTAAGAAAAATTATACCTAGTAATTAGATAACATTTTTCTAAATTAAATATATTATATATATACACAATGAAGTTTTATTTTATTAACATATTATATGATGATAATAAGCGACATTTATGAGAGTGAAATCTAAAATTGAATTAAGGTTAATTTATAATATTATCAAAACCAACTGAAAATATAAGTCTCCAACAAAGTACAACTTTTTTAGAAAAATCTCAAGTAATGCACATAACATTATTCGAGAGTAATGAAATAGAACGATGGTTTTTGGTTTATTACTATCGATTTTTATCTTTGAATTAACATTAATAAACACATTAACTAATTCTAATAAAATATCGCCCTATACCATTTATTAAACTGAAATTCCACTGAAAGAAAACCCACGCATTGGAACACATAACACTCGCTATAAGCCTAACGACCAACAAAGCACATTTCAAGAGTAATCACCCACACAATTTCTAATAACAAAATCAAATGCATATTACCCAAACCATTTTTACCTTTTTTTTTACTTTACAACGCTTTAGTTACGATCCAAAATCATCTGTGCCAGTAATAATAATAATAATAATAATAGCATTTTAATAAAAAGTAATTTAAATTTAAATTTGTCAAATAATATCGCGAAACATTAGAAAGTTCTTACGGAGCCCTAGGGATACGTGTTTCGTTCAGTTTTAGCAATGCAGCATTCTTTACTAAAATATTAATTAACTTTAAAAATAACGGTTCGCATATAAAAACGTTATTTAGCCTAAATAGTTAGAAAAAAGCATATCGACGTTAAGAGCTGTATACAAACATACAAATTCACAAATAAAACTTGTAACCATTATCCACGTTTACAAATAATTTGAAACCGATTTTATCATTTCTATCTCTAAATAGTGTCAAAAAGTAGATTTTAGTTAACATGTATTTTTAAAGAAAATTACAAGCAGTTAACGTGTAAAAATGCAACAGTCATATAAATCATACACATACTAAAGTACTTTCATTTGTTTATCTGATAATAAAAACGAACTACTCAACAATAGGGAATTGCACCGTACCCTCGAGCATATGGAAATATAATTGTAGCTTTCCTAAAACAACCTCCGTAAAAATTTGTTAAAGGATTTGTGTTTTTTTTAAATTTTTTTGTCATTTGGTATGACATGAATTACACATCTCCCTGCATCAAACACATCTTGACAATAACAAAGTAATTATTTAAAGACTCGTTAAACTCCAACGGACGTTAGTGCCACCTGACATGAATTCCACAAGAAACAAAAAATAGTAATACTTATCTAAAACATAATCAACCGATTTGAAAGCCTATCTGTATAACATATACGATTGACCACTTAAGAAAATTTAAATTTTAGAATAAATAATGAAAAATGTTCATATTATTACAATGATTGTTTTGAAGTATAATATTGTAAACTATTGATTTCAGAAAATTGTTATGCATTAATTTCTAATGAAAGTTCGAACAACGCAAAAAACAAATTGATTTCAGTAATGAAGATTAAAAAAAAATAACAGTTATCAATTGCACTTACATATTATCAGAAAATGTTCAGTCTATACTACCTTCAACTCTAGGAACAATATACTTTTTTAAGTAATTATAATATAAACACAATATTTATGTATTCTTTATGAAACATTTCTTATGAAATTTTTTTTTTGTAACAGTATATGTATTATACGAGTATATTATCCTACACCAACAGTTTTAGACAAAATTGTACAAAATTGGAATTTTCTTAACCACCAATACGACAATACAGCTGTTTTATTTTAAAAAGGGCAGAAACTTAATTTTATGATTCATAAATTCTAATTTATTTTATTTATTTAATGGTATACCTAATCATTCTCTCTTTTTTTCAATGGTATGTACTGTTGAAAATAATTCCATTCCGAAAATTTTAAGCCGGTTAATTTTTTTTTTCGCGCTGAACCTTGAAATAAAGTTGGATGAAACTACTTTTTACTATTGAAATTGACGTTCGTGTACACATTAAGATAGTATAAACTTTAATAATCCACAGCAAGTGCAGTAGACATATGTTTATAGTCAATCACCTGAACAAAATACTATGATTATGTTTTCCATAGCTATCATTTTCCTCGTCCAATGGCTTTTTTTAGGCGTCCATAGTCATTAAACGACATGTGGTCATAGAAATATAATTTCCCTAACCAATTGAGATAACCATTACAATCTATTTTTTTTTCTTTTTATTTATTGATACGGCTTCAACATTAAAGTCATTAGCCGGGAACAAAACATATTTACAGGTTATTTATAAACATCTTAATATTTGAAAAGGATATACATATGGTGATAATGGTATAGGTAACAATAATATATCACTATTTAGATTTTATTAAATAGATCTGTTATTTTAAGGAATGACATTAAGTTGTTAAAATTGTCTATACTTAAAATATCTTTTAATGATAGGTGTGGAAAAATGTTTCTTTGTTCGGCCAGATTAGGGCATTCTAGGAGTCAGTGAGTTATGGAAATCGGGGTGTTGTTGCAGAGTTCGCAGTTGGGTCTCGGCTCTCCTCTCATCAAGTGTACATGTGTGATGTTTGTGTGAGAGGAGAGCCGAGACCCAACTGCGAACTCTGCAACAATCTATTTATTTATACGATTTGTCAATTATTTTAAATATTATAAAATAATTTCTACGTAAATACTGTGCCCACAATAAATTACATATTATAAGTATTCCGTAGGTATCTGTTATAGTATTTTAATAAACTAGGAACTAACTTGTCTAGTTAAATAATTCATTGATTCAATTATTATGTTTTGTAATACAATTTAAAACCGATCAACCACTATAATACGTGAGCTTTATTCCGCTGGCAGATTAGTTAAGTAAACACGCAGTATGATAAATCTAAAATCACATAGTTATCAAGTTTAGTATTATAATCAAATTATAAACAATGAAACATCTTATTAAAAGCATTCTAACCACAAACTTTTTCATAATAAAGTAAAAAAAATGTTAGTTTTTAGTAAAAATATTTCCAAAGTAAAATATGAAAAAAAAAACTATAAAAAGTACACTTATATGAGTAAATAATAAATAACTTCGATAAATGTCTAACAAAAATAAAATAAAAATACAATGACGTCAAATTGTAAGTATTATATTTCAATTATTTAATCAGCGAGCTCTACAAAAAGCGGATAGAGCTACGAGTCGGGAACATTGGTCGATGTTAGTCTTAAAAGGTGGCTTGTCACATAAAATGCATAGAACTTAAGATAGATCAATTTTACCACCACTTAAAAAAATATCTAAATAAATACATTATCATTATAATACCGATAATTATTCATCATTGTTTAATTTATAAAGTAATAAGTCTTAAAAATATCTAAGCTTCAAAACATTTGATCTACTCCAATATTCGTAAACTTGCTCACAAATTACTGATTGTATTGTACCTCATAAAAACGTATTACTAGACCAAATAGAAAATAAGAGATTTATGTATATTAATGAATGTTATTTAGCACTTTGGCAGTGACACATTATAAGCCTGGTGCAGGTTATATAATAGGATAAATAATACTGGTTATTAATTTGGTACTGTTTATCCTGTTTCATAATCAACCTTAAGGGAGATATTTGTTCAATTTTTCATGTTTTCTATTTTCAAATATAAATATACATATATGTTATGTATAATTATTTTAAAAACGTTTATGAAAAATATTGAGTCAGCCTAGCAAAATAATTTTATAAACATCTTATTTTCATAAACAAAGACATAATAGTATATATACCATAAGCCCCATTGACTAATTATTAGTGTTATTATATATTTTACTCATAATCGTTTATTTCAAATGTATGATACTACCAAATGCGTTATTTCACTTCTACTTTAATCTTTGTAACAAAAACATTATAATAAATTATCAAACACAAAATTACAAAATTTTTTATCTAATTAATATAGTACATTTATTTACCAATTTTATATAACTATTTTTTTCAATTGTTCATATCAAATATTTATTAATAAATCATAATTAAATGTTTTTACGACTACCATTATTACTTTTTAAATCGCTGATATTTATCTTCATAACTGAAAAAGTTATCATTTCTATATTATTTAATATTACTATGCATTTTTACAAAATATATTTATATTCTCGATTCAGAGGAAAGCAAGTGGGTTATTGTTGATAAATCTTTTTTCTGTGAAAACTTTTTCAAAGAATAAAAATGTATCTATAGTTTGTTACAAATTATTTTGATGAAGCCAAAACCTTAAATAATTTCAAAGAATTTATATTTTGATTTGTTTAATATTTTTACTGAAAGGCATTGATTTTTATATGATTTTGATGTATAAACGAATGTATATTAAAACTAGATTATTTTTCCCGTATTATCACTACATATAACTAAAATATTTTGACAAATAAAATTTTTTATGAACACTTAATATTTTATAACCTGGTTTCGATTCGTATTTCAAATTAGATAGAATATCACCACTTTCAAATGTTAAGACATCACCTCTGTGACCCATACAAACTGGTGAATCTCACCGATAGTAATACAAATAATTGTGTTCTCCTATTAAAGTATTAAACAAACATTTTAAAATATTTTGATATTTAATTTGAAACTAATTAAATAGTTAACTATGCGTATTTACCTAACTATGTAATAACAATATATATGAAAAAAAATTAGATACAGATTCATTTTTTGGAACAAAGCAGACTTAAAAGTACCAACATTCAATTTATAACCTAAATAAACTAAACAATTTTTTCTAAAATGTTGAATAAATTTAAACCTCATCTCGCGCAATGATGAAACATACTTGATACTCACATAAATCAGAAATATAGCATGCAGTATAATTTAATCAAAACTATGTAATACCTTTTAAAAATTATACATTTTTTAAAAGTTACGGGTTCAATATGTCATAAATTAAACTACATTACTACAACTATTTTAAAATACAATCTATCAAAAAAATAAGATTTCAAACAAAACCATTTTTAATGTTAAATCCAATAATTTGTAAAAAAATATACGAGTGTAGCAATGAAAAACTTTTTTTGTCATTAAATTTATATAAGCGCCCTGGATAAGTTAACACAAATATTAAAAACTAAATAAATAAATACGTATATAGTGGAAACGATTTTTTTTCTTTTAATAATAAAGACACATATACTTTGATTTAATCTTATAATAATTATTAAAAGTAAAATCGGTAAAATTTACACTTTTGCGTAAAAATATCTATTTATATTCATTGTTGATATTAAAATATAATAAATAATTTAAATTCCTAATCGAATCATTTTTATAAATTTATAAAAAAAATTTACTATTATTGTGAATAAAATACTTAACAAATACGATTTATTTTTTAAATAAAATGTTCAACGTTGGACTTACCTCGTCAGATGATTCACGCGAAGTACGCACGTTATTCCCTAGGCGGAATGAAATGTTATTTACTGAGCGCCCGTTGCACGGCAACAACGCTCAGGCCCAAATCGCTGGGCACTAGAGATGCTGATCTGCAGCGTCGGCGCCAAAAACAATAATTTCCCAAAGCCACATACAACCTTTTTATGTGCATTTCTACACACAAGTGTGAAAAAAAGCTTAATATTTCAATAAAATAATAAAATGAAACCAAAATATTTTTTTCTTAACTGTTTATTTTGATATTATTTTTTAACTACATATTTATTTATTATTTACGTAGCTAAAAAAATAATTATACTTCCCAATAAAAGTTACATAAAAAACTTCTAAAAATATATAGTTCTAAATTCTTAAAAGCTAAAAAAATTAATTTTCAATAAATTATTACAGTAACCTTCTAAAAAAAACAATTTAAAAAGTAATTTATGAACAGAATTAAAATATATATATTCATAGGTACGTTTGATATGCCGATATATTGAGATATTTAATGGGTATAGAACACGTGCAGCATTTGCTGAGTGTAAACTATTTTAATTAAACAATACTTGCTGTTATAAAACACGAGTATAAAATTTTTAAACCTAGAACATTTTTATTTTTCAGTATACAGTTTTAAATAATTCACACTAAAGATTTTTTTTTAATCACACTTTTAAAGGTAAAATATTGTCAATGCAAGAATATAAGTTACAGATGATTAAAATATCTCGATACTGTTAACAATTAAAAATTACATAGTTCAAATTTAACATGCATTTCGTTTATTTATGCTGTGACATAATAGTGAGTTAGCGTAATTCAGGCCAAGTAGGCTGAAGTTTAGAGCGTTAATTTTTTATTAAAATACATTTCTAGTTTTGAAAATAAAATTATTGATAGTCAAATCAATAATAAAGATAATTTTAGATTAATAACGTTTATAGTAATTCTTGATGTATAAGGAATATAACTTCTAAATAGATGTTAGGCTTACAATATGTTAAACAAAAATGTAATTTTGTGAACCTTTTTCTTTTTTACAAGATTATTTGAATTGAGTCCAATTGAAATAAATCAAAAGTCAAATGACCTTTGGAGTATATATCATACAGACATTGGTCGTGAACAATTCCAATCCTAGTTAGTAAATTTAAAAGAACATTTATTGGTTAAATTTAGTCCAAAAAAGTAGTCTCTTTTAAAACTTTTGAAATTTATTCATGAAAACGACTGAAAAAAGTTTTTCCAAATGTGGAAATTTTATTCTAGGAATATTTATTCGTACTCCGGTCACATTTACTTCTGCAGATATGTCGTTTTCGTGTTAAAAATAATCATAGATCAACAATGAGCCAAAGAAGATTGAACGCGTTAACAGAATTAATTTATATAATGAGAACGAATTTACGACAAAAATGGAATTTGAAGACATCATGAAGATTTATGACATTCTCTAAAAAAAAACCCCCGATGTAAATTTATGTAAAAATATTTTTATCGATATATTTTTAATATACTTATATTTTTATTTTTATTATTACTATTGCTAAATATTTAATAATATTTAAATGTCTAATTTATTGATATTATACATTTGTATTAAATTGATGTGTATATAATATAAAATAAATATAATAATATGAGTGAGTGCCAATTAAAAAATAAGAAATAATGTTCTTGGTAAAAATGGATATCCAAATGAGTTAGGGATCACGTATGAAAATAAATAACAAACTACTGTTCTAAGGAAACGGCTTAAAAAAATAGACTAGAGCAGTAGTTCTCAATTGGGGTTTCGCGGAACATTAGTGTGCCGCGAGCTGTCTGTAGGTGTGGTGCAAGCCCGTAACAACCGTGGTATACGGGTATTGTATTATTTTTAAAAAGTGGAGAATCACTGGACTAGGGGCTGCAAGAAGCTAAATATGCCACTGGATTTAAGTGTATGAAATAAATACTTCGTTTAAGATTCTGAATCGAAACGAAAGCTATTTATAGATATTTAATTTTTTCGATTATATTGGATAGGCAAGTTTTTTTTGTTCAGTAGTTTTCAAAAAATAATTTAAACAACTTATAAAAATCCTAAAAATAGTTCAATTTTAAAAAGCTTTGACACTTTGTAATAAGGTGCAATTACTTCGATATTTTTTGTAGGTTATATGATTAGTATCTTTACTTTGAACCTATAAAAATATAATAATAATTTCAAATTAAATTATTATTAATTTGTCGTTTATTTCTATGGTTGGTAATATAATTTCAAAACATTCTATTTATTATTATTGATTTTTTAATATGTATATTGGTACGTCTTAACTTGCAGTTAATTTTTTAATTTTGTATTTTACCATTGATTTATTTACCAAGAATATTTATATTTATTCAGTTAATATATCTTCAAACTACAATTAATAAAACTAATTATTTAAAAAAATAAAAAAAATAAATGGAAAAACTATACTTTTGTGATGAAAAACAAAATATATAGAACATATATTAAATTTAAAATCGAATCAAGTAAAATTTGAAGGTCTATTAAATTATTAACTACATAAATGGATATTTAAATTTAATTTTAATATAATTTATGGTTACAAAATAAAATATGAAAATATGAATATATTTATTAAAAAACGAAAAAAAACTCTTGTTACTATACCTACTATACATTTTAGACCGTTTATGAAAGGGTTCTTGAGACCGTTAATAACAATATGAAAGGCTATACCAGTGATGCTCAACCTTTTATCTTCTGCCGGCCACTTTGGTAAACAATTATTATCTTTGAGCGGTCCACCAAGTATAAAATTATGAATAATCTCATTCTTAATCTAATAATATAATTTTGTTATACATAGTAGGTATACAATATACATTTAAGTACAAATTGGACTTGTTTTCTTATATTTTGACTATGTTACGGATCGAAATACAAATTGTAGCTACACACTAGTTTGATCACTGATCACTATGCTCTTGTAAGAGCATTGGTGATATCGATATTAATTAGTAAAATTTCCGTTATGTGAACAAATATTTTCACGAATGAAACGAACCAAATTAGTTCTCAGATAGCGAGACATTCATTCAATTTTGAAGATTAGAACAACTAAATTCTAACCAGATTTTCATTATTAGTAAACGAAACACATCTCCAATTTCACTTAAAAAATAAGTATACAACATTTTTGTACATTTTTTTTTTAATTATTATTATTATTGTATTTTTGGAATATACATATATTTAAAATAATTCAAAAATTAATAATAAAAAAAAAATATTTTACTTTTTTTGAATATTTTGTTTTATTTTAAAAATTTGTAACGGGCTACATAAAATACCTTCGCGAGCCAGATATGGCCCGCGGCCTGCGGGTTGGATACCACTGGGCTATACTATACCTTAGAATCTATACCCAAAATATAACTTTTAATTTGTTCGCACATATTACATGCATGGCTTAGAACTATTGATGTGTAATGATATGTTCAAACATAATACCATCAATATAGTAATAAGAGAAAAATATCAAACAGTAACAACAAAGTGGATCGGACAGAATTGGGCTGTTAAGGCTTATAATATATAGCCAAACCTATAGCCATTTGTAAACTATCGAAGTAGGTAACAAAGGTTCAAATGTCAACTCCATATCCATTACTTTAACTTTATTTTTCTAATTTTTAAACTATTGCAGTTGTCAAAAACAACAAAGGACAGTTAAAATGTAATAGTATTTTAGGTTTTTGGTCCACCCATTCTCGCAATGCAATGATAAAAATTTTATAATGGCTATAATACTCTGAAGTCGGAGCATCCACAATTTAAGTCTTCGTTCTTAGAGTCAACAAAAAAAAAAGCGTACACGTGCATTTCGTCCGACCAAATGTATCGGTCACAAATTTTTTTCTATTACACGGGGACAAAAACAATTTTTAAATATTAAACATACGACTACATAAGTACAATAGGTACAATAGGTACAATGGGGATTGTATGAATCTAAAGTTCCCCAAAATGTGTACTAACCTTTATACATAGTGGAAGTAAAGTCAGGACCGCTTTTCTAACTACATACTTGAGACCATTTTGTGAATTATAATATTATAGGATCCCATTTAAAGCATATACATTGAAAAATCAAATGATATTGATTGACTCCGAAAAATGACTAATCCTTAAGTAATAAATATTTTTCTATTGAAACAAATGAAACGTGAATATAAATACCCCTGCACGGATAAAGTCGTAATTAATATAAAAAGAGAACTCTCCAAACATACACGGAGAAAGTACAAATCAGATGCAGGCACTAATGAGTAATGACGCAGTGGAGCCATTATTTAAGCGAAATCTAAGTTGATGACTTACACATAGTTGGCCTGTACCCAAAGAACAAGAATCCGATCAAATAATAAAAGCGATATATCCAAATATCCTATAAATTGAGATTTAAAAAATCTGTTCGTGCGTTGTAAAATAATGGCATTTTCTAATAAAACTAATTTCACTAAATAAAACATAAACAACTCGGTGAGAAACAACAACAAATTCAAATTCATACAGAATTTCATTTTACAAGTCTCCTTCAGAATTTTATTTTATTCATTTTATTCGTTCGTGAAAATTTAAACTTACCGTACTGAAACTTTTAGTGATACTATAAAATAAAATACTCATTCCGATGGGATATAAATCATTTAATGTATATTTTATACAATGGTTAAAATCGATTGGAAACTAGTTTTAACGACAAATGAC
Organism: Periphyllus acericola; assembly: GCA_949715065.1. Lineage (NCBI taxonomy): Eukaryota > Metazoa > Arthropoda > Insecta > Hemiptera > Aphididae > Periphyllus > Periphyllus acericola. The sequence goes on along the minus strand of OX454271.1, from coordinate 17,556,957 downwards.
GTTTAACAATTATTATTACTTATAGGAAAATATCAGATTATTTAAAACTAAAGTGTAACATAAATTTCAATCATATTATTATAAAATACATTTTGTTATTCGATCGTTTTTATTTTATTTACTCGAATTAAACTGAACTAAAAAATACAAACAAAGCGTCCGGAACTACTATACAGATTCCTGTAGTCGTTCCAGACGCATTCGCATTACTACAACCACAGTATTTGAGAATAATCTTGATGCAACTAATGTGTTCCGATAAAATTAAAAACATTATACAAGGAAAATACCATAATAGTACCATCTGCGTTAAATACAATAAAATAATAAAATAATATATACTACATTTTTAATACTGTATTCAACGTGATCAAATATTATTAATATAATTGAACCAATAATATTATTTCAGCCGTTAACAAAAGAATTTGAAACAATTTAAAAACACTGATGTTTTTTACCTAACGAATATTATAATGACATAATTAATAATAAGGCTCACGGTATCTTGAGCTTGTTTTGTTTGATCAAACGTTCTGACCTAATATAATGGCGTTAAACTATTACGAAACGTCAGACTAAGCGCAAAACACACAAGATACCGCAAGTCGCAAGCCCAGTCGCTAAATCAAAGTAATCGTGAAAACTCAAAAACAGTAATTTAATAATTAATAGTGTCAAACGACTTGTATAATCAACTAGGATTAGGTACTTCAGTCGGAAAACCAGACAACAGACAATAATATAATGTATATAAGTAACCGTAACGAGTCAAAATGTATATTCTAAATGTTACACTAAAGTGCGTTAGTAATATATTGCTATCGAAACGATATTTTTTCCAAAAAGTTTAAAATTCGAACTGCCTACCATTAACATTATTCTATTATTCATCATCGTATTATTTTAACACACTGATTTCGATGAAAGTGTTATTTTAGTAACCTATAAATTATTATTGTTGCCGCCTGATAGCGGCAACAAGAGCTTCGTCGTCGCGATCACAGTGCACTGTTTCTCGGTCACCGGCTATTCCGGTGCACCACAGGCCGACCAATTAATGCACACATTTTTACACACACACACAAACAAACACGTAGATTAGGTTAATATTAATATTTAAATTATTCCATATATGTTATCGTGAATTATTATATAACCAAAAAACCAGTGTGTGTGTATTATTGTAATTATTCGTGTGTATTATTTGTGTGTGATTTATAATTTTTCCTTTGTCGTGCGTTGAATCTTGTTGTGTGATCATCGCCGTCCATAAAGTTTTTGTTATTGTGCGCCAATCGCCTTTAAAACATATTATACCATTTTTACATCCTTTTTTTTACATCAGTTTTTGTTATTTATTATATTCTTACGTGCGCTAATCGCCGTAATTGCTGAATTTTATATATTTTTTTTGTATTATATTATTATTATATTTTTGTGTACTACGTGCGCTAATCGCCGTGGTCAATATTGTCGTCTTGTGTGCGCTAATCGCCACAATTGTTAGTTACTTATTATACAGATTTAGGTAGCTGCAGCTGGCCAGTCTACGCTCCACCAATTTGTGAGTTTTTCCTTTTGTTTAATTATTTATATTGTTTAGTTATTATTCTGTTGGGCCAGAAGGGCCATTTATATTATATTATTTATACCACATTTTACCATTGTTTTTTTTTTTGTTTACATAGTTCCTATTTTATAATATAGTTTTAAGTACACACAAAACACAAAACATATATACACACACCTAACACACTCACACCACCACATAGCTCACTAGTAATTGCGCGGCAACCCCAACCATTGCTAGATGAGCTATATACAACACTACACAGCACAATAAAACAAAATTGGTAGGTCGGTGGAACTGACCGCACGCATTAGTCGGTGCCCGAGAACAGTGCAATAATATTTTGCACACTCGGCCCAAACAATTATCATACGTGTTAAATGAATTAGGTACGAGTGTTGCGCACTATGTAAAGCGTGACAAAATTAAACGACGCAATTATTAAATGTCAATTATGTTATAGAAGCATTTAGATACCACTCCCAGGTCGATGTTACGAGAAATCTGTCTTAGGCTTTTTAGCTTGTGTGTCATGAATAGTTGAATCATTACAATAGTCCAGTTTCGGTGAGACTCTATACTTCCATAGTTCGGTTCATACTCAAATGGTAGAAAACGGTGTGTGAGAATGAATCGTGTACAATCTGATTTTTCCTTCAGGCGTTTTTCAAAGTCTTTCTGAAGTCTTGAATTATTATCAGTTCCTCATTTTCGCTGATGATGTTGAGCTATTTCTCACATTTCAATTGATGACTGTCTACATCTCCAAGAAGATGTAAGCTCGATTCTATTATGTGCAGGTACGCTAGATCTTTTTTGAATACCTCAAAATATCATTCTATAAGACCTATACAATTATTCCTAATCCTATAGTCTTTATTTACTTTATTTTAGGTACCTAATTTACGGGATTAATATAAATGAGGTGGTTAATCTAGGTACCACCATTGATAGTAAATTGTATTTTCATAAAAGCATTAAAAATATGCCACGTAACACACTTAAATTGTTAGGCTTTGTTAAGCGTAGTTGCGCTGATTTCAAATTATCTGTTGCTATCAAAGTCTTGTATTTCTCTATTGCTAGGTCAGTGCTGGAGTGTAGAGTAGTTCTCTGGGATCCTATCACCATTAAAAATAAGTATCAGCTTATACGTGTCCGATGGAAATTTCTCAAATTCTGCGTATTTGCGTTAAAAATCAAATGTCACCCACATGATAACTCTACTATTCTTCTTGACTTATAATCTTTAGTAAACAGAACGATAGATAGTAAACCTCGTGTTTTATCTAAAATTATCAACTCAGATATAAATGTTCCGGTGTTATTGAACAATTTCAATTTAATTTTCTTGTCCCCTTTCGCAACCTTCGCCGTTTTCACTCCTTTTCAATTCCATTCAGTTCCATTAGAATTACTTAAATAATAATCCAATTTTCAGAATGATAAAGTTGGCCAACGAGGATCCAGTGTTCCTCATGTTATTTATTATTATTACTTTAATTATTATTATTATAACTGTTCCATTTTGAAAACGTTTAAATTATTTATCTGACATTGTTAATATTTTTTTAATTTTAGTATCTTAAATTTAGTATCCAATTTGTTCTTATATAATTTGAATTAGATATTATTAGTTTTTTACAACAAATAAATAAATTATGACGCCGCAGTGGTGGTACTTTCGTTGAAAAAAAACAAATAAATTGTCGTACTAGAATAGAATTTCGTCACAAAAATTTAATTTATCATACAGTCTTCTTCTTCATGCAGTTATTTCGCGTAATGTAAAAAAACAATTGATGGAGGTAAGCTTTAAACGAAATTTGATTTTCATTTGTTGAAATGGACTATATAAGAATAAAATTATGAAACACTTCGGTGATTCGAAGAAAAATAAAGTTTTAAACAAAACTATACAAGTGCAATTTTTGCCAGAGCGCTTATGACAAAACGGTCAAGACAAAGAGGATCACAAACTTGCCTCATATTATTATACTGATTTTTTTTTTTTTTTCATGTTGATGCACTTGTACTGGCCACCAGTCCACGCACCTCAAACCATCATCAATCCATCCTTATGGTCACATCCCAGTCACGGTCCCACTTCGTACCACCGTTCCATGGTTATTTAAAAATATACGTTTCGACTTTTCGACACTTCCGGAAATCGTTAGTAAATATATAGTAAACACTTTAATATTGAATGTTTAAAAAAAATGTTATGCTATATTTATATAATATGGTGCATATGGTGCAGACAGTATAGTATAATACAATACATTAAAAAATGCTTTTCAATTACAGATATTTACTCTCTAATCAGATCTTTATTTCATTGGTTAATGAGAACATTTTATTTTATTGTAAATAAGGTATGCAACAAATATATCTTGTTGAAGTCTTATTCATTTTACACAAAACGCATACAAATATAAATAGATGTGTCCCAGTGCATAATGAGATTAACAACTGTATAAACGTATATTACATTCAATGACTAATATTAGTATTAATTAATTATTTCAGATATAGCAAATGACTATCAATCCAATAAAAAAAAGTTACTCATCAAACAACATGTAGTGCACTAGGACAACCCTCTTAATTAAACATTTCCACAATCCAAATGCCAAAAATATTCTTAGAACCTCAATAACCTCAACATTGCTCTTAAACTTAACTTGAAATTTCAACTTTCAACTTTTACTTTCACTAGAACCAAATAAAAATAATAATAAAACATATACATAAATATAATATAATGCAATTTAACAAAATCTAATTGAGCTTACTAAAAAAAAAAACTGTAACAGTATCAAATATGTAAAAATCAATGAAGACGTAGCTGTGAAAAATAAAATAAAGTTTTAATTAACCTATTATGTATTGGATATGTGATGTGACCAACGTACAAGCACATAATCAAACATATTATGTACAAATTTATTATTTCCGTTCTCCATTATAATCCTATATCTTTATTAAATTTTTTTTATATTTTGTTTTATTTTGGTTTTATAGTGGAAAATACATTACATGCATTGATACATTGTAATCAGGACAGAATTAAGGTATTCTTAATATTTTAGAGATAAACTTATACATGTTTATTTAATTATTTTACTTCACTGAAGTTGAATGATTTTAATATTTGTTCAATACATCGACAGTAATATTTAACTTATCAATTATTCATAGCCTACCAACACAAACAATTATTTATTCACTTCTTAACGTTTAAGGTATAAACTATCGACTTTGCTTGGTTACTAAATATCAACTGTTTAACTCAAGTCCCTAGTGTTTACCAAAATATGAGTTATTTATGGTATTACCAACAATAATTCTGATGTATCCACAAAATCGCAAAACACATAAAATATTTTCGAGACTATAATTTTGACTAATAAATATTTCATGAATATAATTTATTATTTTATTTGTTTACATTTATAAAATGTATTTTAAACATTAAATCTGATTAAATTGTCTATACTTGATGTTTATTTGTTATCTTGAGTTAATACAATTATGGTCTTTATTTTGTACTTTGAAAATTTAGTATTTACTAATAAAACGATCCAATCCAATCGAAGTTAATTCTAAAATTTTAAAGCTTTTAAGCTCTTTAAGTACTTAACGAATATAAAGACATTCTAACTTGTATACTTTAAAATTTGCACTACCCAACATTGTACTTGGTAAACTATTAGAAAGTAAAATATTCATACAGACATTAGGTATACACTATACATATCTATAATCCATAATTATAAATTATTTATAATAACATATTTTCAATAGGTTAAAAACGAACTATTATGAGTCGAATATGTATCAACTATGTCACTGAGCATAATAATTTTTATGAATAAATTAGCGAATATTGAATTAATGCAAATTAATTATGTAAATATTTCTAATCGGTTAAACAATATTACATTTTGACACATTTTAAAATGATAGGTATAAATCATGAATAATACCCAAAATAACTTTAAATGTATGAAATTTTGAATATAAAGTTGTCGTTTTATATTGATAAATAATATGTATCCATCCATCAAAATGTTCAAAAAAATAAATTGTAAAATAATTTTAAGAATTTTAAGAAAAACGAATAGATTAATAGCACTTCGAAACTTAGTAAAATTGATAATGATTTTCAAAAATGTAAACATAAAACACTTTAATTTGTTATTATATATAATATTATTATTATTGTCTACCCTCTACCACATTTTCATTTGAAGTTTATTGAATCGGTAAGTGAAAAATGTAAAAAAATTATGTGCAACTTCATTTAAAATCAATTCACATATTATAACATTATATTTAATAATACTCCAATTTTAAAATATACGGCGTTAAAAGCTAAATGCGCAAAAAATCATTAGTTGTACTATAGGCTGTTGTTACAAGGTAAATTGCAATACTGCGTAAACATTACACTTTGATAAGTAACTTAATATTAGCATATATGTTGTAATGAATTAATACTCTAAATCCAACTATAATTCTTGGTTAGAAAATTACAAACAAAACTGTATGATAAATATTAAATGTAGATAAAAGATTATAAAATACAATTATTATAAATAATTTTATAAAATTTCATGAAAATATGTTAGGTATGAAAGTTAAAACTAAATAAAAATAAAAAGTTAGTAAATAAATTCGGTACCAAGGAATTCGGAAAACACTAAGCCATTGTTTTATATTTACAAAATTAAATTTTTCGTGAAACACAATTTAAAATTGAGTTCTTTTAGAGACTAATATAAATATTTATTTCATAATTTATTTTAGTTTATGAATTTCAAATATTATTCCAGATAAAATAATTTTATCATATTATAATTACTCATTTTATTTTTATGATTATAATTATTTAAAAATGTATTAAAGTATACTTAGTTAGAATAAATGGTGCGAATTACCAGTGATTTTAATTAAAATGTCAAGTCTTAATATTTAAAATAACACTTATGACATTAAATTAAAACGGAAAAAATATAACGAAACCTTAAGTTGGATTCGCTCATAATGATGCAGCCTACTTATGTTTCATATCATATGATTGTTGAAAAATGAATGCACATATATATTTATATATATATTATCATTGATTGTAAATAAAGTTTAGAAATTATTTATTATCACTGAAATGATGTATTATTTCGTTCAAAAATAATTTATGACGTGCATGGTCAATATTTTTATAAATGTTTAAAATCAATTTTCTATACATTCTACTTTTTCCGGACTTCTTAAATTTTTCCAAAATAATCTAGATTTCTACTAGGGAATTCTAAAAATTACACCATAAAAAAACCATAATTTTAGTTTCTAATCCATAAAAGAAACTGCATTATTCCTCCTATTTGAAAAAATGTTAATAGAAATAAAACTAAAATACACACATTAAAGAAAAGCTGCTTCCACGCAGTATCTAAAAATGGGTTATTCCATTGATAAATATTTATTTTTGAGGTCATATTTCTTATAATGATCAAGGGTCGACTTCGACCTCCACTATTTACCTTTTTCCATTTTGATTGATGATGAAAATGAAATTTTAAACGAGTGTCGAAAACCATCGGAAATCCGAACCCCAACAGAATGACACAAAAATCATATCGGTAAAAGTAGACGTTGAAAAAAATTAGTAATATAATTTTTTCAGTATATATATATATATATATAATGTATATTATTTGAAGGAAATATTATAACCATATTTTTACTATAATATTTAAAACTAAATGCAATTTTATTTGCGAATATTTTATAATGTTTGCGGTAGTTTTAATACCTAACCAATATTTTACACAAACCAATAAATTAAACACAAAATTAAGTCACCCATAAAGTACAATTATTTTATAATTACTATTTTACAAAGCAATTTATTACTTTTTTCGACAAATTAGTATATTTTATCAAGAATATGGTTGGTATAATTTTCGTACTTAATTACAGTTTGAATAATAATGTTGCGGTTAGATTTATGAAATTTGCCACTTTTTAGACACCAAGTTCTCTATACATTATGTTTCATGTAGGTGGAAGTAGTCATTTTCAACATTTCAATTAACTTTTAATTTAAAAAATGTTATGAATAAAGAAGTAACAATCTACATTGTTTTATTGAAATAATACTAAATTTAAAATAAACAAAAATGTTTACACTTTTACAGTTATTTTTACCAACAATGAATTTAAAATAAGCCCAAGTCTTGTTTAAAAACAATTATTTTATGTTATAAAAATTTACTTTGTGCCAATATGTCTATTTATTTTAATCAAATTATATATATACAGTATAGAAGTTCTATAGTATACCTATACTGGCGTCTGGCTGTATACCTACTTCATCATTTTAAATTGTAAACAATCCATGTATATAATAAGCAAAATTATTTTATAATTTATAACTGATAGTTATGTTATTGTAAATGTCATGATATTAGGTTGAATATCATTATTTTTACGTAAAAATTATATATTAAAAAATCAGAGATCAAAAACCATTGAACAATATTGATAAAGAAAATATATTTAACTTAAAAGTATATGATAATTGTGTTGATAAACTTTATGTAACTAATTTGAATTCTTCGATAAGAATTAATCGGTTTTGCGTAAAACTCATTCATAATAAAACAGAAGTACATACCGTAGTATTAAATAGTTTTATCAACAGCTCCGAATACATAAATTCTGATCATTATTTTCATGCAGAAATATTTTGTTTAAGCCCATTCACTATAACTTTTAATATAAATACCGGCAGTTCATTGTTGAACGAAAATTATGATCGTATGTAAAATATATGATTTTAACCAAAAACACGACAGTTGAATTTCTCCGTTCTTCGGACACTCGATTTAATAAAGGCTAAAATCGCTGTGGATATTTTTTTTGTTTTGGTCACATTCTCTACGAACAATATATCATATTGTTCTCGCGTCTAAAGAGGATCCTCCATCAATTATGTCAGTGACAATTATAATTTATAACGAACGGCTTAATAGATTTTGTCAGTTTAACGCGATGTTTGGTAAATAAAACAAGTGTTGTTTAATGACCACAACACATCGAAACATCGTAAAATCAGTTAAATAATAATCAACTATTTGGTACAAATAGTTTTTAATAATAGTAACACGCATAGTGTGATCAACTTGTATTATAAATACAGTAGTCACAAATGTAAATGTGTTAGAAAAAAACATAAAAAAAAAACATAGTTTTCAAAATCAAGAAATAATAATAAAACGAGCGCTAAAATAACAAAATTTTATTTTGTGACATCAATTAATAAAACATTTAATTTTAAATAATGAGGAATTATTATAATTTACAACAAATAAATACTGTACTTAAAAAGACTTAGGCAAGACGACCAATGACCAGGACACTCCACGTGATTAACGTATGTTATAAAAGTGAAATTTGTAATTTATTTATTCTGCAAGCTAAAAATCTTTGTTGTTGAAGCCTTAATAAATTTGTTATAAAAAAAAAAATTATTTTTTCAATGTTTCCATTGAATCAATGTATTTGCTTATATACATATGTCATTTTTAGAATTTCTTGATAGTTTTCCCTAAAATTGCGGAAAACTGACGAAATACACAAACATTTACGGAATTCCAATTTTGATTTTTTTTCACTGTCATTCAAAAAGCATTGATCGTAGGGGCTTAAAATTATCCTCATATATTTATTTCACCTTTTTTTTTGAGATTGTGCAAATTTAAAACAGTTTTTGATTTTTTTGTGTTATTTATATGTAGCTATTTAAAATTTTGATAGTTTTCTTAGATTTTTTTTTAAAATGTCAATAGAAAAATTTTAGTTCATTTTTAGAATTTGAAATGTTAACACAATGTTTTTTATACATTTTTCTTACTCGTATAAAAAAACCTCAAAAATCTGTAGTCACTTTTTTTATAAATAAGCGTTTGAATATGAAATGTAGATAAAAATCAATAAAAATCAGGAAATTTGCATAAGTTTTTGTAGTTAAGAGTTAATAAGCATTTCAATATCAATACTTAAGACTTTAAAATGTAGTAAAATGAACTAAAGAAGTTGCTCTTTCTAGCGAACTAAAAAATAATTTACCAGAAAAGTGAATAAATAGGTACCTACTATTATTTTTTTTTTTTATATTATTCACTTATTATTTTATTATTTATTTATTTATACGGGCAGTTGCCCAGATATAATAAACATAAGTTATATTCAGTTTTTAAATTTAGAGGTACATACGAGTTAAAAAAATATGCTATTTAAATATAAATTTAAATTGTATACAGTTATATGTAAAAATATATCGACAATATACTTATTAACTAATTTCAAGCATCTGATAATAGGACTATTTGCACCATAGTTATTATTACCATATTCGGAAGAATTTTATCCAAAATCAGTGAACAGTACCTAGTCAAGTACTCAATAAAGTAAAAAATAAAACAAAATATGTAATAATAAAATTGAAAGTAGAATATAACGTAAAAAATAAAAATCATTGTAGTCACATATGTACCAAAATTGCCTACACGGAACGCCGTTCGTTAGTTTTTCTCATATACTCGTAGTTACTCCACATCATATCTTAGACTTGAGCTTTAGGGCAAACACGACAAAATCAATATGCATGGAAACGGGAAAATATGGTTTTAAAACTTCAAAATTACCAAGTGTAGTTAACTATAATATATAAATATTATCTTTGTACATAATAACTATAGGTGTAGTTATCATCTCAATCAGATTTACAAAAGTTTTATAGTTTAATAATTATAGTTATTCTAAAAATAATAAAAGTTATACAATGAAGTATCATATTTAGTACCTCTGTGAAGTATCTTACCATAGTATTTTATATTGGTTAAGCGCTGAACAAAATTCAAGTATAATCATCATGTTAATGATATAACTATAACTAAAATTGATAAATGTGTATGAAAATTAATCAAATTTATTATCCTAATACATGTGTGCCGTATTGCATTTGTATTACATAATATCTACAATTAGTTGAAAAACAAATTAACACCTTTATTAATAACCTTAAATTTTCATTGTCTTACATACATGATAAATTATATCCACTGAATTTATTTAACAAATTAAATTAGTTCTGCAGACAGAATTATTTCAAGGGAGAAAGCATTGGATTCTTGAGAGTACCTATACATGAAAACAAAAAAATATATAAATAGAACTGTATTTGTACGTTATATATGTAATTTATTATTTCAGCAATTTATAATGTGGTAAACATTATACAAATCAGGTCCGTGCGCAAGGGGGGGGGGGGGTTCAAACCCCACACCCATGGTCGAAAAAATCGTGTTTTTCATTATTGATCTATCACCAATATGTAATATTTTCTAATCTTATTTGTAATAAATAATAATGCATAGCATAATAGTACAATACTATAATAATTTAATATAGTGTTGTCTTCACGTTTGCTGTTTATCAACTTTCATCATAGTTGCCGTTATCGATAAAATATAATGATAATAAAATTTGTATTTTATAGTATTGTTAAAAAACATTTTTAATATATACTAACAAAATTAATAATAAATATAAATATGTTATAATACTATTTGCTAATTATTGATGTATCTGCATTATACATTTTTTTTTTAAAACACCCCCCATTCTGAAATCCTGCGCACGGGCCCGATACATATTACATATTATATAGATATCCAAAATATCACAATCCATCGACACAATTTTTAAATAAAATAAGGAACGTACCAGGTAAGATAAATAAGAATCACAAACTGTATGTTTAAACATTTTTCCAACCTTTGCCTTTGATAAAAATTATCATAGGCACAAAGTATAATAAGTTTTAAAAATAATGTCTACTTATTTCAAACACAAAAAACTAGGTATTTTATAAGAAATCACTATGTAATATAATATATATTTTATATATACTACATATGTATTATAATTTTTGCGTTATTATTAATTACAACTTCCGAAAAATACGGATGTCCAATATTTATGTAAACAATTAAACTTTAAGTCTATTTTACAAGAGTACAATATATATTTAAATCAGAGGCGGCTCATGGTTGCTTTCTTTCAATGACAGAGTTGCTTTCTGCGAGTGTTTGAAAACAAAGAGGAAAATCCATTTATTCTTGATATTATTATTTTATTATTGATGGGATGACACTCTAATCACATAATAACATACAATTGCAATTTTAATTTATCCACATTCAAGTTGTGGATTGTATATTATGATTCTCGTACACAGCTCGGACATCACATTTCATCCACACTTGCCATTTTGTGCGTATCAGCAGATGAGATCCATTAACCCCAATAAGTTATTATTTTCTTTTTTTTTCATAAATTGATAACATATCTAAAATTTTAAATTCATTAATCAATTGTAATTTATCTTTCCTTTCAATTTTACATAGTGGATGCGATTGTTTTGTAGTCCAATCCACGAGCCACCACTTATTTAAATACATGATAAAATACCAGAATTATAAAACTATTGGTTTTTCTATTAATATAGGTACACCAGGGATCATAAAAATTCATTTTTTTCAAACATATTCCTTATTCTAGAATAATTTTTATCATATAATTTATAATAATAATATTTATAGAATATCATTTGATTATTTATAGAATGTTATTTCTTAGTATTAAAACTAGATTTATGTTTTATTATTCATTGTATGACAATTATTTTTTACTTCAAATATTAACATATACTCTTACTTAATATTCCTATAAAAACAATGTTTAAGAAAAAGTATTGAAACCTAAACATAATTATAGAATTAAAATATTTCTTCAAAAATTGAAAGATAGGTAAATTAGTAATATAATTTACCAAGAAGGAATAAAAATTTTGAAAATATTCATTGTAATATGGATAACTACGAAAAGTAAATCTTGTAAATATTTAAAAAAAAAAATTATTACTTATCATAAGCATAAGTGTTAAATCAAAAAATTGATCATTAATTGTAATACAAAATTAAGAAACCATTGTTTTGCAACAAAAATAAATAGGTTTCTACCAACATTGACACAAATCAAAAATGCACGTTTAAGTAACTTGTTTTTTTTAATACGAGTTTAATCTAAAAAAGCACCTTAAATCAGTCATTCATTAATTGCAAATTTATTAGAAGAGTGAAATCAATATGTTATTTCATTAATTCATTATTGAATATTTTACTTTTTTTGTAATTGGTAATTGGTTTTATGTATTTTTGATTTAAAGACACAAACAAATGCTTACTTACTGTATATGATTTTAGTATAAAATAACAATATAAGATAACAATAGAAAAATATATAGGAATTAAGGTGCTATTAAATCACACAAATATTAAATCCCACTTAATTTCAATGGCAAACAAAGATTATAAAATGTATCTTTTTTCCAAAATGATGCTTCTTTCCAATAAACCCCTTTACCATGAATACTTTTTAAATTGTCTGATCCTGTAAAGTGAGGATCTAAAACCAAAAACTTAACTGCACCTAATTCTTCATTGATATCAACCCCTAAAAGAGTATGAGCAAGAACTCCGCCACCTATGAAAAAATAATATTTTACTACTGAACTATTAAAATATTTCTTACAAAAATTATACCTATCATAACAGGAGTGCCATGTCTATCAAAGTGTTCAGCCAATTCGAGGCATACTGAATTTAGTGTATCACCTTGCCTTAAAGACATTATACGACAAGTGACATCTAAATCTGCATCTAATACAAAAGAAACTTCCATTGAACCAATCCAATCACTGGAACCAACAAAAGCTTTATTTTTATCTCCTAAATCAACTAGAATTTGTTGAATATCACGAATAGAAGGCACAGATTTGTTAGTCCATCCTTGCCACCTATGAAAAAATATGTATTACATAAAAATTATTGTAACAATCAAGTTATAATTATATCCTTTGAATTTAAATATGTTTCTATAAGAAATATGAATATATATTTTTTAAATCCTGAGATTTAACTAATTAATTATAAAATAATTATAAAAAACTTCATTATTACAGGCTTTACTCATATACTATATTTGTATTAACTAAATTTAATTACCAAAAAATAAAAGCTAAAGTTAAAATTCCTCAAAAAAAAAATTAAATAAAAAAAGATCATAGAGATAATATGTAGTACATACTTGAACCAGGAATATAATGTTTGTAAAGATCTGTAGGCACATCCCCACTGATGATCATTAAAACCACCTTGACCATAATGGTAAAACGTATATGTACCCTTAACTATTGAGATTTGTCCATCTTTTACTAGAAATATAAATTAATTAGTCAATACATTTTGAATATTTTTAGACAACTACACGTTTATGAATACTAAAATAATTGAAGTTACAAATATTATAGGTACTGTATTTAAAACTAGTTTATTAATAAAATCTATCATTTTTTTTTTTCAATAACAAGTGACACTTGTCTTTTATTTCTTCATAATTTTTTTAACATCCCTACAATAACCTCAAAATTTGTTTATAAAACTGAGTATTAAGAATACATATTCTGTAAATAGTTTTATTTTATTGATGTTTCTTTAGGTTTCTTCATCTATCAATGTTCTGATTTTGGTTAGATAACTTTCATTTTATTTCTATTAATATGTACATCATCACATCCCCTTATTTTCAAATAATCCATTCTTGTGAGCAGTTCTTGTAACTCTTCCTCTTTTTCCAAGTCCAATGTGTTGTTACTGCCTAAATTCAGTTTTCAAGTAATACACACCTAAGACTTCACACTATCTAATTATATAAATACAACATAAATTGATATAACATACTTCCAGAAGGTGGCAAACCTTCATGTACATTTGTCAAAAGACCATCATCATTTACAACTGGCTTACTATCAAATTGATAAGCATTTGATATACGAAATAAAGGTCTATCCATAGACAAATAAAAAGCATTATGCAATTTTTTTCTCAAATTACCTATAAAAACAAAATCTATTAATAAAAATATAAATTTTTATAATTTAACAAACATTAACATTCATGTCATATGCTATCTACTGGTACCAGTTATTATAAACCAATAGCTTAAAAATATAAATTAATATATGTTATTGTCAGACGTCAGTTGTTCCATTTCACAACTTTCTATAACTTCTCTGATAACTATCTAACATTATGCTTCAAATATGTAACAAACCATAAATAACAATTAAAATCTCAGCCCTCAAGTATAAACCAAAATCAAACAGTTTATTCAAAAATCAAAAATTATTTTCCAAAATGGATAACACTTTATAGTTTATAATTATACAACCATAAATTAAAAAATAATTATTATTTATGTAAACATATAAAAATGCAATAGTATATTGATAAAAATTAAAGGACATGATCCAAATATTCAGTTGTTGCTAATATATATATATATATATATATATATAAAATTAATAAATAATACCCAGTAGATAGCAGACAAAATATAAGCCATATAAATATTATTAGTTTACATACTATAAGAATCAATTTGATTATGTGAACAAACAATTGTTAAAAAATGGCACAATGTATCAGGTAAAAAATGATGTACAGCAGGTAGATCCTTAGGATTTGAAACCAAAAATGATTGAATTGATTCAACATTTTTTACAATACTACCATAAAGCAGATTGTATGCATGAGAATAAGTAGACCTTTTGGGAACCACACATAAAGAATCTAACTGACAGCAAACAAGTTCTTCATCAAAAGGTTCTAAAAAATAAATAATAGAAATATATAATACATATTTTACTTATAATCTAAAACTGTAGTATCAGTACCAACCATTAGTTTGATGAATTATAGGAAAATCAGATATATCTGCATTTTCCGATTGTGCCCTTGACAAATGTTGAAATACAGATACATTTAAGACTTCATAATCTAACTTGTTATTTTTTACTTTTAGTTCATCAATATTTTTGTTTTTCTCTAATTTACTCAAATACTGTTTACAATCTTTAACATAAAACAAAGGTTTTAAACCAATCTGAAACAAATAAATAGTCGCTTAATTCCTTTCTTAATTATCTTAAGGTAAAATAAACCAATTAAAATTCAAAATTTGATTTAAATTGAGTCAAATTATTTTAAACTACATTTAGTAATCACTTCTAAAATCAACACTCAAATTAATTTTATTAGTACTGTCTGAAGACACAAACCTTTTTTTCTAACAAAGCTTCGATGTAAGAAGTATCGTAATCATTTATTTTTCTGTCCAATTCTAATTTCATACAAGTTCTAAAATATAATAAATGCTTGTTCAAATCCTCTTTAGTTTGAACTTGAAACTCAAGTTCTTCAGATTCAATGGCATCATCAATTTTTTCCAACTTCCAAACTTGCACTTTTGAACCAATTATATTCAAATAAAGTTGTTCTTGCTCCTTGAATTTATCCTAAAATTACATTGAACACATCAGCAATAGACCAAAACCCAACATCAAAGAACATACATCCAGCAAATGATCTTGAACATTTTCAATTTTCTCAACCACTCCAGCCACACCACAGGAAGTCAGATTATAAGGACAGTTATCGTCGACATTGAAAGACGAGTTCACAAAACCTAATATGTATGTAATGAATAAGTTTTCCTCTTTAACATTGACACCCAGTAAAGTAAATTCATCAATTTTTGATACACCATTTTTCTGTAGGCCCTACAAAAACACAATACATGTTTAACTATCATGTAAACAATTAATTTGAACGATTAAAAACGTTAATTTTACATTGAAATACAACTACTTCCACACATAATTTTTAAGTGTATTTAAATGAAAAACAATACCTGCAGCACGTCTTGACAAATTGTTACTTCACGACGAGTCGCGTTCATCGTGCATGCAGAAAGTAAAACAAAATTACTATGGAAAAACAAATTCTGGACTAATTTGACATAACATAGTGAACACGTCACCTGTGGTGTAATGTTCAATGTACCTGTGAACTGTGAAGCTTTTGCCTTTTACCGAACAAGAACTGTTATCATAAAAATATTATCAACAGTATCACCCTATTTATAATTGTCTCGAAATCACGGTTATATCACAAATAACCACAATAATCTGTGGTGTTTGCCATGACCAAGATTTTGACAACCGCGACCATGTTTGAAAAATTAAATAAGCCACAGATCACGGCTATAGATAATATGATACTGGTTATCCAACTCGCGGGCCGCGGCCTAACCGTAGAAGTGTCCTATAATAAGCGCGATGTAGATTTATTTTATTTTAAATTATATCTACGTATTTTGGTATTTATGACGTCTATGTTCTAAAATCTAATTAATTTGATCACAGAACATCAGAGGAATTTCTGTAGCCATTTAATTTATCCTGTGGACTGTGGCGAATTACATAAATAAAATAAATGTCATAGACTATAGAAGCTTAGAAATAATAATCCTCTTAAAGAAATTATAATCAACTTTCAATTATATTTTAAATATATTTTATCTACAAATTACAAGGAAAATTCTTACCAAGTTCAACAAAATATGAACAGTAGTTTTTCATAGCGCAGAAATATCAATATTTCCATAAATATGAGTTATACAAGACTACAATATACTCATATTATGAGAAAATTAGCAGTTAGTGATATTAATTCAGGATATACTATATTGCTTATTATTAAAACATAAGTAAGTTAAGTAGAACATTTTCTTGGAATTAATTCATATCCCAAGCTCATTATAATAATTTAAACAAATAATTACATTCATATTTACTGAAGGATAGTTAAAATATTTGGTATATTTATAAAATTTTAGATAGTGAAACCCAATTTTTTAATTTTCATACTTATTAAAAACTTACTCAAATAAATAGTAAATTTCTATTCAATGTTATTGGTTATTAGTTATTAGTTATTACTTATTACTAATATTAGTAATAATAGAAAATATTAATTTTATAATAACTAATCTACATAGTTTGAGTGTTTGAGGATTATATGTATATGTAAGGATTATTTTTAAAATTAAAACTATAAAACATTACATTTTACAAAGTGAATTTAAACCTCATTCTGGATATTACTTTATTTAGTTAACTGTAATCCAAATAAATAAAATTAATAAAGTATACTACATTTTCAGTATAAACTATAATCATTTACATATTAAAATAATTAAAATATACACAAACATACTACAAATAATACAAGAGAGATCAAGTAAAAACATAGAACAACAAAAATGTTTTCACTGTTTAAATATCACAGATACATTAAAAAAAATTAAATATGACCAATCAGCCTTAATAAATTATTACTATGAATACTTGCAGATATAACACATCACAATGGCTGCAAGTATTTTACTTCATCTCAACTAGTTGTTGAATGAGTTGGATGTTGCTGGTACATTTGAATTTGTGGAGCTGGATATTGTACCAACATGATCTGAGACACGGGACTAGCCTGAACTTGCTGATTAGGCGGAGGCTGTTGTTGTTGTTGCTGCTGCTGCTGTTGTTGTTGCTGCTGCTGCTGCTGCTGTTGTTGTTGTTGTTGTTGTTGCTGTTGCTGCTGTTGTTGTTGCTGCTGTTGTTGTTGCATATGCTGTTGTTCGCCTTGGGTGTCTGAATCAATCATATCATCACAATCGTCATCTGGATGTCCAGCTCCATATTTCACTCTTTTAAAACGACCATACAATGAAGAATATGGCAGATTATAATGTATAGCCGCCTGATTAATACTCATATGTCCTAAACGTACAGACTCCAAAGCTTCCATCATTGCATCCTCAGACCATGGTGTTGGATTGCTTCGAGACAATTCAATTTTTTCACGTTTACATCGTCCATATAATGTACCAGAAGGTATTCCATAATCCGCTGCAGCTCGTTGGACAGTTGTTTGCCCAGTTCGTATCGCATGCAATGCCTGTTCTAACTGCTCCTGGCCCCAAGATGTTGGTGCGGCATTGAACGGAGCAGCCAAACGAATACCTTCCCGCCTTGCAATCTTATATAAAGTACTACTGGGTATGCCATATGCTTTACTAGCTTTATTTGCTGAAATTGAACCAGTGCGTAAAGCATCTAAAGCAATATTCAAAGCTTCATCATTCCAAGATTTAGCCGGTCCATCTTTTTTAGGAGTGTCTATACCAGCTCGATGAGCTCGCTGCCATAATGTTGTAGAAGGGATTCCAAAAGTAATAGATGCCTTGGTCAAAGACATGTTATGAGAACGTAATGCTTCTAAAGCATTCTCCATATCATCAGCTGTCCATCCTTTGCCACCATTTGTACCATAATGTTTGTTTATATTATGACTTGAACCATCTTCGCTGATATCTATAATTAAATAATTTTGAATAAGTATTTTATAAATAATAAGTAAACTATTTGATTGTTACAAAAAAAACAAAATATTATTCAAAGTGACTTTGTCTGAGTAAACCATCAACTTATTAAGAAAAAATTCCTATACTGTATTATTGATAAGTACAATTCCATATTACTTAATATTTATTCTTAATAAGAATTATATTATATGCAATGTATCTTTTGAATTAACTTTACTTTTTCAAATAACAACCTATAATTTCTAAATCCTAATTAGCTATTCTGAAACTATAAATAATATAATATTTTCAAGTTTAATAACAGACAAATATTTTACTAACTAAACAATGCATAACATTTTTTGTTCACTCTAGAACAGCGGTTCCCAACCTTTTTAGTTTCGCGGACCACTAATTTTGTAAAAAAATATTTGAGGCCCACCCATAGCATACCTATTTACGTTATCATAAACTTATAAATTATAATATATAATATTTAATATTATACCTATGGCTCGCGGCCCATGGGTTGGGAACCGCTAATCTAGAGAGTTCCCAAACTGTTTATGGTACGAAATCAGTGACTTGTTTTTTTTTTCGCATTTAAAACTAAATTTGTAAGTTAATTAAAATTAATAAATGTATGATTTAGAAACACACAAAATACTATATCATTATATACTCATATTTACATACGATCTAGAATAAAAAAGAAAAACCTGAAACTGGATAGGAAAATTTTTTTTATACCATCAATTTACACTAGTCTCCATATATAATAATTAATAAGTAAGAGGTTGATCAGATATTTGATTCATGTTGACTAAAATGTTGTCATTTGAAATTTAAATGACAATCAACTGTTTGAGAATTGTTTTAAAACTGCATTAACAAGGCAGAAGAAACATTTATTTAAATAATGAAAAAATATAGAATATGCAAATAAAACTTTTTTTACAACAAAATTGTATTAGAAAATCACCCAGTTGGGTTACATAGTTTATTAAAAGTACCTCCTGTACTAGACGAATTTGGTAACAATCCTAAAAGCTCAGGTGTTATCATCATGGTATGCATTGAATTATCTTCATCATTTATATTCTAAAAATAAAAATGTACAGCATTAATAAAAAAAATAGTTTAATATACTCTACAATAAATTACTATTACATGATCACTAGAATGTTGTCTTTCTATTCCAATTGCATCTGATGATTGATCAATAGTACGAAGTGTTTCAAATTTGGTATTTTCAAATTTTACTTCACTCACATCATTTGAACATGAGGTACCAACTAAAATAAGATAACAGAATTATTATTTTTTTTATATATATAAATACACTATGAAATATATTTATAAGACTTAATATTGGTTTTTATAATTCTAATAAATGTATATTATATTTCATTTTAAATTATAGAATCAGAAAAAACTGTTAACATAACACGATTAGATTATATATCATATATATATATATATATAATATATCATAAATATAATTTGAAATAATGCACAACATTTTTTTTTTTTATCTTTGTATTCTATTCAAGCAAATTGAGCAAGCTACTATTCTTATTTCTCTTAAAGTCTCAATTTAAATCCATTTTTAAAAACCACACATTGATCCTAATTGGTTATTATATTATTTTATATATACATTTTAACTTCCTATAAACTATTTTTATATAATTTTTTACAAATATCATACAGAGTGTTAATTTCTGATTGTAATCATCTAGTCTCAAAAATTCAAAAGGGAGTTTAACTATAAAACTGTAGTGTTGTTGCCATATTGGAAATAGTTTGGTACCAATAACCTTTTAAATTTTTTTATATAATACTACACTCAAAAATTAGCATTCTACATTTAAAGAGGCAATAATTGTTTTTCCAGATCATATAATAGAATAACAACAAACTTTAAATTATTATCATTAACTTTTTTTTTTTTATTAATTATCTGTGCTCAATAAGAACTAAATAATGTTAGCACTTTCTCTCATTATAAAAGAAGAGCTAATATTAATGTAAGTGTTCTAAAGATCTTATTTGCAGTTGTATAACTGCCATCAATTGTATATTTATAAAATTATAAACATATTAACTAAAAAATATCAAAGCACACATATTTAAAAAATATATCAAGTAAATTTTAATTGGTTTTTTTTTGCATGGAAGCTTATATTCTGCCTATGTGGAATGTGAAGTAATATTATTTAAAAATAAAATTTGAAATATTCAGATATTAGATTTATAAATATTTTTTTTTCTAAAATGAAATATCAATTATATAATCCTGCATAGTTAATTTTTTTTAAAAAAATATCAAAACTTAGAAACTAAAAAACTATTAAATTTAAGTTAAATTATAAAAATCTCCTACCAGCCATATCTCTATGGGTAGGGGTTGAAGAGGGACTAGAATTATTTTTTACTGATACTGGTGTTGCTCGAGGCCCAACAGGTTGTATGTCAGGAGTTATATCAGCTTCATTGACTGTCATAACTGGACCGTTTGTGATGATCATCTAAAAAATGTATGATTATATTACAGTTCTTTAAAATATATTAAATATTTTTATTTTACTTGTGAATGAGTTTGAACAGCAGCTTGCTGTAACTGAGGTTGGTTTGGGTGTTGAGTTATATGGTTCAGTTGTTGTTGTGGTATAGGTATATGAACTATCTGGGGTTGTTGTTGGGTCTGTAAATTTAATGTAGAATGTGGTTCTAAAATTACAACTGGTAAATCAGTAAGAGTTGATTTCATATCTTTTTCGTCATCTTCAGTTGATGTAGCTACAGTCATGCAATGGATAGACTGAAAATAAAGCAACATATGTATAATACATTAATACTAAAAAACAAAAAATTATTTATTTAATTATATTTACACTCATAGATTTGTTCTCCTGGTCAACATTCATGGGTGCGAATCCAGATTGTTCAATTCGATAATAACTACGATTGTATTGATCATGCTGC
This sequence comes from Periphyllus acericola, assembly GCA_949715065.1. Lineage (NCBI taxonomy): Eukaryota > Metazoa > Arthropoda > Insecta > Hemiptera > Aphididae > Periphyllus > Periphyllus acericola. Next base: position 17,535,002 of record OX454271.1, on the reverse strand, counting down.
ATATTATTTGGACTCATTTTTTTTGAATAAGGTGAAGTCCTGCGTTGTAATTTAGTGAAAACTCGCCCTCCACTTTTCAATGGTCCTAAAGGAGTAACTTCAGCAACAATAGATGTATCACGTTCATCTTCAGGCACTTCACACAATCCTTTTATTTTCAACTGGTCAGCTGTCTTTAGAAGCGACTGAAATTATAATCATATCAATCATCAGATAAAATAATCTATTTAATTTCACACAAGAAAAACCTGTAATTCAGCTTGTGACACATCAATTTCACCTCTATAGACAAACTCAATGATAAACTTAAGATCATTAAAACAAATATCATAGGGCAATATGATCGTAGGGTGTTTGCATGGGTTATCCATTAGGAGTTTCTGAAAGTATGAGGAACAAGCTGATAAGACTACCTATAAAACAATGATATGTAAAAATGCTTTAATCAGAAAAAATATGAATATATTATAATGGTTTACTTTGTGAGCTTTTAATGTGCTCTCGTTGCAGGCAAGTGTGACATCAACAAATGATTCATTTCGAAGAAGTTGATGAAATACAGACGTCATGTTTGATTGGTAATTATTCCAGCGGAGACAGTAATGTTGGCCATTTACGGTCATTGTACCTCTAAAATTAAATTAAAACTACATTTTTAAAAAGACAAAACAGTGTACATAATATACTTTTAATACTAAAAATAATATAGTCAAGTATCAAAACAATATATTGTATATAATACACTATAATAAATTACAAATTAAATTTTATAATTTATCAACACATAATTAGTAAGTATTTAGTAAGTATTAGTAAGTAATTAATAAGTATTTTACATAATCATTTCAGTTAGACCTACTTAAAAATTTTAAAAGCTGATAAAAATAAATAATTAAATATTTTATGTATTAAAACATGGATAAGAATTTTGATATTAACGCAACATAAATACTAAATATATATTGTTTAGGCTAATGTTCAATTAAAAATTCTCTATATGAATATATTATAAAATAAAATTAATTAATTGAATACCTTTTTTTCAAAAACAATACATCCAAATTAGATTAAAATAAAAATTATTTATTGATCTAACTTATTATTTTATTAATTATAAATAATTGCAAGACATAATCCTCAACTTGAAATACATTTTAATACGTTTGTATAAGCTATGTTTTCCATATTTATTTCAAGTATATTATTTATTTATTTTTATACACCCATATAATATATTATGCATATTTTTTTGTATTATTCAAGAAAAAAAGATGTTATTGACCGGGCGGTCATAAATGTAGATATAAAAAGTACATTTCTATCGTTCGGGGAGCACAAAATATTATGTACTTAATTTAAAAATCAATACCAAGTAACCACCCGAAAATCCCACTCGAATGAAACATCAACTAATATTACTCCATCATTACGTCAGCATCACCTTTGTGTAGGGTATGTCCCACAATCATTAATTTAAAAATATTGTTTCCTGCCACTAGAAATACTGTAATATTACAAAGAACACTAACCCGAATCGTACATAAAATTATATTTATTTTTACCCTTTACTAAAAAGTAAGATACACTTTCATATACTTTTAAAAATCGACCAAATACAAAAAAAAACCATAATCTCACTCCAAAAATAATTTTTTTCTAATCAAGTTAAACAAAAATTAGTTTATAAAAGTAAATATAGTCATTATTAAATTTATCATCTTGAGTCTATTCACTTTCTAAAGTATTTTTTGTCGTTACGATGAGATAAACTTGTGCTCCTTACATATTATCATATTTTGTTCTCAACTAGTCAAACGATAACTATTCGGGAATAACCAATGGATTTAGCATTAATTTTTGTAAAAATGTTATAGACAATATGTTATTTGAAGGTATTTATAGTATATATCAGATAAATTTGATATTTACACCAACAACGCTCGAAATGCTACATGTGTATTGTGTACCAATGACGGGTTAGTTAATATGAGCGATTGAACAGTATAACAAGTATTGAAATATTTTTCAATTTGAAAAAAATAATAATAGTTAAAAAAGCAATTGAAATAATGATTCAAAACGAATTAAAAATTTGAAGAAAAATAATTTCAAGTTTAATACGACTAAATAGAATTTACATAATAGGTATAAAATACAATGTATACATAAAGTATTTGATTTCATAATATAACAAAGTGTCATTATTTCCGATCAAATATTTTATTCACGATGAAATTAGGTCCAAACAAATATTTGCACAAGGGGACAATACCTAAAAATAAATGTGCTGTGCCATAGCATTTCAAAAATTAGAAATGAATAATATCTTCAATTTGGAATTTAATATAAAGTACTATAGACAATTAGATACACACGATGATACAAATGTACAATACACACGACGTATAGCAACTATCCGTCGACGTCAAGAACATTTACGCCAAGTCGGGTACAAGAATATATTTTTTATGAAATTAAATACTCTTAATATGTGATCTCGGTATGTGTGATCTCTACTCGGTACAAAACGAACGGAATCATCGGAATATCGGATCAACGCATAACTCGGACACGTAAATGTTCAAGAAAATACAATTCCATAGAATTCTTAGCTGTTCAATGAAACCCAAACATAACAGAATCGAATGAACCTCACACGTCAACAGTATGCCTGTACGTAAAAACGTGACGATTCTTTTCACAAAACGGCGACGCCATTGCCAACACTTAGGGCTCGTCATTGTTAACATATTTTAAGACTAAAAAATGGTCGGTGGGAGGAGGGGGGGGGGCGTGTTACCGATGGCCCGCAGGGATGAGTCAGGAAAAACTTTGGAGAGTACAGGGCCGTAGCGAAATGGCATCGGTGGGGCGGCCAATGATTGCAATTAACGTTGTTCCCAAACATGGGGAAACGAGGACGAATAATGCGAGAACCCGGGCGCGGCCCCCTCGAGTTGAACGAGACGTCGATCGATTCCGACGTTCAGACGTTGGTCACGGTTCGTTAAGCATTCGTGGCGGGTAGGGAGGGGAGAGGGGGGAAACGAGCTGCGAAGAAGACGCGAAATCTTCGGACGAGAACGCGCGGTAACGCCAACAGCGAGCGTTCCCCGTGCACATGAGACAAAACCGAAGACGACGGGAAACGGCTGCGACGAAACTGGTGGGAAGCGCAAGTGGCGAGAACCGGCGGCGAGCGAACGCGACTCGACAACAACAACAACGTGCGCACGTGCGTGAATGCTAACACGCTCATCGTTCCCCCGGTCGAGCGAAAACCAAGTGCCGAAGCACGGGTGCCCTGGTTCGCGCGCCAACGAGACCAAGGACCAAACGTGACGGGAATCGACCGACATAAATATTATGACGCCGGCAAAACCTGCCGCGGCCGTCGTCGTCAAGTGAAGCAGCGGCGGCTAGAAGTACATGGCGAAGAACGAAGAATATAGCAATATTGTCCGTAAAACCAATGGGAGGGTGGGGGCAGGAAGTGATGGTGGTCGGCCGGTGAGAGGTGGGGAAAAAAATTACACGCACGCAACCGAATGGCGGCGGCGGCAGTTGTGGGGAAAAAAAATGAAGAATAAATAAACGGCGAGGGAAAAAAAAAAAATAAAAGAAAGAAAGAATGTTTATACACGCGGCGGCGGACGCGCTTTTACATACTTACACGGAGTTTCCAAACAAGGAGGAACGGACAATTTGAACGGCCGGCACAAAGCGGGAACTGATGATAAGCCTACATTTCGTTGTCGACCTCGTTCGTTCCGTTGTCCGCTCGCGTTCGCGTCGTCGCCGTGGCCAGTGATGTACGCGCTCGTTCGTCGCCGCCGCCGCCGCAGAAGCGTCCTCACCCCCTCCGCCATTCCACCGCGGCGGTTGCCGAATGGTTATGACCCGCGGTACCGGTTGCCCGGCAACCCCGTGCGTCGGGCGGGTGAGTGAGAGGGCCAAGAATGACGGGAGAGAGCGAGCAGGCAGGCCGTGAGGATGGACGCCGCGCAGAACGAACGATCGGGTGCCGGTGCGTGCGCGTGCGAGCGGCAGAGAGAATCCCCTGGAACGTTGGCGGCGGCAGCGAGTACCCCTGCCGTTTGCTGGCTGACGAACGCTGTTCGGCCGTACCTAAAACATGCGTCGATGCGCATTGTGCGCCACACTCCTCTCCACTTTATGTGTATGTGTGCTTGTGTACGTGGGTCGGGTACCGTACGTGCACGCGTCCGAACTCCGAGTGGGTGTTTGGTGATGTTGCGCGGCGGCGGAGGTACGATGAAAATCAATGAATTTTGGCCGAGCTATCTGCCGGCCGCCGCCCTACAGTCCGTACGGCAGAGGAATTAATTTTTTCTCCGAAAAACCAGCAATTTAAAATTTCGTACATTTCACCGCCTGGTTTTGGGTGACAAACTGACAACCACTCGTGGTGTAACACGGGTGTTACGTACAATTGGTGTGGGCAGGGACCGATTTGATTTGATCAATTAGAAACTTATTACGATCGAAATGTTCACGACGACGGAATGATGATTTTTCTACACCTTTTTTATTTTGAGGCCACTTTTACCCATTGTAAAATTCGAATCTTTCCGATTGCGAACCGATAGTTCGCTAAAAGTTTAATTTTAATTCGTAAACTTCAGACGAACTTTAAAGGTGTACATTTTTCATTTGCGCGCATATAATCTTATATTTTTTGTGTACAAATGGGTCTTACAAACAACAAACCGCGTATTTCAAGTAATACGATTTTAAAATGTTATCGCTGTGCACAGGGTTATGATTTAAAACTTCCAATTACCATTTATTATACTACAAATATTACAAATCTATTTTCACAGTGTTTCTAAATTTTCTTTTTACGTGATAAAGTACAATACATATTGTTTAACTGTGCTGAATATATAAAGATAATAAAAAATATTCAAACAAAATTATGTCATAAAAAAAAATTTAGTCCACATTAACATCTTTTAATTAAAAAATTTAAAAAAATTAATCTTTTATAAAATTTTAATTTTGACTTAGGTGACTAAACTGAACCGATTCAACCACGACGGCCAAATAATAATCTTCACCGAGCAATCAGTGATATAAATTAACTCAATTATATTAAATTATTTCTCTGTAAACCATTCTATTTTGAGCGTTGGAATATTTTTATTAACCCTGCAGGCTGCAGAAATTGACCACGAAATAATATAACAAAAACAAACAATACGAGTAAGTAAAGGGCCCCATAGGGCATAGACAACGATAAGACACGTAGTCAAATCCGAATTGTATAGGCAAAGCCTGACAATGAAAAACGACTGTTCTTATTTTTGTCCAACCATGATATTAAACATTTTTATCGTTTAAAATCGTAATGAGTAGATTTTCCAAAAAAAAACCTACGTGTTTGTTTAGTAGATAGTAGATACACGTGTCACCAGCAGAATATCCATATATTTTATTTTCAAACGACACGATATTACACGAAGTCTATGGACAAAACCATTTGACGATGAAAACTGACGTGTTTTATCGTGACGATAATACTGTAATGTATTTTCATAGTCTATGCCCTATGGCCTATGGTATAGAATTATTTTAAATTTTAATTCTATCAAAAACAGATTTTGAGAAGAAAACCATAGGAAAAAAATCTTGGTTAGGTCATCATAAAGTGAATATAATATTATTGAGTAAAAAAGAAGAAAAACTTGATAAAAGCATATATTTTTTTTCTAAATCGTTGAAAAAATAAAAAAAAGCACTTTCAAATTCCATAATTGAAATTGTTGTAACACGAAATCATACACTTCCATACGAGTAGCACTCTGCTATATTAGTCAACCCATAAAAATAAGCAAATGTTTTAAGTCCCGTGCCCTGCACATAAGACATAAATGTCAAAAACACAAGTAGTATAATTGTAACAAAAATGAAGAAAAAATTACTAATAAAATGTCTTTGTGTATTAATATTATTTGAATATGTTCTAAATCTCCGGAAAATCTTATAAATAATTATTATCTATCTGATTTTAACATTATTAAGAATTAAATGTATACATAAATCAAAAGAAACCGAAAGATAACAATTATAATTATTTTTATCCGTGTGTCCAATATAGAGGTTCGCAGTTTAAAAATGTTAAATAAATCATTTATTTTGGCAGCTTATAATTTTAAAAATACGTGGTTATAATTATATTATATAATGTTTATACTTATGATTATAAATAACTAATAATTAATAATGTGATAATCGTAATTATTAATATTAATTTGTTTTATTGGTGGATATGTTAATAAATTTAAGTATTTACTTTTTTTTGGTTTATTATTTTTTTAAATTAAATGTAGACTTAGTGTTGCCCAGTACGTAGAAAATATAATAAATTGTTATTTGTATGTAAAATGTTAACAATTATTTTGATTTCTTTGCGACTTTGAAATGAAGGGTAACCGAGTGAATTATTCGTCGTCTTGATTTTACGTTTGACTATTTCGTTTTTTTTATAAATAGGTTTGTTAGTTATGTACAATGTACTAGTACATATAAAAATACGTCTTACTATTGAATATCGAATCTTGAAATCTTAGTTGATATGTATATCAATAAATTTGTAATTTAATTTAATTATTTAATTTTAATCAATCAGAAATCGTCATCTTGATTTCTACCAAAATGAAAACAACAACACAAATAATTTATCAACATTGTGTGTTAAGTGTAATGTAGTACACTAGTACAGTAGTACACAAAATATATGAAACGGGTGTTGTGACTCATAAGCATACCTTATGAGTTAGTTATGCTTATGAGATATGACTACTATCACTGTACTAGATAATCAGGTATCATGAGTTTTTATGCTATTAATGAGTATTATCATTTATTTTAGAATATTCATATTCTACTATTCATGCAATCTGACTAATCAGTACTCTGTCTACCCACTTCTGCAACGTTTTTGTTTTTATGAAGAAATAATTAATAATAGTCATAAACATTTATAATAATTAAAAATTAAAATGTTAATTTATAATATGATAAGTTTTTTTATTAAATGCTATATTAAAATTATTTTTTGAAAGGAGTGCCACTGCCCTAATTGGTATTATGGCCCTTTTCTGTTTTCAGTAACGTACCTAAGGTGGAGGGAGTTATTAAGGTTTTTAAAATTGACTGGTATGAGAGGTGGACTTACCTTTTTTCCTCCCCGAAACACCCAAAAGCAACAACCAAATTTCTACTTTTTTACAACCGATTTTAATAACAATTTTCAAGTATTACCACTGTTACCGAAAGAATAAAAGTAGTGTACGGTGTTCCTGGTTACAAGGTCGTGATAGTTTTAACTTTTAAGAAATAAGATATAACAAAAAAGGTATTATATGTTTTTTATATATATATATATATAGTATATACTATATAACATTTAGGTAAAAACATCAAGGTCTTTAAACAATTCATCTCATTTATAATCAAAACAATTTCAGCACTAAACAATTATACTGCCCGAATTAATTTACGTTAAATGTCATAGACTATAGTTGTTTATTTATGTAACAAATTTCATATGCAAGTTTGAAAAAAATAAAATTTGAAATATTAAAATGCTTTTACATACTCATAATGTAAAAGTCAGTAATATAAATAGATACGCCAAAGAAATATTGGTTATATTGTTCATCAATCTCTATAGCCAAATCACCAGTTACATAATGCGAAATTAGGAACTAAACAATTTTTAAACTATAAATATTATCTTTAATTATAAATATATGTAAGTTATCACAAGTTATAAATTACCTATTTTATTTTCCTATAAATAAGTTTGTTTGAGATATATTTAAGACAAGATTATCATAGTATAAATAATAATATTTAACAATAGTTATCTTGGTATTCAGTACGACAGTATGTGAGTATCATTCATATAATTGTTTTTCCTATTTGCATAATATTTCATAACTTTACTATCTAATATTTTAATGGAATTATTTTAAACTATTATTTTATTAATTACCAATCAAAGATTATTTTTAGATGAACTTATATTGCAAAAAAAACTTAGTTAAAATAATGTGTGATTAATCAGAAATTTGTTTATTAATTTATATTCAAAGATATTAATTATTATTTATTAATAGCAATTAGCAGCTAACAGATGGAGCCACTAATACCGCTTATGAAATAATATAATTAATTCATATTCGGAACATTTAAACTGATAAAAAATTTGTTAGCTAAATATTCCCCGGGATATGCATTTAAACAATCCTGAAAAGTAATTTTTCGTTCATAACAATTATCATCAAACAAATATTGAAAATTAGAATCTTTGGAAAATGGTACAATTCAACATTCTGAGGCGAAATTTATAAAATAATTTGCAGTTATAGATTATGTACTAACTACTAATAAAAAGTAATTTAAATGAAATAAGGTAAAGATAAGAATAAACTTAACTTTTATTAAACTCCCTTAAAAGGTTTCCTCAACCCCAATATTTTTGATATGGTTAGGTACATTCATCTGACGCCAACCGTTACTTCCCGATAAGACACAGTATAGGTATTATATAATATTATATTATCGTAGAAAGTAGAAACATTAGAACTTAGAACATTATATCATATTATTTTCAAAAAATCATAGTTGAAGACAGAATGTAATAGATATTGTTATTTGAATCTGTGTTATGAATAACTATGAAGATTTGATATTCTTATAATCTTATGAATATATAACATGGGTTCAAACTTTAAGTATAACCTAAACCTTAAACCACATAAAGAGAGGAATTTAAAAACATTGCAATCCGTATTCCGTAAAGTTTTTTTGTTCCGTAATTTTTTTCATGTCTTTAATATCATAAAATTATTATTTTACATTTTAGACTTGAGCAAATGGAAAAAAATCTCAATTTGTTGGTGAAAAAAGACAGAACGTAATAATATAACATTTGAATTACGAAAAAATTAAAATACGTACACAAATTATTCCACACAAATCTGATACCTAGATAATTTTCAGTGTTTTTTTTTTATTTTATTTTTATTAATTTTCAGTGTTATTTCATATAAATATCGTCTATGATGAAAAGAGTAATTAATTAACACATTAACAGCCCATAATTGTATAGCAGCAAATTGTGTAACTACGATGTGAGAATTATAATAATACGTATAAAACGTAAGACGTGTGTGTAGTAACAATAATAAGTATTATGGACAGTGGTATTTTGTCTCTTTGATACAATACTAAAAAAAATTATACGATAGTATATAGTATATACACATTATTAACACGCACTATTTTGAAGATAATAATATTATAGTAGAGATATTATAAAAACTGTCTTACTATAACTTATAATTAATTTCATTATAAAAGTAATAAAAGTAAATTAATAATTTAATGACCAATACGGCAATACATATTATATATTTATACTATTTTAAGCTAAACAAATCTCAATAGCTAAGAGTATAACATTTATTTTAAAGATTTTATTGATTTTTGTTATACCTTGTATTTGAATTATTTTTATAATAGTAATATCTAAAATAAGAAAATCCAAATTTTTTAAAATATTTTTGTGATTAATTTATATTTTTTTCAAATTTATACAACGGGAATATTTGACAAATGGATATATGTACATATAACGGAATATTAATTATTTCTAAGATACCACGAGTGCAGAAGTGTACTAACAATTTAATGTATGTAACCATAATTCACAATGATTTTATAGTTTTGAAAATAAATGTGGATATTTGTTACAGGTATGAGGTATCAAACACAATTATTGTCATTTGTCGTATTACACCAACTATCATTGCCTTGATAGATATTTCATTTTATTTTTTAATTATAGTTAAATCAAATCTATTTATTAATAATTAAAGAACAATTAATCAATTAAAGTTCACTTTTCACTGAGCAAGTTCCAGAAAATATTAATTAATTAAATTAAAATTAACTCCTAAAAAGTATGTAGATTGAAAATGAAATGTCTTGAAATGTTCTCTCTGTATATTTTAAGAATATTATTTTCTAAACAGAATCAACTTTATAGAGTGAACCTAACCAATTTAATAATATATTTTAAATGCTATTTTATGGCTGACACCATTCCATGTATAACAAATAAATATCAAAATATTAAACATATTTATATAAAATAAGACATTTTAAATATTGTATAAATATATATTGGTTCTTTTAAATTTATTTAAAGTCTGAAAATAGGATTTTTTTTACATATTATAAAATAAATATAGTTTTAAATGAGGTTTTATAAATGGCATTGAGGTCACCTAATGTGGTCTAAACACTAAACATACTAAAACCTGTGTTTGTGTGTTGTTAAAAATACATGAGTATCAGTATTTAAATACTTTTCATAAAATTGAATGATACATTAATATTCAATAAAGTACCTATTTTAAAAACAATTCTTTGATATTGATTGATATACTTTTATCAAAATTGTATACAATTATCACTCATCAGTCATCACATTTTAAATGTCATGACTGCATGACGTAAATACTTATGAAGATAGAAAAAAGTAATCTGTGTATTATAAATACAAAATTAAAAGTATACTTTTCCAACATTCCAAAACCCGATTCGTAGAAATCGTCAAGGCGAACCCGAATATTTCAACAACACTGCGCTCTGTTTAATGTATAAAGATATTTTTTATGAATACACGATTCTACTAAACTAATTAACTAAGAATATAAAATTTTGACGAAAAGAAGCATTAAGAAATTTTATATATAACGGTTTGTAAATTTCAATATATAATCAGAAAATATGTAGAAAATACACTGTACAATTATTTTTAAATATTAAAATATACCAAAAACATCAAAATATGCAAAATTAAATTTTGTTTACTTCATTGTGGTTTTTTTAAATTAATTTTTAATTTACCTCGGCCTACATAAAATATGACAGTATGATGAAATAAGAACTATACATATATATGATTCCATGAACCAACGAGTTCTGTAAAAATGTATATAATCGTGTCAAGAAATTGGTCATAATACGAAACCCAGGAATCGTCTGATAAAATCTCAATGGAAAAATTATTCTATAGTGGTATTTTGGTATTTAGGGTTTGACTTAGTATTATAAAAAAAAAACGTTTAAAATTACATTACAATAAAGTTTAAATGTGAATATTGTCATCAATACATCAATGGATACTTTGATATAAGTTTCTAATATTTTGTATTCATAATCAATGCTAATACTAACAAACTTTTTTAATTACATTTTTTCGGAACTTGCTCAGTGAAAAGTGAACTTTAATTGATTAATTGTTCTTTTATTATTAATAAATAGATTTGATTTAACTATAGTTAAAAAATAAAATAAAATATCTATCAAGGCAATGATGGTTGGTGTAATACGACAAATGACAATAATTGTGTTTGATACCTCAATACCTGTAACAAATATCCACATTTATCTACAAAACTATAAAATCATTGTGAATTGTGGTTACATACATTAAATTGTTAGTACACTTCTGCACTCGTGGTATCTTAGAAATAATTAATATTCCGTTATACAAAATACTATCGATGGGCGGTTAGAATTTTACTACATGATAAATTAATGTTAAATGAAAATTAGAAAAAAAAAAGAAATACCAGATTAATTATGAGGGTTATCGATGTAATCAAAAACAATAACTGGACTTGTTTCGAGATTAGGCAAATACAATCTACTCTAATATATACTCTATATAGCTTAATCAATTAAAGGTTATAGGTAACATATCACAATTTACAATTTTCACTATTGTTTGTTTAGTGTATACACGTATTTACATGTAATTTACACGCAGTATATTATTGCGATTGCAGGCAATATTTACTATATAACAGTTTATTAATTTTATATCAACAATATATGTATAAACCTGACACATTATAATATATTTATGTTGCATTGTTGCATGCGTGATGTTTACAAAAACAAAGTCGGCAGACTTTACCAAGTAAATAGTAATTTATATTTCTTTCGGAATTTTGTTAAAAGTCATCCTACAATTATTACTACAGCGATTTAACACGACTTAGCTAAATCAACACAAGCTTTTTTCGTGGTTCGTGGAATATATTTTTGATTGAACATTTGCCGAAACAACAAATTAATTGTCGTGTACATAAAACAATTATTATAATACGTTTATCGTGTGTTGTGTGTAGAACCTATGTTGAAGTAATAGGGAGAGAGAAACGATAATTTTCGAACTAGTTGTATGTACATACGCTAACCGCCTGTAGTTATTTTCACGTTCCGATTGTTTTCGAACACGGTGAGCGTCGAGCGAGGAGAAATGACGGGAAAATTGTACGTTAAAATTCCGACTCTCGTGAAAATAAGTGCGCATTCTATTCACGTCCAGGATAACGCGTTTACGTTTGGTTTCTTTTTAGAATATGGACTTCGGGTGTGTCATCGCCGCGCGTTCACCGTGTTCGGTCGAGAATTTATTATTGTTTTGATGACACTACTACGGGTCTGATACTATATTACAGCAAATAAGTATATAAACAAGTTACGATATTGTAAAGACGGACGTGCGCTACTTGCTTTCGAAATACATACATGAAACGGCCAGGACTTAGGCAACGAATTAACAGATAACGTGTTTCGCACGCGGATCTTGAACGTCACGATTCATGACGTTATTGATTATTGTTTCTTATTGGCGAAGAGACGGTGATATACTAATTAGTAATTACTAATAAATATTATTGTTTCTCGGCAGCAATAACGCCTGTTTATCTGTTATTGCTGGTCGCCGAGTTCGGAAAATACGTGTTCCGAAAACGAGCGAGGAACGAACATGAGTTATAATGATCATTTTTCAATTGAAAAAAACAAGAGACATCAACTATGTATTAATCGTGCTTCGATATATTAAATAGTACATCGATGGAAGATTAAACGGGGAATAAAATTAAATTCGGTACAGAGGTACCCTCCACGGATATTCTCTTGCACGTCGGACCGTTCAACCAAGCGACTATATAGATATTATTTTATACCGGATTTACGTTGGTCAGCGGAGGTAGGGTGTGCGAGCCGCGAGGGAAAACGGCCGGTTTGCTTTCGACGTCGATTCCTGGCCTGATGCCGAACATCGCGTCGTCAGCCGGCAATTCGCCGGGCCCCCGCCCCGCGTCCGCGTAGCGAGAACGTTTGCCGGGTGGCGGCGGCGGACCCCGGCTTACTTGCAGCTGCCACAAGCCACACCCAACGCCGGTACTGCGTTCTGTTCCTGACTCGGCGGGCCGCACTGGCAACCGTAGCCCGCGCGCCCTCTCGGCCCAGAAACCGTTGTGAATACGGTCGTCGGGCGCGCGCGCGGCTCCCGAGTTCTGTCACAAAACACAGAACCTGCGCTGGGCCGCCGAGCGATGGCCGGTGTGCCGTGCGCACAACTCCGGTTTTCGTCGTTTGCGCACGGCTCGTCGGCCGCCGACCCGCACTCGATTCGACTGAGTGCTTTGTTTCGTACTTGACGTGAAGGTGGATGGTTGTGCTCGCTTTGCTATATACGAAAGCACTTACCAATTCATTCGATATCATCCCGTTCACTTAACTGACTCACGTTTCGTATCTTCTATAAAACCATTTCAATTTTACTAAGTATCAAATGTTAACGAAAGTTTAATCAGTATTATACCAAAATTATTTTAACAAAACATTGTTATTTGTTTTAAACGTCTAATTTTTTTTTTTATTTAATAAATTTTGTAAATGTTGTTTAAATTGTAAGGTGAGTTGATTTTGTTTAATGTGTCTTAGTACCTATTAACATTTTTATCTCCCGAGAGGTTTTTTTTTTTTTTTATTAATATTATGTTCATTAGGACTGTGATAAACATGGCGGGAGACAACCAACAGTTTTGTCTGCGCTGGAACAACCACCAAAGCACGTTAATCAGCGTTTTTGACACGTTGCTGGAGAGCGGCACGCTTGTTGATTGTACCTTGGCAGCTGAAGGAAAGTACCTTAAGGCCCACAAGGTTGTGTTGTCAGCGTGCAGCCCATATCTAGAGGTAAATAGAAATATTATTCCGTCGTTTTTTATCATTAGATTGTTCGTTAGAGATTGTTCATTAGAGGTTCGGTCTAACCTATTTGCTTCTTATTCAATTATATTATATATTTGGGAATTTAAAAGTTTTTATTGGTTCATATTGGTTCTTCCTTAGATTTACACTTTTTTTATCAATATCATTTCCTTTATTGAGAAATTACCTTGGTGATTAATTTTTTTAAGTGTGTTCGATTTGGTACATGATTATCCCCATAAACAGTTGTTTTCTGGCACCTAAACTGAAGTAGGTTACATTGGCTTTAGTATTTTTTGTACCAATTTGTTGATACTAATATGAAGAATTTATATATTTTTTTCTATTGTTTATTCTTTTATCTGTGATTTTTGATAATCATTTTAACTACCTATAAAAGAGTACGAGTTGGGTATCGTATCTTGTTCGTAAACACTGCTTCTTCAGAAGCTTATGCTTAGGTAAGGAGGTAGGACAAACTGTTGACCAATGAAGTGCTAATTATACATTGTTACTTAAATAAATTAATTTATCCGTACAAATTACTATCAATTATCATGGCATGGCCTAAAGGTGTACAGTGACTTAAGTAGGGACTGGTGACAATTATACTATTTCAGTAAAGTATAATGTCCTTATACACTACACTTACCTAAAAGCACTCGTTTTACCCCTGAAACACAAGATATAAACTGGTAATTTCAGAGCGTTTCTTAAATATTCAACTGATAGTGCTTAACACTAATAAAGTCATCATTAAACTACTATAATTCTTTTGATCTGCAGATATTTTGTTATTCTTCTGAAATTCTCTTTACTAGTAAATTGATTATGCAATAAGTCGACATTATTAATATATACTGATTAATTTAGTTGGATATAACCGGTTAAAATTATAATGTCTACTATAGTCTGCTTCAACTGGCGGCTGACCGCCACATTGCAATCGGACTATTTACTGTAGTGGTTATCAAACAATTTGCCGCGTTTATACGATATTACTCATTTTTGTCATTTTTTTCGTACCTTAAAAATAGTAATTTTAACTCTTAATTGGATTTAAGTGATCACGCGTATAGTTTATTACGACAATACCATGTGTCCACATTTTACCAGGTGATTATGCGAATAATATTTGAACAAAGGCGTATCTTATTATATTATATTTTCTAATCATAAAAATTTTGTTTTTTTATTTAATTAAAACTTTATTTTGGAAAATTTGAAACAAAAGTATAAGGAAGGATAAAAAAACAAATGACATGTAAATAAAAATTATGAAAACAAAAAATATACCTAAAAGTACTAAGATTTATTTATAAAATATTAATAATTTTGGAGCTATAGATAATATGGAATAGAATGAGAACTCGATTTTGTAAAGCGGACTATAATATGTAAATGATAGCTTACAAATAACATTGACTATTGCATAGGTATGCAAGTAGCTCTTCAATATTTTATATATTTACGTACAAGTGTTGTCAAATTGGTATTTACTTTAAGCTAATCAATACCTGTATTTATTTTTGAGCTAATAAGTTTTTTCTTATATTTCAGATTTTATTAAGCCAACATTATGAAAAGCATCCAATTGTCATACTTAAGGACGTTAAGTTCCAAGAACTAAAAAGTATGATGGACTATATGTACAGGGGAGAAGTTAACATTTCCCAAGAACAGTTGAGCACTTTCCTGAAAGCTGCAGAATCCCTGCAGATCAAGGGTTTAACTGATGGAGGAGGCAATGAAGATGGTGCAGCAACCGCAGCACCAACCAAGACACATACTGCCACCCCAGTCAGGAAGCCAGTCCAACAGCAGTCCGTTACACGCGGTCCATCTGCATCAGCACAGGGTTTAACGATAGAAAGGAGGCCGGAAAGTCCACATATAAGGTCACGTGATGACAGTGCCTCGCCTACACCAAGGAAACGCAGGCGCAACCTGCGCAGGCTGTCAACAAGTGATGATCCTGACAGTCACATTGATACAAGCAACTCCTGTGATGTACCGCCCCTTCAGTCCGGAGCCCTGAGCGGCATCGGTGTTCCTAACATTCCTGCCACCATAACCAAGGATGCCCCGTTAGATGACGGTGATCATGAGACTGATAACAGCTGCATCAACAACCATGATGCATCAGCTGCTGAAGGTGTGGCAGGACTAAAGATTGAATCGACTGGTGAACTGATTGAACCTAAGACTGAGTATTTGGAAGAAATGAACAACGAGGACAGTATAGAAGACTTGACACTTGATGACGATGAAGATATGGACAATAGTATGGACATGTCTAGAGCTGGCCCATCACATGATAACTCGAACCAAAGTATGTATAAATGTCTGATTTATACTAGTTTGCCTGTTTATTAATTATTCACTATCTAAATTAGGTTTTGGTCAATGGCCGATAACTGGAAACCAATCAACAGACGAAGTGTTCATGAATGCCCAAGAAGCAGTTGGAGCTCACAGGGATACTCAAGGTAAGACTCGATTTAAATATAAAGGCTTCTGAACGTAATGACCTTAGTTTGATTGGTTGTTACGTTAGGAAGTTATTGGAGAGATTTGGTTGAATTTTTTTTTCCTGAAAATTATTGAACACAGCGATGTTCAATTCTGCAATTTTAAATGTATTAATATCATCATGTATTCACCAAGTTTTTTCAATTATAATGTTAGAAGTATAGCTGTGGCAGAACCTTAGGTAAGGTTCACATGTGGTAATTTTGAAGAGTTTAAAATAAATAATGGTCACATATGAACCCAGCCTTGGTTCAGTTTGAGCTTTGAATGGTACTTTTTTTTTTCTGGGCTTTTTTTGGCTGTTATTTAGTAACCTGCGGTGTAGGAAATCATTTTTGCTAACCAATTTTATTTTCTTGTGTACATATATTTTTTTTTTATTTGCAATTACTATTCCTCATTGTCTTGTTAAATCAAAAACTTACATGGGAAAGAAACTCCTAAATACTAAGTAGGTCTATGGAATCCAAAGGATTCACTTAATGGTGAGTTATATATATGCATTTTTTTTAAATCCCTCAAAGATCTCTGTTTGATGTAATAAGTGTATTTTTGTATCTATTAAACATTCCAAGTTTTCATAATGGTTATCAATCCGCCAAAAGTTGTACTAGAGCGAAAGGAGGCTTGCAAGTTATTCTTTTGTGGAGGATTGTTTACTATTTTATCTCCTTCCTCAACTTTCCTTATTATAAAAAAAGATATTGAGTAATATGAAATATCGATGATTTATTTAAATTGATAAATTAATATTATTGTTGAAATTAAATTGTTATGAAATGAGTTTTTCTCTTTGGACCCACGAACTTATATTTTTGAGCTTGTGTTGTTTATGTGAGTTGTGTGTCCTGAGGAACACTTTTAAACATATTTACCATTCCTTACAGAGATCTTGCTTAACCATTTCCCTTATTATATTAACCTTTTGTAAAATACATTCATACAAAACATATTTCTCCCATTATTAACTGTTCGTATAATAGGTACATTCAGTTGTATAACATAACATGGTTATGTGGTGAGGGAGTTTAAGTAATTGTAGTTATTGGGTCTGGGGTGCAATTTAGTGAGTAAGTATTCACTGTGTTACCAATTTATATATCAAGTGTTTTTGCATTTATTATAACTTTCTCAATATATACAACTTAAAATTTAACATTCTATCAAGTTATCAAGCTGACATGATTGAACCACCACCCTATGATGAAGACTAGTTGTCTACACTGATTTTACAGGTAAGTATAAGGTAACTGGTAAATAGGGATCCTCCACACCTGTTTTTAAAATCCTTAATATTTTCTTACTGATGCCCCATATCCTTACTTCTAGATAATAAACTTTTTATTTATATTTAAATTAATTTATATACATTTTTAAAAAGCCCTTTTAAGGGCCTTGTTTAATAATATATTTTTTTTAGCTTAAGTAGGAAAATTTTACCAGTCCATTAGTGTAGGAGTAAGTTTTATGATACTATAACTTAATGGTTTTCAATGGTGCTAGTGTACCAACATAAAATTGGGATAAAAAAAAATGACTGTTACATATTGTATTTAGTTAAGGTTAATGTTTTATTTTTTTATCCTTTTTTCCCGTGCATTTTAATAGTGAGACATTTTATAAGGTTGTTGTAAGTGTGTGAGATAAATAAATTGGAGAGAGTTTAAAGTAGTAGTAATTACTGAGGTGCAGTGAAAATAGCCACACCTTCATTGAAATTGATGGTATGATTAATTTATAATTGATTTTCATAATTGGATGATTTATCCTGTTATTATACATCAAATACTTGTCATCAAAGGTAAGTGATACTATTTGAAGCTCAAGTATTGTTCTCATAATGGTGGTCAATAATTAATTCATTAATGCTCAATTAAGATGCATCTTTCCATCAGATTGTCATAGTTGAGACCAGTACTTGACGCTTATTTTTTTTCTTCTATTTCAGCTAGGTGTATACTGTATGTATATGACAAATAAACCTATGATGTCTGTTGCTGCTACAAATGGAATATAGGTCTTATTTGTTGATTGATAGTAACTACTATCAAATTGATGAATTAACTTAACATTAAAATTTGTTTAATTTAAAAGAGGGAAATACATGGTTAATTTTCTAAAGCCGTGAGTAAAATTTAGGGGTATAGGAACTTAGTTTTATTAAGTATTATTTTGCACTTATGAATGTAAGAAAGTTGTATATTTATATTATAAATAGGTTTAGATAGCTATTTGAGCTAGGAATGCCTTAATAAAAAAAAAAATTTTATTATGTTCACTCCCGCCAATATTTCACTGTAAATCTGTCTTTAATTTTCGTTGAGACCAATTGTAATTACAAGTTATGTGGTTCATTTATTTGTGACAATGCTTTGTGCACTGTTACTCGTACTATCTCTTATAGAATTCAAATGGTAATCAGTTAAATGTTGAATTTTAGTTAAATTTTTATAAAAGTTTTAGCAAAATTTATACTCTATTCACTTTTAAAAAATCTATACTCTATTCACTTTTAAAAGCGACCTAGGCGGCCGACTCATGGGCGCGGCCTCGTAGCTCAATTTTATCTTTTTATCAATTGCCACCACCGACGGGAGCAACGCAACATACTAGTGACTACAGCAAACGTACATATATGTAAGGTTCTTTCTCGATTGACAACTCCGGTGCAGTGTTAATAACATGTAACGGGTGATTCATTTAGAAGTACGTCCGAATCGTGAAATTAATTGTTCTCGTAATAAAGTCATGGTTTCACGTGTTGTATGACAAGTTGCGCCATCTTGTTGAAACCAAACGTCATTTAGATTACGTACTTCAATTTCTGACAGCAAATAGTTTGTTATGGCGCGATAACGGGCGCCATTCACAGTTACGTTCTGCCCGGCTTCATTTTTGAAGAAATATGGACCGATAATTCCACCAGCCCATAAACCACACCTAACTCGTTTTTTCTGGATGTAATGGCAGCTCTTGAATCTCCAGGTTCTTCATCCCAAATTCGGCAATTTTGCTTATTGACGTAGCCATTAAGCCAAAAATGGGCCTCATTGCTAAATAAAATTTTGGTCGAAAACAGTGGATTTTCAAACATACTAACCTAACGTTGATTTTCGTAGTACAGTTGAATAATTTGTAGACTGCCGGGCTAAGTCGTTCCATGATGAAATGTCAAATATTACTGAACTACAATAAAACGAAAGTTCGATACGACTCGTGCATCGGTCACAAATTCCCATTTGAAAATAGTACTAAATGAATCGCCCTTTATAAGGGGATATAGGTGCAGTATATGATGCACAATAGTGACCCAATATGACAGGTGGTAGAAACGTGGGGAGCGGTTGGACGTGACCTATCCGTCGCGGACGAAAACTGGTCACTGCCTGGGTCGCTTCTAAAAGTGAGTATAGTTGAATTATTTATGGTAGTTCTTGTTCTGTATGGATTCTGTAGATCTAATGCATACAATATTTCATAATTGGTCAACTGAATATTTATTATTTTATTGCGACACGATTAAAATTAGGTCCCTGGCTTGTTACTGAAATTGATTTTACACTTCACCACCCCAATTTACATATGGTATAAATAAGTTAAAACTATCCTCGTAATCTGAGATTTATATTTTAATGTATGAAATTTAAACATTAAAAATCGCAATTCTATCAAGCTATTACTATGAACATTTCATTTAAGAGGATGCCACACCGAAAGTGAAACGTATACAACGACCGAGAGAACGCGCTGTTAGGTGTACAATCAAAAAAAAAAATTCCTAAGTACCCTATTCTTTTGACTATTGATTTTAGGGAAGTTGCAATTCGATGCAGTTGAACAGTCATGTAACGTAATTTCATCAAAAGGTGGTAAAATATAATTTATTGAAAAAACAATGTTTTGTTGAAATTTAAGGATAGTTTTTTGATCTTTAACCACTTACTTTCTTGAAATTTAATTCCGATTTTTGTCTTAATTAGAACCCTAGAATAATAAAAATGTATCATCCGCGTATACAACTTTTTCCGTCATTCACGTTCTTATTACATAAACTTGATGTATACGTACATAATCGGACCTAAAATACTTGTGGTACTCTATTTAATTTTCCTGCCCTAGCACCCCATTAGTATTTGTAATTTGTTTCCTCTTATTAAGATAGCTTATAAACCAGTTTAGACAAATATCATAACTACTGATAACTTAGAATTAACTATGATTAACCGTATAGAAATCTTTCGCTAAATCTAAAAATATACCTAATGCTTTATCGAGTGCTTTAGATATAAATTCTTTAACAGCGTATGAAGCATCTTCGGTACTTCTAGGTCTGAGATCATATTGTTTTTTAGAAAGAAGACTATTTTTTTCCAGATAATCTATCGAACGCACTTTTATAATTTTTTCAATAATCTTAGAAAGACTACTCAACATAGAGATTGGTTGGTTATTGTTCATGTTTTCTTTATCACCACCTTTATGAAGAGGTTTGATTATCGCTATTTTTAATTTAACTGAAAGAACACCAAGTTTCAGACTTAAATTAAATATATATGTTAATGGGTTTATTATATAAGGTGCTAAGTTTTTTAAATGTTGACAGTAATTTTATCAAAACCACAGGCTACATCATCTTTAAAATGTTTTATTATACTCATGATTTCCATAGAATTTATTTTTACCCCGAACAAATTGTTGAAATTAATCTCTGTTAAACTCATCCGAAACTACATCGAGACTTTTATGTTATTTGCTAAATTCTGTCCAATGTTAGAAAAAACGTATTTAAATCATTTGACGCAGTTGATCTTTTTGTGCATCAATTAGTTTACTGTCATATTTTAAACGTTTTATGAATTCTTTATCAGGATTTGGTTTATTAGTTAAATCTTTTATTAATTTCCAGGTGTTTTTAGGGTCTCCGGATACGCTTTAAAATTTATCATTAAAATAATTAATTTTAGCCATTTTAATTTCACAATTTAGTTTATTTCTGTAATCCCTATAATACTTTTTTAATTTATTATTGTTTGGATGTTATTTTATTTTTAAAGATAATTCTTGTTTTTTTCGAACCGAGCATAATAAGCCGGATGTCATTCAATTTTTTAAACGATTTAATTTAGAATTTAGTATTTTAAGACCGAGATATTATAGCATCAAGAATACGTGTATATACAAAATCCATTACCTCATTTACGTTAGAAATACTGTATAGATCCGTCTAATCCACATCATTTAATATATTATTTAATTTTTTATAATTAATACACTCGAATGTGGTTGATTTTTGTTTCTCTTTAATTACGTTTGGAATAGCTAAAATGGTAGTATAATGATCCGAAAAATCTGTTTGTAGTACACTAGCTTCAAAATAATCAAGGCTTTTTTTATTTTTGTTTGACTTGACAAATATGTGATCGATACAAGAATTTTTATGAATACTTGGTGTTCTCGTATATACGTTTATTAGAGAACTAAAACCATATATATGAAGATAACAAGTAACTGGTTAAGGTAATTATTCTCAACATTATTATTACCTATTATATTTATGTTAATATCGCCTTATATGATAGTCATGTTTTTATCAACTATGACTTTATCAGACATTAGTATTGCTTCTAAACGAGCCAGAAATTCATTAATATTATCCGCGGGGTGACCTGTATATACAGATTAGATTCTACGGTACAACATAATTATTGATTACTAACTTAATAATTATAAACTTCACAAAAATTGAATTGTAGTATATGAATATCTAAATGTTGTTTGGCAAAAACAATTATGCCATCATTCTGGATACTTTTCATAGAGAAAAATGTTTTGTACCCAGGTATAGAATAAGTACAATTTTTGGGATCATTCCAAGTTTCAGTTAACATTATTACGTCTAAATTAAAATATGTATCATTTTGCAAAAAAAGTAGTAATTCATCTAAATTAGCATTAATGCTCCTAATATTAACACATATCAAATTTGATTGATTATTACAAATATTATATTTTTTCTTAAATTCAGATTTTATAAGGAAATAATTAGTATTATGTATAGGTACAACAAGTTTTTACCAACGACGTATACAACATGCATTGTCGAAAAAAAAATTAACACAGTTTAATTGGGTACTAAGTTCAATTATATAATATAGTTTAAACTATTTTCGTCTTCTATGAGTATGACTTTATTACTTTCATCTTATTTTAAAAATAATTTACTGTCTCTAAACCAAACATATTTATAATTATGAGCCTTTGCAAACATTCTAGCTTTGTAAAATAGATTATTATTTGACTGTGTTAAAAAATTGTTAATATATGTATATACCTTCATCATTCCATTTCGCGTTGACATTTTTTGCTTTAAGTTTTTTCTTTCTTGAAATCTCCATCAACGTTTTCTTATTTTTATAGCTGTGGAAATACAGTCTCGATATATCGAATTTCAAGGGATCGAGGAAAAAGTTGGGTATATCAAAAGAATAATTCAATAAAATTAATTTTAACAATTAACATTAAAATTAATATTATATTAGATTACATATTATAATTACAAACATACATATTAAATATGAAGTATTGTTTAATACATTTTATTTTATTACATACATACATATTTTAATATTTATATTTTTAAGAAAATTGGTTGAAAAAGTTTTTTGAAAAAATTGTTGCGGATTTCAAGTCATTGTTCGGTAGTATTCCACGATTTTCTATTGTTTCTATACGTCACCTTCAAAGATTTTACGTTTTTAAAGCACCTAGGTTTAGCGGATTTACCTATAAATAAGGGCTTCAATTATTCCGAACCATCCATATTTACCGCAAAAAGTAATGTAACTCACTCAGTTTTTTCCTCCATGGCACTTTTCATTTTTATACGTTAGAGTTAAGTTAGATAAACATTTAAAAAATAGTCCTGTCTCGTTAGCATTGAACACATTTTTCGGATCGTATTCACATAACAAGTCTTGAAGTTTCACCTTCCAATCGACGCTTGCACTTTCTCCACAAATTTTTCTGAACACCAAGTTATGACGATTTTTTAAAATTGGACAACCAGCCATCACTAAAAGTAAAATCTGAGATATCTAACATTTCAGCATAATTTTTGGCTTTTTCCTTGATTAAAATACCACTCGCTGGAATGTTTTGCTGCCTAACTTGATTGAACTCGCTGGGTGTTACCACTGGGTAACTTCCCAAAATCATAGTATTCACTCTTATTATATGTATTCTTTTATCTCATCTAATTAATGTGCATATTGTTGTATAGATTGTAGATTGTCTTTTTTACCCAATAAAAAAAAAAAAAAAACTTGATTGAACTAAGTGATCAAACACTGTTCTAAACGGGGAAACTCGCTTGGTCGGTTCTTTTTTGGGCTACCTTCTACGACAGTTTTATTATAAAATCACTTCTTTCTGTTTTAAAATTTTAGAAAGTAATGAAGAAGGGATTTGAAAACTATCCGCTACATCTTTTTTCTTTTTGCCATTTTCGACTGCTTTAATTATTATTCTTTTCTTGTCAGAAATTGACGAACACTTACGTTTTAAACTCATGCTTATAAACGCGACGAGCGGAAATCCAAGCATGCGATCGCTTTTCACAACAATCAAACTGAATTAAAACGATAACGTAGTGGTTACAATAACGTTGTATAGTCAATTATCTTATCACGTGATATTCGCCGAAACAAACACCGTAATATATAGTAGTAACTAATAATAGTATCTTATACAATAACGACGAAATGCATTTTATTCTATCGTGTTATTATTGTACATAGCCGAAACTCGTAAAAATTCGTTATATTGAGGGGACTGAGTACTGTACTCTCACCCCCCTGTACATAAAAAAATAAAAATCGCTACTCACCTCTACTAATCTTAAACGAAGACGACAACGATGATAATATGCGCTTAGCAACCCAAAGCGACGATGAAGCTCAACAAACTACCGAGGTTAGTCAAAAATACCAACTATTTATTCATACAATATAAAAGACTTCGAAAACTTTCATAACTCACTAGTAACAATGATTACTGATGAACTTTCGATCACTCGAACCAAAAATGCTCTAAAAATAAATTTGTCCTCAATCGATGACTATAGAAACGTTACGAAAAGATTCGACGATTCAGAAATTGAAAGATTCGACGATTCAGAAATTGATTACCACACCTACCGGCTGCCATCGGAAAAACAACTCTCAATAATAATTAGGAACCTCCCAGTCTCAATCTCTGAGGAGTCCATATTTAAAGCGCTTACAGAATTGAAATTCAGTGTTACCTCCGTCACATGGTTGCAAAATAGTTCTAAATGTCCAATACCCATAGTTGCAGTCATACTATCTGAATCGTCCAAAGAAATATTTTCCTTAAATAGGCTTTTACACTGCGTTATCCTAGTAGAACCTAGGAAACCCACAAAAGGCATTCCTCAATGCACAAATTACCAACACTTCTCTCACACAAAAAAATTCTGCCACCTCCCTCCAAGGTGTGTCAAGTGCGCCGGTGACCACCATTTCACCCAATGTATCAAGGAGAAAGAAACTCCCCCGAAATGTGTCAATTGCGACCAAAGCCATCCAGCCAACTACCGAGGGTGTACAATGTACATATTATAAAGAAATTTCTCAAAACAAAAAAAAACATTCATTTCCAAACTAACCGTCACTTTTAAAAATATTGCGAACCAATCAACCCAGTTTATTGCATATAATGAGTCTCAAAATAAACCGTTATCAAATGATTACGTAAATCGTAATTACGCATCGGCTGCTAAATCAAATATTATTACCACGGATAATGACTTTCTCAAAACACTTCTACCTCTAATAAACACCTTTGTATCTCAATTAATGCAGAAAATCATCGAAAGTCTGCCAGTCATCATTAATAATAGCCTTAATACTAATTTAAATGTTCAACCATAATACAATAGTTTTAAATTGGAATGCCAACGGATTAAAAACTAATATAAATACTTTACTAGCATTTCTTAATCACCACAATATAGATATTGCTTGTATAACTGAAACACACTTATCATACACGGATAAAATTAAATTTCCCGGTTACAAAATATATCGCGCATACCGAGTCACTCAAGGTCGCGCTATGGGCGGCGTGGCTTTATTAGTTAGGAACAAACTCATACAGGCACAAATACCTATAACCAGTCTAAATTGTCTGGAAGCCGTAGCAGTTCAGTTAAACATTAATAATAGATCGATTTTGTTCGTAAGTGCTTATCAATCACCTAGTCGTAATATGCATATCGCTGACTACGATAAAGTAATGAGTCTACATCAGTGTTTCTTAACCTGTGTTCCGCGGAACCCTAGGGTTCCGCGAAGATCACTTGAGGGTTCCGCGAAAGTGCTGTGCTGTGCTTTTATCAAAATATTAAAAATATAATAAATAATAAAACCCGTTAGACGTGCACAATATATTGTATAAGATATTATTATATTGTTATATAAGAGTCAATAAAATTACAGTTCATTTTCTTTAAAGAGTTTTAATGATGACGATAAGGGCAACGACGATGGCATGACAGTATCGAATAATTATTTATAACCGCATGGGTTTAATACGCAGCTCTTAAAGCAGGGTTTCCCAACCGGTGTGCCGCGGCACATTGGTGTGCCGTGAGGACTCTATAGGTGTGCCGCGAAGTTTCACGATTATTAATAAACGTTTACGTTAAAAATTACGTTTAAAATGTTGGTAAAACTAAAATCTATCACAACTGAAGAACTTGGAAGACGACATGAGGGTATGCTTGTCAACCATTCGACCACGAAGGAAGCTCATAATAAAGGGAAAACAGTCCCAAATTTCTCACTAAGACTAGATTTTTTATGACATTGTAATGTATCTTGTTTTTCCATTTTAATAAATTAAATATTTATGATAATTGTAATAATATTATTTTTTCTATCCTAAATTTACACACCATTTTAAATTGTTTGCTAGTAATATACTGATATACAACTACTTTGGTATTAATAATTAATATTATGAAAGCCTACTAAAAAAAAAAATAGGTATACATATATGTCAGTGACAAGTGTGCCATGGGTAAAAATGGGTTGGGATTAGTGTGCCGCGAGGGAAAGAGGTTGGGAAACGCTGTCTTAAAGCGTCATTTTTGATATCACTTCGCATTGCAAAATCAAAAAAAAATTTTACCATAGGAGAAGACTTAATTATGCTTTGTATGGTCGATGCCAACCTTACACTTTTTGGAGATAAAGCTGCTAAAAAAATAAAAACAATACCTCTTTCTAATGATACAGTTTCAAATCGCATAACTATGATGAGCGATGATGTTCATCAGCAACTTATAAGAAAAATAAAAAGGTCAAAGCTCTATGCTCTTCAATTAGATGAGTCGACTGACATTACTGATAAAGCACTGCTACTTATTTATATTCGGTATGTGGACTGGGACGAAAAAGAAATCAAAGAAGAATTCTTGAACTGCTTGGAATTGAAGAAACATACAACTGGCGCTGAAATTTTTTCTGCATTGTCCGATTGTTTCTTAAGTACAGATTTAAAAATGTCAGACTGTATCTCAATTTGTACTGATGGCGCGGCTAATATGACTGGTAGGCATGCAGGACTAGTCGCAAAAATGAACCAAGTAGCTCCAAATATACAAAGCACACATTGTATGATACACCGAAAAATGTTAGCAAGTAAAAGAATGAGTGCCGAGTTTAATCAAGTACTAACAACAGCTGTCAAAACGGTAAATTTTATTAAGTCCAGCTCTCTTAATTCACGACTGTTTGCAATGTTGTGTGATGAAATGGGATCCACACATAGAACGTTATTATTGCATGCGGATATTCGCTGGCTTTCGAGAGGTCGCATATTAAAAAGACTGTGTGAACTTAGAGAAGAAATAATAATATTTTTATCAAGCAAAAATTGTGACCTGGTTCAGTACTTCAAAGACATAGATTGGAACATGAAATTATGTTAACTTGCAGACATATTTCAACTTTTGAATGAGCTAAACCTGTCTCTTCAAGGAACACAGAAAACCATGTTTCACAGTTACAGTAAAATAGAAGGGCAAAAGAAAAAATTTAAGCTGTGGATCACAAGAATTGAAAACAACTGTTTTGAAATGTTCAGCACCTTAATGGAGTTCATGAGTGGGGTGAACGAGAATAATGAAGATTACAATATTTCTCAACTTAAACTGATTATTGTTAATCATTTGAATATGTTTTCGCTTAAATTTGAAGAGTATTTCCCTTCAAATCAAGACCCAAGAGATGGTTTCTTATGGATTTTGGATCCATTCAGTGCCAATAGCTCAACAAATACTCTATCTACGAATGAAGAGGATATATTGGCAGATCTTTCCTCAGACGTCACGTTGAAAAACTTGAAAAACAATTCATCACTAGATAAATTTTGGATAGAAGTTCACAGCGAATATGAGGTATTAAGTCAAAAGGCGTTGGGAGTCCTACTTCCTTTTCCTTCAACATACTTATGTGAAAGTGGATTCTCAGCAGTCACTGCAACAAAAACTAAATATCGAAATAGATTGAATGTGACGCCGACACTAAGACTTTCATTAACAAACCTTACTCCAGATATTGATAACATATGCAGTCATATTCAAGCGCAACCATCCCATTAAGATTCATGCAATAATTGTATTATTATTTTTCCTGTTATTACAATCTAATATAAATTTAATCTAATCTAAATATATTATATAATGTTACTTCTCAATATAATCTAAATTCTCAATAAATAATTTAATTTTTTTTGCTGTATTTAGTATTTTAATCACTAAAGTTTATTGCATTGCTAATGTTGCCGCTTATCGCCATGTTTTGTGTACCCTTCTTTTTTAAAAATATTTTCAGAGGGGTTCCGCATGAAAAAAATATTATTGCCTGGTGTTCCGTGATATCAAAAAGGTTAAGAAACACTGGTCTACATGATTCAATTATAATTGCCGGTGACCTAAACTCTAAACTAGTGTTTCCCAACCTGGGGGGGGGGCGTGCAAACATTTCTTGGGGGGCGTAAGCAGTCATTACTCATTACAAAATACCGTTTTTATTTTAAAATGTATGGAAAATATGAAAAATTAATGACGACCGGTTATTGAGTATTGATAAAGAGACATAAATATAATCAATAAAGATATTGATAAAGTATTAATAAACAAACATTGAGCCAGACATAAAAAGATTGTATAAAGAAAAGTGTTGCCAGCCTTCACATTAATAAATTGTAAATTTCATTATATCATAATACTTACTATTTTACTATGATTTATATTTTATAATTATTATCATCAATAAAATTGAATTCATCTCGGATATTTTATAATTTCTTTGTAAAGTACATAAAAAAGTGATATATTTTTCATGTTATAGAAGGGGGGGGCGAGAGTTTCGAAAATCTACAATGGGGGCGTGGAATAAAAAAGGTTGGGAACCACTGCTCTAAACACACCAATTGGGGCTGTCTTGTCAATAACCCGAACGGCGTCAAACTTCAAACCTTTATTGCTAACACTCCATAGTCCATACACAATATCTGCACCAAATGCTACCTACTTCCCTACGGACATTAATAGACTACCAGACATTTTAGATATTTTTATAATAAAATCAATTCCGTTTGTATGCCAACAAAAAACTCTCGCTGAGCTCGACTCAGACCACTTACCAGTAAAAATCACAATTAACTCGTCTTCGCAATTTTATCAGATACAAAATTCATTAATTAAAGGCAGACCAAATTGGGATATATTCTCTAATCAAATAAAAACAAATTTAAAAATACCAAACAGTATACCTACTATCCAAGCGGCGGAACAAACAGCCGAACATCTAATCACAGTCATTACAGAAGCCGTACAAGCCTGTTCCAAATCCACGTCACATAAAAATATTCAAAATATCGGTTTTTTACCACACTATATAGTATATATCATCTTTAATTCGACAAAAACACATTGTTAGACGGAACTGGCAAAACCACAGGAACCCGGCAAACAAAAAACTATTAAACAAACTCACCAAAGACGTTAAAACAGCGCTACAAAATCATCGGGTATCGTCCTATAACTATTTATCAAATATGCAATCGGGTGACACAAAAACATGGAAAGCAACCAAAAAATTGTTAAACCAAGAAATAAACTCTATTCCCCCTCTTCATACAAACAACCAACTAGTAATATCTGATGCTAAAAAATGTAACGTTTTCTCGGAAATGTTATATAACACCTTTTCTGTTAACCAAATAACTAATATAAACAACGAGCGTCGAGTTCTCAAATCTTTAGAACTACCTGATTACTCCGTCCAAAAACCCATTGCACACGTAACACCTAATGAAATCAAGCAAATTATCAAAAAATTACCAAACAAAAAAGCACCGGGTCACGATCGCATTACGAATATCATGTTCAAGAAACTACCCGCTATAGGACTAGTCTTTATGACTGCACTATTCAATTCACTGTTAAGACATGAACATTTCCCTTCGAAGTGGAAAATAGCAACAGTCATACTTATTGAAAAACCCGGTAAGGATAAATCAAATCCGGATAGTTATAGACCAATAAGTCTTCTAACCACCTTATCCAAAATATTCGAAATAGTTATTCATACTAGATTACAAGAATTCTTAAATAGCGCAGACATTATTCCAACATTTCAGTTCGGGTTTAGATCGAACCATTCAACAGCTCAACAACTGTTTCGTATAACGGAGCATATTAGCACCTCCTTTGAAAAACACTGCCATACTGGTGCCGCGGCCGTCTTTATCGATATCTCGAAGGCTTTCGACAAAGTATGGCACGCCGCACGCAGGTCTAATGTATAAACACTATAAACTAAAAAGTATAAATACACCAAAATACTTATTTCACATTATTAAATCCTTTCTTACGAACAGAAAATGTTCAGTAAAAATTAACGATAATTTCTCTGACCACCAGTCCATCACTGCCGGTACCACAAGGCGCCAAGCTGGCCCCTATCTTATTTAACATTTATATATCTGACATACCACAGTCACCAGTCACCAATATTGCCCTGTTCGCAGACGATACGGCTATTTATAGTGAATCCCGTAACATAGAAGCGTTAACTCATAACCTACAAGACCACTTAAATGTACATTTAGCATGGTGTAAAAACTGGAATATTCAAATAAACGCATCAAAAAGTACAGCAATAATTTTCAGCCTTCGTCGTTACACCAAACCACTTCCTTTAAAATTCGACAATGTGCCCATACCTTGGAAACCGACAGTTAAATACCTTGGTGTCACACTTGATAAGAGGCTGACCTGGGGCCGCATTTATCGTCAAAACTACAACTAGCATATCAACGTCTATCGCTGCTGTATTCCAATAATAAACAAAAAATCAGTCATTCAAAAAAAATGCTCGATCTTAATATACAAGCAACTACTATTGCCACTAATTACTTATGCATGTCCAATCTGGGGAAATTGTTCAGCCACACATCTTAAAAAAATCCAGATATACCAAAATAAAGTATTAAGAATTATTACAAATGCCCCATGGTTCGTTCGTAATGAAAATATTCATAAAGACCTCCAAATTGTTAAAATTGCCGACCACATACGCACCTTATCACGAAATTTCCATAACTCACTACCCAACTCAACAGGCGCGCTACACTTCAACCTCCATATACAACCACCACTTCAACGACGTCTAAAACGCGGCCGCCCTCACAATCTCATTAATTAAATTATATTTACAATCCGTTAAGTTATGTTGTTATAAAAATTTGCTTCTCACTTGTAATTAACTAACTAATCCATAATATTCTATGTACATACATTTGTTTATATACTTATTTTTATACTTAATCATCTTTTTAAAATAGCCACAAATATTCTGATATCCTTAAACCCATAGACACAGATAGCCATCGGCTAGGGATTTCTTAATTTATAACTAAATAAAAAAAAAGAGGGGACTAAAATACATGTAATTTTTCGTTATATCACGAGTTGACTGTATATAATTTAATTTTAATTTTTAAATAGTTATAACTTATAAGGATACTAAATGTTTTCCATACGTTGGTTTTATTTGTAGATATTCTGTATAATGATAGTTGTTATTTGTCCACTGTATCTAGGTGCTGTTATTTTTATCTTCAATTTCCATTAATACCTATAGTCGATTCAAAATGAGATGATGACTCGGCGGCGACCAGTTTTGGTCAGCCGCCGGTCATACTCCCTCCACAAGCATCGATCACGTGACCGAAGCAACGTTCTAACCAGCGAAAATTGGGAAAACTTTAAATTTTATTTCAATTATTTACACACATCGGCAGTCGATAGACTAAAAGAGCTCCCGTCCGCAACAAAAGCCACGCCCATGCGCACAACTTGGCCGCCGAGTCATCATCTCATTTTGAATTGACTATAGTAGGTAGTATGTAATTTTTTAAGCCAGTTTTCATTCATTTGATTTTCATGTCCGATAAATCTTATGACTAATTCAAACTTTATGATCGATTTAGTAGTAATAATTGTGATCGATGTCTACTTAATGGTAGCTTGATAATTTTGAATCATTCCTAACAATAAGTTTCCTCTTAATATTTATTTTGATTCAATAATTTACATATACGGCTAGTCATTTATTTTTATGATATGGAAAATGCGCGTTATAAATTAAAGATTAAATTCTAACGCCATTTAACTATTTTGACCAGCTTATTTCGTGCCCTAAATACCTATTGCGTTACCAGGTAAATTCACTGGAACAACAGTTCTATTCAATGTACTATGCATTTACATTTATGCTCACAATAGTTGTAACTACATCAAGTTGCTACACCGGTATTCACATTATTTTTTTTCTCAAAATAATTGTTAACTCCCTAGTAAATTGGACAAATGAATTTCTATCACTTATGTTAGCAATTTTCTGGTATACACTTTTAAATGGCTAAATAGAAAATCTTAGCTCAAATCTTTAATAATCTTTAATTGACAATTAAAACGTTTAACTAAAATTATTATAATTGATAGATTTTTTAACCCGTCGTACGGCGCATGGGGTAAAAAATTGCCCAAGACATTTAAATTATGCGTAAGTTATAAAGTTATGTATGTCCCTGTTTAATCTCTCCAATAGCCTTGAATAATACACCTATTGACTCTAAATGTCTTGCAAAGGGCGTATTAAAGTTGTTTACAGTGATCTGGAAATTATTTACACCTTTGCGACCAATACGCTTGTCAATTTTATTACAGTTCGGATACGTATAGTTATTTTTCTCTGTAGCCTTTCCGAAAAAATGCTTGTTTTGTAATGTACTCAACAATTAATTATCTACAATAAACTAAACTTTCTTAATAATTTAAAACATTTTCATTTTCTGAAATCATAATATTCCTAAATCACTTTATATGTAGTATAATCTCTCTGTATATTATTCACAATCACAAGTACCTATGAACTTCATAAATATGAGCATAATATTATGTGCGTGACAATAGGAATGTCCATTATTAATATTTGTAAAAAACCAACTGAATAACCCGGCTTCGCTCGTGTGCAGTTATTGCTTTCTCTAAATGAAATTTCTTAAATCAGATGATTAATATTTTACCTTCTTTATTTTTTCCGCCCCTTAGCCACATTCCTTGAATAAACGACGTGAATTTTCAAACGAAAATAATAACACGTAGGTTGTACAGTTAGAGTTAGTTTTATAATAATTAATAGCCGGCCCCTGTGCGTTTCGCAGCACCAAAACAAATATGCAATAAAAATTATATAATTTTTCCTAGAATATCATTTTTTTTTCCAAATTCTTTACTATCAATCTATCACATTTGGGTAAACAACATTCTTTGTTTGTCCATTTGGGGCATACATAGATAAACAATTTGGAGTGCCAACTCTTGAACAGGCCATGTATACGTTACCCGTGCGAAAAACACGGCTCCTCCAAATTCAAACCGCATACTTGGAGCGTTTGTCCCTGTGGCTTATTGATGGACATGGCGAATGATAGGCGCACGGAGAATTGCAATCGTTTGAATTCAAATGGCATGTCTGTTGGTATCAGACGTGGGATGAGTATAACTCCCCCCTTCGCTTTGCCAGTCAATATTGTGGTTTCGATTAAATTCGGCATCAATCTTTTTACAGCTAATCTTGTGCCGTTGCACAATTTTGATGCATTCAAATTCCGTAGTAAAATAATTGATGAGCCGACCTTCAAATACAAGCAATGCGGCGGCATACCAGACGGTTCCAACGAATTCAAAAATTAAATTTGATAGTTGACTGTATCATCTTCATTCAATGCGCTATCAACAAATTTGTATGATGTCACTGCACCAGGCAATTTTTTTTAGATGAGCTAATTGATTGCATTGACATGCACATTTTTTGGTGCCAGAATTGCGCGTTCACTCAACCAATTGTGATTCCTGTGATTCTGGACAATATTCGGAAACACTCGTTCAATCAATTCTTCTTTTGACTGGAGAATTGTACAAAAATTGTTTGGCAAGCTAATTAAACCGTTTGTGTTATCGATCCGAACTTTGCCATTTCCGATTTCCAACAATTGTTTCGAAAGCTTATCTGCAGATCAAAAACAATATGAATTTTACAATCCAACGTATTCAAAAACACTGACAACAACAAAAAACACACACACAGATGGATTCAATACAGCGAATGTCCAAATGATTTCAATGTACTGCAATGAGCCATCCTGCAATTTTAACTTTTTGTCACTAAAAAAACAATATGAATTTCACAATCGTATTAAAATGCGACGAAAAAAACACATGAAAAAACACCTCACTGAAAACAAATCTTCACAAATTTTATTTCACTGAAAAGAAAGAAAAGATTAAATTTTACATGTAAGTAATTTTACGTAAAACGTAACTTTTAATGCCATAGACTCGCGTGCCACGGAAACAAATAATAAAAAATAACCACATAGAGTGTATATATCTCTCCACGGCAACACAATAATATTGTTGAATATCGTGCGTGCGTGTGTGATTAATATTGTGCACTTAAGAGGCCATAACTCCGGAACCACATATCGCACAGCGTACAAACTTCACAGAAACCATCTACATATCAATCTTAATATGCCCTGAAATTTTTATCGAAATCGGTTCGGTGGATCTTGAGCTATAAGATTTATTCAAAATGTACACTTATTTTTATATATATAGATATAGTTTTAATACAGTGTTATTATTAGCGATAGCGATTATAGTCTCTAGACCAGAGATTCCCGCTACTAGGATGCCGCGAAATTATTTGATATATATTTTTTAAGAAAAAACGGTTTCATGAAAAATATAGCACTGCGAGTAATAAAACGGACTATAATATAAAACCTTTTGTGTTTCATATATTTTGTAGAAATATTATGATGTTCAATCTATCTTAATGTTCATACCAGTTTGATTGCTATTTGGTGTCTTGTGACATTTTTTACTCTTGAAAGTACCTGCATTTTATAAGTTATTGACGAACGAAAAGTGGTTGGAAATATTATCATACTTGGCAGACAATATATTTTCATACTCAAATCAAATAAATTCAAGTATGCAAGGACTAAATGAAAATATATTAACATCATGTAGTGAGTTATTTACTCTTAAAGATAAATTAAAAATCTGGAAAAAACGTGTGCAAAATAATCAATTTGAGATGTTTCCTTCATTGTCTGTGACACAAAAAAGTTCCGAAGTTATGACATTTGTAATGGAGCATTTAACTGCCTTAGAAGAAAATTTAGACAAGTATTTTCCTGATTTAGATATTTCCGAGTATGATTGGATAAATGGCCCATTTGATAAAAATATAAGTTTAACCGAATTCAGCCTTGAAGAAGAAGAGCTCGCTGAAATACGAAACAATCGAACTCTTTTATTAAAATACAAAAATGTTTCATTAAATTATTTTGGATTCAGGTTGAAAAAATTCACTTAGAAATTGGCAAAAAAGCTCTAAAAATATAACTGCTGTTTTCGACTTCATATTTATGTGAACAAGGATTTTCCACTCTTGTAAACATAAAATCAAATAAACGAATGAAAATGGAGTTCATTGAAGAAGAAATGAGAGTATGTCTTTCAACTATTCGACCACAAATAAAAGATTTGTGTAAAAAAAACAAGCCCAAGTGTCACATTAGTTCCATAAGTTCCTTAACTATAAATTAATAAATAAAAATGAATAATAATTAAAAATAAAAATAAATACAATGTAATAATTTGTTTATCAAATGTAATGTGTATATAGTATACGTATACCTACACCTTACTACTGTTGTGTATAGTGTATACTTATAGCTTATGCACTGATAAATAAAACCGAAGTAGTCTATATAGGGCAATTATAGGCCATAGAGCATAGGGTGCCTCCGGATTTTTAGAAAATGACCTAGGGTGCCGTGAGTCAAAAAAGGTTGGGAACCTCTGCTCTATATGCTGACCTTTTCTACAGGATAATAGGTATTATTATTATCTTTTCTAAAAATAAACTTAATCAAATCTGATCAAGTTATTATACTATAATATTTTGTTATTATATTCCTATAACTGTAATAACATTTAACCTACTTATCCTATTTCATATTTGAAAATATGGCTATGCCGTCCAATAAATTTTTTTGGATTCGTCCCCGATTTGGGCAAAATTTAAGTCTAATAGAAAAATGTATATCCTATAAGTAGCAATAAACAAAAACATTACAGACAATTTTTTTAACACTAAAACTGGTTTGTTTATTTTTTGACATTAAAATTATTGAAAATGTTCATCTAAAATTCTAAATGTTCTTGATAATTACACTATATTTTCAATGTAAAGGTACAAGACCTAACCCTCAAATCCAGCATATTAGCACTGTAGCCGGCTACATTTTTTTTTTAGATTACCGCTCTTATAACTCAATGTAAGCAAGTTTGAAAATATATTTGATGTGAAGAAATAAAAAACATTACAAATTATTTGACACCAATATTGGCTGTAATCAATGCTCGACGTGGGGTACTCCGTACCTTAACTAATTTTTCAGAAATGCAAGCGTACCCATAAATTTATTTTTAAGGGGAATGCATGGGACAATGCAAAATTCTGAATTTTGATAAAAATGCACGTAATAACATCGTAATTTTACAGAATTGTCTTTAATTTACTCATTAAGACCATTAATAGTTGCAATTAAATATTAATACGGTAGAAATTTCATATTCTGAACGCGAAAGAAGTTTTAATACCATGAATAATAAGTGACAGGCTTCTACAGACATGAATTATGGCAAGTTATAAAGTACTTATATACTATATATAATTTATTTAAAATTAATATAGTAGTAAATAGTAGTCACCACTCATATTATTTTTATTTTTTAATACAGCTATTAACTTTTAACAATGACAATTGTAGAATTGTATATTTATATGTACTATTCCATGCATATATTTAAATGCAGTATTTCTCTGACTATATGTAGATAGTTATCACTTTATCAGTAAGATTCCAAAAATAAAAATTGAGCTGATGAATATGATGAGATAAATATGATATTTATGAAAATTGAAAGCAAATGAAAAACACATACAAATTATAATCAGAAACTAATATATTTCTTATAGTTTTCTTTAAATGACAAGTTTTTTAAAATTTTTATTTTAAATTACAACATTGCAGTATACTACTCTTACACATTATCAAAACTAAGCATCTAAATTTAGTGCACAAAACATATACACATATTTTCTAAATAAATATTATAATTTTGTTCTCATAAATAATACAAATAAAAATTCACAAAAAAATAAAATAACTAAATATATAAAAGTATGATGAAGAAATTTGAATAATACTGCTTGTGTATATATGTGGTGTGCATATAAAACAAATTAAAAATATTAAACACATTTGCACGTAAAGAACTCTTATTGCAAGTATTTATTCTTTTAACTTAAAATTGTTACATATTATAATTTATAAAATTTGGGAGGAGAATATCTTTGGAAACATTGTGAGTGCCAGTATAACCTATTAATTAAATGCATTACATCAGGTACATTTAGATTTACATATTTTAAGATTTTTAAATGAAATAATTCTCAACCCAAATGAACACGATTTGTATGATTAAAATAAAATTATAAAAAGGTAAAATGCATAGTTTGTCTAAAAATAGGAACTATGTAGAAAAAAAATTGAAACTTACATCTTGTGGTGGTGGTATGGATTTCATTATAATAAAATAAAGTAAACATAAAGAAGAAAAGAAAAATTAAATATTTGGAGAATAGATAAATATACATTATATACATTTTTTTACATAACAATATTGTGGTTGAACCATATTAATTATTTAGAATTTGTTTGTACTTTAAGTTGATTATTAAAAATGAATCTTGTACCTCCAATGATTGCAACTTTTTTTTTTTAAAAAAAAGAAAATATGAGACTTTATTATTCTAACACAATTTTGTCAATGGGCTTAAATTGATTTAGATACTTAAATTATTTGCTATATAAAGTTATTGCCTTTTGTCTAAGTCTCATATCCAACTAAATTAAAAATATATTGCTTTTTAAACGGCATTGAACTGTAGAGCGTACAAGTCTGTTTAGTGTTGATTTTCATTTTTATATGCAAATATAACATAATATTGTGTCTATATCATTCACTATCATTTCCTCTACAGTAGGAATTGTATATAATATATATATTTTTTATTATTAGGAACAATATTACCACCGGAAAAATAAAACTTATGAAAGGTTCTACATTATACAGGCAAGTCAAATAGTTGTATGTATACACACAAGAGAGAACCTCCATATAAACTAACTAGATGATTATTATAATACCCTACAAATTATATTATATAATTATTTATTTGAATAAATTCCTGCGATCGCAAATTTGTACTCCAAGTGTTGGTTTAGTCTTGATGGCTTAATATCTAATGCAATAAGTGATGTAAAAATAATAATAAATAATAAGTTACAAAAAAAAAAACAATATTATTGTTTGTACATTTTGTTATGTTTAAAGCTAATTTCATGAGGTAGTAGTAGACAGATTGTACTATGAAAAAAAAATTACAAAAAAAAAAAAAATCTAATATTATATTAATGTATATATACACATTTATATATATATATATATATTATCATTATATGTATGTGTAAATATTTATTAAAAAAAAGTAACTAGGAACAAGACATATAACTTTATTTATACATAGTTACATTTTATAAAATAGGAAAAATTGCACTCATTAACAGAAAAACTACATGTAACATAAGAGGTAGATTTGTTTGAAGGTATAACATTTTGACAGTTTCATTTCTTATTGCTAATATTTAACTTTTATAAATTAAGTTATTACACATCTAAGAATATATATTTATACTATATATGTATATAATATATATATATATATATATATTATATATATATCTTTGGAGATCTTAGGTCAAGAGAGCAAAATTGCAATTTTAATATATCTATAATTTGTATATTCTTTGGAAAGTAAGGTTGAGTTGTATTTAATCCTAGAGCGACATTTAAAGAGATAATAATACCACCCAGTATAAGTCTCATTGGAAATGTAAAAAAAACCCGGGAATAACAATTAAAACAATTAGTCACGGGTAGCCAAGAGTAAGGCACATATTCGTCAATTGTTTTGAATATAAGTATCGTAATTTGAGATAGGTAACTTTGGTAAAATGAATGGCTTAATATAAACTATTTTTTTAACATGTATATAGTACTAAAACAAAAAAAACTTAAATTATTTAATAAAAAAAAAACTATCTTAATATTAATTATAATATTTGTACTTCGAAAACTTTGGTGTGAACTAAATTATAATACTCGGTAATGGACGGCATGGAGGTACCAATGTGTCATTAAAAACAAAATCCACAAAAATATAAGCCTCATATTTATTTATTTTCTGTTAGTGTATTTATGTGTTATTTGTATGGAATATTAGATATGCAGACATACTTGTTGGTCCGTAAAATAAATAATGTAAAGAGTGCAATAACTCTCATGTTAAAAGAACACATATTTTGTACTGAATTGTATAAATTGAATAATTAAATTATTTTGTACACTTAATTTGATTAAATTTTACTTAAGTTATAATTTGGATACCAAGCTATTTTTTTTTCTTGCAAGGTAGTTCAAAAACATATGTGCAATTAAACTAATTTTGTAGGAAAATAATCAGTCATTTATATTAAATTTAAAGAGAATTGAGAAAAACACCGTATACATCAATTGTTAACACATCATGATAAATCAAATATATATTGTCAGGATAATCTGAAATTTAAATATATTAAGGCAACTATGGGAGCATGTATAAATATGAAATATAACACCCTGTATTCATGATGCTCCAATATTTGGGGTAAAAATATGTTTGTTTTCAAAAAATATGTTTTATTTATGTTATTTTAACTAATAGAGCTAATCAAGGACTATTGGAGGAAATGTAGGTTTTAAATGTATACAAATGAGGTATAGATTCTTATTCACAAAAGTGAACTATTTGTTATTGAATTGGCGGTTAGTATTTACCTTAATCAAATAACCATTTACTACATAAAAAATATTATGTTAAAAATATGAAATTAGAATCAACACATTTAGAACCAGCCTTTTTAATATATTTTATGCCATTAGAAAATGTTAACTATTTATTTTTATTTAAATATATTATGACTCAATGGATGGCACTTTATCTCTCTAAATTCTAAATGTTCATCATACAGTTTTATTTAACTAAAAAATTCAATAAGTCCTATTAAGTTCTCCATGGTCATTATGTTTCTTTTTAATATGCACTTGCAAGTTACCTTTCTGATGGGTTTTGAGCGGGCAGTAAGGACACTGGAACGCAGGTTCTTTTCCACATTCTAGACGCTTATGCAAACTTAAACTTGTTTTAGATCGATACCTTTTGTCACAGTCAGGACATTGAAAAATAGGCTCTTTGTCTCTATTATGTCTCCGATGTCTTCCATAGCCGTCATGACCTGATGCATCTGAGCCAGAATCCTATAATTAATGTTACTTATAAGCATAATTTTTAATTAATTAACACATTAATTTGATATTTTATAAACTACTTCATTTCAGCCTTAGTACAGAATTAATATAAAGTTTTATACCTGCATATCATAAAAATTTTGATTCATCAGCGTAGGAATGCCTACAGACACTGGTGCAATCTTCTCAAAATATCTTTGTGATATTGATAATGCATTGGTAGTTGTCCACGTTTTTGTTTGTTGTGGTTGTTGTTGGTGCTGCTGCTGATTATTTAAGTATTTAATAACACTTGACAAATGATGATAATTGAAGTTGGTCAAATGATTGTTTACCACACGTTGTGTGGCAGTGATTGTAGCCATCTCATCTCCTGTAACTGCAACCACCAGTTATTAATATGAGGAGCAGTGGTAGTAGAAGAAGCTAGAGACATGCTCAGGTGCGAAACAAGAGCGTGCAAAAAGTACAAGCAATTTCACTATAAATACTAATAGAATATTGCAACTACTACTGAACTACTAATACAAAAACCTACCAAATATAAAGAAAATATACAATTAATATTTTGTTTTTGGATGAGATCAATTATTTTACTACTTTAGTTGTATATAAATTGATGATTTCAGTTATTATAGTAAATAACCATATGTTCAACTCTTGATTGGAAAAAGTCTAATTTAGATCCAGTGTTGACATTTCAAAATATTATGGAATGCAAACATTTTTTTTTACAAAAAACTAGATATTGTTGTGATATATCATTTAGAATTAAAATGGTCTACAGATATGAAAATTTATGATAGTTAATGTACATTATGAGTGGAATGATTGTTTTGATGATAATGCTGGTGACCTACTGTATCATTTGATTTGTATTACATGTACCTGTAAAAAGAAAAAGAAATTAGTAAAATCATTTTTTAGTTTAAAAATACAAAT
The DNA here is from genome assembly GCA_949715065.1 of Periphyllus acericola. NCBI lineage: Eukaryota > Metazoa > Arthropoda > Insecta > Hemiptera > Aphididae > Periphyllus > Periphyllus acericola. The sequence continues at coordinate 17,493,262 of OX454271.1, read as the reverse complement.
GTGAAATAAAGAAATTACATAAGAATAATTATCACAATAAATAACAAGAAAATATATATATAACAATTTATAAATATATTTACATACTTCAGGTAAATGTAACGAAATAATTGTTTTATGTAAAATTTGAATACTAGCCAAAACAATAATTTGCAATTGTAAGTACAATCTAAAAAGAAAAAAACTTACAAAACCACCAAAATAATAAAATTGTTTCAGGTTAACAAAAATAACCTGACAAATTATATTAATTAAAAAATAAATGTAATTACATATTTTTCAAATAAATAAATAAAATACCATTAAAACTAATCCATAATACTTTGGGTCATTTGTATAATACAAGAACATAATAAACATGTAATTTGTCATCTTAATACTGTTAAAATAAAATAAAATATTTTCCTTAAGTAGAAAAAATACATCAACAAATTTACAAAATAAAAATTCTTATAGTACACAATGGTGTTTTAAGTAAATATCTATAATTAAAGATTACTTTTATATATTTGGGATTTGGGACGGGAACGAGATTACAATTAAAAAAATACATCTCAACTTGTTCTAATAACTTATAATTATCACTTGGAAGACTCATTTCATTTGTTTGGTTTACTAATACTATAGAATCATTTAATACTTTTTCTAAAAATAATAATAATAATAATAATAATAAAAATAATAATAATAATAATAAGAATATTAATAATAAAAAAAAACAAATACCTAAAATTTAAATTTATTAATGAATTTGAAAAATATAATTTGAAAATAATATGTATAATTTAACAAAATAAAAATTGAATATTTACAAGCAAAAATGCCGAAAAATTAATATGGATAAAAATATATGCATTGCACATTTATTGCAAATGGGTATTAAATATAATTGCAATTCAGGTTAATAATTATCAAATAGGTAACAGTTAAAGCCTAGTGGGGGGACGAAAGAAATGGGCATTTCTTGGTCATATCAAAAGAGGTAGATCAAACTGGTTTATGTATGACATTCAAGTATATATACTTATTAACAAAACATAAATATATGCAAAAATATTGTTAAAATTATCAGTCAAGATTTATTATATAAGCACTACAGATTATTAAAACTTAACACTCGATGATTTTAACAATAATTTTGAGAACTATGTTTACAATAAAAATTCATAACTATAAATGATGAGAGGGTATGGGAGGTATTCTGATAGGATATGACCTTGAAAATGTATTACATACACAAACATATATAAATAATAAATATTTATATGTACATATATGTTAAATGTATTTACCTAAAAATAGTATAAATAAAAAGTTTATAAAAATTTAAATAAGTAGTGTCATGTGCCTAAAGACATGTAAAAATTAAATTAAAACAAAAATACTGAGGGGAAATTGTGTCTTAACTGCTTTGAACATGTTCTGCTTTGACATGTGCCTGTACAACAGCTTGTGATTGCTCCTCATATTGCGTAGGGTGTTTTTTCTTAATATGTATAACCATGTTCCCTTTTTGATGACATTTTTGGGGACAAAAGGGACAGTGAAACATTGGTTCTTTACCACATTCTAATCGCCTATGCATAGCTAAGCCACGACTGTACTTGTATCTTTTTCCGCAAGTTGGACACACCCATCGTGCTTCGTCGGGTGAACGATTTGATGAATTTCTCATTCGTTTTCCACCAGATCCACTACTAGGTGTTGTTCGTATAGAAATGGCACTAGGGTCTAGATGATGAGGAAATAAGCCAGGTAAATCTTCTGTGTCTTGTGATAACCATTCTTTTGTATGCAAACCAGTGAATTTGTAGTATTCGGTGAGTATCAAACGTCTCTGGAAGTCAATCAGTTCAGCTACAAATACATAGCAAACATATTTATTAGGACAGATTAAATTTAAATATTAAATACAGTACCCAAAACCTGGAGGTGATGGTAAGCTTGGAGAAGAAATGGAATCATTGAAATTCCTTAGAGATATGAATAGATTAAATTTAGTTCATCAAACATGTTAATCCAGCACCTACATTGATTTATTTTTGAATGAACACCAGTTGAAGCATATTAATTATAAGCAGAGGTACCCACCTACTAAATTATTTTGGTTAGTTAAATATAAGCTTACAAATTCACATTTTATGTGGAAACTGTAAGGATGCAATTTTCACAATAAAATGTATACGAATTTGGTGTTTAATGTTGTAAATCTCTTATTTTTTATTTATACAATTTAGATATGTTAGTTGGTTATACAAATTTATATTTATAAATATTTTCTTTCCTTAAGAAGCTCAGGAGTTCATGTTTGTTTTGCACTTAATTAACTTTACCTGGAACACTTTAGTATATTTGTTGTATACTTGCAATTCCTAGTATGAATACTTCAAAACTAAATTTAATTTGTTTTCAAATTGTTGATTTCACATCTATGTTTTAAATAATAGATTGATACAAAACTAAGGTATTAAAAATTAATCAATTAATATTGTTTTATGATATAATGTTTTTAAATAATTTAATCACGATTAATAATATACAATATTCTAGTTAGTACAAATACATAGAGAATTTCCTTTGTACACAAATTAAAACTTGTTTCTAAAATTAACAGGAAAAATAAAGATTTAAGACATTGCATTTTTTCAATAATAAGTACAGTAGATTTATTTGATTATAATAACCAAGATCTCAAGTAATTGTGTAAGAATTTTACCTAGTTTTTTTTTAAATTTATTAAATTTATTTTGTCAAATAGACACTAAGACATAAAATAATATATATAATTTTATTATATGGATTGAGTGTCAAATGATTAATAAAACCTTTTAAATTCATACATTTCAATTCAACATAAATTTAAACGCTACATTTTCACATAATCGAGGGTTATAATACAATTAGATTTTTAAGTATAATTAATTTATGAAATAAATACTTAACATTTATAAATTATAAAACATTGCAGTGTTTTTATATATGTTACTTTTATAAAGAAAATTCATAATATTTATTTTCAATCGAATAATTACTATCACATCAAATTAATTTTGATTTCTAAATTTAAACAAATTTAAAATGACATTTTTATCAGAACTTTAATTGATTGAATAGATTTTTATGAATAATAAAACTAACCTAGCCAATTAACCAATTTATTCATATTAATGTTTGGGTAGGTATTTCGACCAAAGATAAAATTAAGTCATTAAATAATTAAAAAACTTTAATTCAGACTTACCAATATTTTAAAATAATCATAGGTCCCTTATTGATTTCAGAAACTAAATACTCATCAAAATGTGACAATCTGTGAAAAAAAATATAATTTTTTAAAACAGTTTTATGGTCAATTACATTTTTTGACATTTACCTAATATTCAACATTTTTTATACTAATAAATACACATAATTTAAGCAACAAACATAAAAGCATTTATATAGTAAGTAAAAAATCCATAAAATGTAACTTTGTTTACACCAATTTCTGGCATTGATATTTAATCTGGTATACCAATTTTATGTTGTAGAATACTAAAAACATACAATTTACTCTTAACTACTATATATTTCTTTGCTTTATAATCTAACAATTATAAGACATGGTTTCTCTTGTTTTCTTTGAATGTATCGACATGTCCAATATTTTTTATCAAACTGTGTATAATGTGAATATAACATGGATAACTAACAATATACTTGAAAATTAGAAGACATGAATTATCATCTTTCATAATAATTGTTTACCTATATATTATACTAAGACTAAAGTATATTCCAGTAAAATATGTATGTTTTATATTTAAATGTTGTACTAAATTGTTTTAAGACCAAAAGTAGTTGATTCAGAAAATTTTAATATTAATTTAATTAAAAAACATATTCCCTATAGTTTCACAATTGTCTGAGAACCTTTTGTCAATATTTTGATTTTATAATAGTTACATTTTGAAATATATTAATTTAAAAGCATACATGTTAACTTGACAATCTGTTAAATTGCAAATCTAGTTAAAAATAATTTGTTTTTCAATATCTACATAAAATAATTACCAAGACACAACATTTCACATTATTTAAGCATAGCAAATTTGTGAATAATATTTACTTTTAATATGTTAAGATCTTTATTTTTCATTTAGTATTTTTCTATCAATATAGTGTGCATAATGTCATACATAGCAAAATGTCACATATTTCTTTGTAGATTGCCAATTTTTACTTGCATAACAAAGCGACTTCAAATTAAATAAAGTACATTGCTTCAATTCATATAATTACACTTGAGCTAATAAATAATTACACTATGTCATAGATTTTGATAGAAAAATATGGTACAATAAAAAACAATACATCGGATAGAGTATTATCTGTCAGCAGTATAGAAGCACATTGAAGCCATGTTGTTGCTGATAAACCGACGAAGTGTATTTCATCACAGGAAAAAAAATGTAGAAATAATAATTTGATTCCAGTTTTGTTTACCTGGTGTGCAGTTCATGAGCCGGATCAAAAGGTGACATAACATCATCTTCGTGCGTTTCACTGAACAAATGCCATCTTCTACATGCACTTGAGAAGTGCGCAGTTTTGACAGACATCGTTCACATCGGTTCGGAACTGCGAAAAGCAAAGGAAAAGATAAAAAAAAAAAAAACGTAGAAAACGCGAGCGGAGCGTGAGATACGTCGGAACCGCGGTGACTGGCGAGTAGAAGAAGTTGTAGTACTTCGAAAAATGTTACTGCTCCCGAGTCGGACGCGGACCGATTAGATTATATTAAACAGATACGCTATTTCCCTCGTCCTGTAGTCGTATAACTTTTCGCTCGTTTTGTTTATACCACCGCCGCCCCCGCGCGATCGATTTCCTCGTACTTTCGTCCCGTCGTCTTTACTACGTTTGTTTGTTTACACCGAGCGTGCATGCGTATGTGTGAGTGTGCGTGTGCGCCTTTTCCTGCCATTAGTTCCGGTTCCGTAAATATTTTCGTGTACAGTGGCCGCCGCGCCGCCGTCTTCGTCGAGCGGCCCGAGGCAGTGAAGGCGGCGACGGTGGCGGAGAAGGCAGCGGCAGTGACGAGGCGGCGGACGATGGGGAGGGATAACCCCCCCGTGAAAAATTTTATCGACCGTCGACGGAAAAAAATTCACTCTCCTTATCAACAACAACAACCGAACGCGACACGCGAAAACAGAAAAATCAATAATGGGCCGCCGCCGCCACGGTGACGACGACTCGCGTGCACCCCGCGCGTGTACGGCCGTCGTCATAGTCATAGTCATAGTCCTCGGTAGTACACACACGCGTCGCCGCGGTCGTCGTTAAACCGCACGCACACGCATTTCGGCTTCGGAGAAATCGCAGTGGAAGATAATCATAATAATAATAATAATAATAAATAAATACATAAATAAATAACACTGGCCTTATCACACAGATAATAATATTATTACGGTCACCAAACACAAAACATAAAACTCGTATACGATCGAACGAAATGTATTTACGACGAGCGTACGCGAAAACACAACACAACGCACCAGCGCGCACGATCAATGTTACTGCATAACGTATACGTATTATTATTGTTATACATTTTAATTACGAAAAACAAAATATACACGTAGAACACGGCGGCGGCGGCATCGGTGTGTACGGACGTGAAAATAAAATAATATCGTCTAGTCGTCGTTGTCGTCGTCGACAGCTGCAGTCGACGACACGCGCGCGTTTGCCCGAGACGACGCAAGCCTAGGCGTACGGTATGCGGAGAGAGAAAAAATAAAAATAATAACAACAATGAATAAAAACACTCGCGAGAGGGGAAAATTCTGATCGATAGGTTGGTGGTAAAAAATTCACTGCGCCAACACGGATAAAAAAAAAATTTCATTCACTGCGGCCGTTGTTGTTTTTCTCGTCTCCCCACCCGTCCTGCCCGGTTACGCGTTTTGGTCGTGCGCCGGAGGAGTAGTAGTAGGCGCGCACAGGTGCACCAGTGCAGGCACAGGTGTGGATGGCCACCGTCGGGAATTACCGTGCAACGGCCACGACGACACGGTAATACCGTGTGTTCTGGGTTTTTTGGTGGTTATTAGATTTTCATTTTTTAATGTTTTTTTATTTTTTCTCATTCCGCGTGCCTTTTTCGTCGGCTCTCTCTCACCCCTCCTACTTCTCCGCCTATTCCTCATCCTCCATCGCCTCTTCGTCCTCCTCTCCTTAGCACGCAATATTATTCTAACCCGTTCGCTCGCCCCTTCCCCTCCTCTACCTATTTCCGTCTCACTCGCTCTTTCTCACCGATTTTATTTTTCCCTTTCGTTCCTCTCGACCTTTCTCGCTCGCTCTTCACGGCTACCACCACCGGACACGCGGTCGACCGTGTTAATATTCTACCGCCACCGTCGTGGGAACCGTTGGTCGGACGAAAAGAACGAGCCGTTCTACGACGTTTCTTTTTTTTTCATATTAATTACACGTATTTACCTTCAAATCGATTTCGATTGAAAATTATTATTATTGTTTTTCCCGTGTATAGCATTAGTAATAACAACGTTTACTCCGCATTTTATATTACATTTTTATGACGACTCGAAAACGATATGTGAGCGTTTATTATTATTATTATTATTATATATACGGCCGTCGGTAAAAATATTTTCGTTTTTGATACGTCTACTGGGTATGCCGAGGGAAATAAGATCGTTCACACTGTAGGTCATTGTACTACTTGTGAGTTGTTTATGTGGCTGTGATATAAAATGTATAAAATAACATGTATTCGGTATAATTGGTACAGATATTACGCTATAACCTATAGGTATGAATAATATTAAATATATTACAATTTACAAAGGTACATATTTATAAATTATATTACGAAAGACACCCATTCTTTCTTAGGTGACTTATTCCCAATTTTATATTAAAATAAAACAGTATAATATAATATGAATGTTGTTATATTATTTACGAAGGTAGATATTTGTGTTTAGTAAGAATGCGTTAACACAAAACGACCTGTGGGTATTGATTTTTATTTATTATTGTTATTATTTTTCCGGGTGAAATGCAAATTCTATGGATTCATTCAATTTTTAACAACATGGTTTCCTTGACAATGTTTTAATTTTAAATGAAAACACACTTTATACATCGATGAGGATATAAGATATAGTTATACTATAACAGTATAACTACATCAGTTACACGGTTATTTCTGTCACGAGTATGTTTCAGTATTAAACGGTAATATGACAAATCCTTGTTTATTGATATTCCATAGCTACGCTGTAGAGAACAGAGCCATACTAAAAGTTAAACGATAAAAAAAGAATTTCATATTCCCGTTTTAACTGAAGCATTTTATTTATACAGAATACACATTACTTATTAATCATTATTCATAAAAAAAATTAAAATCCTAATGGGCTTGGATACGTACGTATATTATTCTAAATTTCTAACCTTTACCTCTAAGCCTATAATGACAATACAATGCATTTTTTAGTGTTCGGGTATATAATATATAGAATGTAGTTAATAATCTACCAAATATTAATAATACAAATTTGTAATCATATTTTAATTTATTTTTCAACAAATGTGTCGCCTCGATTGTATATATATTATATATTTATATTAATACATGATTGGAATTGGAGAAAAATTGAACGCACAGCAAAAAATCTATCTTTTAGTTAATTATTAATTGAATATAGTGCTGAGTAGTCTGAGTAGTTTAAATTTAAAATACATTTGTATTCAATATTTAAATCAAACAATTTTTTAATAAATATAAATAATTTTAATACAATTTGAATAATAGTTAATAAATCAGTAGATCGTGTCCTATCTACAAAATTAAAATTCAAAAAGTTGAAACAAATATCAAAACTAGACTGATATTACGAACTAATATTTTTGTGTTAATATGTTAGTAATTTTAGTGATGATAAATTACAGAAATAAATAATTTGTGTATTAGAAATTTAGAACCAGTATACTTAGTACCAGAAAAGTATAATCGCCAATACGCTATATGGTCATTTTCGGTTTATAATACATAGTATTATACCATTTATAACTCGAGTCTTATGTACTCGTATAAACTATATAAAGAGAATTGGACAAAGGTGAACTTGAGTATTTAACTAAAATAATATTTGTTAAAATTTCATGCTGAATTTTACAATTAAAACATTTACGATTTTTACCGTAATTCATAGGGTTTAATATTATAGGGTTATGACGTAACTGTTCAACTACCCAGATAATATTAAATATTCAGATCTTGTAACATATTGTAAGGAATTTTACCACTAGTTTTATACAGTAAGTAAACTTAAACAGATTTTAAAATCATAATTTAGAATATTAAACTTTAGATTTATCTACGTTTTCTATAATATGTCATGCGGAATTTCAGAATGAAAAATGTGAACTTCGATTTACAAAATAATAAAACACCTTTTCTTTATTATTGATGACCTTATTTTTCTTGCAAATTTCACATTTTTATAACGCTCCAGTTCACACATATACCTATAAATCGATTTTTTTCGAACGGTAACCGCTGTTTATAAAAATCGATCCTGGTAGTGTTTTATTTTGTTCAAAATTATTCTATTATAATAATATCGTAGGCGAATATTTTGTCACATTTATAGAGAGGTGTGGGTATTTAAAATGTTTTATCATACAGAGTTAAGTACAAGTGTGAGGGGCTGATTTTGAGGTAACAGCCTCCCACCAGTCACACCTATAATATAGTATAATATAGTAACGAGCAACAACTAATAACAACCTATATTATATTATTGTACAGCCATATATAGCCGCAGTGGTGTAGTCAGGGGGATTAAGGGTTGTCACCCCTATTCACAAATATAATATATATAGTTGTATACTAAAAATTACAAGTTGTGTAATAACTGGTTCCTAATTATGATATATTTATAAATTCACACACGATCGCTGGTTTTTCTTTATTTAGTATAGGGTAGGTAATGAAAAACTTAAAAATAGATAAACAAAATCTTTAAGTTGAAAACGGAAATAAGTTCTGTGAAAAAATAATTACCTACACCACATTAAGGAATGATTTTTTTAATCCAGGTTTCTAATTTGGTCTAAAATAAAATATATACCTATTCAGTTGGAAAATGTTAGTGTGTAGGACGAAGCAATTATACGTATTTACTGTTTACGTTATCTGTAAATATGATATTATCTTAGAGACTGAGAATTTTTTTCAAATTAAAAATAATATTATTTTGATAAATGTTCACTTCTGTGGTGTACAATAATTTATATAGCTTAATACATGTAAGTATAGTAGATAAAATTATGTAGTCTTGGTTTTGTAATTTTATATTCATTACGTTTAACACGTTTTGGCGAGTTCCGCATTGTAGATTTGTTATTGTTGGCTACAATATAAATTCGCTATATATTATTATGTAAAACAATTTTTACTGTAAACGTTTGTATAATTATAATATAAATTAATATCAAGTTTTAAGTATTATTTAAAAATGCGCGTTTAATATAAAAACAACACTTAGGTTGATTAAAAAAAATAATAATAAAAGATAAACAAAATTTATACAACTGACACCTAACATATTTTGTTTTGTATATGTATAATGGTTTCAATTTCATTTCTTACAATTGTTGTATTTTTTTATTTTACACAACCACCATAAAAGTGCGTTCTTATTAAATATATTCATATATGATATAAATACATACGTAGGTATACGGTATATATAGATACTCTTCGCCGGATATACGCACAGTAATTTATTATAACGGGGCAATACAAACACGCTATGTCGCTATGATATAGTTAATAAACATTTATTACTGTTTACTGCTTATAATGTACGGAGAACCTAATCTCCTGTGCATGTGCATATAATATTATTATGCTCATAGATGGTATGCTGTCGGCAATGGGTATACGTAGTTATACGTAGGTATATAAAGTAATAGGAAATGCTAAATTGTAATATAATATGAAATATTACGCTATTTTAATATTATACATTTATACTTATGTTTATAAATACACGTAACATATAGTATACCCAATATACACTGTCGTGGGAAATTAGGCAGCATACTCCGGTACATAATATTGAATATTCATAACTCTGAATTGCTGAAACCAAACAAAACCGGTCCTTATCACTTTGCCTACTCACATTTTGCACTAGTTTCATTCACAAAACGAAACAACCGCACGGCGTACATAATATAATATACGTATAGTAGTAGGTAGCAGAGAAGCCATGTGGGTTAGGGCTATCAGCTTATGTATTTATTTAATATGTTAAAAACATAAACACGTAAAAGTGTATTTGTGCAGAACATGCCGCGCGTGCGTTCGCGTGTGCAGTGTGCACGCATTAGTGTGGTTCAGAAAGTTGACTTCACACAAAAAATAACAAAATAAAATAGGTTAATTGTACCTACATAGTAAAATATTGGTAGAGTTACTGCGTACTGTTTTATGTTTTAAAAAGATTTTACATTACGTTTGAAACATGTGTCCTTATGTTTCTCAGTTATTGAGTTATGGTTTAGGGATCTTATTGATCTAAATGCAGACTGAATCTCATATAAATATACAGATAGTTTTACAATTTTTGCAATGGTTGGTTCTAGAATGGTATTGTTATATTAAAAATTTTCTAGAGAGCGCGAAGGGGGCCGTTTACAATTTTTCAATAATGAATGGGTTTTTTATTTTCTTTTGGATGTATAATATTTTTTACACAGTTGCAGTAGTAGTGTTAAAGACGTATTTTAAGGCTGGCCGGGGGGAAGGAACTTGGGTCCCGGGTGGAAACATTTTAAGTGTGATAAATTTTGGAGACTATAGGGCTGTCAAAAAAAAAAACAATAGTAAAATAGTATAGTAATAATAATTTAATTATTATTGTGGTCATTATTCAAATTTTAAAATAAAAAGATATTTTATAATTATAGATAAGTTAAATGTAGAATTAAGAAAATTAATAACTGCTTATGTATGATAAAGTATATGAAAATTAAAGCTTATAAAAATGCTGAAAAATTACAAAAGTATTACCATAATGATCTTGTCCCTGGCCTTTACAGTTGCAAATGTATGTGGTAATTTTAGAAGTTTTTTTTGAATAGGTATTACCAAGTGTTGAGTTACCTAACACTGTACTTAAAAATTTAGCCTGTAAACAAAAAAAAAATTATCGAGATTTATATCTATATGAAGAAATTGCATTGAGAATATTTCATTCCTGTCTTATTTCTAACTCTTCTGCAGAGAGACTTTTTTAGTTTAAAAGGTCTTAAAAAGGATCAAGTCTTATTTGAGATCTAGAGCTACTAACGAAAGGCTAAATTCTTTGTTTGCTTTTACCATAGAGTCAGATTTGACAAATATATTGCTAAGGAAATTTAATCGGTTCTGAAGAATAAAAAAGTAAAAAATTAGACATAAAATATAATCTCTATCACAGACAATTTATCAAAAATATTAAATTTTTTTATTAAGGTTCAAACCTCAGACATTGTATTTCTTAAATATTTTTTCAGTCTTTTCTGAGTTGAAAACATGCGTCCTGGTAAAAATGTTATCACCAAATGCGTTGCATTTCAAACATCTAGTGCCTCGAGTCCGGTATTTGATATTTTTTCCGTGATAACGTGTACTAATCCATCAGCTATATTCATCAGTTTTATTTGTTAGATAATTGATATAGTATTCAAGAGATATATTATATGGCTTTGCTGATATATATTACATTATAATTTTGATTTTTATCCAGGGTGAATTTTGAGACATGCTCGCCTCTTTTTTTGGCCGTAAAAATGATTAAATTTGAATTTCTTTTTCAATGTTCAGGTTACCATAAAAATTATCTTTCTGCTATTTTTTTGTTCATGCCACCTTAAGTGTGTACTGTTGCGCAAACTGTTATTTTTTAAATGGAAACACCATATTTTTCATGCAAAATATTATTCAGTTAATTTTTCTCAAATTTTTAATAATGTAGTCAGAATTTGGATTAATACTTTCGGAGTTATCCAAATTTAAAATTGCGTATGAACAGAGTAAACTTTGCGTTATCTTGAATTATTAGCAATTAAAGATTACATGTTATTACAAATTATATCATAATATTATAGGTACATATTATAATACTATTTTCATTAATACTTAAATTAGAATAATTCAAAAACTACTCGTTCGAATTTTGATTTCAATACATCAACATTTACAGAAAAATACTCTCAATTCAATCCAGCAGTGAAGAGACGTTATTTTGAAAGCAAAAGTTTGTATTACTACGACACCACAGGACACATTTAAAGTGGTGTGAAAAAAAAATAGTGGACAGCATAGTTTTTATGGTAACTTTTTATAGCCAAAAAAGGGGATTAGCATGTCCAAAAAATCATCTTGAATATTATTTTCTCCATGATAAAAAAATATACGATTACGAATTGGTTTATTTTTGTACAATAATCCAATTTAATGCCATTTATAATTGTGCTAACCTATTAAATAGTATTGAAATATTACGAGTATAATCTTAGTTGTAGTTATACAACTATCTTAGGGGATTCGGGACTTGGGTTTTTTATATTATTTCTGTGCAATAATATGATACTGTTATATTAGTATTGAATAAGTAAATACATATTAAATGTGGTGTGCTAGTCTTTTAAAAAAAATGTCATGGGGTGGATACGACACCCAAATCCCACACGGCCACACCCCCGTATTAGGTCACTGATCATAGAAAAATATAGTGATTACTATAAGTACTTATTGTATTTGTTCTGTTATTTTATTCAATTTTCATGGTAAAAATCATGTTCATATTTTGGATTTTTTTTATTATACATATTTATATTTCACATTTTTACATTTCTTATATTTATAAAAGTAGGTTAGTATGAACTTAATTTAATTGTTATCGTTATAATACCACGGTATTACCTACATTGATAAAATTTAATAAAATTTTATACCATTGGTAAAATTTTGAATTTTGACATAAAGTATGCACTGGATTAATATATTTTAAGTTTATTTATATTCCTATGCTCACTGGTCGATTACTCATAATTATTTAAAGAATCAACCAAATAAAATTAACTAATTATACGTAGGTATTATCGATTTAGATCTTAGGAGTTAGAATATATAACTGCATGAGTAGGTACATAACTTATGTTATTATATAGGGATTTCCGGATACCTACTTCTTTTTCTAATATGCTCTAAGTTTATATAATTCTATAATATGCTGATTAAGTAGGTTTTTTTAATGATATTACTATTGCATACTTAAACTATTAAAAACATTTTCTGTGAAATTCAAAATTCGAATTTATTATTCTTCGGTGGAAAGATATATTAATTAATTTAACGATATAATTAATAGTAAAAGTTAGAGAATATATTGTTTATGCTCCGAAAGACTAGAATGTGTAATAACTTATATCAAACATATATCAAATAATTATTAAATACTGTAAAATATGCAAATATACATTTAAAATGGACAACAGTCGTATTCATTGCATACACTGTGATACCCAATATTTTAAACAACATTCCATTTAAATTATTATCAGTTTGTCAACTATGTATAAATTATTATCTGACATTTAAACCCTAATCGTGTAATAATATGATATTTAGTTTACATTTTTAGAGATAATTTATTTTCTGACTATTATACCTCATAGAACTGCATTATTTTCACAAACATTTTTCTGTAATTTATTGTAGGATCTACCAGTGAAATATAGAATGATATACTACTATCAAACTTTTATTTTAGTACTATAGGGTCTCCATAATTGAGAGGCATTGTAAGACGATTTTCTGCAAAAAATACACCAATAGGATGATTTAAATACTTCATGCTTAGACGTGTTGTTTTTGTTTTACCATTACCATGCAATAGTTTGTACTATAATATATATATATATATATTATTAGAGATCCATAAGATTTTATAACATATTATATATATATTTTTAATTGATAGATAGGAATACTCAGACTCTAAAAGCCGTCCCACCAATATTTAGCATCTTTGTTTCCAGCATATATGATATACAAGTACACAACATAGCCACATAGGTCAATAGGTGCTGCCGTGCTGGTTTAGGCGTAAACAAATTCAAGTTATATACCTAGGTAAAACACCTTTCAAAAAATCGAAAGAAAACTGAAATATAACCATAATTTGTACAAGGACATCTTAACTTAAAATCGACGAATACACCCAAACTATAATTTATACCATTAACATACATTTTCGTATAGTCCTATATTTAAATATATAAGTTGTTTTGGTAAAAACATTCGTTTTCTTTTATGATATGCATTTTAAACTGAGCATAAACAAATTAATTGGATATTATTAATTCACTTACGAAGTTATCTGAAGTTAAGATTATTATAGAATAAATTATAATAAATATATTATCATTACTAATTACTTAGTCGGTAAAATTGGCTCAATGTTGTTTTTGAAGATTTTTTCATGTAGGTATATTAAATATTTTTCATTTTTGTCCCAATAAAAAACCCGAAATAACAATCGCCAGTAGTCAAGGTAACGTGATATTGTCAATATAATATAGTATTTCCATTATTAATACACTCAATCACTTTCTATATTAAACTTTATTAAGAACTTTATTAATATTCGAATGTACTGTAAACATATAGCTTATATCATAATGTCATTCATTGTAAAAGGTAGCTAGGTACCTATATTATTAATTTCATGTATAGAACAAATATACCAACACCATTATAATGGTCACAATAAATGTAGACATATCCTTATAAACATCAATTAATTTTGTAATAAAATGTTTTTAGATCTTTGTTCTACGATTAGAACTACATAAATTAATAAATGATAATATATAACTACCTATCAATAAACTTAATTTAGTAGGGAGGTCAAAGCCCTCTTTATGATTTTATTTGGAACTTCAAATAATCTATAACATTTTTTGTATAAACGTTGAATTTGATTGTTTTTATTTAATTTAAAAAATAATTTGTTTTACATTTGATTTGATTTTGTATTATATTTATTATTATAGCCGTATAAGTGTGCAAAATATTGATGCTACAAAAATGTAATAGAAATTATATGTAACTGCATCATGCAAGTTTTTCGAACAATTAATCCATCTGTATATCGTTTGTGTATTACGGCTATACATAATCAAAATGTTGCTAAAAATTAGACTGCAGTCGGTGATTATGATTTGATTAGAAATATATTATAATTTCTAAGGTTAAATAAAAGTATAAGGTTCTGTACTAAAACATTATATTTTAATTTATAGTCAGTAAGTTGTGTTTTTCCCATCGTACGAAAAAATATATTTCTTAAAAATATTTTAAAAGAAAAATTAAGAATACATTTGCATGATAAATAATTGACAATTGTATTAAAGTATAAAGACGACTTTCGTGGACATTTTTTGGAAATATAGATAATATCAGGCATACAGAAAGAAAATATAGTAGGTATCTATTTGTTTTATTTAAAATCCTTGCTGATTAGTTGAATTATTATAATATTACAATTAATACATTTATTAGGTTAATATAGTGTATGCCTATTTAGTCTATAGCAAAGAACAAAAATATAAAAATACATTAAAGGGGCGCGATCTAGATTAGTATTCTCTGACTGTATCAGCGTTTCGCATAATATGTTACACGAAATACAATTACATATTGCGTTGCTCACTTTTTACTCTTCAAGTTCGAAAATTGTATGACTTTCTATTGTGCTTAGGCTTTTGTGATAAGGGAACTCGACCATTAATTAATTACACATTTATTTTTTTGATGAAAATTAAGAACATTTGTGATTAGATATTTTTGTACAAAATACTAACAAGTATAGAAGGGTGTTGCTCAAATGTATGGCGCAAATAGTACGTATACTAGTGCTCGGAAAAATGTTGAAGACAAATAAAATTAAATATAATCCGGTAATAGCAAAACAATATTATAAGAACGATTTTGAACCAATTACCAACTTAGGACAAGTATATAATTAATAAATTAGGGCATAGAAATTAAAACACCAAGAATAGGATTAAATTATTTTCTTATTTTATTGTCATCTATATGAATTCTCTCGACAAAGGTCATTGATTATTTACAATTGCAATACAACAATTTGTTTTCGTGGCTTAAACATTTTATGGAATTTTCAATATCAAACTGATTTTTGTTCTTTTTTATTTATGCAAAGAAATATTTTTAATGTTCTATATTTATGTGTAATAATACTTTTTATTTTAAATATAATATGACTAATGTTTTAAGGGGATCGGTGGCGGACAGTTATTTTAGCCAAAACATCCAATTTTTATTCCATCATACTGATCGATGTAGTAATGTGATAATATTTTTTAAAACTGATTTGAATTTGTTATTATGTCTACTTGAGATCGGTCAATCTATTTTCCCTAATGTCATCCCCATAATAACTAAAAATTTAGTTCGAATATTTTGAAATTTCGGCATTTTCAAACGTTGATCATTCGGAATATAAATCAGAAATCTTAAAATGTAAACTGTATCACAACTCAAAAACCTGCATATCTCACAGACCACAGACCAAACATTTGGGGCATCTACACTTCACTCTTATTAATTACGCAGTGAGTAAGATAGGTCTTCCAAAATGTATGTAAATGGTACCTTTTTGTCTTAAAGAATATTATTTCTGTAATATAAATTATATCATAATATGTAAAAAAAAGATAATCTTGATACCAAATAAAATAAAATAATAAAAATTATAAAAATATTCTTCAAGTACACAGCAGTGGTTCAAAATTTAAACTGAAAATTAATATAAAATATTTTATTATTGTTTTTTTAATACTCAGTATAATTGCTTTTAATTAAAAAGGTTTCAACATATCATTATTACTTCTAATAACATAAATAGTAAGTACATGATTGAGTTTTCCTACTTAAAATGAATACTTAGAAACTATATATCTATTAATTACTCTTATTGTTATCGATACATGCTGCCAAATTATGGATAATTTTTAATATATTATATTATAAGACAATATGCCAATATATTTTGGTATTATAATATATTAATATGTGTTATTTTTAAATAATCATCCAAAGATTTTTTACGACTACAAATTATACACAGTATAATTTTGTCTGGATGGTTTATATATTATGAATAATGACACTTTTTCATTGCTGAGATGTAAGTATATAATTATTATTATTGATTAATATTAATTTTATTATATATTGTGTTACAACTTTAAGGCGTTCTGTATAGGCAACTTTTGATGATTCAATGGCTCTCGGGCACACTATCAGATATTGGGTAATTTAGTTATAATAGGTATTTTAACATAATTTATAGATTGGCATTAGACTTAGTTTTATAGTTAATTAAATGTGTATTAGTTCAAAATACATATAATATACAATTATTTATTGTGAAATTCAATTGATGAAGTATCAGGCATCAGTATAGTCTTTAGATAACTACAATAACTAATTTGAAATCGAAATAAAATATGAGTGTTTAATTTATGCTGAAGGCATCCCATGAAGGCTACAGGTTGATTCTAATAATAAGTTGCCTAGAGTAAGAAAACGTATCGAGTAAATGTTTTTTTGAAGAAGGAGAAGAAGAAGAAGAATTGGGAAGTTATAATACTGGTATGAAAAATACATGATTGTAATTTGTGAATGATTATTACATGAATACTAAACATTTATAAATTATATGGATATATTATGATATAACATGTTCAGTGACGCTTATTATCTTTTCGAAGTAATAAATAAGTATTTATAATAATTTATTTCAGTATTAAATTGTTTTTAAAATCGTCTAAATAATGTAATAAGCAATCATAAATTGCCAAACTTGGATAAATAAAATTGTTTTTTTATGTTTTATGATCTTGAACGTAGTGTTAGACGACTATATTTTATTCCTGCGTTGAAAACAATTTAAATTTGTAGTGAAATTATTTTTACAGCTATACCTATTTGGTACCTACTTACTTTTTACCCAATGTTAAAAGTTGAGGTAAAAAAATCGAGAAATAAATGGTCTGCAGGTTTTAATAATACAAAATTATGGGCCCTTCGCGACTATTGTTTGTCAAATCGACCGTCGCGGCGGTGAACCTTCCGTTGAAATTATCGGGTTTGTGTGTGTGTGTGTAATGAGTATGCATGTGTGTCAGTAACAGATAAACACGAGCCCGTATTATTTCTCAGAATTACTTATTTTATTAATAATTTAACGATTACAATGGCAATAATAAGATAGTCTTGTACAAATTTTAGAACTATATATGTATTCTTTTCCGACGCACCGTTATCCGACGTGTGCACATCTATGATATTATTTGTATTTGGTATAATTGAAAACAATCAAATATTTTAGGTGTATAGAAATTATATTATAATGAAAATATTCACATTGTATAATAGAATAATAATTGTAATAATTATTAATTTATTGAAAAATAATACAAATAAAAAATAAATTATAAAATATAATTAATAATGATTAAAAATGGAGTTTTAAATGATTTAGATAAATTTGTATGAGTTCACTTTTTATGCACCACAATTCTTGATTGCTTTTCTTTTTTTTTCGTTTTGTGCCAGTATTATGTATTGTGGATTTCTAATTGAATCAGCTGGATGCCTAGGATCCACTATTTCCGGTAATAAACAATCAAAGAAAAATGTATTCAATTTTGGGAACATTTCATGTTCCCAAAATATCTGATCATTAGTAATTTTTTCTACTTTCATACTTTTTGGCGTCCATACTGCAAACATACGAAATGTTTTTTTTGCAACTATCATTTGCCCCTGTACTTGGAAATGATACTTATGTTTTTTTTTAAAATTGCCAATTGTGCCATCTTTATTTATGGTCCAAAAATCATTTTTTTTATTTAAAATTCCGTTTACACGTTCAGTTAAACTGTGCAAACTAATTTGTATTATTTTTGTATAGTTCATTTACGCAAATTCACAGAGAAAAATATTGAGATTATTAGCACATAGCACTTAGAAATTTCGAATGGTATCTACTATTTGAATGTCGGTACCTATATATAGTTAGGTATCAGATAGGCATCTATCTAACTATAATCTATGTATAACAGGGGTCACCAACGAATTTCTTTGGGGGTCCGTTTTGAAACTTACCAAACTTTCCGCTGTCCAAACAGTTTCAATGACTGTTGTATAACGTAATAACGTTAATAAATAGGTATAAATATTTTATAAATTTATAATTGTACTTAATTTATTTATTCAAATTGTATTTTATACACGTTTATAAATGGGTATATACATTTTTTAAATTTATATTTATATTAATTAATTTATTTATTCAAATTGAATTTGCAAAAAAAAAAAAGATTACACTAGAAATATTTAATTATTAATGTGAAAAATTACATTTTTTAGTTTTCATGAGCTTCCTAATATTTGATGTGAAGTTGGTGCAACTGATTTGCATTAACTCGTTAAAATGTTCATCTGTTAATCTAGATCTGAAATTGTTTTTAATAAAGTTCATCTTAGAAAAAGCGGCTTCACAAACATATATTGATCCAAACATTGTACACAGTTTTGAAACCCGGCTTTTTAGTTCTGGATATTTACTCGGACAAACGTATTTCATCCAGAACTAATCGTATGATGTAAAGTGTTGGCGACTTGAATACATTTTTCCTTTAAACTCGATAAAATATACTAGGTGAGCGAATCGCTCTACGTGCGAGTAATGGTGTTCAAATTATACGTGCGAGTCAAGACGGGTTAAATATTTTTATGTTATTATGTACCTAATATAAATTGTGTATGACGCATTTATAGTTTTTATATAAGACAAATTTAAAACTACTACGTGGATAAGGGTCCTTAAAAAAAGTGTTCTCGGACCGTATCTGGACCGCGGTCCGCCAGTTGGTGACCCCTGATCTATAACTTTATTAATTTACTCGTAATTTAAATTTATTAATATATTGCTAGACATTTTGGAGCGTTTAGTTTTAAGAAATTACATATTACAATTATGCCCACTGACAAGTATAGGTACAACCATTTAAAATTTTCAACTTACAGTACTTAATATTGATATATATATAAATAAATAATAATAATTAATAAATATTAATATTTTTAACTATTGATTTTTATTATAATGGTTTTAGCAAATGCTGAAATTTATATTTTGTGGTTAGTTTTTTCTCTAACGATTTGATAGACACCGTTAAACGCGACAACTTGTGACCATAACCACCCCAAGGGAGGAGAGGGGGGAATTGAATATATACGGAGAAACCAGGCGTTAATAAGCCTGTAGGAGTAGATATGATTTGTGGGTTTCCGTGCGACGCGGTTATTGCGGGTGCCGCGCGTTTTCTCGGGTAATGTACTTGTGTCCTAACTCCAAATTGACGTAACATAAAAATATAAAATACTATATACTTAACTCACAAAAATAGTAGTTTATTGTTATTGACGTTGTTGCATACGGACAAAAACATGTTTTTAATATTTGCAGGCGGTGCGCGAGCGTTGTCGGATTCCCATTTCTCTGTATTTCCATTTTTCCGTTATCCCCCGCACATTTCCCGGGGAAGAGGCCAGAAAAAGCGAAGAAAAATGTTTTTGATGAAGATTCTTAAGGTGAAATACTTTATTCTAGTAAAGACAATATGAAAAATGAAACATTTATTCCAATCACGGACGCATTGATCTCACAGATCAAGAAAAGAAATGTGGTATACGAGTATACGGAATTATACAATAACTTTGGTTTTTTAAGTGAAATTGAAAAAATGAAGTCTAATGATTTAGGAAAACAAGCATTAGAACTTGAAAGCATGTACCCTGAAGATTTAGAAACAGAATTTGTCAAGAAAATTATTCAATTCAAAAAAAAAATTTCAAATTTACCAGAAGACATGAAAAACATGCAAGGCATGTTTAATACCATAATAATCCATCTCTTAATATGACAATTCCTTATGTTGAAATTGCATTTAAAATTTTTGTTTGTATGCCATGCTTTAACACGAGTGGCGAAAGATCGTACTTTTTTTATTTTTTTTTATTTTAGAACTTTCAGCTGACAACTATTACAGTTCAACAATTATTTAATAATATAGGATGCAAAAGTAACAAATTAAGATAAAATACAAGAGTCCCGATGGACTGTACAATATATGATAACAAATGGCAATTAAATTAAAATATTATTAATTAATTATGAAATGGTGAAAACCCATTTCAGGATAAGGCTATCATCGAAATGGAAACGATCATCAAAAACGAACAACTCGAAATTCAATGTTGAAATACTTAGAGACCAAGAAATAGCAAAACAGTATGAAAAACTAGTACAGAAGGAGATAGGAAAAAACAGTGGGAAGAATTCGACTGAGGATATAGAAAACCAATGGAGCCGAACAAAACAAATCATAACAGGCTGCGCTTCAGTGGTTGTTGGAAATGCACCAAAACGAGAAGGAAGACGATGGTTTAATGATAAGTGTCGAGACGCAATAAAGAAACGTTCTGAACTTAGAAAGAAATTGTTACAAAATCCATCTGAAGAAAATAAAATCATATATGAAAACTGGAGAAAAGAAATCCACAAATTATTAAGAAGAGAAAAAAGAACTGATATGAAGTCGAAAATAGCAGAAATTGAAGAAAACAGAAAAAACCCCAAAAAATTCTTTGAAAACAGCAAACAAATTAAAGAAGGTTTTAAACCGCAAGTGAAAATGCTATTAAATGAAAAAGGAGAATTAGTCACGGATAAAAAAGAAATAGTAGAGCTGTTTAAAAAGCATTTTGAATCACTATTAAACAGACAAGGACAAGGTAGCACAAACGAAGACATGACGTACTACACTGTAGAACCTGATATTGGAGAACCTAAACAGGAAGAAGTAGCAAGGATAATAGAAACACTTAAGAACAACAAATCCCCGAGTGAAAACAAAATCCCAGCAGAACTACTAAAAAAGGGTGGAAAAGATTTAATAAACACCTTACATAGAATCATTAGTGAAGTATGGAAAAGAGAGACTATGCCAGAGGAATGGAATACGGCAATACTATGTCCTATTTTCAAGAAGGGAGACCCAATGTTAGTTTCAAATTATAGAGGTATATCATTATTAGACACAGGATATAAAGTATTTACATCACTGCTGCTGGAACGAATAAACCCATATGCAACAGAGATCGTGGGGGAATACCAGTGCAGATTTATAAAAGGAAAATCAACAGTCGATCATATCCATACAATCAGACAAATAGCGGAGAAACACTACGAATACAATAAAGATCTACACCTAGTGTTCATAGATTTTAAGCAAGCCTACGATTCTATTAATAGAAAGGAATTATGGAAGGTCCTGAGATGTCTAGATATTCCTCAGAAATATATAGATTTAATCAAGATGTGTAATAGTAAGACTAATTTGAAGGTAAAATTCCAACAGGAAATGTCAGAAAAGTGCGAAGTAAAATCTGGCCTTCGTCAAGGAGATGCATTGTCACCGATGTTATTCAACATTGATTTGGAATGGGTAGTGAGAACAACAAATGAAACTCGGAAAATGGAAGTAGGTGAAATTGAAACCATCCTTGCTTATGCAGACGATGTGGTAATTCTGGGCAATTCTAGAAACGAAGTGAAACAAACCACAATAAAATTATTAGAAGCAGGCAAGATTATGGGTCTAGAAGTCAATCAAGAGAAAACAAAATATATGTGTAATTCAAGGAATGACAGAAATGATTTAAATTTAAAAGTAGATCCATATATCTTCGAAAAAGTAGAGGCGTTTAAATATTTAGGTATAAACATAAACAGCAAAAACAACGTACATGAAGAAATAAAAGAACGGGTAGCTAGCGCGAACCGATGTTATTATAGCCTACTTAAACTATTCAGCTCGAAGCTATTATCAAGAGAATCAAGAGAAAGGTAACTCTATACACAAGTTACTTGAGACCCGTGTTGACATATGGATGTGAGACATGGGCTACTACGAAAGGTGATTACGCTAAGTTATGTACAACAGAAAGAAAAGTGCTGAGAAAAATATTTGGCCCAGTTTACAATATAGAAACGAGAACATACGAAAGAAGACATAACAATGACCTACAGAATTTATATGGAAGACCAAATATATTATCGTATAGCAGAAGCAAGAGGATAGAATGGGCTGGACATGTTTGGAGGGCAGAGGGGAAAACTATAAAACGAGTTACAGAAGGAAGAATTGTGGGGAAAAGACCTGTAGGAAGACCCCGAACAAGATGGAAGGATGTAATAGTAAAAGATCTAAAAATGATCCATGATAACGTAAAAATGGAAGATGCGAATGATAAGGCCCGATGGAGTGAAATAATGGTGGCAGCGATGGACCTACATGGTCCGCTAAGTTGTTAAGAAGATGGTGAAAACATTATTATAAGAATATTATTAGAAAATGAAAATAGATACAGATAGCTGTTTAGTAGTTCCCTACGTTATTCATATATAAATAAATATATAGGTACCATAAGTACGGTGTTATGTTGATTTAGCAAGGAAAGAATTAAGAGTTGTTGTGAGAAGAGAGATTAGAGGGCTGTTAATGGAATTAAGATTAGAAATGAAATTGGAGAGGATATTGGAAATATGGGTGTAGGAAAAATTTTCTTCGTTTATCGTTGATTCAGCATATTATGATTTGTTTTTGGGCGGAGGTTGAGTGATCGGGACCTAGACTGTCGGTGCACTCGGATACACATTTATTTTTGAATCGTCGTTGTTGATTGTATTAGAAATGGGTCGTTTCATATCTTGAAACTTGAAAAGTTTTTTGGCGACAGGGCAACCCTTATAATTTGCCGTATGGTCTCCGGAGCATAAAGCACATTTCGTGGGCAGTTCACGGGACTTTGTGCAATCCACAGTGAGATAAGTCTCACTACATTTAACTTAGCGAGGGATGTATCTGCAGTAAGACTTGGTGTGACCGTACATCTGGCATTTATGCATTGGGGGAGAAAGCGGGATTTCCTTGGCTTTTCGACTGCGATTATGAAGTTTAGTAACTTGGTTATTTGAAAAATTGTATGACTGGATTCAATTGGTTCAAGACTCACTAAGAACAGAGGCAATGGACTTTTTGTAAAATGATTAAGAATTGGGTGTACACTTAGGACGGAAAGATCCAATTCCGTTAGAGCTGTCACGATATCATCGACGTGGATCGAGTGGTGCAGATGACGAATAACCGCTTGAATTGGACGGTCGCAGTGTGGTAGAAAGGTATGAAATGACAAATTTGTTTTAGTGAGATATTCTGCCGCCTTGAGATGATTAGCGCGGTCAGCTGTTTTGATTATTATAAAGTTTTTTGGGGACTTGAAACTAAAACCTTCTGGACCCAATATAGGTGAGAGCGCATTTCTTAGCTTGGAAAGATTAGTTAAGTTTTTATATAGATTGGTGAAGACCCGTTTGATTTCGTGTGAGTAGTCACCGAAGTACTCGTATCCAAACCATGATGTAATGACGGTTCCGCGACGGGGGGGAAGACTGAATACTTCTGGAAGATGTTCCACGGAGAGGGAAGCATATCTGTTGGGCGTAATAAACACTTTACCGCCCGATTTATCATGCTTCGTACAGTGGCGTACCTAGGCCTCTCTTACAGGGGGGGCGAAATATATTTTTATCTATTCTTAAAATATCTTAAAAATGTACGTCACAGCTAATCTAACCTAACGGAAATTTCATACTTGTAAAATACTTATTAAATAAAACATTTTAATAGGTACATAAAAAAGAAATTATTGTTTAATTTAATAATATAGTATAATGCATGTTATAAAATAATTTTATTATAATTATAATTTATAATACAAAGTCTGTTTTTCTGTTTTTCATACGAGAAAATCGTTGAATAATTTCATCCACTGGTATATTTATCTCTTGATAAATGTGCAATAGTGCAAGCCCGCATAAGCGATCCTGGCCCATTTTGGAACGTAGCCATGTTTTTAGTCTACAGCACAAGCATAAAATAAAGCAAATAATAAATATAAATAGCTAAAAAGCAGACAGCAGTAGGTAGGTACTAGGTGTATAGGTACCTAGATTTATAAGCCAATTTTGTAGATTATTAATTTATCTTTATAAATAATATGTTCTGTAAATGTTTGACATTAAAGAACTTTTTTTTTAAACTAAAGTACTGAAGCAGTAGAAAATATAAAAGCAGTA
Organism: Periphyllus acericola; assembly: GCA_949715065.1. Lineage (NCBI taxonomy): Eukaryota > Metazoa > Arthropoda > Insecta > Hemiptera > Aphididae > Periphyllus > Periphyllus acericola. The sequence continues at coordinate 17,467,883 of OX454271.1, read as the reverse complement.
AGCATTCAATTGCTTTTTAAAAATAATATTGAGTCCTACAAATATTTTTTTGTCACGCCTGCACCGAAAGTTTGGTTTTCGACCACGGTTGAAGCGTTGGAAAGCAACCTTTTTCCATTCAGCGGGCGGAAAAGAGGAAATCCCCAAAGTGCCGGGCGGAAAAGAGGAAATCCCCAAAAGTGCCGGGCGGAAAAGAAGAAATCCCCAAAAGTGCCGGCCGCCGGGCGCGTATCCCATGCACAACCAGAAACTAAAATGTATACCTACCACGGTTCTTACAAAACATAAACTTTTGGTTACATCTTAAATGTATAGTATAACCTCCTTGAATGACGCATAAACATTTAAACATATTTAATTTGCACTGCATAACCTTTTCCATAAACGCAGGGGCGTGACAAAAAATAGTATGTGTGGCTCGCGCGGGAAGGCCATTTCAGTCTTGGGCGAAATGCTGCACTCGCCTACGGCTCGTGCCGCACACAACGCGCGCGACTGAAATGGCTCACTTCCCGCCCTTGCCACACAATATACTATTAAAACTTATAAGGCATTATATTATATTTGTATTCTATTATTATAATAGAATACAAATATTAAACTAAAAAATAGGTATGACAAGATAAAATTTTACCGTCTTAAAGTAGAAAAGGATCGCTCAGCAGATGCTACACTTATAGGCAAGCAAGCCATTATACCAAGCAGTTTTTTAATATTAGGAAAAATTATTTCACTACAATCTGAAATACATTTAATGACATCACAGTCAATACATTCACCTAAAAATAAATGAGAAAATAATATTATGTGTACTTAACTCATTATTCAATTTTAAAAAGTTCTTATACTACCTGTTAATTTAATTACCTTCATTTTTTTTTCTAATCCAACTTGATTTCCAAAGTTGTAATTCAGTTTTTAACTCCAATGCATCAATTATATTGCTATCTTCAAATGTAAAATGCTCTTTTATAATCTTTAATAAAATATCAGTTTTATTTGTGTCAGATTTAATAATGGAACGGGGTAAAAGTAAAGGCAATGTTGAAATAGCATGATACTTTTCATTTAAAAATCTTGATTTTAAATCTGTTATGATATTATCCAGTAAAGGTATATAAATAGAAAGTTTATAATAGTTTTCAATAGACGTGGTTTGATAATTAGATCTAGATATTTGTTTTGAAGCAATTCGAGGCTTTTTTAATTCAATATCCAATTCAGTCATTTGAATCTCAGCATCTCTGAATAATGATTTAAATTCTTCATTACAATCTTTTCTTTTATTTTCTAAATTTGACAAAATATCTGTGATTATATGTGCAGCTTGACTTATATCACTATTGGCACTTTGTAGTAATTTACTGGCAGATGCAGTTACACATAATAATGATGAAAGTGAATGTAGGGATATAATAAACTCACATGAGCATACAGCTGTAAGTAATGTTTATGCCTTTGACGATGAATCTTGTTCATTCCAATCTGATATTTTAGTTAATGCTTCTACAATATAATTTAAAGAAGATTTGAAAATTAAAACACTATCATGACGGTCCACCCATCTGGTTTCACATAAACTTTTAAGTCGCTGTTTACCATTAAGAATTGTTTTTAAGACATAATTTCTTTTAGATGACAAATTAAAAAAAGCTACAACTTCTTTCATTAACCCAATACCATTTCTAATTGCTTGAATAGATGAGGATCTTGAAATTGATAAGTTGAGTGCATGGTTTGAACAAGGACAGTGAAAAGCATTTAAAGCATAGGACTGAATTTTTTTAACAGCTCCTTTTAAATTAGAAGTCATGACAGAACAACCGTCAGTTCCAATACCGATACAGTTTAGAGGATTTAAATTTAAATGTTGTAATATTTTGATCACAATTTCTCCAAGGATATCACCAGTTAGTTAGAACCGCCAAAACAAAATGATAACACCTGATTCGACTATAGATAACAAAAATATTTTAAAATCTAGGGATTGATCATGTTATCATGTTATCAATTATCATATTATTGACTTCGTGAAAAAAAATCAAAATTATGCATATAATTATACGACCCACGGGGGGGGGGGGGGCGAATGCCCCCTTCGCCACCCCACAGGTACGCCACTGGCTTCGTAGGTGACGAAGTCGAAGATAGCTGACGTTTGTGTATGTGTTTTTATGAGACATAGTTGGATTTTATTTAATATGCGACATAATAATAATAACACTCGTGACGACGAAAAGTTGCGATAACGTAGGAACGCGAGTACCGAACGTGTGTACACTACGACGGTTATCGCGGAACTGAAAAGATCGTACTTAAAAGAGCTAAAAATGATTTACGCTAATTTTTGGCACCTTAAAAAACTAATTAATTATTGAAGATGAAATTGTCCGAAACATTGATTGGACTGACATTGTTAAAAGCTTGCAAAACTTAAAGCTAGGAAAAAATCCTTTATTTTATGACTATAATTATTATTATTACTTTGATTATTATTTTTATTAATTATTATTATAATTAATTAATTGTTCTTATAAATATAAAAGATATTTATAATACATTTAATTAATAAAAAATAATTGTAAATTTATAGTTAAATAATGTTGTTAATCTATTTAATCCCATTCTTAATAGGTATAGGTATATAATAATTTATAAAAAACGAAAATATTTGGAGGGAGGTGATCCCCAAATTGCGTTTATAGAAAGGGGTTGTAAAATATTGTTGCCCTGTCATTGGTGGTTAGGACGGCATTGCTTGTGACAGTTTTACACTTTAAGCTTCTATAACTTTTTAATTTTTATAGTTATTAAGCTAATTTTGGTGTTCAAATTTTACTCTTCGACTTTCGACAATAGATTATGTACCTTATGTAATCGTTTTGTTGGAAGGATGTGCATAGTTAAATGCTGAAACGGTAAAACTGTAAGAACTAGAGTACAACCATGTAGTATCACCCACCTACTTGCCTATACACAGTAGAAAAAACTAGACAGAATTTACTACCTACGTGACGCCAACGCACGAACTACCATTATTTTGCTGTGTGTGTATCGTGTTTGATAAATAAAACGATAACTGCTTGAGTAAAATATTATTTCCAATAACAGTTTCAATTTGGAAGACGAATTTGTAAAATTGCTTTACATTGTGCGTACCTAGATTGAAAGTATCTATACGCAGTGATACTCATTCGATATCGAGGGCTGTAAGTCTGTAAATTCAGAACAACAAACAGGTATCGTTTTTGAACAATTTTCTGTTACACTCTGTGTTTACACAAACGGTGTATTAAAATATATAATTTTTATTAGGCAAATTTTCAGCATTAGAACTACCGATCTCCGAACAGGAGTGCCTAAGCGCCCGAAAGTCATGTATATGTAGCGCGGTAGTTCTATAAGTTTTTGAGGTGGTCTCCCTTATCAGTCACATTTTGGTGTTTTACAACGGGTTTTCGGACTTCACATTATTAATTAGTCCCACAAGATCAAATCAGTTCGGCGCCACCGTCTGCGCGTGGCATTTGAACACACTACTGGACGTACTGAAGTATCAGTATACGTTTCGGAACGTTAGATGCTAGTGCGTTACTACACGTATACGAATTATTCTCGTCTACGGACAGCGGACGGAGTCCGACTGACCCTTTTCCCGTAAATAATATTTCTACGAGTGAGTGTCGTCGAGACCTTGACCTCCGTCCCGGTGGACAGTGCTGTTGGTCACACTGTTGCCGGACGGTGGACAGCGGTAGAGAACGATGCGCGAAACGGTTTCGGTGTATACGAAAACCGAGGCAATCCACCTCCAAACGGGTGACAACTGGCAAACATCGTTTTCTCAAATCTCGACGACTGACGCGGAATATTTCTATAGTAATAAATGATAATAATAATAATAATAATAATAATAATAATATTTACAATTGACATGTAAACTTTCCTCTCCGCCACTCATGATCCGTGAACGGTCATGGTTGCGGCGGCGGCTACTTTTGGACCGAACAAGCGCGGTGTTTTTCTCTTCCACGGCCATATCCGTGATACGACCCCGCGCGCGTCCCTTCACCGAGTCAACATCCCAGCGATCCGTGTCAACGGTAGCGCTAAGTCGTGTTTCGTACAGCGTCGACGGGTCGTCCGCGCCCCCCTTCCCTCCCCATAGGATCATCCAGCCGTTTTCCTTTCGCCGCCGCCGCCACCGCCACCGACCAAAATTCGCTCGTGCCGTTTTCCGTTCATCTTCTTCGAGGCGCTTACCCATCCGCCGGTGACACCGTTAATGCCTCCGAAGCGCGAGCCGCCGATCCGTTCATGTGTCGTTCGCGTACGTCGTCGTCGCCGCTGCCGCAGTGCATCACCGTACGCCGGGTCCGTGTTTATTGTTTATACCGTTCGCCGGTGACGCGCGAAAAAGTGCCGTCGACTTGTGTGTGCGCCCAACGGATACTGCACGGGATGACGGGACGCTGCAGACGAGTTCCACTCGGTTACCTTGTGGTGAGTACCCTTTTATGTCCACGTTTCGGCTTCCGTGTGCCCGAGTCCTAGGTTCTCGCTAGCACGGGTGACCGTGATTCCTATCCCACATAACAACCGCCTACGACCCTTAGATAACCCCAGCCCTACGTCGGGACTACCGATTGTGCGGGGCACGCCACACATATTTTAAATTCGTCGTTCGTGTATAAAAATTATAGTATCTGGTCGCTCGGAAATGTTTTTCCGTTAAAATTGTTGACAGTGTGCTCACCATCGGTTGGCTCGACTCGAGTAGTCGCGTCCGTTTCGCTCCTTTCCGGGACGTTTTATTGTCGACGTGCTCTATTCTCGTCATTGTTCATTTTATGTTCATACTTTATTTTCGATCTCTTCTCGGCTAGCCTTAGTGTTAAAGATTTTGTTATCTAATAAAACCGTGTATATTCTTCAACCAAATAGCTCTTATCAATTCATAAATTCCGATCGGTTTTATTTTCTTTTTCCCAACGACGTTGGTGTCAATTTATGCACTCGTCTTATGTCTTTCTGTATTATAACATGGATCAAAAAGATTAGACTAGTATTTTTTCCCAATGCATTCCAGTGTCGAGTACAGTTTTTTCGTATTTTATCCTTATCAGTTGCATTTCTGTCATCATTAATCTATTTCTAGTATTGGTCCGTTTTGTTATGGTCATTCTTGTTTTGTTTTGCTTATACTTGACTATCTGTTTTCATTTATTTTTCTTTAAAACTTGTAGGTGTATTTTATCATTTACAATTTATTTAAAATTTTTCCAGATATATCGTTTTTTGAAAAACAAATCCATAATATTTTTGAGATTTGAATTGTACCTATGACTGATTTACTAAACACAATGTTGGAAATATGATTTTGAATAGTGAATTCTCATTGTTGACTGTAAAATATTGTATGAGGCTTTCCAGTTTCAAAAATGTGAAACTATATATGCACAATGTGTTAAATTGTTTGTTTACATATACTATGTCTTATCAATAGATAAGCTGTTCAGGTTTGTGTTAAATTTGAATTGCTATTGATTTAGTATAAATAGTTCAGTATTTATAGATATTGGTAATTAATTGTTATAATTATTGAAATGGTATTAAGATCAGTATATTTGAATACTTTATAGGTAGGTACTTTTATACTTAGTAGATAATTCATTTATAACAATTTTTACATTCAAAAGTAAACTACCAAAATACTGTAAGATATAATACTGTCAATTTTTAAAATCACTGAATTAAAAATATTGAAACAAATATCTTTTTTTTTTGTTTTGTTATAGTGGCCCGATCACTTATTTATTTTGCTGGTACATTTTTGGTTAAGTTAGTTCAAACAAACATTTCTTCCAAGGATGCTAATGACAAACTGCTTTGTAACCTTTTTATAGTATAGAAAAATAATGCGAAACTATGAAGATTTTGGGTTTGATTTAGCCTTCATAGTTGATAGCATGTATATCATATTCTATTCTGACATTTAAAAAAGATTATTTATTCTGATATGTATATCAAAGTTAATTGTTTAATCCATGTTATATTACTAAAAATCTACCTATTTATTAAGTATTAGAAATTTTGATTTGTTTGAAACAACAAATATTATATTTTGAAATAAAATAAATGTGTTACAGTTTTTTTTACATACAGATGCATATATTTCTAAATAACTTATAGTTATTATTAGTACATATACAGAATGGCTCACTTTGATATCCCTATTAAAATATCTTTGTCGATTTGTAACTTTTTACTTTTTTTGTTTTTACCCAGTTGAACAAATGAAGATTGCATTGTGCACTTTAAGACAAATTTGTATTATCATCCCTTAACTATCTGAAAATAATAATTTCTATAAAATTACAAAATAGTAATTCTTTGGTAAAAGTTATGACCATTTTAAAGTATCTTTTTTGAAAATTAAATTGTTGGCACCAAATTATTGTAGCTAATGCAAGTTTTGAAGAGGTTAATATTTAGCCTCTACTTCATAAATTAATTGTTACTATTTTCAATGACAATAAAATTATGGTCTTCATTCATTACTATAATTTTACATTTAGTTAAGCCGTGTAAATACCTTGATATAGGCTATAGGATGATAAAAATTCCTAAAGTTATTTGAATCGCAACCATAGATAATAATATTAAGAACAAATTTACGTGTTAACTTGTATAGGTACTACATTAACTTCAAATATAAAATCTGAAATAGCATATTTCAAGAATTTTAGAGCTTTATAGTTTTGATGCTACATATTTATACCTTGATTAGTAAGGCTAGGGACTTCAAGCTCTAAAAAACCTTAAAATATGTATGCATTTATGCCCTTAAAAATTATCATATATGCTCTGAAAATATGCAAAAATGCTTAAATATGCTCTTAAAAATATTTAATTTTCATTAAAAAACCAAAAATTACAAATTGTTTTAAAATTATTTATTAATTATTATAATTTTTTATTGTCTTCATTTCTTCTTTTTTAGTTTGCCTTTAAACAGAACAAAAATAAATAAAAAAATTAATTGATTTTGTTTATGAATTAATAATTTGAAAACCCTAGATAGATAGATTATTTAATAATTTATATTTAATAATTTTAATCTTTTTTTATTTTCAATTTATAGAAAATTCATATTAAATATTGTATTTCATGTGTAAAATATGTTAAATATGTACTAAAAATACAAATATAACAAAATATGCACTTATTAGAAAAAAGAGCTGAATATGCAAAATAAAAATTATTGCCTTTAACTTTTATTACTATGAAACAAATTTCTATATGACTTAGCTATGTTTTAAATGATTATTGAAAAATATGTCAACTCCTATAAGTCCCTAGCCCTAATCAATGATTAGGGTCGATACCTTGAAAAAGTGGCCGGTATGAAACCAATCTCAAGTTGGCTTCATCCTCAAATTGAATCAGTTCTCAGCATGGATATCGCTCCACGACATTGATCATATTGACAATCAAAACGGGTAGTTTTTACTTTGCTGCACGTGTAGAAGACTGAAACAATAAATATCATTAGTCATTATCCAGTGGCATATTTATGGGGAGAATCATGGGGTTCTTACCTCCCCCCTGTAAGCTCTGTCAAACAAATAATTATAGTCATTACTAAAGAACGGATTGATTGTTAAATTATAATTAACACGTTGACTGTCATGCGCCTGCCGGCGTCCGCAGACTATTATCATACAACAGTAATTTTACGGATGCCGGCGGTCGCATATTGTTATTATTTGTACGCCATATGATCGCTGGCTGTCATAATCGGCTTCAAAGTTATGAAGATTATGTTTAAATGATGGCGTAGAGGAGAAAATTTATCGTAAAATTATGTATCATTTGCCGCAAACCGATTATTATATATACATTTAATTATATGTAAAATATCACTACGTAAGCAAATAAAAAATACATATATGCATTCATGGAATGACATCGAAAATATAACGTAGCCTCGTAGGCAAGATAACGATGCGACCGCCGGCTATAAAATATCGACAAAAAAAAAGGTAGTCAATAAACAAAAATGTATAATGCGTGTTACACTTATTTTATTACTTTTATTTAGAATATAATATATAAGTATTAATAACGTAAATATATAAGATAACACAAGAAACACAAATTTACAAAAAAAAAAAACATTTTGCTTGTTTTATAAAAAAATTTAAAAATTCAAGAAAATGTGACGGGAGTCGCGATCGACTTAAACGCATGTCGCGATCGACCTGTTGGCCACCCTGTTATATGACAATAACATTAAATAAAATGGCCTCAGTTAAAAACTTTTTTTTTTTATTATGCATAAATAATCTATACAATAGGCACAATAAGTTTATATGATGAGAGTGTTATAAAACATAAGGGGGTTGATTAAAGCAGTCACCCATTAGTGACTCTTGACTGGTGATTTTCTTTTTTTTTTCTTTTAAGATTTAAGTACTAATTTTGCAACAGATCACGACACCACTGCCTTTACAATCTACGGATAGGGTTTCCTGGGATAGTAAGGATGGAAAGATCATTTATGAGAGGATTGGGATGGTTTTGAAGTCGTTTGTGGAAGCGTATATAAAAATTATGTGCTTCTTCAGCTATAGTTCTCATACGAAAATCAAGTTAAAAACTTATTAAACAAAAATTGTTTAGAAGCTCTACAAAATTGTGATGAGAAAATATATCCAAATATCCATTTCTAATACAATTTTTTGTTACTTTGCCTGTTTCAACATTAACTCTAGTGCAGTGGTTCCCAACTCAACAATAGGAATGGACCACTTTTATAAATTTTTCACTGTCACGGACCACTACCTGATTTCAATCCCCTCCCACCCCTGTTTATATCACTTATTTTTTATCCTTTTTTTGTTTTAAAGTTTTATAGTTTATAATTTCTATTTCTATTTTTTAATTTGCGGACCACCAGTTTGGAAACACTGCTCTAGAGAGAAGTTTCTCCAGTCTAAAACTCCTTTATATACATCTGCATAATATATTGAAAGAGATTTAACATACAGTATCTCCGAGTTATTATTTTTATGTGTTATAGTTCACATGATTTAGTTTAGACAGGTTTGAATGGAATGACCTTATTATCAGTTCATCAAGATGTACATTTACCAGTTAAAAAAATTATTGAAAAATTATCAAAAAGATCTAGAAAACTAGATTTTGTTGTATAAAATGTGTCTCTGAAGAAGTACCTATTAAGCAATTAAATTATTACTTACAATTGTATTATAGGTGTAGGTGGCAATACTCACCCTGCTGCTATTAGTTTGAAAAATTATCTAACTCTTCCATGACAAATTCCTGAATACGCTTCTGTCATTACTCAATCCCTTAAGTATTTCAGAGCCCAAAACATTCAGAGGGAGTAGGTAAAGAACATCCATTTCACCAGACAAATTGATTTCAGAAAATCTTCAGAAATCATCCAGAAATATTTTCTATTAGTTTTCCAATTTAATTTGTAAAATATTATGGTTTAAAATTATGTAAGCTAAATCACAATAAGACTATATCTATATTTCCCTATTATGCTCATTGTATATATTTCTTTTACATTGTTATTGTACATTTTGTACATTTATTACTCTAACTGAATTATTACTTTACTCCTATTCTCGATCATTTTTGAAATGTGTTTACCGCAATCACTCCAATTTAGCTATTCTTTTTATAGTCAGCCCTAGTTAGAAATAATGTATATACAGTGGAATCCGCTTAATTGGGACACATTGGTCAAACAAAAAATGAAAAAAAAATTGTACATTTTGTATACATATTTAATTCATACATTATTTAAAAATTATCATTATTATTAGTAATAGAACATTATACTTAGTACTTAATATTTAGTATTACATATTAAAGCGTACATTAATTAGTTGATTATTTTATTATACACACATACATATTTATTGTAAATTAATTGATTAACATACTTAATTCATAACTTGTTAGGCTGCAGAAAATCGTAAATTTTCCTTTGCTGTAATTTATTAAGACTTTGCTTATTGATAAACTCTGCACAAACGTCTAGCGAAGTTGTTGGGGCATTTTCGTTTTCATTTTGCATGAAATATAGTCTCAGCTGAGTAATGCACTTTTCTGCTTCTCTCGTTGTAATTTTAATGGGTTGAACATCGTCATCGTTACCACTTTCTTCATTTTTCAGACTTCTCTCGGCAATTTCGTCAAGTAATTCATTGTAATTCTCATTTTCACTGAAGCACTGCACACCATCATCAATTTTTAAAAATAACTCCCCATTTCCTACTTACTTCGCTACATAATTTTCAAAAGAAACAGAAGTAGGAATGGGTAGATCAATGAAGGGTCTGAAACCGCAATGGGCAAAACAATTCTGAATTGTTACTAGGTGACACTTTTCTCCTGCTGTCAGAGACAAATTGTATTGCTTATATAATGTTTATTTTAGAACTGATATCTATAGCACTTGTAGATGGAGTCACTAAATTGTCTTCAATAGCCTTCAAAATGTATGTTACCAGCAATACACGGTAGTGAGTTTTTAAATTTTTGATAATCCCCATATCGAGAGAGAAGTGGTATTTGGAGGTAGAAACTCAAGTGTGATATTTTTTAAATCCATCAAATGAGGATGTGGACCTGCATTATCAACAATTAATAAAATTTGCCTTGATTGTTTTCCAAGCTCTTTGTCCCAGTCTTTCAACCACGATGTAAATATTGCTGCTGTCATCCATGCATTATTATTCGATAAATAAGAAACAGGTAAGTTTGATATTTTTATATTTTTGAAACATCTTGGCTTTGCGGACTTTCCGATTATCAACAGTTTTTTCTTATTTGTGCCTGCCATATTACAAAAACATAAAACTGTTATATGATCCATAGCTTTTTTTGATCCTTCGAGTGTTTCACGTTTATAGTTTAAAGAACCATCCGGAGTTGCTCGGTAGAATAAGCCAGTTTCATCGGCATTATAAATATCCTGGGGAGAAAATGTTTGAAGAATGTCCGGTAATTTAGTTAAAGTCCATTCATCAGCTCCGTTTGTATCAGAACTTGATTTTTCTCCGTGAAATTGCTTGAATTTAATATTATTGCGATCCTTCCAACGACTTATCCAACCTTCTGTGGCCTTAAAATGACCATGTCCAATTTTTTTCAGCAAAAAATTCAGCTTTCTGCTGTAACATGGGGCCCGAAATCCGAAAACCACGCTCAGTAACAGCCAGGCGCGGATACAATGGGGAGGGGCAATGGTCCCCCCCCCCCAAATATAAAAAAAAAGGCTGGTGAAAAATATTATAAGTAATGACATAGGAGATTATATTGGGAAAAATATTGACAACTATACGAAACGTGAACTCTTAATAAATCATTGGGTACCACCAACAAACTACATATTTCCTTTCTCTGAGCATAATAAAAACGGAAAATTAATACATCGATTTATTGGGCAACAACATTTAAATAATTTTAAATGGTTAGTATTTTCACCATCAAAATAAATACAGAAAAAATAATGTGATTAAATATTTTATAAGCAATAAAATAAAATCTTGAGTAACCTGAATATTTTTAAAAAAATTTTTTTTTTTATTTATTTTTTGGTCTACTTAAAGATAAACTTTGTCTCAATCATCATTATCTTTTTGTCAAAAAATGTTAATATAATAAACTCTGATAATCTATGTTGATATTTTTTGATGGCACCCCCCGTAAATCTATTCTGGATTCGCGCCTGGTAACAGCAGAGAACCATTTGTTCATAGCTCTGTCCACTTCGGGATCTTTGCCTTCTCGCTTTCTTTTTCTGTTTACAGGAGCACTCTTGTTGTCGTTTATTTTTTCCAATTGTTCACGAAAAGCTTTTTCATTATTTTTCAATCGGCTTATTACCGATTTAGACGTGCCTAATAATTTCTCTAACTCACGAACACTAGTATTAAGAGGTTGAGCCTTTATTTTATCCAGTAAAGAAATTTTTTCAATCAATGTTAAATCTTTACGAGACATTATAATGTTTCGTATTAACACAAACTGGGATCAATAAAAACACACGCACGTTTACACAGAGACGACAGAACGAGAACTAAAGTTTATAAATTTTGTATGTAGGTATTTACGTAGGTACTAAATTTAATTGACAAAAATAAAATACGTAAGATAAATACCGTACATTACTTAAATGAATACCTTTATTACCTTAATATACAATATAAAATATAAAGATAAATATGTATAAAGATTAGATAATTACAGTTTTGATAAGAAAGTAGATAAGTTAGGTCAAAATATCTAGTTGGACACTTTAATTTTTGTCCCTTATAACCGATGATTTGTCCCCAATACACGGAGTTAAATCGCCTTAAATCCACATGGCAATTTGTCCCTATTAAGCGGTTGTCCCCTTTAAGCGGTGTCCCGATTAAGCGGATTCCACTGTACTAGCTATTTTGAAAAGGGAAACATGTTCTTGAAATCAAAATACTTTATCTCTATATTTTCACCACTTTATTGCTCTGATTTGTACAATAATTCCTTCACTGTAGTGTCTACTGCCAATCATGAATGGACACTTTCTTTTTAAGCTGTAGGATATTTTTTCGTTGTTACTATCTTTTGTTTATAAATTCATTAAAATAAGATGTATTTTCTTCAGTTCTCAAGTATTGTACTTATTTTTCAAACAGAAACTATGTGACTGTATAAAGTTATAAAGTTACATCTGCCTTTCAATATTATTAAACTATTTGAAATTCCAGATCTGAAATTCATCTGACTCATGGTCTCCACCTTATCTTAGATGATGAACCTCTTGTTTTTTGCTCTGGTTTTAGTCTTGACTGCTCTACCACATGTAACGTTGTTTTTTCGTCATTAATCATAAAATTAATTTGAACTTCTTTAATTCTTTAAGACTTCTTTAATTTTACTAGGGATTTACCTGTAAATGTCTTTACCACATTATCCTCTCTTATTATGACTAAATTAAACCAATGAATAAAATATAACTTCATGGCATAAACTGTTATTATAGCCTTTTGTAATATTTTTTTCGTAGGAATTTGTTTTTTGGATCATTCATTAATACTTATATTTATATATGTATATATAAATATATATATTAAATATTATAATAGATAAGACATCTTTGAAAAAAAAATGTTTTCTTTGTTTCAGATTTGGCATTTATTCTGGAGTAAAACCTTATCCTTATTTTGGTAACTGATAAGGTAAGTGGTTGATTTATTTTTGTTTTTATTAACAGCCAGTGATTCATCAAAAATAAAAGTGTGTAATATAATTATAACAGTTTTAAGAATGGGTGTTGATTTCCATATGTTGTTTTGTTAGGTTTTGGGTATAGTTATTACAATTTGTTTCCATAAAATAAATGAAACAACTCTAGTACTATAAAAGTAAAGTGTACAATTAACATTTACTTCTTATAGACTACTGATGTTCTTGTTATTTATGCGCTAAGAAATGTGAGTCCTGGCTGTTGGAATTTAACATCATTTTGTATTATTTTAAATTTGAATTTTTGTTTAGCTTATTAAATGAGTTAAAATCAAATTAAAATTTTTTTTTTACCATAAGGTTAATCTGATAAAAAGTAAAATATATGGAAATAATACAATATGATGGTTCAAATATATGATTAAGAATACAATAAAATGTTAAGTTAGATATTTTTTGTCTCCTTGAAGATTATGAAGATTTTAATAGTAAGTTGCTTTTTGCTGAATTATTTTTTTTTTAATATTTAATACATTATTTTTACTTGTTTGTGTTGCGAATGGTTATAATTAAGGGTACTAAGGTGCCTAAGGTACTTCATACAGAGAGTTAACCCTTCTTTCTATAAACAATATTTTAGCAATTTTTTTCTTTTTTTTTCACTTTATTACACAGCCTGAAATGACATAAAATTCATCTAATTATATCAAAATATGTTTAAAATTTAAAATGAAATTTATTCTCTTAATAATGAAATTATTCATTTTCTTGTATTATCTACCTATGTTAATATTTTTTTTCTATATGAATTCTACTGAAAGAAATTTGTAAGTATGAGTCTTGTTGGACATTATTTTGTTTAATTGCTTTCTTAAGCTTTCAGTTGTTACCAGTCATCAATAAATCAAGAACATCTGATGATTTTAAAAGGTTTGTTTGGGGAGACAAAAAATATATCCACCTTTACATTTGGATTTTTATTAAAAAAAGTTACAAGTATTCATTAAATAATTTATACGATATATTTAAAAATGTATGTAAGATATTTCAAAAGCGTTACCTAAATAAAAATTAAATAATTTCAAGGAAACATCAGTTAAGTACATTAATTATAAGTTATATACAATAAGCACTTCATTATTGAGTAATGACATATTTGAAATGTCATGGCTATTTGTCTATGATTGGATTGTATAATATACTTTTATGTTTTGTTTCAAGAGTTGGTAAGAGAGTTTGGGATAAATATAAACTTTATATTGTAAAAATATAATATAAATTACTAGTTTTTATGTTATTAAAATTATTATTATTCTTAGTTTATTTTATGTAATGTACTTACGTAAGGCAATCATGGATGAATTATGTGATCTTCCTTGCTTACATACTTCATTCTACTGTCTTATTATTATATTTCATTAAAAATAATAATATTTTATTTTGAACTAGTACTTTAGTTTTTTATTTATTTAACCAGGGTTTTTATTTTCTTAAGGAGGTTTATCTTTTTCCAAATAAATTAAACTTGATGTCCATTAATATGCTAAACTGATGTTTCAATTTTTAATTATTTTCAATGTTGAATTTTAAAAATTAAATTTGATAAGTTTGATAAGCAATGTTTATTTTGTTTTAAAAATTGTTAAATATTCAATTATATCTGTATTTTCATTTTTCATATAAATTATATTTTTCATACTTAGTTTTAATTTTATTTTCACTTGAGTAGGTCCAAATGTATTGATGGCGCTATTCCATGTTTTTTTTAACCATAAGCTTAGTATTAGATTTCATTAGACCTAAAACTATTACCAGCCAAAAAATAAACCGCTTCTGTGTAAATTGTTATGTTGTACAGTTATCAATAGTTTATCACATTTATTCATTTTTTTCAATGACAATAATGTAAAGTATAAGTATTCAATAAAGCCTTGAGAACATTTTTACAAGTTTAGTAATACTTAATTGACAAATATAATTTAATACTTTTAACAATTGGATTTTAAAACTTCAGCCTTAGGTAAGTATTGGTAACCAAGGGTATTTAGTTTTTAAGATTAATTATTGAAAATGTTGTTATTTATGGTATTGTAGTTAAAGGATTTGCAACAGTCCTATTGCATTCCATAACAAACTGTACAATTTTAGATATATGTTTACATGCATAATGTATTATTATATTATTAAATATCACACCTATTAAGTGATTGAATAATTTTGTTGAAAAATTTAATGTGTGTGATTCATTATTTCAAATTGTCTTGGTAATTGTTTGGAAGTGTAATTTAAGGATTGTAAATAAGTCAGTCCTTATTACATAACATAGTTAATTATGTATTTTCAGAAATATAATGTTTATTATAAGTAATGGTATGATGTATTAAGTAAGTATTAATTTAAATATTTATATATAAACTTTGTTATTATAATTTCACATGTATTTAATGTCTAATAAAATTTTAGTTATTTTGTCCTTTCCTATTATTCCTTAAAATGTTATACCTTTCAGCATACTCATTTACACACCGGGCAAAATATAATCAGGTAATACAAGTATTCATTGTTTATAATACAAGTGATATAATACTTTAATCAATAAGTAATTAAGTAATATGTAAAAATAATGTAGTACACAACAATAATTAAAGTGGACTTAATTGAAATTGTTGATTGTTAATATTAATTGTATTATTTTTTTTAAAATTTAGTTTGGTATTTCATAAACTTAAATTTTAACAATCGAAACACTTAAAAAATTTGCTTTGGTTGAGTTCATAAATGTTAGTATTAAATCATTTTTAACATTAATTCTTCATTTTTAAAAATGATTTTATTTGTAATTGTGTATTATAATTATTTAAATTAAAATTTTTAGTTTTTTTGTTAATGTCAATGTAAATATATTAAACAATATCTATTAGACAAATTTAAACAGCTTGTACTGTAAAATATATTTGAAAATTTTATTGTTTGTAAATTATTAGTGGTATAAAAGTTTTATTTTTTTTAATACAGTGAAATCTTGATAATTTTAAAGAAAATAAATTCCTCAAGTACTTAATGGGAATAATTCAATCAACCTTTTTAATCAAAAAAATGGTATTTCAAACTTTTTTGTTACAAGTATTTTGAAATAATTATTATTATGCAATTATGCTGGATTCCATTTTTTTCCCATGTAATATACATAGTCAAATAACTAGCTATTAGTACAATCAGGTAACATATGAATGTCTACTTAATTATTTAGATGGTTTTTTTATAATTGATTTATTATGTATATCAGGAATGGTCAACTCAAAATGAATAAAATTAAAATAAATCAAGTTTTCTTAAATATAGTCAAATGGTTAGTAAAATAAAACTTAGTAAAAATGATCCTTGGTTAAATGTTTGGCCATTCTTGTTTTAGATTGTTCTAAGTAATTTAAGTTATTTTTTAATTGTTAGATTTATTGGATCATTTTTAAATAATAGTATGTAGAATAAATTACAAAGAAATAAAGTTAATAAATTATAATTTAGTTAATTATTTTTTCGGAAATTTAATTATATGCATGCTTATCAACTGTATTAATATAAGTATTTTCAATATTTATAATAATTACAAATAATATAAACAATTTTTAGCTGTCTCCATTTAAAATTTAAAATCAAATGTTTAAAAAATTTGTTTATAATCATAATTTTTTAACAATACCTTAATAACTATATTTTATTAAAATAATAGTATACATTATTAGATTGAGTAATATTATTGATTTTTATGTAAATTGTCATATATTTTAATATTAAAATACTGCAATTTAGTAAAACTTTGATATCCTATGTTCATCAACATCTCCAGCAGTTGTTTAATATGTTTTTTTGGTTTCTATATCTGCTATATTATTCTCTATAATGTTTCCTTGTGTTTTTTCCCAGTTTTTGACGGAGTTATGATTGTTGCAACATATATACACAGGCACACAGCTAAAACAGGGTAGATTCAGCATAAGAAGTCACAATGCTTACTTAAAGCTACATTCCATTTTTGCCTGATTATGTTTAATGTTTTCTCTGTAATTGTTCATTCAATCATCACAATTTCCTCAAATTACTTAATTTCCTGTAAAGTCAAAATAATTATTTTACTTAAATTCATACGTCATAAACAAAATGTTGTTCTATTTTTCTAAAATTTATTCACTGTAATCAATATTAATTTATTATATTAAGATAAATGTTTTGCTATCTCATCATATTTTTGAATACAATTAATTGTATTTCAAATTTGATATATTTGCTTAGTATTGGTATATTATGTAATTTTTTAAAATATTATTATTTATTTTTTAATTTTTTAAGCTCCGGCAACAATAGCCATTGAAAATCTGCTAAATATTATTAAAGTAATACATCTTATGCATTTTTTTCTATTGTAAATAATTTTTTTTTTCTATTTAATTGTTGCGATTAGATAAAATTTTGTATGTATAATACACATTTTTTCTGCACTTTTGGTGTATACAATGTTAGAATTTATATTTATTTATTTTTGTAACGCAACAAAAAACACTTTTCCACTGTGATTATTTGTTTTTCATTGTTATTATTTTTTTTCCACAGTTACAAAGTTATCGTTTTGTTATTAAATTTTACAGATTTATGGAAAAGGGAATAAATTAAAAAGTTTTATGAAAAATAATGTTCTTTTTTAATGTGGTGTCAATTTATAATACTGAAATATTTATTGAGTGTGATAAAAATGTCTAATGGACATAAAAACATTGGGTTTTGAAATGGAATTATACAAAGTAATTAGTTTACTTTTTCATTATCTAGCAGATTAATTTTACATATCAAGGATTAACAAACTGAAAATTATTCACCTAATGGACTGAAAACCCAAACTTCTTTTTTATTTGCTTAGCTTTTATTCAATGTATTATAGTGTTAATTATTTTGAACATAAGGTAACCAGTTAAAATTTATCACCAGGTATTCATTTCTTCTTGGCTCACAGAGGCAGAAGGCCATCTATATCAATGCATAATGTTCAGTTGGTTGATGGTCGATGGGTGTGCCCTTGCGGAAAAAGTTACAAGTCTAAGACCAGTCTAAGTCTGCATATGCGATTAGAATGTGGAAAAGAACCACAATTCAAATGTGATCACTGTCCATACAAAGCATACCAGAAAATAGCATTACAGAAACATACATATTGTAAACATCGTTGTGTAGTTCAGACTGAATGACTTAATTTTACTGTATTAATACATACAATATACATATATATATATATATATATATATATATATATATATATATATATATATATATATTATACAATAAAGATATTGTCAATAATAACTATAATAATAATAAAATAAAACAATTTAACTTTTTCTAATTAAAAAATGTATATAATATGATAATACATTTAATTTATTATACATATGCACCATTCTGCAATTGAAGACATTTTCTCAATATTATTTAGTTAAAGATATATTAGTTTTAAATCAAATTTAAATTTAAATTGTATCAAGATGTTCAATCAACTTATACTCTGCTAGATCTTATTACATTTTTTAGGTCTACTTTATTTTATTATATACATTTTAATTTTACATCAGTTGTTGTGTATGTAGTTTTATCCCACATTTTTGCAATTAATAACTAAAATGATTGATACAAAAATATTGAATACAGTTTTTTAAGTATGTCATTTGATTGCCAAATTTAATATGAATTAATTTACCTTATGTATTATTGTTTTCAGAAAATGAATTTTTGATTTTGTTATGTTAGTATATTCAAATAATATAAATTACTTAGTTCATTTCTGAATCCTAGAAAATATATCAACATTATGTGATAATATTATACTAAATTTAATAAAAGATAAAATAAAATTTTTAATTGTTTAAAATTTAGTTATAAACTAAAAATAAATGTTTTTTTTGGTGATAATTTTAATGAGCTTTTAAACCTTTTTTGTGTTTTAAGGTAATCATTGAAATGTTAATGAAATATAAAAAAAAGATGAGATAACATATTAAAAGGGTAGTTTCAATATAATGTAATAAATATAACACTATAATGACATTCATTTAGTTTCACCAAATTTTATAATGGTTGTAATTTACATTAAATTAATATTAAAAGAATTTTTATTCTTACCAATAATACCTGAATATTGTATGTCTAAAATGTAGAATAAAAAGCATGTTTATATTCTATATTCTATATCATAGTATGTATATTGTTTATACATAAAACTTAGTATGACAATTTTATTTTATTTAAGTATTTATTATTACAATTTAAATTAAGTTGTTTAGTATTAATTGAATTTTCCTTTATTTTATTAATATACCTTAAGATAAACTAATTCAAATAAAAAATTTAATTTGATGTATTGTATTATATCATGAAAAATATGATGAATGACTGAACAAGAATGATAATTAATTTATTGTTAAGTATAAATAAACATTTTATTGCATAATCATAACATACAAAGTATTCTTGATGAATTACATTGTATACAAAAAAAGTTTAAAAAGGAAATATTGAACTTTAATTGCATTTTTCATTCAATTGTGAATTTTAAATGTACAATTAAAGTTATTTAATAGGATTTATAATATTTAATACATGATAATTACATTATTATTTATCCAACTAAAACTATTTAGATTTTAAAATAATGTACTGATTATGTTTAACTTTTAAATATTTAATCAACATGTTGTTCAATTTTTAAAATGTATTTGTAAAACATTAGGAAATAAGAACCTTTTAATAGAGAATATTGTAATTATTATAATACTGTGTAATTTTTAGCTTTGCTTAAAAATAAAATTATTTTTGATAACAAAGTGTACTAATAATATAAGAAAATTTTCCTTAAAAAAAGGCATAACATATTCCATAATTCTCTGCATTTGTTTTGAATGTTGTGTTTATCTAATTCATTATTTTATGCTAGATTATATACTATATATAAATTTAAATAAATAAGATATGATATCATTACATTTTCGAGCAATACTTGTCTTAAAGTTTAATATAGTTATTAAATGTATAGGGAGTTTTTGTTATTGAATCTATTTATCTACAGTAGAATTTTATACATTTAAACTGTTAGAGTATAGGTTTACATAATATGTATAATTTCAAATTATGTATTTAATATTTTTCATTAATATACACTTATTATAAGTATTTTTATAATATGTGTGGACTTAAAAATTTAATCGTATGTTATTTTTGTATATATGAAAAGTTATTTTAATTTTAAATGATACTTTCTATATATATATATTTAATAGGTAATTTGAAAACATTAATGAAGCATTGATAAATGTTCTTATTCATTTTAATTATTTTTACTCCTTTTTATGTTAATTTAACTATCTGTAATTTTATTAAAACTAGAATTATATTTTGTTTGATTTGTAGGTACAAATAAGCCTTACAAATATCATTGTGGAAAAATGTATGGTTCAACGACGACTAGTTATCAGTTTCATATCAGGAATTTGGAAAAGATCCAAAATTTTTTTGCTCCTTTTGCACTTAAATCATTTAGAAAGCATACCCTTCAAAATCATATGGCTTGCAATACCGCTGCTTATTATAATTAATAATTGTTTTATATGCACAATTATTAATGTACTATAGTGGTATTGCCTTAAAAAATATGTACCTAGAATAGGATTTATCAATATATTTACTAATTAATTTGTGTACTATGTATATTATTCTAAATATATATTAAATAGTTTAACTATTTATTTCTTAATCTATTTTACAGAATACAATGTATTCCATTTGATTTAAACAATTGATTAAGTCATAAGTAAAACTTAAAAATGTTAGTTCAATAAGCTAGTTTAAAATGTATTCTGAAAATGGTGAGAACAGGAACAATACATTGTTAATTTAATGATGATGTAATTACTGAATACTATTAATAATAAAATTATAATAAAGTACATTTAGTATGTTCTTGTTTTTTTTTCATACGGTTTATTTTTTATATTAAGTATACAGTATTTATCTATTTTAATTTTAACTTTTTTTTGTTTCAGATGGAAGAGTCTTAAAAAGTACATAGGATAGTTTTAAGAAAATAATTTTCAGATGCTGTCAATTGCTAATAACCTCTTATAAAATTAAACTAACATTTTATTCTATGTTTTGCTTTAAATGTTCCTAATTTATGCATGGGATCTGGTTGGTGGCAGAGCTATATTTTTATCTTGTGGTAAGTCTGAAGATTCTGTGTATATTTGGGTTTTTATTTTATTATGGTTTATAGGGATTACTACTTAATATATTTATTCATAAATTGTATAAATTATATATAACACTGCTTAACGTGTACAGTCCCATGGGGCTTATTGGTGTATATTGCATTTGAGAAGGGTTTTCAACTACATATAGTATAACTAGGGTTTATTATTGTTAGCAGTCATTTTTAATAAATTTTTTTTTTCTTAGCTTCATATGCTAAATATAACAGGATGATGTTGGATCCATTGACCAAAGCTCGCCTACAGTACTGGACTAGTACTTCAGAGACATTCCATTCAACCCTAGCTACAGCGCCTAGACAATCGTCAACTACCCAGCAGCAATTGACACCCAGTGCTTCACCGGAAAATACTGATGGAACTGTGACTGCTACTGAACCACGTTTTCCATGTCCCAAGTGTCCGCGCAGTTATCGTAATCGGAATCACCTTTACCGCCATGTGCGCTATGAATGTGATCGTATCAAACAATATCGCTGTGGTATTTGTTTTAAAGACTTTTATAGAAGAGATAATTTGAAAACACATATAAACTATAAACATCTAAACAAATTGAATCTTACAGCTACTCCTTCACCACCTGTCACTGGTGCTCCAACTAAAGAAGTTTAAATCCATACCAATTCTTATATATCTCTATTTTCTATATATTCTGGATCATAATTTTTTCTATAATTATTTTTATACGTATAAACAATATATAAAAATAAATAAATAAATATATTGTAAACATTTATATATTTTGTTGATATCCTTTAGATATTTTATTGAAGTATGATTATTTAATTTCTGAACTTTGTGCATTAGATCTAATTGCTCAATTTTATGTTCTCAGACAAACAGTGTATCAACATAATATATTTGTAAGCTTTTAAATTATAATTTATGACATATTCATACCTTTTTATATATTTTGAACTTTACTAAATTTTGCAAATATTTTTGTTCTTAAATAATTATCTATAACTGATATTGGCAATATTATGGTTTTTACAATATTTTGTTGATGTTTTTACTACAAAGTTAGGTATTTTTAATTATTTTATTTACTTATCTGGGTAAAGGTTATATAATTTCAAAATAAAAATATATTTAGTTGATACTTTAGTTCTGACTGTAAGTAAATATTCCTGATATAATTATATTATCAATCTTCTCTTTATTGGTATTTTATTTTCATATATTTATATTATTTATATCATATATTGTTAGATCATTATTATTATATAATAAACTTAATGTGCAATACAATTATCTTCCTGAGTATCAGGAATATTTTATTTACAGAAATGTTGTTATAAACTTAAAATGTTCCCAAATTTTTATAAAGAATCACTGTTACCTAAATCATAACGTGAAAAAATAAGTTAGTAGTTAAAATTATCACTTAAATGTAGACATAAAACTCGATCTGAATGTGCAATAAGATGATTGTGATAGCTTAAGATGGCCTATGTAGTGTCAATCGTAGCAGGATTAAACATTTATTAATGTTAATATTTAATATTTGTTTACGAAAAGTTGTTAGTTTATAAGGCTTAAAATTTTATTACAGTTATATAAATAACTGATATGTACCTACCAAAAAGAAAAAGAAATGTTGTTTAAATATTTTTAATTTGTCGGGATGGAATATTGTTTTGTATTTGTTTTATTTTTTTTATTTTTGAAAGGGTTTTAATTTTTGTTGTATAGGTACTTATTTATTTATTTATTTTTATTAGTTTAATTTGTAAGGGAATATTCCTGTATTAAATTTTTAGGTGGTGGGAGGTTAGCAAACTTTAATTAGTCGTATAAGGGTAACATTGGTGCAATTATGTAATTTAAATATTTTTAGTACTTATTCAAAGTAATAAAATAATAATTCACAATTCATTTTGATATAATTAAATTATTTTTATTTTTATTGTGGTGGGTCTAACAAATGTTAAGTACTTCAGTTTCAATTTATCAAAAATTATTTTTGTTTATTTATTACGTACCATACCTACATGTAAATACATGATACTATATATTTTATTCATGCATATATTTATGATAGTGCAATATATTTTAAAATAAATTTTTACGTTTAAATTCAACATTTACCTGGTTAAAATTCAACTATTTTGAATTTTAATCATGTTTTATTTTCTTTAAAACACGATTTGTATTCCATGATGGATTTATTTGCACAGAGAAAATATATTTTATACTCGTAAGATGGCATAGAGTAATACAATTTTATCCAAATTCAGTGTAATATTTCATAAGTAATAACAATATAATTAATACATAAAATTAAGAAACCAAATTACTGTTTTTAATTATTTTTAATAATTTTTTTGTAAACAAGCTTGTGTTTCTAAAAATCAAATTATTTATAAATTATAATGCTATCCTACCTATCCTAATATATATAATAAATATAAATTTACGTTATTGCTATAATTAATTAATAATTTTTCTAATTAAATATAGACAAATGTGTAAGATAAACAAAAATATCAAATCATATTCAAAATTGTAATAGTTTTTGTTTAATTATTTTTGTTTAACTTCTTTTTTTTTAGTGTGGTAAAAGTAAATTTTAAATTTTAACATAGTAACATAATAAAAAAAAAATATATAACAAGTAGTACATAATTATTTTATTTTTATTTTATATCCTTATAATGTGTTGCAAATTTAATTATAAAAATTTGAGATTAAAAAATAATAATATTTTGAACTTATTCTTAATTATTATTTGCAATAGGTATATATATTAATATATATATTAATCAGTTACAATATTGATTTAGTGAGTTTTACTTACTGCAATATATTTGACTCCTGGCCAACCTTATAGACGTTTGTGCAGTCTAGGTGGTTTTAAGTATGCAATTTTTTGTTTTGTGCATGTATTGCATTTGGCTAGTTTATTGTTGTAGTAGTAATATATAATAAGATCAGCTATACTTAATAACACATTTGAAATTTTTTAAAATATACATTAGTGTGTGAGGGCGCTTTACTATTAAAATATTCAACCACCTTATAATAAAAAAACCATCATTTCTCTATATAATATATTCAACATAATTTGTAAACACTAAAAAATAATTGGTGTGATAAAGTGAATTTATTATTACTCCACTTAACATTTTCATTGATGTGATATTTAATTTGTAATAATTAATTTAATTTTTTTACAATATATGTATACTTATTTTTAATTTTAATACCTTGAAACAGAATAGTTAGAAATTTTTTTAAAAAACATACAAATTAAATATCAAACCAATTGTATTTTATTTATAACTATTACAAATCATTTATGAGCTTAGTGGAGTAGCAATTGATACCTTGCAAAATGTTGATGCACTACTCTGCTCATCTAAACTTAAAATATCTATAAGGCTATAATGACTGATAATGACTATATTTTTGATAGTAACATTTTTCAGAAAATAGTTTTGTTTCTAAGCATTAATTTGTTTATTATAATTTAATAAATTTTAAAACTTTATAATCACCCAAAATTGTGTCAAAATGGTGTGTTCTTATCACTTATAATTCTGTATATATGATTTTTTTCAAAAACAATTACCTTAAAAATGAGCATCTTTCCACTCATTTAATTATCTTTAATCATTGTATGTTATCCTTTAGAATACTTGCAATAAATTTAAAAGTTCCAACATTTCTATATTTCTGTTAATTGATGTAATTTTAGTATAGTAGTTTTATACATATATTAGACATTGCAGCAATTATTATTATGAGTTAGTTAAAATAATATAAAATATGTCATTATAGTTCAACTGTAAAATAACTATATTTAATTGGTTAGTTCATGAAAAATTCTAAAAACATTTTTCCGAGGGTAAATGGTATTTATTTTTACTACTTTTTGTGCTGCGCCCTCAGATTTTCCAAAATATAAATATTTTTTTGTAGAATTATATTCTTTTTGCACTTGTTTAGGAATAATTTTTCTAAAATTTGATCTTGAAGTAACATTATTAGTTAATCCTAATAAAGTGCAAAATTGTGTGTGTTTTGAAGCTTACATCAGTGAAGTAGTTGTCGAGTTTTTGATTGATTATGCATCGTAAGTGAATGTAAACAATTTATTTTTATTCTTATGAAATTAAATTTTAATGTTCTTATTTTATTTCAGAAAATTATTGGAATTTACCTGATCCTCAACAATTAGTACGTTCAGCATGTTATCATTGTGGTAAAACATATCGTTTCAGAGCCACCCTAAATCGGCATTTAAGATATGAATGTGGTAAAGAACCTATGTTTGCTTGTCCTATGTGTCCTAAACGGTGCAGCCGAAAAAGCAATCTTCATCAACATATACGAATACGTCATAAATCTTCAGTTTCTGTTGAACCAGAATCCCAATCAGCATAAAAAAATCAACCGATTAAGGTTTTCTAGTCATTTAAATAAAAATTCAGTGTGCTCAAAATATTTCACACAAGTATATAATATTTATAAATACATACTTTATACTTATTATATACTCTTATTAGTCTTCCCGAAAAAATGTAAACTATTATATTATAATCTATTTTTATAATAATCAGTGTGAGGAAAACGTGTGCCAAATATTAATATTATTAATAAAATGTTCTTAGTAATAAGATTTAGATATTTATTTTTTTTAACAAACTTGTGTTAGGAATAGATTTTTAATTTATTTTGTTTTTAATTTAAAATAATTGGCTATTGACTAAGTTTTTCTAAACGATTCAGTTTGTTTTAATACATTTTATATATATTGAAACTCATAGTAGTTATATTTTTACACAAATAATGTTCAGTTAGTAATTTTTTTTTCTTATTGGATTGGAAAAAAAACTATTTTTTTATATCTTGTTATATTCTAAAAATTTAATAGTTTTGATGATAATAAGGATGAATTTTTTATTCCTTATACATTTTTTAAATTTTAATCTAGACTGAAAATAAACATTAATAGTAAATGTGCTTACTAAAGATATGTTTTTAAAAATATTTTGATAGTTGATGGGGAAATGTTTAATTTATTTAACCTATTCAGTAGGGCTAGTTATTTTTTCAAATAAATAAATAATAATATTAATAAAAAAAAATTACATATTATTTTATAATTGGACTTCATAAGAAAATATTATTCTGTTGTGATTTCTTTTTGATTGGAAAATGGTATGTGAATAATAATTTAACGCCATGAAAATTAAATGTAAAAGTATAATATTAAAATAAATCATCTACGGAATTGAAGTAGTACAACTTGTCTATTTTGTAATGTGCGTTTGAATATTATAACATGATGTCTTATGTGATTTTTGAAAACAAATTTAGAAGTTATCATTTTTATGTTCTTCGGGTAATAATAAATATATATATGTATATCAAGGGTTTATTATTTTGAGGTAAATATTTACATATGAGGAAAACAGCTCAACCTTTTTGATCAATAAACAATTGTATGCATTATCTAATTTGGTAAATTATTTTTTAGACAAGTTACAAATATATTAAATTTTACATGTGTATATTATTTTAAATAGATTATTCACATTTAATAATAATATTATTTTAATTGTTTTACTTAAAATTAGAAGTTTTCGCGCAATTAATATACTGACGCTAATTTTTCATTAGGTAATGTTGTTTACATAGTTGTGAAGATTAAACATTTTCACATAAAATAAAAATTTAATTTTAGCACATACAATTTTAACAGTCTTATATAAAAATATTGAATATTTTATTATTATTGGATAAATTAAGAATGATTAATTAATTATTTTATTTTAAAATGATTAAATTTATTATTTATAAAATGGTACTTTAATGTGTGGAAAAGTGTATTTATGATGCATATTAATAATAATTATGTATTTGAGATTTACCATTGATAAAGTACTGTGGTAATGTATGATGGTCATAATTCTCAAGAATTGTTGTGGTGTCATTTAATTATGTAATTTGCACGACAGCAAATAAATAATACTCTAGTTTAAGAAAGTATTAAAATCTAGGTAACTGATAAAAACTGCGAGGCATGAAAACATTTTTAAATTTAATTTGAGTTGTTTCGTTATTAATATGTTAAATAGTTTTTTTTTCTCTACATATTTGTTTAGTATTTTTTATTTACATCAGAGTTTGCATGTTATTTGATTTATAATTATTGAACTTGAAAGATTAAATTAATAATATAACATTTATAATCTAATGTTAAGTTATTATTTTTAGGGATTTTTGTGAAACGGTTCTTAAATGCCGGTTTTGTTATAAGTCCACCTTCAAGCACTTCACCTGTTGGTCAAAAGACATTGACATTTAAGTGTGATAAATGCACAAAAAGTTATCGCTACAAACATGGTTTATGGCGACATATTCGATATGAATGTGGAAAGGAACCACAATTTCAATGTTTATTCTGTCCAAAAATGTGTAAAATAAAGACTAATCTTACACAGCATATGCGTCTTAAACACTATAAACTCATGAATACCTTGTACCAATCAAAATATTATGCTTAAAATGTTGCTATTATATTGTTTGTTAAAATTGAGGTAAGGTTCAATAAAATGATTTATTTATCCTCTTAATAATCGAAACAATGTAAAATATAATGAATCACAAGGTATTCATTTGGTACTTATTTTTTTTTTTGATATACTAATTTAATATTTATAAAATTAATTATACTTAGGAGTTACTAAGAAAAATTGTATTAAATTACCTTTGAAAAAAACTTTATTATATATTATAATAGTATCATAGTACTGTTGTATATTTTTTTTGTTGGAAATACAAATTGTTAAATGATTATTATTAAATATTTATAATATATTAAATATTACCTTTTAAATCTGTAAATTAACATAAAGTTTTTTTTTTTTTATAAATTTGTCTAATTTTCTATTGTTTATACTAAATGTTTTTCTAAAATAATAATTAAGTACACATAAATGATGAATAGATTTCAATTGTGTAAAAGAACTGCAATTCAATTAAAATTTATGCATTTGATAATTCAGTCTAAAAACATAATTATTCAGTAACTTGAACTTTGTGTAATTATTATTTATGAGCTTACCAAGGAAAAATTATGTATATAATCAAATAGTTATGCATCAGAAATAATAAACTTAACTCTTAGATTTCATTAATTTATTCAAGTTTCATTATTTAAAATCTAAAATTGTAATACCCTAGTACTTTATAAATAATTAAAATATTAATTTTAGATCTGTGTGCGATATTATTTTACTATATATATTTATATGTTTTAATTAAATTTAATATTGTTTGAGACATAAAGCTATTTAATGTTTTATTAGTTGTATGTAGGTTGTCTTATAAAATTCAATTTCAAAATAATTGTCTTGACTGGAAACAATGTATAAGCGTTGATTAAATATATTAAGTATATTTAATGAATAGTATACGATACCTATTGGTATTTGTTAAAAAATATTTCAAATTTTTGAGTAAAACTCATTGTTTAAAGTGTCTTTTTAGTGTGATACTTGATTTATTATAACTGAAAATATTCATAGAATCTCTGCAAATAATGTTCTAAAGTAGGGATGTTCAATGTTTGAGAAGAATGGGCTACATGAAGCAAGTAAAAGTTGTAGATTGCATGCATATTGAAATTTATAAAATATTTGATTTATTATTACAGTTGTGAATACTATATGTATTTATTTAGATACAATATATATATATAAACACAAAACAAAATATTAGACTTGCTTTTTGTCCCAAAATAATATAAGTATGATATTGCCGTGGAGGCTCCAAAGTAATTAAAGTGAGCTCAGTTACAAATTAGTTGTATTTTTTTTCTTCATTTATTAGTTTTTATAAATCCATATTCTTAGGCATTACATTATATTGTAATACATATTCATACACATATATATTATATATGTACATTTTTTCAGTGTTTATTTCATACATTAACAAATTGAAAGTTTATAACTGTATAGGATATATAAAGGATTGATTTTAATATTAAAATGTTATTTGTAGAAATAATGTTTTAATTTATATTTTAAATATTTGGTTTTAATTTGGTATGTTAAATTGTTTAAAAATATATAAAATTGTGTCATTTAAATTTTATTTTTGTAAAATAATTACATACTGATGTCCAATTAGGATTGAATTCTTATTTTAATTTGTTTGTTTGGTTATTTATTATTTACTAAATATGTTGTGTTTGAAAACTATCAATTTATATTATTGTGGTTACTTAAAGTACAATATGGAATATGGAATTGAATAAATTGAATAATTGTATATTTAATTAAACTCATTTATGCCTTATAATTAGACATAGATAGCCATTGGCTAAGAATGTCTTAATTTATAACTAAATAAAAAAAAAATGCCTTATAATGATGATAAGTAATAACTTATGGATGTAGACTTAGGTTTAATTACCATCTATAAATTTAAACAAATAGTACTACCCTACCAACACAAAAATAGGATTAACATCAGAGACAGACCAATGACAGCACCAATCTCACCAGATAGCTTATTTATTTAGTTTTTTTTAATACTAGATATCTTAACTAAAAATATTTCATGTTTCTACTATTTATATCAGAATGTTTTATATTTTTATTAAAATTATTGATTTTGATTATGATGCATAGGTATCATAATTTGATTAAGTAGATAATACTTTAATAGTGGTTGACCAAAATGAGATGTATAGCTTTAACATTTGAATCAGCTTAAAATAGCATTATCTAAGACAAAAGTTTAATTACATTTTTTTGTGTCATGTAAATAGTGAAATAATAACATAAATATGCTTTTTTTGGTGTGAACATATTTTGGAACCATTTTTAAGTTAAACTGTGAAAAATTAGAATTTTTGATCACAAATTGATTTTTTTAGGTAATTATCTCAAAAAAAAGAGTCATATGTGTATTAACTGTGGTAAATCATATGTACACAGCCATGATTTAAAACGGCATCAACGAATTGAATGTGGCAACAAAGAGCCATTGTTTCAATGTCCTATATGCCCAAAGAAATGTCGCTACAGATTTGCATTGCAATCACACATGGTCAATAAACATCAGATGATTTTGTCTTCAAATTAGGTTTATTTCTGTATTTTAATAAAATTTATTTTGTTTGAAATTTTTTTTTTAATTATGATTATTTTAATTACACCTGTTTGATTGATTTTATACATTTAAAGTATAATATATACTGAATTATATTATTTTAAGAAAATTTGTATTTACCTTTTATTCTCCAATAAAAAATGTATGTGTAAACCGAAATTAATTATGTAGGATTAAAATTGTATATTATATTATAATATTATAATAGAAAAAAGGTAGTAAGCATTACTTATTTTAAAATATAAATGTAAAATATATCAAAATTTCCTACTTGATTTAAGATTTACATAAGTAAGTATGTATTTAATAATATATATATATATATATTTAAGGACAATTCTTTTGTCATTCGAAAAAGATTGTTATTTATAAATAATTGTTAGAGAACATACAGGGTAAAACAAAAGGTAAAGTTCATTATATTCTTTGTTGAATCAATTATAGTTTGCTCCAATTTCAATAATTTCTTAATAAATTGTTGATAAAATTTGAATTTTGTGTGTAGATAAAAAGTATGAGATATATTTGGAAATTGAAGTTATAAAATTGTAAAAAAATATCAGTATAAATCTGCAACTGTAAAAATGATGATAAATTTTTTTAATAAAATCTTGTGGCAAATATAATGTCTCCGTTTTATTAAATGAAATCATGTACTAGTATTGTTAAAATTTAAAGAACTTTTTACTATTTGGACTACTTTTCACCTTGATAGTGAAGAAAACAATAACTTTTATATTACCTTATTTTTTAAATAATTTTCCTATTATTTTGACATAAAAAAATATTGAACAATATTAATTTAACAAATTATCATAATTTAAAGATTAATTAATTATTTTTATTTTATTACGTAAAAGTATCTATTAAATTATATGAAAAAGCTAGCTTATATTCCATCATCATATTATTAAAGTAATTATAATTTATAGTAGTAATTAATTTACCTTCATCTCACATTAAATTGTTTAACCCAACCTTAGTTTTTAGAATTTGGAAACTAGTTTTTTGATATATTCATTATTTTTTCAAAAATTAAATTATTACAAGACTATATAGTATGTATTTAAAAAAAAAAATTGTTTTGTAGTAATGGTAATGGAGATAGTTAAAATGATTTAGTTTTAATTGTTTTTTTTGTACAAGCTTTTACATCATTTGTTATTAGTGAAATATTAATTTATATTTTTATTAATAATATTTGTATATTGTAATTAGTTGCTGTTTGCAATTTTAGGTTATTGGTATAGGTCATTTAGCTTTTGATTGAGGTACCAGTAAACAGTGTGTAAATACATATGGTATCCATATTATTATGCATGAATATGTATATACTGTTCTATTGATATTTATGTACAACATAAAAACATTAAGAAATGTATAGATTCAATGTGTTTAATATATAATTTTATGCTGGAGTGTATTCAAACACATGATTTTGAATGATATCAATTGATACTTCTATAAAACCGATTGTTTTATTTTATTTTTCCATTTTATTGTTTTATAGTTACTATATTTGCAATCAATGATAATAAGTCTGAGTGTAAGAAATGTGGGCGAATTTTTGATCAAAAGTAGTTTAAATACACATGTTGAAGTTTTTAGTGGTAAGGCCCCTCAGTTTAAGTGTGACCTTTGTAACCATAGAACATTTAAACAGAAAGGAAATGATAAATTTCATTTATTACGTGTTCATAATATCACGATGATGTAGTTAGTATATTATTGTTAATTGTTTGTATAATATATTAGTAACTAGTATATACTATACTTAAAATGACGTGATCAATTATGATTTCATTAAATAAATTACTTAAACATTCTTATAGTTTAAGTTGAGAACTATTTTGCACAATATTAATAATATAAATTATATGTAAATTCAATTTTTTTGAGGAAGTTATTATATTCTTAGATTGGTAAAAATATGTTATTTTATATTAGACATAAAAATTGTCTATTAGATATAAAAGAAGTATATTTATTTATTTGTTTTTATTTTTATTTTATAGAAACTTTTATTGTAAATATAATGTTTCTTTCAATAATTAATTATTAATATACAAAGAAAATAAAATCATACTAAAAAACCTTTGTAGAAGAAAAAGCTTTTATCAAGAAGTTAGAGGAGTGGAAGATATGTGGTAGAGTAAAGTGACCATTGTTGGTATAACATAAAAAGGAAAGAAGATAGCTGTTATGAAGATCAGGGCAATTAAACTGTTGATAAAAAACACATTAGAGTTCTCAAGATGGAGTGCACTAAGGAAAATCTTACAAGGATAACTAAAATGAGTGAGCTGGGAGAAGCAATTGTGACCAAACCAAAGTCGAGAATAGGAAACTATGATTTTGAGCGACCAGGGAAAGGACAAACTGAGCTAAAAGTCTCAGCAAATGTTGGAGGTAGGTTAACTCATTTCCAATACCAAGACCTTGTGGTATGGGCCTTAAGAGATGGTCAAAATTCGGAATAGGGGATCTCAATAGTTGAAGGCAAGTAATGTATTAATATTTAATATCTAACAGTAATTTTTTGTACTTTCCTTAACTATGACATTTTATCACATAGTACAAAGTTATTATTTTATTTCCTATGTTTTTATGAAATTATGAAATATCTTTTCAAGAGTAATTTATATTATTATACATCTAAATTAGACTTGAAAATATTATTTATTTGTACTACTATCAAGTGCTTTATTGTTCTTTATTATATTTTATATGTGTTAGTTTGACTAAACAACATTAATTTCTAGTTTTGATGTGTTTAAGATAATACTTATATCCAACTCAAAATTGCGACAGATCATATTTGAACAAGTCGATTGTTACCGCACATCTTTGGTATGATTGTCTGTAGAAATCCCAGTTCCATTATGATGTGTGACTTAAACTGATATTTAGAAAAATAGATTTGATGTAGCATATATATGAGTTTAAAATAATGTTACATTCATGTCCAGATCATAAGATGTGGATTAATAAATCGTGTTATGATAATAATTGTTTCATTATGAATAATACAATTAAAACCATGTTCTTCAACAGTAGAGTAAAACCAAAAGTAGTTATTATTTTGAGTTGTGTTTTAATTTCCATAGTTTTAACAAATAAATATGCTTTGATAACCTTTTTTGTTTTTTTCAGGTAGGAGACATCAATGTTTAACCTGTGGTCGTATGTATACTTATCACAGAGGGCTAGTGAGACATATGACATATGAATGTGGTGTCAATTCCAAGTTTCAGTGTGCCATGTGTGGAAAACCATTTAAACGCAAAGAAAATATGAAATCTCATATGATAAATATTCATAAACTATTTTATTAAAAATTATTTTTTCAAAAAATGTCCATTACCCAGAATTGTTTGCTATTTCGATAGATATTCAAGTGCATACCTATCCTTTTGATAGGATATTTTTAAAAGTCTCTTACGGACATTTTTTCAATATTGAAAAGTCATCTATTAGTTCTTACTATATTATAATATTATCATTATTTATTTGAATTTACAGTAAATAAAGATGCTTAAGATGCTCTTCAAGGGACTAGCTTAAAAAATATCTTATGTGGAAAGTGTCTAAAGCGAATTATACTGTATTTTTTAAAGGGAAAAAAGTAAATTTTCCGATAAAATATTTACTAGATAATATTTATATATTTTATTATGTTTGTGCTGTGATTAATAATACTTCATACTAAATAAGACGTAAAAATGTATACAAGGAATTTAGTAACAGATAATAATGATTAAAACCATGAAAATATTTACAAAATTTAAAAATTTAAAATACTGAGAAAAAATATGTTATAGGACTGATTGGTATAACAGTATATTGTTTTACATTGTATGTGTTTGTATAAATATAAATTTGATAGTATACTGTACAATAGCAATTTACCATAACTAAACAAAGAAGTATTTTCCAAAATAGAATTGAAAATTGTTATTTAAAATACCATTATAGAGATAAGAAATTTAATTTAAATTTCTGAATACTATTGAATCTCGGATAGTCTTAATGATCAAGTTGTAAATTGAATGGTGATATTATTTGAGTTTCGTTATGCAATAGGTTAGAACTTTTAATTATTTTACCAATTTTGGAATAATAAAGTGAGATTTTGTTTTCTTAAAAATGTAGTGTATTCTCTGGTATCATGATTTCATTTATAACACATTATAGGTTTAAATGTAACTTATAATAAAAAGAAAAAAAAATTATAAAAATTGACTTTTTCAAAATTTAGTTTTTTTTTATCTATTTAGAGTTTAAACTACATTTTTGTGTGGCAAAACTGTTCTCCCCGAGTCTCATGTTTAGAAGATAAGGTTACTTATAATCAAAATATATTTATGTATTGGGATGGTCCTATTTAAAATGAAATACTGAAATAAAAATTATAAATTGTATTCAAGTATCATACAAAAAATTGACTTAAGGACGTTACACCTGCACATGTTGTCTGCATTCAGTAGAACACATTTTAAGTGTTAAAGGGAAGAAATTATCTGTGTCTTGTCATAATTTGAAATTATCTGTGTTTTTTTCTTCAATATTTGAATTTTTAAACAAGTTACTATAATTTAAAGTATTACAATTTAATAACTAGCATAAAAATTCAATTAATGTTAAAAACCTATGACAAGATACAGATAATGTTCTTCCCTTCAAGAGTTTAACAATAAGTCAGTTTACTCAAAAATATTAAAGCAAAATTTGTTCTGGTAAACGCAGATTTACTATGTTGTATGTTTGTAAGACCTAAGCAATACATGCAGTTGTGGTGTCCTCTTAAATTTGCACTGCATAAAAAAAAAAAAAAATTGAAATTTTCTTGTTTATTTTTAACCAGATAATTTGTGTTAAGTAAGTAATTAATTCCAACTATGTGCATTTCAAGTTGTCTTAATTTATGATATCAATTAAATGTTGTTATTTTTTTTCTACTTTATAAATGTTTAAATAAGTTTGATACAATTCAAAATGATTATTTAATTAATTATTATTAGTTAATATAAACTGATTGTTATTTTGATTTGCTGTTGATTTATTTGTTGTTTTTCTGGATGAACTATATATTATATACTTATGACCACAAAACCAATCAATAATTTTACATTTAAAAAAAAAAGTTAATTAACACGAACACGCACACACACGCGCACACACACACACACACACACACACACACACATACACACACACAAACACACACAAACACACACACATACACACACACACACACACACACACACACACACACACACACACAAACACAGGTGTGTGTATTGTGTATGTATGTTTGATTTATAACTATATAATTATATTTTTCCAAAAATATAATTATTAAAAATAAATAAATTAAATATTAATTAATTAATTAAATAATTAAAAATATTTTAGTTAATTAATGGTTGCTTTCTATTTCAATTTAATATTTTATAAATTCTCTATATTAAGATATAATTATATTTTAGAGAAATTAATTTAATATTCTTCATTTTCATTCTTGTTGTACATCATTTTGTAGTTTTTCCCACTTGTATATTTTTATTTTTTTGGTGGTGGAAACAGGTACAAGTTCACTTAAACTAAATATTATTTTCATTAATTTAAACAAATGCCTATGTTTTTATAAATGTTTTATGATCATTACCTACTTAAATAATTAATGTTTTTCAGATGCCAAATCAGCTGTCATGAGTTCTGATGGGTTTTTTAAATGTCCTCGAGATAATTGTGGCAAAAGATATAAGTATAAACCAGGTTTGTACAGGCATCTAAGGTACGAATGTCAGAAAACCAGACAGTTTTTTTGTTACATATGTTTGAAGAGATTTTACCAAAAGGTCCATTTACAGTCACATATGGTTGCGAGACATCTCATCTCAGATTTAAACATTACATTGTAATCAAGATTAAAATATATTTTTGAATTTTTAAAGGCTTATACCAAAATCATTATATTTGTTAATAATTCATAGTTATTTATTATTGGGGTATTTTTGGGTTATTGAGTTGAATATATATACCTATGTGAAATGTTTTTTATTTTTTTATTTACTCATAAGTCAGAAGTATGTTTTATACTTTTGCCAATTTTAATAATATTTTGTTTAATTAATATTTATATATTATTTGTTAATTAATTTTTCATACTCAACAAGCACAATATAATATGATTATTCTTATTTACTGAAATTATTATTTACGTATTTTCATTTTTTAAGGTACCCATTGTAATTAATAACTATACGAGTACATATATAGTTAATATATATAATATATCCGTATATAATATTATAGACATTTTATTCTTTAATTCTTAAAAGTAATTTAAAGTTTAAAAATTAAATTAATTAAAAGTTTTTTTTTAGGAGTTCCAATGCACTATATGTGTTATACTGATTGATTTATTGTGTGTGGATTTATTTATTTAGTTTTGTCATGATTTGAATTTAGGTAGTTACTGTTCATGAACATTATAGGAACTTTTATTTTTTCATTTGTGACATGAAGTTTTTGTTTACAGTTTATTTTCTTCATAAACCACATATTTGCACAATTTGCGGCAAGCGATATAAACACATGGCCAGTTTACGATCACATTTAAAATTTGAGTGCGGAAAAGAACCTCAGTTCTCTTGTGCCATGTGCTCAAGAAAATTTTCCATCAAGAGCAATTGCAGGCGACATGAAGTTCTTGTTCATAACTATAACCTTCCCCTAGATCCGACTGATTATTAATGATAAAAAAAAATAAAAAAATAAAATAAAATTGTGTTTTATATGTTATTCATTAAATTATGTAATTAATAGAAATAATATAATGTGTATGTATTTCTATTATATCTATGTCCATAGAAATATAAATTTAATACTGACTAACTATTTAATTATTTTAAAAGGGTATTATGGAGAGGATCATTAAATTCTTTCTTTGTGATTGATTTAAATATTTAATAATTTGATATAAATTATCTCCCCAAAAATGTTAAATGGTTATTGTAGTATTTGTTTCCAAAGAAACTCTGGGCTAAAAATATATGTTATTTTTCTATATATATATCTGTGTAAAATTTATAACTAGGTATAAACAATTGTTCAATTTAATATGTTTCATTGATATAAATAGTTTGTAATATTCATTAATTCACGTAGATTGTCTTAATGACAGCTTTACTGATTTTTTTGTTCATTAAAACATGAATTACATAAAAATATTATTTTATTATTTTATTATTAATTTATAGAATAATCCTTACATTATTCTTCAATGACATGCTACAACTGTTAAATGCTCAACTTCTTAAAAATAATTAATTAAAAATCATCATAACTAATTGACATAGTTAACCAATAAATATTATTTAGTTAGAATTTAAAAAATATATTAAGAACTAATGCATATACAACTTGCGTGCAGTCTTGTAAATATTATTTTTAAAAAGTATTTAGAGTACTATCAAATAAATTTTCAAAAATAATATTTAAAATACCACTCAATTACTCAGATTTATAATACTTAAAAAAAATTTCTTTTGTACTTACATGAACTAGGATACTACCTATTTTATTCTAGTAATAGATATATAAAATTATGTAGGGTATAGGGGTGTATAACAAATTAATTTGATATTTTGAATTATTTTTAAATCAACTTTTATTAATAATATATCACTTTTTTATGTGTTTTTTTTTTATTCTTGTCAATGTCTTTCGTACAAATTGATAATAACTTTAAACTATAAGTTTATAACTTTAAGCTATAAAAAAAAATTAATCAAATATTATTCTATACCATAAAAAGTATATTATTTTAGTTGAACTGCAAAATGTAACCTACTATCTTTATTATAAATGTTAAGATAATTTTATAATAAAATATCCATAAGTTTTAAAGTGGTAAATGAGTACTATTATATTTTTATTTTCATTTGAAATTTTGAATAATCATGATAGTATGAATGTAAACAATAAATACGATAAAATTAAATAAGTACTAAGTACATTGATTTAAAATTTGATTCTAATATTAAATGGTACTTAGGATTTTGTCCTATGTGAATGTATAATTAATCATAAATAATATTTTGATGATATGGAAGTTATATTACGTGAGAAACTTTTAGTCCGTTTACAAAATTTAGTTTATTGAACTGTTTGATTTTATCATAATTAGTGATCAAAAACATGATTGAAGTTACATACTTGAGATGTTGGTGTATGCTTTATTCTTCAAAAAACTCCTTGAGTTTAACGGTCCAGGATCTAGACTGTTGGCGTTGACAGTGCTTGTAAACTAACATCAATAACAAAACAAATTGTTCTGAAGTTAACTACATACTTTGAACTTTATGGTTACCGGTGCTTGAGTACCGATCGTGTAACTTTTTTTTTTATCGCTCACATCACAGGTGTCCCTTTTTGTTATTGTGTTCTCAGGTAGTCTACGTTGGCGTATGGTTAGCAAACAGCTGAAAGAAACTGATTCTGATGGACGGATTACATGTCCGAAAAATTGTGGTAGTCACTATAAAAGTAAAAGTGGATTGTACAATCATCTCAAGTATGAGTGCGGCATTGATCCACAATTCAAGTGCAATTATTGTGGTAAAAGTTTTGCTCGCCATAGTAATATGCGAAGACATATGCTTGTTCACCTCCCAGGGTCGGTGAAAAAGGAGACTGAAGATGATGATTACAATCCTTTATGGTTTTATAACACCGATTCCTAATACATTCAAATCCGTTTTAATTAGTATATGTTACTTTAATTAAGTTGTAATAAAAGAAATAAAACAATTTACACAAATAATATTCTGTCTTATAGTATAAATTTTATTGGTTAAAAAAAAGTAAATATGTTACAAACAAATTTTTTTAATCCTTTACTTTTGCCAATATTTTAATTTATAAGACGCTAACTATTTTGAGAACAATTAATCATTGATTATATTTCTTTCTTATTTTTTATCGTTATGCTTATAAATATACAAAAATGCATATAATTGTTCTTAATCATTTTATTCAATTTTAAAAGCATAACATTAACAAACTTGCTTAATATCTAAACTTCCTTAATCAAAAAATGTTTAGTAAAACTACTCTTTTTATATCTTGTACAATTTTACATTGTGATTATGTTTTTTTAACTATAATATTTGAGTCATTTTTTTAATTAGAAGTATAAACCATTAAAATAAATAAATATATTAACTTTAATATAGATATGTTATTGGGCAGGATACAACTTTTTTTTTTGACCAATCTTGTATAACTATACAATATAGTAATTATCTATTATACACAAGTTCTAATTATTTCTGTATGTACCCAAAACCATATCTATGATTCCTCAATTTCATTGCAATATTGAGTAGCACGCTAGTTTTTGTTTTTATTCTCCCTTCACAAAGTTTTTATTTTTGTTACTATCGAATTATTGTTAATATTTCGTTAAAATGTTTGTATTGTTAATTTTACCTAAGTGATGATTGTTAATTAAACTGTATGTTGTAAATTATTTATTGTTAATTGATAAAATACTGTTATAATATAATATGATTTTGTATCAACTACAAATTGTTTTATAATACTATCTGATTAACTTATTACTCAAACTACCTTGATATTGTACTTATTGCAATTTTTCTTGTGAATAAATAACATTTGATGACAATTCATTAAGATTTTTCCAAATTGATAAATTATTATTGCTTATTTTGAAAATTTCTTAATAATTATATTTAGCTTTTTTTTAAATCAACGGTTTACCATTACACATTATTAATTTTTCACTCTGTATCTGAAACTCATCGACATTTCTATTTAATATCCATAATTTATTTATTAAATTTATGAAACAAGTTAGTACATAAAATCAATTTTTGATACCTAGGCATTAACTAACTTAATAAATAGAAATAAGACAATATAATAATTTAAAAATTTATAATTATAAATTGTTTAAAAAATGTAATACTTTTATAATATTCAATAAAAATTTAATTATATCTTAACTATTAAGTTAAAATTAATTTTTTATTCTGTTTTAACTTAATAGTTATGTCTGTGAATTTTTTTATATTAAACACTGATCTATTATGATTTATAAATTGTCTAATTTGTTAGTCATAAACTGCCACTGATATATTGAGCACATGTATGTACTAACTACTAATTATTTAGATTAAACATTGGTACTATATTATACCTTATGAAAGTCTACCTGTATTGGTGTTTTGTTATAGGTTATTTAAAAAGAAATGAAATACAGTAGTATAAAAATGTTATTGAACATTAAAGTTTATAAACAATTATATTATTCTATAAAATGGATGTTAATAAATACAAATTATTTAATATGAGGTAATGGTTTATGTGAACTATTTAAAAGTTTTTTGATGTGTGTTCTAAGTATTTAATTATCTATTTACATAAGTTTTTAAATACTGCTAATATTGCAAAAATAATTTTTTTGACAATATAATTTAATCATTTTATTATAATAATGTCCAATCAAATTTAACACTGTTACATTCTGGGCCTATGTAGTGTTATAGAGCAGTGGTCTTCAACCTTTTTTGACTCTCGACCCACTATTTAGGCTTACATTTTTCGCGACCCACGGTCACGTAAGCTTTATAGAAAAACATAAAAAAAAACAAAGCAAAAATCGTAAATTATTACATCCAATGTCATACTACGTGTAAAATCGTACCAGTGTATGAAACATGTACAGTGCGATTTGATATCCATTTTAATATTATACTATAGAATATAAATTATATAATATTGTTGATACATATAAAATATATTACAATAATTTTTAATCCATAACTTAATATATTAATACTCTACGTTAAATAATTGAAAAATTATTATTATACTTCATACAATTTTATGAACTTTATTTTTTTTTTTTTTAAAAAAGAAGACTTATCGCGACCCAATTTTAAAGCTTACGCGACCCGAAAATGGGTCGCGACCCACCGGTTGAAGACCACTGTTATAGAGTACTGTGACAAACTGCATTCAACAATAGTTACAATTTGCTTTAGTACTAGATATGTAATGATACTGTTATAAAGTTCAATGCCATTAGATGTTTTTAATGTATGCTTTTATGTAGTGATAGAATAGCTATAACAATTATTGTTTTGTTAAAATAAATTTAGAATTTACTTATTTAAAATATATTGAATATTAAAGAAACTACATTTTATCAAATAAAAGTGTAGCATTATAGATCTACAAATTACATTATTAATAATTTCTTATATTTTTCTATGATAATGACTATGGAACATAAAAATGAATAAAAAAATGTTATTCAATTAGTTTTGTTTTACTTTCAATAAATATTATTAATAATATTATTATTTTTAAATAAAAATTGTGCTATATATTTAATATAAGTTTGTAAGCGAAATGTTTGTACTGTTGATATTAGATTTACATTCTTAAAATATATTTTCCAGATGGCTTATGTTTTTCATGTCCAAAATCAAACTGCAAAAAAATTTACAAATCCAAGAATGCATTGTACACCCATCTTAAATATGAATGTGGAGTGAAACCGCAGTTTAAATGTGATTTATGTTTTAAATCATTTAAGCAACCAGGAAGTTATAAGTGTCATATGATAGCTAAACATAAACAACTTGTGTAATAACTTATATATATATGACCTGTTAATAAGAACAATTAAGTAACAAGAAATTATTTATCAACAAATATTACATTTTTGTATACTTATTTTTCTTAGCAGAATAATAACTGTATGTAATCCTGTTATTTGTATGTTAGTTCTAATTATCAATAATTTGTTTTAAAATTTTGTTTTTCATTATTTTTCTATAATTTCAATAATATATAAATGTTAAGTAGGCATAAACTTGAATTGTAAATATATTATACGTATTATTATATTTATAACTTATTCC
Source organism: Periphyllus acericola (assembly GCA_949715065.1). NCBI lineage: Eukaryota > Metazoa > Arthropoda > Insecta > Hemiptera > Aphididae > Periphyllus > Periphyllus acericola. Next base: position 17,425,210 of record OX454271.1, on the reverse strand, counting down.
TCCTAAATCCATTTGAAATTAATTAATTTAGTTGTTTTTAAAATATACCAGAAAATTATAATGATTTAATATTTATTTGAACTATTTATTTTATTTCATGGTTTAAAAGTAATATTTACTTGTAAGCATTAGTCAATACCTGGTAAACAATGTTAGTTTAATACTAAAGTAAGCTTTTTATTTTATAATTATTACTTCATATTATTAGTTTATTTATTTAAAATAATTGGTTATCTTGAAATATATAATATATAATAATATAATAAATAATAAGCAACTAAAATGTTTTATTTATTGCTTTTGCTATATCTACTCGTATATTATGTATTCAAAACATCTATACTAGAATAAAAGTAAACAATAAAAGTGATATTTTTGATCATTTTAAATAGGTGATGTGGTTGTTGTAACTGAAACAAACATTCACCGATGTCCAAATGATAAGTGTGGTCGAAAATTTAAATTGCAGCGATCATTGGCTGTTCATCTTAAATACGAATGTGGACTAGAACCTCAGTTTCATTGTGTTGTATGTAATAAGAGCTTTAAGCAACGGTTTACTTATAAGACTCATATGTTCAATGTGCACCACAAAGCTATAGTTATTTAAAATGATTAATTGTAGATATTTTGCTTAAATCTACTTTCTAACAGGACACTCGTATTATTGCCATTAGTCAAATAACATTGTTCCTATCCTAATTATACCTGTTTCCAATTAGTATAATGTGGTTTTAAATTAATATAGTTCAGACCAAAATGTGAATGTATTCATTTTAAAATTACAAACTCTAAAATATAATTTGAGTCATCACAATTCATTTAACTGTATTTTGTTTACTGATTTTGTTATTTAAGACTCTTAACTTTTATATCAGCATATAATATTTTTTTTATCTTAGATTATTATTAGCTATAACTATAATTTGTTAAATAAGGTTTTCATTTTATTATACATTCGCTCAAAATAGTATTTTTGAATTTATCATTGTTTTCAAATTTACAATAAAACAAATACCAGTGTCCTATCAGGTTTTAAAATATAATTATAACCAAGGTTCAGGACTTAAAGCACTAAAAAACATTTAAAATATACCTTTTTAAATTCCCCATAAAAACTTTAAAATATGCCCTAAAAATGGAAAATAAATTTAAAAAAATTTATTGGATATAGAAGAAATTTTGTTATTGACATTTTTAATATTATTTATGTATATAGTTTCACTCTTATGTTTCACGTTCTGTAAAATCCTTTAGAAATTGGTATATACAGTAGACACCGCTTATAAGACTCACGGATATAAGGTTTAGTCGCTTATTAGACTCAAAATCGTCTGGAACGGTCCGGACGTATCCAAATACATTAAAAAAAAATCGGTTATAAGACTCAACACTTCGGTTATAAGACTCAAATTTCGTAAAATAAATAGTAAAAAATAAACTTTTTTGTTTATAATTTAGAAATAAATTGGTATTGAAAAATTAAATAATATTCGTGTTGATTATTTCTAGTTTCTGTTGGTACCTTATAAAGTTTAACGTATAATAATTTTTATCGTAGATTAAAGTTCATATTTATCGCAACGATTATCGTTATTATAGTGAGGTATCTGATTAGTTATCGTAATTACGGGTACATAAATACACATACGTACACCTGCACATGGACATACGCAGTTATCATTGAAGTCAACGGTATAACAAACTAAAATTACAAATTTTTTTCAAAATAAATAATAAATACATTATATGTACAATGTACATACATACATCCTTTATAATTTTTTATTAATGTATAATTTTTATAATATTTTTATATGTAATATTTACCTATTATAATTTTAGTTTTTTTTTATCAGGATTATTAAATTTATTCAATAATAAAGTATGTAATATGTAATATGTGTTAAAGTATAAAAATCAAAGCAAAATATGTAGTAAAATAAAATTTATAAATACGTAATTAATTTTTTTTTTTCCACTTCGCTTATAAGATTCATTCGGTTATAAGACTCACTTTATGCTGGTCCCAAAGTGAGTCTTATAAGCGGCGTCTACTGTATTTACTAAAAATTTGTTCATAATAAAATTGTTACCTTTGTGATTGCATTGAATCTTTTCGGACGTTTTTAAATAGGAAATCTTTTCTATCACGTATATGTATAATATGTTTGTGAATTACACAGATAGGCGTGAAATATCTACACAAATAGTATTATTACTATACTCAAAGCACATTTTTGTAATTAATCGTTCAACATTTTAATTAATAAATTTTGAATAATTATTATTTATTAATTTATAATCTATTAACTGTTAAAAATCATCAAATATGCACTAATATAACAAAAAAATTGAAACTAGGCAATAACTTGTAAAATATGTGAAAATATGCATATTAAAATTTTATATTTTAACTCTCTATACTCTAAAAAATATTTGTACATCACTCAAGCTATGTTTTACTCCATCTATTGAGTATATCAAATGCTATAACTTCTGACTAACCCTGATTATAACTATAGTATGTATCAGTGTATTATGATTTATAAGTGTATTTTACTTAATTAAATTTAATAATTTAAGTCGCCATCTTGATATCACATTATTTATGAACAGACTATAATAGCCTATGTTAATTTAATAATTACTAAGATAATTAAATATAATTAAATTAGATAGTTTATTAAGATATAGTTATAATTATTGTAGTTTTATCAAAAGCATATCTAACATTTATATTTTTTAAAAAAAAAAGCATTGCATTTAGTTTAAATGATTTAATTTATAATATTTATTTTCAATAACCATTTAAACATTTTTTTTAGTAAAATATTGAAGGTTTTTTAAAAACCTTAATAAAAAATTAATTTTTTAAACTGCTCTCTTATACATTTTTTAGGTTTAGATTATCTAGTATATATTTTAGTGTGTATGTTGCCTGTAGTTATTTTAAAATATTAGGTATTAGATTATGTATATTTATTATTTATATGACATTGTATTAGATCTAAACAATATAGTACATTTCTATCAGAAGTATTTTTGTCTATGTTAAAAACCATGGTAATGTATAATATTGATTTTGTATGTTCGATTCTATAATATTAACAAATACATTTTTATGATGATTTTATTCAGAATTTCTTATAATAAATGAGTATACTATGGATTTGTGAACTATGGTTTTGAGAAAAATGATATATGTGGTATTAATAAGTTTAATGACAGGTATATAGAATGACCTAAAGAGAAGTATCTTAATTCAAGTTTATAAGGGTGCAATGAACTATTGTTAATCTTATTTATTTGTTTTACTTATTATTTTTCTGAATGATGGATGAAATGTAAATTACATATTGACAGAGTTGTATTAATTCTTTAGTACAATATTATGTATCACAAATTAAATAAATATAGGTAGGTTCTTCGTAACATTGACCATAGTAGTGTAATATTAACATTTTATAAGTAATTTTTAGGATATAACTCAATGAAATTTCATTTATGTTTGGGATTGCAATAATAAATATGATATACCAAATTATCAAACATAAAATATAAGGAAAATTTATAATTATTGTATTAATATTTTTATCTTAATATTAATTAAATTTTGCACCTATATTTTTTTGTTGGTTAGTTTCATCTAGAGTTAAGTAAATAATATTATGTTAATTTAATGCATGATTCTAAACTACCATGTATTTTCAATCACTGTGTCCAAATAAGTCTTAAGATATGTCCATGATTTAGTATTTGATTAATGCTTATACAAAAAAATTAATATTAAGTAGTTTTAAATTGTTAAGGGTAGAATGGTATCAAGATAGTATCATGATGATAAATAGGAGACCTGTATGGCTGTATTGATATATAGCAATGTTAATATTCTTACTTAATTATTTTCATGGGGTTTTGCGAAAATTATGAAATATTATTATAGTGTGCCAACATTATGCAAAGGTTAAGAAACAGTGGTAAAGCCATAGTGTTATATATTTTATTGACTTTGAGAGTGAATTCAAAATTAATAGGTAAACAACATATCTGTTTAATATAAATGTTATCTTTGCTTTTTATGTTTTATTTTCCAAACGCATTCAAATTTGTAAATATTTAAATTACATTTATTTTTAAAATTTGAACATAAATTTACATCTTCACTAACAACTGTATTGTTTTTTATTGTTGTAGATAATAATTTATTGTTATACAAATGTCCAAATACTGGTTGTAATCGGAAGTATAAAACAAAACCAGGAATATATACACATTTAAAGTATGAATGTGGCGTAGAACCAAAATTTCGTTGTCAACATTGTTTGAAGTCTTTTAAACGGAAATGGTCATACCAATCCCATGTCATACATGTGCATAATAAACCATTAACATTAGACAAAGAAATTATTTCTAATGAAAATACACTAACAATATTTGATTGGAATACACATAATTAGATTATTAAAATATTTTTATACTTTTTATACCTTATACTAGTACAATAAATATATGTGATAAGAATACATTTCATAGTGATGAAAGAAGTCACCATGATTGATGACACTTTCTGGGCATTTATTATTATTATTATAGTGTAATTACTATTTAAGATGTTTCATTATTAGTATTAAAATTGTTGTTGATTATATTGTTTTAATTTTTGCATCAACAATTTATTTCAATTTTCAAATTATAGTGGATCTTATTTAAGAATATCTTGTTAAAATGTATAGCCTCCAAGAGTAATTTAATTTAGATAAAATTAGAAATAAATATGATAGTATAAAATGTTTGTATTAAATGTAATATAATTATATTATTTCATAATATGTGTGTAACAATAAAATCAAATACATCTATTTAAGTTATGCTTTATATTAAAGTAAATGGAATACATTTTTTTAAATCTCCTAAAGGTTATTACTACGAGTATATCTATTATATATATGTATATCTATTGAATAGTAATTACTTGCATGTGTCTTAAATTAATTATATTTATATACAAATTTACATTTAGAGTTTTTAAATGCTTATAAATTATTATAAATAGATAGTTATCATTATCAATGTTTAATACTTTTGTAAAAAACCTTACTTTATTACCAAATTAAATTTATCACAAACTTACAATAAATGTCAATACATTTTGGATTATGTGCTTGGTGCTTTTAATCTTAAAATAATTATAAGGAATGAAAAGAACCTCTTAATATAATTATTTATAACAATTTGGATAACTTCCTTAAATAAATAAACCATGTATTTATTCAAATATTAACTTATTGTATTTGTTGAACTAACATTTTATCTATGCTTAATATTTATAAATATATTTCTTAAAATTAAATTAGCTTATATAAATCACTAAATAAGTGTAAATTTTATTTAATATTTTATTTTTTGGCTGGCAGACACCAATGAATTTGATGGTTTATTCTACTGTCCAAAAATGTGTGGTCGTAAATACAAATCATACGGAGCTCTAAAGCTACATATGAGGTATGAGTGCGGAATCGAACCTCAATTTCGGTGTGATACTTGTGATAAAGCTTTTAAGCAACCTATTCATTATAGAAGTCATATGCTTTCAAAACATAGGATAATACTTAAGAAAATAAATTAAATGTTTATACTATTAAATTATACATTTATTTTTAATTGTTTAAACCCATTATGTATTTCTAATATATCCATTATGTATTTCTAATTATATTTGTAACTACATATCTGTAATTTATGTGATAAGTTTATACAATATTTTTATTTTTTGATGTTCTTAAAGTTAAAGTTAAAAAAATAATGTAATGGTCTTACAGTAAATATATACATGCATTTTTACAAATTAATTTTGTTTCAATCTTCAAATGTTAGTGAACTATGGCAAATCTTGTTAAAAACTATGAGCCTATAAAAGCAATTTTTTTAATTGAGATAAAAAATCAGATTTATCTATCTGTACTAAATTTTACAAATAATTATGAGTTTTAATAAAACAAATGGAACACAATCACTATCACTTAAAGGTTTTTATTAAATTTAATATACCTATTGAATTTTAATTAATTGCATGTGTTTTAAATTAATTCTACTTATATACAGTTATACATTTTGTAGTTTTAAATGCATATTTTATATAGATAGTTGTCATAAACTTAGTTTAATACATTTATTAAAAGCCTTACTATAATAAAACATTACTTTTTTCATTTACTTATAGAACATGTAAATGAATTTTAGATTGTCAAGATGTAATTTTCTGTACGAACAAATGTGGCCGAAAATATAAGTCAAAAACTGCGTTATATACTCACCTTAAATATGAATGTGGTGTTGATCCACAATTTCGATGTCAAGTTTGTCACAAAAGTTATAAGCATAAATGTACATACAAAGTTCATATGATGCGTGATCATGGAATTGTAATGTAGAGTAAAACTTTGATGACAAATAATATTGTAAATAAATTGATTTAATTCCAATATTAAATGAATCAAAAACCAATGTATTTGTTTTAATCTTATCACCCATGACTAAAGCGTAGAGTATCTTTTATTGTCTCTGAAAGTAATCTTAATATATTTTGTGTTTTTATTAATTGTTTCAATATCTTAATTGTATTAATCCGATCAGAATTCTTATCATTTTAAAAATGTTGTTTTGTTATTTATATTAAATATAATGTATTTTCATACGTAATGTATAATATTATAAATTATATAACATGCATGTATTTAATGTTGGAAATGTGTAAACATTTTTTGTGCTCAACTAAAGTAATATTCTGTTTTTCCTAGTTTTGAATTTAATTTTTAGAATGTATCTCATAGTAATTCAAATGACCGATACTAATAGTATCAATGAATATATACATGATACATGTATGCATTTGGATGTAATATTTTCTTTTAAAGTCATATTTTGTAGTTGGAGTTGTTAAAATTCAAGGATTTGTAATTTAGTTATTTTTTAGTATTTTGAAATTGAAATTGTTTTTTTTTGATTAAACTATTAGGAAGAAATTGATACATTTTTAGTATCAATAATAAGTATATTTTGTTAGATATATAATAAATTTAGATTCACTACATTATGAGCTGCTGAATATTTAGAATTTAGATCATGAATAGGTACACAATTGTAAGACACACAAATACATTTCAATGTGCATTGCTAATTTGCAAAGAATTTTTCAAAGAATGGTTTATATTTAAAGTTAGGCTTGTTGAGTAATATTCCTAAAATAAATAGCTGGAATAACTTACATATATTTATTTATTTTATTTAGGAGATATCCATTGTTACATAATGTATTTCTCGGATATTTTTCACTTATATCCTCAGTTAAATAGTTTTTTAATTAATTTTAGTCTTCAATATAATATTTAATTTAGTTAATCATGTTAGCTATATATTTGAATTAAATTAAATGTTGTACTTGTCGAAACTACTTGTATTACAAAGTTAAAATAAAAAATAAAAAAAAAATTAAATGTTAAAATGTTATTTGTTATATTATGTAGTATTAGCTTTTAATGTTTTATTTTTGAAGCAAATTGTTGAGTGAAAAAAATCAGTATATTGGAAAATTTATAATATTGTTTAAAAATGTGGTCATATATAAGTCAAAATGAGCTATGAGACAATATATTTACTATGAATGCGGAATAAAACCAAAGTTTCAGTGTAGTATTTGCTGTAAAACATTTCAGCTATCAGGTCATTTTAAATTGTATTTGTTTTTTAAATATTAGATAATACCTTGTATATTATTCAGGAAAAGAGCATTTACAATGGTTTAAAAGGAATTTTTAAATCCAGACCCTAATAATCAGTATAATTTTTTTTTTTTAGTTTATACGTTTTTATTTTTATGATGTTCCGAAATTTAAGTTATTTATTTGTTGTCTAATTTATAATGTAATAGACTGCCCTCTCAAATTATATATGTTTAATAAAAATTATTTTTATCCTCAAATTAACCATTTTAAGGGTAATCCTGAAAACTGATTAAATATTGTTCCTTATAAATTTTTTAAAATATTATATTAAGGAAGTATATAAGTATATTTTAAATTATAGGGAATTATATCTACTTTGACATCCTTCTTATATCAAATGTTATAACTTTTTTGACAAATTTTGTGTATAAAATAAAATCATAGGTTATGGAATGTAATGCCCGAGCATGTAGTATATATATATATATTATATTTATTTATTTATTTATTTATTTATTTATTTATATGCTCATAATCTTGAATTACCAGGAAAAAATAACCTCTTCAAATAATTACTTTATTCAATTTGGATAACTTCCTTGATAAAATAATGTATTCATTCAAATACTAATGGCTTATAATATATATAATAACTTAAATTATTTTTTGATCTAACATTTTATTTATGTTTAATATTAATAAATATATTTCTTAAAAATTAAATTATTTATGTTATATTTATTATTTTATTTTTCAACAGATATCAATTGTATGGCAAACACCAATGAATTTGATGGTTTTTTGTCCAAAAAAGTGTGGTCGTAAATACAAATCAGCTCAAGCTGTAAAGCTACATATGAAGTATAAGTGCAGAATCGAACCTCGATTTTAGTGTGTTACTAATGATAAAGCTTTTAAGCAACCTTTTAATTTTAGAAGACATATGCTTATAATACATAGGATAATACTTTAGAAAATAAATTATATGTTTACTTTATTGAATTATGCATTTATTTTTAACTGTTAAAAACCATTATGTATTCCTAATTATATTTGTAACTACTTGAAATAAACAGAGTATATAAATCTGGTTATTTTATTTCATAAATGTGTATCCATAAAATCAGATACATCTTACTGTATTAAATTGTATAAGAAATTATTATATAATATTATATTTTTAGTGAAATAAATGGAACACATTCACTATCACTTAAAAGTTTTTACTAAATTTAATATTCATATTGAATTTTAATAACTTGCATGCATCTTAAATTAATTATACTTATATACAGTTATACATTTTGTAGTTTTAAATGCATATTTTATATAGATAGTTATCATAAAATTTATCAAACATTACTTTTTTCATTTACTTATAGAACATGTAAATGAATTTTAGATTGTCAAGATGTAATTTTCTGTACGAACAAATGTGGCCGAAAATATAAGTCAAAAACTGCGTTATATACTCACCTTAAATATGAATGTGGTGTTGATCCACAATTTCGATGTCAAGTTTGTCACAAAAGTTATAAGCATAAATTTACATACAAAGTTCATATGATTCGTGATCACGGAATTGTAATCTAGAGTAAAACTTTGATCACAAATAAATAATATTGTAAATAAATTAATTTAATTTCAATTTTAAATAAATAATAGGTCTGTGTTTTTGTTTTAATCTTGACAAGTGCTGTGTATTTTTATTATTTTTGAAATTAATAAAAATATATTGTATCATTAATATATGTGATTCATATAAATTAATTTTATTTCAATTTCCAAATTTTAGTGGATCTCATTTAAGGTATTCTTGTTAAAATTGATTGCCTACAAAATTAGTATAATTCAGGTGCTTCAAATAAACGGAATATATCAATTTTTAAGATTAAACTGATATTGGATAAATGTTATCTGTTTTTAAAATATATATTTGTGTAATAAAAAAATTTAATTAAAATTTATTAAAATATCTCAATTTTAGAAATTAAAGTTGAGAGTATGTAGTAAATGTTGGGGGCTCCAAACATTCTGACTGCCTATCATTTGCTTTGTCTAGTAACAGGTTAGAAGTAGAAAAATGGGGTTGGTATAAAATGCATGCAATAGTCAATAATATTAAAATTATTAAAATAGTGTAAATAGTGCAATAGATCATTTATAAATTATTAGTGGAATACAGTTTTAAAATAAATTATTTACTGAATTTGGTATATTAAATAAAATATTTAACTATTTTGTATTCATTATTATTTATTGTGACTTGTACATGTAATGTATATATTAATATATATTAAATGTAAATTTTTAGGCTCAAATTTTAAGTTATGATAAGACTGATAACTTTCAAGAAAACTGATAATTATTAGTTTTTAGATTACTTCTCTAAAAACTAAATTTCTAAGTTCCTTCTTAAATTCCTAATGTAATTGTAGTTATAAATTCATATATATACCTTATATATTAATTTAAAATATGAGTGGGACTTTACACAAAAATTATTACAATAGAAAAGAAAAGAAATAAAGAAAAATGCAATACAACTGTTAAATAACAAAACCAGTAGGTATCCCATTTTTATTTTAGCTTATTAAATTTTTCTTTTATAATTATTATTATTATTATTATTAAATATAGTTGGGCAACTTATAAGTTCTTTTTAAAATATAAATTAATATTGGATTAAAATATTTATAAGTATACCTGTTGTTTAAAAATGTTTATAATGTACATATAATATAGTATCAAGTACATAAGAAAGGTCCACAATTATATGTAGTTGATTTGAATGTAAATATTTTATTTTTAGTAAGTACATTGTGGTCTACTTAACATTTGTTTAAGACAAACTTAAAGGTAGTTTATTACTACACAATAATTCATTATTCGTACTGTTAGTAAATTAATTGGTTGGTATGATTAAAGTTTTTTTTTGGCATATTGGCGACAATGGAATATGATTTATTACTTTTATATGCCACACTACTAATACTACACGTATTATATTAATCTTATCTATACTAACACAGTAATACTATATATAACTATCTTATGACTATAAAAATAATATTATTTAAAAAAAGTTAATTACATCATTGTGATTTTTCCATGTATTTTTGTTATTTATTTTTAAGAATGGAAATTTTTGTTAATTTTTATATAAATTATTGTGAATTGCTTACTGATATTAAATTAGACAATATATAAATTTGTATTCTAACAAATATCAGACAGAGTTTACATAATTAAAATTAAATGTTGTTAAACTTTCAGTATTGTATTTATAATAATTAATAAATAATAATAACATACTATTTGAAATTATATAAATATAAGTGGCAAATAATAATATGTTATTTATTAATATTAAATAACTTTTTTTTTAAATATCATTTAGCATGTGCACGTTTTTCTTGCTAAGTATTAAAAACTATTGTTATAATTAAATATTTGATTATAAATATAGTGTATAGTATATACACATAGTATTGATGTACAAATGTATAAAATATAGACTTAATTCATTCTTTTGCAGGTAAATATACATGTCCAAATTATAACTGCGATCGGCAATATGTTCACCGACCTTCATTATTAAAACACTTAAAATTTGAATGTGGAGTTAGCCCAAAATTTCACTGTCAAATCTGCAACAAGTTCTTCAAACAGCCAATCAGCTATAAAATGCATATGGGGAATAAACATAGCAAAATTTATAAGTCAGAACATTTATAAATATATGTATATAATATTGAAGTGTATCTTTTGGATTTTAATGCTGACAATCATTATTCATTAGCCTCTAGTTCCTAATGTATATAAAAAATGAGGGAATTTAAATGTAATGTATTTTTATCGATGCGGTTATAAAATAAATGTTGAAACGTCTAATATTTGTCAAATATGCATTATATATCATCTATATTTTCTGGAAATCCACATATAATTTAAGAATAATGAGATTTCAATAGTGGTATGTTATTGACTTTAAATTAATTTCTTTTTTTGTTTCGTTTGAAACTAACTAACTGGGTTTCGGAATTGTAAGATATTAGTGATTGTTATTGATTTATTAACCTATAGTGACCATTTCTGTTGCAGTCTATGACTGTTTGTTTGACTGTAGGAAGGTGAAGGTTATTATGAATTATTTCGTCTGGATGTATAAAGTAGCGTTAAGAATATAAAAAAATATTGAAGAAGCTTGAATATTATTATACTGGAAATGTTGGCAGTATATGTTGATAATAACACCTATTTGATGTTGGTAGAGATTAGAAAAGTAATGAATAATGATATGGACTTATGGAGGGGTTTGTTTGTGGAGAGTAAAGTAAGTGTTAAGTGATTTGCTTCCATTTAACTTTAAGCACCACTTATTGAATGATGCAATCATGAAATTCAGATGTGTTTGAAGTTAGGAGGTGGTTATGGTTTTCACAAATGAATATAAGAAACTTATAATCACAATAATTCACTATATATGATATATATGATTCACTATATATACTGTATGATGAGATAAAAGCTGGTCCGAGGTATATATATTAAATAAAAAGAGGAACGAGATAGCACCTATAGGACCACCTGAATAAATGGAATCAAATAAAGTAAATTTGATAGTGCACATTGATAATTTTTTATTGCAATTATATAATTGAATTATTATACTATCCAATACTATACAAACCCTTTAATTAGATTCTTGTTTTTATCATGTATTATTAATACATATGTAAATAATTAATGCATATATTTTACTCAAATAGTTTCTATTTACTTAATTAATAGTAACAAATATATTTTTAGCAGATTTTAGAACCTTGAGAGTAAAAAGTTAAACAAGTGCCACACAGTATTTTAAACTAAGTATACTTAATAACTGTACATTAAAGATATCTCAGGAAAAATGGTGTTCTATATATAATATAATAGGTTTCTAATTTTTTTTAACAAAATGTTGTTCAATTTGGTTTATGTGTATATAAATGGCATAAATTTTGCATTATAACGGAAAATATAAAAAAATTAAGTTTACTGAAATCAAGATAAGTTAATATTATGGAAGTATTACATTTGATATATTATGTACAAATTAAGGTATTTTTTATACTTTATGATTATAAAACTAAAGGTTAATTTGTTTTATTAAATCTTAAATTATATAAATATGGATTTAAAATACTTATAAAGTTAATATATGGTTTATTCTTTTTCTAACAATTCCTGAGAACTAAAACTAATTATTTTAAGAAATTTAACTTATGATTAATTATTGGAACTCAATTAGTTTTAAGTGTCATATATTTGCTTGAAGTAAGTAGAGAATTATTAACATAGGTCTAAAGTCATCTACTTTAAAAATAATGTTATTGTATTTATATATAAATTATACTAAATTATATTATAATATATATCATTTTTAGGTAATAATAAAATGATTCGACTGTCAGATAATTATTTGTGGAGTTATTCTAATGTTCCAGTGCACTACACACAGGAAAACCTTTTAACAAACAATTTAGTTACAAGTTACATAAGAAAAATGTACATAAAATATTTTGTTTGATTTTTTAAAATATATTTATTATATAAAATATAATAATTTACTGCAACATAATTTCCCAAATGTTAGTATAATCTACAAATATTCATAATAATATTTTTCTTAATATATTTGTATATTTAAATATTTTAGTTGTTGTTACTGCTTTTTTAATTAAGTGTAATATTTTATTTTAACTGTTAAAGTGTTTAAAAGTTTTGATCCAAATTAAATACAATTGTATTGTTACATCAGGAGTGTTACAATTTTTTAATTTGGTGTCAGCTAATCAGCTTGTCAGCTTAAAATTGTTAACTGAATATTAATAAATTTGTTGCTAGGTCAACAGAGGTTGTACTGATTAGTCTAAAACTTATGTTTCTAACAGGACGAACGAGCGATTCATTATTAGAAGACAGTAAAGATGACATATACTGCCCAAATAAATGTGGTCGCAAGTATAAACATCGTGGTAGTGTTGCAAGGCATTTAAAATTTGAATGTGGTGTTAAGCCAAAATTTCAGTGTACTATCTGTAGCAAATATTTTAAACAACGCATTAATTTTAAAATACACATGATACGGATACACAGTTGTATTTTGTAGTTGTGAATATTGTGCAATTATTTTATTAATCTAATATTTATAAGTATTAGAAAATTGGCGTAGTGAATGTATTATTTATTATACCTAATGTTTTTCCAAGTATTTGTTTTGTAGCTATTGTAAATTGTTATAATAATATGAACAAAGTTACTGGGCGAAATTATTTTCTTTTACATAAAACATGTTAATTTTAGTTTACATATTATAATATTATATTTTTATTTCTATAGTGAGCTTAAAAAAGTATTGTTAATAAATTAATAACAAAATAATTTTAATAAGCAATGTTTACTTTTGTTATCTGTTAACTGTTATCACAGTTTTCAAATATTTGTATTATAATAGTTTTAACAAATTTGTTAAGTTTGTTCAGAATTTAATTTTATTAAAAAAAATTATAGTTTCATTATTGTTTTACATCTTGTTTTTCTTTGCCAAATGATAAAAGTTTTGTTAATTATAATTGAATTAATTTAACATTATTCTACATTATAAACAATCCTAAAATATTTAATTTATTATTTTATTAAAAAACATAGTATAAAGTTAACATTTTGCTACTATTGCATTGTATAATGGGTAATTTTAATTAACTTAAATAAAAATGTCTTATAGTCATTTTCTGTGTGAGTACATATAAAAACTAAAGTTATACTTATATTTAACCAAAATATTTAAATAAAGAATTATGTTCTTATATGTCTTATAAATTAACAAATAATTAATAGTTATGATTTATAGTTTGAATTTGTGATATGAATTACATTTCACAATTGAAGAAAAGAAATATTGTGTAATTATTATAAGAAATACATAGAAATCACAAAATCTTGCAGACTATGGGTTAAAACGGGCTTGGTGGTAAATGTATGATTTTATATAATATTGAAGTTGTTTAGTATATACTCGTATTATTAGCATAGAGATGAGAGTGTATAATTTTCAATTATTTCCAGTTTTATCCCTGGGAAATATTGGTATTAATAATACGTTTTTTTTATTACTTCTTAAGTACATAAAATTTAAATTAATTTAGATCTATGAATTAATTATTATAAAGCTAATTATTTTATCATTATTAATCATATCTGATAATTTTGTTTTTACTGAATAACATTTTTAATTTTGTTTTAGATCATAAGTCAGTTTTCTTCTGTCCTAAAGGATGCGGCAGAAGATATAAAAAAAAATGTGCACTAAATCGACATTTAAAATTTGAGTGTGGTATAAAGCCTATGTTCAAGTGTAACATGTGTGGAAAATGTTTTCGACATACATTTACTCTAAAATTTCATTTAGCAGACGTATATGATGTACATATGAGTATTTAGGTACTATTGTAAGTATGAAAAATAATATATGGATTTCATTTTCTATATTAATTTTAAAACCGACATTTTATATTAAAAAAAACTATGTAAGTTGTTTAATAATATTTAATATAAAACATATTAAATATTATATTATACTGTCTACATATTTAATCAATGTATTATAATCTAAGTTTTTGTAGCAAATATATAAATTTTTTTGATTAGTGTTATAATATTATGTATGTAGTATATATTATATATTTATGTCTTGAATGATATTCATTCAAAAATGTTTCTAAATAATATTTAAACACTATTAATAATGTACGATATAATTATTGTTTAGTATTATATTGTTATATATAATATAATATAGTTTTTTATTATATTATAATACAAAAAACTACATTTTTTGAGATGCTCACTGACTACCACTCGACGAACTGGCCCCAATCCCCGGCTCCTCTGGGCCTAATTAGAGGAAAATAATATTTTAATTTGTTATATGTAAATCATGTGTTCTACTTATCGTTCATACTCAGTTATTATTATGAAAAATTATATTTTTATCTTTAAATCATAAATATGAAATAAAACCAGAACAAAGTCATACATGAATTAAGTTATGATATAAATAACGGATCTCTTTCCAGTCCACAATTTAAATTTAAATTTATTTCTAATACATTTTTTATTAGCGAAACGAGTATTTGTATTTATTGCCATTAAACATTTTAAATAATAAATACAAAAAATACAAATAAATTTTATGTATTATGGTAGTTTATCATAAAATATACGTGATTATAATTTTTTGTTTTATTTAATTATTTATAAAATAAAATAGTTTTTTAAAATTAATTTAACACATTAAAAATACCTTGAATTATCACTTTGGTTAGCTAACACACATTCTCCAATGTATTATTTCTTTAAAGTTCCTAATATACTCTTTCCCAAAATGTTGACACACAGTTGAAATGTGGATCTAGGTAGTATTTTGTGTTTTTGGTTGGTGAGGAGGAGGCAACATTTTTCAAAACATTATTAAATAAATATTTATAAAAAAACATATTATTATTAAAGTCTGTATTATAACTGTTAGTATTATCTATATTTTTAAATACTATATGTATTTCTATACTCATCTTATTTTTTCGATCAAACATTTTAATTTATAGTATAACCCATAATTATTATTTATTTTAAGAGTTTTTACTATATAAAATAATTTTCACTATATTATAATTGTTTCTTAATTTATATTTTGTAAATTAAAAATTTATTTTATTTTCGTTTGTAGTCATTTGTTTTGTTAAAATATTTTCCTAATATCCGCATGCAAAACTGAAGTAACTAATAACTTAAAAATTGAAGAAGTAATTTTTTGATGATTGTATTTTTTAATAAATAGCTTATAAAGAGCTTATATTATAGAAATTATTAGCAACAAGTTATCCAAAACTATTCTTGAGTTTAAATTAAATTATAGTGAAGTTGGATGCTGGTTTTGGGTTAGGCTGTGACTACAATATTTTATGCTTATTTTATTTAAAAATTTAGTTATTCACATTTTATTTCTTTTCAATTGTTTTTGTCTTTTTATTACACTTATGATATAAACATTATGTTGAATTGATTATTTATTTCAGGGCAATGGTATAACTGCAGTGAGCGAACACCAACTCCTAGACACTTTCAACTGGGTCCTTTTTGTTTTGTTTGTGTACGATGTGATAGAAGGTACAAATACGTGAGAAATTTGAAAAAACATCAAAGATATCAATGTGGTGTACCACCACAGTTCCAGTGCAAAATTTGTAGCAATTTTTTTACTCAGAAGTCTAGTTTAAGGGGTCATATGCGAACAGTTCATCACATTATCTGTTGATGGATATCTATTATTTTTGTTTCTGAATTTACATATATAAGATATAAAATAATAATATAATCAGTAATAATTTATTTAAAAAAAAAATATTTAAATTGATTCTTAATGTCTTGCCGAGGCAATATTATAACTAGGGGATGGATTTAAGTGTTCTAAAATGAAAGAAAAATGTACTAAGTATAAAGTTTTATTCAATATAATTCCAAATTAATTTGAAAAATGTAGGTACTATAAATTTTTATTTCAAGTAAATAACAAGTACTTCAATTTTTTATATTTTCTGACTGTCAATGGTTAGATAATTTGAGGTAATCTAATTGCGTCGTTAATAAAAAGTTAGATTTGAATTATTGTACTAAAGTTTGTAAAAAGTGAAAAGCAAAAAAATTAATTTGATTTTCACAAAAAATTTCCGGAAAATATCCATAGAATGCAAAACTCAGCATTAAATTGGTTCCTTCTTTTATTATATTTGCATAAGTTTAATCTATAATAAATTTACAGGATATTTTTTGGGGGTCAGTGATATATTGTATTGAAAATTTTGGTTTTATTAAAATATATTTATTTAATTTAATATATGGTGATTGAAACTAAACTTGACAATGTTTTACAATTCTTAATTTTTAGTTTACCTGTTATAACCCGGCCTTAATTGACTTTTGATTTTAATTACCATGTGTCATTTACTAATATCTTATATGTTTTAATTGTATAGAATAATGAAAGTTAAATAAAAATTCATAAAAACTAAGGACTACCTTGTTTTTTTTTATTGAATTGTATATTTTTTTAATGATTTCAATTGATTTATTAATACAAAACATTGTATCTATTTACCAATTAGTGTATTAATTATTAATTTAAATAACTCAATTTATTAATTTTTAATAAGTATAATACAGTTCTGAGTGTTATAGGAGGTAAAAACCAATTCAAAATAGAAATATAGAAACAATATGTTATTTAAAATTAACTAAACATTTAATAAATTATGGAACAATTTTAAAATTCAGATTGATTCGTAAACTTAGAGGTGGTATGGATATAAGTTGGTTTAAAAAAAGCATATTATGATTTATATGTATAGTATGTACATAAATACATACTTTTATATATGTTTGTTGTGAACTATTTAAAAATATGTGTAGGATTATTTTGTGTATTAAATTTGTAATTAAATTTCATGCAATTCTCAGCTCTTTGGATCATTGTTAAGTATATAATACAGCTATAATAATTATGGAAATAATACTGGAAACAATAATTATTATTGTTTCTAGTATTAAAAAATATATTGACTGAAGAATACAGTTTTGAAAATATTTCTAGATATCCTGGCACTCTACTGTAATAAATCTTGTATAGATTTGTATACAATAGGTTAATATAAAAATATTATTATTATTTTGAAAAATGGCTTAGCAATATAATTTCAAGTTGCACCTTGTCAATTACATACAATTTTTTTGTGAATTTACATTATTATCCTTAGTATTATAAATTCATACTAAATCATTATCATTTTTTTAATTCTTAAGTAAATGATGATGGTAATAAAATTTTAACGTTTACCTAAAATTGTTCCTTTCATTACCATTTCTTCATTAATTGATAATACAGTATAGTCTCGCTAATCATGACTAGATGGGACCGGACTCTATCCGGATTATCGAAAATCCTGATTAAACGGAATTTTTTTAACTTACTAATAAATATTTTTCAAAAAAAAAACACCTTATTTATACAAATTCAAAATGTATTGATTTACAATTTTACATTACACATTATTTTTATTAGTTTATTACATATATATATCAATACAACTTTAAAGAAAATTAAAGAAAATAAGACTGAACTCGAACTCACTTGAAAAACTCCGTAAACAACGAATGTTATTTAATTAACTGAAATGAGAAACAATAACATAATACGTATTACAATATGTAATCGAAACGATAAAATCTTAATCATAGGTACTTCTCGAATATTTCGTTGTGGTACATATATATACCTACAATTATGCTATACAATCGGCATTGATATAAATAATTTTTATATTATGTATGTTATACGTATATGTATATAAAATGTGTCCGAATTAGCGAGACTACTGTACCTATATTCTTTTGATTTGCGAAGTTACATGTTCCATTTTTTTTTTTTTTAAAGTGTCAGCAACTAGACTTATTCATTTTTGCAATTATATTAAAGATTCATTTATATGAATGTTATTTATGGGGTAGTGGTTTATTATCTTGAAACCACTGTTAACCAGGTCTTAATACAAAATACTATTAGTTTTATTATTATTTTCCACGTCAAATTGTGTTTAAAATAAAAAAATTAAAAAAAAATTATCATTTAAAAATAGAAAAGTAAAATGAAGTTTTTTAGTTATTTGAATTAATTAATTATTAATGAATTTCGGAGTATTGGATAAATTTGTTTTATATTAGGGTTTATTTAATATGTTCTGCATGGCATATTAAATACTTATTGTTTTGTACTATGCAATATAAATAGATTATTTTACTTATAAAAATATGTGATGTTCACCATGTTTATTATATTGTTGCATGATATCTTTAAAATAAATAATTTTTTTGAGTTTGTTAAAAATAATTATATACTTTATAATATATTCTTTATCTATGTTAATCAATTTTTTTTAACGTTTTTTTTTTTTCGGGTATACATTTTATACAGAGTTAAATATTTTTTGTTTAAGTTTTCGTTATTAAAACATTTAATTATTTTTGTGGTATCATACTACATTCGAAGAATATTTGTTTATAATGTGGTAAAATATCTGAACATAATGAGTTATGTACCCTGTACTAGAATTTAATTAGTTATTACTTATTACTATCTATAATTGAATAACAGTGTATGATTTTAATATGTTAAATTAATTAAAATCTTGTTGTCAAACATTTTATGTAATTACTTATAGTTGAAATGAAATTATTATTTGTGATTGCTTATCATACTAATATTTTATAAAACTGCTCTCAAAAACATTAGTCTCGAAGTAACTTTTTAATTTTTTTTTTTGAAATTGTTTCGATTTCCTAGTCAAATATGTTCGATTTTGTACACTTGTGTGTAGATATTGAAATAATAAATGTAATTGTTGGTTTGAATTAAAATAATTTTTTATTTTGTCACAACTAATTGGAAACTCGATTAATAATCATTTGCATGTTTTCATTGATAAATTATAACTATAAGAAATAAAACATACTTATTGAAAAAGTTTTCTGATTTTATTTTTAAGATAAGGTTTTATAATATCCAGGTGCTTATTGTTTTTTTATTACTTTAAGGAGCTTTATCTTATACAGTGTAGTCACAATCATTTGAACCTTAATTCTCACATTCCTTAGGAATCTAAAAATTCAACTTTAAGGTTTATCCTATTGAGTTATATGTTAATGTTTATCTACCCAAAAAACTTGAATTTTACTCTGTCCCTTCTGATTCAACTTATTGTGACTAATTGTATTTATATTTCCATATTTTAATTTCCAATTAAATTGTATTTAATTTTAACTATTTGACATGGTTTTAGGTAAATCAAGAATAGGTCGTAAATCAAGCAATCGATCTGAATTCATTTGTGGCTGTGGACGCAGGTACAAATATCGCAGAAATTTGACTAGACATAAAAAATATGAATGTGGAGTAAGTCCACAGTTTCAATGTGGAATTTGTTATAAGAATTTCAAGTACAGAAACGAGCTCAAAACACATACAGGATTTGTACATAAATTTGTGATCCCCATGATTGAAATGGGACCGTAATTTAGTTTATATTTGTGTAATTGATTTTACTAAAATTTTTTGAAATGTCACTAGAAAATAGTCTTTTTTTTGGTAATTATTTTTAAATCATTATTAAATAATATAACTATGTTTGTAATTTAAAATGTTGTTTGTAATACATAGGAGCATTTTCTTTCCTAATTTCTGAGGTTTGGAAAAAGGTTCTACCTTGCTTTATTAATTTATTGTCTATAAAATTATTGATAAGTTGATAAATGTAGTCTGGGCCATCAAAGTCCAAAACAAACACTTAATATTATTAGAAATGCTTATGATAATGATAACAACTTATATAAATTAATATGGGTTAGACTGAGTTTCCATATTAAACTTAAAAGATTTCTATAGTAATATTTTTATAATACATTTTTTTTAAACCATAAGCATTTCTGTAGGTAGAATACTTCAGAATAATTTTAGGAGGAAGGCGTAAAATATGTGATGAAACTACCATGAAACTAATACAACATTTCATATTCAATACCAAAGAAACAAGATAGGTACGCTCCATGGATCAATAATATATTTATTTGTAGTACACTCACAGCAAAGATGAAAAAAAACTTTAAATTGTGATTTATTGGATGAATTGATTTGGTTTATTTATCATTAAAAAATTAAGTTGAAGCATGCCACTTGTTTTGTCTATATGACACTGGCATATAGCCTTAAAAAATCATATACCATAAAAATAAGCATATATTATAAAAGATCTGTGGAAAATTTAAATTTATTAACAATGACCTCAAAATGGATAATACTATTTCATCAATCAACTAGCTAAAGAACACCGTACATACTTCCATTGAAAGATAGATTAAATCTTCTTTTTCAATTCTCATCATATTATTACTTCTCAATTTCCTTCTGTTATCATTTCCATTATCAACTTCATCCTAAATTCTGGGCTGCTTATATAAAATACCCAATGTATAATTAATTGTCGAAAATATTTGTATTTACAAAGTTTCAATAAAAAAAATTAATAAAAAAGAAAAAAAAATCTTCTTTTTAAAATAAATTATTTAAGTATTTCAATTTTTGGAGAAAATTATAATGAATAATATAAATTTCAAGTGTAAAAAAATTAGATGAAAAATATTTGTGGAATTTTAATGCATTTGATTACTGAGAAATGTTTTATAAATATTCAAAAGTTTCATGCCCTAAACTGAGTGTTTTACATTAATATTGATAAATTACTAATGTAATAGAATATATTGTTTTCATTTAATTTCATTTAAGTTTGATGTGAGATGTTCCTGAAATACTGATAACAAATTTAAGTAACTGCACTAATTTCATTCTTCTATCAAATTTAGGTCTTTGCTAACCATCTGATTTGTCTGTTAAAATATTTATAAAATATCTCGCTATATTTTAAGTTCTTTGGCAGTAAAGTGACAGTATGTAGTATAGCAATGTATAAGTAAGACATCTTGTATTCTTCAAATTTAAAATATCAGTACCATATATTGGTTCATTTCTTAAAACAGCTATTCTTTGACCTTGATATTTTTTGTACTTATTGTACTGACAACAATTAAGCTATTTAAATAATTAAAATTATATATTTAATTCAAAATATATGGTATTTACGGCGGTAAAAGAAAAATATCTTAGATATCTGAAATCAGATACAGCAAAAAATTATGATTCCATTTAATTTACCTTCTGACAAATTATACCTTGAATCAAAAAGATTCATTGTATTTATGTTTTTGAAAAATAAGGTAATGGTGTTAATGTATATAAAATAAAATAACTTGCTTTGTTTACATTTAATTTTAATTATACTTGGTTTAATTGATTTAATTAAGTGTTGTATTTTATAACTTTTGGTTAAATGTGATAAATTCTATTTTCTATTTGAGGTTTGTCAATAGTTGTTTGTTTGATTGCTTCTTAAAATATGCATTTCTAATATAATATTTGAAATTATTTTGTAACCATCCTACTTTATTATAATTAAGTTAAATTATTAAAATATATTTTAATATATTTTTTTCTTGCTTAGATATTCTCAAGTTATATAATTGCCATCGTTGTGGTCGAAAATATAAACATCGAGGGACATTATCACGGCACATTCGTTACGAGTGTGGTACTGTATGTAAATTTAGTTGTTCAATTTGTTCAAAACAATTTCGGCGCAAAGATATACTTCGATTACATACAGCTACAATACATGGAATTCTATTGTAAATCTTAATGAGAGATACGCAGATAACAAAGCTATTTTCACCTCCAATTGTGAAGAGTCATAGCTTCCAAAAACCCTCAAAATCACTTCAACCTATTATCACTTTAGTGCACTAAGTGAAGAGCCAAATTAACACTTCCAAATCGTGTCCCCTCCTATCAGGGGCGAACGCAGGAAAACATTTCGGGGGGGGGGTTTGAAAAAATGTAGTTTTATAAAAATTCTACTGTATTATGTATTACACTTTTGTCTTTTACTATTTATTTTAGGCACTTATAGTATATACTTAATATACATATTATATATTAATTAATTATTACAATTTGTCAATTTACATTATAAAACAAAATCTATACGTCTTGGAACTTTTGCTATTATATCAATGACCTCTTTGCAAGTAATTTACACGTCTCTGTATAAGTTTAATAGCATCAATCCATTTAATCGATTAATGTCTTAATGTTAATGACAATTTTATACCATGTTAAAAACGTGTCTGTATCAAACATAACTTGCAACCCAGCTTGTTTTATTTTATAACATAAATACATATATTATAAATAGTTTTTAGTTTATTATATAGATAGTTAACATTAACTCACATTACGATTTGCGTCAGATTGTGACTAAATGTGACATCTCGTGTTTTCGTATTTTTATTGGTCGACTGCCTACAGACGATTTATCTGAATCTATATCAATCGAAACATTCGAATCTGAGGTAGTATTTTTATTTTCTGGTTTTTTTTTTTTTTATATTTTTAGCTAGAAAATTATACAATCTATACAAACAAAGTACAATAGGCATAAAGTATGGTTTTTTAAAAATTTTGTGTAATGGCTTGATGTCTTGAGGGAAGAAACCATCCAGTGAAGGTACTTCGGCATGAATTTACATTATTTGGATGTTAAGTATTCATTGTGTTTACATTATAAGGTCACGGGGCCATTGTCGCTTGAGTCTTCTGGGAGGATTGTCTGGGATAGAAATGGATAGTAGCTTTTTTATATGGGGGTTGGTGTGATTTTGGAGGCGATTTCTGAATTTTTTGTAATACAGCTTGGCTGTTTCAGTGACTTTAGGAACGTGAAGATCTGTATGCAGAGTGTGGTTTGAAATATAAGGTGGAGCATTGGTTATGAGTCGGAAGATTTTGGATTGGAACACTTGTATTTTTCGTGTGTTAGATATTTTTGCTGTGCCCCAGACTTGAATGCCATAGAGCCAGATAGGTTTAAGTAGAAGATTATAAATGTGAATTTTGGTTTTGAGGGATAGTTTTGAGAATTTACCGAGAATGGGTCTGAGAGAGTAAAGACGTTGATTTAATTTTAATTTTGTTGTATGACTATGCTTGGCCCATGTTAGACGTTTGTCAAAGGTTACACCTAGATATTTGGCTGTGTCGCAGCATGGTATTAATTTGTTGTTTATATGTACTTGAGGAGGTTGTCTGTGTCGGAGAGCGAAAGTGGTATGTGCAGATTTGTTTTCGTTAATTTTGACACGCCAGAGGGAGTACCAGTGTGATAGGTCATTCAGGTGGCTTTGGAGAGTAGATGAGACTGAGTCAGGATCGGTGTGGGTGGCATATATTGCTTTGTCGTCGGCATATTCGGCTATTTGAGTATTCGGATTGGTGGGTTGGTCAGCTGAGTATAGATTAAAGAGAGTTGGTGATAGGACTGCACCTTGAGGAACGCCGGCAAGTATTGGGGATATATTGGAGTATTCTGCTCCTGACCTGACAAGGAAGTGGCGTTCGTTTAAGTATGTTTTAAAGAAAAGGTAATATGAAGGGGGTAAGAATGATTTTAGTTTGAAAAGAAGGCCGGGGTGCCAGACCTTATCAAAGGCCTGTGCAACATCGAGGAATACTGCAGAAGTGTAAAGTTTCTTTTCCAAAGAACAGGCAATGGTATCGGCTAGTCGGTGAATTTGGTGGATGGTTTAATGATGTTCTCTGAATCCGAATTGCGTGTCAGGAATTAGTTTATTTTCCTTGATGATTGGGAAAATTCTGTTTAATATTAGTTTTTCTAGGAGTTTTGAAAAGAAAGGCAGCATTTTCTGGTTTAAAAAAATTTTAAATTGTACTCATTTTTAATTTTTAATATTTTTATATTTGTTTTTAATATTACGTCATAACTCATAAGTATAGCAATAAGCAATACGCTATTATACGACAATCAAAAGTTTAGTGTATAGCGGTACAGCACTACGCCAAGAATGCGAGATATTTGTACTTTGTAGTGTTCGTTGGCGGTGTGGTTTATATTGAACAATTATAAAATTTCTAGAATTATCTTGATTCTAGGATAAATGTTATACGGGTCGTTACGAATTTCCGGTAGGCTGTAATATTATGTGGGTAATTACACTCGTCGTCTATCTGAATTACGTTCATCATCGAATTGGCGACGAAAGTTATACATCCACACTTCAAAACTGCATTATCATACATTTTTATGGTAATCTTACTGAACTGTATACATCAATTTACAAACCATGGTGGTCGAGAAACTTTTTAATAACTAATAATTTATTTAATTTTAATTTTTTTGTTCCTGATATTTCGGGGGTGGTTTAAACCCCCCCCTGCGTTCGCCCCTGCCTCCTATAACTTAAAGACACAGGAATTAATTGATATCTGTTAAATAAAATATCAGATATCAATCTTAAAAATAAATTAGACCTATGGAAAATGCTGTTAAGACCTATACTCGGTTCGGAATAAGAAAGGTACCGGGCGGCGACCGTTTTTCGTCGGCGGCGGTCACATTTTTCCCCCCACCAAGTCAACCACCTGCCGATTGAACTCGACAACTCGTCGTGTTTGTTGGTCGGTGCTACGTCTGACGCGCGCCGTACCGCCGTAACACACAATACAATTTAAATTATGTTTACGCATAAGGTGTCGATACTGAAATAATGCGACGCTCCCGTCAATGCTGGTGCGGAAGGCAAAGCTTCGGAACGTCCATGCGCACAAGTTGGCCGCCCGGTACCTTTCTTATTCCGAACCGAGTATATATGGTATTACAGTATTCAAATATGGAGATCCATTAAACCATCAAATATTCAAAATATGCAAACATTCCAATCAACTACACCTTGGTATTCTATCTTTACATGGACGGTGTACCTTTTTACGCTTCAAACCACTTGATTTTGTAGTCACTACTCATTAACACATGTTCAAAACTGCATGCACTTACTTTCTATAAACACTATTCCGATCCCGCTTAGACAACTATCCTAACCTCCACCTTAGAAAACTCAACTAGTATCCCTAGAACTCTACCTGTACGGTATCAATGGTTCGAAAACTGAGATACCTCATACATTAAAATTAATCTTTAACTTATTCCAAACAAAAAAATGTCACTGCTGAAGTGCTGACACTGGTTAACTTCTTTTGTTAGCCAAATTGTGTCGATTGAACTATCTATATGCTAATATGCCTATTGTAAAAAATAAATTACAAATTGTGTATTTCTAATAAAGATAAAAATAAAAAAATTATGTCGAGCGATTACATATTAAACATTGTAACTTATGATTTCTTAGGTCATTATGAGTCTACAAATATTTTGATTTTGATTTAGTGAATAAATTGTAAATCGTATTTAACTTATTAGTTATAACCCTGCACGTGTAGACTTCAAGAATATCAGAATAATATATTTGTTTAAACTCTTGTGTTTGCTTATTATTAAAAAGTATGTACTTACTTTTTGTTTTTAATTTAATGTGCATTTATTCTGATTAATGCAATGTTTTTATTTTATTTGTTGTTGATTTTAGCTTCTTTCTTCATTAACAACAAAGGCACAATTTCTAAAATGTATATTTGCCCTCAATGTGGTAAGAAGTATAGACATCAACCCAGTCTGTGTAATCACAGAAGGTATGAATGTGGAATATTGCCACAATTCAGGTGTAGAATGTGCAATCGTTTGTTCAGCAGAAGTCACAGGCTTCGAAATCATATTATGATATCGCATAATAAGGCCTATAATTAAAATTAAAATCTCCTATTTTATGGTGATATTTTATCTTTGACACTTCAATTGTCTTCAAATTAAATAACTTAAGTCACGTGTTTTTTTTATCAAATAAAATGTTTAGTGCCATTTTTTGTATATGATGAATGAAACTTAGGACACCTGTACGACACTTTTTTTAAGTGATTGAGTTTACATTTTGATAAACATTTTATGACGAGACTTATATTTTAGATTTATATGTGAAGTTAAGAATTTTAAATACAGATGTTTCTTTGATTTACATACAAAACGTTTGGAATGTGTGTACCAAAATCATTTAAGGTTTATTAATTATGTTTTATAATTTATGTTGATGTAATATTTAAATGTTAGAATAGTTTTTTTTTTTTAAAATATTTTAAATTAATGCTATTGTCACTTATTGTCGATATAATTTTAAACCTACCAATTAATGATAAATGTAGTAAATTATTTTTATAATAATTATATTGTATAGCTACAATTATGTTTTGAATTCTCAATGAATATAATAAAAAAAGTTACTGATTCAATCAAATTAATTAGGTTGGTGTTGCCAATATTTAATAATAAATGTTGAAAATGCAATATTTTAAATATATTAAAAATATAAATATTTTTATAGTTAACTTTAAGATATTTTTAGTAATATGTAAAAATATAAATAAAATATGATTTTCTTTTTAAAAATGATAAATGTAACATGTATAATAATACTGTAAAATAATTGTAGAGTGTTATGTAATTTTAGTCCACATTAGTTGTTTTATTTTATACAGACATTTTAAGATTTCATATTTATCTGTGATGTACAATATAATGACTTTAAATTATATTAGATATTAGTGAATTCTATTACATAATAATATATTTGCATTTGAATATAATAATTATTATTATAATATTAGTGAGTCAAGATTGAAAATTTTAAAGCTTGTGACTGATGTATGACATAAGTTCATTCATATATTGAATGTTCGTACCATTGAAGTTTATGTGGGTTTTTAAATCTCAGTTATATATATTGTGTGAATTGATTCAACCTCACTGATGTATAAGGTGTTCAATATTTAATTAATGCAATATTGGAGACTCATTGCTTAAGTGACTTTTATATCCATTTTTACATGTCACTTGTTTCTATCCTATCTTGATTATATTACATTATCCTAGTATATTTACTGTATTATTCTTGCCTAAATAAAGTTATGAATGAAATTGTCAATCAAACGCCAATTGAATAATTTATTATTTAGTTTTATACAATTTTCTATTTTCATATAATAAGTATATAAGCTTATAATTTTCTTTTTTTATACAATTCTATAGATTATATATCATAATATATATTATATAGAATAGTTTTTTGTAAACCATAATATTGTCTTATTTAACATGAAGTGTTGACTCAGAATGTTGACAATTGTTTCTCTGGACTCCAAGCAAATGACAATATGTGGTATTCTAAATAAAAGTAACGCTTACGACAAATGATCTTCAATCGATGACCGATGTCTTATAATATGTTCACTCACAATTATTATGAGGTTCTTTCGTTTAAATTATCAAAATGTTTTTTAAATGCTTCTATTTTTTATGCATCCCCCCCAAGTATTAGCTATTATTGTACACAATTTGGACATTTTTGTTGGAAATGTATCATAAATATTGGATATTGGATTATACTTTTATAATATGTTTTAGTGTTTGTTACACTTTAAGAACTTAATTTATCAAAGACTAAGTATCTTCAAATATTTATCATCAAAAAAAATAGGTACCTAGCACTTAATAACAATTATTGGAAATAATCAATTACATTTAGGGCTGATCTTTTTTTTTTTTAGCTATTATACTAATGGGATACTAAATATAATATAATGTTTGTCCAAAATAGTAATTCTACGGTGTTAGCATTGTAATAATGTCTCTTTGAATTTGTAGTTGAGCTTTGAAAAGAATCATTAAATATTCAGGTTTTCATGTGGTTATTGATATTATATTCTTCACATGGTCATTTTTTTTAATTTTTTTTTTGATTTATTAGAAGTATGTAAAAATTATGTATTAAAGTTGTTGCCTACATAAACTTAGATACTATTTGCGCTTAATTTTTTTTAGTTATTATTTAATTGTTATGGCTTCATATTTTTTTTAATTCTCTCATTGTGCATTTTCTTTGTATATTTGCTCATTTATTGATGACTTAAGAATATAATATTATTATATTTTAAATATCTATAATTACTATAATAATTAATATTGGAAAAAGTTTAATTAAAAATATTAAAAATAACTTCATATTTTTGTGTTTTTAGGTACTTATTGTGATTTTTATATTTGTCCCCAGTGTGGTAAAATATACAAGTATCTAAGTAGTTTAAAGTTACACTTGAAATTTAGATGCGGTGTTGAACCTAAGTTTAAATGTGAAAGTTGTGAGAAGAGATTTGCTCTCAAACACCATTGGAGAAGACATATGATTTCAGTGCATAACAATGTATTACAATTGCAATGAAATTGTAAATATTTGTAAAGCTAAATAATTCTATGTTACTTGACAAACTAAATGTATTTGATATTATACATTTTGAAATAAAGTTATTTTTTATTTTATTGTTGAATATATGTATTATATTTTATAGTAATGATGTTTTGTTAAAATATATATGATAACTTTTTGTGTCTTAATACATTTATTTATTATCTTTTTTGTAGGATAAACCACAAACTTTTAAACATGTAATTTATGTTTTGTATATACTCGTAAATTCATGTTTTAACTTGCTTTTATGTTGAGTAGTGTTGTCTTACACTAAAATATAAAATGTGTAAATTAATGAAAAATATCTATAATTGAATTTAACATAATCTTGGTAAAACAAAAATTTAAAAATTCTCAAATAATAAAAGTTAGTAATCATTAATATTTTAAGTTAGAGTATTTAGGATTATTTAGAATTATTTATTTTTTCTATTAAGGTCATACAGGGTGATTTTTTAATCATGCTCACTCCCATTTTTATTTTAATGTTTAAATTACCATAAACCTATGTTTTCTATATTTTTTTTAATGTCACCTTAAGGGTGTCTTGTGGCTATATAAACTTTGTTTTTTCAAATGGGAATACCATATTTTTTTACTCAAATATTATTCAGTTAATTTTTCTGGAAATTTCGGTGTACCATAGTCCAAATTTGGACTAATAATTTGGAAAGTTATTCAAATTTAAAATTGTGCATGACAAGTGTAAAATATTCATTATCTTGAATCAGTAGCAATTAGCGATTACATATAATTTGAAATTATGTATAATATAATCTGCGGTACTATAAGACTATTTTCTTTAATAATTAAATAAGAATAATTGAAAAACTACTTGTTCAATTTTTGATTTTGATACATCAAAATGTATAGAAAATTCTATCTCAATAAAATAATGCAGTGGTACCGTATTTCCATTTGAAAATAAAAAAATTGTATTGCCCCAGGACACCAGCTTAAGGTGGCATGATAATAAAGTTATGGAAAATATAAATTTTATGGTAATTTAAACATTAAAAAAAATTTTAATTTAAGCAATTTTACGTCTAAAAAAGAGGTTAGCATGGTTAAAAAATCAATCTATATATACATACATTGTGAATACATAATATTTATCCTTTAAAGAAGGATGTATCTCAATTTTTTAATTTTTTGTGATAAAATAAAAATTGTGATCCCTCCTATTTCCGTCATCATTCTTAAAACTTCTCATACAGCAAAAGCAGCATGTCCCAGAGAGGTGGCCGATGTATACTCAGCAGTTACCCGCGTATGTTTTTTCTAAGTCGAAAAATCTAAAAAATTGAGTTACGTTTTTCTTCATAGGAAATGTATTTATGAGTTCAACACTTCATTATTTGTCTGAAGTACAGAAATTATATACCTATACATAATGATACTTAGAATCTCATATTTTTAAAGTAAAAAGTAAACATTTTTTCACAAATAACATTTTGAAGGTTATACATTTTTATTTTTAAGTTTAAAACAGTGCATTGCTGTTTTCTTTTGGGTTAATTATTTTTTATCATCATATATGACATTATTTTCTGTATATATGTAATCTTATAAAATAACTGCAGAATTTTGTGTTTTTTGATTTGTAATTTTAACACAAGCATGTATAAAAATTGTATTGTGTTACAACTATACTAAATAACATAATCAATACCTTTATATTACAGTGTTCTCTGAATCATTTTTTAAAGTATGAAGAATTATTATTGCTTTTAAATTAATATATTTATATAAATATGACTATTACAACAAAGATTTTCCATTTGAAACCAGTATGATAATAGATTCTTCTTATATTAAAATTTTATTTAAGCATATTGACGGAATAACGTTAATGTTTTATATTTTACCATATTTTTATGTTTAAAGAGGAGTATAAGCATTAGAGCTTAAATTTATACTTATCTGAAATCTACAAGACTACAAAAATTTGGTTCCAACTCATTTTCAAAGATTGTTAATATTTATATCATCTTATCTAATTCTGAAATCATTTTTTATAACTGAATTATATATTGAATACATACACTATTAAATTAACATTTATTCTAAATATTTCATATAATTGACTAAATTATTATTGGATAACAATAAAATATCTACAAAATATTATTTTATTCCTATGCTATTTAATGTTATGCTTTAATTTAGTTCTTATTATAATTTTGTATTCCCACAATCTACAGAGGTATATTTAAAATCTACTTTGTACATTGGCTTTATTTATTTTTAATAATTCTAATGTACATTAGGTACTGTTATTGAATATTACATAAAATATTATAATTTTTAGATTATATATTCAACGGACACGAGTATGCATGTAATCGATGTGGAAAAACATACATGCACAGAGGAAGCCTTCAAAGGCATTCAAAATTTGAATGTGGGGTTACGCCAAAATTTGGGTGTGGCTTTTGTGGTCGGAGATTCTCTCAAAGGTCCAATCTAAGCAGGCATGTTGTTGATATTCATCGGAATGCTCTTGAAGAGTTGATCAATAAGCGTTCGGTACTTAGAGTTTCCTTTTATAACATAGTTTCATTAATTTATATTGCATTTTATTTATTTGAAAATCAATTTTTTTGTGAGCAGGAAACCAGAAATGAAGGAGATTTAAAATCAGAAGTCAGTAATCAAAATGCTATGTAAAATTCATACATCCCAATATGTCTGATTTTACTTAGTTATTATTATCGTTAACCAAATTTATAATTTACCAAAGATATTTTTAACCATTAAATTATAAATTAATTAAGAATAAGTTTGTTAGAAAATCCATGTATTGTTTTGATTTATTTGTTGTTAAAATGTCAGAAAGTTTACGTATTAAAAAAATATAGTTATTTCTAAATGTATGTTTTTTTCATCCTATTGTTATAACACACACACACACATACACACACACAAATATATTCTATTTATTATTAATAATTAAATAAATTAAATAATCAATTATCATTAATTAATTAATTAATGATTAATAAAAATAAAAATTAATGATTAATAATTTTATCATGTTAAAATTATCAATTTTAATTGTATAGAATTATAGTTACAAAATAAGAAAGTATTGAATTTTATTTAAATTTATGAAGATAAAAATAATATATAAACATAGACAAATGTAAAGACTGTAATGTTAGGGCTCTTTTAAGTATGATACAATTTCATAAATTTTAAATATTTTCTTGCTCAAATAAAATAGTTTTTGTATATTGATATATTTAATATTATGTTATTTATTACAATTGCATGTATTTATTCGAGTTACTTAAATTAATATTGAAGATTTCAATTGAAACTTGGATTTTAATATTTTTTGTACATATTAAATTAAATTTATTTTTCGGTATTTTAAAAAGTAAAGTATTCATGCCTAAAATTTAAATAATGGGAGGTACAATTATACATAATTTATTGAAGGATCACTAACATTTACAGTGGGAGATAACTTTTAGAACTTAAATTTTATAACCATTTAATTTTTATAATATTATTTATATATACAGTAAACCTTATTTAGATTCTCTGGAATGGGGTAGTGTAAAACCGTGTATTAAGTGATATTCTACCTAGTACGCTCATGAAGTCGTGAATCTACGAGTATTTGTATGGAATCCTACTTATTATACTATTGATTACATTGAATATAATTTGTGTAAGTGGAATTTTAAAATGTTTTAAAATAAATTTATACTAGACAGAATAAATTAGATAAAAAAGGTCATCTAGTCAATCGTTGTTTATTACATTTTAGTATTATCATATAGTCCATTTACAATAAATATGACGGTCCAAGAAGATCTTCTAAGTTTGTGGTAAATACACTTTGTGGTAAATACACTCAATAAATTTTCACCTAATTAATTTGAATAGTCTTTCAACAAATAGTTAGAAAAGGTCTCTTAGAATAGGTACTATTATTGTCTACAGTTTCGGTTTTCCTACCAATTCGTACGATAGACAAACCTGTATTTCTTTCTAAATCGATCATGTCAGACATATCCCACAATGTGCATGATGTTCAAAATGTTCGTGATTTTGTTAGCTTTTTTTGTCAACAAACTTTCACACTTTTGTTGATTAGTGTTCACACATAGCATAATTATGTATTTTTTTCTAAGTAAATGATAATAGAAATTTAATTTTAATTAGAACTAATTTAATAATGGCTGTTCATCTTAGTCGATTCAATATCATTATTCAGCAATCAGCATGATTTTGTGATTATTGGAACAATTTATAAAAGGCAACATGTTGACCCCAAAATAGAATATATTAATTAGGCCAGTAAAAAAAATCGAAGAAAAATATATCAAATATATTTATTCCTTAACCCTTGAATACTCATTTTTACCCCCTCCCCCCATCATACACCGTCCTCAATTTTTAAAATACATTTCATATAATGATTCTTAATATTAAATAGGAAAATATTATGTATGTATAACTATTAGAATTAATTGACTACTAAAAATGATAACTCAGAATAAATTTAACATAGGATATTGGCGACAGGTATTGCATGAAACATGTCCCTGATTATTAATTTTATTTATCGTAAAATGTTTCGGCTATGTATATTATAATGATAAGTAGTTAGAAAATTATTTTGCTGGAACTTAAAGAAATATTTACCTTATCAATATTCTATCTATTTCTGCTTTATATAACTAGTTCTATTTATTTTTAAATGTCTTTCTTTTGTATATTTCTGCGTGAAAAAATTAAAAATGTTAAGAATACATTTTCAACTGTTGTTTTATTTTTTAGTTTTTGTGTATGCCTACAAGTGTCCCAGATGCTATAGGACTTATAAACACAAACGAAATCTTCGCCAACACTTAAATTATGAATGCGGGGTTGATCCTAAATTTACCTGCGATATTTGTTACAAAAAATTTGCGCATAAACAACATAAAAATAGACATATGCTAAATATACATCAAGTATTACTTTAAGTTAAATAAAATCTATGTTATTATTTATGCATTTTATTTTCTATTTGTAATAAGTCAATGATTTTATTTTATAAATACATGTAATGCATAAATTATAAATTGTTAACTATTTGATTATTTTTGTAAATAATTACTAATTATGTATCAAACATTTATTGATTTTCATACTTAAATTTATGTTTGTCTACAGACTGATATAATATATGTATTATTATTGTATTACATTTTCTGTTTTTAATCTGATGTTAAATTTACTTATTAATTAATCTTTACACATTGTGAAATTTCAAGTGTTTCCAATGTTGGTGAAAGTGTACTGTGTAGTTAAAAAAATAAAAGGAGAAAAAGCTACTGTTTTAAATTGTACACAAAAATGATATTAGGGGATCACCAGTGGTATTTTTCTGTGCTATTTCATACTAAACACATTTTTCTTACTATACCCAACTCAGTTATAGGATGGCTACCATAAAAAAAGATCCTATACAAGTGGAGAAGATGTATATAAGTAT
This sequence comes from Periphyllus acericola, assembly GCA_949715065.1. Taxonomy (NCBI): domain Eukaryota; kingdom Metazoa; phylum Arthropoda; class Insecta; order Hemiptera; family Aphididae; genus Periphyllus; species Periphyllus acericola. The sequence goes on along the minus strand of OX454271.1, from coordinate 17,390,029 downwards.
ATAATTAAACTATTTTTCTCTCAGGTTTTTCATCCAATTCTTACCCTTTTTTATGATTCAATTTTACATTTTTTCAAATTATGATTTTATGGGAAATGTATTATATAAGACTGTATTTTTCAAAAATGAATACCATTATCTCTTATTTTACATGAATAATAAAATTATGCAATTCATTTGTCTAGAATATTGATATTTGAAAATTTGGACCAGTACCTATGGCATTATTAACATTTTTTTTTATGTAGGAGTTGGTATAAATTCTTTGATTGGGATAACAAAATTATTATAAATTTATAATAATATGATGTAATTTTTCATTTCAATTAAACACTTAATTAAACACAATTTTAATTTGCTACTCATGCTAGTATTTAATATAAATGCTCACGGTACACTTATTATACTTATTATACTACAATATACTAATAGTTTTATGATTTTCATATGCAACTTCAAATTTTAATTATTAGAATAGTACTGGCCCAAACTGTATAGTATTATAGTCAAAGTAATATTACTTATATATTTTCCATAAATCATAATTTGAAAAAATATATATTTAAGCTTAAAAATCACCCTTTTTGTATATAACATTTAAAAAAAAATTAATTTAATTCTGAAGATTTAATGTTTTCACCTTTTAAATACTTAAAAACTTTAAACTGATAGCTTAATTTAATTTAAATAAAGAGTCATTATTACAAGTGTAGTTATTCAAATAATATATGAATATATATTAACTTACCAAATAAATGTAGCTAATAAATATTCAAAAAATGTTTGTCTTTTGATATTTAAATACAAAAAAAATTATAACTTATGATAACTGATCAGTCACTTTTTTTTTTGTTAAAATATTTTAACAGATTTTGGTTTTAGCCTGTAATATACAGAATGACACTTCAAAAGTAATATTATGCTCTTCCATCTTGCTTGGGCTTTAGACTATTAATTAAATATTGTCATTTACAGTATAAAGACAATAATATATATTATATTATATTAATTTAAGACTGTATTATTGTGTTACAGATCGATTTCATTGTCCAAATGGATTCTGTAGTCGTAGTTACAAAAATAAAAGAAGCTTACGCAGACATATTAAAGATGAATGTGGTGTTGAGCCAAAATATAAATGTAAATATTGTGAGAAACTTATGTTCAGGAAGAGTACATTACAAAAGCATCAAGTTATTTGTCCTGGAAAATGCGTTCTTTAGAATAATTGTATCAAAGAGTTTTATTATCTTTTTCTAAATTTTTAAGTTTGAATTTATATAGTACCATATACAGAGGTTGCCGGTTATTGCAATCACGATTAATCATCTCATTTGTCTATCGGACTCACTACACTGACTAATGGGGTTATTTAACAGTTAGACAAATGGATGGATTTTTTTTAAAAATTAATTTGGTAGCTAATACAACATAAACAAAATTTAAAATAATTTTAATAAAATTAATTTAAATTTTATATTTAACCCATACATTATTTTATTATTATACATACACATCCTTTGCACACATTTATTACTTATACATATTTAGATTGTTATATATCTGTGTATTACTATCAATCGCAATAAGTTTTTTAAATTAAATTAAATTTTTGACAAAAAATATATTTTTTTTTTGATACATTTTTATAAACTTATTGACTCATTTGGTTTATGGACTTGAATGGTCTGATCCCAAAGTGAGTCTAATAAGCGGCAACTACTGTAGTTAAATTATGCTGAAATAAATTTGATAAATATATTTTGATAATATATATTAATATCAAAAGTATATTATAATTTATAGTACCAACTGCTAAAGCAAGAATGCTAGTTGTTGTTATGTATTTAATAATTACTATTTATAAAGTTAAATCATTTTTGTTTATAAATTATAAATTTCAATATGTTTATTTGAACTCTATCAAAATATTTGTATATATTTTTGATTCTTATGATCAAATTGGCGATTAATTCATAAATGTAAATTAGTAATTTTTGGTGAAAGTTATTTATTTTTACTTAACTAAATTAATATAAAATACTAATGGAATTAAAATGTTTTTAACTATTTCTCTGCAAACTGGTTGTTATTTTTATACTTATATTTGTTGTTATTTAGAATTTTTAAGATTATCATTAAATTGTGATATAATATTAATATTTTTTTATTTTAAAATAATATTTCTTAAAATGTTAATGTTGTTATATAAATCATTTTATCTATTTTTAAATTATTTATTTTCATTTTTTTGTTATATTAATAAAAACCTTACGAGTATATTGTAAAAAAAAAAAATTGTGTATCAGCTATATTAAAACTTATTTGTAAATAGGTATGGCAAGTAATTAATTAATAAAATATGTAATTTGTTTTGTTGTTAGTGATTGATTACTGATATACTAAATATTTGGATTCCTTCAAATGTTAAAATCAAATATGATTAAGGTGATTGATTAATAACTATAGTCAATTTTTATTTTTATCAAATACTAAATACATGATTCAATAGCAGATAGAAAATTATAAAAAAAAAGTACAAAACTCCTAGGTCGGGTGAGACTCCACTGTCATTTGAGATACAGAGATAGGTTTTTTTAAACTTGAAACTGAAAATGACAAAAAATTCTGAGGGAAAGAACTAGGTTAGATTAGTTTATATTTCTAAAGATGGTCGATATAGTATTAAAACCAAATTTCTTAATAAGGGTGAATCTTTTAATGTTCTAGATTTTGCAAAATAAAAAAGGTTTTGAAAATTATGATAGCATTATGTTTATTAAATGCTAATATAATAACTTAGTAAGTTTCGGGTCTCCATGGTTAATACTTACAGAATAACAACCAAAAAATTAATATTGTGTAGTCAAAATATGTTGAAATACCCAATTTTGTCAAAATGTCATTTTCTAACTCTTTAATATGCATTGTGTTATATTTTGTTTGCAACTTTCCTGTATTCACTACAACGAATCTTATGAAAAATGTTGAATCCATGAAATATACTGTATATCATATGAAATATGAAATAGTGTATGAAGAAATATACTGGTAGGTGGAATAGGGTTTTCTCGATCTCAGTAGGAGTTTTTTTTTGCAATTTTTCTCTGTTTTGTGTTTCTTATATGTACATATATGTTTTATAAAGATTAGTATAATAATGATTTTAACCATATATTTTTAAGTTTACATATTAAATGTCATAGAATTCATAGTGGTTAAAATTAGTTATATCCATTAAATATTTAATATAAACTTTAATAAATAAACAATATGTTAATACGAGTATATTGCATTTTGAGTAAAATGTAATGAAATAAAGAATGCATCCCCCTTAATTTAATTAATGATTAAAACCTAAATTATATCATATGTGTACAACATGTTTCATACCTATTTATAAGATAAATAAAGAAATATATATTTAATATATATTAAAATATTATTTTTAGGACATTCAAGATATTATTGTCCAAATGCTGACTGTGGAAAGAGCTACAAATACAAGCCTACATTAACATATCATATTACGAATGAATGTGGAGTACCTCCTAAATTTCAATGTTCTGTATGTTTTAAGTTATATCCTAGGTATTATACATACAAAACACACATGGCATTAGTACATAAACAACTTTTTGTGAACTAAAACTCTGTTTATTAAGTATTTATGAATATAATTTGAAATAGATTGGTTCTTAAAATATTTATTGAATTTTTTGATTCTTCTTTTTTTAATTTATACTATTATATTTTCTTATTTTATGTCTATGTAGTTCTTATTTATTTGCTTTTTGAAGTAAAATAGGTATTACACACATTTTGGATAAATTAATTTTCTTTTGGAAACGTTTTATGAAATCTCATTACAACATCAAAAAAAATATACATTTCCTATAATAATGAAACAAATTTTTATCTAAAGATATATTTTAAAATTTAAGTACAAAATAAGCATTTAACTTAATATCTATTAGGTAAAAATATTAAACTATACTTTTTTTAATTTATCACACTTTTACTACTGATATAAAAAAATTTATTATTTTTAAATTATGTTTCTAGTTTTACTGTATGGGTTTGTTACTGGTTCTAAAATATAAAATTTAAAACATTTCAAGGTTACTATATTATAAAAATTATAAAATTAATTAATTTTAAATTTGATTTATTAATTAGAGGCTGAATAACTTTTAGTTCAGGTTCATATCAAAATTATCTACGGATTTATGCTAATGTTAAAATTTTAAACTCAAGCTGTGTTAGGTATACTATTATAATATAAGCCATTCTTTATCATTTATCTTTTTATCATGCATCATAATAGAAATCAAAGGGACTTTAGTCTTTAAGACTAGTATTATTTCACAAAAAACAACTACATACTTATTATTACAATTGTATCTACAAATAATAATAGTTCAAACCTTTTTTTAAGTCATAATTTTGTGAACATAATGAAATAATACATCGTTTCATTTATATTTTCGTTATAGTTTTTAAAAATAGTGCACATATTTTATTAAGGAGTTTTCTAGTTAGTGTTACAATAATTATTTTGTTTCTATATTTCCAATTAAAATTTGTAAACAATAAATTATTAATTGTTTTAAAATATCATTTTTCTTATGACATTTAGTGTATCATATTTCTAGCTCTTGTGGTTTTATATATTTACTTGTTTGTATAGTACATTTTAGGTGATGGATTTTAACATATTGCTTTTTACATGAGTATTTATTTATTTTTACATTTATAGTACTACCTACAATTAATGTAACTGTTAATTTATTTTTATAGGGAATTTCTCTACAGCTCGTGTTAAGCCAATACATGGTCGTTATTACTGTTTGAATAAATGTGGACGCCATTATAAAAACAAAAGAGATATGGGATATCATTTTAGACATGAATGTGGAATGCCATTACAATATCAATGCAGTTATTGTGAAATGAAATATATTAACAAATCAAAATTGAGACAACACGCATTTCGAAAACATAAAGCAATATATGCTGATTAATATAGAATTTTAGTAGAAAAAATACGTATTTCAAATCGTTATTAAGAAAACATTGAAAATTTAAGTCTGCAAAAACATGTTTTAAATTCAGATTTGACTGATACAAATTGCTGGGCTAGTATATTAAATTAGATGATATCTCTACTATGACTAATAGAAAATTATATTCTGGTATGGGTGAATATTTTTTCTTGTACAATTAAATCAAATTCATCCACAATCTTACTTAAAACTTTTCATCCTATTTATTGTATAAAACCAGTTTTTTCTGGATTATCTTCAATTAAAGTAAATTTACACCATTTATATTAATTATTTTTTTGCGTTTGACAATTACAAACAAATGTTGTTAAATAATATATTGTGTAATGTTTTCTTTCGATTGTCTTATAGTAGTTATGAATTATATTGATTTTGAATTATAATTACAATCCTCCAAAATAAAAATATTCATTTTATATCATTTTTGTATATTTTATTCTCTGATGTATACAGTTACATTTAAATTGTATTATATATTTAATATTACATAATATTACTAATGTTCACATTTTTGTCGCATTATATATTTTGTGTTTCATATGACAATAGTATTGTTGCCTAAATGTAATAAAGTTATTTTGATTTTTAAAATTATAACATACTAAAATTCACTATTACTTAGAGAAAACTGAAAAATAAAATGAGTGAAATCTTTTAATAATTTTCAACAAAACTGTTGTAATCATACGGACTTAAAATGTTGACTGATTATTAATTGTATTCACTTAATTCACTTCCTAACATGTGTAAGTGAAAATATAACTTTTGGATTTAATTTTATATTTTTATAATTTTAATTATTCACAAAAAAATATTTAAAGTACAAAATGGGTAAAATGGATCAAAGCTAAATTGGTTGTACTTGGTTTAATTAAAATGTGGGTACCAACTACCATTAGAAACATTATCCATTCACCATTGCTCCATTTGATCGTTATCGCCGTTTTAAAATCACGCGTGACGTTATAGGTTCCATCAATTGGTCGCTCGCCTATTTCAATACACACATTTCCTCAATGCATTGGCATTAATTAATTTATATATTAACTTGAAATACACAAAATGAAAAGAGGTTCTCATATTATAAAAGCTAAACTATACTTCCCTAAAATATGATACCAAAATAATATAATATAATATAATATAATATAATATAATATAATATAATATAATATAATATAATATAATATAATATAATATAATATAATATAATATAATATAATATAATATAATATAATATAATATAATATAATATAATATAATATAATATAATATAATATAAATAATAATAAAGATAGTAATAATTTACTTTAAAAATAGTTTATACATGTTTTTGTGTTTTAGTACTTACAAATAATCACTTGCCGTGTTTAATATTAGTCATTACCAGGGCTGTGAATTTAATGCATTTGCATGTTTTTGCATATTTTTGCATATTTCATGGGTTATGGCATATAAATGCATGTTTTAATGATTTTTTTTTGTATAAATGCTTTTTTCGTAATATTTTCATTTTTTCGGTCAATCTGTTCTAAATTAACATTAAAATATTAAATGTATTTGTATAAACTATGACTTGTATAGTTTCATGGAAACTATTCTATTTTTACTCGGGTATTTAATGTGTATTATTGACTATTGTGTTATTGAAGTTGAGATTAAATTAATTTACTGATATCAAATCGTACATAACGGATGACAAAAATCATTAGACAATCGTAAACATAATAATACGCTTTTAGTTTGGTGTGATCCATTGACCAACGTGCGTTTGCGTGTGTGCGAGTATTATTCTTATTTGTGTGGATTTCGTTGTTGTTTAATTGATTTATTGCGCGTGTTCAGTCATTTTTTTAAATAATATCGCGAAATATGTTACATTTTTGTGGTTTGTTTTTTGCATATTTAACAGTTTAATTCACAGCCTTAGTCATTACTCATTACTTTATTACCAACCTCTTTTCAATGTTTTGACTTTGGTATTATTATCTTATAATAACAATAATATACTTAGATGTAGCTCTTACCACAATTTAATATTTATTTATAATACAATCAATATGAACATACCGAGACTGTATACGAGTACTATTTATACAAATTAAATCTGCGAACATGTTTTTCTGGACTTCCGAGTTCTGATTATCGTCAGTCGTGTACCTACTTCGAAGTTCGTTGTATTGTGGTTCGTATATCGACAGTGGAATTTTTCTATTAATCTACTCTATAATGTTGTGTTCAGTTTTCAGTTGTGCGTGTTACAGCAATAGAGATGAAAATAAAAACCTGCAATTTTTCAGGTTTCCTAAACGCGAAAAATCTCCACAAAGATATAACGTATGGGTTAAATTTTTGTGAACGTATAAAATTTACACCAGGAAAAAATAATAGAATATGTTCGCTCCATTTTAAAAAAGATGATTTCAATGAGTTTGATATATTACGTAAGCAACATTGCCAGATACAAAAGTAGTAATCAGATTAAAATCAAATACATTTCCTACTAAGTAGTAAGTACACAACAAAATGTGATGACCCTACTCTTACCTCACCATCTAAAATTTGGTGTGAAAGGCAGACTAGAAAAAGAGAGAATGTATTCACCTTCATTAAAATCGAGCACACCATTAAAAAAATTGAAATATGAACAGAACTTTTTGGAAACGCAAAATCAACACTTTTTTGATCTAAGTAATGATTCTATTGATTTTATTCAAGAATTTGAAAATAATATGAATGATAAGGGCGTCCATTGTGATTTAGGCATTGTAAGGGCTGATCAATATTTACTGAAGACTAATAAGCAGGACTCGAGACTTCTAGCATTTGCATATTTATTTATAGCATGTTAAAATATAGCAGAGTAAGCTACAAATCCGTTTCATACTAAGATGAATGCAGCTTTTAAAGTTTTTAGTGTATATTTTTGCATATTTTAGGATTTTTGCATGTTTTCTGCTATTTTTAGAAGTATCATGCTATTTTTTGCATAATGCATATAATTTGTTAATCTCGAAAAAATGAAGTAGTTTTGAGTGTGAAAAGAGCGCCAAGTGTTATATTCCAAAATTTTTTTACAAAAGTAAAATTCGTTCGTTCACTTTTATGAAGTAAATGCGGCTTACATACGGATAAACCAAGTTTATCAACAACACCACGCTGCTACTCAACTCACCAAGTGATTTATATTTAATTGTCTACCAGCTATAGATAAAAATATTCCAGTAATGTGGGAGCTATAATTTTTATTGTATCTCGTATCTTAATTGTTTCTTTAATGAACACGTAGTTAACAACTATTGTAAATTTAGTATTTAGTAAATCTTGGTGCGTCGACTTGTGACTGTGATCGGTTGCGTTCGTGTAACCGTGCGTGTTATTTTATCTTGTGCTGAATATTTTTGATGTTCGACACTTAAATCATGCCTAAAGAAAAAGTATCATTCGTTCAACACTTAAGAAGCTATGTACGTGAATTTGGTATTCAGCGTGATCACTTGTTACTATTTTTAACTGATGCAGCGCCGTACATGGTAAAAATTAATTAAAATACTTTTTTGTACATTTTTAGAGCATATTAAATTTTTTTATTGAGCATATTATAGTGCATATTTTACCATTTTTTAAGGCATATTATAGTGCATATTTCATGTTTTTTTAGTGCTAGAAGTCTCGAGCCTTACTAATAAGCAATTGTCGTTTGAATTATGTGAAGATATCAGTTGTATTAACTGTATTCTTTATTATTTATTAACTTATTCTTGTATTCTCGTGAGTTCTTCAACGTGTGAACGAAGTTTTTCCTCAATGTGAAGATTGAAAAATTGGCTAAGAAGCAGTATGTACATTGTACAGCAGCGTTTTACCAACTCGAGTGTCTTGAATATCGAAAGAGACATAGCTAATGAAATTGACACTGAAAAAGTATTATAAATTTGCTGACATTCATGACAGAAAATTATGTTTAACAATTTGAAAATATATATAACATTTATTGAACATTTTTTATATACTATCTATTTGAATATTTAATAGTTGTTAACTTAATATTGGTATAGCGTGCTGGGTTGGAAAATGTGAGTGGCAAAGCTCCATGGCTCCATAGCTCTAAGAACCAGTGTTGGGAAAGTTCCTTTTAAAAAGGAACTCGTTCCCGTTCCTCGTTCCTGTCGCGAAAAAAGAACGCGTTCCCGTTCCTTCTTAAAAAGGAACGCGTTCCCGTTCCTTTACATATTTTTTACAATTTGAGTGGTGGTCAATGGTGTTTTTTGCGAATAATTTTTAAGTCAGAAATAATCGGACCGAGAGAGTTAACCGATTATTTCTGACTTAAAAATTTTTCACAAAAAACACCATTGACCACCACTGAAATTGGTTAACTCACTCCTTTCTAGGAGCATTGATTTTTAACAAAAATGATATGTCTTAGGTTTATTTGTTATAATTCAAAAGTTGTATAGCGTAGACTTGAAACTTTCGCCAGTAAAAAGTTTATTATTTTGACTAAAAATGCACTCCTTCACTTAGAATTGTTTATTATTTAATAATCAATATAAAATATAAATATATAATGTGAAGTATGAATTATGAAATATATGAACTATTGTCTATTCTACAAAATGGAAATGAAGAATGAAAAAAACAATTCATCAATTTACTTAGTCAAAATATTTATATATTATTTTTATTTATAATAATGATGAAAAAATATTTTTATACTGACATTTTGTTTTGTTTGAGAAAAACTAATTTGCTAAACGTATGATTATGATATCAGATATAAGTTTTAATTAATTTTCCCCGAATGATGACGACGGCGACGGCGATGCCGATTACGCGGCTGTGCTATTTCCGATAATAATATATTAATATCATATTATTATTTTCGTTGTTACTATAATATTCTGACGAAATAGAATTAGTTTATTTTAATAATCTACAGGTGTATCTTGCTCGGTTGTATAATAACATTAATAACAATAAGTGTATATTTATGTTCGCAGTCTATGGTATACCCAATATTCATATTTTTACATACCATTTATTATATATTTAATTTGATTTCCATTTGTCTACGACAAAATTATTATTATTTGGTATTACAGATTATTTGTAAAACATATCAATATTTCGAGAACGTATTTCGTTTATTGGTCCATGGCGCACGGAATCGGTGTCGACACGTAGTCGACCGACGGCGCGGCGTCGCGGCTCAGTTTTGGAGCGGAAACACTATATGCCCTTCATAAATACTGTGGCACTCAACGTGTTAAAAATAACTTTTTTTTTCTTTCATTATTTGAGGAACGGAAATTTTCTTTCAAGTTCCTTCAAAATAGGAACTCTTTCCCGATCCTCGTTCCTATATTTTAAATAGAACGCGTTCCGAGCTTCGTTCCTATAAAAGGAACGCGTTCTTTCCCAACACTGCACTGCTAAGAAGTGATGAGAAGACTGTGATCACAACCGAACGGAGCGAAGTCATGAAAAACTATTTTGACCCAAATTCATAATTATTTCTGCTCTATAATATTCCATAAAAATATTTTTTTTTAATTTTTCATTGGATAGTCCTTTAATTAAAGTTACCATGTTTATTATTTCTTAATTAATGTTTTTGTTAGAGATGAATAAAATTATAATTAAAATATTTATGTCTTTCCTATTTTTGTTTAAGTATATTTTAATTCTAATTAATATCTTATTTATTTTTTTCATTTTATTTTTGGTTTATTTTGTTATGTATACAGCATTAGTTACTAATTAATAATTAATAAAATAATTTATTTTATTATTAAAATTGATCATTATGTTTTTATAAAACAAATAAATTAGGTATAATAAAATAAGTTTTTAAAAATTTACCTTGTATTCAATCATTTTTTTTAGTTATTTCTAATGAAAAAAATGCATTCAAATATAATTAATTTTGATTTTATATAATAATTATAATCTGTTAATATTTTAATGAATATAATAATTGTATCCTAAATTCTACGATTTATCTTTGCTTCCAAATTAAACTTAATGATAATACAAAACTAGCTTGTCCTAGGCATTTAAAGATACAAGCACCTAAAACCCTACCATTGTGTTTTTCCAGTATATTTCTTTAGCTGATTATTGTTTTGCTAACTAATCCACTCAATATGCTTTAAAATTGTTTTATTGACATAATATAGAACATGTAAACAAAAGTTTACATTTGGCAATTACAAATAGTGATATTTATTACATACATTTACATTTTTCAGGTATGGAGTGGTTTTTTTGTGCAAATGGATGCGGCAAGAAGTATAAATACCATACAAATTTGGTACGGCACATTAAAAATGAATGTGGAGTTGAGCCTCAATTTAAATGTGTGTTTTGTCCAAAGGCCTATACTCAGAATGTTAGTTTAAAGCTTCATTTGTTAAGAGAGCACAATGCTACTCAATCTTCCAAATTTAGAAATACATATAACGTTGATAAAAAATAATTATTTTACTTTTCAAACCGTCTTAAATATTTGATGAAAAAATATATAAATTGGTCCATGCTGCTATAGCCTATGCCCTATACTATAGAGTATAGTCGATTCAAAATGAGATGATGACTCGGCGGCTAAGTTGTGCGCATGGGCGTGGCTTTTGTTGCGGACGGGAGCTCTAATTAGTCTATCGACTGCCGATGTGTGTAAATAATTTAAAAATAAATATAAAGTTTTCCCAATTTTCGCTGGTTAGAACGTTGCTTCGGTCACGTGATCGATGCTTGTGGAGGGAGTATGACCAGCGGCTGACCAAAACTGGTCGCCGCCGAGTCATCATCTTATTTTGAATCGACTATAGGGGTCGGCAACCTTTTTTGACGGAAGAGCCAAAAGTTACGATATACAAAATTTTCCAGATTTTAAAGAGCCATTAAAATTTTCCTAATTTTTTAAATAGAATTTTATTCTTAAATTTTAATAGACATAATAATAATGAAATTAATTTATAATAAAAAATAGTTTTTAATGATAGGGAATAAATCAATGGGAGCATTGGCTTTGCATGTCTCTTGTAAGTTCTTATAAATTTGGCTCATAACTTGTTGTTTTAAGTTTCAAGCACTAGATTTTTATTTGAAGTTGGCTTCTTACTTTATTTTTTATTGTATTCATGCAAGAGAACGCTTGCTCACACGAATATGTTGACCCTAAAATTGCCTGCACTCCAAATGCCAACTTTTTCACCTCACTGTAGCATTCTGGAAGACTATTCCATGCATCAAATATAAATTCCTCTACTCTCGGCATTTCTTTTAGAACATTTTAGTCCACTTGTTCTGCGCGACGTGCATGCATCTCTGAACCTCCAATTCTTCCAACTTACTCTTGAGTTCTATGAACAGGTCTTTGTTTTTTAAATCCAGCAATTGCATTTGAAACGATCCAGCATTAATTTTTGTGTGTGTGTAGCTGGAGAGCCGCAACTTAAGACCAATAGAGCCACACATGGCTCGCGAGCCGCAGGTTGCCAACCTCTGCCCTATACTATAGGCCCTATAGGTATATGTGTCATTAGAAGCCCTCCCTTGTTTATTCGTTAAACTTGAACTAAATTATGAATATGTAATATGTAATATGTATGGTAAATATACTTATTATTATTTATTTTTTAATTAGTGTTTTATTTGTTTCAGTATTATAGTATTAAAATATTACGTAGATGTAAATTATAACTTTTCTTTTTTTCTGTTTTGTTTTATTATGGTTCATATTTTTTTGTATCCATATTTATAGTTAGTTGAAATGGAGATTTATGTCTAAATAATCTAAATATTATATATAATGTAGTATGTACTGTTGAATCTGTAAAATAAAAATTTACCTTATAATTGTATTTGAAAAAATAGTATTTTGTAAATGTTATGTGCCAATTCTGTTACAAATAAATAATAATTATTTACTAAAAGTTAATATTTTATACTTAATTATAACTAATTTAGATTAAATATTTTTGAGTATACATAATGATTTTGTGAGGTAATAAGTTATAATTTTTCATTGCTTTCAAATTTAATCGAAAGAAAACTATTTGGTACCAATATAATTTATTATTAACTAATTAATAGGGTCAGCAAATGCCTTTTTTTTAAGTTGATAGAAGAATAATTTTTATATCATAATATATTTCATTCAATTTCCAAGCAGATGGATAACCATTATTTTTCCCTTTTTTATTCCCCTTTTAATATTTTGTGTAATATAATTGTTTTGCTAACTAATCCACTCAATATGCTTTAAAATTGTTTTATTGACATAATATAGAACATGTAAACAGAAGTTTACATTTGGCAATTACAAATAGTGATATTTATTACATACATTTACATTTTTCAGGTATGAAGGGGTTTTTTTGTGCAAATGGATGCGGCAAGAAGTATAAACACCGTACAAATTTGTTACGGCACATGAAAAATGAATGTGGAGTTGAGCCTCAATTTAAATGTGTGTTTTGTCCAAAGGCCTATACTCAGAATGTTAGTTTAAGGCTACATGTGTCAAGCGAGCACAATGCTACTCAATCTTCCAAATTTAGAAGTACATATTACGTTAATTAAAAATAATTATTTTATTTTTCAAACCGTCTTAAATATTTGATGTAAAAATATATATTTGGTCCATTCTGCTATAGCCTATGCCCTATACTATAGGCCCTATAGGTATATGTGTCATTAGAAGCCCTCCCTTGTTTTTTCGTTAAACTTGAACTAAATTATGAACTATGTAATATGTATGGTAAACATACTTATTATTATTTATTTTTTAATTAGTGTTTTATTTGTTTCAGTATTATAATACGTAGATGTAAATTTTAACTTTTCTTTTTTTCTATTTTGTTTTATTATGGTTCATATTTTTTTGTATGCTTATTTATAGTTAGTTGAAATGGAGAATTATGTCTAAATAATCTAAATATTATATACTTATATATAATGTAGTATATACTATTGAATCTATAAAATAAAAATTTACCTTATAATTGTATTTGAAAAAATACTATTTTATAAATGTTATGTGCCAATTCTGTTACAAATAAATTATAATTATTTACTAAAAGTTAATATTTAATACTTAATTATAACTAATTTAGATTAAATATTTTTGAGTATACATAATGATTTTTTGAGGTAATAAGTTATATTTTTTCAATGTTTTATTGACATAATATAAAACATGTAAACAGAAGTTTACATTTGGCAATTGCAAATAGTGATATTTATTACATACATTTACATTTTTCAGGTATGGAGGGGTTTTTTTGTGCAAATGGATGCGGCAAGAAGTATAAACACCGTACAAATTTGTTACGGCACATGAAAAATGAATGTGGAGTTGAGCCTCAATTTCAATGTGTGTTTTGTCCAAAGGCCTATACTCAGAATGCTAGTTTAAAGCTTCATGTGTTATGCGAGCACAATGCTACTCAATCTTCCAAATTTAGAAGAACATATAACGTTAACTAAAAATAATTATTTTACTTTTCAAACCGTCTTAAATATTTGATGAAAAAATATATATTTGGTCCATACTGCTATAGCCTATACCAGTGGTTCCCAACCTTTTATGAGTGTGACCCTAACATTTTGAATATAGCTTTTGCCTTTTGGTGACCCAAAAAAAAGAACATAATTGCTGCAAACAACACTTTCATTTATTAACATCAAATCGGTAAATATGTAAGAAAAAATACAAATATAAAACTGATCAACATACGTGACTTACGTTTTAAAGTATTTTTAAAAGCAATTTATTATTTGTTTTAAATTTGACATGGTTTTAATTGGATTAACTCTTACTTAATGACTTCTTTCATGCTGAACATATTCCACGAGTTCTTCAATACTTGGATGTATATTCATTGAAAGTGCACATCGCACATCGTGTTGAGCGTCAAGGCGGTTTCTATACTTTGTTTTGATGACAACTAACATAGAAGAACGGGCTTCACATAAGTATGTGGTTGGGAATGGTAGTAATGCATTTTCGGATTCTCTTGATAACATTGGTTTATCTTTTAGTTGTGCCCAAAATTGCGTCAAACACATTCCTGAAAAATTTTCTTTTAAGACTTGACTGACTTGAAGGTCAAGAAGTTCTTCTTGGAACCCACAAATGTCTTCACCAACTTCGTGAATAGAAATTTCAAAAGGATTTCTTACCCAACTGTATTTACTGAGTTCAATGTATTCTGGTATATATTGATCGAGTTCTAACTATAATTTGTCCAAGTACTCTTGAAGCAGTAATTTTAAGTCATTTAATGTAACCTTTGTCGAATCTCCAAAAAATTCACTTAAAAAGGGAAATATGGCAATTTATTATTCCTTGCAACAGTTTTTCCCGTTAAAGTGCGACCCACCATAAAACCTCTGCGACCCTAATTTAGGTCGCGATCCGAGGTTGGGAATTGCTGACCTATACTATAGGCCCTATAGGTATATATGTCATTAGAAGCCCTCCCTTGTTTATTCGTTAAACTTGAACTAAATTATGAACTATGTAATATGTATGGTAAATATACTTATTATTATTTATTTTTTAACTAGTGTTTTATTTGTTTTAGTATTATAGTATTATAATATTATGTAGATGTAAATTATAACTTTTCTTTTTTTCTATTTTGTTTTATTATGGTTCATATTTTTTTGTATGCATATTTATAGTTAGTCGAAATGGATATTTATGTCTAAATAATCTAAATATTATATATAATGTAGTATATACTATTGAATCTGTAAAATAAAAATTTACCTTATAATTGTATTTGAAAAAATAGTATTTTGTAAATGTTATGTGCCCATTCTGTTACAAATAAACAATAATTATTTACTAAAAGTTAATATTTAATACTTAATTATAACTAATTTAGATTAAATATTTTTGAGTATACATAATGATTTTGTAAGGTAATAAGTTATAATTTTTCATTGCTTTCAAATTTAATCGAAAGAGAACTATTTGGTACCCATATAATTTATTATTAACTAATTAATAGGGTCAGCAAATGGCTTTTTTTTTTCTACAAAAAGTTGATAATGTAATTTTTATATCATAATATGTTTCATTCAATTTCCAAGCAGATGGATAACCATTATTTTTCCCTTTTTTATTCCCCTTTTAATATTTTGTGTCAATTTATCAATTTATCATAATAATATTTTATGAATTAATCGGTACTGTTCAATAAAAGCTTATGCAAAGACAACACATGATTGTTGATGCTTTAAAATCGGTAAAGCACGATTAACGATGGTCGGTCCTTTTATGTGCACAATTGAGCCTCACGTATAACCATGCTACCTGCATCCGAAAAACAATACAATTGAGTGTGATTAGCCCTTTTCAAAAATTAAGAATTGATAATTTATCAGAGTTGGAAAAATTGATTAACCCAGGTATTTATGCATGAATGAATACAAAAAACTAATAAAAATAATAATTTTACTGTATATCTTTTTGTTTGACAATAAAAAAGAAGTTTGGCAATATTTTAAATATTTAAAAATATTGAGCATGCTCAATCAATCATGATACCAAAAAGCAGGCCTAATTGTATTGCACCCTATAAAATAACTGCTAAAATAACTGGTTAAGAATAAATAGTACCTACATGTGTATGTTTTATTATCACAGATTAATGTATTGATGAAGTACTTATAGATTATTATTTAATTAAGTATGAAATATGCACTATAACTTTGGTCGACGATGGTAGGTAATTTTTTATATTATATAAGAATATTTGAAGTCCGAATCGACTTTGGATTTCTATAGACTATTTGTCAAAATATATGTTAGTGAATTTTTTTAATTTGAATAATTAATTGTTGGTAACAAAATCTGTTTTTTTATATTGCTTTATTTTAAGTATAAATTGCTTTTTATTCACTTTTTAAATGCTTTTTTATTAATTATATCTATTCAAAATCCGTACCCTATTAATTAATATATTTATAATTGTTTATCCATAGGCAATCAGACAGATGACTTCAGCAGTTACGGTTTTAAATGTCCAAATTTTTGTGGCAGAAATTATGAGCAAAAAGGGGATTTGGCCAGGCATTTAAGAATGGAGTATGGAAAAAATCCAAGCTTCAAATGTCCCTACTGCGACCAAACAAGTTTTCATAAATCTAATTTAAAAAGGCATATCTTATTTATTCACCAAATAAATTAAAATATATAAATTAGTTTTTTGATATTCTAATGCATTTAAGACTTCCCATGATTAATTAATATAATGGTATTTATAATCTAGACTTCAAGATATTTTTTGAATTATTTTTTCAGACTATTTATTGAAATTGTTGGTTTGTACCTTGAAATATAATTTACTAAAATGCTAGGGTTGTATAATATTTTCTCAATAAATTAATTATTTTCCAAAAATAATAGGTTTGAAATTTATAAATAGTATTATATATATTATATAGTTTATAAAATAATTGACTTTATTTTGAAAAGTTGTATTTCAGATAGGGTAGCTTAGAGTAGTTTGATAAAAGCTAAAGCTAAAAAAAAATAATTGAAGCATAAGATTCAAAACTAATGTTTAAAAAATTATTTTTTCTATAGATTTTTGGCTAAATCAAATGGTTGAAATTGAAGTAAAGAAGCGTTTGATTGCAGAACGACATCATTGTCCAAATTGTAGTCAAAGCTATAAGTACAAAGGAGGGCTTCGTAGACATCTAGATTTTGAATGCGGTAAAAAACCCCAGTTCTTGTGTCCAGAATGTCCTAAAGAATTTTCTAGGAAAGACAAACTTCTTAGACACAGGAAAAATGTCCACTGCAGGACAAACGACTTAAATATATTTTAATATTAACATTGAAATTTTATTATTGCCTTTAATTAACAAGAATAGATATTTTTATTTGTTTATATTTGTTGTAACTAATATTGTTTTAACTATTATAATTATTAAATTATTATTGATAATGTAAATTAATAATTACATTTTTATTTTTTATTTTTTATTTATTAATCTTTTGATATTCATGTGTTACTTAAAAAGAGACGCAATATAAGTATACATTTTGTAATTTAATTTGTTTTGCATAAGAAGTTCTAGTTAAATATTTTCTGATGACGTGGCTTCTCTTAAATAATGAATAATTACTTTTATGATGAAAACTATTATATTAAAATTGTTGCTATAAAAAACAATTTGATGGTATAATTTCTGTATTGTTTAAAGACTTTATTCTTATACTATACATTCACTCTACATTCATATTACACTTTTAATTAAAACGATTATTATTTTTATTTAAATTAACATTTGTTGTATTATAACTAAATAATAATAAATGAATATTTCAAAAATAAATATAATTGTTTTTTTTTAATTTTTTTTTTAAATTTTAATGCTTATTTTTTGCTTTTCTTCTATATACTATTTCTTAAAAATATTATATTTTCACTTCATAATAATTAACAATTAACTGTCTATTTTGAAAATGAGAAAAAGACAAGCATCTTATCTAATATCTGTGTTAAACAATTGTTTTAAAGTAAATTGCTTCATTGACACAATATTATTTTTTAAATAGCAAAGACTAGTTTATAATTAAAATTGTAATGCTTTATAAATAACTATTAAGTGAACAATAGACATAGGTACTATGTAGATACTAATAATTGAATATAAACTGTTAATTAATGAATATTGAATTGATATAAGTAACTGTTTTTTTTTATTAATGTCAATTTGAAATGCCAATAGCTTAAACAAAGTTTTAAATAAGAAACTTTTTAAAATGTATTTGACACATCGATTTAGTTATAAAACGACTGGAATTTTCAGATGAATTATACAACAATATTTTGGAAAATAGCCGTCATCTATGTCCCAATGGCTGTGGTCGTCATTACAAAAGAAAAGGTCACTTGAATTACCATTTGAAATTTGAATGCGGTGTTCAAGCTCAATTCAAATGTCCATATTGTAATAAAATGTCTAATCGAAAATCAAATCTAAAAACCCATGTTATATGTGTACATAAAGTTTCATTTGATGATACTTTGTTTTCTAATGATTAATTATGTTAAAAAAATTAGTGATATATTCAAGCACATTATCTTATAATAAAGATTATGTTGTTCAGTATCATAATTTATAATTATGTTATTATTATTATCAGTATGTAAGCAGCTAGAATTTTTATGATTTTGTTACTTTTATAATAACTAATTTTGTAAAATATAATATTGAATATTTTGAAAATGGGTTCAAAAAATGTTTTAGAAATATATTAGCTATATAAAATGTATATTTGATGTATAAAAAAATGATAATATTTAAGTGGGAAGTATAATATGTTTATTGTTAGTACTGATTTATAACGTTATATTTACATAAATAAAATTTACATTTTTATTTTTAAAGCATAAATAGCGAGAAGTTAAAATTATTAGACATTCAATTAAAATAGAACTATAATATACAATGATTTATATGAATGACCCAGCTTTGCACTGATCAGGTTTGGCCGGGTTATTGATTTTAACGGATTACTACTTTACATGAACTATACAATTGGCGGTGACATCTGCCTTAATGCAAAATTAATCAGTCTGAACTCAGAACACAACATTTGTTTTCAATTCCTTTCTTATTGCATACATCTAGAGTAATAAAATAACAATCATTTAAAATTTCAAGTTCATATGTTTCGTTGTTTTTGTAATGATCATTATATGTAATATGATCAATGATCATGGTGATGTAACTACTTAGTTACTTTAATCATGTTCTATTTACTGTATTAGTTTCTCTGTGGTAACGGGAACTCGGTTAGACAAAAAATCATCGGTTATATCAGTAGCGAAAACATATTCATGCAATATATTATAAGAATATGACTTCAATCAGTCATTATTAAAATTAACATATTAAACTAAATAAAATATGATCTAAGTAACCAAAAAATAAATAAATGTATAGGTACACGCATATTCAGCCCCAAGTACTAAATACTACTTATACTGGTCAAATCAAGGATTTCAATAAGTAAAAACTTTTTTTGTACAACTACAGCCATTTTGCGAAAATCCCGTGTCCATTGGTCCAGTTGTTCAAAAGTTACATGGTTACTTACTGAGTACACTAGAATTATGTAGGTACATAAAGATATAAGATAGTCACTGAAGATCCTGTTTTTTGTTAACTATACATTGTGAAATAGATAATAACTGTCAAATATCCTTAGGACTTAAGTGTATTTAAGCCTTAAGGGCTATTTTGCTTCCAAGTATGATTTTACGACTTCTATAATTTAAATGTTTTTAAATTATGTAAGTATATTACATTAAATTGTATGCTTATTTAATTTGTATAATCTCCAAACATATTTGATCTATGTCTATGCAAATAAAGCATATTATTTTATGATATAAAAACTTAAGATATGGATAATTTTTAATTTACAGATGTATTACGCAGCGATATTTTGAGAAACGGTTGTCATCTATGTCCCAATGGCTGGGGTCGTCATTATAAAAGGAAAGGTCACATGAATTATTATTTGAAATTTGAATGTGGTGTTTGTCCTCAATTCAAATGTCCTTATTGCAGTAAATTATTTGGTCAGAAATCTAGTCTGAAAACACATATTGTATGTATACATAAAGTCGTATTTCATTCTACCTTCATAATTTCTCCTAATAATTAAATATTAATAAAACTATTTTCTACAATAATTTTATTCTGTAAGAGTTGTTAAATAAATCTTGCTGTGATCATTTTTGTAGATTTAAAATATACTTAATTTGTTATTTTTTGGGTAAAGTTTTTTTTATCCATATAACACGTTAATTATAAAAATAATACATTTTTTTAAATTTTATTTTATTTTTGATTTCTTGGTACAACATCAACTACAACACTTATTAGTAGACTTTGTTACGCACTATCCACGGTTTATATTTCAGGAATACAAGATTTTTCATAAGATTTTTTTTTTTACTTGGTTGTTATTCTATACATATTAACCTTAGCTACTAAAAACATACTTATATTATATCAAGTACTCATATTAGCATTTAATAGAAATTTCATAATTTTGGAAATTTTTTGGAAAAGTTTGAATATTAAAAATTTGATTTACGAATTAAGAAATTTGGTTGTACTACTACATCGACCATCTTATAATTATAAGCTGATGACTTCTTTTACCCAGAATCGTTTTTTTGAGAGCAATGGCCTATGTTGATTTCAAGTTCAAAAGACCGTGGAGTTTTGTCCGTTTTTAGGTGTCCATTGGTCCTTGACACATGTGAGTATTAAACTAATTGTATCGATCCTTGCAAAGCTTTATGACTAGATAAAATTACCTATTTATTAACAAATTGAATATATTATAAAAAGGTTAAAAATATGTATTAGTATTTGATTGTCAATCAATAAATTAAATTAGACTTACCAAATTTTAAATTTAAATAGGACTTTCATCAATTGGACCAATAAATAGATTTGTATACCCGAAAAATTGTGTTAAATAACTATCAATGGAAACCTCTTTTATATTATTTCAAACTTGAATGAGGTGTTACTCCGAGATTCCAATATTCATACTGTGGTAAATTATTTCATCAAAAACCTTATTTGAAGACCTATGATTTGCCTGTTCCTAAGTTTCAACAACAGCGCAATAATTTACTAAGAACAATGAATTGAATCATTTATAATATTTATTATTCCTAATTATGTGTATCAATGCTGATTAAAATTTGTCCAATTAAATTATATTATGTTAAGCTTGTGTGTATTTTAATTATTTTTATTGCTAGTTGTATAAGGAAGTATTGTACTGATAATTTATGTTTAAGCCATTTATACAATTTGTTTGGTTTTTAAAAATACTGAAAATAAGTATGAAACATTTTTCTTTATAAGGAATATGACCTATTCATGTGTTTTATTTATGAGAAATTATATAATATTTAAAAGGTTTATTATTTAATGTATAATATAATATAATATATTTACAAAATACAGTGTTTTAATTAAAGTTATGAACATTTAACTTAAGTTAAATAAGTATATACATTCAATTTATGTTTTAATTGTTTTGGTTTTGTTTGATTTATGAATAATTTTAATTACAATTTAACTCTTTTTTACGAGGACAGTAGAAACTAATACTTTATCCCTATGTTTTTAAAATTTACATAGGATTATTATCAAATGGATCAATCAGTAGACTTGTATGTCCCAGAGAGTGCGATAGAAGCTATAAATGGAAAATGCATTTAAACAATCATCTGAGATATGAGTATGGTATTGATCCTAAATTCAAATCTCCATATTGTAATCAAGATTTTAATTTGAAAACTTACTTTAAAATTACACATTGCTTGCTTATGTTCATAAAATTTTACTTGGTAAAGTATTCTTAGATAATGAAAAGACATAAAATTGTTTTGTTGTAGTAACTTACAACTAATGTGTTAAATTATTTACATATGTATAATATGTATTATATACCACATATTATATACCAGTATATATTTGTGGTAGTTATTATTAGTAGGTATCTATATACTGTTTGTATTAATTAACTATATTGTATATGTATAACTAATGTTCTATAGTTCACTGATATGTTTTATTTTGTAAAAAAAAAAAAAAGGAATCCAAAAAATTTCTATCATTATTTGTTGTATTATTTTTGATTATAATTTAAAAGTATGATGGTTTAATTATAAATGACAGCATTTTAATAAAAACTAGTAATTTTAAATTAAATTAAATTTATAAAAATTAAAAATAATTTTTCTGATTTTAAATGTGTTAATATAAAAATGAAAAAAGTTGTTTTCCGTAGTTGTATCACCTTATTTTTGTGTTTTAATTTATTAAACTACGAAGAGCAGGTTCATTTAATGGATTTGTCATTATACCTATGTAGTGTTATTTACATATTTTAAGAATTTTGTGTTTCCCATTTATTATTTTCATCAAGAAAAAAAATATATGTATACTGTAATTATATAAAAAGGAATGTTTAGGCATGATAAAATGTATAATTGAAAAATGAAAACATAATCAATTTCATTTTTCCTAATTTATTCAGGTATATTTTATTTTATAAGTATTTCATATATATGTTTCTGATATATTGTGTTATATGTGAAAGAGAAAATATCAAAGAGTTTTTGGTATAATGGTGAGATTACTTATATTGGTGGTATTTCATATTAATTTAATTGAAATTTAAGGTTTATTATTCCTTTATAAGAACCATAAATTATTAGAGTTTTCATTCAAAACACAAACTTAGTATGATGAAGTTATATTTAATAAGTAATCTTTACTAATAGCTTTGTTTTGTTATCAATACTGCTTAAATACAGATACCTATTATAATACAGTTTTAACTTTTAAATGTTATTAGGAAGAACTTTATCAGTTGGACCAAGGAATAGAATCATATGTCCCAGAAAGTGCGGTAGAAGCTATAAATGGAAAACGCATTTAAATAATCATTTGAAATATGAATGTGGTGTTGATCCTAAATTCAGATGTCCATATTGCAATAAATTGTCTAATCAGAAGTCTAATCTAAAAAAGCATATCTTGTGTATACATAAAGTTATAGTCAACGATAATTTGGTTTAGAATTGTAATAATGAACTATTTGGATAAAGTAATTAATATGTAAAACTATCCATTTTTATAGTATAAGTTGACTATTAATATAATTGATGTTGTTTAAGTGTAGTTCAAATATTGTTAGTGTGTTTGTATGTTGTTTAATATTAATAGCTGTTTGTCTAATAAACTATTTGATATACGATGAATAAGATACAGAAAATGTGTAATATTGTATGATATGCTAGTAAAAGAAGAATGGAAAAACTTCTTTATTCAATTATTTAATAAACTTGTAATTTTTACTGTAATGTGCCTAACCCTCAATTTCATCAACAAAGTAATTGTTCAATATTAAATGGCTATACTCGTATGTGTTGATTGATACATATAGCAATTTAATTAAAAATAAAACATGCGTAAAATAAGTGATTGTTTATGTTTTAAAAGGGACATTTTCTACTTTTATGCATATAAAATAAAAAATGAATGTCAATGTATTAATTTACAATTATTTATAATTTTGATTATACATTTTGTGTATTGCATTTTATGTTATAGTTTATATTTTAATTTTTCTATATATTTTAATAAAATAATATCCCTTGGCTAAATTATAATTTTAATTTAATATTTATGGATTTTAAAATATAAAAAGATATATATAGGTTTCAATGTTTTTATATGAATACTTATAACATTTTAATATGTTGTATAAATTACCTTTTCCCCCCTGCTTAAACTAAGGATCAGGTTTATCACAATACTTCCACTGTATTTAAGTTACCTACCTCATATTGTACAAAACAAAAACATTATATTGACATAGAATAGCATAGAAAATTAAAAACTATGTATTAATTTATTATCTTATGATGCTTAGTAAATATGTTAGTATTTTAAATAGTATATACTTAAAAGAATCACATACAGTTGAAAATTAAAATAGTTTTGTTACACATTTACAGTTTATTAAATTAACATGCTTAAACATTTGTAATTCTTTATTCTCGTAAAATTATGTTTGTATTAATCGATGTTTTCTTATTTTAGGGTTGCAGCGAAGATATATTTGTCCTTACACATGTGGACATAGTTATACAAGAAAAGATAATTTGACTCGACACATGAAGACTAAATGTGGTGTTTTGAAAACATTTATGTGTCAGATATGTAAAAAATCTTTTGCTCGAAATGATGCACTTAAAAATCATTTTAAATGTGTCCATATATATAAATTAGTTATTAATAACAACAGTTGATAATTAAAATTAATCATTAAACTTAAACCGAAGTTTTTTTTTTTTAAAACAATTATTATTTATAATGAATTGTGTAGAATTTTCGTTAGTGCTTTCTTAATGTATTTAAAAATCAATGATTTTTTAAAAAAATATTACATGGTTATTTGAATATGACTTTTTTATGTTTCATACAGAAAATAGTATTAGGACTGGAACCAGATATTATTGTCATAATTGTGGACGAAATTATAACAGAAGAAACAACTTACTTCGTCACATGAACTTGGAGTGTGGTGTTCCAAAGAAGTTTACATGTCCAGTGTGCAATAAGGCTTTTGCTCGAAATAATGAACTCAAAAAGCATTTATTGTCTGTACATAGAACATACCATATACCAAATGCATAGGTAATCAATGAATCGGATACTATACAGAAAAGGATATCACTTCCATGTGTTTTCTTTGTCTTACTAACGTACAGGCGTACAGCAGCAAATGTTCGTTCAGTAACTCAAATGTTATGTTTTTAGTTTTAATATTAGAGTAAACTGACATATTATTATCAAACATAAAGTTAAGAAGATGATCGGTGTTTTGTCGGTTGGGGTTTCCATAATATTAAGCGAGTAATGAGTTTTTTAAATCGTAATATTTCACTTATCTCGTTTAATGTTTAAAATATCGTAAAAAGCCTACCAACAAAACGTGGACATTTTTCTTCACTTTATGTTTGATAATGGGTTAGTTTACTCTAATATTAAAACTACCAACATTACATTTGGGCTACTGAACTCAAATTTGCCATGTTGTATGTTTCTAATATGGCGACTTCACACGAGAGTGAGGCTTCCTCTTAATATGAACGTAATAATATAATATGCATTATGTACTAATGTCAAGTCAATGATCTGGGTAAACATTTTATTTATTTTTAACATTTTATTATAAACAATTTGTGTATTTATTTGAATGTTACTGATATTATTATATTATATTATATTAATATAAATTTCATGAAAAATTTATTTTTCATTTCAATAGTTGTATCATAGATTATATATGTATATTACATTTTTCCTATGGTTGTGCATACTAATGCTTCAGTATGAAAAGTTTATAATTATAACAAATTATTTTGATTTTATATTATGATTAGGTTGATTTCTTATTTTTTTTTTTTTTATTCTGAGTGAAACGAGGAATGCAATCAATTAATCGTGTATACGATTTCGACCAGAAGGTTTAGCATATTGCGTACAAACTTCGTATTTTTCTGATACATAATTTCATTTAGTTGGTACTTTCTCTGGTATTTCTTAATAGTTTTTCTCAATTATTCGAAAAACTCTGAAAAAAATTGCAAAAAACTTCAACCGAGATCGAAAGTCGAATTCTGCACCGTCTAGTATATTTCGTCACGCACTATCCACTTGTTTATTTTTCATGGGTAGGTACAAGATTTTTTATAAGATTTTCTTTATTTGGTTGATACACTATAAACATTAATCGTAGTGACTGGTGACTAGAGACATACTTATACTATCGATACTTTATCGAGTACTTTTATATTAGCATTTAATAGACATTTCATAATTTTCGAGCATTTTTCTTTTTATTTGCAAAAGTAAGAACATTAAAAGTTCAACCTACCTTATTAAGAAATTTGGTTCTACTGCTATATCGACTATCTTTGGAAATATAAACTGATTCACCCGACCTTTTTCACTCAGAATCGTTTTTTTGAGAACAATGGTACATTGGTTTCAAGTTTATAAGACCAATTCCTATATCTCATCCGACCGTGGAGTCTCATCCTACCCAGGAGTTTCGTCCGTTTTTTACAGGTAATTGTAATTGTATTTTGATTTATAAATGTTAAATGCTACTATATAATATTATTTAATATTTAGTGTAGTTGATATTTATACAACTAGGTAGTATAAATTATTTTATCAGATTTAAATGCACGAGGATTTGTGAAACAGTAAAAAATTGAATATTATTTTCATAGTACTGACTAAAAACTATTATGTGAAAACATATTTTGCTTTTTATTGCTTTTATAAATAATTTTGTTCTGGGGCTATTAATTATTTGCCAGCCAATCAATCAATTTGCACATTTCAGATACATTGCGATATTACTGTTCAAATTCTTGTGGTCGAAGCTATAGCAGAAGGGACAATATGCAACGCCATGTAAAATTTGAATGTGGTGTACCTAAACAATTTATGTGCTCATATTGTGGAAAAGATTATGTGTATAGAAGTGGTCTAAAACAGCATGTGTATCTTGTCCACGGAACCAACCATAATATTTGATTAATTTTCACACAAACAAAACATTTTGATTTTGTAAAATAAATGTTTTTGTAATTAATACTAGGATACATTTATATATTTGTATTAAAATCCTTTATTGAGTTCCTTTTTTTTTATAAAAATGTTTATATATTGTCTTAACCGAGTGGGTTCAAGCGGCGGTTTCGCTTTCCGGACTGTACCACAGTCCCGAGAGAATAAACCCCCTCCCCCCACCCGACCAACTGTTTTAAAATACGAGTTCCAATATAACTTTTTTAACTGTACTCCTACCATACGACACATACCAATTAAAGGAGGCTAATGACATTGTTGTCAAAGCCCCCCCCCCTACACAATTTTATGTTTATATTTTTAGTAGATTTGTTGCCTTATTAAAGCCACTATTATTAATAATTTTAGCTTGTTATTTGTTTTCATTAAAAGTAAGCTATAATTTTTATATATTTTATCAACTTAAAATTTGTATTGTTATTATTTATTAGGGCTATTATTATTGTCTTCAATCGACCGATTCTATTGTCCTCGAGGATGTGGCAGAAGTTATAAAAGGAAAGATCATTGTTGGCGACACATTAAGTATGAGTGTGGAGTACCGAGACAGTTCAAGTGCTTATATTGTTCAAGGAGTTTTGCCCACAATAGCGCTTTAAAAAAACATGTTGTAGTTGTTCATAAAATATCACCAGATTTAGGGAGTTAGATATGTAAATGGGAATTCAGTAAAATATAGTCTTAACATGATTTAATTTGACTAAATAATGTTGATTATGTTCAGGGCTCGGAACTTTATGCATTTGCATCTTTCTCAGGAAGCTGCATATTTCAAATCTGATTTGATACAAATTCGTTTCATTGACCATACAATTGAAATACAAACATTTATGTTGCATATTTTTCCATATTTTACTAAATTTATATGATTTTGCATATTTAATTATTTTGAGTATATAAATGCATTTTATGTTAAAAACGTATTATAAATCAACATTGGTTAGGTTAAGCAAGTTTTCAATAATTTAATATTTTAAATTAAACGATTTACAAATAAATAGTCTCCTCACACCAGGCCTTTTCCAAGAGCTGTAATTTTTGTTGTCGGTGACGCTCGCCCGTACAGTTTATAAAGTTTATACTTTATACTAAGAAAATAAGAATAGGCCGTAACTCGTAATCGTTATGACCGGCTAGGTTTTCATATTAATATTAAAGTTAGATCAAATTAATCAAAATAACCATATGACAATGATATTGTATTGTGTTGTTCGTGTGTCGAAAACATATTCAATAACGGCGGTTTGTTACTTTAATAAATTTATAAAATATTTATTTATTGTTCGCTTACCGTGCTCAATTACCGCTTATGTTTCACGTAAAATTGTGATTTTAATATTTGTCATGTATGATTCAGTATAACAGCTTCAAATCATCAAAAGAAAAATATAAATAAAATATTTATGATTCAAAAATAATTTTTTTTTAATAATTTTACTTTAAAATATATATTTTTAACAAAATAATAAATGCATATTATACTGCATATTTGAGTTTTTTTAATGTATACGTATGCACATATTTCATTGTTTTTTAGTGCATAAAGTTTCCGAGCCCTGATTATGTTATATGATAATATGATATCGATATGATTTTTTTAGTATATTTACTGAAACTAATTAGTTAAATCATAAAATGTTTTATACATGTATAGTTTTTGTGTTTTATGTTAACATGTTATTTTATTTTTATATGGAAGTGACTAAATCAAAATAAACATTAATGTATTGGCAACGCGCAATTTCTTGGCTACCACATCTTTTCTCTCCGCCCGCGATTTTACACCTAGTAGATGTTAGATATATCCTCGTTATATGGCTAGGAGAGATAACTCATCAGTCATCACGCAGTTTTCCATCTTCAGTGTATATGATGTGTAATGTTTTCACCGTGGGGAACATACTCAACATTTTATTCAATTTATTGCTCAAGGTAATTTCCCACACAGGAAAAAATTAAGATGACTTAGTGTTTTTGTTGTACAAACCTCTTTTAAACATGCATTTGGAGACTATACATTATAATGTACCTATGAGTACACAATATATTTTACATAGATACTTTATGTCACTCACAAAGTAGCAACAACCGAAAACATAAGAATATTTAATTTAATAAAGTAAAACCAGATGAAATGTCATAGTCTTTCAGAATTACATTTTAAAACATGCGCAGGAGACCAAAACCAAATTTTGTGAAATATATTTTTGAGATTACAGTGTTTGAAAATGTTAATGCTACAAAGATTTAATATTATTTTAAGTAGGTATATGTAAAAGTATTCGTTTACACTGTGCATTAATCATTGAACCTATTTTATTCTGTTTGATATTTTACTTAGGAATATTTTTAAATAAAATGTACTTAAATATTTCATAGTAATTGCGTATTTTTATTTTAGACTCTAATTTTCGATGTGGAATTATTATGTCTTAGACAGCGTGGAAGAAGTTGCAAAATGAAAATCAATTTGATGTGGATAATATGTACGAGGAGCTACAATAAAAAAACAGTTAATGTATTTTAGAAATTTAAGAAATATAATTATTATCTACCTATACAAGATGAATTATAATTTGTAATACATAATAAAGTTTTTTTGGACAAATCGGTTTATAGATCATTATTTCTTCTATACTTAATATTTTACTCAATATTAGTCTCAAAAAAAAATATATACAAGCTTTATAATATTTAATGGCTTACTGTAAGTTATGGTACCCTAGGTTATGTTTTTAGTTGATTACAGATATTATCATCATTTTGAGAACCTAATTAAATTTAGTAGAACATGTAATGTACCTTCTACCTTATTAAAATATAAATTATAAAATCTTGAACAAATTATGAGCTAATTGTTAATTTTATATGTTTTCTTTATTTTTTGTCAATTTTAAATGTCTTCTATGTACATTGCTCTTTTCAAGCGAAGCGTAGACATTTTTTGATAAAATCAAGTGTTTCCGTGATATCGGTTAAACAATGTTAGTTATTTCATCATAACTCAAAATTTAATAAATTGGAGGGAATTAAAATTTTTATAGAACACTTATATTATACACATTTTCTAGGGATTGTGTAAATTTAAAATTATTTCAATAATTTTTATGATATTTATAGGTATTTTAAATTTAGATAAAATAGATAAAATGACAATCAAGACTATCATTTTTTTTATTGAAATACTTGTTTTAAAAGTTATCGTTTTGCTTTTCAATAAATATAAACATAAACTGATCCTCAAACGACCTCTTTCACTGATAATCATGTTTTCGAAAGCAATGCGACATTAATTTCAAATTTAAAATACCAATACAGCAGTATAGTTCACCCATCCCTGTAACTCACCATACCGTGGAGTCACCTGACCTAAGAGTCTCGCCTTTTTTAAAAATAACATGGCTAGAAAATAAATTTAAAAAAATTTATAGTTATCACTAAAACACACATGAAAAAAATTACCAACGTTTGTACATAACGTACATACGTATTGTATCATATTATATAAAATCTAAGAAAACTCTCAAATTTCAAATGGCTATAAATACTACAAAAAAATTTCAAAATCGTTAAAAATTCAAACCATCTCTAGAGAATAGCCACATTAATATTTGGTGAACACTTTTAAACAAAGACCTTTTCCGAAAGATTGAGACTATTTTTTACGAATTTTATAGGAAAATGGTGTATATTCATGGTTTTCAAAAAATATTTTAGAGAACTTGTAAAATATGTATGTAGTTTATCCAGTAGCATGCATGCGTGGACGTGTGCGATATTTGCATTGCTATACACTATGATTATTAGTTTGTATAATGATATGGATATCCTATTGTTTCACTTTAATAAAATGCATGTGCAAAATAAAAGATGTGTTACAACTTACGAATGATGTACTTAGAAATGGTATTACTACTTTTGAATAGTCATATAATGTTCGTTATTTACTAATATATAGTTATGAGTTATGACCTATGACAATAATAATTTTATGGCCGTCGCAAATTTTTTGTTTCCTGTTATTAATAAGTAATATAATTTTTCTTTTTAAACTTGGAACACATATGAGTACACTAATCATTTTTTACACTTATCCGATTTTCATGTATACTTAATTTAAAAATCACATGGCCAAAATTTGAAAGTAAATTATGACTGATATAGCTGGTAACATACATAAATATACCAAATATTCAATGAATCATTCCTGCTGTTCGTTCTCGATAATATGATTGATTTGAATTTTAAACACGGCTCATTAACAAATAAATAGTATTTACGATATAAAAACAAATCTATTATATTTATTTATATTGTATTTTGGTTTTTAGTCCCTAATTTATATATATATATTAGAGATTTTGTAGTATTTGAGCATTGCGTGTAAGGAAGCCGCTTTAATATTCTTATTTTGAGCCGTTAACTATAATTGCGATGTTCTTTATAATAGTATTATATTTAATTAATAGTATAATGATAAAGTAT
Source organism: Periphyllus acericola (assembly GCA_949715065.1). Classification (NCBI taxonomy): domain Eukaryota; kingdom Metazoa; phylum Arthropoda; class Insecta; order Hemiptera; family Aphididae; genus Periphyllus; species Periphyllus acericola. Next base: position 17,358,230 of record OX454271.1, on the reverse strand, counting down.
GTCTTAGTTGTTCTAGGCAATTGCGAAGAATCGACAAAAAAATGGGCGTGTATGAATTGCAGTCGTAGCTATAAGAATAAATATCACTTAGTTCGACATATCAAATACGAATGTGGGATTTCAGGACTGTTCGTGTGTAATTATTGCAATAAATTATTCAAACACTCACATCAGTTAAAAGGACATCTTGCATTAATTCACAGAATTATAACATAAGCTTTTTGTTTATCAAAATATTATTGATTTAATTATGGCTTAATAACATTTTAAATGTTATGTGCGATTTAATGAAATAAGTATTTCATCGGTTTATAATAATTTGATAAATTAACTCAATCTACATGAATTTACCTCAGTTACAAATATACGAGTAGCTTTAAAGTACCTGCTACATACCTAATAATATAATAAAAATTGTAATTAAATATATAATCTAAACTAATCATGGTATTTTAAAAATTATATTTGTTCATGAAAGTTATTACTTTTTCATAAAATGGTGTGGTAATACATTAACCTATCACAGTCAAATTTTTTGTTTTACATTTTTTCCTGTGTTATTTCCTATCTTTTTTTTGTGTGAAAGAATTTCCTAAATTATAGTAGGTAACCAGATTTACCTATGTATCAATTTAATTGTTTTTATTCGTATTATTGTAGATACTATGTTTCTGTTTACTTTTATATTATTGCTTTACTTAAAGTTAGTTTTATTTTCAATCGTTAATTTTTATAATGAATTGTATTTTTTCAGTACCCGAGAAAATTTTTATTAACCAATTAAAAGTGTTGGCTATAAATGATCCCGCGGGATGCCCTAATAATTGCGGCCGTGCGTATAAAGGATCACGTCGTAAACACTCATTGAAGCGTCATTTATTGTTCGAATGTGGCAAACCACCTCAGTTCCAATGTATGGTTTGTTTTAAAAGATTTACTAACAAAAAAAGTATGCAGTATCATTTAGCAGCTATCCACAAAATTATTAATCACTAAAAAAAACTGATAAGAAACTTATTATACCATCAGAACAAAGTGATGTGTTATGAAAAAAAGATTTGAAAGTACCTATATCATGTGTTGTTACAATTATGTAAAATATGTAATGCTATTTATAATATTGATGCACTCTCTAATTTTATGAGGTTTATTGTGACTTCACAGACTTTTCATCTACCCTCCTTTTCACATTTCGTGCAGTCGGGCGTAACTATTTTCCAAAGTAGCTATTCTGACCTGGGCTATTCTTTCCCCAACATCCTCCTCCTACTCCTTAATTCCCATTCCACATCGGTCATATCCTTAATCGTCAATTGAACCCTTAGTGCCTCCTTATTGAATTGTTCTTATGTTTTATGTATTTATGTAATCTATGTTAATGTATCTATGATCTATGTATTATGTATAGGTATATCATATAATATGTTGCATCTTTGATTTAATATCGTAGAGCAAAAGCTTACATTTATAAAAAAAAGAAATACTGTTATTTGATAAATGATTAATAGTTATTTAATTAATTAATTAAATTGAAGTATATGTTTGTAAAAATTAACTTAAGTATAACTAATAGTAGTTGAAGTTGTTTCAATTTATTAATTGTGTGAAATAAGGTTTATAAGACTTTAATTTGTTGTAGTAAATTTCTAAATATATAGATTATATGTATTTAATCTAAATTGTTTATGAGATGTGTATTGTATATATTTTAAAAACTTCTTGAATTACAATAATAATTTGTACCTTATGAAATATGGGGTTAAAAAAATTTGAGTCAGTTCAAGTAAGTAAAAACTTCAGAAAGTCTAATTGATTCATCAATTTATTTATTTATTTATTTTTTCTTTGATAAAATAACCTAAACGTTATAGTGACGCTTTGTCTAATAGTGTACTCGTAAGAATGACACTAGCCCATTAATATTAATATATTTCTTATTCTTATTCTATTAACTTTAATCTATTAGTGTTATCAAGTACCTATATATATATCTATATATTTTTAAACATTCCCGTTGAAAATATGTGGATGTGAAGAAATTGTTGACGTTCATAGAAACACCGTGGAATCATGAATTGTCCACTAAAATAGGATCGTGGTCCACCTTTATTTAAGTCTAAGATATGTTACATATGTGGAGAAATGTTAGCCCAAAAAGTTAACCTGAAGTGTGTATACTCATCTCACGTCTGTACACGTGAGTCCTGTTTCCTATAGCAATCCTACGGTTTTTTCTATTAAGTTTATATTAAGATTTATTGTATGAGTTATAATATTATACCTAGTTTGTTTTAATATATTGATCACTTTAGACAATGCATCCTATAAACTAAGTTAGTTGAACTATTATTTGTTATTACTTAACGCTTTGTGTGGATCAGGTTTTTAATTACATGAATATATATATTCATATAAGACGTCTTTTATTTTATAACTTTATGTTCTTAGGATTTTTGGCTCGTATGAACGAGTTTGTACAAAGTGATCCAGCTTATTGTCCTCGCAATTGCGGTCGGAGCTATAAAGGAAAGTGGCGAAGAACAAATCTTAGAAACCACTTAGTTTACGAGTGTGGATTACCATGTATGTTCAAATGCCATGTATGCAATCGGACATTTAAGCATAAGTGCACTCTCAAGTCACATATGGGATGCAAACATAAAATTGTTATTGGAAAAGAATACCAAATACAGTTACAATAATGACATTTTAATAATAATAACATTTTTTTTTGATATTATCCATTAAAGTTTCATACGAAATGTTTATTTTTAAATTGTATTATTAGTTAAATCAATAGGACTAAAACTATGGGTATTATTTTTCAAAATAATATCTCATGCATAATGTTCAGCAATATATTTGGAACAAAAAATTATTCACATTCCATCATTTTACATTTATCACTATCAAGTTAACAAATTTTGCATTTACATTTTATTCAGTATAAAATTTAAACTTTTTGATATTGACAGTGAGAATATTAAAAAATGAATTATTAAAAAATGTAAAATTAACTTAATTTACCTTCAATCATGAAGTGAGGGTATTATATTCCTTGGTATATTTGTTTTAAAGAAATTATGTATCAATTTTATTCTTAAAAGGATCATTTTATTTATTAATAATTATAATCATTAGTATTATAAATTTATATTTACATTATTTATTGTACTAATAAATAATTTGCTTATTATATCATAATATTTAAGCTCTATAAAAAAATAATGAATAAAATAATTTTAATCCAAGACTTCTATATTTTATGTTAGCATTTATTTTATTTTTGTTGATTATGCAAATTTGAAGTACATTAAAGTTTTTAATCCAAATGTGACAAGTTCATCAAACAAGTGAAATGTTGAATGAACTACTGTTTTTATTTTAAAAAATATTGTTCATAAATTATGTTAAGGGAAAATATGCTAATAATAGTAACAATTTACTATTATATGCCTACTATAATTTTTTTTATTTAGTTACTTAATAGTAGGTATTTCATAAAAATTGACTCTGTTTATTATTGCAATTATTTTGTACCTTCATATTAAATAAATAATAATGTTTTATATCTTATATTACAAATATTTATTTTTAAATGTATAATTTATTTGATTTCAAATTACCAAGTATCGCAAGATTTTTAAAATATCCAATGTTTTTATTTGTGTTTACAGTAAACCTATATAAATGTGTTAACTATCTATAAGGTTATTATAATACATAATTTATTAAATTAAACAATTTATGTGATTACAGATTATTTAAATTGTGTGTGTGTGTGTATATTTAAAATTGTTGAAATATTTTGAATTTGTAATTGTTAATTACATTGATTAATTTAATCATGTGATAAACGCACAGAAAATATTAATGTTGGTGAAATGTGTAATACAATAGTATACAATGTGATTTTTAGACGTGCTCATCACCTTCTTTTTGGTCTTGAAAATACTTAAATTTGAATTTTTTTTACTGTCCAAGTTGACATAAAAACTATGTTTTCCACAATAGTTTTTTTCGTGACACCTTAAGTATGTCCTGTGGTGATACAAATTTTTGTTTTTTATATATACATTTTGATGTACCAAAATCAAAATTCAAACGACTACTTTTTAATTTTCTAAGTATTAAAAAAATAGCATAATAATACCTTATATTATGATACAATTTGTAATAATATGATATCACTAATTGCTTTTAATTTGAGATGAACGTAAATTTCAAACTTTTCAAACGCAATTTTAATAACTCCAAAAGTATTGGCCCCAATTTTGGCCACGTCACATCAAAAATTCTAGAAAAATGAAATGCATAATATTTTGCGTAAGATTATTACCTATAACCTATAATTTGAACGCGCCTTAAAAATTGATGTATAGTTATTTTAAGAAAGAAGAAACCTGTCTATTTTTTGTAGTTCCTAAACATTAAAATGTTTATTAAATAATTAGTTATTAAAACATAACTTCATATTTTATGAATAATACATAATTATAATATTAATTTTTAAAACTCTTTACATTTTTGTATCTACCTATCTATCAATTATGTACGTAAACTAGAATACATTTTAAGAATATTATTTGGATATAAAGTATTACAAACCTTTAATATTATACTAAAAATGTATTTATTTTTGATTTACTACTTAAATATAATACTTAAATTTATTTGGTGTTTATATAATTTATTTTGTACGGATATATGAAATTAGAAATTAATTATTACAAATTTTTTCCAGTGAGTTGCAAAATAAACTTTTGGATGGACTGGTTGTTTGATCTGGCCGTTTGTCCTAACTTATATGGTTGTCAGTACAGAGGAAAAAGTCGGAAATCAAATTTAAAATTCCATTTTAAGTATGAATGCGATGAACTACTGCAGCTCTGATGAGGTGAATACTACCAAATGTTTATTTACCAGTCACATTTGATCATTTGATAGGACACATTAATAGTGTACACGGAGAAATTGTTGAAAAAAAGAATGGCAAATGAAACCGTTTTGGAGCATTTTTATAAAATAAATCCAACGTAAATACTCTATAGTGATAATTTAGTTTAAGATCACCTATAGTGCAATATTATTATATTTTCAATAAATAATGATCGATTTAATTTGTATTTTTATTTATAACGGTGTGATGTATGTATGTATTTAATATTTACCATTTATACTGTAAACCTTTTTTTTGAGTAATCATTGGGAAAGAATTTACATGATCGTATTAAATACGATTCAGAAGTTGGAATTCAGAATTAGTTGAACGATTGAAATCGAAGTGTTAGACCTTATCCAATGTTACTTGGACATTGTTATCTGCACTTAACAGAATATAATATTAAACTACCTGCTTACTTTCAATAATAATTCATGATCTGGTGATTGGTTGCATGATATTTCTATTTAAAAACTTTAGTGTACTTAAATCTGATTATATTTTTTTTAATAAACATTTTGTAGAGTATTTTATTTATTTTGTAATTGCCAGCATGTTCATAATATACCAACGATTTTATTGAATATCTTCACATATTTTAATGATTCTATGTATATTTTTTAGCGTTAAAGTATTTAATGGCGATATTTCATGAAATACCTAGCTATTACATACATTAACCAAATCAATGCGATATTTACAATGGCGTATTTACGGGGGGGGGGGGGTCCAGGGGTATATAATTATAGTATATTATAATATTTATAATATAATACCTTGACAATTTAAGGATTATTTGCATTGACTTGTGAATGGTTATTCTATATATATATAAATATATTGTATATCAAATTCGTAGACAATAAACATGATGATGGAATTATCGATATTGCTATTATCGTAACACATGTACAACTATTTTATGTATAGGTACCTATCAAAAAATGAAACACGTCATACTATAAAAATTATTTTTTTAAAAATAACATTTGGAACCGTATAAAACCGGAACTCTAACCCTAACCCTTATTTTGAATTTTTTAAAAACCTGAACCAGAACCTGAACCTTTAAATAAAAAAATTGAGAACCGGAACCAGAACCAGAACCGAAAAAACCAAAAGGTACCAGTCCCTGGTTTGCAGTACACCATAGTTATACATTTAACGCATTATATAGCTGCAGTACCTACACGTGTTTTAATTTTTTGATTGAATTTTTTTTTAATTATATTCAATATGGATGAAACAATGATTCTTACGAAACAAAAATTTTACGAATTAATTGAAAAAAGTGAGTACAAAAATAATAGTGCTATTTTATCTAGTGAAAAATATTTAAATTTGATATCTGACGTCAAAAATATGAAAATTAAAAAAACTCAAACCCGTGATTATTGGCTTGCGAAACATTACGATTTAATAACAATAAATGGCGTCGAAACATTAATTTATCCATGTAATGAAAACAATCCTAATTTCAAAATATACGTTATGATGGACGATATGTTTGACATTTTAAACAGTGCTCATAAGTCAATTGGACACGAAGGAAGGGACTGTATGTTATTTGAACTTAATAAAAAATATAAAAATATTACCCAAGCTGATGTGAAGTTGTATTTAAATTTGTATATTCCATGTCAACAGAAAAAAAAATCACAAAAAAAGGTATTGTAGTCAAACCAATGGTTTTAATGATTTTAATAGTCGCTGTCAAATTGATCTTATAGATTTTCAATCACAACCTGATAGAGATTTTTAATTTATATGTGTCTATCAAGATCATTTAACAAAATTTTGTATTTTAAAACCCTTAACTTCAAAACGAGCAGAACAAGTCGCATGTATGTTATTAGATATTTTTTGTTTATTTGGTGCGCCCGCTTCTCTTCAATCTGACAATGGCAGGGAATTTTGTAATGAACTAATTAATTCATTGCGTGAGATGTGGCCTGATTTAAATATCGTTCACGGGAAACCACGGCATAGTCAGTCGCAGGGTAGTGTTGAACGAGCCAATCAAGATATTGAAAATATATTAACAACTTGGATGCAAGATAATAACATCAATAAATGGAGTGAAGGACTTAGATTCGTTCAATTTATGAAAAATAAAGCCTATCATTCTGGAATTAAACGAAGCCCATACAATGCGATGTTTGGAACTGACCCTAAAACTGGCCTAACGTCAAGTATATTGCCACACACTATATTACAAGAAATACCATCAACCGAAAATAGAAAACGCAAACAAACAGAAGAACGACAAAATGCAAGAGACAACTTATAAATACAAGCGAAAAAAATGAAGAATTTATCAAATGCTAAATTTCCAGAAGCAAAAGAAGGTTCAACAGTTCAACTTAAAATTCCTGATGTTGATAGAAGGAGGGGAGATCCTCGATCTTTGTGCAATTCAAAATGTCACCAAAATCAATCGTGTACTAATTTTGACAAATAGTGTGGATAATATAATTGTTATTCATTGTATAACGTAATATAGAAAAAATTGTAAACATGACTAAGATAGATAAAATATTTTTGTATAAATAATTAATAATATTCGTTTATCCACTAGTTATTAATTTAAAATGTAAACACTTTAACGATTCATTATCTGTAATTCTATAATATAACTAGTTTGTTTATGCATTTTCAAGATAAAGTATTTATATAATTTGAATGTAAACACTTTAACTAGAATGTTACGTTAAGGGGGTTGGAAGCGCATACATTTTTCGTCTAAACGACCTAAACGCCTGACAAAAATTTAGGTACTTCCCGTTGTATGATTTTGAAAATTTAAAGATTTTTAAAATCCTTAAAAACCTTACTTTGTATCGGTCGAAACACATTTTTCATATTGAATATTGTTACTTAATTAATTACAATTGAAAATTGACAAATTAATAAAAATTGTAAATTGTTTTTTGTATGAATATCTTGATAAAATTGAAAAATTACTCCTACCGATACAAAGTAAACTTGTCTATAAATCTAAGCCTAACTTTTTTTTTAAATCGGATGGTTGGAAGTACCTTAATTTTTGTCAGGCGTATAGCTCTTTTGGCTATGAATATTTGATCTAATAATGTAATATTTGTTTATGTGCATGCGCGTGCGTACGATGTCTACTATATGTATCGCCGGCGCCCGGCGCGGAATATCCGCGGTAATTGCTTCCGATAAGATAACGGATTTAGTGGAATGACGATTGTAAATTCTTTTTCTCTTTTTGGTTGAAAAACTAATTTAGTTTTGTATTCATATTTCATACTTCATAGTTCATACACGAGACAGACACGAACGTAAATTATTTTTATAATAAATTTTTTTTTTTTTATTGTGACAAATGCCTCGGCAACTAAAGGCCATTGGCTACAAAATTATAATAAATTATTTCCCCATTTAGCTTTCAATAGCCAATAGACTTAGTTAGTTTTTAAAGTTTGACATATATACTTTTGTATAGTATATATTGTCATACTGTATTGTTCCTGTGTAATATCATACAAATATCTAAAAATGGACAAAAATTATCGTTATGGAAATAAACGCATGCCATATTTATGTAAAAAAAAAAGAAATAAAGGCAATATATCAGCGTTCCGTAAATCAATAAATGAACAAGTAATTAGAAAATTATTGATTCAAGATTTGATCAGGGGTTACCAATAAGTTCTGGCATTTTGGATGAGCAAGTATAAGATACGGAAGATATTATAAATTATTTGATATTATAAATATATTTTGTAATGTTATTTGAATATATTTGTACTTTTTTTGTATTTTTATTGTATCCTCAGATCCTCTTACTATTTTAGTGTTTATCATTATTAATTAAGTTCCTACCAATAACTAAGAGTACAATTAATTACACCTAGACCAAAATGTCACTTATAAATATTCCTCAATTATTTTTTTATTTTTAGAATTTTACTATTATCGTTGAATAACCTGTATCACGATTTATAGGACGGTTATCTGAAATTATTCTGTGGTCTCAACACTTCTATTAATTATGGTATCTAATATCTAATAGCCGTTAATCTGACTACTCGGAATCTATAATCGTTATCGTCGGGCCTCTGCGCCCGACAAGTCAACACTAATACTAATGATCGTTTACTACGCACACATGCATACGGCTCGCACGCACGCACTTATAAAATCTGTTTATTATTGCCTATTCTGAACCCCTTAGAAATGACCCACTTGCAATCCCCTTAAATTATAAAATAACTGGTTTAATACTTTAACGGTAACATATTCAATTTAACATTTTCAAATTTTTATACACAATATAAATTTACAAATAATATTTTGATTAAAATTAATTAATTTTTATTATTCTTATTTAGATGTGGTATGTTATATTACAATCGCTTTAATAAATTTCACCATTAACAAGGCTAAATTAATTTCCCATAGCTTTGTAAATTGTAATCTAATTATTTTGTAATTACAATTAATATACGTATTCATACATAACGCAAAAAGTTTGAATGGATCTTAATATGTTTTTTATTTGTCATTTATTGTTGTTTAAGTTTAAATTATTATTATGTACTCGTTGTAATTATTTTATTTTCTACATGAATACATAAACAATACAAATATATATTATTCTTTAATTTCAGTAAAAAGCATAGATCAATTGGAAGCCGTGTCATATTTCGATCCGGCTATATGTCCTAATCAATGTGGTCGTAAATACCGAGGGAAAAATCGAAAATCAAATTTAAAAGCTCATCTTAAGTACGAATGTGGTGTACCACGACAGTTTCTTTGCGAATACTGCCATAGGAGTTTTGTTCATAAAGCTCATTTAAAAGGACACATGGTTATTATTCATGGTGTTGTTATTTAAAGTATATTAACTTAAGTAGGTAATTAGCAGTTCAAGACCTATGGTGGCAACCAACTATTGTATTCAAAATCACTTTTTATAGTCTATTATACTAATTTACCTCGTGCTATTTTATTTTATTTATATTTGTTTATGGTGATACTTATATATTTTTAAATAAAAGAAATATTTCTTAAATTTTCACTTTTGTTAATTTATTACTTATTGTCATGTTTTGCTTGTTTCGTTCCATTGCTTAAATATTTCAGTAAAAATTGTTTTATTCAAGTAATTGACCGGGAAAATTATACGTTAGCTAAATTGAATTCCTTCTCTTGTTGGTGATTTTGCCGATGATAAAGCAATAATATCCAACAATAACGATCCAAACACTGCAAGAACATCTCTCCCTTCTTGAAAAATGGTATAAGAAATGGGGAGTAAAAATAAATGAATCCAAATCTATTCACTGAACCTTCACTCTTAGGAAGAAAAAATGTCCATCTATTATCCTTAACGAACAAACTTTACCTGTAGTACCATGCATTTGCTACCTAGGTATCACCATTGACCAATGTCTTACCTGGGCTCCACATTTACGCAACAAGCTCTTATCCTTAAATAATAGTTTTCGTCTTCTGTGTTCTCTCCTAACTTCCCATCATATTAAATTGCCTACTAAATTATGAATCTATAAACTCTTCCTTAAAACCAATTTGGACGTACGGAATCCGATTATTGAGCTCCGCGTAACCTATAAATATCAACCGCATTCAGCGTTTCCAGTCCAAAACCCTCCGTATTATAACCAAAGCACCCTTCTATATGTCAAATCAGTCCTTACATAATGAGCTTGTCATCTCTCCTCTCAACGATGTAGCAAAGATCTTTTACAGACGTTTTAACTTCAACTTACAAAACCATACAAATCCTTTAATCAAAGATTTGCGTCTATAAACGTACCCGGTAATCCACAAAAAAGGTTGAAAAGGTGGTGGTGTCGGGACCTATCAGCCTAGACTAACGTCTAACCTAGTACCCAAACAACTTTATTCATTTATTTTTTATTTATTTTTTTACTGTGAAAGTACCTTCAATAGAAGGTAACTTTAATCCGTCCTTCATGTCATAAATAATATTTCATCAAATTCACTTATTGTTCAAGTCATGTAATAGATTGTGAATACAAAAATTAAGTAAAAAAAAAAAATTGAATTTAGTTGATAGGTGATCAAGTAATTAAACAAGCAACGTCAAAATGGCCAACTTAACACCAGCATATATAAGATCTTAAGATCATATTGAAAGTATATGCCAGTAAAATAATAGTATTAATTATTAAATGACCTACTAATTAATACGGTTTATGGTTTCGAGGCAAATTATTTAATAATTTTATAATTCATTAACATTTTTAATTATCATTGCTTAAATATATTTAACCATTAACACAGCTAAAATAAACGCTTGAATGCATTTTCAATTGTTTTATTCATATGTCAATAAAATAATAATTTACTATAGACATTTTAGTAAAACACGATAAACTTGATTTCTTGTTAAAAATGTTATGTAGGTAGTTTTTTTATAATATATTCATATTTTATTGTAGGCTATTTTTCCAATCCATGTTGTATATTTGTTTGTCATGTCATTATTTTCATCGCTTACTTATTGTTATTTGATTTTAGTTAACCAATTACTAGAAGCAGCGTCGGATTTTGATCTGGCCCTATATCCAAATCGATGCCGGAAATATAGGTCAAAAACCTATCCTAAGAATAACCGTGACATACATTGGCCATATCAATGTGAGAATTGTCAGAAGAGTTTTAATTATAAATCGCGTTTAAAAGTCCATCTAGGTATAGTTCACGGTATTATATAAATATAATTATTATTATGACTACAGCCTGAAGCAATCACAATTTGAAATATCTGGCCGCAAATTCGTGTAATCCTTTTTATCTAATATATTATATTGCTCTCGAATTTTGATTATTTGTTTAAAATATTATATATGTACTTTTATAAAATAAAAATAAATTTTCATAATTGTTTATTTTAATACACTTTTTCAAATATTTATACGTTAAGTTCTACATAATATTAATTAGATTTTCAAAAATGTATACCAACTATCTATACTAAAACCTTTCTCGGAAGAGAAAACTACCAAACGTTGTATATTAAATTGACCTAGAAAAGGATTAAGGAGGACATTTAGAAATAATATTAATATAACTGAATTGATCTCTATTATAAATTATACAAATTATTTGAAACTTACAAGGACTTTCTTGATTTTTAATGTAATTATACGGTCTCTGGTTGTGAAAATTACCGATGGTGTGCCTGCAGCGATAATATACACATAGGTATCACACTCATAAGTTTCAATGTTATATGATATACTTAACATATCGATTTAGAAGTTAATTGGTAATTTTTATTCTATTATGTACATTTAATTTTTCTATTCTTCTATTCTTCTATTCTATCTCAATAGATAGTATTTGATGTTCTAGGTGGAACTTGCGTTTATATTTGGATTTAAGTATCCTACCTTTAAATGTTTTTCATAATTTGTAGAAATACGTATAGGTAGGTATTTTTCCCGTGATTTTATACACATATCCATATGAAATTGTTTTAAATCATTAATATTTATTTACTTGTTTACTATTGTATTCGGTTCGTAATTATCACTTGCTTTAGTAACAATATTTAGCTATTTTTATAACTAAATTTATCTTAACTTTTGAAAAATAATATTTTTAATTATTTTCAGAATTAAAGAAAATAATGTTGAACGAAACTTTAAAACAAGATCCAGTGGATTGTCCGAATACGTGTGGACGAAGGTATTCGGGAAAGTATAGAAAAACCGTATTAATGAATCATCTCAGATATGAATGTGGAAAAGACCCCATGTTTCAGTGCGAAATTTGTTTTAGGAAATTTCATTTGAAAGGAAATTGCAAAACACATATGTTTACTAAACATAAAATTTTACCAAATATGTAAATATTAAGTAATTTAATTAATTTAATTTTTGTATCCGTATATTTTTGTATAAGTAATATCAAAACTGTTTAATTGTTGCTATTATTAATTATTATATAATTTAATTTATGCATAATAAGAAAACTATAATCTCATCTTGGCTGCTATTTGTTTAGCTTATGATTTATGATTAAATATTACCAAAATTAAACTTAAATTTACTAAGAATTTTTTCAATTTATCGAAGAAAGTCGCCGCATTCGACTGGTGAATTATAGCTATTGGAAAACAGAGAAGGATTACCAGCTACTGAATACAAAATACAAAATATCTACAAGAAATTAATTAAATCAAGTTCTGTTTTTTTGTCTATAGTGATATTATTTTCTACAATATAAGATTTTGTAAAGCTATTAGCAATGATATGTCGTTATACATTTCAATCTATTTAGCATTATATTTAGTTATTTAGTATTATATCTATATGGTATTATGTATCCACACTTAAACTATAATCGAGCCATATCGAAGTAATAGTATGTCTGTTCGTTTATACTATACACATTTGACATTATTAAGTATGAATCGACTCGGTAGAAATATTTGTTAATGTATATCGAAATGTGATTTTGTATATAAAATGTATATTTTCGTAAAAAGATACCATTATTACAACAAACAATTTAAAAAATACTAGCAAATAAAAGTAAATACTTTCCTTATAATTAATTGTATTATATTTATAAGTAATTGTTGTATGACGTAGATATTCTCCAAATGCTTTGTATCTTTTATAATTGGTATTTTAAAATTAATGCATAAACTATGGATTCTGAAAAATAACTTTTCAATTTTTTAAATTGAACTGTTTTGCGTATTTAATGAAAAAAATTGACGATAAATTATAATTGTGTTTAAAGCTAAATTATTATTAACAATAACTTATTTTATTTAATAATTGTATTAGGGACTACTTTAATGTGATGAATGACATTTTAAAAGTAGGTGCGGAATCCAAATACATTGATGAAAATAATAATTTTGTATAATATAACAATAAATTAAGATTAAACAATAAATAAATTACTATACTAGAATTGTTTCGATAAAATATAAATTATAGTCTTATTGAATATTATATTTATAGCATATTGAATTTTTTTATGTTTATTCTATATATATCTCACAATCAGTGACAACCGGTGATTTGTAATTAACTTTTTTTTAATTATAATTAATAGTTTTAATTTCAATTTTTTTAAGTTAAATAGATTTTTGAATTTGTAAATGAAAATATAAATTTTACAACCTTTACTGATTCAGATTTAAGATTACAAATTGTCATAGATCATTATCACTTTATGACTTATCTGAGGCTAATTTATTTTATGATACATATTTATATATCCTATAACACTTTATTTATTAAAAATCTTTGCTGCTTCTTTCACTCTCTAATTACATATTTTATACTTTCTTAATTTATAATTCAATACATTATGTTATCATATTAGTAATACCTACATGTATGTTTATAATGTTATAGATGACACAGTTTGTACTGAAGGCTTGGAGTTTTGCCCGAATATGTGCGGACGCAGTTATAGGGGAAGATATCGCACGAAAAACATTAAAAGACATTTGAGGTATGAATGCGGTGTTCAACCGCAATTTCAATGCGATGTGTGTTTGAAACGTTTTACGCATAACTCTGACAGAAAAAAGCACATGGTTATGATACACAAAACAATTTTATCAGACATGAATAATCTACATCTGCTTCAGTAGCTTTATTTTTATTTTTAAGAATCGAGCTTGCTTGTTCTCATCAAAGCGGTCTTGCATTATAATATTTTCACTATAGTATAAATTATATTATAGTTACAATTGCATTTAAGCTTCTCCTTTTGCGTAGGTAAATTTTGGTAAGTATTCAAAATGTAACAGAATAATACTGTATTTTATGTAATAAGTGTATAATTTTTATTACTCAGTTATTCAAACTATAATTACGTTCTTTTAATAAGTATCGTTATAGCTTTTCTTTTTTTTTGACCTTTTAAATATTAACTGTTTATCTTATTTTATTTTTATATAATATTAAGGACAATCGTCAGAAAAAATTTCGAATGTAATACAAACAGGAGAGTATGTTTATATTTTATTACCATTTACCAAACATAAGCTAGTGTACGCAAGCAATGTGTAAAAATAAGCTATCAAAATTAGTTTTAAAAATAATAATATATATATAAAAAAAATCATAACCTAGTATCAATTATTATTTATTACAATTATTTTCATTCTCAGTTAAAATATAGTAATTTTACTAACTGGATTCTTTGCCTCACAAGAAATTATTGTTCTGGTAACACAACTATCTGGTCGAGAGCACTTTTCATTCAAAGAGAAGTTTTGAAAAGTAGATGAGGATTGATAATAATATTAATAGATAATAAATATAATACAGTATCAATACAGTAATTATACGAGTATCACAAATAAATACTGTTGATAATGTTAGATATTTGTATATAAATGTAAGTGTCTGCAGGTGTTGCAGTATTATTCACATGGGCAAGTATAATGTATATATGTATATGTATAACAGAATACGAGTAAATATTCAATATTGCTATAACTTTTACCAAAATACGCTCTAAAGAGTTTTGATAGTGTTTTAAATTTTATTCAAGTCCATTTAATATTATTTTCAGTGAAAAATGTATTACATTTTATTAAATAAATAAATGATTTCATATTATTATTATTTGTAACAGTCGTTGGTTTGATTTTTGTGTAGTTGCAACATCATAAATCATAAGTATATACGTGTAATTATAAAAAAAATGATATATATGTACACGTGTATGTACCTAATAAATACAATGAACAATTACTTAGAAATTCAAATTTTTTTTTTAACATACATATTTCGCCGAAGAATAGAATAGAAAAATGTAAAGAAGAAGTTGATAATGAAATGGCCTGAGGTACAATTTATACCATTTTGTTTATACAAAAGGTACACTAGTAAATAGATTGTCAAATAATTTTAACAAAATAAACTTATGCGTATTTTATGTATGATGTACAAGAAGAGCGAGCCAGGTTTGCCGAGTTTTATTGTAGATTTAGTATTGAATATCAATAAATTTCTATGTGATAATGAAAAAAACTATTTATAACTACATTTTTGTGTTTACAATGTGTCTATTTTTAATATGTTTAATGTATTTTACAGATTTCAAAAATACAATTCAACAGTCAATACGTTGTTTACTAATTATTGAAATCAACAAATTTTACGTCGATATAATTGTTATAAATGTAAAAACATTCAAAAAGAACAAAGGAGAATAAACATCTCGCATATGGCATCTACATATTTCGCGATGTACAGTTTGTTCTAATAGTAATTAGTATATTAGTGATATAACCTATATGTTTGTTTATGTTTCAATGTATACATTTTCATGCATTTACTGAAATTAATTCTCAAATGTATTACTTATGAATTCATATTTTATTATATTATTATGTACTACATATGTATTTTGCTGTTATAATAATATCTACTTAATTTAAGTTAATAATTTGTTTTGATAGATTTTACAACACCTACCGTTACAATTTTGATCCTTCCAAATACATTTATTTCATACCTATTCTTTTGGGTCATATATATATACTATTATTTCAATGAATAGAAATTGAGAAAAATTGAGGATTTATAACATAGACCTACAAATAAAAATGATAAAATTGCGTTTTGTGTTTTCCTCCCACTTAGTTTAACCTCAGAACCCAATTAGACATCATTGTTTAAGCGTTTAATTCTATTAACTAATATTAATAAATAATCTTTTTTTATACTATAATCATAGGCGTGCGCACGGGGCTCGACGGAATCTTTTAAGGGGCATAATATATGTATAGTTTAAAATTTATGTAGGTATATATAAATACTTAATTATAACAATGTGTTCGAGAAGAGTATGACAATTTGACGATTTTATTTGTGGTAATAGTGAAATAAAATTAAAAATATTTGTGTACCACTAAACCGATTTTATTGATTTATTAATTTAACAAAAACGTGCAAAGTAATATGTACTATGGTCTATGATAGGTTGGTTATACATAACGTGACCATACGTCCCGCTTTGGGCGGGACAGTCCCGCTTTCGAGCTAAGTGTCCCGCTGTCCCCAAAGAACCTAAAAATGTCCCGCTTTAAGAAAAGTCGACTTGTGGTAAGTATTTATTGATCACATATTATCATTATTATTATACTTATTAATATATTAGTTCCGTTTTTCTGTTGCCATTTTTATACAAATAGTTTGTTTTTTTTCCAATAAAAAAATTGTTATTTTTTGCAAAATTATGTGGTTTCCTTATTAAAATGTACATGTGTCCCGCTTTGAAGAAAAAAAAATATGGTCACGTTAGTTATACATCGTTTTATTTTTATAAACATTGCGTTTATTTAATATTAAGATATGACGACCTGCGCTAGAAGGCTCGTGGAAAAACCCATACGTTTATAATAAGTTGCTTTCAAATAAAAGACCGTAAATTATCGGCTCTGCAATAATCTATATATAATCGATTAACTATTGACGATTCGCTACTAAATATTTATAGTTTTCAGTCTGTCACTTGTCTACCGTCTGGTCCGTATTTTGTGACTGTTGTTTGCTGTGTTACTGTGTTGGTAATATTTATATATATATAACTGTTTGGTAATATTTATATTAAAGTGCCGTTAAATTATAATATGGATATTGTTATAATTTATGATTTCTTTTATTCTTCACAAAATTGGGCATTTCATACATTTTTGTTCAAAAATGTCAAGTCAACTAAGTGGTTGTGAAAATAGAAAACGTAAAGCTCGTAAAGAAGCCGAACTAGTAAAAATTAAAAGCTAATGTTCAATAAAAAACTATTTTTCATCAAACACCTTACATTTTAAAGACTGTAAGTAATGTTTAAGTATACCTAATAGATACGTAGGTACCTACTAGATAATAGGTATATTACCTATTGTATTTGACATTTGTTAATAATTATTAATGTAAGAAATTAATCACTTATAAGAGTCTTCAAGGTAGGTTTAACAAGTTATTTTACACAATAAAAGTTTATAAAATAAATCGTAAAGACATATGTCATAAAAATTAGAAACCTATTTAAATCATTCAAATATTTAGTTACATTATTTATTTTTATTATAATACGTTGACAGTTGGATTTATTTTCAATTATGTTGGTTATAAATTATATGATTATGTAATACTAGTAAGTAAGCTTTTCAAATAATATTGTAATACCAGTTACAAGTTGTTCCTGTGAACGGATATTTTATAAATTAACAATAGTAAAAAATAAGTTAAGGATAACTATACATCAAGACTGACTTAATAGTTTATTATTAATGTTTACTGAACAAAAACTAACATCTAGTATTAATATTGACATGGTCATTGATGAATTCAAAAGTATGGGAAATAGGAGAATTCATTTATAATTCTTTAAATAAGTTTATCTAATATAATATTATGTATGTACAATTTTTTGTTCATTAAACCAAGTTTTTTTTTTAATTTTAGGTATTGTGTTTTCTTCTTTTTATTTATAATATTGTATTTATAACATTTAATTTTTAATTTTAAAAATATATGTCTAGAAATTGGCTCATTAATGTTGAGTGCACGTACAACTTGATTTTATTTACTCAGTTTTTAATTTACAATTATAATATAAATTAATGTGTTAAAAAAAAAAAAATATATATATATAGGGGCATTGTCCAAGTATTGAGGCATTAATTGTTGGCTAGGCTCGACCGGAAATTGAAGTCTGCGCACGCCTATGACTATAATATATTATGATTTATTAATAAATTGCTTATAATGTATTAAATCATTATTTTTGTTAAAATTGTGTCCACGCCAATTATTATGTATAAATTTATAATCATCCGGTGGCCTAAATTTTGTTTTCTGCCATTATAGTTTCATTTAACTTGTTTCATGTAACCTATGTTATTGTTAGAAATTGTATTACTTTTTATTAATACTAATTAGTGTAAAGGCCGCCTAATAATTACCGTTTGGCACTCCAAACACTGACAAATTATTGTTATAACATGAAAAAAATTATGACTTTACTAACTCGGATTTTTTTTTTTTTACTATTATTGTCTAATATAATATAATTTTATTAATTTTCTCAGAAGTAAATTCTAAATGGCTGGACCCCTTATTATTGAAAAAAATATCAGAATCAGATCCAGCAGTTTGTCCAAATATGTGTAAACATAGCTATAAAGGAAAAAGTAGAAAAGCTCATCTCAAAAGACATTTAACATTTGAATGTGGTGTACCAAAAAAATTTAAATGTGATTTATGCCTGAAAAAGTTTTCTTATTATGTGTCTCTTCAAAAACATAATAAAATATGTATGAAAAATATATATAAAAATCAGAATATTTTTTTTAATTAACAAACAAATTAAATTTGAAAGTAATCTAAATTTTGTTTTATTTACATTTTCAATGAAAACTATGTGAAGACGGATACAAATGTTTGTATATTATTATTGATAGTAATATTATTTAATGTGCATTAAAAAAAAGGAAAACTTTTATTATTGAAATAATTATATGTTCAAGATTGTTATGCCTGAGTCCTTAGTTAACAAAACCAATAATTTAATAGTTTAATAAAAAAAAGAAAGTGATTAATAAATTATTTACTCATAATTTATATTTATAGTTTTGAGATCCTTTCTTTTTGTACTTATAATGTTTCATAATACCATTGTATACGTAGTATTATTAGGTTTCTCACTATGGGCTAATAAATAATCTTATAACTTCTGTGTTTCTAAGAACTTAATAATTTACTTAAAATGAGTTTAAATCTTGTAAAAACAAAATTGTTGTTTAAATTTTGTTTGTTTTTATTTAATAAATGATAGAAATGTTGTGTTAAATTGTTTTCTTTTTTTTATTATTTTTGGTAGTTTTTTTTAATAAAAAATTGAAAAACTGAAATAATCCTTAATCAGCAAGCATAATTATCTATTATTATAAAATAAATATATTTATGTAGGTATTTATAGGCTTGAAAATTGTATGCAGTTAT
Organism: Periphyllus acericola; assembly: GCA_949715065.1. NCBI lineage: Eukaryota > Metazoa > Arthropoda > Insecta > Hemiptera > Aphididae > Periphyllus > Periphyllus acericola. Next base: position 17,338,277 of record OX454271.1, on the reverse strand, counting down.
TATGTTTAACCTAGAATAAAAAATGTTTTAAACTTGACTTAACTGATTTTTTTAAGAATATTTTTTAATATAGAGATATTTTATTATTAATTTATTATTTTATTAAATACTTATCTTATATTCACATTAAAAATTCAATAAGTACTCTTATATTACATTTCAGGTATTTTACACTTCTTAGTTCTAAATTAAAATATTTATAATTTATTTTATAATAAAAATCAAATTACATTTTTAAAATATTTACATCTTATTAACAAAGAACTGTATTCGAAATAATATCTTATTCATTTTATAATTTTTTTCAATGTTTTTTTTTTTTTATTTCAAATTATTTCAAGGTTTTTAATATAGTGAAAAATAGTTTGCTCTGTAATTGGATATTTTAAAATTCTTCACTGTTCTGTATGTGTCATTCTGCGTATTTCTGGCGATTAGTTTTGCTTATTATTTAATGTAATTTTTCTAAATAAAATTAAACTTATTTTATTACTTATACTTTATGTACTTTTTAGAATTAAATAGCATGGGGTTGTCTCAATTGAACGATTTGTCTGTAACTGATCCTGCGATTTGTCCGAATATGTGTGGTCGTAAATATGGAGGCGAACGAAGGAAATATAATCTCAAACGCCATTTAACTAATGAGTGTGGCGTGCCAAAAAAATTTGAGTGTAGCATATGTTTTAAACGCTTTTCCCAAAATTATAACTTAAATTCTCATTTATGTATGGTTCATAAACAAATTCCACCAACTCAAAATCGCTTACATATTATATAACTACAAATGCACTTTTAAACCCTATGAAATAGAAAATTATCCTTATATCATTGGTGACAGAAAGTAACATGTAAACTAACTGGTTATAAACACATAAGTAAACATATTTAAGCCATTAAAAATTGTTTGTAACTTTTTACTGTATCATATCATTAGATTGTAATGGTAGTGTTTCTAAAATATCAATATATTATTTTAAGTCATTGTTTCTGTTACCTATATTCATCTGATTCACAATAGTTATGTCGTAAATAAAAGGAATTTATTATAATTGAAATGTTAGTTTAGTATTTCACATATAAACACTTATTCTCGTAGTAGGTAATATTAAAAAGATAATATACTGATTATTGTAAGTATATTATGAGATCGCATTAATAAAATGTTTAAAATTTGTGTATTATTTATTGTATTATCATATCACTCATTATGAAATTATTATGGTTGTTATCCTAATAAATAAATTAAATATAAATAAATGAACCCTGTTGTGTATGATTTAATTCAATTTTTTTTTAAATTCTACTTAGCTCTAGTTTAGCCAATTTTGGGTTTAGAACACAAGTTGATGCATCAAAATAACTTGAAAAATATCGATGAATACGAGTATGTTATTCAAAATAGGGGTTAAAAAAATGTAAGTTTGGTGCGCATGTGCAAGATACATGAGTTAAAAATATTGGAGTCATAGGAATTTACGATCTATTAGTCTAGTTTAATGTCACGCAAACAGAATTAAAAAATATTTACAGTGCAATGAGTGGTAAAGTGGCCCCTGTTTTTTGGGATATTCGGTGTAATTCTTATAAAAAATGTAAATATAATTTTTAAATTAATTTTATTTTTCTCTGCAGATGTATTTTTTTGTGTATTTATGTACCTACTTCCTATATTAAAATGCTTTACTCTTTAATTTAAAGTAATTTATAAATGTATAATCTTTTATACATTACTTTAAATATTTATTTTTTTGATTACCTATGATAATTTCTTGTTGCTTCAAATTGATATTATTATTTTACCACATTGGCTTGAGTCAAAACGAATGCTCAAAATGCAGTCTCAATATTTTTATGTTAAGCTTTTGTTTTGCAATAAATCTAAAATATAATATATATAGACTAGTAGGTACTAACTAAATCTATTTAAAAAAATTCAATTATTGCATCCTATTTAATCTGAAGATTTTATTGGTTATTTTAGGTTCAAACAAATGGTTACATTTGTTGTACGAAATATCAAAATCTGATCCAGTGTTTTGTCCAAATCAATGTGGTCGCTGTTACAGAGGAGAACAAAGGAGAGGTCATTTAAAACGACATTTAGATACTGAATGCGGTGTACCAAAAAGATTTTCATGTATTATTTGTTTCAAACGTTTTTCACAGAAATGGTCACTGAAAAAACATATGGTTTTAGTGCACAAAGTTTTAATTTAAATATTTTTTGTATTTCATTTTTCCGCATAATAGTTATTACTTTATTAGATCTTATTATAAAGTATATCTATGTATAATGTGCTTTGTAATAATGGTGTTCCGTCATTTAAATTGTGTTTTGTTAAACTTTCATATTTTCATAAGTACTTAAATAATTATAGTGTTATTAAACTCGTTCTTTAAGCTAAATGAAATATAATATTTTTCATCGAAGTGATGAATTTACTAATTTTAATAATTGGGGGCGTGATATTGAGCATATAAAATAAATAATATACAATCCTTTATTTATGGTAGATCAATCCCAGTCAAAGGAAATGCGCGGCGAGAGTAGTGCTGAACTCGCCTTTATTAATTTTCCTATGGAACCACTGATTTAAATTAAATGGTCCATTTATATATCTAAAAGTCTTTAATTATATTTATTATACTTGATAACTAATGGTTATTTATTTTTATCTTAATGATCTTATTGAATTTATCTTAAACTAAATTAATTTGCTACTACTAATTGTTATACCAGATTTACATTTTACTTAATTTGAATTTAATAAGCATTATAATGATTATAATGATTTTATTTTTATTATTTATAAACCGTACTAAATTTAAATATATTTATAAGTCACTCATAGAAATAACTACCAACTAATTGATAAACTTGTTATCGCATAGTATCAATATGTTATTTCTTACTTATTTAATACTACTCGTATACGAACACTATCAACCGAAATACTATAGATTTTATAATGGCCAAGATAATAATATTGTCTTTATTATTTATTTTTTTTATTGTGAGAGGTTATTTTATTTTGTTATTGCACTACACGTATACGTACTATTTAAAGTTTTGTAAATATTAATTAATTAATTATTTATGATACACAAAAGTTTGCAGAAGTGTAGTGGTCACATTGTTATGTAAGTACTATAATAATTTTTTAGTTGATTGCATACAGTAAATATACAGAATATAGTAATCAAGAGCGTACGATGGGGTGGGGGGCTAAGGGGCTGAAGCCCCCCATGACCCGTAGTATTGTTTTTTTATGTATTAACAAAATTAATAAAAAAGAAGAATTTTTGGAATTTGAAGTAGTACAAAATTTTTTAAGTATCTCACCCTAACAAATACAATTTATAGATTGGACAAAATTAAATTTGTATTTATTTTCTATTGCCTATTTTTTGTATGATTGAATGTAATAGTTATTTATTCGTATATATTTTTAACAATATATTGAAAAAAATAAAATAAAATTTAACAGTTTAGTATCATATCAGAAAGTATCTACTTTATTTTTCAAACCAAATGTCAGAACTGAGTAAACATTTATTTTCACCCCCTACTCTTTGAAAAATTCTGCGTACGCCACATTTATACTACTGCTTGAATCCATAAACTATTGATTTCGTGTGTACTGTGTACTTTTTGTTAATTAATTCTTGTATTTTTTTTTATTTTTTTTTATTTTGCCATTATCAGGGACAATTACAGCAATACAATTATATACAATAAATTTACAATATTAGATATTTACAATTATCAAATCAAATTAAGAAGCCAGCGGAAATGATAAAGGTAATGATGGAGTTGATGATATGAGTAGAGCGAGTATTAAGGATAAGATTTGAATCGGGTGTGGGATAACCTAGGGTGGATAGGAATGAAAAAAGGAGCTGTCTACTAGGAGAGAGAGAGGGGCAATGGAAAATAATATGATTGAAGTCGCAGACAGTTTCAACGAGGTGCCGGGTGCGTAGAGGAGATGAGTTGCGAGAGAGTTTGAAGGAATGATGAGGGAGTAAACTGTGACCGATTCGAAGGCGAGTGAATGAGACGATTTGATGTCTAGAAATCTTTAAATCCTTAAACCAAAATTCTTCTTGTCTATTATCGATTTATACAACGTACCTTTTTTGACCTATTAACTCTGATCAATTGTCATGTCATTGGCTTGCTAGGTTGGGAGCTTATCTAAATCGAACCCAGCCATGTGTTCGAACGTCGACTGCACCCGGACGTACTATGAATTCATACGAAAAAAACTACTAAGACGACATTTGATGTATGAATGTGGCGTACCAATACAATTTTGGTGTTGGGAGTGTAACAAGGAGTTTTTACAAAACTATTCGTTAAAAAAACATATGGTCTTTGTTCACTGTCAGTTAACTTATTAGATTAATTTACTCTTGGTATTTGTGTTTAATATTTAATACGTATTATAAATATCGTAATGTCTTATATATATACTACATTGTTTTGTAATACTGATTACTGTGGATGCTTCATGATATATTTTAAAAATATCAAGTTAACGTGATCTCTATAAATACCTAGCTACACCGGACCACAATGCAGCTTATGTGTGCATAATATATTCTGACTGATTAACTCAGAGGTTCCCAACCTTTTTTGACTCACGGCACTCTTAATCATTTTCTAAAAATCCGGGGCACCCTATAGACTACTTCGGTTTTATTTAGCAGTGCCTAAGTATAAACAAAAGTAGAAAGACGTAGGTATATGGTATATACAAATATTATATTTTATAAAATAAATTATTACATTGAACATTAACTTTATTAAGATTAATTAAAAACAACACAATATTTCTACCCATTAGGTTTTATATTATAGTCTGTTTTATTACACACAATGTTATATTTTATTTTTCATGAAATCGTTTTTTCTTAAAAAATATGTATTTCAAATAATTTCGCGGAACCCTAAATAAAGTTCGCGGCAACCTGGTTGGGAATCTCTGGATTAACTGATGCGAAACATTTTACTGTTCGCAGATAACGTTGACTGGTCTCAAGTCTCTAATTATTTGGACTTTTTGGGTGATCAATTGAATGTTGAAACTGTGAACCCAAATGGTCTTGGCCAAAATTACATAATAAAACAGTCACAAATGTTTTCGAAACATAATTTAAACAATAAATGTGGTGTATCAAGAAAGTTCCAATGCATGAGGTGTTTTAAATGGTTCACTCGGATATGGAACATGACTGAACATATGTTACACATTCACAACATTATGAAATAAACAATTGTTCTATTCCATTTTTTTGTATATATTTTTATTTAAGTACTTGCAGTTATTATACTCAATAAAAAACACTAATGTTGTTGTTATTATTTTTTTTTGCGCTTTATTTATTGTGATCCAAATTGCGTTAAAAATAGCATTCATTTTTTTTTTATTAAGAAAACTCAATCTTTTCATTTGACCAACTGCAAGTTTCATTTTTACAGCCATCGGTTGGTGTCAGTTAAATGAGATCTGCAAGGCTGATGCGGCTGTATGTCCGAACCATTGTGGTCGCAAATACAAAGGCCAGTACCGAAAGCAATTACTCAAACGGCATTTAACTCACGAGTGCGGCGTACCTCGTAAATTCCAGTGCATGATATGTCTTAAAAGATTCGCGCAAAAATGGAATCTAAAAACTCACATATACGTCGTACATAATAAAGTGTATTTCTAATGATGTGAGTAATAATTTTGAAATGATTATTATATTTATATAGGTAGTACAAATACATATTTTTTTCAGTATATCATTTTCGTTTTTTACACGAATACAAACAAAATTCATTCAAATTTTTGAAGCATTCAAGTTGTTAGCTTTTTAAAAATTATCTAATTTATTGAACGTTTTGTGAAAACTTTAACATATTTTTAATCGCGGTTACTATACTTACTGTTAAATAAAATGGCTTGTTTAAGCTGACTAATTTTATAAACGTTTTATGTTTTAATTGTTTTAAGATGAAAAAATGAAATTAATTATAGGTTATAACTTATGAGTTATAATACTCGTACATAATAAAACTTTGAACTGTATACAAATTAATTAAAATGTGACATGCTTACTACAAATATTTAAAAGTGAATTCATGACTTCAATGGTGCTGATAATAATATTTAATAATTATTTTTCGATGTAACTGGTGTCGTGTTGTATTAGAGTTTTACGCATTTAAATTTTTTGCTAACTTGAATTGTTATGTAATATATTGTATTTAATTGATTAAAACAGTTTCGAAAATCTAGCAATAAATTAAAAATAAATGGAAAATTGAGCGAAATTGTGATCCTATGAAAATAATTTTAAAATTATTACCTACCTTATACTTAAACCCTAAATGTATTTTTGTCAATAATAGTAGCTATTAACTAAGTACTGTATAATATATTGTTTTATTTGTGATACCTTGCACAGTTTATAATTATATTAGTTAAAACATAATACCGTGTGGTTTACACAGTTTGTTTCAAATGTACTCCGACATCATATATTTGAAAAATTAAATTTGAATACAATGAAAATATAAAGAATAGATATATACATACGATATACCTACTCAATACTCATAGGTTTATTTTTTATAATATTTGTATTTTTCTTAACTGTAGAATTTATACCTATGCCTAGTATATATTCAACATTTTTCATGGTTTTACCTAATTAAACTTAATTTTACTGACAAAGATATTGAAGTCGGAAAAATCTTATAATACTATCAGTTCAATACATTATTACAGGTCTATTGTTATTTTCTAGTAATTAAATGAGTAGTAAAAGGTCAATACGTCTTAGTGAATATGATAAAATAATATTTTTCTATTTTCTATGATAACAATTTGTATTCACGTCTGGCAACTAAAATGTATGTTATGTTAGTATGTACTTATAATGTCTGCCACGAAGTAGAAAAAGTCCTGTCGATTATGATAAAATGAATTGCTTCTTTTTTGTGTTATACGTATTTTCCAGCTATTTTAATAACTGAATTATGAATGTTGTACAAATATTGGTTTTCATAATAATTTAGTAAAGTAATTTATTTTTACTGGATATTAAATGGTTTCAGATTTTGATATGACGCCCATACGCATTGTACATTGTCCAAAAATGTGTGGACGAAAGTATTTCGGTTCAAGATGTGATACGAATTTGAAGAGACATTTGACAATGGAATGTGGTAAAATCGCAAAATTCCAGTGTGAGCTATGTAAAAAACGTTTTTCATATAATTACTCATTAAAGAGACATTTATTAATTCATCGGACAATGTATCCATCAACTAGTAATAAGTTATATATGTAACTTCAATTTGTATAAAACAAACAAATTACAATCTTTATGCCATTAAATGTGTAATGTTATGTTAGTTTTTATATTATATTAATTGTATTATGTACTATATACATATACATATATATAGGTATATATAATTATTATATATATTTTATTAGTGTACCAAGTATAGAAATCTACAAGTCTGTTAATAATATCAATAATGTGATCAACACTGTTTAAAGTATAATCCATTACAGATTTAAATTCATTTCATTTGAAAATTATGAATTGTAGTGGTATAAGATTAACATATATGATAATGCTATGGAAACTTACTGTAACAGTATATTATTTATGGGTGGATTTCTAGTTAATCTATAAATACTCGTACCAATTTAAGTATTTGTTACATCATAGAATAGTTGATTATTTTACATTGAATATTAATATTATTGACTTGTGTAAAATTTGTATAAAATGTTATGATTATCCTAAGCGTATTTGTCTTTTTTATGGACTAACAAAGTTAAAAAAAAATGTTTAAAGTAATTTAGCTTTGTAGTGCGTTATTTTCATATATAAAATATACATACACTTGAATACGACAACGAACCTTATTATTTATATACAACAGAATTTTATTATTGAATTATTTAATATTTTTTCAATAATATATAGGTAGTATAGTTATTTTATTTTTCGTTCATTTTCCATAAGTTATCCAAATATTATGGTATATTTCCTTTAATGTTAGTTAAATATTTTATCGTCCATCTAGTTTATTTTATTATGATTATAAATTATAAATTAATAATGATCAATACTTATTATTTATATCTTAAGTGATGGTAATTCTTTTTATTTATTCGGCTTAATGTTGATTTTTTAATTTTGAATTTATATATTTTAAATTCTAATTTGATACTTGTGGGTTTCATCTATACTATTGTTGCTTTTTAGCTGCTTAAATTGCTTTCTCATTTTTGGGAATTTTCCAAATTTATGTGCTAAAATCGACTTAAATGTTATTTTAATAGGTTTTAATTAAATAAATGTTGGTTGTATGTTGCTTCAAATATTTTAATTCCAATAATTATATAAAAAAAAAAAAATGATTGTTATCTATCGTTCTAATTACATATACGTATGATATGTTAAATTTTAGAAAAGATTGCATTGTTGTACTGTCCGAATAACTGTGGCCGCTATTATAGTGGTGATTGGAGGAAGTCTAGTTTACAGCGTCACTTGAAACATGAATGTGGAGTGCCGAAAAAATTCATTTGCCTGATTTGCTCAAAACGTTTTGCCAGAAAAACACATCTGAGCTCCCACACATTAATTAAACATCAAACCCGTGTCTGTTGGTCGAATTAATTAAAAATATAATAGTTATGATAATAATGATTATTATTAATTTCTTCCTCTGCTTGTTAATTCCCTTCTTAATGAAATTATTTCCGTTAACTCTCCTCAGTCCTTACTTTAATTCACAGGCATCTCCGTCTCCCATGGCTCAGCTGATATTTTCTTCTGTATTTCACACCTAAAAATCTTCTTTGATAAAATGTATTGTTTTGTCTTTTCATTCTCAGCTGAATGATTTGCAATAATCATTGCTGTCCAATTAATATTTCCTATAAGCTCAGACAACATTTTAATCGTGATCGTTTCAAAAGCACGCCTCCTAGCAATTTTATCTCTCTACCTCTCTATCATAAGCAATTACAGTCTCGTTGGGTATCTAGTTATTTAGGCATCGTTGGTAACGCAAGGATCGAATAACTGTCTACTATTATTCTTCTTAAAACCTAAAAAACCACTAAACATTTTTTCACGGGCCTCCTAAACATTCTAGGAAACCAACTATAAAGTTTGGCAATCTAAATGGTCTTTTCTTTTGACTCACTTTGCAACATGACACCGCAAAATATCCCCTATTATCACCTCTAATAATGATTTTGTTTCTCTCCCAGCCATAATAGTGGTTTTTTATCATCTACTACTTATACATTAGGTTATACGTTATTATCATCTTCATCTTCTTTTTTCATGTGCACTCTAATCCCGAGGAAGCCCAGTCGAACCTTTTTCATTCCTTCGTTGGTTGTCCTTCCCTTGATTCCTCAAGATTATCCTTATTCACCCATTTTCAGTCCCTACTCTCTTGGTTAGGTACCATATAACCGATACCAGCCTTCTCCTCAACTCTAGATCCTCTCCTGTGTTATAACTTCCTCGTTATGTAATATCTCCTTCATAATTATTTCTGGTATTTATATAACTAATCGTTATGATGTAATGTTTATTTTTACCAGAGGCATTTTAATTTAATTAAAAAAAAATTAAATATATTATTCTATAATTAATAAATATTGTATTCATACTTTATCATTCGTTATTGGTTATTAGATCTTATACTATATTATTATTATTAAATTATCTATTACTATTCATTAGAGCTTGCTTTGGAATGCAGATTACATTTACTATATTTACAGCTTTATGTGATACAACAAATACCATATGAGGATTGTACCTTAATCAAATATAAAACAATTTAAATAATTAAAAAAGAAAAACTTAGCTTCAAACTAAATTTTGTGTTTTCATAGATTTTCTGCTATTACTCAAGTCGTTAAACAAAGACTCCCTTGTGGATCCCGTGTTCTGTCCTTGTGGTCGCAGTTATAAAGGCAAAAACCGTAAATATGTGCTGAGAAGACATGTGATGTACGAATGTCGTACGCCACCACAGTTTCCTTGTACCATTTGTATGCGACCGTTCAAGCGTAAAAATGAGATGTTAATGCACCAGCTAAAAATACACAACGCTTTTGAATGACCTAAATTTATGTACTACAATGATACAATAATGACGAATAAGCTTAAGAATAATGCGTGTTATGTACTTATAGTTATCACTTATGTATAGAAATACTGCTGTATAATTTTATTTATGTTAATGTTTATCGTGTTCTTCTCATTAGTTAGTTGAACATAGGTTGCTAACACAATTTTATATTGTAATATTAAGTTTATTTTGTTAATATTTACCTCTATGATATTTATCTAATAAATAAGTGTTAAATGGTATATATTTTAGATATGATGTTTTTACTAAAGTTTTTACATACATTTACATTATTTTTGTCCATATCAAAAAATAGATTATATTATTTAAATACATACTCGTATGTATAACTAATATATATAACTAATATATCTAACTCATGAAAATATTGATTTCGGTATTTAGATGCAATATATAAATATTAAAATATATATCACATTTGATAATGAATTGCTTGAAATTTAACTGTTGAAATTAATTTTCCTGATATCATCAATAGTTTGATCTAATTAAGAAAATTAATCTAAATCTGATTTTTGTTACTACTCGTATTAATAAAAGAGTCAATTTCACTTATAATGACTAAAAATGTAGTCCGTTTTGTTATTCAATAATTGATTTTTATATGTTAACTGTTAATTGTAGATAAATTTGAAGGCACTGTAAACTTAAGTCCATTCTTAAATGGATAATATCATTTAAGTATCGTTTTTAGTACCTAAAAATGGTCAAGGTGCAAAAAATACTTCCTTGTTTTCAATTTTATCGTTTCTGAAATACCGAAATAATCAAGTACCTATGCCTCTCATGAGTCATGGGCTGTTTTATAAGCTACTGAAGTCTTGTCATAATTTTATTAGAACAGTTTATACAGATCAAGGAATGCTTACCATACAGAAAATGTACCCTTTATGATTTTTCTGATTTAATTTTGGTAAATATTGTATATAATACAATGTACTCGTACATGATGAAAGTAATTTATAAATAAGTTATGATAAGTGTGTAAATAATTTCACTTAAATTTAGCTTGCGAATTCTTAAGTCGACCTTTTTTTTCATTGTATTTTGCTACCTGTTTTCATTTGAAAAGACAAAACTACTTTGAGTACAAATGAAATATTATTGAATAATTTATAGCACTTTAATTTGCTTAATTTCATATTACCGAAAACGTAAAATCCAAATTGTCTATAACTATAGCATTTTGTCTACTTAAAATTATAATCAAAAGATTAAGAATATTTTAATTATCTAACATACTAAGTTCATAATTTGGTAAGTGGAAAATAAATACAGTAAAATAAGACATTCTGAATATATTATTTTTCAGAATAAATTTAAGACTGATTAATATCAATTTCAGTTGATACACATAGATTTAGAGTTAAATGAAATAAAAAAATAAGTAGCTACCTACGTGAATTAGATACGTTTATTATTTTATTACATTTAAATTTTGTATTTTAAAGAGCTTGCTTTTTTTTAATTTAAACTCATATATTTGAAACAAATAAAAAAATTTTGTCTTTTTTCAGATCTACGTTTTTATTTTAACTAATTATTCTTTTTTAATCTTTATATGTTTCAGAAAAATTTGAATATCATTGTCCAAATATGTGCGGGAAAAAATATACCAGAAGATTTAATTTAAACAGGCATTTGAACTATGAATGTGGCGTCGAACCGCGATTCACTTGTGATATATGTCTTAAAAAGTACACTTATAAATGTACCATGAATGCTCACAGAATATCGGTGCATCGAATTTTAACACCCGACAGTAATCGTAAATCATGTCGTTTAAATTGATTTTATTATTTTATTAAGTTTCTAATGTATTTTTTATTCTTTTATGTATAATTTTAGATATAGTCTAATATACTTTTTATCACACTTTATATCAGTGTAGTAACTTTACTAACTAGGAGACGAAAAATAATGTGTATATTATCAAAATTTTAACTGCTAGGGGGGGGGTAAATTTGTCTTTTACGAACCTATAACTAATATTTTTTGTTTTTACAAGAGGTTACTAGTGTTATTATTTTTTATAAATTTAAATAGTGAAGTTATTATAAGTATAAATTAATACATTTAAAAATAATAAGTCTTGTATAATGTTTAAAGAAAACTCCTTTTTTTATTAATTATATGATTAATGAGTCATAATAATAATAATAATATTAATTATAATAGGATCTGGAGGGCAAGTATACATCCTCCCACCCCCCTCCCCGCAATTACGTCCATGTTTTATACTTATAAGAATGCTCAGAGTTTCTCATTAATACAATGTAGTAAAAGGCATCCATAAAAGTACTAGTTCATATCATTTGAATTATATATTTTGTTTGTTGTATTCATTTGTATAAATATAAATAAATTATCTACAGTAAATGTCATGATGTAGACATGTGACTATATTTATGTCTTGGTTTTTAAATTAGTTTAAGTATAGCACTATCGTTGGATTATGTTTGTCGTGTTTTATTTTCTGTACATTATTATACTATCTTGCATAAGATTGTTCTATACTCTTTATTACTATAGATTAGCATCAATTGCAAATTTATTAATAATCTCTGGAACAAAACTTCAGGAGAAGTGAAAGTTGCTTATACTCATACATAATATGTAGAGCTAAAATTTGAAAATTAAATTTTACGTTTGTTTCTAAATTATATCTAAGGTCATTTTCTGCTTTCAGAATGCTTGATAACAGTGCTAACCAAGAGATTTGAATGCCCAAATTGGTGTGGCAGGTCATACAAAAGGAAACAACATCTTAATAGACATTTAAAATACGAATGCGGTGTGTTACCTAAATTTGATTGTAATTTTTGTGGGAAAAAATTTGTACACAAGGAATCTCTTAATAGCCACCGTTTAAATATTCATAAGTACCTTTGTTTTTAAATGTATTTTAAAATGTTTGTAGTTTTTGCTTTTACTACCTATAAGTGTATTATACAAAGCTGTATGGTAAATTTAATTAATAATTATATTAAACAATTTATAGTAGCTCCGATGACAATCATAACAATTGCAAATACTTCATGTACTTAGTAAAGTTTCATTCATTTGAAAACTGAAAACTGAATACTTATTTCTTCATATAAAATAAAAATAACCTAATACTCATGTTTTGTTGATTTATGCACGATCTTTGAAAACATTTTAAAACTTCCATTTTCTTATAAAGTACAATTTTTGTACAGAAAAAAGTAATGATAGCTGTTTCTTATTTTGGTCGGTATTCTGATTATAAGAGTATCGTATATCAGGGATGGGCAATAAACGGCCTACTTACAATTTGGATTTGGCTCATATTACCTTTAAAATGTAATAAAAAAATAGAAGTTACTGAATAAAATATTAATGCATTGCGTGTTTATTTATAAATTATAATTCTACATTTAATTTAGTATATTAATATTGTTTATAGAATTAATTGTTACCTGCTCTATTGATCTCATTTATACTTAGATTACTATGTATGTACTATCCTTTGTAGTCGTATACATTGTGTATCTTAGTCCTAGTTTTAGTTTTTGGTTTCTTGCCTGCTAGGTTTTAAGGGTATAAAAATTTGCCCTCTAGTTACTTAAAGTTACCCATCCCTACTATATATGAATTTATATAGTAAATAATTTAAAAAAATTAGAAATCTAAAAAGGTCTCCATTAATCTTCTATATACATATAGGACTATAGGAGACCGCCTCTATTCACTCATCAACGTCCAGAGCAAACCGCTGGGTCTAGAGACTTGAAATTTTGTACAGAGGTTCCTTGAGCAATGTAGGGGTGCACTAAGAAATGATTTTTAAAAATTCAAACTCTTAGGGGGAGAAAGGGGGGTTTTTAAAAGCTTGTGTAGATTTTATATTTTAACATTATCTTTGGACTTTGACCGTTCACCACCGGTACCTATTGTGTGTTGCATTCGCGGGTCGCCGATTACCTGCGACCGGTTTATTATAAATTATAATATACCTTAAGTAATTATACCTAAAGTAATTATACCTAAAGTAATTATACCTAAAGTAATTATACCTAAAGTAATTGATACCTTGACAATTAACACACACACATACAATTAAAACGTGAATTCCATGTAATATTAGCACTATCAATACAATTCAATTAAACACTAACACACGGCCTACGAAAATGCCAAAAAAGAAACTAATACAAGAGCAACGCCGTGTCGGGACAGCTAGTTTCATATAATTGAAGATCTGAAATTAAGAAATAGTCACAGAATTTATAACATATAATTTTAATTGTTACTCTAGGTACATACAATTATAATTATTGATTTATAAATGTAATATGATAATCAATGATCGATCCAGGGACCCCTTGCTCGTCCCCTCTTCTACAGAATCACAGGTTGTTTATGTTGTACTATAGTGCATTAAACTAGTGATAACTACTCGTATAACTGAAAAACAATGTATAAAATATTAAAATGTACTTAGTAGGTAATAATGCAGTGACAATTTCAATAAATTGGCGTCCAAAAGGCAACAGTACTATTTAAAATTATATAAAAATAATTGTACCTTAACAATCAGTTAGGCTTAGGTACCTTTATTTATCGTAATAAGGTCCACAAGAAATTGAATTTGCTTTTGGGATCTAATTATTATTTCTATCAAGTAAATTCTTTTTCATAAAATGTTAATGATGTATTTATTATTTTTTAGATTTTTTGGTGTTCAAGGATAATGGTGTTAGAATGGTAATGGTGCAAAAAAAAAATGGTAGGTATGAATGTCCTCATAATTGTGGACGAACTTACAAACGCAAGAGTGGTGTGTCTCAACATTTGACGTACGAGTGTGGAGTTGAACCAAAATTCAAATGTCTTGTATGTGATAAAAGATTTTCTCGAAAATTGCGGATGAAGACTCACATGATAAATGTACATAAACTTCTTAATCCCAATAAGCTGTAAAAAATAAAACCAAAATATTTTTGTAATGTTGTTTGGAATTATTAATACACTAATGTTTTTTTTTACCTATCTTTAATTATTCTGAATTCACTAAGTTTTGATATTTCATTACGACAAAATTTGATTGAATTAATGTTGATTTGAAGTATTGGACCTATGATACATTTTTTCTAAATTTAAATTTACTCTATAAAATACTGTAATAATTCGTTTAAATTATGTGATATATGAAGATGGTGTTTAAAGTATTGTGTCTATTTGTAGTACCTACTTAATACTTATCCATAATATAACAAATGTAATTAAACACATTGTGAAACTGAAGAATTTACACCGGCCTTATAGAAAATACAATTTTATCCATCCAACTGACACTGTTATAGTGTCATAAGGAAATGAGTAAATGAGTTCAAATGGTCTGGCGCTCCGGCGTCCATTTGTACGCAATTGATCGTCTATGGTGATCTGGGCGGAACACCCAGTTCGTCCGGCAGTGCGCTCTCAACTTTTGGCACTTGGCTTAATCTCGGAGCTAATATTATAAAGTACGTGGTCATAGGCTCGCACATAGCACAACCACAGAAGCCGGTCACACTTCTGACACAGTTCAAATCAAAATGAAAATCAGAAGTTATAAATTCCATTAAACTCTCAATAAACTGGTATAATTAATCTGGCCTATGCATAAAAATGTTGGTAACTTTTTTTATTTTTCAGTGATTATTTAATTATTATTATCATTATCAAATAATCATCGTACGTCGCCGGCGACGATTGCGATAATACATCTGATCAATTTATGTAATGTATTAATGTCTGCAGAGGCGTAGTTACGGGGGGGTGTAAGGGGTTTCCACCCCCCCCCCATCATCAAAACAAAATGTTTTTTTAAATTGGTTATAATTTTAAATAACAGTTATACTAAATAATACTAGTACAAATTAACATGTATATTATTATTACTATTTATAATAATATAGTTGTAGAAATTATCCGAGTGTTTACACTTCTATTTTAAGAAAACCAATTATAAAATCAACGAAAACAGCGATAACGGCCTCCGACGTTCAGCACGCCGACGCTGGTCGATAATATATACGATATTAGTATATTACGGTCAGTCGACCGACATAATATTTCATTTGATTGTTTGAATTTGAAACATTAGTAAAATTACAGATTTACACGATACGCATACATGATAACTTGTAAATTTGATCATAAATATATTTTAAAACCCCCCCCCCAGAAAAAAATCATATCTACGCCACTGAATGTCTATAGTCCGTAGGCTGTGTGCACAGTGCACACTGCACTGTGCAGCAGTCGCATTTTCCGAGTGCGGGATGGTTAGTTTATTATTAAATATCTTATTCGTATGGAACCCTTTTTATTTTATATTATTATTATTCCTTTTTTTTTCCGAAGAATGAATGTTGCCATACCCACAATTTTTAATATTTTTTATCTTGAACGTATTTTTTGTACTGTAAGTTACTCAACGTTAAAAAACTCAGATAGTTGTAAAAGGTAGAAAAAAAATTTGCGATAGGATTTCCTCCTCGCATATTTTAAAAATAATGTATTATGATTTATGAATATTAAAAACATTTATCATCTACTCGTACTATCACCCTGCAGTTGACACACTACCATATTTGTCACTAAATGTGTTTATAATTTTTAGTTTGGTATAATTTTTTAACTATTAAATTTAACCCATTTAAAGCAGTGTGACTAAGATACTTAATACTTATTTTCAGGGGACAAGGGCCCAACCTAAATGACTTTTAAAAATGTGTATGTTAGCTTTGACATGCACAGTGAAAACGCAACCTGTTACATCACGCACGCATATACGGACTTTGGACTTTATACTGAGCAATAAATGTTTTGACGCGATACTTGTTGTCCTCGGGTTGGTGCCGGTCAATGTTTATGTTGTTTCACTGACGTGGTAGAAGGTTGGTAAAGGAAAATAGATATTTTCACAAGAGAGATGATGTTATTATTTCACAACAAAAAGAAAAGATGACATACAATTATTATAACTGAAACACAGGTGGCGTTTTGCACAATGGTAAGCCGTTGTATAGTCGTCGACGGATGACGGGCGAGAGCCAGAGATGGGTCGGCTCCGGCAAAGGCCTCCTTCCTCTGCCCGGTGTACGAGGTAGGTGGGGGGGTTTTGCCGAACCGGTGTTAGGTTCTATTTTTTATGTTTAGTTTCTATTGTTATACTGTTATCGTTATCCGGGTTGTGGCTGGGTTAAGAGTGACGCGGTCCGGGAGAGTGGTGTACATAATGTACCTACACTACCCCGGACCGTGACAGTTTTAATTAAATATAAATAAAATTATAATTATTTGAGTATCAACTATTTTCAATTTTTGGACAATCAATCGCAGTACATAATTACGCCTAACTGTATTAGTTCCGAAAACTCCTAAAAAATATAAAAAGGGCTAACTGTGAATGAGTTTTAGTAATTAATAATTTTATTAATATTAGATAATAATTTTATTATATAGGATGATTTTGTTAACCATGCTCACGTCACACCACTCTTAATTCAGTTGTAAAAATTGTTTTGCGTAGGACATTTTTTCTCGCTCCTTATTTATAACGTAATTACTAAAATTTTACATCGCCTAGACAAGAACTGTGTCAAAGAATTTGTATTATTTCGATAATATCAATAAATTAAAGTTATCGATTTGAGAACATAAAGGTTTTTTTTTATTTTTTATTCAATTATTAAACATAATGTGGTAGTGCTATTAAAACGCTACGACACAGATAAAGTTTTTCTTTTTGAGATGTCAAATTTTGGTAGTCTGATAAGAAACGAGTAAAGTCTTCGTGCGTAAAACATTTTTAAGCATGTAAAAATATAGTAAATTAATTTCTCAAATTATTATTGAAAGTAGTCTTATAATATAACCTATATATAAAGATTATTTGTATAGGTGATATGAACCAGGAACATTTATATTCGTTGTGCCGTTTCTTTTGTCCGAACGGATGCGGAAGGTCTTACAAGAGAAAAAATGGACTAACGCAACATGTAAAATTTGAATGTGGCATTTTACCGAAGTTTAAATGTACAAGGTGCGAAAAAGCATTCACCCGAAAGTCTACTATACAATATCATTTGGCAAATGTGCATAAGATAATGGAATGAAACATCAGTTGAGATTATTGTTCGCTGTTGTACTCAAGTCGAAGTGAATCTACCAATCGGACCTACTGTATTTTGAATAATAAATATAAATTACTTATTACCTAAACGGATTTAGAATTAACTATATTGAACTATAATTCAAATAATTTTCTGCTACGAGTTTTTTTCGTATTTTTTTATTTATTATTAGTGATGTTTTTTCTTTTTAAAAAATTGCCTAAAGTAAACTTTGAAAACTCATATGATAAATGCGTGTAAAATAACCGAAATATAAATATTACGTAATAAATATATGATTGTATTTACTTAAATTGTGACGTGAGATATCCTCGTTGATTTTAAAATCAATATATAATTTAATTTTTTTTTTATTTAAATAAAATTCTCGGCTTCTGTGGCCATTGTAAGAACATTAAATTGGTTACTTACATGAGATATGCATTATTAAAATACAGATAGTAAGATGCAGATATTTAGGTACAGATAGTTTGATAGTGTTAAATTTTGCTGAGAAGTTTTTGAGTTTAGAAGAAACTACGTTTTGGGTCGCATGTTGCACGGGCCTGGGTTAAGGGATACCCGATTCAACTAGATGATGTTGCAGGCGTGAGTCTTTCTTTTGCTTTTCGAAACGGTGATTGGAGTACCGCAGCTGATGCAGATCGGTGGTTCTTCTCTCTTCATAAGGTGTTGGTGAGTGATGTGAGTGTGTCCTACAGGGGTCTAGGGGGGTGGCTAAGGGGGCAGTAGCTCCCACCCCTTGGATTAAGCTAACTATTTTACAAAGCCAAGAATTATGATATATTGATATTTTGAGTTTGTCGAGACTTCAAGCTATTTTTGGATTGTTTTTCGTTCGACGACTTACATGTGAAATATTATTAGAAAAATAAATATGGATCCACGTGGAGCCCATTTCGAATAATTTATATTATAATAGTTTAATAATGATAGTGATAATTATATATATTACTTATAAAGAAATGGTTATCTTCCTTTATTACGAGAATCGAGTACCAATGGTAAAAAAATAGCTGGAATTTCGAACGACAGTCTGCTACTAATTCTACTAAAATATTTTAAATCTAGGTTTAAAGATTGGTTAAGATCACGAATGTGTCAAGATAGTTTGAATGGTTCAGCTTTACTTCATATTTATAGGGAAAAAGAAGTATCAACAGATTACATCATTGAACGGTTTTCAAAAGTTAAAAAAAGAAATATGGAAATAATAATGTAATATACCTATTTTATATATTTTTTATAAATAAATAGCTTATTTTTGTTGATAATTATATGTGTATACCTATATTTTTAAAATGGTTTCAGATTAAAATTGATTCCAATAATGTAACTATTTAAAATTTGTGGCCGTTGTAAAAAATTCATTAAAAAAATGATTTACTTTAAGGGACTCAAAAATATATTCTGTACATTAAAATTGTATATAGATTTAAAAAACAACGAACTAAATTCTTGAACCTCAATTAGCCCCCCCTCCCCCCCTTGGTGAGAGATAAAACCCGCCACTGGTGTCCTATCCTAACAATTTAATATTAGATATATACCTAATGTATATAAGTTTTCATGGAAGTTAAGTTTGTTCTGAATGATATTATTTCTTCTTCGTAAATAGTTTATGCATGACTTAGTTAATTTCAATATGTTTTCACCGTTAAAGAATCATCAAAATAATCGTATATATTGTATTTGTATAGGTGAAATTTACCTTGAAGATATGAATTCGTCGTGCCGTTTCTTTTGTCCGAATGAATGCGGAAGGTCTTACAAGAGGAAAAACGGACTAACGCAACATGTAAATTATGAATGTGGCATTGAACCAAAGTTTAAATGTGATTACTGTGAAAAAAAATGTGCCCAAAAGTCAACTTTGAAAACTCATATGATAAATGTGCATAAAATAATCGAATCAAACATGAGTTGGAATTAATGTTAGCTGTTATGCCTATGCTGAAATGTAACAACTAATATCCTAGATACATACCTTGTATATTTTGAATGAATGAATAATATATAAATTACTTGATAAACAAATTTTGAATTAATTATACATATTTATCTATTTAAAACTATTTTTCACACAGATTTTATTTTCGTTCCCTTTTTTCTAGTACCTTTACTGTACACAGGGTGAATACATTTATGATGTATTAATATTTTTTTCTTTTCATAAATATTTTCTATACTCACATCTCAACGTTCAAAAGCTCATGAAATATGAAAAATAAAAATGCAAGAAAAATTTTTTTAACTATATTCTTTCATTTTACGATTTGGAATAAAATATGAGTTGATAACAAAATAATAAATGTATGATTGTATTTATTAATATTTTACTATAGTTGTGCCATGGGAATTCCTCATCGATTTTGAGAACTATATAATATGAATATTGAAAATTATTGATTACAAATTATCATTATTATTAATTAATAATTTACTTACCAAAATTATCGTAAATTGTATTTGTATGTGTGAAATTTTAATATACACGTTACCTTATTTTGTTCGAATAAATGCGGAAGGTCTTACAAGAGAAAAAAGGGCTTTCGCGACTCATGAATGTGACATTGAACCGAAATTTAAATATTTTATATGCGAAAAAATATGTGCCTAAAAGTCAAATATGGAAACTCATAAGATAAATGTCTTAAACTAATCGAATCATACATGAATTACTGTTTTTTAATGATCAATTTAAAATACCTTATATGACTATAAGAATTTATTAATTTTCTTCCAAAATGTTTTATTTTGCTTTTCTCTATACCTTCTATAACTCGTATAAGAGTGAAAAAATCTATGATTTATTTCCAGCCAGACGTGACGAACGAACATGTACAATGTTGGATAAAAAGTTAGTGCTCAGCACCAGCTCTTGAAGTTTGACTTTTTACTCCTGTGAGAAGTTCATTTATAAAAGGGGGAAGTTGTTGAGCATTACACACGATCATTGCGACTTACTGCATAGAATAATGGTTCTTGAAGTCGAAACAAAATTACTTGGTTTCCCAACTACATCTATGTGTTCTCAGAATACAGGATAACTGAGTACCTATATTATTATATATTATGTATGATGTATTTCAATATTGATAAAACTGTATGAATGTATAAATACTTTTTGTACATTTTCGAACAATTTAACAACATGTTACATTTAAATAGTTTTTCTTTCCGTACATTTATTTGAGTTCATTTAAACTAGTAATATTGTTACATTTTTTTAGTAGGTATATAATTAAATTATCTTACACCTATTTGATCTTTAAAATCTTGAAAATAGGGTGTGGTATTATCCAATTAAGTAGAATTTGTGTTATTAATATTATTCCTTTTTCCTATATAGTAGATATTAATGCTGTAACTAATGCATTTATTAATTATTGTTACTTTGCAGTTTATAAAATAACATATCAGGAAGGTGTTGGTGCAGCTGTCATATGGAACAAGTCCGAATTTATGTATAAACTTCTCAACGCTTGCTCAATATTTACCGCGGAATGCTTAGCAATCCTTAAAGCTCTACACATTATAAATTATCATAACCTCACAGACACCATTATATTTACTGACTCAATTAGTGCAATCAACAACATCAAAAACACCAATAATACATCAGACATCAGTACCCATATTCAAAATTATATACATAATCTCTATAAGAACAACTTCAAAATTAAAATCTTCTAGATCCCTGGCCATTCCAACATCAATGGAAATTAACGAGCCGACCAAGCTGCCAAAAATGCTACCACATCCACACAATCATTACTTCTTCAAATTATCTCTCGCATTGATATACGAGTATTAAACTTAATCGAAAACAAATGTACAGTTACATGGCACCAACAATGGACGTCTAAATCCACCAAACTTCATGAAATAAAGCAAAGTATACATCGCTGGCCCTTCCCTCCTGAACTATCCAGAAAATTCGAAGTCATTATTACCCGACTAAGAATTGGCCACACAAAATGAACACATAGTTACCTAATGTCCCGAGAAGAAGCACCAATATGCACTGTGTGTGGGGTCCTTGTCGATGTTAAACATATTTTTTCGGAATGCCGCTTATTCGACACGGACAAAAAAATTCCAATCTCTCTGAATCACTTGCTGAAGCTCTTAACCAGGACCCCAATTCATTATCAAATACAATCAAATTCATCATAACAGCAAAATTATCAAACAAAATATAATCATCAACAAATCACGTTCATATTCCACTACACTTAAATATATACATTAAATTATCTATAAGTATACCACGTGCATATTATCTATAATGTAATTTTTTTTTTTTATGTATTAACACTATTAACACTACCCAATGGCCATTGCTTCCGAGGGTTTATTTCAATTAAAAAAAAATAATAACATATCTCAAAAAATGAATCACAGATAGCACGAAATCTAGCATATCCATTGTGTCATGAAGAATTTGATTTAAAAATATATTATAATACATGTTTAACTTAACTACATTTATGTATTTCAGTGAATTGTTATAATAACAGTGCAAAACAAAAATGTTTTGGTGCAGATGCATTTAACTGTGATCAGTGTGGTCGTACGTACCGCCACAAGCAAAATGTAATTACTAATATGAATGCAATAAAGATCCAAAATTTATTCGTAAAATTTGTGGTAAAACAACTTATTATCGCTCAAATTTAGAAAATATACGGCTCTTAGACATATTATTATCTTCATAGCATAGTTAAACTAATATTATCAATGTGACCACTTGATTTTTAAACATCATATTTTGCAAAATGCAAGTTATTATTTCTTCAGTGTTTTATATGGAAAAAATATACTAACATAGTTACTGTTTTAATCTCTGTAATTACTCTATATTTGTTTATAAATTTCAATGTACTATGTATAGTTTTTTTTAAAAATATAAAACGTTTAAATAAACTTGTGTACTTTTTATAAGTTAGGTACTTTAATTTAGAGAGACATTTAAATTCACTGGATGAACATGTTGTTATCAACAATTGTTTATTTTGTCTTTAAAAATAGCTTAAAGCAAAGTAGTGTAATGTCATGTTGCTTTGCTATAGTGTATGTGCTTGATTATACCTACTGATTAACCAACATTTAATTTATTCAATTTTATTTGTGCTTTATATAACTATCCCAAAATGTACAAAAATATGCATTCTGATTTTAGAGATCAATATACTGTACATTTGTGCAAGTAAATTTTAATATGTTTCTGTATAATTGATTTTTTTTTATTTATGTGTGTTGTTGTCTTGAATTATTAATGACCTTACTTCGTTTTTTTTTTATTCTCATTAGATATATGGATTCAAAACATCGAAAAGTTGTATAACTGTCCAAACAATAACTGTCATCGAAACTATAAAACGAAACCAGGTTTATATAATCATTTAAAATATGAATGCAATGTACCACCAAAGTACCATTGTAATATTTGTAACAAAAAGTTTAAGCAACCAGGGAACTTTAAAATTCATATGAAAACACTTCATCCTGTAACAATGATTAGTACTTAAACTACCTATTATAAACTAAGTGATATTTGATATATATGTGCTTTTATATTTTGTACATTTGTGTTATTATTACCTCTTCATATTATTATTTTAATGGTAATTCATTTTCTGTTACTCTTTTTTGTTTTTATATATCTATGAATAAATATTTCTAAATACCTATTTACTCTTTTAGAAAAAATACTACTATGTAGTATGTATTAAATGTTTAAGTAAAATAATATATTATAATAATGTGTTATTTAAAGTTTCAATTGTGGTAATAATTGATTTATACTTTTTTGCTTAATAGCTTTTTAATCTTGCTGTTATACCTAATCTTATAAATATAACACTATCAGCTAAATTTTTATTGAACTTAGTTTTACTGTTTTATTTATTGTTGTAATATTTTAGTTTTCAAATAATTTATGAATATATATTTCTATTTGTACTGTATTCTGTTTAATTTGAATATTGAGTTACTTTACTATACCTAATACATATTTGTCCCATAAGCCGTAATAATAATATTTATAAGATTAACAGTAGGGTAAAATATCTATAGTTTATATTTATCTACATTGAGTATAATGCAAATTACTTTATATTAAACATTTTAGTAGAGTCTTTTTATTTGCTTTTTAAACATTTTTTCTTCATTTTAGCACTTATAAAACTAAAACAGTGCATGGTCCATTTACTTTATTGTCATATTTTGATTCATTTATTGAGATTGTTTTTATTGATTTACAGTGAAACCATTATTATATAATTCAAAATCTGGGAGAATGAACAAGTATCCTGGCCCATCTGAAGATGGTCTTTACTATTGTACCAATAAATGTGGTAAAAAATATAAATCTAAACAAGCTATCAGTGTGCACATGAGATATGAGTGTGGTGTAAAACCCAAGTTTTACTGTCAAAAGTGTAATAAGTATTTTAAACAACCTGTCAGCTTCAAAGCACATATGATGAATGTCCACAAGTATGTTATGGAATATACAGAGTTTAATTTGTCGTTGTAGTATACTATTCTATAAAAAAATATAAATTAAATAGGTATACCTATTTAAAAACAAGTGTATATAAAATGCTACGATTTAAGATTTAAAAATAATATATTATACAATAATATAATATTGTATAATATAAATATTATTTACTACTGTATACACATATAGGCCTTTAAAATTTATTTCAAAGATATTTTTGATATAAATATAAGTAAGCAAAAAATTTTTATTTAAGTTTTATAATTATTATTGTTTTATTGAGTTTTACTCCATACATTTAAAGTTAACTGTAGATTTGCCATTTTTTTAAACGTTTTTTTCTAATTCTAATGTATTTAAATTTATGTGACTTTAAAACTGGTTTTATAATATAAATGTATGTATAGTTAAAAAACTTAAATAAAAAGTTTAAGACCTAAATCAGTATTTTATTATTTTATTTTGATTAAATAATATTACAGCTTAAGAATACATTTTGAATTATAGGTTTTTATCATCTCATCTTCAAAAGTCCAATTGTTATTTATTATTCATAAGCGTTTTTTTATTTGTTAATGCTGGAGAATGACTTAGGAGGGTCTCAAAACTATTTATATTAATTCAAACTATTTCAAAAAGGAACATTTTCTAACTAAAAATGTTCTTTATTCATATATTTCTCTCTTTGGAATATAAAAATGATATCAATTGATTAATTCATATATTTACAAATCGTTTTTATATTTAAAATACAATTTTAAGGGACATAATCTGCTAAAATATTATATCTTTATATGCTGTACAAAATATGTGACTATATGTGAAAAATATTACTACATAAATCAGATATTAGACTGTACTTCTTAAGTTTTTGCTATTTAGTAATATTTGTTATAGTGACAGTGGTATTATATTGAACATTATTCATCCTTAACCATAAATGTATACATTTAAAATGTTTTTACTTTATTGTATTAGTTTTATATTCTGAACAGAGCAATAAAACATTTATGTTTACATTTTATGTATAATGACAAAAGATATTTAATAATAATTTTGCAAAAATAATGAAACATTTAAAATTTTGATAGAATATTTAATTAACCATTTTGTATTTAGTGGTATTTTAAATTAAAAAATAATTAGTTTTTTTATTGTGTTCATCATAATAATGATTGAAAACTTATAAATTTAAGTTTAGGTGAATTATATTAAAGTCCGGTCAATATATTGGATTACATATTAAATTATTCATATTTCCCATTTTTACATAGACTTAATTATTAGCGCCCAGTATCAATTTGTTTTTTTTTAGTGCAATAATTTACTATCATTATTACCTTTACAGTGGTGAAAAGAGTATAAAGTGTATAAAAAACTTGTATACAAAGGAGACGTATTATCATAATTTACTTTTACATTGAAAAAATTTATATTTTATTAATATTTTATATCTGAATTGAAAATTACATATTGATATTAATTTTATGATGGCATTAGTTTTTATTAAGCTATGTTTAAAATGTAAGGAATTATCTTTTTATAAACTTGCTATAATTTATATTTTTGTATTCTATATTGTATTTTACAATGGTAAATACTTTTCAGTCAACTTATATGATGATTGAACTCCAAAATTAAATCAATTATCAGTAATCATTTTAACCGCAATACTTGATGAAGACATATTATATTTTGAAATCAATTTATTTTACAATTATTTGTAAGTATTTATATTTTTATCATTTACTTTAACAGTTAATCATATTTTGATTTTAGCTAACAAAAAATTAAATGAAGAATTTTAATTTTTGAATTAAAATTATTATTTTATGATGTACCTATATTTGATAAAATTTTCATTTTTGTTCTTATTTTTCTATAAACACTAATTTTACATAAAATTTTAATTTAATTTAATTGTCATGATATAATTTTTTTAATAATTGAACTTCTCCAACCATGAACTGAGTTTAATAATCATAATATATACAAAATAGTTAATTTGTTTATACATGTTAACAATTTTATTATAATTTTTTTATTGTTATTGTTTGTTTGTAATTCAGTAGGTACATAATAAGTTTCCAAGTTTATTCAATTGATCTATAGGCTTTTAATATTATATTTATATTTATTTTTATAATAATAATCAACGAGCATTAGGCATAAACTCTTTAACAAAACATGTGCAATGGGTAACATAAGCGATTATTTTCAGAAATTTATATTGAATACTATCGATATTGTTTAAATAAATTGAATAATTATTTGACCAAATTAGTGAGCCAAATTGTAGATTAGACTTAATTAAGGAAGTATACAAATTTTTTATGCCCAAAAGATTTTTAAAGTCTAAAGTATTTCTATTAATTATTTACAGGGAATAGTTATCAATTTGATAATTATAAAATATAGTACTTTTACTTTGTGAGAAAGTTATAATATTTAATTTGTCGTAGCTCAAAGACAGATAATTCTTTTTATTTCATAATACAAGTTTATTTAAATTGGATTGCAATAAATTTCGATCTTCAGGATTTTTAATTTTACAATACATTTTAACATCATTAGCAAACATAAAAAATTTTACTAAGCCATATAATTAAGAGGAAGATTATTTATAAAAATTAAGAAAATAAGTGGTCCTAAATGAGATCCCTGCGGAACCCTCGAGGTTACTGAGTATTCTTTAGAATAGCAAAAAGATATTTTAACAATTTTAGTTCTATTACAAAGATATGAAAATAGTCAATTTAGAAAAGTGTCCATCATAAATAGAATCATTTTTGTATTTTATTAAGTGCCTACATTTTTTTTTTGTACTTAATAGATAATGTTTGATTTTAATTTGCATGAATTTTGTTTTATGTAATGATTAGAATTTTATACGAATAATTTATATTATATATTGTTAATTACTTATGTAATTTTTTTCACAGATTGCCTATTCCATTTACCACGATATTCATGTAAAAAATGTGGCAATTCATATAAATATAGAGCAAATCTTCGTAGACATGAAATATATGAATGTGGTGTTGACAAAATGTTTATTTGTAAAATTTGTGAACGTAGATTTCATCAAAAATCCAACTTAAACAGACATTATAATTTGTTACATAATTATTAAGTTAAATATTACTATATTTAATTAAAGTTTTTAAGTAATATATTATTACATTCATGAATATTAATATTAATCATTGTTTGTTTATATGCTCTTTATTTGATGTGGATGATTGACTTATACTTACTCAAATCATAATATCATTATTATAGTTGTACAATTTTACTATTAAAGAAAAATTTGGTAAATAAAATTATCCGAATATAAATTGTATCACACTTTCACACATGAACAAAAATGTCTTAATTTAATTTGTAAAGTATGAAAAGTTGTCCTTCATAGTTAAATGTACATTTTTTTAGCTTAAAATAATTTTATTCTTAGATATAATAGAATGTAATAGTAATGTAACTAAATATTTGTTTTGTTCCTTTTTACTAATTTTAATAAGACACTATTAAAAGACTATTTTTAATTTATTATAATAATGAACTTCCTTGTTAATTGAATATATATTGCTTTAATGTTACCTCATTTATATTACCATTATATGAAATTTAATCACTTCAAATGTATTTGTATTAATTGTAAATGATGTGTTCAATTTACCTATAATTATTATTATTACCCACTTCAATCGAGTATTATCTAAATAATTGAATAAATATACTACTAATTTTATAATTTTAATTATGATGCATAAATTAAATTGAGTAGATCTGTCTATATTTTTGTTACATGATATTAAAAGGACTTGGTGTAATGTCTATCTTCATTATGTTATAATAGCATCTGTTGTAGTATACGAAGACAAGAAATCACTAGATTTATGAACAATAGTTTAAGAGCACATCATAAAAGTCATAACGTTGACACATCCATAGAAATGCTTTATGCACAATTAAATAAATGTTTTATACATATGTATGTTAACTAATAAAAAAAATGAATTTAACAACATATCTATTAAAAATCTACCTAATAATTTGCAATTATTTTAAATGATTATCTATTAAAATTATATAAAAACTAAAAATCCAAAAAATGTTGGTAATACATTTTTTTCAAACCTTTATGATTTGCATGTTTTATTTCAAACGCCTGCATATGAAAGTACATGTAAGGCAATACAAATTAATTATAATTTAGTTTTATTAATTGATTTATTTTTTCATATTTCAGTGGAAGAAGCGATATCTGATGAAATGTCTCCATAATCACCAATAGAAATTTGGTGGACTTAATAGAAAATATTTGTTTGAAAACCATTTTCTTAAAAAAAGTGAACTAATTATAAGATGGCAAGTAACTATATTCTCAACAGTTTAGACATCCAATAAACATTGATACATCATCCTCTATCAGTAACAAATAATCTTTTTATAAATTTTTTTTAACTTTTAAATTTTACCATTTGTACCTTTTACTTTTTTTTTATGTTTCCTAATTTGTGATTGTAAGAATATTTATAACTTAATGATAATTTGCGTATTTCATAATAATTTATAATAATATATTTAAGGATTATAATTACATATTAATTAATTTGTTAATAAATATATATTACTCTTTTTTAATTTTTTTCTTAACTTTGTGATATAATATTGGTATATGGTGTGATGTAATATTGAACTATGATTCTATATACAGTATACACTATAAGTCTATGATTTATTTATTTATTTTTATATATAATATGTATGAATACTTTTTTTGATTGGGGCTTACAAATTCTACATTTTGAATTTTTTTTGCATATTATTGATATCTCATTTTATTTATTTGTCTTATTGCATGGTTAAATGTTTAAATTTAATAATGTAAGTTAAATAAAAATGTGATATATATTTTATATTATAATAATATATAAATATAACAAATAAATATATATATTGCTGTGTTTTCAGAGTATGTGACAGATATCAGCAGGTGGATATGTCCTAAAAATTGTGGGCGAAGTTACAAGAATACAAAACAACTAAATAGACATATGGCTGAATGTGGTATTCCTCCTAGGTTTAAATGTGATAGATGTTTCAAGTATTTTAAACGGAATGGTCATTTAAAACAACATTTAATGTCCTGTTCTGACTGCCCACCTGCATTTAGCTGTAACATTTGTTTGAAAAAATTCAATTACAAATCAAACTGGAGATCTCATATGGTTTTCAAACATAATATGATGTATGATCACCAATTATCATTTTAATAACATTGATAAGTACAAGAATGTAATTGTTAGTTAAGTCATATAAAATCTACCTAAGGATTTAATATACGAGTATATAATATATATATTGGTTTTTATGTTTGAGTTATTTACATGTTTACAGTTATTTCAAACTAATGTAATTTATAATTGAGTAGGTAATAAATATTTGTTATTTTGATCAGTATATCTTGGTATACTTTCAAATTTCTCGGTGATTTTTCCAATAAAAATTAACTTTTAAAACATTTTTAATGTCTAAACAAACGTCCAAACAGCAGTCTTAAAAATCATGTAACTAGTAATTTATATAATAGGTTTTGGGGCGTTAAGGTAATAATTAATTACCGCTTTTCGTTTATAAGGTGTGTCTATTAGTGATAATTAAGATAAAACATTAATCAAACATCAACTATTGATGCTGTTGAATATTTATAACATGAATTTCCTACTTATATTTTTCTAGTAATTTCTATATCTATCTCTGGCTCAGTCTACTGGTGAGTAGTGACCCAAAGACCTAACTTGGGCTTCTTATTAACACATCTATTTTTTGTTTTGATTTTGAATAATTTATCCAAGACCTTTACATTACACATTACACCAATCACATAAAATCATTTTTTTATTGTGATTATTTATTATATCTTACGCATGTTAATTTACGATCAATACAATAAAAATAATTTACATTTGGAACCGTTATCTTTAACTGCATTATTTTTTAAACTTACTATTCACTTTTACTTATGTATACCTTTGTAATATAGAAATAAAAATAAAAATGTACAATAAATATACAATTTACAATAAATTGTATTTACTCTACCTAACTATTTACGTTTTTGACCCTTCGTATAAAATTTCTCCATTTAGTTTGAAGTACTACTATGGGTTATGACTTACGAAACTTGTACTTAATTACTACTTTTAATATGTTTTTTTTTTAATACTTTGATTGTTGTATTTTAAACAATAATCATTTTTTACGTTTCAGGTAACTTCAGACATTTTAAATGTAGATGCAAGTTCAAAACCAAAGCTGGTGTAAATTTCATATCATCGACTTATTGAAATACTAGAGTGTGTATCCATTATGCTCGGTGAATTTTTCTGCCGGTGTAATTTCGGATTGATTGTTACATGAAACGTTGCATTTAATATTGAATTAAAAATACGCAATATAATACATCTGTAGGAGATGTGTTACTTCTACGCGATATACCGTGGATGGGCAGTGTAAATCCTCATCAATCGGTTTCCTTTGTATGGATGGATTTAGGAAGATAATTTGTCATTCAGGAAATTTGTTGTAGACATTTCAAAACCAGCAAGACATATGTTATGTTGGTCTTACGTTATTTGTATGTTCACAAATGCTAGGTAATCTTGAAATGGTTTTGGAATTATCCACAGATGCCTACTTACCGTATTTTAATCGCTTCATTGCCTGCTGTGGGATACCAATTAAAATGTTTCCCAACTGTGAAACCAATTATATCGGATCAGCTCGTCAAATAAAGGCATTGTTCAAGGAAGCTACCTAATTCAAAAAACGTAATTCAATCTGACACTCCGTGTAAATTGAATTGAAGTCCACTTGCCGCTCTTCATTTTGGTAGACTTGAGATGACGGCAAAAGAGAGCTAAGTCTCATTTAAAGCGAATTATTGGATCTAAATTTCTTACAATGGAAGAAATAATGACAGTATAACACTCGTCATAAGTATAAAAATAGTTAGTTTATAAGTCGTCAAAGATAGTATGCTGAAGAGAATCCTGTATTAGTTATGACTTATGAGCAATGTAGTTGTTATTAGCATGACAGAACATGCAATGCAACGTGCCATCGGTGTCCATCTAGGAAGAGATCGGATTGTATGACCCATACACAGTGAAAACTTCAACAGTTTTAATTTAACAGTGATATAGCGGTCTCTTATAAAACTAGTGAAATTGCCAGTAAATAGGCTTAAGATCGAAACACTAGTCCATCCTTTTTTTATTTATTTTATCCTTTTTAGGTACTCACATAGTTACATCCTAAGTAAACAATTTGTAAAATTCAACTTGTTACGAATATTTTTCGTTGAACTAATCTTATTCGAGAAAAATTGATTTAATGTAAATACATTTGAACATACAATCGACATAAAAATCTTTCTGTTGTGAACGCGTTAATAATTAGGTTTACTACCCTCTCTAAGAAGTTAAAAAAACAGAAACATGGCATATTATGCCGAATACTTGTTAGCTTATTAAAATACAATTTAATTATTAATGCACAAGATATTTATTTTGTATGAACGAACATTTTCATGCATCTGAATTGGACTATTTAATTAAACAATACAAAAATAAAATTATCAAAAATAAAATTAGAAACCAAGCAAAAAATTCTTCGACCCTTGTTACATCATAGATATTTTGTTAAAATAAAATGTACTGTAATAAATAATTATTAAACTGATAATAGAAACATATTTATACCAAACCATATTTTATATTTTTTAACTTAGAGAATGTACGTAAATAACCCTTTAATTGTTCGCCATGCCTTAATTGTCGAGCTATACATAATTGTATTTACAAAAAGCTAAAAAAAAAAAACCCTTTAATTAATTTTAAATTTAAAGTTTATTATTATGTCTCATATTTACAGTAGCTTATATGATTTATCACAAATTATTAACTGTTTTCCTATAATGAGTTAAGTTATATTTAGTTATGTAAGTATAATATATATTGTATTATTTAACATTACGATTTACCTGATTCTAATTCACAAGACCTATTACTATTACACTATTAGCAATATATGTTGATGAAAAAACATATTAAGTAATTAATATTTCAATTTAAAAATCAGGTACCTTCTCATTAATTTATTTTAATTAATTAATTTATTAATTTTCTCTTTTTTAATAACTTTATATTAAAATCCAAAATCATTCTGTTTGTCAAAGAAAATAGGTTTTACATTATACCTACATAAATATAATTTGTATAGACGTATAAATCAAAATTATTGAACTAAAAACTTGCCTAGGTACCTACATTGTAAAAAACAAAAAAAAAATAAACATTATTGTCCTTTAATTGCTTTATTTTTTTGCTAGTTATATTTTACTGTTTTGTGTTGATTTATATGCTTTTACTTCTCACAAAAGATTTAGCTGTTATAATTGTTTTAGTTATATTAATACAAACTAAATTGTTTTTATTTTTATCTTGCTTTTCTCGAGAGACAATTTTAAAACACTTATAATTCTAATAAATGTTTAATTCACAGGGCGTTCCTACCAATGTCCAAATTGCAGTCGGCTGTACATGTATAGCAGAGGATTAGCAAGACACGTTAAATATGAATGTGGAGTCGAATGGAAATTTCCATGCAATGTGTGCAATAGACCTTTCAAACGAAAAGAGCATCTCCGTAGACATATGTTCTTTATTCACAAATTAAATAATTTATGATTTCATTAAAGTTATAGAATTATAATATTTGTACATTATATCTTAACTATCAATTGTCTAACTATATTACATTTTAGATTTTTATTGTTCCACTGAAGTTCACTTATTATTAGAATGTTTTACTTAAAAATGTGAAACAGGCTAGTCTAGAAATGCTTTTGTAGACCAAAAAATTATTTATAGTTGTAATTAATAACTTATTACTTACATTGATAGTTTATTCAAAACTTACATTTATAATATTTGTATCAAACACTAACGTGATAAAATGTGTCTTCATACTGTTAAAATTACGATACGGGTGAGCATATTGTTAATATTTAATTTTAAACTACGAAGAATATTATACTATAGATTTAAAATTTATCAAGACTTCGACTTTTTCTCCGTGGTTTTATACACCACAACTTCTTATAAACGATTTGTATTTTGTTTAGTAATATTGTGTTTATGCCTACAGTAGTTTCTGATTGCATTGATAACTATTATCATAAATTTAATATTTATTTTTTAATTGCTGTTAATTATTTTTTAGACTTATCTTTATCGTTGTGTGCGCCCAGTGAATGGCGCCCTTATGTGTGTGAAAAACCTGGCTGTGGTCGAGGATACAAATACAAGAGTGGACTCTTCAGACATGTTAAATATGAATGCGGTAAAGAACCGCAATTTCCATGTATAGTTTGTCATAAGAGATTTACACAACAGCAGTCACTTAAATCACACATGATTTACATTCATGGATTTCCTGTGTATAATAAACCAAAGAATGTTGAAAGTAATCCGTCTTAGTACCAATTTTAGTATTAAATAATATTGTACCTACAACCAAATATTCTATTATGGTATTAACAATAATTATTATTTTTTGTAATGAAATTCATTTAAAAATATTAGTTTAATCTTAATTAGTAGGTATCTTAAAACTGATTTATTTACAAATGCACATGAGCTATCTCGTTATTAAACAAACTGTTGCATTTTTATTTTATTTTTAATTATTAAATCATATAATTATATTTTTAACATTTTTTTTGTAAATTTTTATAAAAAATCACAAATGCATTATTAAAAAATGAGTTTTTTCTAGTGTGTTTATTTATATAAGAATATACTATTAAAATCTAGAGAATAAATAAAAGAGGAACTGTATTGTAAAGTTATTTTAATTCCATAGAAAAATGTCATTCCCATTACTACCATTTTCATTTATTGTCTATTAAAATAATAAAAATATTTTAATATTATTCCGGCAGGATACTTTTCAGATAAAATGAACCTTTTTTCATTCAAGATATATTCACTGAAAAAAGCTAAAAAGATAAAGTTGAGAACATTTTCAATAAATTCTAAACGTACCGAAGAGTTGTTAAAATTATTTTATTACTGGTGTCATTGAACTGCATTTAGTCTTAGTAAGTTAGTGTAATTTTGTATTTATCTAGGTACGTTGTATAAATGTTATGTATAAGTGTAAAGTTATTGGGTATTCTTGCAATTTTGTTTTATTAGGTATCTACTTATTGAAGAATGTTTTGTATTTTAATTTTAGTGATTGGATAGAAATTATGCAGAATAGTAAAAGAGCCTACTGCTTTTCATTTACATAATGTAATTCCAATCAAATTAGATAATATTATTAATCTCAAAACGTTGTAAAGGGTCTTAGTCAACTCATCTCAAGATACATTTTTGTAATATTATCGTACAATTATTAATGTATTTATTGTAATTTATGAATTTATGATGCAAAGATAATTTTATAACTCTCTGTTAAACTACTACATATTTGAATAAAGTACTAAATGGCTGTCATTTCTAAACGTATGAAAAGCGTACACCTTTTTTTTATCCATCCCCTGTCCTTCCACATAATCTCTTTCAAGTACAGTATCAGTTAAGTTGTTTATTTCCTTACATTTTCTCGAATATTAGTCGGCTTTTTAACTTTGAAGATATTAAATATAAAACTTTTTTTCGTACTAATAATTATCTTCTTTATCTTTTTAAGTTTACTATCCTTAAAATGTAATCAATTTATAAAATGTTTGTATTTATTGCGTTTCTAACATGCTTATTTGCCGTTTTTCGCCTGATTTACAATTATTTTACTCTTGTAATTTAAAACAATTTTACTGTATCACAAAAGTGTTTTGTTCTTTAAAAACAAAGTCAAATTTAATTAATTCTATAACCATTTTTAATTTTTACATGATTTTCAGGAACCCAGATGACGTTGAAATTAAAAGAAAATTTTCCCAAGTTTTTGGAATGTCCAAATGGTTGTGGATATACTTACACAGTTGTCAGTAATTTCACGGAACACATTGAAAAGTTTTGTACTAAAAATAAATATTTTACATGCCTTTATTGTAATGAATCATTTCATTTGAATGATCAGTTAAAAAAACATTTAATTATGATACATAAATGTTTTTAAAAAAATATAGTGCTGTTAACCATAATTTGTTCTTTAAGCTGTTCTACTCCTGAAGTAAGGCCTGAAAATAAGTAATAATGATCCTATTGTGTACATTTGTAGAATCAACCTAATAATTTTTTTTAACTCTGATGTATGTTTTTTCATTCAAACAATGTTTATTGACATCACAACAATTAAAAGTTATTGCAAGAATTCTGTCTTTGTCTTCTATAAAGTTTTTTAGTCCGTGGGCACTTTTTTATATGATAGAGTTTATTTTTCGTCTTTGATGTTGCGCGAAAAACATTTAATTTAAATAACAATCCACGGTGATATAATTGTCGTTGACAACAAATATTCTATATGCTTTGCATTTTTAAATATTTTGTGACAGCATTTAAACAATATTTTCATTCAAAAAATAAAAAGGAGAATTATTCTTAGGTCTCGATTAAACTCCGCTTTTCATTATTTTATTGGTACTTAACATTTATAATGAGTCTTTTCAAAAATAAATTTTAATCTTTTTTTAACTTCTTTCCCGTCATTCTAATTAAGAATTAAATAATTGGAGTTTAATGTGGGCCATCACCCTACAGAATATTTCTGTTTTTATTAAAGAATATTATTTTGATTGATTCTATTGCAGGATAAGATCATTATTCCCGTAGAATATATTTTTGAGGGTAAAATGTCATTGTTTCTGGGTGCCATCATTTTATATTATTCTGTATTAATAATAAACATTTATATTAAATACTTAAATTATTGTTCTTATTTAATGAAATTAATTACCTCCCCTAATTAATAATCTCTGCTATTCAATTGTTTTGTTACACCAATACAAAACAATTATTTCTTGTATCCCGGAGAAAATGTTTGTTTGATAAATAAATATTTTCAATTTATAAAAATCAATGGGGTTTTCTACCATTTTTGTATTACTGATGAGTGTTAAGTGAAATCTCTCACCATGACCTCTTTAGAAGGTGAGCTTTTATATAGTCCGAGTCTAATTTTAATAGTGGATTAAATTGTCTAGAGTCTGGAAGTTGATGAAATTGGCTGAACTGCTGTTTTAATATTTCTAGGAAACTTGTATAAAAAACTATGTACTTAGGACAAACTTTGATTTTTTGATGGCATGGTTTGAATTTTAAATTTCATTACAAAAATAAGGAATCGAATAATTTGGTACGAAAGCGTTTGTAAAAATATTTGTATTGAGCGGTGGTTTGTTGTAACTCATGTATTTTTTTAATTTTTTTTCATCTTAAATTTCGGCAACTATGACCACAAATTGTAGAGTATTAACTGTTGTTAATAGAAAATTTCGTTTTTAATTTTTTTAAACACGTAGTATACAAGTATGGTGCATGGCTTCATCGCAAAAACCCGGGTGTCATTCATCAGTCATCCGGGAGCTAGCGACGCCGGCCAGTACTTAACTGCAGCACTAATCAGCAACTGCGGCTAACCTCTGCGTTACAATTCACAACATGCCCGTATATATCTATTTGTTTTCAATAGAAATGTATGGTTGAAGCGTTAAATGCAAATTAAACTATTGGATTGAGAAGTTCAAATTATTCTATTTGATATTTTAAAGACACCCCGCAGAGTTCAAATCCTATAGTTTCACATGCATTTAGTTAGGTAATTTTAAACAACGTACAATTTTAAATGTAGAACATTGACAGTAGATTAGGGATTTTCTTTTAAAAATAAGAATTGGTGATGAAACTTTTCATCTCTTGTATTTATAGTAACAAATGGATGTACAAATGCATAGTGTAATTTGCCTACATAAATAACACCTTGAATCTTAAACCTATACATGTTTATTTCATTCGTAATATAATATAATTAAAAGAAAAATGAAGTGAAAGTATAGAACAAAGGTTTTATTTAAAATTTATATAACAGTAATCACTAATCAGTAATCAGTAACATATTAAGAAGAAGATTAACAGAACCTTACTAAAAATCTTAATACGCAGTGGACTCATCATACTATTTGGTTTTGAAATACTTATTATAATCATTTATACTTAAAGTATACAACATGCAAACTACAACATAATATTTTAAAACTCTAAAAGTTCAAAATTTCGATTTAGCGTTCTTTATTATGTAATAATCTAGGTACTTATAAGTACCTAGTTTAATTTAAACAATGTGTAAACACTAATCTATGGATCACATCACATTTTCGTAAATACTGGCTAAACTCCATTAGATTCTACAAAATACTAAATTAAAATATTTCTCTAACATAATTTTATTTGAAAATATGAATTATTGGCTGTATCTATGTTCATACTTAATCTTATTTTATGTTTCTAATGTAAGATATTTTAAGATAGATGTATAAAGACGTAAAGTAATTACATATTTTGATGCTGCCGTGCTGGGAGAGGAAAAAAGAAGAAACGAAAAAAATTCCTCAGTCCTCTTGTGAAAAATTTCTTGATAATGCGTGCCTAGCTTTTCCACTACCCAAATTTTACTGTCCATGCATATTTTTAGAGCTTTATCATTTGAACCCAGAAAATAATAATTACAATATTATTTTTAATGTTGCAGGTGTAATGATGAGTCAAAATGGACGGTGTATTTGTCCAAATTTATGTGGGCGAAGTTTTAAGAATCAAATTAATTTAAGATTTCACTGTCGCAATGAATGTGGTTTTTTATTTTCTTGTTTTCTATGTTATAAATCTTATAGACAAAAATCGCATGTAAAACGTCATTTAGCATTAATTCATAAATATCATTAAATTAGTTATATTTTTATAGGTGTTAGTTAATAGACCATGTACACTAATGTAGTTATATTCATTTTAAAGACTTTCTTGGGGGTCAGGTATTCTAAAGTTACTTTCTTAAGTAGTGCATACAATATTTTTAATAAAAACGAATAAACAAATAAGTGATTATCTTACGAAAAATAATTTATTATTGTACAAAACGACGAAATTCACCACGGTATGATGCAGATGAAATCCAAAGATTTGGTCCCTGACAAGATATCAGGCTCATATCACCATCACCTAAATCCTCTGGCCATACAAGTATACAACTACATATGTAATTCCAAGAATATCAGACGTCTAAAACGTCTGAAACCATATGGCTTAGTTTAAAGATTTAGATTAATGACAGAAGCCACTTCATTGGAAGTGTGATTTTATTAAAATTTAATTATTACCTTACCTATAGGCTATAATGTATATATTAATATCTAGTACTTATGTAAAGAATGTACAATTGTTAAAGATATTTATAGAGACCATTGGATCGTTTAAAATGTTATTAAAATAAAGCCTCGGGGCATAAAAAATAAATATGTATACTGATGAAATAATTAAATAATTATAAATTGCATGTATTAATTACAATTTTTCGAAAGACAAATTATAGTTATGAAATTGATTAAATTATGATGTAATACGTAATGTAATATCTTAGAATAAAATAAATATGCGAATATATGTCTTAGCATGATTTGATTTGATTTTTTCGTTTTACTTGTACTTACTAAAACGCTTTGTTTCCAAGTACAACATTTGCTTAACGAAGAAGAATGATAACAAGATTATGATTGTGTAATTTATAAATAAATAATCTTTATGTGACTTTATAATGAAATTCATTTTTTTCAGATTTGGAGTATAGCATTCGCAATGCAGGAGTTTTGAAATTCTCATGTCCCAATCAAAATTGTGGTAGAAGTTATAAATACAAATCTGATCTAAATCGACATGTAAAATCATATTGTGGAAAAGAACCAAATTATGCGTGTTTTTATTGTCAAAAACGGTTTATGAGAAAAGACGTTTGGAAAACTCATTTAATATTTGTCCACAAGAGTTTTGTACCTTAAATATTTACTTATATAACAGTAAAATAATTTTAAACGCTATTTATACATTGTTTATTCCTACCTACATTTATTTTTTTATCAACAAACCATTCATTTTCACATTTACATTCGCTATCTTAATTAATACAATTATTTTTGAAATGGTTATATGTATAAAAATGTAAATTTATCTCAAATTCAACTAATCAATATAGAAATGTATATTGTTCATTCTGCACCTATTCTATTCTATAGAGCTATGAATGGAAGCTTATTTATTTTAAGATGCATTTGTTAGTTGAATAAGAGTATTCAAATGCCTACCATATTATATTATTAAATTTGAGAAAAACTTGTAGAGAAATTTGGTCTGACAAATTTTAATGCCATGCCTTTGTATCTTCAAGATATATATTCCATTGTATAATTAAAAATCTATTGTAAACTGGTTGTTAGGTTAACTTTATTATAAGTTTTCGATTTAATATTGTCAAAGAATCTGTACAAACAAACATTAAGATGCTATAATAATTAATTCACTGTACCAAAAGCTTCGGAGTATAAATTAATTTTAATGTGTCATAATTTTAAAAACATTTAAATATATAATGCATTAATTTATTAAAAAAAAACCATATATGTATACTTATATCAGACATGTGTTCTCAATCTATATTTATATACATGCGGCTATATATACATATATATATGTCTAGTTATACTTTAACTATATAATAACACTAACCTATGATAATATTTTTATATACACAAGCCTTACTGTTGTTTACTTTATAATATGAATGAATTACAATAAAATACAAATCACATACTTACATCATACTTTTCAAAATATGCGACTAATGTGAATCTATTAAAAACTTTATTAGCGTTATCATTTCTCACAATACTTATGAGATCTAATTTAGACAGTCGAAATTATTCTATTTTACTTCTTAGTTCTTAAATACATTTTTAGTCTACGCGTAATGTTATAAAAGAACTTTCTGCTGTTTCAACTATAAAAACTGTTTTACTCTTTGCAACAGGACGACGAACCTATTTTAATTCCAGTGCCCACGTTTGGCTATAAGAAATTTAAAAAAAATGCATGTGTCACCAAGTGTTAGTAAGACATATTATCTTATGAAATGAACAATATGG
This sequence comes from Periphyllus acericola, assembly GCA_949715065.1. Taxonomy (NCBI): domain Eukaryota; kingdom Metazoa; phylum Arthropoda; class Insecta; order Hemiptera; family Aphididae; genus Periphyllus; species Periphyllus acericola. The sequence continues at coordinate 17,297,220 of OX454271.1, read as the reverse complement.
CAATATATAGAAATTAATGTTTTTCACGAAAAAAAATAAAGAAATAAATCACAGAGAAATAAATATGAATTACCTATTATAATCATTGATAAAACTAAGTATCTATTAATATATAATTAACAATAATTAAACATTTAAAGTCACATGTGAAATGTTTATACCGAAATGCTAATAAAAATAACAATTTAATGCCTTTTTTTGTATAAATCTTTTGAAGTTTTATTTTGTAGATGTATATTATTGCTACATTTTTATGTAAAGTATAGTTTTTAATTGAATCTCTTAGATTTGACATTAATAAACATGTTTTTATTGTTGTTATCAGATAGACGTTGGGTGTGCCGGAATGAATGCGGACGTAAATATCTAAACAAAAAGAGTCTTATTCGACATTTAAGGTACGAATGTGGGGTGAAACGGCAATTTCAATGCTCCATGTGTTTCCAGCAGTTCAAACTCCAGGGACATTTGAAAAAACATTTACGAAAATGTTTTGCAGGCATTGATGTAATAAATCGCATTAATTCATAAATGGATAATTACTTGTGAATATTTTTATTAGTGAATATATCCTTATGATATACTTATATAATATATTATAATATATATTATTTATTTTACTATAAATAAAATTTATGTATGCATAATTATATATAATATATTCGGTCACTCTTCTTAAAGTTTTTCACATATTTATATAATATTGGGATAGTGAGTAGTGACACAATATTATTTTTTATCCATTCATATTATTTTTGATTTAATATGGGTTCGAAAACTCATAATTGATGAATTTGATCATTCTGTTGTTCTTATAGTTATTTCAACCTATATGACAACTGACAAGATAACTTAATAATGTTAAGATTATAACAGATTTTATCTTTTTTTCTACAACAAATACTGATCGTAATTTTTGTCTACAAATGTCACTTAATTCAATTGGGTGCAATCATTTTTAAACAGCTACTGTATTAAACACAACATTAACTATCATATTTCTATTGTTTTTAATTGTTTTTAATTGTATAAGAATCTTAAAGATTTAGAATTATTAATTAATAAACCTAATATATTTATTTATATTATTATATTATATCAATATTATTAGTAGAACAATAAAGTTTAATTTTAATTGATCAAAAATACTCCCAAGTTGTAGATAATGTAAATAATAAAAATTGTATTAATATATTAATTACAAATATATTTGATTTGAGTTATTTATTCATATGTATAATTTAGAGATACTAAGAAAGGTACATCATTATTTGTTTGAATTTGTATTAAAACATATTTATGCTTAGTCGTTTATACATTTTGTATAGCAATTATTTTAATTGTCATATATATTTTTCCGTTGTTCCACTCAAGTAAAGAATTGTATTTATAAATTATTAATCATTTTTATAAACTCTTGAGTGCTATAACCTACACTTATGTTGCTGATACTCTAATATATTATTAGTTGAATTATTATTGAATAAAGTGTATTATAAATATACATACATGTATATTTATTCTAGGAATATGTATTTTATAAATTGCTTGTCTTACTGCTTTATCAATTTTGTTAATATATTATATATTATTGCGTTTTCCCTTAGCATGCACATAGCACATTAAAAAAAATGTGAATAGCGTAGCAGTATGTTAAAAGTTCATTGCACACGTAATATCGCTATCTTATACACAGGTAATAGAAAATAAATATTAGTTATATCAAAAGCTAATTCACTTTATAATCCTTAAATCAGTATAGAAGTGGTGTTTTTATAATTAAATCTTCTGCTAAGGTAGAAATAGGTAATACCAATGACGGATACAAGGTGGGGGGATTGTATATTAGGACAATAAGGGCATATTATATACTACATATAGAAAAAAAACAAATAATACTTTTTCAGAACACATTTCATTAGTTAATATACGCATGTGTGTACCATTCATAGTATTTTGAATTATTTATTAACTATACAACTTATTACTATAAAGTATCATACAATTAGAAATATTTCGGTATAAATGTATGTATATCTTAATTTATTTCCCGGAATACATACAACATTAAATACTTTTATGTACATACAATATAGCAGTAACGTTTTTCTAGGTTATCGCCAAAACACCAATAACGAAAATCTTGGATCAGAAGGGCGATTCTTCTGTTTAAATATGTGTGGTCGAAGCTATAAGAACAAACAGCACATGACCAGACATATGACCGGCGAATGTGGTGTACAACCAAAGTTTCGATGTCAATACTGTATGAAATCCTTTACTCGAAAACAAACATTAAAAATGCATGTAGTATCTATACATAATCGTTCGCCAGATGCAATTTTAAGAAAACCACGACACTTTTTAAATTGGACAACTGATGTTTAATTATTTTTAATGTTCCTTTTTAGTTCCTAAGGGTTGGATTTAAAATGAATGGTTTATTTGACTTAAGTTAAACTTCTCTATTGAAATTAGATTAAATTTGTATATTCAATAAGGCTATAAATCATATCAAAATGTTATATAATATGTAATCGGTTAATATTATTATTTTTCAATAAGGTAGGGAAAATAAATCAATGAAAATCTGAATTTCATACAGTTTAATATATTAAATACAGTAGTAAGAATGATTATAAATGATAACAATTTTTACAGTAAAAAATACAATGTATGCTAATGAATGCATTATATCTCTTATTGATTAACTCGTTTATTCCTGAAAAAAAATGTTTCCCATACTTATAATATATTAAGATATCGCATTTGCATAGGTATATTATATTTCATATAGATGTATTAACTGGGCAATTTAATAAAGTTCAAAATTTTTTATGTAAAACATTGCGTAAATAAATGTATCGTTTTATTATAATCCATACTTAACCATAGAATAATTTTAAATTTTAAAGTTTACTAATCGTATCCATACAAAAAACAAAAATAATTATATTTTTTAGGACTTTCATTAAATATTATATACTAACAAAATTGATTTACCTACTCTCGAGCGATTTAAAATAGTATCTTATACTCACTACGAATGTTCAGGGTTCTACTTATTTAACTAACTTCTATATATTATCATTATAATTTGTTTATATTGTTAAATATTAATAACCTATTCATATAATAACAATTTTGATTTTATACTATTAAAAGATAGTTATCAAGTAAAGTATGTCGTTTGTGCTTGTAGCAACTTGCTATCTAAATGTACTTTTGATAAATTTATTAAGTTGAAATAATTTTTGGTTAAAATCAAGTAAAAAACTTAAAAACTCTGTTTTTTTAGTGTAACTTATAAGCATATTTTCAACGTCTTTTTAGTAATAATCCCATTGTAATAAAAAACTGTATTCTACCATGTAGATTTGTGTTTGAAAATACATTTTAATCTCAACATAATATTATTTTTAATCATTAATTTTATATTATTTATATTATTTTGTAAAAAAAAATTGTTTTTTAATACATAAGTATCTATAATTATTTTATATGTAAATTACATAAATTTAAGAAAAATATTGTTCTAATAGTCTACATTTTTAAAATAACAAAATTTACTTACGTCTTTTCTGTAAACTAAACTGTATTTTTATTTAATTGATCTTAATCTAACTTATTTTGAATGTATATAAATATACTTGCAAAAGTGCGTCGTTGCCGATCGGGATAAGTCGGCTGCGTCGACGGCTTAAATCTGACCACCAGTTGTTTCGCTTTCCATAAGGGATGACCCAATGTTAAATAGGTTAGATTATAACAGCGGTTCCTAAACTTTTTCAATCTGCGGTGCACACTTTGGGAACCGCTGGATTATAACATATAAGCCTTTGGGCTTTACGTCTCGAGACATCATTTTCTACCACCCAAACCAATTACCAATTATCAAATTACATAAAGAAAAAATACCTATATTGGTTTTCATTACAGAATCTAACAAGATATAGTTGCGGTGATTGTGGTCGTGGATACATCAACAACATTGCAGTCTTATTCGATATTTAAGATAATTTATAACAATAAATTAAACATAAATACTATTATATAAATAACCATATAATTTTTCACTGTTTCAAAAAATGTATAAATAATAAATATTAAAATATAACTATTGAAGTATTGATAACTTGTATTCAATGTTCTGGAGCTGGTTATATAACCAATATACAATATCAAGGCCGTGACTGAAAACAATTTTTTTGGGGGGGGGGGGTGTCCACATTTTTTCAAAATTAAGGAAGGCGTATTGAAGAATAATCAATATTCACTGCTAAAATTGTTCTACGTTTAAGATAATTTCGGGGGGAGGGGGAGGCGGACTCCTAGACCACCCACCCACAGTTACGGCCATGCAAAATATAATATAAATACTAATTGTTTACATTTTTATAGTATATAATATAGTTCAATGAATATAAATTTCATATTTTTTTTTAAATGTACACTCTAAAAAGTTAATGTTAAATGATATTAATTTGCTGTTGTATTATAATATCATATATGATGTATAATCTTACTCGCATTAATTTGTAATTTCTTTCGTACAGGAGTATGTTGTTGCCAAATCAACCAATTTGGTTATTACTTGATATTGTAAATATTTATAACTATTGAGTTGATAACAAAATAATACACATCTGATTATAATAACATAGAATATGTTGTGATACTTTAATAATGATATTGTATTATATTAATAATGTCCTTTACTCATCTACTTAAGATACTTTTTTTTTTTGCAAAAGTTAGAATATTAAAAGCTTAAAATTTGGTTCTACTGTTATATCATCCATCTTCAAAAATATAAACTAATCCACACCCGACCACCGTCACTCAGAATCATTGGTAAATGGGTTTCTAGTTAGAAAAACCAATATATAACAATATCATTTAGCCATGGCTGCATTCATGTATTTTATATGTATTTAAAGTTTAAACCTACCATGGAGTCTCGTCCGACTGAATTTCGCCCTTTTTAAAATTAATTTTGAACCATCGAATTATGTGATTGTTGAAAAATAATAACATTATATATTTAACTAAATACCTATAATTGTCGCCTTTCTCAAAGATTTATAATAAATCACGACATATAGTTAATTATAATGAGTATATATATTGCATAGAAGTTTGTTAACTGTCATTTAATTATTTTTTGTACATATTTAAATGCAAATAAAAAAATACATTTCTATTTATTATGGATTTATACCATGTATAACTTCCCACTAAAAAACAATCAACACACACGATGCTAAGTCCTTATGTATAATTTTGAGTACCTATTCTTTTAATATATTTATATGTATAACAAATTGCTTATTCATTTATAGGTTACTTGAGCAGCCAAAATATCTGGTGGTGTCCGCATGAATGTGGCCGAAGATATAAGAATAAGAGGTCATTAACCGGGCATTTGAAGTTCAAATGCGGTGTACAGCCCAAATTCATCTGCAAAAATTGCCGGCGCATGTTTAAACGGAAATATCATCTTGAAAGACACTTGAAGAGCTGTGAAAACCAGCCACCTGAGTTCAAGTGCCTGATTTGCAACAAGAAATTCAGAAATAAAACCCAACTTAAATTACATTTATCAGGCGTACATAAAATCATTATGTAGCAGCAAATATCGTTCGTGTTTTAATTTTATGTTGTAAACTTTTAATTTTTGGTACACATTACGTCTATAAAAGCGTTATTTTGCTGAATGTTTCATGTACCTTTAATTATTAAAATCATGAAATTAGGTGACTTGTTAAAAACTTAAATAAAGATGAGCGTTCCATATAAAAAAAAATGCTGGCCATTGAAGATGTCATCATTTCCACCTCCACATCAATCTTTCTATCCAAAATAATCAATGAATAATTTGTATAGCTACCTAAAGAAAATAATGGCTTAAAGACATAGGTTTGGTGACTGATATAGGTAAATGTTCTAATACATTTGAAATCGTTGGACTAATATTTCGAAAAACTTTTTTGGTCAGATGACGCCTAAATCGTCTAATAGATCATGCTAACTGTATATCTATTATCTGAAGATGAAAGTTCGCGTTTTAGTATTACTTTTTGTCTTTATTCCAATATAAGTATTAAGTTTATCACCGTTATTATTAGAAAATAAAATAACATAGTTAGTACTGGAAAATTAATTGCGTGAAAAACAATTAAAAAATAGCATAAGCTACACTTAGTACTTATCCTTTTAGCTTTTTATATATAATTGTATGATTAATTGCAGTTTTTTTTATGTCAGTTGTGACTATAGTTTATTTCTCTAGTAATGACTTAATTAATTCGCTTTGAAACGCGTGATAAGAAGCCTTATCGCATGAATATATTACTATGTTTAACTTATAAAAATGCTAACCTTGCTTCAAGTAAAACACCGTCACTGTACATGATATTACCTCCATCGATACTGTACGTATACCATCTCTGGGTATTGTTGTGGCCTTATGGGTACCTACTCTCTTAATATGTACCTGTATAGTCATATAATCATATGACATATACTTCCTGACAAATGATTTAATTTATAGGTTACTTGAGCAGCGGAACTATCTGGTCATGTCCACATGAATGCGGCCGCAGCTATAAGTTAAAAGATTCATTATCCAGACATTTGAAGTTCGAATGCGGAGTACAGCCCCAATTCATCTGTAAAATTTGCCGGTGCATATTTAAACGGAAATATAATCTTGAAAGACACTTGAAGAGCTGTGAAAACCAGCCACCTGAGTTCAAGTGCCTGATTTGCAACAAGATATTCAGAAATAAAACCCAACTTCAAATACATTTATTAGGCGTACATAAAATATTTATGTAGCAGCAAATATCGTTCGTGTTTTAATTTTATGTTGTAAACTTTTAATTTTTGGTACACATTACGTCTATAAAAGCGTTATTTTGCTGAATGTTTCATGTACCTTTAATTATTAAAATCATGAAATTAGGTGACTTGTTAAAAACTTAAATAAAGGTGAGCGTTCCATATAAAAAAAGCTGCTGGCCAATGAAGATGTCATCATTTCCACCTCCACATCAATCTTTCTATCCAAAATAATCAATGAATAATTTGTATAGCTACCTAAAGAAAATAATGGCTTAAAGACATAGGTTTGGTGACTGATATAGGTAAATGTTCTAATACATTTGAAATCGTTGGACAAATATTTCGAAAAACTTTTTTGGTCAGATGACGCCTAAATCGTCTAATAGATCATGCTAACTGTATATCTATTATCTGAAGATGAAAACTCGCGTTTTCGTATTACTTTTTGTCTTTATTCCAATATAAGTATTAAGTTTATCACCGTTATTATTAGAAAACAAAATAACATAGTTAGTACTGGAAAATTAATTGCGTGAAAAACAATTAAAAAATAGCATAAGCTACACTTAGTACTTATCCTTTTAGCTTTTTATATATAATTGTATGATTAATTGCAGTTTTTTTTATGTCAGTTGTGACTATTTTTTATTTTTCAAGTAATGACTTAATTAATTCGCTTTGAAACGGTGATAAGAAGTCTTATCGCATGAATATATTACTATGTTTAACTTATAAAAATGCTAACCTTGCTTCAAGTAAAACACCGTCACTGTACATGATATTACCTCCATCGATACTGTACGTATACCATCTCTGGGTATTGTTGTGGCTTTATGGGTACCTACTCTCTTAATATGTACCTGTATAGTCATATACTCATATGAAATATACTTCCTGACAAATTATTTAATTTATAGGTTACTTGAGCAGAGGAACTATCTGGTCATGTCCACATGAATGCGGCCGCAGCTATAAGTTAAAATATTCATTATCCAGACATTTGAAGTTCGAATGCGGAGTACAGCCCCAATTCATCTGTAAAATTTGCCGGCGCATATTTAAACGGAAATATAATCTTGAAAGTCACTTGATGAGCTGTAAAAATCAGCCACCCGAGTTCCGGTGCACCATTTGCAACAAGCTCTTCAGACATAAATGCAATCTTAAGTCACACTTATTAAGGATACATCATATCAATATATAGCAATATTTTTCGTGTTTTAATTTTAATTTGTAAACTGTTAGCTTTGGTGCACATATACGTCAATAAAAATGTTATGATACTGAAAATGTCATGTGCTTTAATAGAAGAAATAATGAAATGAGATGACTCTGTTATAACTAAAATAAAGTTTCAGAAAATATAGCAGATGACCTGATGCCCAGGACGGCATAATCACCTTAATATCAATCTTTCTATCTCGGAATTATCAACAAATTAATAGTTCGGCTGACCTTCAGGACTCGGGTAATGGTCATCAATGTTCTCATACATTTGAAATCAATAGACTAGTATTTCAAAAATCGATTCTGAATAAAGGACGATGCGCCGTGGTTGGGTGGATCAACCTGTAGATTTATTTAAATATATAGCTCAGTGTCTTATAATTTTGTAAACTGGTATCTCATTCCGGTAATCATTCTTTTATAAAAAATTGCTTGTAAATATTACCTTTGGACTTTGATGAATACCAATATACGTATCTTGTTTATGGTTTAGGTCCTTAAACAAAAAAAAACATTATCTTATATGCTATGGTTGGTATGTATCCATGTTTCCTTTTTTTATGATTGTATAACCAGGGCATACAGTGGGGGGACGCGAGTGGACTCAGTCCTCCTACCTCTCAGAGCGCTTTTAAAGCGTCCCCTTTAACATTTATCCGAAATGTTTATTGAAACGCTCAACCGCTTTTAAAAATAATCATCCACATTGAAATTATTTAAAAGTTATAATAAAATGTCGAGAAAAAAAATCAATGTCTAGTTACATTTCTTCATTGATATTTATTCATTTTGTAGGACCACTTCTAGATAATTTTAATCCTAAGCCATTTGTAGAATCACGTATTAGAAGGGAAAAACGTTCTGCTACTGAATCTATATATTTAAAATGAAATATAAAAAGACTTAAACAAAGAATCTCATTCGTATTATCTCATATGGAAATTTCTTAATTTCCTCTAACAATAGTTAGTATAGGAGGTGGTTAAAAATATTTATTATAATATTAAAATATTCTTACTTATAAATATAATTAATGTTACTGTTGATAATATTGATTTCATCATGTAATTTTTTTTATTACCCTCGTTAAATTAAATTTACCGCACTTCATTTAATTTACATATATTTAAAAATATTGTTTATTTTTTAGGATTCACAAATATCATAACATGAATAACATTTTTGAGGTAAGTAATACGTAGTGAAACAGTTGAAAAATAGGCTTTGCAATTTAGTTGATGTTACCAAGTGTTAAACAATATTTTATAAACAAAAACTCACTCACATTAATTATAAATTATAAACTATATAACAGGGATGGGCAGCATTGAGTTAGTATAGGGCCAGTTCTTAGACCTTTAAAATCTAGCGGGCCTGATAACGAAAACTAGAAGTACAACCGAACTACACAACGTATAAAACACTTGATAGAACAAAATAAATATAAGCTATGGTCTATGGACAATTATTGGACATGTCATATTTAAACATTTATAATATAGCATTGAATATATAATGTATATAAATGTTTTCTCAATATTTTATCGAATTAATTAATATTTCAATCATTAGTGTACATTTTTAAAAGGTAACTCGGGCCGCCAGTTACCCACCCCTGCTGTATAGTAAAAGATACCTATAATCTATGAATAATACCTAGGAATAAGACTATATAAGACTATATGGGTCTCTCAAAATTATGTAGGGATTTAAGTCCCCCCCCTCTGGCTTGTTTTACCACTTTAAACCCTGTGTATAACTAATTTCAGCTCATATGTGACAGTTCTTATTCTATGTCAGATTTGAATATTTCTGCGAGTTCTTTAGTAATGTTTTCATTTGTTTATCTTTAGAATGTGATCATAAGTGTCTTTATCACATTCATTTATTGTTAAGTATAACTTCTTAAAATGTTTAGCTCAATTACTCTTACACACACGAATACACAATACTATATGTCTATACATATAACTATGTTATGCTATAATTGCGAGTTTTATCTTGTTCTAAAAATTGTTTGATTGTACCATTGATTATAGAATACTTATTCTAGAATCAACAAACATTTGACTTACATGTTACGACATGGACTTATCTGATTTTTACCCCATTATAAATTAAATTTTTTTTTACTTGTATGAAAAGTGAATTGTATTTAATAAAACAAACTAGGCGTTTAAAAACCTCAACGTTAAGCTCACAGATATTTTAATTTTCAGCAGTATGGATGTATGATTTTTATGAACAGTAGCCGGTGGATTTGATATAACATTTTTATGAACACAAGCCGACAGATTCGATAGATAGTTTTTTTTGAAACAGCAAATTTCGGCGGAATCAATAAGATCCCGAATAATCTTATACATTTAAGATCATTATCATTATTTCGAAAAATAATTCTAAACGCATGAGGTCGGGTGGATATATTTATATCTATTTGCCGCCAATATATCTATTGATTACTTAGTTGTTAGTACCTAATAAGTTAGTTTGGTTAAATAGTCCTTTACAAAATAAACATTTCGCATACAAATATTAACTTTGGATTTTGCCAAATGCTAAATTAAGGGTATAAAGTTTATGGTTCAAGTTAAAGAATTCATAAAACTACTATTAGTATTGTCGACGACGACGCGACGACCGACCCATCGCGACCGGATCATAATTATTATTAATTTATATGTATATATATTTCGTAGAATTGATATTTGTCTACCGTTTAAAAAATTCCAAATTTTCTTACGAGTAAACGACTGTGTAGGGGAAAATATGCATGCCAGCTTCTAAATTCAAAACTAAAAAAAAAGTGTTCTGTATATCTACCTATATGCTTTAAAATTATTATTTTACTATTGTGCCTACTAGAAAATTATTAAATCTAGATTATTTTATTTTTCAGGCATAAACCAGATTCATTGTCCAAAATGTTACAAAATGTTTGAAAATAACAAAAGCTTGTTCGCACATTTAATGAATCAATGTAGCAATGAACTGAAATTCCAATGCAACATTTGTTCTTTAAAGTTTAAACAATTGCATTTACTAAAGTTCCATATGCTATCTAAACATAAAGTTTTATATACTTAATTTTTAGTACCTACATTAATAAATGCTCTTTACTTTGGGATAATCTCAAATAATACATTCGTTATTTTTAGTAGATTCTATTGATGAAGTATACTTCTTAACTCTAACCTAACCATTATTAAAATTATTTATAATTGGCCACGTAGCCCAATGGTAACAATTCCAATATATATTTATTATTTATTCGTATATGTAATATGTATATATACGAGTATAATGTAATTATCCTTCAGTTTTTTTTTAAGCTGTATTCTTTAAGTATATATAAGAATATAATGAATAATAAAAAAAAACACATTACAGATATTAATTATGTAAATTAAATAAGATCAATTCATGTATCATTACCTATGTGAACAAAATTTCATGAAATGCATAATGCCTGAAATACATCGACGCAGTGACATTTTTATTTTAAATAATATATAATTAGTTCAGGCCTTCAGGGACAGGAACTTTTACGACTTTATCGGTATCTGTTTCAGTTAAGACAGGAAAAAAAATTTCGGTTTCGGTATCGAACCGCCTTTGTGTTGAATCAAATGGTACAAAACAAACCTACACCACAGAAAAGCCAGAAGGGACACTTTTTACATTTTACATAGGTTCTTATTTTTATTTGTACACATTGCCAATTATTGGTAATTATTATAAAACATTCCACCTTTTTCTTTGGTTTTTATTTCATTTTAAGATTAAGAGACTTATACACTATCGCAATATTCATTGTTAAAATTAAACTCAAACAAATGTTTACTTCCCGTCAAAAATGTGTTATTTTTTATTTGACAATATTTACAATAATGTGTTAAACCCATTCGCCAAGATGTCCTCTCGTCAAAATATCCGTTCGGTAAAATGTCCTTTCGCTAAAAAGGCCGGATACCGTTTTGTGCCTATGCCCTATATCCATAGATAATAAAATATTTTATCATAAGTTTTATTATTATTATTATAGTTTTATTATATATGCCTATACTCTCTTGTTAATTTAGTATCATCATTGATTCAATTTTATCATTATTATTAACTAAAATTTAAAACGAAAATTATAATTTTTCGGTTTGTTTCTTTTTGCACAGATACCGTACAGTATACCGCGAAGAAAAATAAATAAATGAAAAATGATTATAATATAATAATTTCTCATTAAAATATTATTTTATTTTAATAATTTTTGTGGTGCAACGGCATCGTGTATTGTAGTCATTTTCATAGTATATAATATTATGTCCGTACACCCACATTATTGCTACTGCTACATGAGATTACGATTAGTAGATACCTATTTATAAATATAAGAATTTTTGTTATAATTTGTTCTATTATAAATTATGTTTTATTATATTCGGAGATAATCAATTGTCATTGCAATGCTCGATATAATATATCTACGAGTACAGTTTACATCTACTTCCATCTATGGTAGTTGGCCGATGGACCTAAGTATATGTTACACTTGTAATAAAATTATTATTATTTGTCGTATTGCATAACTGTGCCGCTGTAGGGCTTACACTATTCGTTTCACATCCATAACCATTTTACGGTACGCCGCCCAAGATGATTTTATTCTTATAAATTGTTGAACATTATAATTGCACTGCTGACCCGAGCACCATACTCGTTTTTTCTAAAATTATTATTATTATAATTTTGCATCGCCAAAATAGGCACACAAATATTTACTATAATATTGTATACACTGCAAAGTGCCGTCCTGGACAGTTATTTATTATAATTTTTTTTTCAGTATTTTATATTTACACCACTCATTTTTACATTTTTTTTTATTTGTTAACATGATTTATGAACTATTGGCGAACAAATCAGTTTAATATTATTACAGGCACGCCAACAATTAATGATTATTTTCTATCATATAATTAATCTCAATTCTTAATGTGATATCTTGTTGTACGTATTGTATTACAATTTAAATAAACTTTAAATAGTTAAATCGAACCAAGTGACCAGCTCAACTAAAAAGTACTGGATTTTTTAAATTGTGTTTGATACACCGATTGCCAACACTGATTTGTTAGTAACTTCATGGTTGAGGATAAACTTACTTGGCCGTTATGAAACGAGTGACAATTTGATTATAAGTGTGAGATGTGTATCAATCTATTATTTACCCAAAGAACTAAGCTTTTTTATATGTTACTATGTTAGTAACCAGTCATAAGTTGGCGTTAAATGTTACAAATTAATGATATTTGGAGTATGCGTTATGACGTATTTATAGACCATCATGTTATTGGGTATTGATTAATCATTAATTTAATATTTACAATACTAATATGTACTTTATAAAGTTAAAATTTAACAAATAATTAATGGGCAAACAATGAAGATTGTTGGAAATATTATCTTTTGGATACTCCATTTTAATTGTTTTTATGAGTCAGAGAATTAACACTTAACGTCATTTTAAATTAAGATTTCATGTTATTGAGTATGTATTTAGAATACCACATTCAAACTAAATATTATTTATTGTTTTAGACCTATGTATAATATTGACAACAACTAGCAGTGCTTAGCAATATTGGTCCAATGAAGTATTTTTTACCTATTAATAAATTGTGGCTTATTTCAATTATTTAAAGCTATACGAGTATAATGTATTATTGCAACTCATACATAGAAGCCTGTTATTTCATCTTAGCCTACTGCTTTTATCTATTTATATGTTATGCATTTATTTTCTTAATAGGTACTATGAATATAATACCATTCAACCTACGAAAATAATAACCTTACCCACACAATATAATCAGTCAACTCTATGTGATATGCCTTATGTATTATGGAGATCCTCCAACGTTGAATATAATACATATTATAATTACTTCTTTATTTATAGGTTACTTGAGCAGCCGAAACATATGGCCATGTCCACATAAATGTGGCCGTAGCTATAAGAACAAGCATTCGTTATCAAGTCATTTAAAGTTCGAGTGCGGCGTACAGCCCCAATTCATTTGCAAAAATTGCACGCGCACATTCAAACTTAAACATCACCTGAAGAGTCACATGATGAGCTGTGATAATGTGCCTCCTGAGTTCAGGTGTCCATTGTGCGACAAGCTCTTTAGACAGAAAGTCCACCTAAAAACACACTTGGGATGCGTACATAAAGTTTTAACGTAGCAGTATCCCGGTTTTATTTTTATTTTATTAACTTTTGTCTTTTATTTTGTTATATAACTTGTACATGTACATTGTACATATAAATTTATAATGTTGGTATTTTGCAGACATTGAGTTTAAAAAAATAACGATCTGGGATGACACGTTTATGGTTTAAAATTTAAATAAAGATCGTTTCTAAAAACATGTCTACACCAATATTTTCACTGCAATAAAATTATACATAGTAAAACAAAAAATTGTTACGTGCCACCGTTGATCATAGAAAAAACTTCAATCTTGCTCCTATACAGTATATTATGAAGAAGACCTTTTAAATTTTTTAAAAAAATTAAGTTATAAATCTATTATATGTCCTTCCCTTATCTTGTTTGTGTGTAGAAATTGCTAAATAAGAAGTATTTTGAAATATATTGTTTGAAACAAAGTCAGCAATTACTTTTTACCCTTAACAACATAAATTAAAATAAATTTGTGCAATTTTGGTTACCTCTGTCAATGACAAAATGTAATTTTTAAACGATTGGGTTGTTTGTATATGGAAGTCGTTCTTTAAGTTAACTTATTCAATCCGTTGAGCGCCTATTTAAACATAAAGAAAAGATTGTGTGGGGTAATGGCGAAATGCAGTTGATGGACTTTAGTAGTTTAGTGAATATGTATGTAAAAGAAGTTTGGGATTTTTATCGTTTGGATATGGTATAATTTATTGTCATATGAAAGAACTTTTCATTTCCACGTTCTATTATTTTTGATTGCAGATAATGTAGGATACGACTACTAAAATATTTTTTTAACTCAAGCACTGAAGTTAAATATATAATATGTGTATAAGTAAATTTAAAATTAAATTTTGATTTTATACAATATTGTTGCTTGTATTATATGACAAGAATTTTATATTACGTTGATATGTAAAACAGTATATTATTATTAACTATATACATTATAATATATGAATTTAATATTTATGCCTCCACTTTTTATATTAATTATGGTGTGAATTAAAAAATTGGTAATCATAAAATATTTAAGTCACCTTGAAATGCCCATAAATAAAAAAAACATACTTTATTGATTACTCCAAAGCTCCAAATAAAACAGAAAAATAAGTATATTACCTACGTCTACATGTTAACTTTTTTGTATAATTATATATCTAATTATTACTGCCCTGTGCTTATAACCGACAGTTATATTTTTAATTTCAGCTGTGACAATTTCTGAGGTATAATAACTTATATAAATTGAAACCTTGCATAGTCATCATACATAATGCTAAGTTCTAATAATAATAACAATGATCGTCATATTTATTTAATAAATACAAATTGCTTATCCAATTACAGGTTACTCGAGCAGCAAAAACATCTGGTTGTGCCCAAATAATTCATTTAATGAGCTGTGAAAACTAGCCACCAAAGTTCAGTTGTCCGATATGCAACAAGCTCTTTAGACAGAAAATCGAGCTGAAAATACACTCAGCTCGGAAACATGAAATAATTATGTAGTATTATTGTCCATGTTTAATTTTACGCTGTAAACTTTTAACTTTTCTTCGCCATACGTCAATAAAAATGTTATGATACTGACTTTGTCATGTACTTCAATGATAAAAATAATGAAATTATGTGACTCGTTTATAACTAAAATAAATAGATTTTTAAAAACTCTTACAAATGCTATATATTTATGTATTGCTTTGGGTACCTACTCTCTTAATGTATAGTATATTTTTGTATACGTTATACAAACGGCTTTTTCATATTTTAGGTTATTCTAGCAGCCAAAACATCTGGTTGTGCCCTCATGAATGCGGCCGCAGCTATAAGCATAAGAAGTCATTATCCATACATTTGAGGTTCGAATGCGGTGTACAGCCCAAATTCATCTGCAAAAATTGCTCGCGCAAGTTCAAACATAAACATGTTCTGATGAATCACTTGAGGAGCTGTGACAATTTCTTACTCAAGTTCAGGTGTTTGATTTGCAACAAGCTTTACATCAAAAATAATCGTTACCTTCTCAAACCTGTAGAACTAATAAATTACGGTCATATAATGTGTATATTCATTTATATGTATAAGTTTGATAACGAACACCATGTTTCTTATACCGATTTTATTACATGGAATGTTTAAATGTATTATATTTCTATATTATGAATTTATTACTACATATGACTTAAAAAAATTCTAATTTTCATTTTTAGATAACTCGAGCAGCCAAAAAATTTGGTGTTGTGATTGCGGCCGCAGCTATAAGGTAAATGACTCATTATCCAGACATTTGAAGTTCGAATGCGGTGTATCATCTGCAAAAATTGGTCACGCATGTTTAAACGTAAAGAAAGCCTGATGATTCATTTGATGGGCTGTGATAGCTTACCGCCTTATTTCAGTTGCTGAAATTGTAACAAGCTCTTCAGATACAAATCTCAACTGAAAACACACTTACGAATTATTCATACAATTTTTATGTGGCAGTATTGTCCATGTTTGAATTTTACGTTACAAACTTTTAACTTTTAGTACCTACAATCTACATGGCTACACATTATGTCAATAAAAACGTAATGTTGCTGAATATTATATGTACTCTAATAATAAAAAATCATGAAATAAGGTGACTTGTTGAAAATTAATACAAATATAATATTATATACTCGTAATCAATGAACAAATCATATATCTACCTAAAGAAAATAAAGGCTTTAAAACAGGGTTTGGGTGAGATATACGGATAGATAACTGACATAGGTGAATGTTCTTATACATTTGAAATCGATTGACTATTATTCCGAAAAACTATTTGATCGAAGGATGTCTGATAAATCCTAACTGCATGTCTGAAGACAGATTAGTGTCCAATAATTTTTTGATCGGTTAGTTTAACAGTCTAAAGAAAAAAATAAATCGCATTTTAGAATTACTTTTGGATTTTGCTTAATTCCATTACAAGTATCTATTTTATGGACCTCATCGTTCATATTTTTACACAACAAAATAAAATTGTTAGTACTGCATTGACGTTGCAGAGTTACCAGCTTAGAGATTGCGCTCAGTTAAGGTATTTCGACAATAAGCTTTAATGAATATATATGTGAAGGAAGTTTGAAATTTATTATTACTTTGATATAGTATATTTATAATATTTAAGAACTTCTTATATCTAACGTTACACAACTACTAAAATATTTTCCTTATCCAAGCACTGAAGTTAAATACATATATAATATACATGGATATATATTCAACATTATATTATTATATTCACTTAAAAAGACGCCACACTCACATGTTTTGTCAACGTCTTATAAATGTCTAACATACCAAATTTTCTATTAAAACTGTCCTATTAACAAACTTAAATGGAAGAAAATTATCTGTATTTTGTTGGTTGATATTTTAATTTTTGAGCGAGTTATGAGTCTTTTAATTTGTAATATTTCACATACTCTTAAATTGCTTGAAAATTAAAATACTGTAAAAACAGACGAACAAAATACAGATAATGTTCTTCAATTTATATTTAATAATAGGTTAGTTTACTCTAATTTTAAAGCTAATAACACTAGGTAAATTGAATGTAACAAATTAATATATCTAAATTAATTTAGTGTATACTAAACTTAAATTTGCTATGCTGTACGTTTGTAAGACGGAGACAACACATGTGGGTGTGGCGTCCTCTTAATACATAACATTTTAAATATTTATGCCACAATTTTTGTTTTCTTGTTTCTATAAATAAATAAAACTAACTATATAAAATAATCCAGTGCTCAACAGAAAACAAGGAAATACACAACAAGAAAAACAACTCACAGTATAGCCTACGTACGAGTATGTTAACCAGATACTTTAAACACGAGGGTGGGAGTTGATCATACTGGCCGGCAATATAATTATGTGGCTCGATGCGATGAAAATTTGAAAATTATTTTAACAAAGTGTGTCACTCGGATATCGACACCCGATTATGTTACGGATAAAATATTGTAATAAAATGATATAATAAAAATTCAGTATTTTATTTTAATTAATACCTTTTTTAGTTTTTTATTATTTACTGTTAAATACATTAACAAGTAAGTCTACGTGTGACTTTTTTTGTATTATTATATGACTTACTATTTTATTATATAAGTGACAGAATGTTTATTCATTAAAGTGTGACTATTTTTATTATTTTATAATCTATAAACATGATAACTTAACACAGTCACCATGCACAATGCTAATAATAATAATAATCCTAATATGTATATATTTAATACAAATTTCTTATCCAATTATAGGTTACTCGAGCAGCCGAAACATCTGGTCGTGTCCACATGAATGCGGCCGCAGCTACAAGACAAAGGATTCATTATCAGGACATTTGAAGTTCGATTGCGGTACACAGCCCCAATTCATCTGCAAAAATTGCTCGCGCATGTTTAAACGTAAACATCACTTGAAGTCTCACTTGAAGAGCTGTGAAAATCAGCCACCTGAGTTCAAGTGCCGGATTTGCAACAAGAATATCAGACATAAATCCCACCTTAAATTACATTTATTAGGCGTACATAAAATCATTATGTAGCAGTATCATCCGTGGTTCGCTTTTACTTAACAAACTTTTAATTTTTGGTAATCATTACGTCAATAAAAAAGTTATTTTCCTGAATATTTAATTTACTGTAATAATCCTACCTAAATATCTTTTAGACAAAAACTAGAATTTAAGTATTACTTTTTGACTTTATTCCAATATAAGTATTAAGTTCATAGACCTCACCGTTATTTTTAGACAAGAAAATAACATTGTTAGTTCTGGAAAATTAATTGCATGAAAAACAATTAAAAAATAGAATAAACTACTCCTAATACTTATACTTGTTACTTTTTATATACTGTATGAATAATTGCAGTTTATTAGTGAACATTTTTTTTCATGTCAGTTGTGATGAATTTTCGAGTTCTCAAGTAATGACTACAATTCATTCGATTTAAAACGCATGCTTAATAGTCTTTAGCACGTGCATTTATTACTATGTTTCTCTATAAAAATGCTAACCTGCTTCAAATAACACATACGATACTATGCCTCTGTATATTGTTGTGTTTACCTATATACTAGTCATATACTTAGTACCAATTGATTATTCTTTATAGGTTACTCGGGCAACCAAAGAATTTGGCGGTGTCCACGTAATTGCGGCCGCTGCTATAAAAATAAGTGTTCACTATCTAGACATTTGAGGGTCGAGTGTGGAGTACTGCCCAAATTAATTTGCAAAAATTGTTCGCGCTCGTTCAGACATAAGGCAGATTTGAACACTCACTTAAAGAGCTGTGAAAACCAGCCTCCTGAGTTCAAGTGCCGGATATGCAACAAGCTCTTCAGAGAAAAATTCAATCTAAAAACACACTTAGGAATTGTACACCATACCTGGATGCAGTAGTATTGTTCATATTTTACTTTTATGTTGTAAATGTTTACTTTTGTATAAAATACGCCAATAAAAATAGTAAAATGTTTAATATGTCACGTACTTTAAAGATACAAATAACGAAATTGGTGACTCTTTTATAGATAAAATAAATAGCGTTACAGAAAATATATTAACTAGCCCGAGGACAGCAACATAATCACCTCCATAGTCTCATTCCACTATCATAGTCACCTATTGGCTATTTCTATCCCGGAATAATCAACGAATAAATTGTACCTACCCAAGGGAAATAACTGGCTAAAAGACAGAATTTGGCTAACCAATTGAAGCGGCGAATATACAGTGACGGATGACTGACATGGGTGAATGTACTTCTATATCTGAGATCAATGGAATATTATTTTTGTGATTTTTTTTTTGTACTTCCTCGCAATATATCGAAATTTAAGGCTGTAAAACTGATAAAATTATCATATTAATTATTATTGTGATAAAATAATAGTATAAAGTTGTCCTTTTAAATATACATGAGGAATGCTACTACCGTTATTATCATCTTGAAAAAACGGCTTTTTTATTTGTTTATAGCTCGAATCACAGTGTGAAACCAACTAATTGGGTAGCGAGTTGAAAATCATTCTGTACTAGTTGAGTCCCAAATTAAAAATAATTTTCCTCCCCATTTGAGCAGACTTAGGACTGTTTATATTTTGTAAAACAAGTTTTATCTTTGTTTGGTGTTAGGATGGAAGTATGTACTATGTACCTACAAATGAATGTTCGAGGAAATTACCTAACTCCGAATTATTTTTATAATCACTACTTAATCCTAAAGTATGGATCTTTCGATCACCTTTGTGAAATTTGCAACCTTTATTATTTAAATTCTTTTTCAATAATTTTTTAACTTTCACTTTTAAAAATATATACATGCTGTTTCACACATCCCCATCGTCGATATAATTTTTAGACATTTATGGAATGAAAATTTAAAACAGTCAGTAACATTTATTCGCTTGCCTTTTTCGCTAAACATAATATAACGAGACTTGTATATCCAGTAGTATATCCAGTAAAGCCGTATAGATACACAGGGCCGGATTTAGGAATGTGGTGGCCCTGGGCCCACCTTAAAAGTATATATTATATTTCGATAACATATATTTAAAATATTATTATAAGTGAATTTAATTTAATGATATATTAACATTTACCGCAAAACAATATTTTACTAGAAATTTTCAACTACTTGAGAAAAATCCAATGTTCTAAGTATGTCACTTTCTATACTTAACAGTGCAAGTCCTGATAGTCGACTTTGTGTCATCGAAGTTCGTAGTCGGTTTTTTATCAACTTCATTTTTGAAAACGATCGTTTCCCACTACAGTTGGACATCATCAAAACCAAATATATACGCAGCACTACTTCTATATTAGGAAATGTACACTGCAAATTATTTTCCACAATAATCCTGTATAAGAACATTTCCCATTGCTCATTATATTTACACGTTTCTATATATATTTTAACAAATGAACTGAACTGTATGAATTCATTACCAAGTGAAGATTCTTAATCATTGGGGTAAATACTAACAAGATAATTTTCAGCAGATTGTAGCTCAGAAGTTTCTAATTTTTCAAATATATTTAAAAAACCAAAACTTTGCCAAATTATTTCGTAAGCAGCTATTCTTTCGGTTAACGATACTATTAATTGATCAATTACTGAATTAAAGCTTTCTGATATGAATTTTTCTCTTGGTGATAACTGAGTTGAGGCTGTTTGATTATTATTTAATGAACTGAGTTTAACATTTTTTTTCCGATTATGAATTGGCGCAT
This sequence comes from Periphyllus acericola, assembly GCA_949715065.1. NCBI lineage: Eukaryota > Metazoa > Arthropoda > Insecta > Hemiptera > Aphididae > Periphyllus > Periphyllus acericola. Next base: position 17,275,619 of record OX454271.1, on the reverse strand, counting down.
AATCTTTTAATCCTGACATGTCTTTTACTTTTTCTTCATACTCTTCATATTTATTTCGTATTTCTTAAACAAATGACACTTGAACTTCACATTTATTCATAAAGTTTTTTAGATTGGATTTTAACAATGTCTTTTTGATCAAGATCGTTTGAAATTTCTACTAAAACTTCTTTTATATAATCATAACCAAATACAACAGCTTTTGTTGCCTCTGCCCGACATGACCAACGGGTTTCGTTCAAATTATTTAAAACGTAAACACGTTTATTTTTATCTATGCAAGCTATTTTTTTTGTTAAAAGTGCATATCGTGTGGGAGTTGCTGTAAAAAAGACGTAAAGGTTTTGTATAAAATCAAAGAATCGAACAGCTGCAACACAAGAGTTGGCTGCTGTTTTCCCAACTAAATTTAAATAATGACCACAGCATGGAACAAATTATGCGAATTCATTTTTATTTTTAATTATGGCTTGCATTCCTTGATACTTGCCACTCATGTTTGCCGCATTGTCATATGACTGACCACGGAAGTCATTCAATTCAATTTTATAATGGTCCAAAAATGTTATGAGAGTATTTGCCATTTCAATGCCAGTGTGACCACAATTTGGTAAAAATGTTAAGAATCTTTCTACTGGATTAATTTCTTCCATATAACGTAATACTATAGTCAATTGATCTATATGTGCTTCATCGGGAGTAGAATCTACAGATACAGAATAATATTTTGATTTATTAATTCTTGTAATTATTTCGCCTAACACTTCTTTAGTCATAAGATCAATTAATTCTTCACAAATCGTTGATGAATTGTAATTTGTGTGACCACTTTTTTTATTCGCATGATCTTTAATATGAGCCTACTGAAATGGACCAAACTCCGCCACTAATTCAAGAATTCCAAGATAATTTCCATTTCTTGGTGAACCAATTATTTCGTTATCCTCCCTAAAAGCTAAGCCACGTTCTGCAATAAATTGAATCGTGTTAACTACTCGCTTTAGAACTTTACGCCAATAATAAGATAACTCTGCAATCTGTTTTTTGAAGTTGATGATCAAGACAACCAATTTCTCTCTCTCGATGATTTAATGCAATAATTGCTTCAAGATGATGTTTAGATGTTTCATGTTGGGATAACTTTTCAGCTGCATGCTTCCAATCACAAAATCCATCACTAGATAACTTTCCATTTTTTTTCCCTAATAGTTTGCAAATATAACAATATAGTATACTAGTAGTTGGAGAGAAACATAGCCAATTACAATTAATGACTTCTCTATTTTTAGTTATCCGTTAGAAAAAATGTATAGAACATTTTCTACTATTATGTGCAGATCGATCAGCCCGATCTTGTTGGACAGATTTTGTTTCTAATAACTTTTCATCGCAGTTTTACAAATATTTAGATCCTTGTTTTATCCAAAATGTTATCATTTCATTGTTAGAGTTTTGAGGCCAAATACCAACATCATTTTCTAAACCAATAAAAGAGTTCGAAATATCCGATTCTACGATGGGTTCATTTTCTATAGTATTGGTATTTTCGGTATTTAATTTATGAAGTTCAGAATCATCATTTTTTTACTTTTCTATAGAATATAGATGCATATTTCTCCACTATTGGGCTAGATTGTATAATATGATAATAATAATAATAATAATAATAATAATAATAATAGTTTATTCAGTAGAATAAAACGGGCCGAGGCCCAGTAGTACAGAGCAAAGTTTGAATACAAATACAGAAAAATACAATATTAGTAATATTATAAGCAACAAATATCTTATTAGGTATATTAGGTATATTAAGTTTACAAAAATCTAAAAAGGGAAAAAAGTGTTTAATTTGAAAGGCAAACCCAGCATTACGTATTCACATTATTCATGTGAGTGTTTATTATCTCCTTTAAGGGATAGAAGAAAAAGTCAACTCTCATCGAAAGTGTATTACATAGAGCCATAGCCCTAGGAATAGGTGAGTTTTTTAAATAGTTTGTGCTATATACTGGAATGTAAAACAGAGATGTGGAACGATTATTGTAGGCTGGAATAGTAAAGGGGATGCAATTTAAAAGATCAGGATCATCGGTGATACCATTAATTAACTTATATATAAAGGATATATCAGCTATTTCACGTCTGGTGGATAAGGCTGGAATGTTAAGAAAATATATATTGTAATAATAATATATATTGTATAATATTATACAATCTATATATATATTCGTACAAAATTATTTCACAAAAACTGTAATTATTTTCGGACCCAATTCGGATGCAGCTATCTGGGTTACCACAGTCATTCGTGTGATGCAGACATATAGTGATAAGAATGTTATCACATTATCAGTTGTTATTTTCGCCGCATATTGTCAGTTCCGTTGATGCAGGATTTTTCGATCGCTCCTTATTTTCATAACTTTGTCCGATTTCGTGCTATTAGTAAAGTTAGATCAGTGTAGTGTAGGTATATTTCAATTTGATGCATCAAATAATTTATCTGATATCATGTATCGATTTTTTTTTTTACCGTCGTAGTTTAGTGTGAACTGTGATGTGGTTTTGGAACACTGTGTTTGAGCTTTTAAGGCCGTTATTTTTTATTCTTCAATACCTATTAGCAGGTACTCGCAGTATTCGTTTACCATTCGATTCCGTAAGAATCAATCAATGATTGGCCGTGATACCTGAATAAAATTGTTTGTTTCAGTTCTAAACTTTACTAATCTAATGAAATAATTGTGATAGGTAGTGTAATATGTAAAATGTAATGTTTTTAGTTTATTTGTAGAATACCTATATAAAGTGTTTTTTTTTTGTCTATAATTTTTGTGTTAAGAATAAAAGTGACAATGTTTGTACGTAAAGAGTTTTGAATGGAAGATGCATATTAATAGGATTACTCTATTGCTGGTAAATATACGAATAATTTACCCACAATAACTTATTTCTTAATGACTACCTATTTAGCTTTTGTTGTTAAATTCCATCTATGTTATTTTTTCATTGGGAAACAACATACATTTTTAATGTTAGCTATTACAACTTGTTACCTATTATTAAACATTTTTTCTAATATGTTCATTATTATGTATACCATTCAAATATTAATGCTTAGAATAAATTTATAATTTTGTAACTAATTGATTTTAATATTTTTAGTGGAAAACTGTGGCATGAATGGTTTGTAAAAAAAAATGTCAAGTTTCATCCCACACCGAGCAATAGAAAAGGTATGTTTAGATTTTAAGCTTTTTAATTTTTAACTTTAAAAAAATATTCTTAATAATGTACCTAATGATGTTTAAATATTAATGGATATAAAAGGCGGTGTATGTTTTCCTTGCTTACAAATCCTTTTATTTTCATTATTTTCATTCATAACAGAAAATGATATCAGCAATAATTTGTTTTAATGGCATTTATTTAGTGGACAGTGAGTGTAATTATAATAGTGAAAATTGTTCTCAAACAGTTATTTTTAGATTATATTATTATACTATATTACGAATATTGTTGATATTTTTTGTTTGTACTTCATTATTGTAGCAAAACTAGTAAGCTACTATCAGCTTAAGTTACGCATGATACTCCTATGTATCATTGGTTTGTACCTTGTGTATACTTTGAAAAGATACCTATCCGCTACCTACTTAATACTTTATGTCGAGTTTGGTTTAGGTATCTATGAACAAAATTAAAGCAAAATACAAAATAACCATAATTTCCATAATTTCTGTTTGGTTATTTAAATTTTGATTTCTTTAGTCTATACATTTTTTTTATAAATATAAAATATTTTTAAATAACTAAAATGTTATTATTCTTGGTATTTATTTTTACATTTTCAACAAATTCTGTGTTCCAAAAAGGGCATTTTGAATTTTAAAAATATATTCATCTTTTTAGGAAGTTATGTATTTCTGTATAAAATATGAAATGTCTCTGATGACCGGAACATTTTATTTATAGATTTATCGAGTTTAATTAATTTATTTATTTATTTAAGAATGTATACGGGCCGAGCCCTTTTGACAGTTAAAAAAAAAATAAGAATTGACTTAACTTGTCTACTACTCAATAGAGGTACTATTTTATCATCAGATATGTTTTTATATAATAATGTTAGATAATCAAAAGTATGTGTTTTTAATTATAATTTGAATGAAATAAAATATATTTAGGTATGAATACATTTATATTTTTATTATTTAGGTATAATAATGTATTACATTGTACTTCTAATTCAGGAACTATTTTGTCTTACCTTTAATTAGTCATGTTGATCAGTGTTCTACTATAGTAAGGAACTATATGGTATACACTACATTTTTAAATTTTGTTTTTTAAAATTTTAAATAAAACTTTATAAAACAAATAATTGTTTTGAAAATATACCCATATACCCTTCTAGAACATTGTAATCAAAATTCTTATCTAATTGTTAATAATTTAAATCAAAACTGGAATTAAAAATTTATATCTCTTATTATTTGACTTATATCATACAATTATCCAAAAGTTTTTTTGATTTTGACTTGAATTTATTTTGAAAAAACCATTTGGATAAGGATAAAAATATATTAAACTAATTTTACTTAGTAAATTACATAACAAATCAAATTGCTTTAAATAGACATAAATAATAAATATTTTTTAATCAAATCAACCTTAAAGCATACTCATTAGATGACAACTTTATTTGCATCCTTTCATTTTGTTAAGCACTTTTTTTTTCAAGTTCACTTTAACTGTAGTAACAAAAAGTGGATTACTTCAATTTAAAATTTCAAGACATTAATTTAAAAAAATTATAAGACAGTTATAATTTTTCTTTTGTAGAAGAAGCTCTCAATATAGTATCTACATTTTATGTAAAATGGTATTGATTAATTAAGGTAAATAATGAAGTGTAAGATCAAATACTTATAATAAAAATAAAAAAATTTAAAACCATAATGCTAAATGCCCAGTACTAATAAGTAATAACCATGAAGAATAAAATATTTATTTCTTCTTTATGGTGATAACACATTAAATGGTTCCTAATTTAACACAAAAAAAACTATTTACTTGTCTTGTTGTTTTTATTATAGGTACAAAGAAAAAAATAATTCCGTGTAAAATATATTTAATTTACTTAGGTTCCTTTAAAATGAGAAATGCACACAATTATTTAACATTATTGCTTTGTAATTTGCTTATTTGAGTAGTTAATGTAATTTATTATAAGGTACCTACTTCAATAATAATATTGTTTTTATTAATATTTAATTCTTAAATGTAGACTTTATTGTTGTTTAATTGATTGTTCATCTTATATGGATAAAATCTCTGAAACTTTTAAAAATATATGATGAACAAAGCTTATACATTTACAAGTTACTTCTGTGACAAAGATCTTTTAGTAAATATCTATAGTCGTTAGTCTTTGTCTTTTTAAGAAATTAAAACTAAATTGGTTAGTTGTGCTTATTATTATTATTTTTTTGTTTAACAGATATTTTTAATAAATTATCTGTACCTACCTTATATAAATAGGTATATCATTGATAATTTTAAAAAATATAATAAGATTTATGAAAAATAACTTAATATATTATTAATATTTCTTGAATAGGATCAATGGTTGACTCCTTATTCAAAGGCGATGGTCAGTTTCCATGTCCAAAATGTGAAAAATCTTATGTGCATTTACGAAACTTGCATAGACATTTGAAAAATGAATGTGGCATTGAACCTTCATATCAATGTCCCTGGTGTCCAAAAAAGTGTAGATATCAATTTACATTGAAATCACATATTTATGGTAAACATTCATCTGCATCATCTAAGTCTATGTTCTGAACGACTGCAACGACTTTATGTATACAAAATGAATATGTTTATGTAATTTATACTTAAAAAATATTTATCATAAGTGAATCTAACTTCAAATAATTTTAAATATATTTTTATAAACTAATAATTATTTATAATCGTAAAGTTTACATAAACAATTAATTAAAATTAAAATGTATTGTTTTATATTTTTTAGTCTAGCAATATATGGTTGTCATTATAAAAATATATTATTTTATTTTATATTCCCAATTTAATGTGATTTTAATCATTTTTATTATTTTAATTTAAATAATTGTTTGAATATTACCATTTATTCACTATTTCAAAGGTAATATTCAATGAAAAAAAATGGTTCAGTCTGTTTGTATTATTTGTATTATGTACACACAATGACTTATGCACAGACTATTTGTGTTTATTAGATTTTATCATTGTTATTATTTGGAATATACACCTAAACATCAAAAAACAGGGTAAGTTAAATGCACTTGAGTATTACAAATTTAATACCAAAAAACGGTGAAACCAAATGTTTATCATTATCACTTTGTTTCTTTATAAGGTTATTGTAGGCAAGAATATTGGGACCTGATTTACAAATTATTTAAAATTGTATGCAGGTCACCAATTGTGTTGTATGTATGTTGTATATATTTTAAATCAATAGTGAATTATCAGTTATTTTACAACTTTTTGGAACTTTTTAGACTATGCATTCTGACCTAAAAATGTGTTTCAATAGCACATGAATTTAAATAACTAATTTTTATTACATTTTTTTCGTACTTTTCCAAAATTCGTAGTCATTTTTACTTATTTGACATTGCTTACTAGTTTTAAAAAAAGTAGAGAGGTTTTAAAAACCCACTATTAAAACATATGTTTCATAATTTGTCAAATATTATGTAAGGTAACTTCAGTGGTGAAAATTAACTTGTTTCAAATTTGCTCCAATCACTTCAGTGGACGTTGAGAGAAGTTTTTCTAAACATAAAAAAAAAATGAATATTAATCATCCGATTGTTGTCAACTAATTTGTTAAACATGCAATAATTTAGAGTACTTTGTAAGCTTTTATAATTTGTATTTCATAAATTTGAAAACAAATAACATTTTAGTCAATTTTAAACCATTTTTTATCATTTTTAGGTCATATTCGTAAAAAAATTCTTAGGTTTTTTTTAATTGTTTTTAGGTCATCAACTTCTGAGCCCAACTCATGAGACATGACCTTAAAAAATCTATTTTCTGTAGTTGTATAGGATACAGGCTAGAATAATTCAAATGCTCTGAATTTTAAATTATTTTTAACTTAGTAGCATTATAATTAATAATTTATTGAAGTATGATTTGAATTTTTTTTAACTTTCTTCGTAGTTTAAAAAACCAAACTGTGTGGTTAATCTAATGAATATGTTCCTAAGTATTTCATAATAGATATATATATATATATACCTCATTTGATATGATCATTATATGGATTAATAATAGTTTTTTACATAATATGTTAACTTACATTTGTGAATAACTGCTATTTTAACACCTACCAATGGCTTTCAGGATTATTTATTACCAACTGCTTTAATGATATCACCAAAAATGCCAAGAGTAAAGTGCCATAAGGAAACATTATATATCTTAGAGTATAATTTAATTAGAAAATGTATTTCAGGATGCATTTTTTATTTTTTTTTTTGTGTTCATCATTATAATAATCTTCTAAGTTTTGATTTTTTTATGGAAGATAAATACATAATACATCTACCAGATTGTAAATGTTTTCCAACTTAAATTTATCTGTACGCTTGATAAATTGAATGAGTGGGTAAGTGTAAAAATATTTTAAAAAAATTATATTACAATGGAGAAAAATCAAATTTAATAGGTTGTAAGTAGGTATTCTAAAGGCGTAAAAATTCTTCAACTTTATATATAAACTGTGCTATAATATATTATTTTGTGTGTATTAAGCAATATGTGATTTAATATTTTAAATAACTAATAAATACTTTGAACATAAAACATACAATTATAACACACATAGACAGTTGAATAAATTATTAATATAGCCCATCAATAAAGTTAATAAAATTTAAATACCTAATTTGGATAATTTCTAAATTTGTTTCCATTCTACTGCTTCCTGCTTCCAGTTATTTTAGATATTTTGATTTTGTTAACCTTCCTTTATATCATTAGAATAATTCATAAGTATGCGTATTTAAGAATTAATACTATAGTTCAGTTTTGTTCTATTTTATTTAGTCTCACTTATTATTCAACAATTTAGCCAGTATTTCAGTACTTGATTTTTTTTTATCAAGATGGAATTGGAGACAGGGTAGTTTTTGTTTTTGCTTGATGTGGTCATTCTCCAGAATTCGAAACATGTATGTAGCTTATCTATATCTTTTATCGGGGTATTGGGCAGCAGTTCCAAAACTGTGCCCCCCAGTGTCTTCACAAGGCCGCGGCACCGTCAAACGTTATCTGATTATCTATCAAAATTTTTTTATGGTTTTATTCACTTTTATCTTAAAAAAAACTGTCATCAGATTTATCAAAAGCGCCATGAGATAGCCTCTGTTCCAAAAGGGTGGCATGATTTAAAAAAGTTTGGGAACCACTGCTCTTGACTTCAAAAATTAATTACCTTTATAGTTAAAGTAAATCATTTAAATAAAATAATATGAATTTGATTACAAAATAAGTGTAAATATTTTTAGTAGAATCGTTTTTCAATGGTATCTTATGGCACACAACTCTATCATAACATTTGTGCACATTTAAAACTAAAAGACAAGTATACTTAAAAAGTAATTTTTGTTATTTTGTTAATTTATATTAATTAAAGGTTAACTTTTATTATATAATTGATATAGTTTATTGAATGCTTTTTTTTTACAGTTTTTTACAATTATAGTCGAGGTAAGCCAAGAAAAAACCGATGTGGTGATAATGTTTGCCCACAGTGTGGTCGAACTTATGTTCATAAATATACTATGCAGACTCATATTAAATATGAATGCAATAAGGAACCACAGTTTATCTGTCAGTTCTGTGGAAAAGGCATTTATTATCCTTCAAATTACAAGAAACATTTAATGTCAAAACATGATTATCAAATTGATCAACAAAGTATGATGTTGGTTGAAATTGAAACTGGATCTGATAAATCTGATAATATAATTACAACTTCAAATAATGTATAGTGCTTGATTCAGTTGTAAGGCATAAGCTAAAATAGAATTACTTCAAAAGTATAAAGTAATATTTTGTTTTGAATACTACTATTACATTACAACTATCGCGAGTTGACTGTATTTATTTTTATTGTATATTTGTTGAAGATAACTTATACTGTGCAGTTACTACAAGGGAAAATAAGTATTATAAACATGATAAATTACAGTGTACATTTATGGATTTTAAACTTTTAAGTTACCTTTATTAGTTATTTTGAAAAAATATTAGTTGGTACTTTATTAATTAGTTTGGTAATGTCTGATAGTTATTATTAAACTTTTACTTTATATATTTAATATGTATCCTATATGAATATTGTGTGAGTGATTTTAATTAAATAGTTTTATGATTTGCTATTTATTATATTTTTACATTTGCATATTAATAATTTACTAACAAGTTATTATTCAACCATTTAATAAGTTTAACTGTTTAAAAGTAATTATATTGTATAGTTATATTATAGCATTTTGAATTAAATTTAATAAATGTTTTAACATTTTATTAAATAAAGAAATGTAAAAATTGCCTATTATAAAGGCTTTTTATTATTTTATTTCATCAAGTTTGATTTTGTTGGGTGAATTTAAATATTTTGTCTATAATTAAAATAATATATTAATTTTAAAGAATATTTTATTTTATTTTAAATAAATCGAGATTATGAGAATACCATATTTTGTGTTATTAGCTTAGCATTACCTACTATTATAATTATAAATATATCCTTATCCTATGTTAGAATATGTTTCTTATGTCTTGACTAATTATTTATTAAGTACCTATATCAACTGATGACTTTTAATTCTTAACAATTTTATAAAATTATTGTTGGCTTACCACCAGCCAGTTTTTGATGTCAGACTGTTAAATTGCAAAATGAATTTCATAATTAATTGGCTTAGAACAATGCATTATTACTATTAAACATTAACTTTGATTTGAGGGTACTTTATTTTTAATAAATTGTAATAATATAGTTAAGATAATAAAGTAATAATTTAACTGAGGTATTCATAAAAGATTTATGGAGTCGATAAATATATCATAGTATGTATTATATATTATATTTTATTTTATTCTAATATGTTAGTGTATATTCCTTCTTATTAAAAGTCTGTATTATTTTCGTATTATTTATCTGTTTTTTTATCCCTAAACTTTTTATTATTTGTATGAAATTATTATATCATAATAAAATAAATATTTTCATTTGTAATATTTGACTAGTTATAATTTCTATTTTTATATGTGTATATATATTCAAATATAAATGAAATTTTAAAATTACTTTTTATTATTTAGTAGCATGTATAATTGTTTGCGATGTGGCCACGTGTACAAGTATAAAAGAGGATTAAAAATTCATCAAAAATATGAATGTGGCGTGACTCCTAAATTTAATTGTGTCAAATGAACAATACCTAGACATATGTATTATGTTAAAGTGCTAAGTTCATTACCTTTTGAACTTCTCTATTTTAAAATTATATTTAACTATAATTTTATAATTATTAGTGACATTTTTTTTCTACTTATTATTATCAAATTGTTTTTCTTAATTCTAATATAATTTTTATTAATTGATGATTTACAAATATTTATTATAAATAGACTAAATACTTCTTATCTTCTTATAAAATATGTTAGTTTTCTATTATATTCATTACCCAAAAATAATTTACTTTTCAAAACTTTAACCTGTTGGGTAATGTAAGAACTAATTAACTAAGTATTGACTTTTTTTTTATTTTTTTTTTATAGCTATGACTAGGTATCTATTTATCGACTTATAATTTTTTTTTTTTGTCACAAGTGTAATATTAATAAATATTGTCAATTTGTATTCAATAATGTATTTTCACACATTTTTATTAAATTTAAAAATGCAAATGTTCTTTAAAAATAGATCTAAATTACTTTAAAAAAAGATAGTGGCTAAGCACAAATATATTAGTTATATTAAGGTTTTTTATTTCTCAAATTTATAATTTTAATGATATATAGTTTACAATTAAGTAGTTGTATCAATCTATATAGTACAGATAATTGAAATGTTATACTGAAATGTTTTGTTTTTATATTGAATCAGATTAAATTAAACAATATTTAAAATATTAAAATTTATGACCTTTAATAATTTAACTTATACTATGATTTTTAATAATAAATTGTTTTTATTCCAAATTCTTGTTGTTTCATTGCAGTTTTGTTTAAAATTACTTTTAATTATGTTTATAAAGTTATACTTATGTTTTATCTTAAAATGTATTTTTTTATTTTATTCTTAGAAGTACTGAAGAAATTGAAATACAAGAAACTAGACATCAGTGTCCTAATCAAAGTTGTGGGCGCTTCTATAAAACAAAATCAGGTATTCACAATCATCTCAAGTATGAATGTAGTGTGAAGCCAAAGTTCCATTGTGCACTCTGCAATCAATACATTAAAGTTTAAACGACCCAATGTACTTAAATCACACATGGTGTTCGTTCACAAACAAAAATTACTATTATCTATGTAATAAATAATAAAGGGATATAATGTTAATGCCAATTTTTTTTTATTTATTGGCATAACCATTGATATTTTATTTTTTTCTATACAGTCAATTATTTAATACCTAAGTTATATCTGTTTAGTTAAAAGTTAGCTCTAATTTATTAACTTTGTATTTTTAAATGCTTAATTTGATGTAATACGAGTAGTTTCCGTTTTTGAAATTATTTTTGTATTCAAATTTTAAATTTTATCAGTGCGTTAAATATATAAATACAATTATCCTAAAATGTTTACTGTAATATTTAAGGATTATATAAAAATATAGCCTTGATGGTCACTTACTATAACATTTTAAATTTATTAATGTACTATTAATTTTGTGTTGTAGTGAACTATCATATATGAGTAATTTCTAGTAATGTAAGTGGTGAATATAAAACAGACATTTGTTTGTACTCCAGTGAAATAATGAAAATATTGCATGCAAATTTTTACCCTCAAAAAATGAATAATTTAAGTATATTAATCCAACCCTATACCTTCCTTGCTTTGCTCAGAAACTAAAAGTCATTCAAAATTCTTAATAAATACTTCACATTATTGATATTATAACAAAATATATTACACTTAAAGTAACAATTGTTAATCAAGTAGGAACTGTTAGTTTTCAAAATGTTTATACTGAAATTTTAATTATATTTATTTAGAATTACAAACCATATATATGTGTTCTTTTCTGATACATTATTTTTTATTTCAGAATATTTTTGTGAAAATTGCCAAAGAAAATATAAAAGCGCAGTTAGTTTGAAAAAACATAGATTATACTACTGTGGTCTACAATTTCCTTGTGATATATGTAATGGTGTTTTCACTCGTAAAGCTTCACTACAACTTCATAAAGCTGTAAAACATGGAGTTCTAATGGAATAAATATCATTTAAGTTATCATCACCAATATCTAATAAAAATAATATAATATATATATATATATAATTAAAATAGCTTTAAGATACAAAGAAAAAAACTGGTTTTAAAATTATAATGCTATTAATTGAATACAAGGTGTAATCATTTCATGGATTAAGAGATATTTAAAATTTTTTTTTACTTGTATTAATATTTTAGATTACGGTTTGGACAAAGGATATTATGAAAAACATGTTTTTACTTACTGGTCTACATTTTATTTGGTGCTTATTTCCTCTAATATACATATTTTATGCATTCAATTTGAATTTTAAAATAAAAAAAACTTTACGATGATTTATTTTTATACTTTCTATGATATTTCATTATTTGGTGAACAAGTTAAAAATACTTCATTTTCATTGCCACTTTATGTTTATTCTATCCAAATGATCATTGTGTATAGTTCTTTAAGCCTGTAAGATTTTGGAGCAGCTTACAAAAAAAACCACATTTCATGGCCTCCAGCTTTTTTTTCTGCTGAACTAATTGTTCAAGGCTTAACTGCTACATTTTATAAATTGAAGTTCAGGGATTTCTTCTCTCTATCTTAATTTAAGGTATTGGTAATCAGTAGGTGGTGAAAATGTATCTAGAAAAGTGTTCATTTCAGCTCCATGCAATCTTAATAACTTCTATTTAAATGTATGATCGTCTTCTGTTTATCTTCTTTCCAAGTAGCTGAATTACTATACTTGTTTAATTTGTTTATTATTTATATTTAGATAGAGACACATCATGATTAGTTTCTACAAAGACTTTTGTCTTTTTTTTCTATTGATCCATGGCAACTCAGGTCATTAGATGTTGGATGATGATACACTTTGGTTGGGGTGCCTCGAAAGTTTTTTCTCTCTGGGCAGTCGTACTATCCAGAAAGCGAAAATGTTGTGACCGAGCTGGCCACAGTGCCCTCGGTCTTTATTTTGTTAAACTACCTTTCGTATTCCTATTATATTTCTTAATATACTATTTACGTATTTTTCGTTGTATGTTATTAGAGTTTTCACTTTTTTCCCTTTAAAGAAGTTATCTTTGTTATCTGCTAACTGTAGAGAATTAACAATTTCTACATGTATTCTTACCTCTTTGTAACATCTTCAATAAATAATTTGAAATAAAAAAGTGTGCTGAATCAATATTAATTACTTGTTCTTTTGAGTAGGAAAATATAACTACAGTAAAACTCATTTGGAATCAAATTTGATTAATAGCAGCCGACACCATTGTCCTAACAAGTGTAGCAAGTATTACAAAGGAAGAGAGTGTTTGAAACGGCATTTAAGAAATAAATATGGCATGCTTTCTCAATTTTCATTTTCTTTATGTGAGAAAAGTTTCTCTTATTTGAATTTATATAATTTTCACATGGCAAATATTCATTAAATCATGTTTAATTCCTACAATTCATGAGGATGATATAAATAATTTATAGCTTATGTAAATATTAGTACCTTTTTGTATTTGTATTTTTTTTTTATATATACATATATATATATATATATATATAAGAAGTAGAGTAAAATTAAATTATAATTACATTTTATTTGCTCATAATAAGTTTTTATGTGATCTATAAACATACACTTCTAACAAATATGTAATTATATTATTAAAATTCAATATATCCATGTAATTTATTATAATTCTAGTTTTGTTTTAGTTGCCTTTTTAGATGCCATTACGTTTTGCATACAAAAAATTACATTGTATTTGAATCTATTATACTCATTCGTTTTACAGATATGAGCTCACGATATCCATGTCCAAATTTATGTGGTCGAAGCTACAAATATAAACGGGGAGTTCATACACATGTAAAATTTGAGTGTGGTGTGGAACCCAGATTCTTATGTTCGTTGTGTCCAAAAAAATTTGCTAGAAAGTTCCAGCTAGAAAGTCATTTGGTATTGAAGCACAAAGTTATTAGAATTAGATGAAATTTTCAAACATAAATGATTGATTAATTCAGTAAAAGTACTGAAAATGTTTTGTAAATTAAACAATAACAATTTAATATAGTTATAATTTACTTGTGTCAAAATCTTTCAATGTATAAATCATTAACCAAATTACATTATATTAGCTGTAGTAATTGTTATCACTTCTTATTGTGAGTTTATATTTATTGTAATGTGTACAGCCTTAAATATATATCAAATTAATTTAAGAATTTTGTTGGTTTAAATTGTTTAATATTAGACATTTACTCCCTAGTGTTTTTTTTCTTATTTTCCGCTATATAATTAAAAATTAATTAATTTTTTAACTAGGCCATTAATTATTTATTTTGTTCTTAATTGTTAGATTAATTGTGTTTGTTATTTAATTTCAATGTCTGCATTGCAGTATGTAGGTAACAGATAAATCAGATCAGTACATTAATTAGTGTTAGTCACTAGATCTACAAATAATATTTTTTTTTTTTTAAATTTTAAGTGATGTGTAGAATTATTGATTTCTAATAAAAAAAATTATAACAGAAACTTATTCCGATTTGTAAGATTTAGATGATTTTATTGAAATATTTGTGAAATAATGAGCGTTGCTATATTCCGAAATAAGTATGAAACATAACTATGCCTGTGATCAATTATACATTTTTTAAACTTACTCAACATGTTTCTGTATTATACGTTTCTAGCTGAATCCTATTATAATAAAATATTTTACCATTAATGATTATTGATAATGATTTCAGCTACTAAAATAAAATATTTATGTATTTAAAGGTTAGATTTTAAAAATATAACTGATTTAAATATAAGTACCTTATGGCTAACTAAAACTCTAAATAAACCTATACCAGTAAGTATCATTCAGGTATTTTAAAGATATAAGTATTAAAAACATTTTATTAAGTATAGGTCAATTTTAGATTTATGTTCATTTTTCAGATATAGAATAAAAATTAAATTATTGATTATGATTTGTCTTCCAATACACTATGATACTATTAAAAAGATGAGGTCTTGCTGTCATTGTATGCATTGAATCCTCTACTAAATTTTCTAGTAGATGATTACTGATCCCCAGTTACTTTCATACTCAAAGTTGTAGTTTCCCTTGAATCCCAAGATGTGAAAATGCATTTAGTATGTATTAATTTAGTCTTACAATCCTAAACCTATAAACCTTTTCTTATTGTCTATAATTGCGATAATAATGCTATGATACAACATACTGCTGTTGTATGTGTGTGTATGTGTGTTTGTGTCAAATCTCATAACATTTATATGACGTTTATGATTATGAATTACTTGTTACCATTTAAATTTTTAATATCTGTATTATAAATATCAAATGATAATACCATGATTGACAGCATTGCTAATAAATTTGGTGTATACATCTAGTAAATGAATGCTTTGCTTGCCTCATATATAGTTTTATGAATTTGTTTGATAGTTATTATTTTTTAAGCCTTTTGGACACAACAACAGTCTTTTTTAGTTAATGTATAATTATTAGAACTATTATTATTATTATTGTTATTATTATTATTCTACCGAGTATCATTATAAAATAAACTATTAATAACTTTATATTATTTCAGGAAATCTAAGAAATTCTGAACGTATAAGTTGTCCCAATGGATGTGGTCGAACATATAAAAACAAGATATCTCTGCAATGCCATTTGAGAAACGAATGTGGTACTCAGCCAAAATTTTTCTGTCCATTTTGTGATAAAAAATGTTACCAAAAATCTAACATGAAATCACATATTATTCAAGTGCACAAAACTTTCTGCAATATAGAACCAATTGCTCCATTACCATCATTGCGTGGTCGTAGAAAATTTAATAATTAAAAATGTCTCCCAATGACTGAATTGTACAAATCTGTTTATAACATTGCCATTATATTAAATAGTTTTATATTCGATGTTTTACATTTACTGTTAAACCCTCATAAAGTATCAATGTACCTTTTAATGTATTATGAGTTAAATATTATAATGTATTGTATGTAAAGAATATATATAACTGTACTCTTAAAATTAATGATTTAATGTATGAATATTAATCTTGTGATTAACTGGGATTGGTAATGGTGATCTGCTATTCTATAACAATATAGAATTATTAATATTTTCTATTGCTTCCTGTAATCTCATAAACCTTGTTAGGTATTCTGGTATTCATAATTGTTCTTCTTCTACCTATGGTTTATCACATTTTAGGTCTACCGGGAAAATCATTCCAACTTAACAAAACTTTTCATAAGTGTACAAATGACAGTTGTGGAAGGGTATATCGGAACCGAAGTTCTTTAACTAGACATTTGAAGTTTGAGTGCGGACAACTGCCAAAGTATTCCTGTATGATATGTGAAAAACGATGTGCTCTCAAGTCTAATTTAAAACAGCACATGGTTGCTGTTCATAAATTTATGCCAAGAATATGAAATTATATTTATTGTGCAATACTCAACTTTTATGATCTGCACTCAGTTCCTCCTGATGTTTGTCTTACAACGTATTTTATATAAACAGACTTTTGTCCATGTAATAAAAATTGATAATTAAAGTACCCTATCAATTTATTTTTTTTATAAATTTTAAATAACTACATTAAATAATTAAGTTAGTATACATTTATAAGTGCATAATTCTAAATCAAAATTATGACTATAGATTTAATAATGTTATAAAAACTTAAGTTAAATATGGGCATACAATTTATTTCATATTGAGATTGTTATAAAATATAAATAACTTACAATCGATCATTTGCTAAATGTCTATATTGAAATGTATAAAAGATTTTATTCTTATATGTTATAAATTACTTTTTTTTACATAGCTGTACTGAAATTTTACTAATTATTATTATGATTATGATTTAACCAATAAATTATGTTTTTCTTATTTATATTCTATGCTTAGACTAAATAATATTTTTTCTTATAAATTACATGTATTATATTAACATAATTATAGTTATATAAGTCTCTATGACATTTTTATGAAATTCTTGCACACATTTACTTTATATGTATACAGCATATAATATATATTAATATTATCAAATGCATATATTATATGTGTTTTCGGTATTATTAGCGTGTATTCGATGAATATATACTGGTTTTAAATTTTTTTAAAAATACAATATACATAATATAAAATAAGTTACATTCTTAATATTTTGCATACTAATATACTTTTTTGTTTTATAATGTACTTTTTAACTACAATTTCTTCTTGTTACAGTAGGGTTTTTCTTCCAAATTACCAATGTTGTTTTTATTGTTATTTTTACACAAATCCTCCAAATATATGGTATGTTACGATTGTTATTATGAAGTTCTTAAATTATTGTTACCTGTTATATCAGTAATATTACTGACTGTTAAAAAGGGAAAATAAAAGATACTACTTAAATAAGACAATTCTCTTTTTTAAGTAAAAATATTCATCTTGATTTCTTCAAATTTATCAAAAAAAGTTAAATTGTGATCTAATTTTTTTTAAATATACATTTTAATCAAATGGTAATTAAAAAAAAAAATTCTATGTTTTAAATCACATGTTATATTTAAAAAGTCAACAATAATTACTGATTTATTTAATTTTTATCTAACTATAAAGTACATACCTGTGTATATTAAAATTAATTTAAATATTTTTTTGTTGTTTCATGTATTTTTGTAGAAATAAATATTATGTTTAAAACTGTAAGTACCTACTTCAACTTAATACTTAAATAAATATCATAATTTGAACATTTTACCATAGGTGTAAGATAACTTTTTGAATTCAAATTAATGTAACATATTTTTGATTGCAGATTTAAATTTAGAATGGATCAAACTGGATTTCATCTTCATTCATAAATCATAATAATGTTGTCAAAAATAATAATATTTTATTATTTTAGTATCACATTTTATGAATACTACATATTAATTGTATTATTAAAAGTTTCTATTATTTTGTTACAAGTATTCATTTTTTTTTTTTTTTTATTTAAACTTTGTAAATACAATTAGTCTCAACAATTACAATTAAAGTACAATTACAAATTAAAGGATACAATTATTGTTACATTGTTACAAATGCATTAGAACAGTACAAAATAAATTTAGATTAAAAAGCCTGAATGGTTAAAGAAAGATAATATATTTATAGTATCGAAAGGGATGTTGGAGGAGTTCAAAATAGATAGTAGGTGGTCACGATGTGTTGATAGGCTGGGGCAGATGTATAGAAGATGGTTAATATACAGACCATAGGGTCATAGTGTAGAGTGCAGAGAGGGGAATCGTTCAGTGACAGTTTAAAGGAGTGAGAAGGAAGTCGAGAATGTCCAAACCGGAGGCGGGAGAACGATGTTATGCATTTTCGAGAAATATCAAGGTTGTGAAACCATGGTGTTGTAGGTATCGTAGGAGATATATTTTTGTACCAGGTGGCGAAGTGAGGAGGGAGTGAACTCCAGTGCCTAAGCCAAAGATTGGATGTACAGGACCTAAGGATGGGGATAAAATCATACCATGGAATTTTCGTACTTGAAGGGCATCTGAGGGAGGCAGATGATTTTGCTGGTTTGAAGTATTCATTATACTTATATATTTTTTTTTATTTTTTTTTCAAAGAAATCGATTATTTCTTACTTTGTTTTTAGTCAATATAGATTGCAAACACATTACTTAAAATTCAAAAATGAAATCAAAATATCATTCTTCTAAATTATCATTGTTGAAGTTTGTAATTAAAAATCAACCATTTTTACTCAAAGGGCTTCTATTAATGTGCTAAACATATTTTTAGAAGAAACTACAAATTCAACAGTTATTACTTATTACCTAATTTTAATGTTGGTATCAATCTAACTCAGGGGTCATCAACCTTTTTATGCTAAGGGCCACATTATTCTCTAAAAATCTCGTGGGCCGCATTCCTAGTAAAACCATGAACATATATAGTATATACATGTATATACAAAAAAAAATTTGATAGCGATATCTTAAACCTTAAATTATGGCTTATAGGTTATAGCTGTTTTAATAAATATATTTTATGTTATACTAAAAATGTGATCGTGGGCCGTGGGTTGAAGACCCCTGATCTAACTGACTGATTGATTACTCTTTATATTAATTTATTAGTTACATCATTAATTGAATTGATTAAAGTTTTTTGAGAAAATAGTTGTGTTTATCTAAAGCAATTAATCAATATACTATCTAAAGCAATTAATCAATATACTATCTATAGAATTCCTAATGATTACTATAACAGAGGTACATTGACTCTATGAATCACTTAGTTTATCTTTAGACACAATCCCTTTAGATATTTGAGTAGATCCTACTAATACATAAATGGATACAGATACCACTTGATACTTATTATGTTCAATAGCTCTTATTTGCTTATTTGCTCTTATAAGAATTAAGTATAATATGCTTTGAGTAATTGCTTTTGTAATTTTAATTAATATTTGCCTCTTATGTTACTGTTCATTTTTTCAGGTTTTGGTCAATATGAAGATCGATTTTATTGTCCAAACAGGCACTGTGGTCGGAATTACAAAAACAAATGCAGTCTGACGTATCACATGAACAATGAATGTGGAGTTCACCCAAAATTTAAGTGTAAATTTTGCTCAAAGACTTCCAGCCGTTCTTCAAATTTAAAACGACACATGATATTTGTACATAAGCAAATACATTGATGACTAGCCTAAAGTCTCTACAACTTTAAGGGCGGCCGCACACGAGCAACTTTTTGTTGCGCAACTGTTTTGTCTTTTCCACAAATTCCACGTCAAAATTCCAAGTCAAATGTAGTCCCGCACACAGAGCAACGCAACATTTTAATTGCTCGACCCGCCGACAGAAGGGCGACGAAACTGTCTCCGTGTAGTTTCCTCGTCTATAGTTTGGTATCTACGTGCGCACACGGGCGACAATATAGTTGCCGTTTCATTTTTTCAGTGACGTCCGAGCAAGTCACATCGATTTCATTAGTACAAAATGGACACAGTAGCTTGTTCACGAGATGAAGACATTGACAGTGAATCGTTAATAAATGAAGTAGAAAAGAGACTGGCATTGTTCAATAAATATTTAAAAGATTATTCAGATGCTAATTTAAAAAGTAAACTATGGGAAGAAGTGTGCTTAAATGTGCTGTGTACGACCTGGGGACAACTCAATGCAGAACAAAAAAAACAAGCTTTCAAACAATTTCTCTGGGTAACTTCTTAACTCTTCGAACATCAAAGTAAATTTCCCTTTATTCATTCTTTCAGATATCAGCGGGTGAACCCAATATTTCCTTTTCCGATGATTTTTCATGTGTCGAATGATAAGAGCACAAACTACTGCAGTATCCACAAAATCCATAATATGTTAGGTGTACGTAATTGATGTTGAAGATTGGAAATGGACGATTGAGATGTACGTGAACAAACGATGTGCACGCGTATTTATCGAATGCATAGTATACAGTAAATAGTTGATCGTCGTGTGCGCACTCTCACACTCCAAAGCAACAAGACAGCGACAAAGACAAAAAAGTTGTTCGTGTGCGGCCGCCCTTATTGTTGAACAAAAACATGTTTCTGTCAAGGTTGTTATGGAGATAACCATATTGATTTATAACTGAACTGTTTAAATATTTGTCCTTATGTTACAACATTTTTAATAACTTTGTATCTTAGTTGTAAACTGAGTTGGTTGAAATTATTTTTAAGATTTTATTATAATATACACTGCTTTGATTAGTATAAATATCTCTCATGGAGGAAGATCATTTGAGCAAAAACCTCATTGAATGTATCACCTATTATTTTTAAATAAACTTGCTAAATAACCTCTGAAAAATAATACAATAGTATTTATAATAGGTACTTTGAAGTTGTTCGCTTAACCGTTCATATGTGTCAATAATTTGAAAAATTACTTGTGCAATTTTCCAAACGTATTGTATATATCACATAATATATTAAATCTATTCTGGTTTATATCCTAATCCAATATAAGTAACAACTATACATACTATGCCTATACTTTATATGGTTTTTGTCAAGATTATAAATATTGCTTAGACGTGAATAATATTTTTTTAGTTTTATATTGAACAGTTTTATTGTTTTATAAGAATAGACAAATTAGTATCATGCATGAAATTAGTATCATGCATGAAATTAATATCAGATATATTAAATAAAAAAATAATTTATACTCACTTAATACTCATTTATATTGTTATAATAATAAACGATTGAATAATGCCCAGCATGCGTTTGCCTCATCCAAAAAAGATATTGAGATATTTATTTTGTGTAAACTGATGAATAATAATATTACTATTCAAACTCGATGTAGTTATGAATACCTAAAGTTTTTAAATTATTGGTTGCTTTTAATGTGTGCACTATTATTGCGGTATTTAATTAAATTTAAGCCGGTCCTTGTTTTTTTTTTTTTTGTTTGTTTTTTATAGGTTTTTATTATTGTGACGGTTGTCGTCGTAAATATCGTAATATGGGAAGTCTTATTAGACACAAAAGATACGAATGTGGTCTTGAACCTCAATTTCGTTGTGATATATGTATGAAATCATTTACCCGCAATACAACACTTAGAGATCATCGGGTCAATATGCATAATAATTTAATAGGTATAAATTATACCTAGTTATTAATGATAATAACATTTTAACTAACTATGTATATTATTATAATTATGTTGTTATAAATTATCTATAAAAAAAGGGTTTATAAATACTATTTGGTTTTGTTTGTTGATGACTGATGATAATTGTTTTAAGAATGGTGAACAATTTTTGTGAATTACTTATTAATAATAATTTGGAATAAGGATTTGAACATATATTTCCAGTCACATAGTACAATAGAGTATAGATAATATTATATTCAATTGCTAGTTTTATACATTATTATTAATAATTATGTACATATTGGCTAAATCAGTTCGAAAATTTGTATGCGATTATCATACATTATGGATAATAAACATAGCTTTATACCTTTTGTGTATAGAGAACTTTTTATGACGTAAAATACTTACATTCACCTAGAAAATTTATACCATTTTTATAAGTTACTTCATAAATTATTATTTTGCGATTTTATATTCAACTTATTTTTTTTTTTTTTTATTGATATGAATTGTGAGGAGTAGTGTGGTGCAGTGGTCACACAGTTGGCTACGACACGCGCGCCGCGCAGTCATCAGTTCGTACCCGGCTCAGTGCAAAAAATATTCTGCAGAATTAATTCTGTAGTCTCTCCCCCTGCCACCGTTCTGATTGCTCTACACTGCTCCTCACCGGACTCACTCCACTGGGAGTGAAGTCTACACACGTGCAAATTCTCTTCTTAGAGAAGGGGATACCAAGTGCTACACTGCACTCTATCCCTCCCAAGTGACAAGTCATTGACAAAGACCTAACGGTCGTTTCGATGAAAAAACAATTACGAAAAAAAAAAAAATTGATAAGAATTATAAAATGTTCAATATTGCAACAATGTCTTACAAAATTAGATGAATTACACAAATAAAAATATCAACAATTTTCATTTACAAAAATTAACCACAGCTGGATTTGTGGAGAACACAGCACGTGTTTTGCGGTCATGAATATATACGAGTAGTATATAAACGAATTTGAAAGTCATTCGCCATAACAGATGATCCAATGTGAATATTTATGTGAAGTTTTTATGAATGTAATATATTAATAATGGCCTTTCTTTTACAATAATTTTCAAAAAAAAAAAAATTAAATTTTCAAAATAGTCATTTTATGAAGTTACTTAAGTGAATGATAATATTTGAAAAAAAAATTGAAATTGACAGTATTTTCAATGAATGAGAACTATTCATAGTCATAAGTCAATGAGCACCCAGGCATAATGCTAGGGATTGGTTGAACAATAATTTCCCCAATAAATAGATTGGCAGAAGGGGTCTAATTTATTGACCGGCCCGATCGCCAAACTTAACTTGGATGGACTTTTTTTATAAGGCTACTTAAAAATATGGTTTATCCTTCTAAAACATTATTAGAACTGTGTGATAAAATTAGAGATAATTATAAGAGATATTCCAAACGACATGTTAACTTCGGTACAAAGATCCTGGAATTATAAAATTGAATCATGTATTGCAATTTGCAGCTCAAGGTGGACACTTTGAACATTTATAAAAATAAATAAAAATTTTTCTTAAAATAATTACAAGTAATTTGAATTAAAAGTGTGAAAAAAGTAAACTTTTAAAATTTGTTGTATTTTTAACTATGAATTGCTCTCATTCATTGAAATCAATCGATTCCAATTTTTTTTTATTTTAAATATAATTTTTTAAGTAACATTATAAAATGAATATTTTGAAAATCATTTTTAAAGAAAAGCCATTATTGATATATAACAATACAAAAAACTTCACTCAAATATTCACAATGTATATATTTGATAAATTTATATTATTTTTGAAGGACTAGAAGGGTAAAAGGGAATTTTTCCATTATATTACGCATCCTAGAACACATTTCTAAATTTCAATCTATTCTACTCTAAGCTGATTTAAAACCGTAATCGCTCTAGATTATTTAACCTGGGTATCGGCAACCTTTTTTACTTCGTGGGCCATATTTTTTTATGGTTTTTCATTGAGGGCCGCATAAAAAATCCAATAAAATGTTATGAAAATACAATTTTAACAAATAATATTTTTACATTTCTTTGCTGCAAGCTGCACTTAATACATAGCTACAATTATTTTAATTATCTGCAATCAGAAACACATTTGTCGTATAATATTACTCTATTAGATCAGAACTACAATTATTTTAATTATCTGCAATCAGAAACACATTTGTCGTATATAATTACTCTATTAGATCAGAACTTTGACATCAATTGTTCAGACAAGCTGGCACCTTGAATTAAAAAAAATACTATAACTACAAATCGAAAACATAAAATGAATGCTTTGAAATGTGAAATTATAATTTTTAAACACTACGAGGGCCAAGGGTTGTCGGTGCCTGATTTAACCCATAAATAAATCTGCCTATACATGGATTATATTTGACAGTTAAAGTGTAACTAATAACTACTGTTTATTTATATAAGAAATCTCACTTATAATTATTTTGAACAGAATAATAAAAAAATCCTAGGCTCTGGTCAACATTTTTAGTTATGGTTTGGTAATTATTTGTATTTTGCACAAGTTATATTATATTTTATTTTTCAATGAAATGTATCATTAAAGCCTAGTGCCCAACCAAATGAGTTATACAATATGTGTTTTCTTTTTCTATGATGGTTGTTTTATAAAAAAAAATTATTTCTGTATTAGTTTAACTTATTTTAATTTCAACTTATATATTTCAGTATCTTGCTATGGTAAATTTCTAATAATTGTATGTATAACTAATTGTACATGTGTGTAGTATGTTTTTGTTTAATATTTGCTTATTATATGTATAATATTATAATTGTTAACTTGTTTGATGTCATTGTTTAAATAAATATACAATTGTGTTATAACTCGTATTATTTTTAATATGTTTAATAGACTTTTTCGACATTTCAGAAATTTAAAATCTGCAGTTTAAAAAAAAAATTAAAATTATTCAACCACAATCTTAAATCTATGTAACTTGATGATTCATTTGTTGTATTTAATAACTTATCTTATGTATACAATTATGATTTAAAGGCTTAAAGCACATAAAAGCATGTAATTATTATTATAAAAAAGCTTAGCGTTTTTTGAAACTAAGAAAACTAACACATGATAAAATTGATATGAAATTGCCTTTCCAACATTTTCAGGCCGTTAAATTCAAAATTACCTAGTTTACTAAAAAAAGTATAAGTTCTTGTTCAACTAAAATTTCAAATTATTTTCAAAATTAATCAATTTTCCCTTCTTATTAGAAAAACTTTTGAAACAATTGAAAATGGATTTTTTTAAAGTGTTTTTAGCTATGAGCAACCTTAAAAATTGCTGCTACAATTTATTAGACGATAGTCAGACCAGAAAAATTTTTTTAATGAAATGAAACTTTTTTTGTTATATACATGTTTTAATTATTTTTATATTTCCTTTCGGTTTTTATTTATTTATTTATTTTCTTAACCTTATTTATGAATTATAATCAATCATCCATCCATCTATGGTGTTGATATTTCAATACTATCATTCTTAAAAACATAATTTTAAAATACGAGTTTACTTTAAATAACATTCAAATTAAGATTTAGGTGGCATGAATACAGTATACAAATATTAACTCAGTTCCTAGGTAGGTACTCAAGTAATATAATATAATTTTGTAAAAAATGTTCATAGAGATTTATCATCCCCTCAGCCCTACCAACCCATTTCTATAAAATATTACAATTATTTAATACAAGTCTTGTTAAAAGTAGTTTGTGTAAGAAAGCTTTTTCTAAGCTAAACATTACAAAATCTAAGGTTTGGGTGAGTATAAATCAAAATCATCTTGACAGCTTGTGTTTTATGAGTATCGACCAAGAAGTGTGTATGATAAATTAATTATGGGGACATAATTAAAGAATTAAAAGTATTAGTGCCGATTAACCTTATGTTTTTGTTCGACTGACATTTTCATTTTTTTAACTTATATTTTATATTCTAATAATTTAATTATGCTTATGTAAAAATATCTTATACTGAATATTATAAGACAGTATTAATATATAATATTATTCAATAAAATTTTAAATTTTATCTTTTGACAGTTGTATTGCCTTACAATAGTGAATAATCATTACCTAAATTGAGTAACTATTTGAAATAATTGTGCCGCTTCTATTAAAAAGTCTTGCACACGCCTATGTTATACTTTTAATTTTGTATTCATAATTTAATTTTGATTGTATCATAGTTTATAATTAGTGACTAATTAGTTATTATTTTTGGGTAGAAGTTACTTTTGTTGATATGAATATAAACATAATTTATATATTTTTTTTATTTCTAGTTGAAATTATAAAAACATACATATGCCCAAATAACTGCGGTCGGACATATATAAGAAAAAGAAGTCTTGCACGACATTTGAAGTATGAATGTGGTATAGAACCTAAATTCAAATGCATTCACTGTCTTAAAAAATTCACTCAAAAAAGTCATCTCAAAAATCATGTTTATGTTATTCATAAAATGAGATATTTTGATTGAAAATAATATTGATGTTTAAACTTTTAAATAAACCCTATGTTAAATTAATATATATATATAAATAAAAATATGTACTTGTATGTTTTTTTTTAAACTTATAAATAATCTCTATGCTTAGAGTAAATAATATCATGTCATTAAAAAAAAAATAGCTATCAATTATAAATGACTATATTAAAATGAATTTGCATGTTTTAATTCTATTCATAAAATAAATCTGAAAATATACATTTGTTTATTATTATACATACTTAAATATTATAATAATAATATATTTGTAGTTTATATTTTTTGTTGTTATTTACAGTTTCAGATTGTATTCGCAACAAGAGATTTTGGTGCCCAAATAAATGCGGGAAAAGTTATAAACATAAAAAAAATATGAGAAGTCACTATCTGCATGAATGTGGAGTTCCGCCTCAATTTGTTTGTATTATTTGCACAAAAAACTTCAGAAGAAATGAACATCTAAAAAAACATCTATTTCTTGTTCATAAATTATTTTAAAATGTGAAAAACAGTAAATTTAGTTATATAAATAGAAAAAAGGTCCTAATAACAGATATTATTTGAGGCTGAGTTATTGGTTATGTGTATAGGTACCTACACACTGTCTCCCAAGCTCAAATCAAAAATAATATAAGCACATCACTAATTATGTACCTAGGTCTCTAGACTCTAGTTAGTAGTTACTAGTCAAAAGTTAAAATAACCTGTTATTGTCATTGATTTCTGAGACTATGACTTGTAATTTGACCATGTGATATTAATTACTTATACAAAATGTTACTTTAATTCTATACATTCGATTATATTGAATGACTTTGAAATTGAAACAAAACCCAACGAACAGTGTGATATTACGTTAAGAAATAAGTTTGAAAATTGATATTGTAGTTGTTAATATTAAGGTTATAATAATAGAATTAACGGTTCTTTTTCTATAAAATGTTAATCTTAAAATGTTTTAATTTGTTCATCGCAAGTTACCGAAGTCAGGTATTCAAAGGTTTTTAAAATGGTGTAAGGAAATTATGTAGAAATTAAAAGATTTGAAAAACTATTAACTGTTTGTACAAACACAGTGTATGAGTTCAGCTAGTGGAGTATAATAATATTAAATAAAACACCCAAACTAGATATAGGTTCTTGGTTTTGAAGTAGATATGTGGTGCTTACATCGGTTGCATCCAGTTTGTATCAATGACACTATCAGATGCGCTCAAACTGGTTGCAGCTGTTTGCATCGTATACATTTGTTAATTTTACCATTTGAAATTATTGATCTCTATTATTATTTAATAATCAAAAAATATTTTATTTAATGGTTATTTTTTATGATCTTTTTATTCGTTAATTTAATTAAATATATAATGTAACTTACATTATGTAAGTATGTCATACTTTGTTAATAATAATAAAGACATAACTTCAGTATTGCACAGAATTGTTTATGTTTAATATTTTTTTGTTCTCATATGTACATAATGTTAAATTTTTTTTTATTTTATTGAATTATTTTGTAATAAAAAAGTAAAACTTTTAATTTTTAACAGTTTGATCTTAATCAGTAATTGTATGTGACTGATATTATTTCTAATAATATTGCAGTAAACTTTATCAAATCTAACAACTGTAAGTAGCCCGAGTGGGAATGTGGTATGTCATTTACGGTAAAAATTTAAATTAAGTATAATAGATAGACATATTATAAATTAAAGAGTATCTTGATAAATCAGTTTTATTTTAATAATTACCCCCAAAAGGAACTTAATGGAATTGCTCAAAAATGTTTGTGCTGGTGTTCAATCGAGTCAAACATTTACTAAATTGAATCCAAGTTTCCAGGTAAAATTGATTAAAATCGAAACAAAATAAAATAATCTAAAATCATTAACTGTATTGTACTCAATGAAATTAGGAAAGATTTTTTGAATTTTATAGTTGTCGTATTCACGTATCTAAAAAATCACCTTGTATTTATTTATAATTAAATATATATAATGGTAATTAAACATTTAATAAAACTATATTTTTTTACGATATCAAGACAAAGATAGTTGGTAAAAACCTACATAAATTAATTAATGCATTATTTATTCTTACTATAACATTACTAGACATTAAAGCAACATTACGCTAATACCTCTCATATGCTCTTTTATTATGTTGTCTTTTCTTACACCAAGAAATACCTTATCGTTGGTAAATGTAAAATAATAAAATAATCATTATAGTCGAGGTGTACAAAGATAAACATAATATATTTATACTTTATTTCTATTTGTTTTAAAATACTTCCACGAACTTTAAATGTTCAACAATTAATAATTCAATTTGAATAACCTATATAATGTTTTCAGATAAATGATTTTTGTTTTTTTGGTTTCAGGTCTCGTCATGAATACTCATTCATTTTTAATGGTATGAGCTGTCCTAGTTATTTAAATGTGTCAAATTAATTTGAATGGAAAACAAAGTGCATACACTTCAATATCACCAAATACATATAGAGAATTCGACTTTCGAGTCACACTCGTTCTATAATATTTTGTTTCATATAATTTGTATGGATATTAAACTGTATTATTTACATTTGTTTTATTAACCCAGCGCGTATACTTAATTGAACAGTAGTAGTTGATATTGTTCAAGTGACAAATTAGTGCTAACTGGATGGTGATCAGGTTTAATTGCATTCGATGTACCTAAACGACATGATGAATTCAATAAAAAATATGCACATAGGATAAAATATTTTCATTTTATGAGATGAATATTTCTAAATTAAATAATGTAATCATGTTTCTTTTGATAAATTTGATTTATATAGACATCGGGCACCTACATGTTATTTAGATGTTAATTTAATTTTGAAATAGGTACTTGAATACGAGTTTTCTACATACCTATAACACGATTATTGTCTTGCTTATTTTTAATTTTGTATTTTTGTATTTTTTTTTATACACACATTAATCATTTTACGTGTTTATAAATTTATCGTTTAAAAAAGTGCTTACACCACGTGCTTGTACTTTAGTAAATTCGTAAACCAGATTTCGATATCATCGGTAATGACTCTTATTCTAGTTTTTATTATTGTAGATTTGAGATGGCAGTGTCCAAATTGTGGCCGCAACTACAAACGCAAAGCGCATTTAAGTTTTCACTTGGCCAAAGAGTGCGGTGTGGGCCCTCAGTACAACTGTTCCAAATGTTTTAAATTGTTTAAACGCAGTAGTCACTTGAAGAGTCACCAGTTGTCGTGTGGTAATGTACCACCTAAATTTCAATGTGACATTTGTAAAAAGAAGTTTACGCGAAAAGACAATATGAAAACTCACAAAAACACTATACATCGACTTTCCGATCCAAACGTTCCAAATGAAGTCTATGCTTTTTACAGCGATTGGAAAATCGGTGATTCTGATTAACGCCAATTCTTTTAAATCGATTTATTGAATTAGATGATATTATCATAAATATATATTTGTATGAGAATATTCATATTCATATTTACCTACATTTAATATAAAATGTTAAATTGTGTAGAATACAATCAATTAAAATGTGATAACCTTTAATGAAATGTTTTAAATGTCTTTTTTATTCTATTGATCCAGTATTCACTTCATTATAATTCATATATGATTCAGTATATAAATGTACCTATTATTTATTTTCAGAATGATTGAATGATATTGTATGTATTCATGTACAGTGAAGTTATACACATTATCTTATCATATGATCCCTCTATAATGTCGAACCCATTTGGAAGGCTACCTTTATTTACGTTAAGTGAAATTTCGTGATGACATATTTTTAAAAAATAAAAATCTAAGAATAATGTATTGGTAAATGGTAATTAACCTATACAAACCTATATGAATTAGTATCGTAAATAGTGGATAATGGATATACTAATATGGGCCGCACTAATATTTCATCTAAATAAAAAATCAATATTGGTTTATTTTCAGTAATTACCATTAAAAAGTGAATACAATTTAATTATAACGGATTTAGGTATATCGTGTTAGGTATTACATTTTGTTGGCATACAATATTCAACCCAATAAATAAGATAGTACATTTAAAAAAACCATCCGGTAAATAATATAACTATTACTTAAATCTATAATTATATCTTTTAGTTTGGTCTGATATTACTAAGTAGTTAGTAATATTCATATGTTTCTCTGTTTTTCAAATTGTTCGATTATCTGCTACACATGGGTAATAAATTATGTGCTTTAATTTTCTATCCAATTTACGTGGGTGCTAGAATCTTACTATAATAGTGTATACTTTATAGATACATTTACATTTCCCCGCTTTTTCGTAGCTACTGCCATGCTTGATAAAAAAATTAATATAGAATTTATTTACTCTATGGAATATTAATATTATTTAATAAAATTCAACTTTGGTATGACATTCAATAATGTATACTTACATTTATTATAGTTCTTACCATGTTTATTACTACGATTATTACATTAATTAATGTTTTTTACTTTTTTTCAGGAAAAACAATTTTTAGAAAACCTTTAAACCAAAATAAGATTGAAGAAAAAACCGTTACAAAAAAAAATTCAAAAAAAGGCTCATTTAACTGTGGCGTTTGTTTAAAATCATTTAACAATTTGAAGACTTTGGACAAACATTTGACTAAACATTTATCACCAGAAAATCGTTTTCCAAATCCATATAAATGTGATAAATGTGGTAAAACATTTGCAAAAGTACAAAACATGAACACACACAGAGCACTCATACATGAATTGTTGTAATTATTATACGTGACGTCACACTACATTTTCACTATATTCTTACTCTATATTACAATTATTTTTTATGCTAAGGAAAAACCTATTTTTAAAAGAAAAATGTGAGTCACCTCAAAATGTAATGTTCTATAAAATAAATATATTTAATTGACAGTATATACACTTATTTCAAAATTCGTATTTAATTATGTAAAATAATACCAATTTTTTTTTTTTTTTTTGAAATAGGTTATTTCAAGATTATGCTGGCTATGAAATATTAACCGCAACAAATAAAACATCACCCAAACCTAAAATACTTATAAACATGTGTTTGTAAATTGGTAATCTTTAATAATTCATTACTTACATGAAATCGTATGATTTAAAATTTAAGTCTAAGTGTATGGGGTGCGTATTTTAACTGATGTTAGGTACTCAAATTAAATGTCATTTATTCAAAAATATTTGGTTAGAATAAATCATGTTTCGTAATTGCGAAAATAAAAATAAATGTTTTACATTTCCGTTCAAAAATCTAATATAAAACAAAAGCTAGGTGTTTTTAACTACAGAAGTACTATCCATATATAAAAATTGAAACCATCTTAGAAAAATATATGATATTTAAGGAGAATTATTACTTGGAACATATATAAGACAATATTAAATAAAAAATTAAACCTATGTTTATTTGTACATTATAATAAAATAAATGTAGGTACATATTTTGATAAGATATGGCCCAAAGTAAGAAATGGGCTCAAAAATATTGTAGACACCCTCTGAAATATACAGGTCTGCGCGTGCCTTTGAATATTATATATTATGTGTTAGGTATATGTTATATATTCAGCTATCAGTAGACAAAACTGTATGAAAGTTTCAAGCACTCCTACTCAAAAATATACAACTACATATATATATATAACTAATACATTTTTCTTGCTTTGTTTAAAGGGAAAATCATAGGTTTAAAATCAACTTAAAGATTAACTCGAAGCTATAATATATAATCTCTTTTTTTCCCCTGTTTAAACCGAGGATCAGGCCGAGAACAGTTTATCACAGTACTTTCACCCGACCCCCATAATATATAATCTATTATACATCCCATGTCTATTTGTTCTATAGTACCTAGTGCAGTATAGTGATTGAACCTGATTGCAATAATGTTGTTGAAATACTATCATAAATATCCTTAACATTAATTGTTGTGTAGTACTCTGTCAGTCCACTTCAATCACTTGTGCCTCGTAGGTACCTAATATCATCGATTAAATATATTAAATATTTAATCAATGCTAATATTATATTTTTCCAAGCCATACTTGGAAGAATTGATCGTACATCATTAAACTAATATTGTTCTAAGTTGTTTGTATAAATATGAAATATAACTGCTGTAAATTGAATAACTTTATATTGTTAGAACGTTGAAAATAGCTTTTGCTTATTTCTCTGCAGTTTTAAATATCTTATCATAGTAAAATAAATGTTTAAAACTCGTTATAACATAGCTTAACATATTTGTTGAATTTTACAGTTTGTTCACTCAGTGGAAGGTATATGTGCCCAAATTTATGTGGTCGAAGTTACATAGAAAGACACAATCTTAATAGACATTTGAAAAAAGAATGCGGCGTTGCACCTCAACATAAATGCCAGCAATGTTCGAGAGCTTTCAAACACAAATCACATTTAACTAGACATTATCTAGCGTGTTGCAATGTCCCTCCAAGTTTTAAGTGCAATTATTGTGAAAGAATGTTCAGATGTAGGGATACACTGAAAAAACACACTTTGTTAGTTCATAAAGTACTTTAACACTTCATTGAATGATTTATAAATTATGTAGGTACCATAAATGTATTTAAAATAATTGATTTTATTTAAATATGATGAGATTTTTATTTCTAAATCATGGGTAACGTGTAATATTTCCTACTAAATTTGTGAATTTTTAAGTTCTTACCTATTTGATATGGTAATGCACTAATGGTATTCAATTGAAATAGTTAAATTTTATATTTTGAAAAAGAGAAAGTGCCATTTAATGTCCATTTTATTTTTCATCATAATTTATGTACCTGTACCCTTTTTTCATACACAGTTTTTGTGGTTGAATAAGAATAAGAATTACACACCCCATTTTTTATAAAGTTTATATGTTTAGCTAATTGAAATTTACCATAGGTAATACAGTTGATAAAAAATCCTAGAAGGTTATTTATCTATCTCCCTGTTTGGAGATTGCCACAGTGCCATTGTTTTTTAAATAACATCATTAAGCATAATTACCAATACAGCAATATAATATGTATTTTCAAATCAAACTTATATTCAAATGTATTGTACTTGTTCATTAAATAAAAAAACAACCCTTAATAATATTTTTCTTAAATACATATATTTTCAAGGTAATAATAATTAAATCGCCAATATACATTAGAATATTAGATAGATATTAAAAATTATAACTCATATGTATTAGTCATTGGCGGATTTAAAAGGGAAAGTGGTATACTCTCTTCTTAACTACTATATGAGTAATAATATTATGAAACTTAAACAATTATTAAATTATTAATATTTACTGTTCTCTGCATTCTAGATCCGCCATTGATATTATTATTGTATTTAGTAATTTTTTTCTTGTATTTATTATACTTTTACAAAAATAAAACTGTATATTATTAAACAAAATTGTTACCTATACACTACTTGAACACAAAATAAGACCATTTGTTATTTGTTTTAGTAATATATTGATAAATAAATAAAATCCTTATAAAGTTTTCAATGTTATAATTTACTTTTTTTTAAGTAGTTAGCAATAATAATAGCTATGATTATTCCAGTTTTTATCTATACATGGATAAATCAGTCATTGGTTTATACATTTAAAATACTTATAAGTATTCTATTTTTGACATCATTTTTTCTTTAAAACAAATGAAATTAAAGAATGTATTTTTTATTGTCAGGAATTAATTTATTTGTTACATTTAAGTATTGATTTATGTAAATATTTACTTTAATTAATAATAAAACTCCTAATAACCTACTAAGGCAGCATATATAAGAAACATATTAGATCGTTTGTTTATGTATACCAGATACATGTAGTCATGATGAACTGTTAATTGTATATTGTAATGAATGAGGCGGTATTTGGAATTTTTTTCGTAAGATTTAAAATATGAAGACCAGCTGACCAATTAAAGTTATTTAACAATAAAAGAAGTATATTAAGATTATAAAATAGCATATTACTTAGTGATATCATGAATAAGTTAAATTGAAAATTTTAATTATTTTCTTTCTTAAAAATTCTGCAAAAGCAGCAAAGTATAAATGTTTTTGATAATAATATATATTTTAAATATTTTTTAACTTGTTGCTTGTATTAATTTTAGCGAATAATAAGCTACCACGTTGAAAGAAACCTACCTGCAGTGTTTTTTTTTTTATATTATGGCGCTGAAGAGAGTTATCAATAATTATCTTATCATACATTCAATAAACAACATAATAACATACAATATTAATGTAAATGTGACAGTATTTTTGTGAACATTTGTTTAGTAAATTATGTAAATTTTGTTTTTTTAGCACTATAGTAAATACTGGTAGACTTAATATGTCGTGAATTATTTAATTTTAATTTTAATTAAATAATTCACGACATTAGAGTGATTATACTTACAATTTAAGTCCTAAATTAAATATATATATATTTATATATTAAAGGTATATATTTATAATTTAGATTATTATAATAATCTTCAATAGTTTCTTAGTATTTTATTTAAATTACAAATGTTTATTTGGAATAAAATACCAATTTATTTTGTTTTGAATAAATGCCAATCGCTTTTATTGAACCAAGATATATCTTTAACTATTGCTAAACAATATTTATCTATGTTTTCAGATTTAAAAAACCGGTGGTCATGTATGAACAACTGTGGTAGAAGTTATAAAAACAAAGGTGACCTCATACGTCACTTGAGAAAAGAATGTGGTATTGCTCCTCAGTATCGCTGTGATACATGCTTTAAAATGTTCAAGCATTTCCATCACTTAAAGTCACATATGGTAGTAGTTCATAGAAAACTGTATAAAAACAATTAATTACATTATTATATAATGTGCTAAATGGTTTCTATCCAATTGATCAGTTTTTAAAACTTTTTAAATCCCTGTTATTATTTTTCTTGAAAAATGATTTTATGAAGGTACACACCTTCATTGAAGATTTAATTATAGCCTGTTTATTTATATCCGACGTGAATTTACGAACGTGCAGGAGCAAGTCAATAATATAAATTATGATAGGATTTTTTCATTTCAAAAAAGAGACCGAAATGATAGACAAAACTGTAGGATTTTGGTTGGACGGATTAATGAGGTAAACCCCGTTTTATTGATTTTTATTGATTGAAAAGTTCACTAGGCTCCTGATGAGGCGATTTTGAATATAGGTTTTTCCAGCTGTGTTAAAGCATTACAAAAATATGGGTTTTTTAACATAACTCTAACAATATCCAAAATCTTCTAAATCACCTCCGTGAAAGCATAGAAAACTTGTTAACCAATCAAATTTATTTTTAAAAATTAAAATCCGTCAAAACCAAATGTCTGTAGTTTTGTCCAGGCCCGACGAGAGGGGGGCAGCCGGGGCTTGGGCCCTGGGGCCCAGTACTCAAATAGGGGCCTAGCCAAAGCAATTAGGTCTTATATTTTACCGAAATACTCGTATTATATTAATATAAACATTTTTTTTAGTTTTAATTCATAATTTTACTTAACATTTTAAAAGTATTTAAAAGTAAAAAATCGAAAAATGTATTATTTATGTATCATGTTTTTGGAAATATTTAGTTTTCTGTGTAGTTGCATATCGACATGCGTTGTCATACGTTTTTGATTATGACCGCTATTCCATGAATTAATAAAGACCAGCACTATTTCTGATTTCGTTATTTCACAATAATCTATATCACGATATTAACTATCGTCGTCCGTCTACTTGTCTGCGATTAATTGGCCGTGACGCACTAGGCAGCCAGGTTGCGGCAGCCAGTTATTGGCATTTACAGGCAGTTATTTGGCTGCCGTGTAGTCGCGGACGTTTTTCTGGCCGCGGCAGCCAGTAAACATTTTTTTATTTTTCATTTGAAACAATACATTTCATTATTTTATGTTTTATCTCATAAACTGTTTTAGGTCAAAAGTAGGTACTACCTTATTTCAAATCTTATTTCAATAACCATATAGTTACTTTTATATTTTTATATTTTATTAGCTTTTTCTTCTTGTAATTATCAACTTTTAATAAAATGTAAAAACTAAATACTGTATTATATTAATTGAGCTTCTGCCTGTCACATTTACAAATAAAATATTTTATTTTAACTAATATGTAAGATGTAACTATGTAAATCTCATGTCTCAATGAAACAGTAAGACAAACAATATTAAATATTATGCATAATAAATATAAACATTTAATTATAAATAAAATTTAATTCGTGCAAAGAATAACTTATAATATCTTACATTTATACAAGCTAATACTTTAATTTTGAATAAACATTTCCTAGTGGTAAATATGTACAAATATTCTCGTTTATAATACAGCTAAAAATTGAACCCTGCAACTGGATAAATCATTAAAAATTTAACTTCTTAAAGTTAATTGAAAAAAATTAATTTCAATTGTGGCAGTCTAATTTTTATTTTTACCATTTTTCAATTTCACCATTAAGAGAGTACTCCTCTGAAGGTTCGTAATTTCCGTGTTTTTATGGTGGAATGTTTTTAAATTAAATAACTAAAATGTTATTTTAATTGTAGTTATTTTTTCTCATACCTATATGTATAATATTGTATTGTTTGTTTTGTTTAGGTACTCTACTATGTAATGCTTCTAGAGAAGTATTCTAAGAAATAACACATTTTGAGTATATTTAACTATATTAGTATGGGAGTTTATAGTAATAATTTAAAATAATAAAATCATGACTTCACCTCATTTCTATGTTATTTATGTAGGACTTATGTATATTTATATTGTTTAAAAATAAATATGAATGTAAGAAAATTGTGTTCTCTGTTGACTTAAATTGTCATAAATCATAATATTCCTTGGATGTATATATATTTAGTTGGTTTATACCTAGTTTAAGATATAGATTATTCAATTTCTGATTATAATATGTTTTCGTTTAGACCACATACCTACTTAGGTGTTTGAGAATTGTACCAATTTCTAATATTATTTTTCTAACATTGAAATCCCTATTTTAATTAAAATTGCTAAGGGTAAGGTGGTTTTTAAAATGTATTATTAACTATTATTAACTATATTTTCACATATTTAGGTGATATTATTCCTTCTATGATGAGATG
This sequence comes from Periphyllus acericola, assembly GCA_949715065.1. NCBI lineage: Eukaryota > Metazoa > Arthropoda > Insecta > Hemiptera > Aphididae > Periphyllus > Periphyllus acericola. The sequence goes on along the minus strand of OX454271.1, from coordinate 17,237,662 downwards.
GCAATATTCGAACGGATGTGGACGAAGTTATAAACACAAATATGATTTAGGTAGACATATTAGAAAGGAATGTGGAGCTGAGTCCCAATATAAATGCGTAATTTGTTCAAAATCTTACAAACGAAATTATGGTTTAAAACGCCATTTGGCTAAACATCACCTATAACTAGTATACCTATAATTATCAAAATATAAATAGTGTACTTTTTTAAATACCTAATAAAGTGAGTGTATAAAATCGGAAATAAGTTTTGTTGATTTAAAATTGCGGCCGTTTATTATGCGAGTACATCGGCTTCGTTTTAATAAGGGTAGGATTATGTAAGGCAGTGTACCTACCAACCTATCGCAATAAGGTTTACGTAGATATGGGGTAAGTTCGTTATTTAACTTTCGACCAAAAGCAATATATATAATATATATATATATATATATATACCACTTACAAGCCTATACCTTATACAATGAGTATGTTATTATTGATTTTAATTTATTAACACAGCAATGGTTCAGCCCAAACTATAACTACTAGTCTGGATATTTTTCTTCTCGTGGTCTGCCAAACTAACACTTGTACATTGTGAAATTGTACTATAACAACCAGCAATTAATTATTATTTTCAGCTACTAAATAAAATATTTCGTTTGTTTTGTTTTCAACTTTGTTAAACAGGTTCGAGTCAAAAGTCGGATTCCTTAAAACTGAGGTGTCCGAATAATTGCGGCCGGTCCTATAATCACCGTGGAACATTGCGCAGGCATCTCAAGTACGAATGCGGAGTGCCGCCGCAGTTTAAGTGTGAATACTGTCCAAGGACTTTTGCCCAAAAGGTCAATCTCAACAAACATCAAATGGCTGTACACAAAAACATTTTGGACGCAATGAGTATGTGTTTCGTCGAATTGTGTGAAAAATAATTTTTTTATTCATAGTTAATTATTTATTTGTTTGAAATATTGAGTTTTTTTTATTTTATTTCATGTTTACAACTATGTTGAAAAAGTTAATTTTGTATTATATTTATAGTTATTTATTATGCTATTTGAATTTTAATGATGTTTTTTGTCATACATTAACCGGATTTGTTATAATTTAATAAAATGTACCTAACGCTATAGCCTATAGTTCAAAATAAAGTAATATAATGTTTTAATTGTGGAAATAAACTTAGGTAGGTAACATTAATTGTACTCTCTGGCTTCATTACAGTTTTACATGACGAGAAGAAATCTTTATTATGACTTATAAACATAGTTTGATATGGTTTGATTGTTGGCATTTTCAAACAGAATTAATGTGACATTAAATGTAAGTACACATCAGCTTACAAACATGGACCACAACATTTTTAATTTTACTGTTACATGATTAAACATAACTCTATTTGTAAATTGTTATGCTTTAGTTGTAACACGGAATTGAATAATATTATTAAGCTTTAGGAATTTTCGTTTGGAAATTATATTTATGGAAAATTGTTTTAATTATAATGTTCGCATTACATCTTGATCGGCGTACCTTGGTAACCTTGGTAACCTAACAGAGTTAATAATAGTGGCGCCGAAATCGTGAAAAATTGAATCCTAAGCAGATATATGTATATTAGCTTAGAATTAGGACCCACCTAGCCAGAATTGACTTTGTGTAATTATAATATTATATGAACCGATCGCTTAATAATACATTTATGTTTAAAGTTTTAATGCTTCTAATTACTACATATTTACAATAGGTAAGTTTTCATCTCAAAATTTGGGTAACCGGCATAACTATAATAATATAGTTCTTCTGTATTATTATTATTATTCTACTGTATATATGATAAATAATAGGTACTCAATTTTTGCCCATGCATTGAATTTTTAATAAACTCAAATTTTACTCCGTTAGTATCTGTAATAGTATGTTTTAATTTTTAAGGCTTAAAAAATAAATTAATTTTTAAATCTAGTACCATTGCTATGAACTTGGCACTTGCTATACAATTTCACTAGCCTCTGTTCTCTGGTGGTGTATGATCTATTTTTGTAGTTGATATACTTTATATAGGTACATTATAAATGTACACTCACACTTACTTTATACATTTATTAAACAAATCTACTTTAAATAATTTGTATCAATAACTATAAATTATGTACCTATTCGAACTGTCTTTTTTTCTATATTAAAATATTAACTAAATATATTATACTTGTATTTTTAAAATCTAGACAAACATCAAATACAAAATTGACCAATCATGGTTGAAATATTTTTTTGATTCAGATTAGAGATCATGTACACAATGTATGCTATATTATGTGGGTCACATACTTTGCACAGAAAATATGAAAGCACTTTAGCTCCTCTGTATAACTAGAAATTTAAACAAATATTTAATTGGTATTCTCTCCCGTACGTAAATACGCAATTATCATGGGTATTAATACGAATAGTAATAATAATATATTATTTTCCTTTTTTAATTGACAGCTATAAACGGCACTCAGCACGTTACGTTATAATAATACGTATTAGTTATTACGGTAATTAACATTTAAAATATAAATACAAACAATACTTTTACATAATTAACAATTAAAATATGAAAACAAATAATTACCAAATTACCTATTTTGGTAATTATTATTATATTTATATTTACTGAGGTTATATAATGTATGATATTGAATTGAAACCGAGCGTCGTTGTGTATCGTGATTATACTGACTGTCAACGCCCTATTATATTAATAAGTTTATTGATTTATTTTGTATTTGGTTAGATCCAATATTGATTATTGTTTGGTGTGATCGTGTTCGTGTGACGTGTACTTAAAATTAGTGAAATTATTATAAATACAATTTTTAAAATTTTGGACCCGGATATATTGAACAAATGTTGATCCTCGACACAAGAAAGATGTGTGTATGTGTTAGAATATAATTCCAAGTAAAGCTCAAAGTTTATTTTATTTTTAGTGATGTCTTAAAAAAATGATGACAAATTACCAGTTTTTATAATATTGGTATAGTAAATTTAGTAATTTACTATTTTGTACAGATTTTCAAGTAATCTACTTAATGTTCCAAAATTAGTAATTTGTGCTGATGTCTTTATCCGCCTATAAAAACTTAAAAATGTTAAAATTGATTTCACACTTTCAATTTTTATTAATTTTCTTTAGTCGATATAGTTTAGAGCAGGGGTCACCAATTAATATTTTTGGAGGGCCGAATCGGGAAATTTGAAAATTTTCGGGGGCCGTCAAAATGGCCAAATACATATTTTTAACATATTGTGTAATGAAGAAAAAATATAACACAAATAAAAAATGATAAATTGAAAAAAATAAAATAAAATACAAATTAACAGCAATATAATAATATAAATAGAAAGTCAGGGTAAAATTAGTGGGAAAAATGGCAAGTAAGTTTGCCATCGAAGTTTATTCGTATTTTATTATCGTTTTTTACTTTTTATCCTTGTCCGCGGGCCGGATGTGGCCCGCGGGCCGCCATTTGGTGACCACTGGTTTAGAGCATTTCTCGGCATAACCGCATTAGGTAAGTTCGTACCTAAATGACAACTGTAAAGTTTTACCGTGAGAAACTTATTTGAGTCGTAATTTATTTAATTTTTTTAATGTATAAATGATGAATATACGTTGGGTCAGAAAATATAATTAGTTTGTCTAAAACCTACATAGGTACCTCGCAGTGTTTCGTCAAAAATGTTTAAAGGTTGAGTATAGTCATTTGTCATTAGGTAAACGATAGTTAGGTACTTAATGTATTTTTAAAATAATTTTATGCAAGATATATAATTATTCCAGAACTAGATATTATATATTAAATTTTCTGCCAATTTATCTAAAAACAGTGTGTCTTGAAAGTATTTTTAAAACGCAGTAAATATTCAATTTTATATTTTAATGAAAAAACGAAAAAAAATTATTTGAAAATAATGACAATTTGAACATCCTTTTGATACACTTACACACATATATTTATTGAAAAAAATACTTGTCTAAAATTGTTGTAAATATATGTTTTACATGTAGTTATATTTTACAGATAAACCAATCTCAATGGCGCATCCAAATTAATGAATAATTTGAATTATATCAAAATTATTATTGAATGGATTCTTAAGAATTAAGAATTCACTGCAAAAAAAATAAGAATATTATTCGTGTATAATGTATACTTACATAATGAAAATTTAAATATAAAAAAAACCTACTATTTTGTCTTATTTACTTTCAAACTCGTACTATTAGTCATACTGTAATAAGTATAAATTGTATATTTTACATTAAAATGTTCACATAAGCTTTTATTCATTCATACCTATAATAATAATGTTTTTATTATACTTCACATGTCTTAATAATTCTTTGTGTATTTTCAGGTTATGGACAGTATTTTTCAAATAATTGGATTACTGGTTTACCATGCGATATCATCTGTAGGTCAAACGAAAACATCGATATATCAAATTTGAAACGGAGATTGTTGTACGAATTTCGAATGAAAGAGTTAAATGAACGTCTTGAACAGATAACGATGTTTAGTACCCGATATCAGATAAAAAAAAAAAAATGAATATATTAATTACAACTCAAAACTAGAACTGAGCAATCAATTTACCAAATTGTTATCTCGATTACATTTACATAATTCAAAATTTGAATTCAATGACTATTTTATTCGGCATTTTTGATATAATCCGTCAATCAGAATTTAGGATCCTTACGTTAATTTCCCTAACATGAAACTCGAGCAATGTCGTGGTAAATGGGTTTTTAATACACATAGGCTGATAGGCGTGAAATCATAATTGACATTTGGCAAAATTTATTTTACGGATAAAAATTTTAGTACCTACTCAAACGTTTTTTTTAATATTTATTGTTTTAAAATTATCTGAAATATGCTTTTGTAATTTAAAAATCCAAAAATATACATTTAGAAACATAAATCTTTAAAATAGTAACCTTTAACATTTCACAGGGTCGGGAAGGGTATATTTATGATAGAAGTAGGGTGGGATCTAAAATATTTTTGTGAATTATTTTTCATAATGATACATGTTTACCAAGCTACTGGACTCGAGTATAGATAATAATATATGTAATTATATAATTTTTATAAATTATAAAAAATTATTTTAAACTAGAAAAATAAAAATAAGTTATTGTGTTATATTATACTTTATAATTTAATTACCTGTGTGTGGATTGATCTGGAGTCAAGTGTTCTCAGCATTATACTTTAACTGTCAACACAGATCTTTTGACTTGAAGACTTTCTTCAAAATTAATAAAACTATTGATATTTTATTGTTGTACTTATTGACAAAACTACTTGTTACAATTAACTACTTATAACTTAGGCATTATTAAATGTTATGTTTTATTAGTTACAAATCTATTATTGTTGTTGTGATTGTGGTCATTGTTATTTTTAATCTTAAAATTAAATTTTTGTGATCTTGTAGCTAGTAGATATTTATTGATTTAAATGTTTTAACTTTTATTAATTTTTATGTTATTTATAGGCATATGGCCACTATTAACTTACTTTATTACTATACATTATATATCTAGTATATTATACATATCTACATTTTATAAACACTACTGTTCTGGTCCAAGAACATACGAATAGTTCATTGTTGTAATACTTTATAAAAATAGTTGGTATCTTCTCATATTAATGTTTTTTTTTAAATACCAATGGTTTCCAGTAACCAGTAACCACATTGATTTTATACAAAATTGCTTATTAATAATATTAATGCCAGTATTCATTCTTAAAATGGTATTTTAGTGTACACATTACAAAATATTGATTTCTTCAAACATTAAATATTCAAATGCTTTAACATAGATCCTGTCAAATTCATTATATTATAGCAAACACTATTATATATGACCCACAGGCCAAAATTTCTGGAATACCAAAGATATGATTTGACTTTAAATAGAAACCAAAAAGGCAGTACAAAATATATACAATAGATGAAATAAATTTTATTTGCTTATTATAGATTTCTCTATAATAAACTATTCAAATTGTTGTGATGGGCACAACTATACTTATATTTATGTTACTTACTATTGTTATACATATTATTGTATATTGTTATAACATATACCTATGTTATAAATAAGAACTATGTGTGTTATTAATTTATTATAAACAAGGAAAAAATGATTTTATTTTTGTAAACTCTAAACATAAAAAAATATCTTAGTTTCAAGAATGATGTATTCTCAACAAATAAATTATACTAAGTAATCTATAAATAGGCAGCAATGTGATTTATTGTGTATAGTAGGTAAATAGTTTTGGTCTAGAATCTCAGATAGTGATAATTTCTTATGTATTTTATATGGTTGACCTATTTTTAATTTTAATATCAGAGTAGGTACTGTGGAAGTTTATAATTTATAATAAGGTTTTTATGTATTAATGATTATTGAATTAATTATTATTTATGCATCTGTTTATTTTATGTTTTGTATTTATGTCAATTATTGATTTTGTAAAGGTTTAATAAATTATTTAATTTGATACTTGTTTACCTAAAGTATATGTTCATGGTCTATTACCTATATTATTGAATTTTAGATTAGTTAATTAATTACATGATTAATGTATTTCTTACAATTACAGAATATTTACCTAAAATGTTGGTATATCCACAAACTGTGTTTCTATGCCCTTGCAAATGTGGACGTCGCTACAATTTTCAACACCATCTACTTGCTCATAATGATTTTGGATGCCCAAAGCAGTATTGGAAATTGCGTATATGTCGATTTTGTTGGAAGACATGTAAACCTGTATCATCACTTCGAACTCATATGATATTAGCTCATAATTTCATTACAGATTAATAAAAGTCTGAAGGAATCATATAAGAATTAATTTTTTTGTTATTTATTTATTAATTAGTACAGATATGACTCATAGTGAAATTATGTTCCTAGTTATTTTTTTTTGTTATTTTTTTTTTGTTCAATATTTTAATAGTTAAAACATTGCTTTAAATTTATACACTATAATATAACTTATTAGTTATTAATACATTACGAATTAGGTAAGTTTAAAACAATTGCTCATACAATTATTTCAAATAAATTTAATTTTAATTTTCTACGTATAATTCTTTAGGTTTAATGCCATTTACTTACCATACCTACTTAATGGAATATTAACAAACTATATTTTTTTGTTTTAAAATATCATATATTTAAATAAAAGTTATTAAAAATGACAGTCTTTCATACCCCCAGACAAATAGTATAAACTTAAGAACTCATATTGTCTATTATTTATACATATTATATAAAGTATGTAATTTAAATAAAGAATAATTATCTATTATATATTATCTAACTAAATATTAAGAAGTTAAAGCCTTAAAATAAGTATAACTTTGTTCATCTTAGGTGCCGAGCTGCCTAGGTATAGTTGGTATGTCTAAAACAAAAACATCGAATACAATTATTATAAATTACAGTTATTGAATTCAACTATTTTGTACTTTTGTAATCTACATATAGGTAGGTATCTGTAATCTGCTTTTCTTATTATGTATTGATATACAATAATAATACAATATTAAATATTGTACCATACAATACGTTGTAACAACTAGCTCATAACTCATAATGCTACTAATTTTAGTTTTATAATCGATGTGAATGCGCCTTGAAGCTTATAGAAGCTTGAAAAAGCTGTATATATTGATTGAGTTTGAGTATATATATATTATACACATATAGTGTTCGAATTAAGGGGAAACTTAGGGGAACCCCCCAACTACATTTTCAAAAATTGTAGCGTTATTCTACTATAATATTTTAATGTCCCTTATATATTTTTGGGATAAAAGCAAAATTCAGTTTACCCCCTACTATTTAGATATTTTCCCAATTCGAGCACTGCATATTATATTTGTACGCGCCAATTATTTTAGATTAACGTATTCTAATCAAAATTGCCAATATTAATACAATTAGCTATTGATATAGATGTGTGTTGTTTTTTTTTCCAATTGACCTTATGCTAATGAGACATTTTGTTGTGTTTCAGCACGCCACGGCGACGACGAGGAGAACCGATTTGGCTGTCCGAAATCGTGTGGTCGCAGTTATAAAAGGGAACAACACTTGAAGAGACATTTGCTATACGAATGCGGTCAACAAAACCAGTTCTGCTGCACAATATGTTACACGTACTACAGGAGAAAAGACGTGCTTAAAAAGCACATGATTTTGCAGCATAATGTCTTGAATGTCAACGAAATAAAATATGTGTAGTTTCACAACCACTAAGTATATGCTATATAGTTATATTATATACAGCTGAACTTGTACCAAAAATATATATACATACGACATACCTATTCATATTTTTCTGTAAAAAAACTAATTTAACAAAATCTTAACGTTTCGAACTACTGAGATATCTACCGGGGTCCGGGAATGATAATAAATATTGCACGAAAATAAACATTTTTTTGTAATATTTTAAACCTAATTAGTGATTATTATATTTTGTATATTACCTATAGGTATATTATATGTTGTTGTTATACCTATGTATGTGTAATGTGTATATATTTATAATTATTATTATTATTATTATTATGTATTGCTATTCGGCAGAGCATTTTTTAAAATATTTTCACTATTCTTTTTTTATAGGTGGCACTATCACTATAAGCCATAAAACGACTAGGAAAAATATCTATTCGGGTACCTTTTATTTTTTTGACTTATTAAACGTGTTCGGCCTTGTTCATACTTCACTTGAGTTCCACTGGATCGTTTTGAATGTTCAATAATAATTAATAATTAATGGCGGGTTATTCTATTTAGTAGGTAGAGATAAGTTAATGGTGAGTTGTAAAACAGATACTCGAAATTAAAAATATGAATTTATTAAAGAAAAAAATTACAAGTTGTCGTAATTGATAATGTTTATTTTTATAATTCTTCGGCCGACGATGATGATCGAGTAAGTTCGTACATAAAACCACAGATGTGTATATTTAATAAATGTATTTAATATACACATCTGTGCTTGAAACGTAATTGAAAACAATACATTTCTGATAAACATCGCGAGTCTGACAAATTAATTATAACTTAATATATTAATGTATTAACTAGTATTTATAATCAACGTTATTACCGATATAATATAATATATTATAAACTATATTTCATGCTAAACAGCGGATAATCAACAGTAATCATAACGTACATATTTGTCGATATTAAAAGTTGATCTTTACACAATAATTAAGAAAACTATCTGACCGAGACTTTATATACTCGTGCCACCAACTTTATACCTATGTTAAAATATGCTCTGGTACTTGGTAGGTATACTATTGAAGTGTGTGTAAGTGGAAATCAGTACCTATAGGTTACTATTATAATTAAACATTTTTTTAGTTATTAACGTATGCTATGTCATATTGTAACATTTTTTTAATAAAGGTTAAATGGACCAATAGGTAAATAAGTGCGGACAAAATATTATACTAATGATAATCATTATTCATTAATCATTATATATTGCCTATCAATAACCATTATTATTACTGAATAAAATATAAATCGTATACTTATAAGACTTATATATTTATATATCTACCTATATACTTAAAAAATTATTTGGTTAAATATTATAATATAATTAGTATTAATTATACTAACTTATGTCTAATATACTCGTACATATACAATATATTTAACTTTTGTACTTGTATTATTGTAAATTAGTAATCCATAACAAATCGTGATACTTTGATTTATAAATTATAACATATAGTAATAACAATGAACATTACAAAATATATAAATTATTTATAAACAATTATTACTAATAATTACAATACCTATAAATTAATAAAATATAAAAAACAAGTTCTTTTTTTATTTTACCTGATAATTTTTATAAATCGAAACTAGTTATAATTATTTGCACATTTTTATTATAATAATACTATTTAGGCTATAACCTTATGGTTTTATTTTTTTTACTTTGGTATAATAATAGATACTTTGAAAAAAAGTCACTATCATTTTAAGAGTGTCCAGAAGTAATCACAAAACAATTCATTTTTTTTTACACAAGTATTGGTACCGTTATTAATATTAGATACATATTATATAGGTATATCGTATATTCATGTATTTTATACTGTTTGTCTGTATAGGTAAGCAACATTTTACAGCTGTTATTAATGTCGTATTTCACTGTTTCGTGTACTATGTACTAGTGTTAATAAGTAATAACGTTCCCCTTATATAGAAATCTGTTAAAGTATAAAAAGTAATTAGTTCTTTTTTTCATTGAAAAACTAACTTATTAAATATTTCTTATTTTAGTCCATGGTGTCTATGGCATATATAGGTAGTTAATCGTTTTCCACAAGATTATCAAAAATGTATTATTTAATATAATCCGTCACAATGATAAGTGATAATAGTTACTTATAAACACAATAATATAAAATATTTTACTAGGGTCTTTATCTTTTTTTGAAATTTAAACATCGAAATATTTTGTACTTGTTGTGTGATGGCCGAATAGGCTACTTTCTGGTATGTTGGAAAAAGGCAATAATAATAGTACTACCCAACTACCCAAGCCAGGTAAAAACAATCAAATCTAGATAATTACAGACCAATAAGCTTATTAACAGCTTTCTCCAAACTTTTCGAAAAATCTTTACTAACTTGTCTAGTAAAATACTTTAATTTCATCGAAGCAATACCAAAATTTCAATATGGGTTCAAAATTCAAATCACACCATTCTATAACTCAACAACTACTCTGCCTCACGGATACAATTAGTAATGGATTTGAAAAAAAAAACACAGGCGCAGTATTTTTGGGCATCGCAAATGCATTTGATTGTGTCTGGCACGATGGTCTTTTTTATAAACTAAAATGCGCAAACATCCCAATATATATTCTACATACCTATATATTAAAATCCATTCTCACCGACAGAAGCTTCATTGTTAGAATAAACGAAACATAATCATCTAGTATCGTCGTAGCGACCTATTCAAGCTGTAGTTTCTCAGAAATCTAAACTAGGCTCAATTTTGTTTAATTTTTACATTTCCGACATTCCACAAACCACGAATACAAAAATCGCCCTATTTTCAGACGGTACTACTATATACTGCAAAGCCTCGGATACTTGAACAATCACAGCTAAACTTCGAAATCATCTTCAAAAAATCTCTCTATGTGGTGGCAAAAATAGAGAATACTCATAAACCCATCAAAAAGTCATGCAGTTCTATTTTCCTTACGTAGACCACAAACACCTCAACCAGTAAAATTTGACAATGAGCTAATAGCATAGAAATCTTCTGTCAAATATTTAGGCGTATATTATTGATAAAAAATTAAATTGGTGGCCACACCTATCGAATTAACTCCAGCAAGCATACCAACGCCAAAGGAGTTCTCTTCCCAATAATAAATAGAAATCCAGCTTTGTAAAAAATGCTCACTCATGATATACAAGCAACTTATCTATAATATTATACCTATGCCCTCCCTATCTGAGTTGTGCTAAATGTTATTTAAATAAAATAAAAATATTCCGAAACAAAATTCTCCGTGTAATAACAGATGCTCCATGGTTTGTATGTAACAGCACTGCACAAAGACTTGAAAATGCCCACATTGGATGAACATTTAAACATAATATCTAACAGATTCTTTCACTCACATACAAATCTAGTACCTGCAGTTACTGTCTTAGACGAATTTAAAACACGTCTTGTTAAATTGTCTCACTTAAACCATATTTGTAATATTTTTATATATAGTTATCTTATTAAAACCTAATATTTTAATATTATATTATTATTATATGGTATTTATGTAAAATGAAAAAAAAGTAAATAAACAGACTAAGACAGCAATCTAGGAGAATGTCTTTATTAATTTAAAAAAAAAAAAATTTAAAAAAAAAGCAGGATAGGTAAGTAAATAAATACAGTACGAGTATATTAACTATTTGATAAAATCTTGACATTTTTCTCCCTCAATCAGTTAAAAATGTTGAGAAATTTAAAAATTACCTCTGCAAAGTACCAACTACGACATTTTCTTTCAGAAAGTATCTTGTTGGTATACATCGGACACATTTGTATGTTTTTAGTTATTATTTGATCAAAATATACATCCCTTATTTATATGATTATTGATTAATTTTAAAAATTTGTTTACCTATATTATCGAAGCACTCCGTTTATAAACCATTTGTTGTATATTATATTATGTATTATTCTTACACAATTTGAGTACATTTTTTTAAAACATTGAATCAAATGTTTTACTTGAATAAATTAAGAACTAAAGATTAAGGATTAAAAATAGGTACAAAATTAATTGTAAATCATGGTGTATTTCAATTACAAAAAAATCAAGATAATTATTGTAAATTAGAATTTCAAATGCACATCGACATCTTTGCGTACAAAAATGGTACCTATTGGTTGTATTTTTACCTTAAAACAGGAAAATTAAAATTGTTTTATTGAAACAGAAAAACAACATTAGCGTTATGTATTGTAATTAGTAGGTAATCACTAGGGAACGGATTTTATTGTAAATACATATTTTTATTAGAATGAGATATTTTTAATCTGATAAAAAATCTGCACGATTCAGATCATTCTTATTAAAATAAGCCCAATTTTATTTTACATATTTTTACATATTTTGGTATAAATACATATTCTTACATATTTGGTAAATAAGTACATATTTTAGTACTTATTTTAGTGATTTTAAATTTTTGACGACTTTAAACATTATCTGTTTCGTCTAAATTAACAAGATTAATAATTTTTGACGACTACCAAATATTATCGTTATCTAAATGGCATTTACGTACTAGTTCAGTGCCTCTTGTTAATGCCTGACGATATGAATATAAAATAAGGAAGTGGTACATACATTTTCGAGTATGTAGGTACGTCTTTAATAGCATTCGTAGTTTCTATGCATTTAAAACGTAATCTCGTGTACTAGTCGACGTCTAGTTTATAATTTTAAAATGCCAAAAGTTGTGAAATCGAAATCAAAAGCGAATTTTTATTTAAAAGAGTTTCTTAACGAGTCATTTAAAAGTGATGGAGAAATCTTATTCTGTTCATGCTGTGAAAAATTAACAGAAAGTTTTAATTTGTTAACAGAAAGGCAGTATCAATAAATCAGCGTTTTTCAGTTACTCAACATCAGGGACGAACTGAAGGGGGGTCATGGTTTTGTCACCCCCCCCCACTCGGATATATTTGATTTTCAGTCGGCAGAAAGGAAATATCTTTTGCTTGAATTAAACCAAATTGTTTTAAAACTAGGAGAGGAAAATTAAATAAACAACTTGTTGATATTATATTAACTCAATACTATAGTCCGATAACATAACACGCATAGGTACCATATATGTATCTATTTTGTGTAGGTACATAATCAGGCACGTACACAGGGGGGTGTTTTGGGTTTTCAAACACCCCCGAAATGTTTGGTTTTTTTCTTATTAAATTTTGATGTTAATTGTTTTATTATATTATAGTATAATAGACAGGTATAATATTACGCATTGTGTTTGTGAAACGCCGGCGAAAGCAAAATTTAAATTTAATACCAACAAATTCTTATTTTAATATTATTGAAAAAAGAATAAAACATAATTTAGAAATAAAATAATATTATACTTATTGTTTAATGAAATGGGTACAAAATAATACTAAAATGTACATAGACTCGGGAAATACCTAAACTATACTTAAAACAATTACTGCGGATAAGGGTATTTTAAATATTATCGTCTTTCTTGTTTTTTGTTATCGACGTTATCGTAAATGTTTTTATTTTGTATCTGAACGAGGCCACGATGAGTTGACAATATACTATTTTATGTCTCAACTTTCAAGTTGTTGTATTATTATAATAATATACTAAATTACTAATAGATAATACATTATCTCTAGGGCTCGGAAATTAATGTTCTTAAAAAGTACTAAATATGCATGCACTTATGCGCTTAAAAATGTACAAAAATGCTTTAAAAATATGCACTTTTATTTTACTTTTTTACACAAAATGTTCATTCGGTGAAAGAAATAAGCTCTAAAATCTAAAAATCAGGAATTATTCATAAATATGCATTATAAACTTATTATAGAAGTTAATTGTGAAGATAATTCTTAACATCTTAACATAATGGCTGAAACTTCACGAAAATTAGATTTAGTTCTGTGATTTTTTTTTAATATGATCAATATTGATATTTAAAAAAAAAGTAATTTAAGTATATCATAATTTATTCATAATAAAATTGCATTTGTTTATTGAAAAAAGTCCTGATTTTCAAAAACACCCCCCAAAACTTTTTTCTGCGAACGTCCCTGTACATAATAATATAATATACAGTAGAAACTCGATTAACCGTCTATCTCTGTCAGTCATCGCGTCAAGCAATGCGCCGACTGCGACTATATTTAATACGTTATCTAGTGTATATATGTAATAGTATTCATACGTAATATTCCTTTGGAATATCCAACATATGATAGAAAAGTCAACAATAAGATGGAATTTCTTTTTCTAGTCGGCAATTTCGAAGACTACACCCCCCCCCCCCCCCCCGTGATTTTTTTCCGAGATCGTCGATGCTAAACATATATCTACATCCAAGCACCAGCAAAATAGAGATCGTAAAAAAAAATTTCAACAAAATTTCTTGAATTCAGAGCCATCTACGTCTTCCAATAATTTGCCAGCTTTTAATACCGATTTGTGTCGTATGTTGATTCGAGCGGATATTCCTATTTTCAAACTAAAAAATAGAGAATTTACAGATTTTTTAGAAAAATATACCGGACAACAAATTTTATAAAATTTATTTATAAAATATTTTTTATGTAATTTTCAGTACCAATAATACATTTTTTCGATATACATATTTTTAATTTTTTTTTACATATTTTAATAAAATTAATTACATATTTATGTACATATTTTGATTTTTTTATTACAATAAAGTCCGTTCCCTAGTGATCACTAATCAGTAATCACTGATCATTAATGCAGGAGTCGACCACCCTCGGCCATATTAGCTTTTTTCTGCGGCCCACCAAATATTTTTTATGGTACCTAGGTATTTAAAATTTAAATTTATATCTCATATCGTAATTAAAATAATAAAATGTATTAATTTTGTGTTTTTGATTTGTGGCTATTTTATTTTTATAATTATAATATACGAGGTTAGGTATCTCACTCAACTAATTATTTTTAAAATTGTTCCTTACTTATAGGTAAGTATATTTTATTTGAAATTAGCTGATATGAACAACCAAGCAATTACATAACTCATCTCATGATTATTGATATCAATAAATATGTAAGAATTTTACATAACAATTGTATTTTTAATAACATACATTTGAATACTGATTTAATGCGGCCTTTAAAGAAAATCTGAAAAAAATATAGTCCGCGTAGGTAAAAAGATTGCAAACCCCTACACTAATCATACGCTTAGATAAATTTAAGAAAAAATTATAAATAACCTTGTTTATAATCATAATCGTATGTTAGTTGGTGTAACACGATTTAAGATATATCTAATACCAATAATACCTATATCATAAATCATGGTGTCTCGTGATTTTTTTTTCCAAACTCTGCAAACGGATTATATGTGAACTGCAATTCGTTAGTGTAATTAATGGAAGTCTCAAAGTCTGTAATTCTGGATAGTGATTAGTGGGCAGAAGTGATGTACAGTAGTGAGCCGCGGACGCTCGTCAGTGAAATTCGGCAGACTATATTGGCTAATTTTGAATTTAAATTATATCTATATTTATATTTCTAAAGAGTGCAGACAATTTTACATGGAATCACGAATGGGCTCGGTTGAGAATTGAGATGAGTCATTAAAAATCACTCGTCAATCGTCACCACGATTATTCTATCTATAATCGTGGTTGTCAGTTGTCACTTGGTACCCACGGCTGTGGATAATATCTACAGCCGTGCTGGTGACAGATACAAATATACAATAACATAATATAACTAACGAATAACCACAGAATATTAATATTTAATAATCTGTGCTACAATAACGTAGTTGATACTTAATTAAGCAATACCGTTGATTATAAATACTATTATCAACGATATTAATTAATATTACGTTTATCTGGTTTATCATGTTTACGTTATTACATCGTTTATTATAGTATTAGGTAGGTAGTCATAACTCATAAGATTTATAAAAATATTTACATTGTATTTTGTTTAAAAATTACATCTGAATTCTAATTGTATTTGTATATGTGTACAGCATCTATAAAAGTAATTTCGATTTCAACAGAATGTAATCAGAAATCAGAATGATATTGGGTGATGATCTGAGTGTCGCGGTGTAGAGTGGCGAACGATGCATACGATACACGAAACGCACGTAAATACGTAATGTAAACGTGCGCCATGTTTTGATATTCAACTTCCAACAGGTGCCGCCCGGTGTATTAGGAAACCCATATTATATTATATTATATAATATATTATTGAGAATATATTATATGATACTGTTAAATAGGTAATTCAGATTGGTATAGTCACAGATATTTAACCCTTTCAGACCCAAATTTATTTCTTGTGGAGTTAAACATTTTTTATGGCATATTTATTTTACTATGAACTCTAATAAGAGTAAAATATTTTTAAAAAAAATTTACTTTTTAGTTTTTGACGAATTCAGGAGTATGTCCCCTATAAGTGACATTGGGTTTGAATGGTTACCAAAAAGTTAAAATTTAAAACGATCATATTGGGTTTTAAAATGGTCCAATAAGTATAATACGCAATATAATGCAATAAAAAAACGAACATTTTTATTCATAATTATTATAATAAAATAAAATCCCCGTGTGTTTGAAAAAAAAATTATATACTACCTTTATATAATAAAATAATAAAAAATTTATTTATGAAAGTTTTAAAAGCAATTACCTCTACCATCGAGACACAAATGTATACTACATATTTTATGTAAAATAGATTAGTTTTTCTTTGACACCCAGGATTTTTGCACTTGGAAGTGGGCCCTTTTGTATCAAATCCGAGAAATTGATCGAACTTATCTTTTCGCACATCGTTGGTCGGCTGACTGGAATCAACTTTTCGTGCTTAGGTGAAGATGAAATATCGAGATTTTTTTCTTCTGTATCTGCATGAGGTCTCCCCTTAAGTTTCGGCGTTACATTTTGGTTTTCTTTTCTTTTTATTTATATTATAAAATTATTCTTTAATAACTGATAAGTTGGTCTGACACGTTAACGTCCCCCAATAAATCAAAAATGTTACCTTCGCGTAACCCCCTAGCCATTTTGAATAAAATAAATAATTAAATGAATACATCTAATAAAATATATTATAATATAATATATTATACTGTAAAAGGTAATACGCGTAAGGAGGGCAAAATCTAAACGGTACGTTAACGACACCTGGCATGCTGACGAAGTGATTACGAAATCACGAACGCCGTGAACGTTCAGCCCCATGTCCTCTTAAGGTGCCCGGTGCCTATGTCGTTTAGCCCTCTAAAATACGCTGTACGGGAATAATGATCCTGTCCTATAGGATCAATCAAATTAATTTTTTTTTTATCAATAGAGGGAATCATTCTACAGCCCGCATTGAACTCCGTTTTTCAATATTTTATTCTCAACATTTGTATTAACTAATAAGTCTTTAAAAAAAGTATATTTTAATAGTATAATAATATATATTTCTAGTGCTTGAAATTCACTAAATATTAGCGAGTTTGTGTCAGCTCGGTTATTTGTGATTGTTAAAATAAGGTGCTCGCATAACTATCCACTTCTTAGATTTTTCAAATTTATAATATCTTGGTACACATTTTGTACGAGTTGTTCCATCAAATTTGTCGATACTGCTAGTTTTTTTATAATTGTGATGTACCCGTCCTTATCATTACAATTCCACTACCAATTTTTAAGAGTAATGTAGAAAATTATCTCGCGTGTAAATCTCCTGTTAATTTGGTTCGTATATTTACGGTTAGAGACAATTTGTATGGTGTATACTGTATACTGTATTATTTTGTAAGAAAAGTATTATTTTTCGACAACGAAATTTATATAATTGAGCTAGTCGGTGTTTACTGTTTTCCATACAACTCTCATAATATCAAAACTATTGATAAAAATATTATATTAATTTGAAGTTAAAAATGTCGGCAAGTATTTCTACGTCATAAATAGAGCGTTTGCAGCCGTGATACGTACGACAGTGTCAGTTCACAAATAAACTGTTGTAGAAACTGTGAGACGTAGAAAACGCCTAGGAACAATTCATATCTAAACGCCGATAGAATACACACAAAAAAAAGGTCAGGGGAGGTAGCTGGAAACCCTCTGATCGCCGATCCGTGCCATACCGTATTTCCCGTTATCGGCCGACCGCTATTGTTATTATTATAGGAATACATAGATATACTAAGTGCACGTACAATTTTATTTTGACCGATTTCAACCATATAAAAGAATAAATTTGAAAATCGGGCGACGTGGCGACACCCAGGAAGGTATTTGGAACAACTCTGTGAAAAATAATTGGAAAAAATTTAAATGGCGTCGTCACAAAATGGGAACATAAAAAAGGCCTGTTCTTTTATTATAGATATTCATGTAAAAAATTAGGACATAGAACGCATTGCGTATTAAAACAACATTTTTTATAGTAATAAAAAATGTTTTCAAATTATTATAATGTTATTTATTAGGTACTTATAATAATATTATGTACAAAAACTGTAACAGATGTACAATTTTTTTTCTCTTTTCGTGTTGAAAATTAACTTGATTTACAAAAATGGTTTACTTTTATTTACATTATTTATTTTTGTTATAGTTTTATCATAGAAATAAATCGTAAAACACTAAAACCTTTACTATATAGTACTTTTATTTTTTGACCATATGCTACTGATGAGACGCATTAAACTATAGAGCATACTGTATTACCCGTATAGGCTAATAAAACCAACATAATATGACGGTGAGAGAATCTCTCACCACGCGACCAATGATGGGTTTGGTGTTTTTTGTTGTTGTACGCTACTCGTATAATGTTACTAATGTTATATTTAAATATTTAAAATTCGTTAATTTCCGTTTATACGGCCCCACATATAAAATATTGTAAGGTATATTATTACAAAAATAAATATTTAAGTATAATAAATAATATAAACCTATTGATAATTTGGTAATGGTTTAATGCCGATACTAGGAAACCGCTCGAAATTTGAATTGGGCCAATCGCCAATGAGAACACGATATTATGATTTATGGGACACATTGTTGTAGCGTCCTGGGTTTCCTAGTACGCGCGCACATTGGATGTGTTTTCGTACGAATTCGATTCGTGCGAACTTGTACGTACACGTACGAAAACAATCCGAACTTGTACGGCGTTCGAACGTCGGAAATGGATAAATGAAAAATGTATTAGTTTAATTTACCAACACACATGTTTATGGGATCAAAGTGATTCAAGGTGACAAGGTATCACTTACGTGAACTTCGTCGCGGGGCATAGCGAGAAATATCCGAAGAAATGGAAATTAACTTAAAAAAAAATTAATAAATCTAATGCCGGCAGTACACATTCGCCGAGACTTCGCGAGAGCAGCCGGGCGCGAGAGTGAACTAGACGCGCTCGTGTCACTTCACCTCGCCTCGCCTCGCCACGACGGCGCTCGGTCGGAAGGCGGTTTATTGTGCCCGAGTCAAAGGACACGAGGCCATTCGAGTCGCGAGCACAAGAGCACCTAGTTCATACTCGTGCGTTCTCGCATATTCTTCGCTTTTATTTATATAATTATATATATTATTATCATAATTTTCATTACCACCATCTTCTTTTTTTCCAAGGCTTCTTAATTTTATTTTTGCAAAATATTTAAATATGTCAACGTAATTATAATACGCAATGCACAATACGCTGTAGCTGCAGCAACCTCAACAGCGTCCATTTTCGTTCAAAAGTAAAAAAGTAAAAACTTGAGTACTGAACACAAAAATGCGAGTGACTGAAGTCACTGTAGCCGAGCCGCCGAGGACGAATCCCGAAGCCGAGAATGTACTGCGTGCACTCGCGCTTCCTCGCCTAACCAAAATTCTTGTCGAGAGTTTCGCCGAGACTGTCTCGGCGAATGTGTACTGCCGGCATTCCTTTTAATTTAAATACAGTAGACGCCGCTTATAAGACTCACGGATATATGTAAAGTTCAGTCGCTTATAAGACTCAAAATCGTCCGGAACGGTCCGGACGTATCCAAATACATTAAAAAAAAATCGGTTATAAGACTCAACACTTCGGTTATAAGACTCAAATTTCGTAAAATAAATAGTAGAAAATAAACTTTTTTGTTTATAATTTAGAAATAAAATGGTATTGAAAATGCCTATAGATTAAAAATGAGAAAAAGGGTAATCACTCTCATTGATGAAATGTTTGAAAGTGAGTCAACTTCGACTTTAAAGGCTAATGATCTTTCCAAGAAAATCAACATTCTCGATTTTCTCGAACATATTCGGAATATTAGAACAAAATAAAAAACAAGCTAAAATTACAAATTTTTTTCAAAATAAATAATAAATACATTATAATATGTACATTGTACATACATACATTCATTATAATTTTTATAATATTTTTATATGTAATATTTACCTATTATAATTTTAGTTTTTTTTTGTCAGGATTATTAAATTTATTCTATAATAAAGTATGTAATATGTAATGTGTTAAAGTATTAAAATCAAAGCAAAGTATGTAGTAAAATAAAATTTATAAATACGTAATTAATTTTTTTTTTCCACTTCGCCTATAAGATTCATTCGATTATAAGACTCACTTTGTGCTGGTCCCAAAGTGAGTCTTATAAGCGGCGTCTACTCCATACGGTCCTACGAAAGTGACGACGACGCAGTCGTCTCCGGATTAGAAGATAATTAATAAGAAGATAATTATCTTGAAGATACAGATTATATCTATTGCGTTCCAGGACGTCACGAACGCGATATCACCGAAACACCGACTATTTTACGGACAAAAACGTGTCCAATGCGCGCGCGGCCTCAGTGTGTAAACGTGTCTAAACAACGACGGTAAGGCGGTAACAATCTTCGTTTGAAAACCCCGATCGAAGTTGTAGCCGTGGACGCATCAACTCCACCCTCCGGTGATCGAATCGATTTATTCATTTACTCGATTTCTGTACTGTACAGTAAACGTGAACAACAGACTGCCGAGTCTTGACTCTTGAAACGTTGAGCATTTGAAGTGAAGATTTCGCTAAAAATCGGTGTACACCGAGAAATAAAAATGTCGAATGTAATTTTTAACAGTTACGTACGATGTCGTATCACAGATTACATTTATTATACAATATACATTGTCCCTCCTTATCATCGTAGCGTTATAGGTACAAGTCTTGCCGCGTGCGCCAGTGTTGACCAAGGAGTGTTATTTATTGTTAACACCGTGGTGTTGTCATTACGGCCGTGGCACATGTAGATCGTAAACATGTACCGATTTCGGCGCTAGATATTGGACAGTGATAGTAGATGATGTATAGTGTTCGGACGGGAAAGAAAACATAAATGGTGGTGGTTGACCGTCCCTTTTTGTTTTCGGCGCCATTTCTAAGAGGTTTCAAATAACAACATAACCTCACCGGTAAATTATCAACAATATTGTATGGCGAAGTATGTGGTATTGTGGAGTGTGGTGAGCCGTTGTTATCATGTTTGTTCAAGTTCTCGTAGTTATTTTTTCGATTTTGTCTCGTCGAAATTCGTTTTTCGGCGAGGACGCGCTCGTGGTTCACGTTGCCGGAACGTTAATGAAATGTTCTGCGTTGCACGCGGTCGACAATGCGTTCGGTGTGCGCCGGACCGACGAGTACCGCGATCGCGTTCGGCCTCTACGGGCAAAATTATTGTTTACAATGTACTTTTTTGAAATTTTACAGCGTTCCACAGAAATACGTAAACATTTATTTTGCTAGTGCGCGCGCGTATACGATTGATAAAAGTGACAACCGAGTGTGCTTACATTTTTACCGAAACCGTTTTCAACATTTCAACGGTGTTCGAACGTGTGTGTGTGTGCTTCTCTTTGTGCGTAACGCGTGTAAAATGGTAACAGTTTTTTGATCCATTATTTTTTTTACCAACACTCCAATCGCACAAGTTGTGCGGATATTTATAAACAAGTATTTGTTATTTGATTAAAGATTTTGTTAGCTATAAATAATGCAACAAACTTGGAACTCTCACCAAGTACAAGTTATGTTTGAATTGTGCTCCATGATATCATCTCGTACAGTTATTTCACTTTAAATGTTACACATTTACTGTAGTCGTATTCACGAATAGCGAGATTTAACAATGTACGAATTAATATTTATTTCATCATCTAGAAATTAGATGCTAAATTCTGTTAAAAATAATTTAAATGGATCAAAGAACACCGTTATATTTGGTGCGCAATTAAATTTTTTTTTGTCAGATTTTAATAACGTGAAGTTTTAACATATTTTAATAAGCATAAAGTGTTGTGTTGTGATCTTTTAGTGTTAAATGTCCAAATATTGCAAAATGAATTGGTTGTTGTATACTGTTATCGATCGAGTAGGATTATTTTGTAACTGGTAAGTTAAAAGTTTTGAAATATGACATTGTATGTACATAGTAAGCATTACTCATAGCCGTAGAGACCGGAATTTTATGCATTCGCATGTTCATACTGAGTGTAAGCACTTACACAAGGGTTTGAAATGTCGACGATTTAGAACTTACTGATTCCATTGACCAAATTTAATTTACCATATAATTGCATATTTGGAGGTTTAGGGCATATTTAGTCGTAAGTGCATATAATTTGCATATTTTTACAGCCTTTGTTCATGTTAGAATCTGCAAATTTGTATTTTTAAATACTGGCGAAAAAAACGACTGTCGACATGGCGTAGAGTAGACTATAGAGTTTTTTAAAAGTTCGATACAGTGTTGATAAATTATTATCTGACAAATTAAATTACATTAAACATAAATTTCTTAAAATTGTGTAAAAATTGAATGTAAAGAGTTTTGTTGTTGTTATCAGATGTAGCTAGGGTTGCCACCTCTCCGGGTTTCACCCGGATAATCCGGTTTTACATAAAAATCTACGGGCTACGGGTTCGGTGAATTATTCTCCGGGTCGTCATACAATTAATATACGCGATAGTTGATCTTCTGATGGGAAATTTGTGAAAGAAATTGTCTGTCAGTGAAAACGGTGAAATCAGAACTCTGTGAGAAACTGAATTACAAAATGAACCGTCAAGAATTTTTGCACCGTTTGAAAAATCCCAAATATGAAATATTATTGAAATGTGCATCAAAAAATGTAAAGTATGATTTCCAATTTAAATAAAAAACATATTTTGCATTTTTTAACAATAAAATATGTGATTATATTACATTTTTTTTGTATTTCATATTTTCATCACCTTGTAAACTAAGCTGTGTGCATAGGGGGCACAGGCACTATATCTTTTTTTCTTTTTCTTATTTTTCTTATCGGCCTGTCTCCGTGTCGGCAAACTTTCGAAGGTGGCAACCCTAGATGTAGCCCCATATATGATTAAAGCAGGTAAGAAATTAAATGTATAACCCCAACATGATACATGTCCCATGCCTAGTACATATAATTCAAAGAATAGTGGAAAAAGTCAGAGAATTATTTCCAAATGTTAATACACTGGTAAATAATTTAAAAAAAAGTGTTCTTAAAAGCTCCTTATCGTCTAGAAGTATACGAGGATGCCATGCCAATAGTACCTTTACCACCAGAACCTATACTCACTAGGTGGGGTACTTGGATTGAAGCAGCCATCTTTTGTGCTGATCATTTTGATCAGCTAAAAATAATCATCATTGAAAAATTGAAAGATAAAAATGTGGTCAGTATAAAAAAATGTTAATTTATGTTGAAGTTAGAGTTTGTTAAAAATTAGAATCATCTAATTTATCTTCGTTTGATGCAAACATTTATTAACAATGTAGGTGTTGAAAGTTCCAACACTTCTATTAGGTATATTTGTTATGTATTATTTCTTTTAAAAACATATTAATATATTATAATGATGTTTTTTTAATATTAAAATTATATATGATTATATATAAATTTATGGTGCATATTAATGCATATCTTGACCCTTTTACTTTGCATATTTGCATCATACTTACCACATTTTTAGTGCATATAGTTCCGGTCTATTCATAAGCTTAAGTAAATATTAAGATATTTGAATTAAGAAAAAATGAATTTAATAAGATTTATGTAAACATGTGACAAGGCTAGACTTTTTATATATTTGAGCCTGTTCAGTAATTGTACTTCAGCTTGGCAAGCCACAATATTTTAAAAATAAAAAACAAAAATAAGTTTGATAATAAGTCAGTTTATTCTAATAAAGCTAATAACATAAAATTGGTTCTGTTGAACGCACATTTGTAAGAGAGAGACAATACATGCGGATATGACACCTGCTTAAAATAAGATATGAAAATAAAAGTTCTGTCCTGTAGTATCATTGATGTATAAATATATATCATATATTTATGACCGGTTTTGATTTAAAAATAGCATTGTCTGGTATATAAAACATACTTGAATGAGTATCAGGTAGGCTAATTATTTTTTGTCATTCAAATCTTAGTCATCCATAAAGTCACAACTACTCGTTTTTTCATTTTTCTAGTGCAAGTAATTTTCATCACAAGTGGTTCCGATTGGAAGACATTTTAGTTTATAGTTCATTATATTATAGTCTATAGAGAAATGTCTACCTTTTTTGCTTGACGTGATTCGACTTATACATGGTTGGTATATTTAGCTGTTTAATAGCATAGCGCTAGTGCTAATGTTTTTTCTGTATTTGGATTTGTTCGCCGTGATTTTCTAGTAAGCTTTCTGACGTAAATGTTTTGTTTGCAGTGGTGTTTGAATGATAAGATTTGATAGTATGACTCAAAAGTATTTTGGGCATTCAGTATTTTCAATTTTGACATCTTCCAAGATAACCTTATTGTTTATTTTGCTTCTTTGTTACTTAGATGAAATGTACATACTTGGATTTGGCTTTAACCTGTTATTTTTATCGTAACTCGAAATTTCCTACTAAATACAAGACAAATTTTTTTCTTCTATTTTATCGGTACCTATATTTATTTTATAAATTTACTGTACATATTTATATGTTCATAAGTTAACAATGTTAATTTATGATTATTATAAGTAAAATTATAAGGTATTGTAATGATAAATAAAAAAACTATAACTAAATTTTTTTCAATAATTTAATAACATGGATATTTACCTAAGTATTTTGAATGAAAAGTTCAAGATTACAAAATTGAATTACGTTACTGAATTTATAAATATGAACTAATTAATTTGTTAGATACAAGATACCCAAATATTTAATTTAATTTTTAATTTTTTAAATTTGACATTTCTTAAAATGTCATTTTTTTTTTTTTAAATACATCTAACTTTATAAATTGTTATTATTTTTCAGGTGATGTTTGTTCTAAAGTATATTTGTTCAGTTACAAAATGAGGTAAGTGGTTAAAATTTAAAAATTTCATTAGTCAGTATAAAGGTTATTTATTTGTCCAAATAATAACATAAAATAAGTAAAGCTTTATAACTCATATAAGCATATGAGCTTGCTAACATAAATTTTAAATATGTTTCAATTTTATAAGTCTGATAAATAAAACAAAACTGAGTAGACATACAATTTAATAGGCAATTTATTATAGTAGCTATTGGTGTTTCAGAAATTTGTCATTACAAATTTAGGACAGGATTTTGTGCATTAATGTTATTTTTAATAAGTATCCGATGAGTATATTTTTAGTAATATTGTTAATTTAATAATATTTTGTTTCTGTTTTACATTTTATTTAAAATTGTTCTCCCAATACACATCATATTATTTTTATCTATGATATTTTTTACATATCTCATCTTACTTATTGATTTTCAAGGTTGGTAGAATTTTTTTCTAGGTACATATTTTAATATAAATGTAGATATTCATTATGCTTGTTATTTTCTATTATTTTCTTGTTTCTCAGAAGATATTATTTTGAACAGGTAATGTACATGATATATCTTAGGTACCAACCATATATAAATAACCTCTATGAAGAAGTAACTCAGTTTTTTTATTCTCTCTTAAGAAAAAACTGGAGAAAAAATAAATGCTTGTCCTGCCACAATACGTTATGTGATCTTACATAACGCTTACAATAGCTTCTTGTACATAATGATAGCCACGTGTCCCAAAGAAGCAGTTGTACTCAATGGTGATAGTTTTAATGCATAGTGGTGGGACTTGCGTTTCTTTTTTCTAAAACAACATTTTGAATATTATTGTTATTATTTTTGATATTTTTGGTTCTGTACTTATAATTTAATTTTGGATTTTTTTTATTCTAAATTCTTTTATGATAGAAGTATAGTATAATTCTATACACTTATGTATTTCAAGCCTTCAAGGCATTATTATTATGTATGTAATATATTAATATTTAGTAGTTCAACTCATTTATACAAAAAAAAAAACAATTTTATTAAATGTAATTTCAGATTGTGTATTACTTTGATACCTTAACATAATTTATCAATGGTTATTTATTCTTTGTGTTTATTAGCACACTTTCTAAAAAATTGGTCATAAAGGTTTGATGCTATATAATATTTTGAAAATAGATGTAAATATAAAAGACGACAAATTTGATTCATTAATATTTTTCATAATTAATATTTTATATGTAATATATTTATATTGATTTTATTTTTAAACTTTTCCATTATCAGAATTTGGTTTTTTTTATGTCTGTTAAATTTTTGATTTGTGTTTCTATACTATTTGAACTTTAAAGATTGCTCTAAATTTTGGATCTTTGGGTTGAATTTCTCAACAGTTTTCCAAAAAATTATAAAATTAAACTGTAACATATATTTTCTTATCCTATTACCCTCTAACCTGGAAATTCTCCGAAATAATCTTTATTCCAAAACCAAATAAACCTCCTGATAAAGGAACCCATTACCATCTTATAAGCTTCCTCCTAACTTTATCCAAAGTGTTTGAAACATTTTTATTAAAAAGGCTCCTTCCCTTGTCTTCTAAAGCAAAAATTATTCCCGAGACCCAATTTGGTTTTAGACCAAATCATTCGACTATTCATCAACTACTCAATAGTAGTCGACACTTATATCCTCGTCATTAGAAAAGAAACATTAATACGCTGCCATATTTTTGGACGTATCTCAAGCGTTCAACAGAGTCTAGTTTAATGGTTTATTATTTTAGTTAAAAACACATCTGCCTGCTCCTTACTTTCTACTGATAAAATCGTACCTGAGCGATCACACTTTTGCTGAACGCCAAAACTCAAGTTTTTTACAGAACTTCAATATTCTAGCCAGAGTTCCCTAAGGCAGTGACATTGCACCCTTTCTCTATAACTTATTCACTCACACATTCCAAAAACATCTTATACCAAACTCGTCACCTACGCTGAAGACACTTCTAATGAAAATCCAGTTATAGTTTTCAGTATAATTCAAAGGCACCTTAACATAATTCACTTATTGGCAAAGTGTTGGAAAATCAGAATTAATGAATCCAAGTCCTCCTCTTTAACATTTACTTTAAAAAAAGAAACATGTCCACAAGTTACAATGAACAATATACCGATACCAACCTGCTCAGAAGTAAAATACTTTGGACTTATATTAGACTAGCCTAGAATTCACATCTCAAAGATAAATGCAAATCTCTAACCTTAACGCCTCCTTAAGGAGTCCTTACTAAGACCTTTTCTATACTCTAAAATAAACATTAATAACAAATTATTAATTTATAAGTCCTTACTCAAACTATTATGGACATACAGCATCCAACTTGGGGGTACCGCTAAACCCTCCTATACCAGAACAATATAAGCCTTCCAATCCATCTCCGTTTAATTTCCTCTGCACCTTGGTACATAAAAAACAATAACCTTCCTAAAGATCTCAAATGACTAACTCTGAATCAAATCTCCTAAATGTATTACTCTAGATTTTACAGCAAACTCCAGTCACATACTAACCCTCGAACACTTTACCCCAAAACCCACTCAATAGAGTCTCAATATGCTGCTATAATATATCAATACAGTACAATCTCGGTAATCCGGCCGTTCGATAATCTGATACCTCAAGTAATCCGGCCGTTCGATAATCCGATACCTCCAGTAATCCGGCTATTTTAACCTATACGTACCATTATATATATAATTAATGCGGGTGCTGGGTGTTACCACTGGGTAATATCTCAATTCAATTTAATCACTTTTATTATATTTACTACTTACCAATAATCAAACCTACTTATTGTACAAAGAATTATGTATAGATTGTAGATTTTCTTTATTAAATAAATAAAAAATCAAAAACATGGTATGCCGGTTTTCATTAAAATTTGATTTTTTAGTGTCATAATCCAAAAAATAATTATTATAGAGACTTGAAATTTTATTTGAATACTACTCGTATAGTCGTTCTTTAAAGGTATTATAATATTTTTCAAAAGTATGAATTTTAAAAATGTACGAAACTACAAAGTCAGATATTCCAACAAAATTAAACAAAGATTAAACAAAATATGTGTTATTTCATTGTTATTTATAAAATATTAATCTTACAATTTTCTATGTATTTTAAAATTATTTGTGCTATTTACAGTCACTAACTTTTTTTTTAAATTTTGTATTGAGCTCTAGTGATATAAAATTTTGAATTTCTGTATTTTATACTTGAAAATGCAATACAATTCTCCTCATAAGTTGGTCTTCAATGTATAATAAATAAATATCGAAAATATATTGACTCAACTTTTTTTTTAATAGCATTTGAATATCCTAATTTTGATTTTTGACAAAATTGATCAAAATCAAAAAAATCAGCAACTTTATTGTAAGTAGTCAACAATTCTTGTATTATTATTATTTTTAGATTTTGAGTAAATGAGGAATATAATAGTTTTGCCCCATTATGTATTATTTTCTTCTGTGTATCTATGTACATTAGGGTGGTCCTTATTTTTGAACTTACGAATTTTCGATTTCTCACCCCCTCATTTCGTTCATTACAATAAGATAATGATATGAGTAAATTTTGGTCATGATTACTCACCCCCTTCACGTGCCCCAAGAGGGTTAAAAATTTGCAAAATAGGGTGGTTTTGTCGTTTTTTGACTATATTTGAGAAACTATTGCACTTATCCTAATAATGTATAAAACTTAAATTATAGATATTTATATTCTTAATAAAAAACATATTTATAAAATTTCTCATAAATATATTATTTCCCGAGAAAAATGATATAATATCAAATATTTTATTTATTTAAAACATTTGATTTTTTCAGTTATTTAAATATATTAGAATAGTGGTTGAATATACGACAAAATATCTTATAAACAAATGATAAAGAATTTAATTTCCTAAAAAAAGTTAATTTGTATAAATTTCATTGGATTGACTGCTTTATTGTAACAGTCGGGTTAACACAAAGAAATTTGAAATATCTAAAATTTTATTATGTTAGTTCAAAAGTTTCATTTCAAGTTTTAATATAATATAGTTTTTACAATTTTTCTTAAATCTATTATTATTAGTATCTATTATTTATTATTTCATAAGCAAAATGATAAAATATCAATTATAATTACAATATATTTTATTTAAAATTTCTTGGCCAAGGTGTTTTTTTTACAATGTATTAACTGTCGACAATACTCTCTCACTACTTGCAGTAAATATTGCTTCTGATGTTCGTTTTTAGTTAACAACTTGTTGTAATCTTCAATTAACTTTACTCCTCGTTCCGCAATATCATTTACTACATGTAGATTATTTACAAATTGTTTTCCTTGTTTGTATTTGTCATTTTCGTTCCACGATTTGGGGTCCAATCTAAAAAGTCCAACGATATATCGAATCTATCAAAAAAATGTCTAGATTGGATTGATATAAAATTATCGATATCTTTATTAGCATAGTTGTATATTTCATTTGGTTGTAAAATTATTCGCTTGGTGTCTTCTGATTCAATATCACGAGACTTCATTGCTTTAACCATTTTTACTTTGGTTTTTAATGAAACATTGTCATCAAAAAATGCTAATGATGTTACTTCTGGTGTTAAGTACCACAGATGACCACACATTTTCTTTATCGCTGACTTAGAAATTTGTATATCAATGACCTCATACAATATATACAATACAGTTCTTTGATAAGTTGCAAGTCCATATTTGGTGCCAGAGCAGCAGCCGGAGCACAAAACCATTGTTTTATATATATCCGAACTATAAAAATACACAAGTCGCGGAAATCATTATTTTCTTTTATCGTTAATTTCAATTCTTGACGAAATAAAAATATTTTTAGAGAGTAAATAGCTTTTGACATCCATCGAGCGTGATGTACGGATCCTGGAACTTTGAATAATATACCATTTTGAGGTGTTTGACCTAGAAATATAATAGTTAGTTCTAGAAGTTCCTTATAGTCATCTCGAAGTTGATATTGTCGTAACTGATTTTTACAGAATATTAAAATGTTTTCTTTTAAATCTTGTACTGACTGAAAAACAAAATTATCTTCCAATCCAATATGAAAATTGTTGACATTAGTATTAGGCCAATATTTTTGGAAACGTTTGAAAATTGGTACATCTGGGGCGGATGCAATATCAATCTTTACTTCAAAAGCACTTCTCAATAAAATTTCAAGTATATGGTGTCTGCATGGTAAATATAGAATATCCCGTTCTAACTTTTGTTCTAATAATATACAAGCGCCTTTTAGTCGACCCGTGTTGGATGCGGTTGTATCACAACATAAAGCTTGTACATTTTCGATTAAACCCCAATTTTCAAGAGCCTGGTAAACTGCTGTTGCTTGATTTTCTCCCGTGCCAGATATGAGTTCTGGTACACCAAGCAGCTGCTCTTTGCCTTTATATGATATTATTATAGGTAAGCGGTCAACCAATTTTTTTCCGTTTAATGAGGGATGAAGCTTACCATCCCAATGAACTAGACATTGAACTAATTTGAACTAACATAATAAAATTTTAGATATTTCAAATTTCTTTGTGTTAACCCGACTGTTACAATAAAGCAGTCAATCCAATGAAATTTATACAAATTAACTTTTTTTAGGAAATTAAATTCTTTATCATTTGTATATAAGATATTTTGTCGTATATTCAACCACTATTCTAATATATTTAAATAACTGAAAAAAATCAAATGTTTTAAATAAATAAAATATTTGATATTATATCATTTTTCTCGGGAAATAATATATTTATGAGAAATTTTATAAATATGTTTTTTATTAAGAATATAAATATCTATAATTTAAGTTTTATACATTATTAGGATAAGTGGAATAGTTTCTCAAATATAGTCATAAAACGACAAAACCACCCTATTTTGCAAATTTTCAACCCTCTTGGGGCACGTGAAGGGGGTGAATAATCATGACCAAAATTTACTTATATCATAATATTATAATAATGAACAAAGTGAGGGGGTGAGAAATCAAAAATATTTAAAAAAAATTTTTTCTTCTATAACTAAGGTCTACCCTAATGTACATGGTTTGACCAGTAGAATTGCTCGGATCATCACAATCATGAGAGGTTTTGTTAAGGAAATAATTTTCAGAAATTTAAACTGATCCACCCAACCTCTTTCACTCAAAACCGTTTTTTCAAGATCAATGGGTGCTTAATGGGGTTGGTTAGATTACATGTTAAATAGCAATGTTGCTACCTAGTGTTAGTTAATTTCACATAGTACACTCGAGTACCTATTAACTACGAGACAATTTTTTTTCTTTTTTATAGATACCTATATTACTATTTACTATACATATTTGTATTTTTCATAAGTTGATAATGTTAATTTGTGATTATTGGTTTCAAGTTTAAAAGTCTCATCCCTGTATTTTACCCAACCGTGGAGTTAAGCCAGTATTTTTTTAAACCATTGAGAATAAAAAATTTAATGTTATACACTACAAATATGAATATATCTATTTTATTGAAATTAAAAATAAAATAATTCTACTTTATTAAAATTTGGATTATTTATTTCATTGTTGGAAAAAATAAAACAACTAAAATATAAGTTATTTTTGAGTCTTGATATATAAATTTTTTGATACTTGTTTTTATATTATATTTTCAATACATATATAATTTTATTTAATACATCTATTAGATATTTCTAGTTTCCAATATTTGAAATATTATACAAGTGTAATTATACAATATTTAAATTACTTATATTTGTAGAAAACATCACACTATAGTTTTTTCGATCTTTTGTTTTTTTTATACTGTTATGATTTTTAAATTTTCTTTTATTCCATATTAATAAATATGGAATATATTATATCCTATTTATACACCCAAATACTACTGACAATTTATTTTAGATTTTCAAGCAGACACTAGGTACAGATTATTTTCAGCTTTGGAGTGCAGTGCAACTAAAGGTAAGGCGAGAAACAAGAAAATAATGTTTTGCTTATATTTTTCTATAAATACTTATGTAATATTTTTTTACTTTCCATAATATTCTTGGAAAGTTTTAATTATTTCTTCTTCTTCTTCTTTATATTTCTTGGTACAGCTTCAACTACAAAGATTATTATAGCTTGTATTGAAGGGATACTTGTTATGGTTGGTAGTGTACTGGGTGAATGGGTAGTTGTGGCTTCTTCTCTCCAAACGGTGTTGCCGCCAGGAAAGCGAACCCACCAGCAACCAAATTCGAACAGGTGACAATGCATTTCATCACAGCTGCTTTAACTGCTCGTCCATGCCACCCTGACATTTTACTAATTTATTATAGACCTTATATATTTTTTATTCTATTTTGAGTTATGTAGGTTGCAAAAGTTATTGACGAATATACATGTATATATACTCGTATTTCTTCATGATCTAGAATTCTAGATAATATATTTTTTGTATTCTATATGCTCAAAAAGTTTTTACTGATCGTTAAAATGTCCTTCACTGATTAAGTACTTTACATTTTACAAATTATTTTTCTTTTTAAAAGATGTTTTTCGGTTTATTTTGTATTCAAATTTAAAATGAGAAAGTGTGTTTTGAAGATTTCATTGAAGTTTTTTTAATTTATTAATTAAACAATTACTTTAAAGTGGCTGTGTTTTTCCTTAATTTTTTACTTAACTGTTATTATCTTTTGAATTTGTAATATATTTAGTATGCAGCAATGAATAGGTAAGTTTTTTAATTTATTATTAAAATTTAAAAAAAAAAATTGCAAATTATCACTAATTTGAATAGAGCAAAATGTTGTTTTTTTTTAATTTTTTTTATTTTGCTATTGTCAGGAATACGATTAATAATTATATTAATAATATATAATTTATATACATTTACATACATCAAATTAAGAAGCCAGCGGATATTATAAAATTAATGATGGAGTTGATATGTTCTTTGAAGTTTATTATTAATATTTGTTTTGTAGGAAACATTTAATAAAAGGTAATTTATCATTTTTGTTATCAATTGAAAAGTTTTTAAAATCATATTGTCAATTAAATTATGTAGTAAAATAATATGGACGTACATTAATTTAATTGTTAAATAATTTTTTAATTTTTACTTTTGAGATTTTATCCATGACCAATGTATGTTTATTGGAAATATTCCATTAAACATTTTAATCTATTATACTTTTACAAAATTTTTATGGTACTTAATTTTTACCATTATATTTGTTTGTATATTTTTATATGTCATAGAATGTCTTGTTTATAACTTTATAGACACTGAGAAAAAATTACAAATTTTGTATGTACTTTAAATGTAAAGTGTTTAATCTTTTCTGAATGATGATTATATGTACCAATGTGTTTATCTCAATTAAAGCTATCTCTAATCAAGGTTATATTTATGTACATTATTGTTTTTTTTAATATATGCATTTAATTTGACTGCTTATTATTTTATTTTGGTTTTACATTTAAAATTAGTATCTTCAGTACTATCATCTTCTATTAACAATTTGAAAGTTATGTATATAAGTAAATTTTAATAGTACCCATTTAACTTATTTATCTTTAATTCATATTAATTTCAAGGAGTCGATTTTATTAAAGCGTTATATTATATGAATACAAATTGTTTAGACTTTGATAAGTATTTTAAAGCTTTTATAAATACTAATGTATTATTTCAGGATCCATTTTATTACTAAAATAAGACTATATATATTTATAATTATAACAAATAAAGAAATATTATAAATAATAGTTATTAGTATAGGAGTTTTATAGTTTTTACTACATTTGGTTTGCTTTATTTAATTAGTTGCAGCTTATATTTAATGGAAAATTGCTTGAACTAATGCACATTATACTATGAATCTTATGTTATACTTCCGGCCAATTCACATGTTTCAGGATTACATATAGAGCGAAATTCAGATGGACTGTTTTACTGTCCAAAAGAATGTGGGCGGAAATACAAGTACAAAAAAGGTTTGGTTCGACATCTGAAGTATGAATGTGGCATTGACCCTCAATTCAAATGCCCTGTTTGTGGCAAAACTTATAAACAACCAGAAACATTTAAGATGCATTTAATGTCAATACATGGTATTGATAGAAATTTTAGGTATCCTGATTAACATAAATAAGTTGACCAATTAATTTAAGTCTAATTTAAGTTTTTATCATAACAATGGGAAATTATACAGTTTACCACAAAAAAAAATTTATTAATTTTACTACATTTTAGTATTGGTATGGACAAATCCAGGTTTCTCTGAATAATTTAGTTAATACAAATGATCTCATTTTTTTCGTATTTGTATAATTTTCTATAAAATAAATTTACTTAATAATTTAAATATTAATTAAAAAAAAAATTTTAGTTAAACATATCAATTAATAGATATTTGGTATTGTTAATACCGTTCATATTTTGCTAATTATAATTTCTTTATTTTTGTTTTCAAATTACTTACATATAAGTAATTTATTCAGTTATCATAATTTGGTATCATAACTCTAAGGCTGATTCCTTATAGTCTAGAAATTATGGTTAAAAATTAACTATGTATCTAATCTGATGTATAATATACATTTTGTTTGTTTATTAGAAATTAATAACCAGGGGTATTAGGATTGGCATATAATATTATTTTTATTAATAAAAAAATGTACATTTATGTTTTGTAATTTCTCAAGTAAAGCAAATTAGTTGTTTTTTTTTATAATTACAATCTACTCTAGTTTTTATATGTTATTATATAGGTTTATATTTTCATTAAAAGCTTTCATTTCTTCTTAACTTTCAACACATTCAGTGGTTTATTTGTTAAACTAGTGGTTTTTAAACTGGGTGTCTCAAGCATTCTATTAATACGCTCCAATCTTCTAAAAACAATTAAATAATGACCAGAAAAAATGGTCTTGGTCTTAACATTCGTTTATGGTTGAGAAGTATGTCATGATTTCGTGTAGTGTGCCATGTTTTAAAACCACTGCGTTATACAATAAATAAATGAGAACTTAATTTTGCATTAAGAAAAATGAGACAACATATAGTTTGGTTACATAATAGTTTAATTTTTAATATAAATATGTAAAAATAAACCAAGCTGTTTAAAAAATAAAAAATACATTTGTAATTTTTTCTTTAGAAGAATGTATTGTAATTCATTATTACATATTATACATTTTTACTACTAATAATATTATTATTTTTATTATATGCATATAACCCATTTATAAATTTTATATTATTAATGTTATTCAACATTTTGTATTTTTTTCATTATAATTTAAAAACTATTATTTTCAGTGTTCTTCCTGAAGAAATTATTTTAATCCAAGGTTATTTTATTATTTAAAATTGTCAACCATTGTTGTATGTTAACATTTTTATAAAAAAAATTTTTAACTTTCTTCAAGAATGAAATTATATATTTAACCAAATTGTTTAAACATACTTACACTAACTTTAAGCTTAAACTATGAATTTATTTACTTCATTTTGGTTATTTTTCTCATACTGCTAATTCAAATCACTGAATTAGATTAAAATGCATGCAAAAAATAATTGTTGTCTACTCTTATTTAACACTATCATTCTTAGTATTTATTTTTCCTACAAAATTTAAAATCTAATAAAATTCATAGTTTAAGCTTAAAAACTGGATGTTAGCTTGCTTAAAAATAAAGCACCACAAAATATATATGTATATATATAATAGTGTGTGTATGTTTATATTAATGTAATCATTGTGAATGCAATTACTATTCAATTTTAATATACAGTATAAATTAGTTTATACATATAAATTGTATTTTGTGTGTCAAATAATATTCTTAGCAATGGTATAATATAAACAAAAACCATGATATTCTTCTAGAATTTGGTATAGTAAAAATATTTGACCCCAAAAGTATTAAGTATCTTGCAACCAATAAAATTGTAATCTAATTTCATATGTTAAGCCTTGTTATGTTGTTTTTATTGTGTATTTACAAATTAATATGAATAATAAAATTTTTATTTTTACATGTAAAATGTAACATAATAGTTTTTTTTTTAATTAATAATCAAACTATGTTATTATTATATTTAATAATTTGTTATGTTATAATAAATCCAAATTAAGTAAAAGAAAATGATTTAACATATAGGACAAATACATTTTATGGTATTATACAATTTTGGTATGGATATAATTTAGAAAGAGATTTAATATTTAGTTTCATGTAAGCAAGGTAACCAAATTTAATTTTAATACCAATTAAAGTTTGAAAATAGTTCAACATTTGATAAGTTACAAAATACTTTTTGACAAGATGGTGTTGAACCATAAAAACAATTTGTTGCAAATTGTAATATTGTTAATACTACCAAAGTAGAATACGTTCTAAATAACCAATTCATATTTATGAAGGTATTTTTATATGTGCCTTTTTATATAATATTTAAATTAAAGCTTTGGCTATAAATTATAACAAAATACAAATTACTGAAAACAAAAATGTTTAAATTTATCATTTTAATTTGTAAAAAGTTTATCATAAACACTATATTATACAAGTATGATAAATGCATTGGAATTAAGATAAAACAAAACAATAAACAGTGAATAATTTGGCTTGAGAATTTCAACTAGTGTTTTACATTCAGTAAAAATTCTATTTAAATGTGTGGTACAATGTTATAACCATAAGAGGTTATATGAGAGGATAAGGAAAATATAGGGTATGAGTGCAAAATAATGCAAAATGCATAGATTTTATTCTTATGTTAGTTTTACAAAATATATAGGTATTCTTATTTTTAATATGTATGTTATTAGGCTATAATATCAAATAGATTAATTAAGTAATAAATCTATTTAAATTTTTTAGTCTTTTCATAATTCTAAAAAAGCCCTTTTTTCTATAAAATCTGATAATATTAATAAATAAAGAAGTTATGGCTTATAAATACTAATAGATTCTAAAAACTTAATCTAATAATTCCTAGTTGAAACTTAATTTTAACATTTTAATGAAAACTTATAGGCTTGGTCTTTTTTATCTTAGTTATTTTATAAGTTATTTGGCTTAGTAAATAAATTATATTATGATATTTATTAATACGAAAAGTAAGAACAAAAACTTGATATATTATCATTATGTATGATTTATTAAGAACTATTTTAATTGTGCTTTGTATTCAAATTAATTTAATTTTTTTAGTTCATGACAAACTTCTTATACATGTATTATTATTTTACTATTATTTATGTCTAATCATAAGTATATAGTTAGTACATTAATTTTAAATTCAATTTTTTTATCTTATTAAATTTAATATGACAATATTTAGGTAGTGTAATCTATATATTTTTTAAAAACCATACGTAAATAATGTATAAATTAATGAGTGCTTAGTTCTAAAATCATCAATATCAAAATAATTATACAGAGCTTTTTATTTTGTTTTTTGGCATTTAAGGGAGCTTTATTGTTGCTTGTTGCTGTCAGTATAAATGTATAGCTGATGGACATTGGTTTTTGTTTGTTTGATGTATAATTATAGGTGATTGTTTTATTGATGGTGATGAAGATATTCATTGTCCAAATGGATGCGGCCGTAGGTATAAACACAAAGGAAGTGTGGCTAGGCACTTGAAATATGAATGCGGGGTGAATCCAAAATTTCAATGCATTATATGTCGCAAGCCTTTCAAACAACGTATCAATCACAAAATACATATGCTTAGAATACATAATTGTGTCATGTAGATAAAATATTATTCACATTGTTTATTTATACTAAGTATTTGTTGAATATCTAGTACATTTTTTGATAATTTATGTGCCATGAATTACAAGTTTATCCAATCTCTATATCAATTCATATAGTTTTATTTTGTTGTGTATTCAAATTGATGTATAAAATTCTTTGGTAATTATTTAATGTATTTGCAAAAAAATATGATTTTATGATCAAAATTCCAATATATCGTTGTATCATTTAATAGTTATCAGCAATTTATTTTAAGCAACAATTATGTAAAAAAGAAAAACCTTGTTTTTTTTTACATTTTTATTTCTTGCTATTGAACACAACATTTGTTTTCATGTAGTTTATTTATAGCCGAGGAATCTAACATTCTAGATTTAAATCTTTGCCATTTATCCTTTGCATACTTAATTATTATACATACAATCATATACTGTGTACTCACTGATTTAGGGAATTCTACATTTCTTGACCAGATTACTTTGGATTGAATCAAGACTTTTAATACTAAGACTTACCTAAATACATTATTATTGAAACTTTTTAGTCTTTACTGTATGCATGAACATTACTATGTATAATTTCAATTCTCTATTTTAATATCTCTATTTTTCAAAGTTATTTTGATTCAGCAACTAGTGTTTTAAACTTAAAATCATGTGAATCAAGAGAGTCATTCAATTCTAATTAAAAATATATTTTTTTCAATTTATTCATATGTATAGACCATGCATATTAGTTAATATTGTAATGTTGATGCATACGTTTTTTTAAGAAAAACTGCAAAACAGATGGTATAGATACCATTTGATCAACAACTCTTGTATTTTATAAAAATAAAAAACCGAATAACATAGGCAACAAAATAAGTGGTTATGGATGGATTTATAAATATTAATAATTCACATGCGCATATCAAAAGAATTAAAACTGTTTAAAAATCTTGTATTCATTTCAAGATAACTAGCTGAGAAATATAGTGCTTGCTAAATCAGTCAAAAAAGGGTATTATGATTTATGTTATGCTTTAGATGTTATAGCTAAATTATTAATTTTCAAAAATTTTCTAGTAAAATGTGAATGTAATATAATATTTATTTTTTTCTTGTTGGCAGATATAATGGTAGTTGATATTGTATCATTGTATGACAGTGTTGAAGATGTGTTTATTTGTCCTCAAAAATGCGGAAAATCCTATAAAACTATTTCCAGTTTGAATAAACATGTAAAGTATGAATGCAATAAGCCGCCTCAATATAAGTGTCTATTCTGTGCTAAAATGTGCAAGAGACCTGATAATATAAAAGTGCATATGAAAACTATACATGGATATGGTATGGTTAATAAAGGTCGTCTAACCAAAAGAATCAGTAATACTTATTCATTCTCATAAGAAGTACTTTTTAAACAGTTAATCATATTAGAAATAATTGTTATAATAAAACTTATATTTTAAGTGTTTATACTGTACTTTGATACATTTAATTTATTTAAACATTATATATTTTACTAAAACAATGATTGTATATATTTTATTTTAAAAATTAGTTATTATTAAACAATTTTTCTGTTACATGATAAAATTGTTGATTATATAATAGTAAGTTAATAAAACAAAATATTTTAAGAATAAAAATAAATGTGACCTGTTAAAATATTTTATATGTTAAAGACTTCAATTTAATTTTAATCAAAATTGTTGATCCATAATAGTTATGACTTGAATAATGAAGTACATACTTCTATTTAATTTCTAGGTTTATGTAAGATATCTTATTTTATTGTAAAATTCATACTGATTTCTTAAATAAATAAATTAGGTATGGTATTTATTTATATGTGTTATTAAAAAATTGTTATATTTATTGTAATTAACACCTGTGTATAAGTATTTGTTAACAAAAAAAAAATCTTAATGGTGAACAAAATGTATTAGTTAGTGCTTAATTTTACGCATATTTAATAGTTTAATAATAACCAAACAAATGC
Source organism: Periphyllus acericola (assembly GCA_949715065.1). Lineage (NCBI taxonomy): Eukaryota > Metazoa > Arthropoda > Insecta > Hemiptera > Aphididae > Periphyllus > Periphyllus acericola. The sequence goes on along the minus strand of OX454271.1, from coordinate 17,197,090 downwards.
ACGAATTATTTTACAACTATGAACTTTACATTTGGGCAAACACTTTGTATAAATCGATTGCTGAGTAAATAATGTTATTTATTTTAGATCCTATAAGATGTTTTATGTGCAACATTTGCGGTCGAAGTTATAAATATAAGCGTAATTTATTTGCTCACAAGAAATACGAATGTGGAATTCAACCAAAGTTTAGTTGTCATATTTGTTCTAGAAAATTTGCCCATAGATCAAATCTACGGAATCATTTGATTATTATTCACAAAATATTGGAATAAAAACTAATTACCTTACAATTATTATGTAAAGAAATTCTTCTTTATACTTGTGATTTCTAACTCTCCCACATAAAAAAAAAATTTTAATCTGAAGAGTGGAAAAAATTAAGCCGGGTTCACACAATGATAGATTTTGTCACTCTCGCGTTAGGAGCTCATGCGATAGCAGCTATAGTTAGATAGTTTGAAAGTCACTATCAGTTATCACTAAGGAACAGATTTATATGTAAATAAATATTTTTATTAAAACAAGATATTTAAGATTTGATAAGAAATGTTCACAATTTAAATCATCTTCATTAAAATAGTGCTACTTTTATTTTATATATTTTTTTAAATATTTTGGCATAATAACATATTTTTAAACATACTTAATCATTTTGTCATTCGTACGTTTTCAAGCCATGTTGCAGTGAAAAAAATCAGCCATTAGAAAAACTAGAAAAATCAAATCATCAGACAATAGCAAAACTGTTTAGTGACTATGAGTTGACTCTGGCCAAGTGGAGTAAGACACAAAAATGTACTTTTGTTTGTTAGTGATGCAGCTCCTTTAGTGGTGAAGGCAGGGATTAAATATTTTTTATCCAAAAATATTGCATCTTAGATGTTTAGCGCATGGTTTTCATCGTGTGGCAGAGATAATCAGGGCAGAATGCCCAATTGTCGATTCTCTCATAGCTAATGTCAAAAACAAATTTTTGAAATCTTCGAATCATACTACAATGTTCAAAGAAATGTTCGCTGATCTTGCTTTACCACCCGAGCCCATGATAACTAGGTGGGGCACATGGTTGGTAGTTGCTCAATATTATTGTGGACATTTTTTGAAAATGCAAGATATTATTTCAAAGTTAGATCTAGAATCTTCTATCGCTTTCAGAAAAGCTCAAAATATTATGCAAAATGAAAGATTAAAAGAAATTTAACTATCATTTCAGTGAATTTTAATTTTATTGCACCTACATTAAAAAATTAGAAACAAAAAATATGTCATTAAATGATAATAATATGCAAATTTTTGAATCAGCGATACAAAAATTAAAACGGACAAATAGGAATTTCAAATAGAAAATTCATGCTGTTACAGAAAAAAACAGGCTACATTAATTTTAAAACAATCAATGACAAAATGAGTGGCAGACACTTCTAAAGATTTGGAATTATCGCCTTCAAATAGGCTCCAATTATGTCGTTAATGTGGAACAATCATTTAGCCGTTTTAAAAATATTTTGAGACCTAATAGGCCACATTTAACATTCGATAATTTAATAGAAATTATAATTATTCAATGTAACAAATCATTTTAATATTTTATAATTAAATTAATGTATTTTTTGTTCCATAAATAATATTGATTCAGAAGTAAAAATTGTTTCCACATACTTTTAGCAAATATTTTATAAATTATACAGTGAAACCTCTGAATAGCGGACACTCTCGGTCGCCCAAATTTTGTCCGATATTTAGAGGAAATCATTTTTTTTAATAAATAAATAAATTCAATAATTTTATTTTATATTACATATTTTTATATTAATTAAATAAAAAAATAAAAACTAACATTTCTGAAAAAAATCTGTTGCTTTAGTTTGTTTACTAATTTCAGGCGTTATTATTTTGTATGTTAAGGTGTTTTCTAATTGGACTGTGTTTGAGAACAATGAACTATTCTGTACCTCGATAGAAGAAATATATTATCAAGCCAGCCATTAGAACCTTTAAAATCAAATCCGTGCATTTCAACAATTTGCTTACTTTTTTCCTGAAGCATCGGTACTGAAACAGGAAGATTTTTTTCTCATAATTTTGAAAAACAGTTTAATACTTCAGTTTCGATTATAGAGGTTTCTGTTGTAGCTTGTCCATTTACGTTTCTCCTCTCCATTTTTAGCCCAAGTTTTGTAAAGAGCGTCTTTATTTGCTATAATATCTGCAATTTGTGTCTTACTAACACTAAATTTGTCTGCTAATGCACGAACGCCCATACAAAAAAATAAAAAATTTAATAAAAAATACAAATTTGATTTGAAATTCCAGAATGTCTATTTTTTCTTTTAGAGTTAATCGTTTTCTTTTGCTGCCCATAGCGCACTACAGTTAATAAACGTTCGTATATTTGCATCACAAACATAACCAAACGCACATAGGACAATGCATTAGTTAAAATATTTTGTTGACGCGATTATATTTCAATGACTGAACGGATAAGATAAGATTTTCATATACAGTATAATAATGCACACAGAAGATAACTTAATAATTGAGGTTTTTATTCAGGTATTCCAAAATAATTCTTAATTTAAGATAAACATTATTGATATTAATGTCATAAAAGTGTCCTGTATTTAGAGGTTTTCCTATACATAAATAGTGAAAATGTCCCCGTCCCCGAAAAAACGTCCCCTATTTGGAGGTGTCCGCTATTTAGAGGTGTCCGTTAAGGGAGGTTTCACTGTATTTCCATATTAATGTACATATTTATGTATTTTTATTACATATAAATCAGTTCCTTAATTATCACTATCACTATAATTCTGTTCACACGGTGTTAGTTCACAATAGACACTGGGTACTATAGCAGCAATCATTGTGGGGACCGGGTTTTATGTATGAATGGTTATTTACTATTGATTAATATTTTTGATATTCGTATTGATTGTATAAATGTATTTCAAATTTTAATTCAAAATTATTTTATCACAAACTTATTTCTGTTCAGTATGGGTGTATAGAATTTAATGTATTGTAGTTATTAAACAGTATTGGCATTGAATAAAATATAAGTTGTATTCATTATATACATTTAATGTGAAAATTGTGTTTTTGCTTACTCCTTGTTTTAATTATCATCCGACCAAATATTGAAAATTTTGAATTTTAATTGCACCTTATATTGGTACTCCAAAAAATTGAATTTTTTTTGTATTATTCTATTATAATTTACACTAATAAATTTATTATTATTGAAAATATGCATAATTAGGTTTTCTAACTTAATATTGAGGCTGTTTTAGTTAGGGTCAATTTATCATTGGGTTTTTAGACCAAAGAGAGGCAAGTAAGGTAACATGGTAAGCAGTAAAAAAGCTTAATATGACATAATTTAAGTTCCAAATCTAAGGCCAATGTGTATTTATGTTAGACATAAAATTTAATTATCAATTAATTTTAATACTATGAGAGATGTGATAGTGTAGTATAGGCCATGCTATATAAATTAGATTTACAAAAAATATTATTTGACCGAAAAACTCTTTAATGTATTTGTAAAAAATATAGATTGTACTATATTATTACAATTTTTAGTAGTATGTACTCTACAGAAATGCTCGAGAGTTGTACTTGTCACACATGTTTTGTTTAAATTTAATCAACCATTGAAAATAATTCTTGTTCTTAAAAAGAATTCTACTTCTTAAAAATATAATGAAATTATTCACTATCATTATCACTATCACTAATCATTCAAATCCACTATTAAATTATTTTTAGTATTTGGCTGTATTATAAGAATAATTTAATTTAGTTAATTTAGTTATTATTATGATTATTACATGAGATTGATAATCTATATTAATCTATATCATAAAAAATACATAAGTTTCACAACATTAAATCTATTTTTACAGTATTTTCATTCGATACTGGAGTACAAAATGCGGTAATTCTCATGAGCACAAATCCAATTTGAATAGTCATTAGCAGCTTTTGTATGGATGCAAAATTTTCATGTATGATTTGAGGTCTAATATTCCATCAAAGATTAAATCTTTAACGACTTCTGGCCGTGCACAGAACACTTATCAAATCATTTGTCTTATTACCACGATTATAGGTATCTATAATCATTAATTATGCTTATTGCTATTACTGTTTTATTTATTTCACTCATTGGTGTTATAATATGTACATATAGTAAAGTTATACTTTGTTTTGGTTTTTGTTTTACATAACACTTGATTTAGAATTTCGATGCTTTTTACTGATAATATCTTAAAATTTTATGTGCACCATATCTGTAGGATATAATAGCTTCATACAGCATTTACTCTCCAGCTTTTCAGCTATTTTAAAATAGTATTCAACCAAGTGTGTGTATCTCATTGCCTTAATATGTTATCCTTAATTTTATAGATATCGATCAATACGCATTCCCGTGTACTCGGTGTAACAGGATGTACAAACACAGAGCTAGTTTAAATAGCCATCTAAAACTTGAGTGTGGCGTCGAACCACAGTTCCGGTGCATTGCATGTGGTAGACAATTTACTTGGAAACAACACTTGAAGCGTCATATGGTCAATGTGCACAAGTTATTAAACATAACATAGGAATTAACATTAGTAATTTTATAAACATGTATTCAAATATGTGATTTTGATTTATTATTATATAATTATATGGCCATAGGTTCTTCAATACTTACATTCCCAACTGTTTGTCTTTTTGAAATAATAAATGTAATTAATTATAATTATCCATAGTATGATGTATATAATATATATATATATATTATGTTGGTATTTCCAAATTATATATTCAACCTAAAGGGATTGCATTGGTCATATTTTGTCTGTCGACCTCAACGTAAGAAAGAAGATGTTTTCTATTTCCAACGTATCAAGCAACATTGATGTGATAAGAATTTTGAAAACTGATTTAAATCCATTGTTATGTCTACTTGCGAACGACTTAACCTTATATTCATTTTTTCCGTAAGTTATAAAAAAGTTGCTGATTTAATTTTTTTAATTTGATTGATTTTAGTGCGACTGAAATGTATACAATTATTATTTTACATTCTGTTCTCAAGTAGAAATACCTAATGACGAATTCAAATCAATTTTCAAAAAAAATTTTTCAAAAGAAAAATGGTTATTGCTTCCACAATTGCCAATTAATATCATATGACAATGTGTATAATCTAGAATAGATATTATATTGTAATACGATTTTCATGTAATTTATTTTTAATCATGTGTACAATTTGATTTTTAAAATACTCGTTTGTTGTAAAACCAAACTTCCAGTGCATCGTATGTAGTAATAATTTTTTTCGGAAATAAAACCTGAAGCGCCATATGATCAATTTGCACTGAGCATTAAATTTAAAGTAGAAATGGACATTTATATAAGAGTGATTTTACTTTTTAATTATATGTCTCATACATTTTTCAGTATTTATTTACATTTCCAAATGATCGTCCTTTTGAAAAAACAAAGTAAATTACGTAAAATTTTATTTGTTGTGCATGTTGTCTAATTACTTCTAAAAAATTATCATAGTTTTAGAAAATTACCTAGAATTCCCAGGATAATGTAAATTATATCTGGATTTTGTATTTTGTTAATTTTACACAATTTTTTAATAATATTAAAATTATCTTTTGTCAACAATATCAGTGATATTGATTTTCTTTTCGGTGTTGGTTGATCTGAAATTCTTAGTTCTTTCTGCCTTTGACTAAATGTTAACATGTGTAGTCTATAGTTTTACAGTATTGCAGTGTTCACATTAGTAGTTGTGTACGCGCCATGATTTGAAAATTTGATAAATCTGTTTTTGTCTTTGCTTTGCGCAATGAAAAAAAGTATTTTCCTATAACATTTTTTTAGCACAGCATTTTAATTAATGCAATCACCATTGTTGTTCTCTCAAAAACTACCTATTAAGAGTTCAGAATGTTATAAATATTTATGTATTCATAACCATACATGTGTGTACATTTAAATTTGCAATTCGGGTAACAATTTTCATTTTTTCAGATTTGTCTGTGAATCATTTGTTTGATTTCAACTGTCCCAAATGTGAAAAACAATACAAATATCGTTCTAATCTAATGGCCCATTTAAAATACGAGTGTGGTGTACAACCTATGTTCAGGTGTAATACGTGTGGTCGACTTTTTACACAAAAACAAAACCTGAAACGTCACAATATAACAGTCCATAAATTATTAATTAATTAATATGTTGTATTTATTTTATATATTATAAATGTACGATGATAAAAATAAAATATTAAATCATGTATATCAGCTGAATTTATAACTTGTTATTTTACTTAAATTTTGTGATGTAACTAACTTATGTTCATAATAGAACCTTTAAAAATTATATATTTATCTTTAATGTTATGTATTTCAATTAATGTTGTTCATTATTTAAATTGATTATCGTATTTCAAACTATTTGGTTTAATGATTACACTCAAATTATAAGTACTGTGAATACTTAATAGGATAAAAAGAAAACTAAATATTTTTATCATAGCAAGTGATTTGTTTTTAGGTAATTTTCACTGTACAAATTTTATAAAAAACTTTAGTAATGTAATAAACTTTGATTATACTTACATTTTATTGTAATTTCTTGTAAATAGTGGTTCATCTCTCTAGAGTCTAGATTCATAGTAAATCTGTTATAAAATCTATTTATTTACATTTGTATAAAGCAAATATATAATCTATAAACTAGAGTGATCATATTATTATTAATCAAATCATGCATTTTTGATTCTAATTTTTTATTCAATAATTTTTCCAGGGTTACAATTTTTTCACAATTTTTTTAAATTATTATTCTTATAATGTGTTTTGCACTTAATTTTATAAATCAAGGAATGAATCAGAATAGTGAAATGTAAAACTAAAATAGGAAACCATTATCTTAAAAACAAAACCTTCAACTATCTTCATTTAACTTATAAGTTTGTAGACTCTTAACATTATATTGTATAAATTAATGAACTTAAAATGTAAGAAAATCAATGTTTTTGAGTTACCAATAAGGCATTGACTACTCTGAGTTGGTCAAATTGTTATTCATATATGTCTGCGTTTTCCAGGATATAGTTATAGTTTTATGAATTAAGAGAGTGAATAAATTATATTAATTGTTAATATAATAATGATGGAAACATTAAAAATAAAAAGTTAAAAATCCATTAAACGTTAGTAATAATACACAGTATAACACACCCTAAGCAAAAGTGTAATGAAAATTATGTGAAATGAAAATTGTTTACATTGTTACCGCATGAAATAATTTATAGATGCTGCATGTCAAACCTATTTATTACTTTTACATGTTTTTAGTTATAGAAAAATTTCAATATCTAACAGCATGGTTATTTTTTTTATTGTTTTAGGTTTTTTTTCCCCTATACAAACATTTATTTGGAAATGTCCTGCATGTGGTAAAAGCTACAAACATCGACAAAGTTTACAGAATCATAGAAAGTTTGAATGTGGTGTTGATAAAAAGTTTCAATGTTATATTTGTGCAAAATGGTTCAGATACAAAGGGGGTATCAATTCTCATTTGGTTATTGTACATAAACAAATTCCAAAATATAAGAAAAAACAAGTTAAATGAAACAGGATTGTAAAAAAGCAAATTTACAAAAGTAGAAATTTATGTAACTACACAAATTTTTTATTTTCATGTGTTTTTAGTTTGATGATTTTGTTACTGTGGAATTAAAAAGTTATCTGAATTAATGTAATTGTTTAATTGTTAAACAAATTTACTATAGAAATGTGTACTATTATTTTTAATCTAGCTATAATACTCATATATTTTTACGAGTTTTATATAATAATATATATAATTTTAAAACTTTTTCCTTAATATGTCCAATAATAATCAACTGAAGTCTTATTATTGCAAAACCAGTAAAGACATATTTTATATGTTGTGTTTTAGTTAAAATATCCAATAGGTTATTATTGCAAAATATATTGTTATTTTTTTTTTTTTAGTTTTGACTATATTATTTCATTAAACAAATAGCTGTCCTAAAGTAATAACTATCTTAAAATATATTTACTAATCTCGTGTGGTTCAATGTGTTTCAAGTAACATAATCAATTTTATTATTTAAGAGGTTACATTTTAACACAAAATAACTTACATAATTTAGTAATAAAAATAATACATAAGTATTAAGTAATTACTTCAATATTGATGAATAACTTTATTTGTGTATTTTTATTTAGTTAATTTTCAATTTTGCACAGTAAAAATCTTTGAAAAAACCAATAAAATAATTTCCTGAATATTTATTTTACTATATGTACATATGTATTACATAACCAAAATTATATTTTTTGTACCTACTGATTATTTTGCGCTTGCAGGATAATAATATACATTTCCTAACAAATATGCTAGGTTTTAGGTAAACTTTTTACTACAAATTTTTATAATCAAATTGGATAATGTTTATCAATTAAAAATTAACATGGCGTAAAATGGTAAATGTACCAAAAAAAACTGGTGAAAACATTATTTTTTTCAGAGTACAATAGAATAAAGTTATCACATTAACCCGGTAAATAAAATATTCTTCTGGTATAACTTTTCTGTGTCTAGAATTCTTTATTAAACTAATTAGTTGTGCCATTTTTTTGTACTTTATTTTATATGTATTTGTAGATTACTATAATTGTTTTTTCTTCTGTAATTTATTTATCCATTGGATGTTTGTGGTATGGTAATTTTGTGTTGATTTTTGTCTGTGTGATACTTGTTGGGTGAGGGTAATGTTAGAAGTTTTTTCTCTCTGGGCGATCATTCATCTATCGAGAAAGTGAAACTGCAGGTGATCAGATTCAAACTGGCAATTGTGTTAAGACCCAGCCTTATCCTGCTCAACCCCTATAATTGTTTTATTTTATTTAGAATGTATAAGTAGTTATTTAACAATATATTTATTAATATGATATTATTTGCTAAATATGTATAATTTATTATTGACGCCATAGTAAATACTGAATTATTAAATATGTAATTATTATTATTATTGCTTATTGCTTACAGCTTGATTAAATATTAATTAATATTCAATTTCAGTTAAATTAATTATTCAAGTGGAGGAGACCAGGAATAATTGTCAAATAATCTGTTATTTCAAACTTACAATCTTAACAATTTTAAAATAAAAAAAAATTTTTTTTGGGAATTCCATCTAAAAAATATTTACTTTGAATTATTGGTAAATTTCATTAGTAATTATGATTAATGAAAATTAAGTTGTCTGTAATGGTTAAAATGTAGTAATTTGAGAACTATAAATTTTTTTAGTTACAAATTATTAATTAATATTAAATAAATTATTTCTTATTAAAAAATTATATCTCAATTCATCTTTTTTCTATTGAATTTTAATTTAATGATAAATATTATCATTATAAATAATTCAAATTTCGGTTTAAGGTACACTTAAATTTGACCATTTCTATATTGGTAATTGTTATAAAATATTAGTAGGAACTTTTCGTATAAAAAAAATTTTCGTATAAGGCTCAGGTCTCCCCTACTCGAATAAATATTATACTCTTATTTGCACATTTTCTGGTACATCATGATAGTTATGAAAATATAATCCATACTTTTTGGTGCCACATATTTATGATACTTATAATATAACACGTGATGAAATATAAACTTGCTCTGCAGTTTTATAATAGATTAAATGTTTTACGGTTTTTTTCGTCCTTAGGGATTTCAGAAACGTATACTTGTCCCAAATGCGGACGTACTTATGACAAACGACCGAGTTTTGCTAAACATTACAAATTTTGCGGCATATACTTCGAATGTGAATACTGTGGCAAAAAATATTCTAGATCGGATTCCGTAAAGAAACATCAGAAATTGGCTCATTCTCTAAACTCTTAAAATTTTTTGTGTTCTGAATTGAATTATGATATTTATTTACTAATATTTTTTATCCGTTTTTATGGTGAATATTTCTCAGCTATAACGTTAAGCATATAATGTAATTTTATACTTATTTATAAGTACCTATTTAGATTGTATTTTTACGTGTAAATATGTGACAGTTGTTAATAATCAAATTTATCAACATTTTATAAAAAAATAAAAATTGTGTTTGTTTATTATTCTATACTAGAAATTACAATTAGGTACCAATATCAAAAACAACAACAACAACAACAACAACAACCATTTTTGTTTTATTTGGAAATTCCTACCTGATTGTGTCAGATTATTGATGATAATATTCTCATAACTTGTACGAAAATTGGCTTCTTATAATCTATACCCATTTTTCAGATTAATAATAAACATTTAAAATTTTAAATAATATCAAGGCATGTATGATTTCCAGTAATTGATGTAAATTGTATTCTAGAGGGCCGTTCTGTGTACTGGAAGTTGAATAAACACGAATTTGTGATGGTTGACGAACGATATCAGTGTCCCAAACAATGTGGCCGAAGTTACAAAGCATTGCATGGTGTCAGACAACATTTACGATACGAATGTGGTGTAAGACCTAAATTTTCATGCACTGTATGTTCGAAATGTTTTGCGTATAGGAATGTATTGAAAATTCATATGGCAACAGTACATAACAAATTTTGTGTAACATCTCTTGCCTAACCTATTTTCTTTTATTTATAGTAAGCAATTAAAATAAAACTGAACTACATAACTTTATGTTAATATAAACATTGATTGTACCACTTTTTGTGGTATACATGTATAGTTGAACTTGGTTAACTAAAAATAGTCGATGCCTTGAACTTTTTCCCCGGTCCCTAGAATTTCCTATTTAAACAATGTAAAAAAAATCTTGCTTAACTTGAATATTTTTGTTAATAAGTCAAAGTTTTGTGTACTCAATCATCAAATGAAGAAGAGGAACAAGAATGTATTGAACCCCACATTCCCACGATTACACAAGCACAGATGCATTATAATGAATTGAGGAGATTTATCAGAAACAAACTAGAGGTCAGCTATGAACTTTTTGAAGCTTTAAATAAAATAGAACGATTCACTGCAAATGCTGCGATCAAAACTCGAACAAAAATAAATACTTTTTTTAAATAATTTACTAACCTAATATTTGTTTATACATACATTTTTAAAATTATACATTAACTTTTTTCCGGTCACTTGAATTTCGAGTTAACCAAGTTCGACTGTATATCATAGAAATTTATTCAATGTTATAATTAAGGTAGTAAATATTTATTGATAAGTAAATATCTACTTTTATTGAAAAAATATGTTACATTTGCATTGCATTCATGTATTAAATTTTTAAATATATTATATAAATTCTGATATTAAGCAAAATTCGAATAATTATGATTTTTTATACGGGTATTGTTTGTGGTTTAATACATATGAGTATTATAAGTATATTATGTATTATATATAATGTATATGTATATAATATAGATGTATGTCTGTATATTTTTGAATTTTATATATTTTAATGTCTTAATAAGTGTTAACATATTTGTTGATCACTGTTACAATTTAACTGATAAATTATGACTTATGTTAACAAGAGAAGAAAAAAAGTAGTTTTTCTGTTAAATATTAATGCTATTATGTTCTATCTTTTAGCTAAGATAATCAAAATAGTGTTTATTTTTTATGAGATATTTGTGATTGTTGTACATATTGATCTTTAATATATTATTATACCTATTTAATAATATTTTTTTTATAATTTAATATTTAAGCTTCAGTATTATAAATTATATATTGTTAACAGTCTATAAATGATTTCAGAATTTACAAACAACTCACATTTTTAAACTAAAAATAATGGACTATGTTTCAAGGTCACCTTTGAAAAACATATATAATATTTAGAACTATACTTATGTTTTATTGTAAAACCATATAACATCATTACTTTATAATCTCCAATAATAGAGAATATAATTCTTAAATTTGTTTTATGAAATTTGGATTGAGTATTTAAACGTCATCACTTATATTTGTATCAGATATACAGTGGATTTATACAGTAGAAATTATTATTTAAATTTAATTAGATTTCAAATTTTAATAGTTTTTGTTTGCATTGATTTATTGGTGGTTACTTCATTCCTTTAACAAATTGTATCCTGTGTGATGAATAGAACTTAATTGGATTGTGCTTATTTAGATTTATAATTTCAAATGAATTAAGGTTGATGTTTATTAGTTTTTTATTTTTTACTTTTGTAGAGAAACACCAATTCAAAAAATATTATTAATTCACAGCTTTTTATATAAATGCTTTGCTCTGCATAATATCAATGAACGATCGGGCTAATGTGACACATTTCAGGTCCTAGAATTTGGTGTTGTGTCAATCAGCATTGTCATCGCAGTTATAAGAACAAATTCCATTTGACCTATCACTTGAAGTATGAGTGTGGAAAGCAACCACTTTACAAATGCAACTTTTGTCAAAGGATGTTTTCCAGAAATTCAAATATGAAGAAACACATGTTCACTGTACATAAATACATTAGTCCCTGATTTCAATCATACGAGTTGATTTTAAAATATTTAGCAGGAGTGTGTATTTATGTACAACTTTGCTGTGGGTAAAAACCAAAATGTTGAATTATTAGCTAGCTTTATACATTGTGCAAAACAAATGGCTAATTCAATTTTCTTTATAAGTAAATTGATATATTCCTAATTTATTTACTTACATAAAGATTACAATAAAGTATGTATTTCTCTAGTTTCTATTATAAAATAACTTATGTATAGTACATATTTATTTTATTATTGGATACTTATACAGCACTATTAATATAAATAAATTCTCTAACTAGGTACAATAAATAATATATACCCATTATTATGTCAAACTTTAAAAGAAATCCATATATTTATATTTTGTGTAAGCCAATGTACCTTCTACCTATTATAATACTATTGAAATGTATAAAGAATTAAAATAATTTACTGTGTTATATGTATATTAAATATAAATATCATTTTTATAAGTTTATAAGTTTTAATGTTTGAATGACAATAATAATAATAATGATAATAATAATATTAGGTTATTTGTTTATTATTATTATTATTTTTTCATTATTGGTTGTCAACCTTGTTGAATTACAAAATATGAAGCATGTGATGATGAAATTGTAATTTAGGTGCTTGATTAATAAACTATAATTTATTAATTGAACAATATTATTTATTGAAACTTAAAACTTCTAAATTGCTTAAAAATTGAATTCAATGTTATGTTATCCTTATCACTTATCACTAGAGCGCGGATTTCTATGCATTCGCATATTTTTTTCCTTTTCACTTTTTTAGATTTTTGTCAGTTATCTTCACAAATCATAATATTTTGAATCTTATGGTGATTTTTTTTTTTTGCATATTTCTGCATATTTAATCATTATTGCATATTGAAGAGAACATTTTAAAAAAATGTATAAAATAATATTTTGTTAAAGTAGAAATATTAAAAATAATTTTGTTGACATTAAATAATAAGTGAAATTAAGATAAGATAAATAATCGATTACGATCTAAACTTTTCTATTCCAGGATCGAAATGGGCAATACTTAAAACAAAATTCATAAGCTTTCCAATAAAAACAAAGGTCTGAACATTTTTCGACAAATTAATGTAGTTCTATTAGGCAAAAACGTTCAGCTCGAAGATATTTATCAAGACCCAATATTACTTAGTTGCTCCAAATATGTCCCAAAAACTTCAGTGTACATTAAATGATCATTCTGAATCTTTAAAAATATGTTAACTGATAAACATCACAGCTTCTCTGAAGAAAAATTGGAAATAATACAAGCATTATTTATTTAAATAATAAATACAATTTTAAAAATACATTAATTTTTTCAGAAAATTCCCTAATTTTTTTTTAAGTATTTAAGTATTTATTACTTAGTTGTTTAATTTGTAAATTTTAAATAGATAAAAATTTTTTTTTGCATATTTCAACACTTTTAGTGCATAAAAATCCATGCTTTACTTATCACTTAGAATCTTCACATTCTGCGCGAATATTATTAAATTAATTTTGTTTTATCATATCAGGCATTTCGAAATTATCTATTTTACCATATTAATTGTGTGCTAATAATTCTCAAACTAAAACACATATCGTGATAAAACCAATACATTCCTTATTTCACTCAGAATCTAAAAGTTAAATAAATGTCCCAAATACTCGTATATCCAAATATTATTATTTTCAGTATGTTATTGACTGTGATAATTTACATTTTAATAATCATAACAGTATAATAAAAGTACCTATCATAAACTTTGAACATTATTTTTAAATTTGTCTTTGTTTAAATATTTTTAGTTTTAAATTAATTTCCATGGAAATAGTCTAGTAATATAGTACAGTTAAAACTTGATTATTCATGACTTATGAGTCATGATTTGTTTATAAATTTTTTAGTTTTTGATTTAAATTGGTGGTGTCTAGATATTGAACTGCATATCATCTCTGTAGTTAATATTTCTATTCTCTAATTTATTGCCATATAGCAATTTGTAATTTAGATGAGCCTTCAATGCGCTATTGCTGTCAAAATTCAATCTTTTCTTGAAGTTATGAGTTAAAATATTCTCTGAACTTCCGTCTGAATTACGAATGTAGAACACAACTAGAGTACCAACGAAAGAGTTGTCATCTTTGTCTTACAATTGGCTAATTTATTACGCTTAATATATGTATATTATATACAATGATAAATCAAATTACTGAAAGTATATACCCTATGTTATAATTATTAAAATGTATATTGTTATTTAATTCATCTGTTTATGTTCTTAAAGCTGTATAAAAACACGTTTTGTATTCACATAATTCGTTAACTGTGCTGTAATTTTTTTCCCAATATATCTGCATATTATAGGTAATTACTTAATTGTAACCCGGGCTGAAAGTGGTAAAAAGTAACTGGAAAGGCCATGTGATCTCTATACTATTTTGAGCGTTATGTGTACATATTTATCCATAAAATTACAGTTAATTTTATAATATATGAATGAATGTATTCATATATATTATGTAATGTATAATTAATATTTAATATATGAGTTAGAGATTGCCTGTTAAACACTTTCTCAAAAACGACCAACCGTCGAAGAGACGTAATAGCTAATTATAAAATAAAATAAATTTTTTTAAAAAAAATTATTACACATTTATAACTACTAAGTAATTTTTTATATCGGCGATTATTTTGACTAAATAGTTGAGTGTTCCAGTGAACTTTTCGGAGAAAACACACTTTATTTTAAGCCCTGATTGTTATTATAATTATACGACGGTCTATATAAATGCCTCGCTTTTTGTATTATTAGATATTGCTTATTAATTTATTTATTGTTATTACGTGTATATGTGTAGGTAATTAAGCTTACAGCACATTTATGGCTGCATATTATAATAAAAAAATTTTATGTAATAAATAATAACTTACATTACTATATAGTACTTTTAAATGCTGATTCTAAAGCTAACTGTATTTTACATTATTATGTATTGCAGATGAATGGAATTCACTTCATAAACATGCAGAAGATGATTCCAGCGTTGGACCATATCATAATAATATTATTTCTAATGAGTTGTGTCCTTTTTGCCCTGCAAAGCTGAAAGAAATGAATTGTGTAGAAGAACACATTCTAAAGTTCCACAAACCGTTATTATTAGCGTGTGATACTGAAACATTACATCGATTTAACAGCTAGTACCTATGATTTGTTTATTCTATTATATAAATATGATTGTGAATTTTTTTCGTCAACATTAAACGAGTTTTTATTAATAAAAACAAAATAATGCACACATTTTAAAGCAAAATGTCAAGTTTATGTTTCATTTAGCTCCGCTGCATTGTGATAAATTCATAATATTACATAATATGCCTTTTAATATCTCGACAAAATATAGTATTTACCTGATTAACATTACTCTTCCTAAGTATTGTGTTTGCACAGTAAATCGTGTTCGTCGGACTAACGTGGTATTTTTTAAGTAGGTAACCCAAACGCGAATCACACGTGGAATTCGTCTTCGGACGAAAACCATGTAATAAGGAATTACTGCGCAGATAAATTATGCATGGCCTGTAATTGAACTGCAATGCGACCGATGTTCAATTATCCGTTATGTTGTGTTCGCAACAAGGCAATACAAAGAGACGCGGATATTATCGGGGTGCACTGCAGACAATATATACGTGACGACTGAACCCTATTACAACGTGGGAGTTGGAGAAGAGGAACGTCTTCTAAGTAGTCGTATGCACACGTTGTCGCTGAAAAGTTCCGTGGAATTTTTCAACAAGCCGTCGAAGCGTCCACCCCATGTATATGTTAATGGTTTAATATTATCTATGCTTTCACCCCATACGTACCCGATGGTAATATCAACTGTGCGAAGTACTATTGTAATCCTATATACGTTTCAATTTGGTTTGAAATAAATATAATATAGATTCTGTATTCTATAAGTATTGTCGTGACGAATTTATAATACTATATAGTGCGTGGTTGCTCGAAAACGGAGGTCGATCTTAGGGGTGTGTCGGGAGAATCCTCGGTCGATCGCGTCACCGTATTCCGATTCGTTCGTCACATCACCCACGCTGTGCATGTTGTTGTTGCCGTACTACCGTTATCGGTACAACGAAGACGACAATAACAACAACAACAAAAACAAAGGCAAACGTCAACGAAACGCTCGAAACGTAACAACTGTGTGATAATAATCCGTCAGTCTTTTGCGTGGTGATTTCAGACCGACTGCGGTTTGAGTGTACGAACGATTGCGGCCAGTCGTACAAGTACAAGCAAGGGATGAATCAACACTTGCAAGTCCGTTGCAGTTCCAATGTTTTTTGTCGACTGCCTACAATAATTTATCGCTGCCGTGGGAAATATTCGTGTTCGACAGTTACGTTGTATCATGATTCATGACTATAAATCGGTTTTTTTGTTTCACCTACATATAATATTATTTATATTTTATTTCATTAAACGCATTGAAAAGTTGTACTGTTATTATATATTTGTTTATTCACCCCCCCCCCCCCTACACATTAGTACGTAATATGTTGTCAGTCCTTTTCTCATATTTTCTGTTCATGGAGTGTGTAAACGTTTTTGTGACATTACGTAGTAACATTATGATTAATATGTGTTTAATACGTCCTACGGATATAATATAACGACAAATGTACGGTATATCAATGTACTATGACTATAATATTATGTACGCAATTGCACACCCATTCATAAATGAAAAATGTGGTACACGCTTGTATTGGCTACACACGAATTTCGTCCCCAGGAAGAAAAATATGTCGCGACAACCGAGTTGCGTCCACGGTTTTTCTGCGATGGTTCCGAGGTGCGTCCGCGATAATAACTGTTATTCTATTTCAATTTGTTTACCGACATAATAAGCAATAATTTATACGTAAATATGAATATAGGTATAATAGTTTGGTTTTTGCAAATGGAATCAGAATTTTGTATTCTATAAAGATACATTTAATTCTAGGTACGTCCTTGAACAAGCGTGACACTTTTCTGTATTATTATTATATTTGGTAAAGGTGGCACGGCTTGTAACACTGTCTTATCGTTTATCGAAACCTTATTTGTTAAGCTATTACTAAACAATCGCTGTGACAGTATCGATTTAACAACTTACTAACTTAACAACTTAGTTGCTTACACGCGGAGCTGTTTAGCTGCGGCCACATGCGCGACCGCGTCCGTTGTCTACACGAAGCGGTTCGTCCGCTGACAGCCGCAATTTTGCCATTCATACTGCATTCACAATGCGGGAAAAAACCGCGGACTAACTGCTCCGTGTGCAAGCAGCTTAAGTAGTTACATCGATACTGTGACAGCGATCGTTTAGTAATAGAAAATCTTGAAAATTATTAAAATGTAAAAATGTACAATTATATTATTTTTAATTAAGTATTAGCCTAATGGATAATTTAAAATAATATACATATTTTTAACCGCACTATATTTTATATAAATTACGTCCTCTCTCAGTCTATAAAAGTGGGACGGATATTATGCTATAATGTTGGGGACACACCTCGAACGTATCGTGAGAAACCTCGGACGCAACTCCGACAAAATATCATTTTTTGTCGCGATTGCGTAGATTGTATTTCTTCGGAAGGTATTTTTTTCAATACCAAAACCTTGCGCTTTTTTACTTGTAGCCAACTGCAGTATGCGAGTAATGCGAGTCCCTCTACGCTGTTTTGCCTTAACCGTATTCGTTGTGCTTTTACTTTGGTTACTACGCACACTTCATAAGTATATATTTTCTATATACTGGTTATTTGTCTTCTCATGTAGTCGTGTATATCACACCGTGATTATGAGTTATGCTTTTTGTTTGAATTACCATTGGCTTATTAACGTACGTTAGTTAATATATCACGTATTTTGTACTGCCGTAGTTTTTTTTCACACGAATGTGTATATTCACCGTATTTCTTCGTCTTATATATATTGAATACATGCAATATGTATGTATATGCATATATATATGTATGTTACGATCTGAACACACTATTTATTATATGGTTTGCATTATATAGTTGTCGGAGACGATGATCCATAAAGTTAATTTGTTTTCTCTCTGTTCTTGTCCGCGTCCGCCCGTGCAGTTTTCGCGATGCCGCGACATCCGGACGAATACAGTTGCACTTACAGAAACGCCTACGATCAAGTGGCAGCCGAATCGAGGATCGTGTGCCCGAAACTGTGCGGCCGTAGCTACAAGCGGATGGAGCACCTGAAGCGGCACATCTCGTACGAGTGCGGCGTCGAACCCAAGTACAAGTGTCACGTGTGCCAACGCAAGTTCGTTTACAACTTCAGCATGAAGAAGCACTTGGGTCTGGTGCACAAGGATTTTTCGGCGGCTAGGCCGTGATGACGATGGTCACCACGCACCCGAACGTGACGATCGTCCGTGAATGAGTTTAGGCTAGGTCAGGTTAGTTACCTAAAATGACCTAACCTAAACCGACGTATAAGACATTTCACCGACTCTTCGCTCTTGGGCCAAAAGGTCGCGCTGAAAACTTTAGGGTCTGTGTCCATCGTCGCCTTTGAACCGCAAGTGCGAGAGAGGTGACGGGGTTGTGTTGGCGCATGTCCGTAGAGTTTGAAAACGATCTGTTAACACGAAAACCGTGTGCAAAACGTTTCCAAACTCTCCGGATCCTCCGTGCTTTCGCTATACTCTCGATGACGGCGCGACGTGGGATTTTCTCCCACGCGCACATACGTTCACAGTCCATTCGGCGAAAAAACATTGCAGTCCCCATCCACCGATGTACTCGTGTATGACTTATGTTAGGCACAATACATCACACTTTGAAGTATGTAGGTAAGGGCCACATAGCCCGTGATAGACTACACTGCGATATTCAGTGACTACGGAATTTTTTTTATTTTTCCTTAGATTCTCGTCCCGGTGATTTTTGTTTTAATTTAAACAACCCCAACTGATAGACATAAAACGCTGAAAATCTTAACTTAAAAAAAAAAGAAATAATAATAATGTAGCTGTACCAGTACTGTACGTTTAACATTATTGTCATCGACTATTTGTATCGGTTAGATCGAAGTAACAAAACGACTGAAAAAACATGAGAACGGTTCTTTCAGTCGTTTCTCTTTTTCAATCCGAGATGAGTTTATGTGTGGTAGGTACGTGTTTTATACATAGCTTGGTAAAAATTTATTTTCTTTCTGATTCATACTGCAAAATAATTAAGTATTTATTTGTAAGTCGGTATTAACTGAAGTCAAAACAGATGTCTAAAAAATTAATGTCCATTTCACGCTACTTAAAACATATTAAAACTTCTAGCTGTCCAAATTATTCTGCTGTATCGAAAACAAGATAATTCACTTTGAATATCTTACATTATTATACCACATTGAACCCATACTATAAACTTTTGTTTACATTTTTTACCTAAATATCTGTATTATTAATTATACAGTTTTTCAAAATTATTTGAAATAGTATTACTATTATCCATTTATACTTTTGTAATAGTTTTTTGAAACTACTTTAAAAAAAACTAAATGCATTAATTGTATTTTCTGTTAACAAGTCGTTTACAAACGCATTATTTTTTTTAGGGTTTTTTTTATTTTGATTTATTAACATTAATTTATCGTTATTAATGAATATATTATACTCATATATTATTTTTTTTTTTACAGAAACTTTATATTTTTTATATTGTACATTTTTATGGAATTAACTGTTGCATGTTAAATGTAATAAATTTTATTGTTGATTGCTAATATGAATTTTATAAGCATTTCTGAATATCATATTCATCAAAACTACTCATATAGTATTAGTGACATTGGAAAATATGTTCCCCCATCAATATGGATTAGTAACTTTAACTAACTAGATTATGACTGATGAAACAAATTTCTTAATTATATTATACTTATTTTTTTGTTTATGATTTTCATGAATGTATTGTTTAATTTTATGATTTCTGCTAAACGATTTGCGTCAATCTGTAGATGCACAATTTAACAATAAAAAAAACATATTATCATATTTTTATATTTAATATTATTCAAACAATATTATAAGAAAACAAATATTTAAAGTCTTATAAATAAAATTGGTTGATTACGATGAAATTTATAATAATACAGTTTTTCCTCTGTTTAGGTTTACTGTGTTCACAAATAATGTGTAGTTGAGAGAGCTACAATATGCTTGGAAAAGTAGACAACTCAAGGAATTTTCAGAACAATGTCGCACTGAAAGATCCAATGTTTAAATTAATAATATAATTTTACTGTATTTTTATATAAGTGTACCTCTTATACTATTTTCAATAATGATATGCAACATATTGCTTATTTTTATAGTAATATCAAATGTTCAAAAGAGTGTTCATAAGTATTATCTTCATAAATGTATTTAAATAGTTTCTATATTTCCACTGGACTTAATTATTCTAAATTGAAATTATACTGCTTGTGTATTAATTAATGTTGTTGCAGTTTCCTAAGAAAATCCCAGTATCACAGACATTTGAAACCAGAACAATAGGTATCCATTCAACAAATTTCAAATTTAGATTTGTAAGCCATAAAAGTTTTTGTGAAAAAAAATCTATTCAAATAATTAAATGTATTACTTATACCAGTTGACCATTATAGATAGCATAAATGAGTGATTTTTTATTTAAATTTAAATTTTTTTCGCATTCAAGTATTACTGTAGATTCTTGTTATGTCAATCGTTAATATCTCAAACTTTTTATGTTCCATTGATTTTTGACTCATCTACTGTATTTGAATAAAAATTATTTTTTTAATTTGATAGTTTTTAAATTGAGAAACAATTTACTTAAAGATCTGTATGGCACCTAAATGTAACAATATACATCTAAATGAGCAGACAATAAAAATAGTACTTGTACTATTTGATATGTAAATAAACAATATTGTTGTATACACATACATCATACTTACTACTAGTTTATGAGGTTTCTATAAGTTTTCCACTTACATTTTGGTAGATTATTAATGGTCCCGTGTAGTAAGTACTGTACTATTGTTGTACTGTGCAGTAGTGGCAAACCTGTATCATTATAATTTGCTTGGTTTTTGTGTGTAAAAGTTATGTTAAACAATATTGAAATTATAATTGCTGTGATATTTACTATAAAATAAAATGTACAACAATAATGAAAATATTTATATTTTATTTTTTGTCATTTTTTCATTTTTTATTAGGTGCTGATGAGTCCATTGCATTACCACTGATGTACAGCTGTCCAAAAAATTGTGGTCGGCGATATACAAGAAAAGACTCAATGAATCGACACGTTACATATGAATGTGGTGTGGAGCCACAGTTCAAATGCACATTTTGCAACAAGTCTTGTGCCCAGAAGTATAATCTCAAAAAACATATGGTCACTGTGCATAACTATGTTCATCTTGACCATTCATAATCATAATCCTTTATTAAATTTATGAATAACTATCTATGTTATATTCAACAGTAATACTTCATTTTATTACTGTATTTTACTGTATTTTATTAATAATGTTTCTCAATTGTTTTTTTTTTTTTTTTGTTATTTATTTGAAGATATATCAGTGAGATATACTGAAATGTAAAAATAAAAATATTTATTTGAATTGAAAAATATTACACAATTATTACTTAAAAAAAATGGGATTGGTCAATTATTTTAACCAAACTAACAACTATAATATTATTGGCTAACATATTTTGTATATATTTTCCCCAAAACATCTTTCAATTGATTCTAATCAAAATTGAATACATTGGTGTATACGTTCATTGTTAAATGTTAGTAACAGTGCTTTTATTATTATGGCTATAACAACAAAATCTATTTTATTTAAACAAATTAATAATAATAATAAGAGATATTTTTATATTTTAGAATTAAGAAAGCTCTTATCCAAACCATTGTTGGATACAAGTCCAGCATTATCAAAAACTGTCAACGTTCTACTGCCAGGATCAAAAGAAGAAGAACCAAAAAAAAGTTCTGACCATGAAACTAAAAAAGAAAGTTTTTATCGATGCAAAGTTTGTAAAAATGTAATAATGGGGCCCAATGCTGAAAATTTGTATGTAGATCATATACAAACATGTCTTGAAGCAAACAACTTTGAATGTTCTATATGTTTTAAAAAATTTGCCCATAAACGTGGCCTCAATAATCATTTAAGAATTACACATTTAGTTTTTAACTAATTGATATACATATAATAAACAATTATTATTATTATTATTATTATTATTATTATTATTATTATTGTCATTCATTGTATGGTAAAAATATTTATTTTATTTTATATTTTTTTTCTGTCTCTCAATGAGTACACAATTTGCGTATTAATACTGTAATAATATTTCTACATTAAAGAATTTTAATTATTTTTATTATTTAACTTTTATTTATTAACTAAAATTCAAAGTTATCTTATGTACCCACCAAATAATTAATAGCCTAGTTAGAAACCTTATTTACTTGGTATGGTCAGTGTTTTTCCAGTACGTAACTATTGATTAAGTAACTGGCATTTCAACAAGATCAATTTTGAACCTAATTTATACATCAAATCTCATATTTTCCTTCTGGAACAACACTGGTAATAAATTGAATGCACATTTATGTAAATAAGTTAAGTGTTTGTTATTTCTATTACAAAATCAAAATTACTTCTTAATATTTTTCTATGCTTTGAATTAATTATGTTTTTGTATTCCTCCAATCCACCACTGTACTTGATATTGGCTAAAGCATATTATCATTAAAAATGAAAAAAATACTTTGTGGCTCACTGTATTTACCACTAGAACTATTAGCATTAATATTTTTGTTTTTTATTTCTGATGTTTTGATTGATTATACGGTTTCATTATTAATACATAGATTATTCACTAAGATAATATATTCATAAATAATGATTATTACTTGATTGACATAAAAAGTCCTTACCTAGAATTTAAGATGCATTTATAACATAATGCAAGTATTGTTGATTCTGATGTAATAACATTAAATGTAGTTCAAAATTAATAAATACTTTTCATATATATATATATATAAATGCATGTAACTATTTCATTTTATTTATATTACACTTACAATATACAAACATACACTAATATATATATACATACATTATGTAAAATACATAAGATGGAATACTATAGCTGTGGCGTCAATATATGTGTATAGCAAGTGCCATATAAATTGTAGGCTGGTGGTGGTCAGTTAAATCATTATTATATACCCAGTAGCTATCCCTCATTATTGTTGGTGTTGGTCTACCATTGGGTCTTAAATAATTGCTGTGCAAGAAAACATTGACTCAAGCGCCACTGTATATAATGTAAATCAAATAAATTTCTAAAAACATTTAAGCATCATCACTTCTATATGATGTACAATATTTAAGTGTAAATTGTTTGATTTGTGTACTAAATACAATGAATAAATTTACTATGTACCTAGAAAGAAACTAATTGAATATTTTTCAATTCAACAGGTATAAACTTCTGGCATAAAAATTTAGACCAAATTGTCAAAGAAAACCCCCTACTCAGCAATGTGATACATTATATGGAGAATGAAACCAGAAAGCTAATCAAAAATTACATTTAACCAGATAATGAGGAATATCTGCAATGTGTCCGTTGTGTATGAAAATATTAAAAAATATAACAATTTTGAAATATTATATGGGAATAGCTCATTAAATTGTTGTTCATTTGGTAATGTTTATTTATTTCAATATTATATGTTTGTTATTATCAATAACATCAATTCTAACACATATGCATTAATTTTTAATTGTTTATGTTAACTATTAAGTATGCCGCGTGTCCAAAGTCTCAATTATCGATGGATTGTAATAAGAGAACAGTATTAAGATATGTGCTACGTTGTATTACATATTAAAATGTTCAAAAATAAATAAAGGCATCTTTGACTGCCTGAAAACTATTGACCAAAAATTAAATTATGAAAAATTAATGACTTGTTAATACCTTAATTATTAACTTAATATTGATGTTTTCTGTGAACAAGTCAAGGTTAAATAATTTAAAAAATATTTCTTAGCTTAATAATTCTATTTATAATAATCAAGACGTATTACTTAATTAGGTGTTTAACTGTTAGTTAAGATGTACAATAAAAATGTGATTAAATATGTATTTAATGATTTGATTTTATATTTTATTACCTTATAGGAAACATTATAAATTCTTGGTTCACCAAGAACATTTTTTCTTATTATCCACCAGTTAAAAAAAGTAGGTCACTACTTGGGTAATTGAAAGAAAAATATTTAATTATTCAAAGCTTATTTATTTATTTTATTTAACACAAATTGGTGTATTAGCTTAAAATACATCCCTTTTTATTGAAAACAATTTAAATAGTATTTAAATATTATTTTCTCTTATCGTTTTATTTTTAAAATTTGTACACATAGTAGTGTAGGATACAAACAATGGATTTTGATAACGGGATACTCATTATCATTGGTGTTGGTCTATGATTGAGTAATAAATAATTGCCTTACTAGAGAAAATTGACTCAAGCGCTATTGAATATAATCCTTCTCAAAAAAATATCTGAAAACCATTTAGCTTCATAAGATTTATGTCATAAAAAATATGTAATTACATATATATTGTTTGATTTGTATACTAATTAATATGAATAAATATATTGTGCACTTGGAAATTAACTAATTATATATTTTACAATAATATAGACTTAAACTTTTGGCTGGAAAATTTGGACCAAATTATCAAAGAAAACCCTACTTCTTGTCCACAGCAATGTAGTCGAAAATATGAAGGAAAAAACCAGAAAGGTAATCTAAAATTACATTTGACCAAAGAATGTGGAATATCTGCAATGTGTTTGTTGTGTATGAAAATATTCAAAAACATAACCATTTTGAAATTTCATTTAGGATCAATTCATAACAATTTCAACTATTTGGAAAATTGAAATATTTGTAATTTTTATATGTTTTTTTTTTATCTATAATTATCAATAGGTCATTTATAATTTTAAATATGTATATATTAATATTATTTTATGATGTAGATTCATTCATAGTTTAAGATGTTTAAGTATGAGTTTTAATTTAAATATTAAATTTTACAATTTAGTATATATTTGTACGAAATAGAGGTAAAACCCATAAAATAAACATGTTATTATCATACATTTACTCTGTAGTTATAGTTATATAATATCTATAATAAAAGATTTTTATATATAAAGATATAGCTGTTAAATATTTTTGTAATAAGTATTAAAAATAATAACTATTGAGTTATTTTTTGTTTTCAATCCAAAGCGAAAATAAGAAAATCATTGCCTGTGGGTTATAAAAAATAATTTTGTATTTACAATGAGTTTTAAGCACTAAATAAATAACTTGATTAAAAAAATCTAACATTCCATAAACTCGCTTGAATTATATTACTTTGGGTTCTTATTAATAAAAGTATTTGAATTATTATTATTTTTTTTTAATTTATGTGTTTTTTACTTGCAGATTTTATGAAAACTGAAGTGCAAGAAAAGGATAATCCTGTATATTGCCCTAAAAACTGTGGACGCTGCTACAAAGGCATGTGGCGTAAATACAATCTGCAGAAGCATTTAAAATTTGAGTGTGGAGTAGAGCCCCAATTCAAATGTTTTACCTGTTCAAAAAGCTTTTCATTAAAAGCTAATTTGAAAGTGCATATGTCTGTTGTTCATAAAATTGGTCTAGAATCTAATTTTAATACCACATTATAAATTATAATATATTAAACTGTTTTTTATTTTGAATTTGTTATATTCTGTTAGCCACTATGTAATTTATTATTTGGTTATTTATAATTTCTAGTTTAGAAATTATGCTCAATTAAAGTACTAATATGTTTAAATATTTTTTTGGTTTTCAATACATGTAGATTGTTGGTTTTTCTTATAGTTACCACACTATTTTTATGAGTGCATAATTCATTGTTAATTACTCATTTGAATTGTTTTAAAACATAGATGCCATATAATATTTATGTATTTTAGCTATAAGAGAGGATTCCCGCCTGCCACCCATTTCATGTATCCATTAATAAACAATGAGGGGGGGGGGCTGGGAAGCAGCAATATAAAAAAAATGTACTCTCAGTCCCTTTGTCACACCGAAAAAAAGGTGCCAAATATATAATAACATATTATATAAATAGTGTTTGTTCATAGTTTAATTCTTAATTGCCTTGTTGTTTAAACCTTGTACAAATTATTATTCATCTTTTTTCCTTTAACTATTGGGGAAACTCAACTGGTATGAGGGGGATTGACATTGTCAGGATTATTGTCCCCATAAATACCTACAGATAATATTATCACATTATAATCAACCACTAAAGTGATTTTATATTTTTATAAACAAACTTTATGTGTAAACATATTTAGAATGATGGTTAAAAATTGACGGTAAAGTAAGTTATTCTCAGTTTTAGCCTCCTTATAAGTGTAATGTAACACTTTCCATTGGCCCAAATTACTACAGTTGAACATAAAAAAAATATTGGACTTCAATTAGTAGGTTAATAATAAACTTGTTATCAATAAATAGTATTGGATACATAATAGCCAACAGTTTTTTAATCAGTATTAATCAATATTTGCGTGTATTCTTATACCCATTTTGTTATTAAATTGTGATTCCTTTTACAATAGATGGATGGATGTATTAAATTGTTAACCTATTCAATCGGTTTATAAATTATAATTAAATACTTATTAAGTATGTTTGTTATGTTTGTTAAGTATTAAAAAGTAATAAAAAGTGAAGCCTTGATTTAGTTTGTTGCATTGTCTATTCCAAAATTGAAACAAGTGAATTATTAGTTGCTGCCTGTTAATTTGAAGAAAAAATATGTGATGTTTCCGTACAAACTATTTTCAGCATTTAGTATTATTAAATAATTAACAAAATCTAAACTCGCTTGAATTATTTTATTTTGGGTTGATATGAGTAAATTTGTTTATAGAAAAATATGGTATTAATTTAACCGAGATGTACTTTTACTTGCAGGATTTATGTTAAAAAAAAAAAATATGTGGGAAAAAGATAATCCTGTGTATTGCCCTAAAAACTGTGGCCGCTGTTACAAGGGCATATGGCGTAAATACAATTTACAGAAGCATTTAAAATTCGAGTGTGGAGTAGAGCCTCAATTCAAATGTCTCGCCTGTACAAAAAGCTTTTCGTTAAAAGCTAACTTAAAAATGCATATGCTAGTGGTTCATAAAATAATCTTAGGATCTTATTACAATACTACTTCATAATACTGTGTTATTTGTTTTATTTTGATTCTAGTCTCGCAATAAATAGTTTTCACTGTTAATCTAGGTGTGCCATATATGTTTATCAATTGTTTTGAATTATTATTATATCTTTACTGTTTTATTTTAGTATTTTGTTTAATTTATTCTGAAATGTATGTTTATATTAAACAACTAAACATGTTGAGGATATGCACATATTATCTAAATTTTCAGTTATGTAAAGTGTATCTATAGTTTTCAATAAGATATCAATATTTTTTAAATATTAGCCTTACAGAATATAATTGTGTACGTATCTTTAATATAAAATTACTTTCTTATATTATACCTTAATTGTTATATATTTGTTGAGTTTGACTTCGATGAAACTCTGCTATTCAATACAATGTGTATTCATGAACTCATTTTGATAATAGGATATAAGTACATTAAATTAATTTTTTTTATTTTGGAGTATATTATCCTTTCCATATCTCTAATGAATTATACATAGAGAATCATTTATCAACTTATTAATGCGTATACTTATTTTCAAAAAATAAAATATTCCTTGCTATCATTATTCATTATGTAATTACATACTTTCCAAAAATAATTTGATTGTCGTTTTAATATACCTCATACTGCATTTTACCTATACGATACAAGGTTTTAAAATTGTTTCGTCAAATAAGTTAAATCACATATATATATATATATATATATAGGTTTAATTTATGTATTGTGGCTTCGCTTAAAATAAATAAAAGTTTTTTAAAATTAAAATTAAATGTTTAATACTTTTTGTTGATGTAAAGCACTGTCACCAATGCTGTGTATCAGTACATGTTTACAGATCAAGAGATATTACACTGCATAAAACAGGCGTTTGACCCAGCGTATGGGCCAAACAATTGTGCCAGGTCTTACCAAGGCTAGCACCAGAAAATAAATCTCAATCGCCACATATTAAAGTGTGGGGTGCTACCGAGATTTTTTGTCCTGTCTGTAAGAAACCGTATTCCCGAAGGTATCAACTTTCAACACTATTGATTAATGTTCTTTAAGTATGCCATTTTAACCGCGATTCCAAGGAAGTGTTGGTTTGTTCAGGCTCGTTTAAATTAAAAGACTCAATTGTTCTTTACCATTGTAAGTACCGAATGTGCTAATACATTTCAAAAATGATGGGTAACTTGAATAAAGTGGAATAATGAACTCTTATTTATGTACATAAGTACTACAAAAATGTAACTTGTATTATAGTATGAACCATTCAACCATGTAATATCAATTTTTAAATTTTTCTTGTGTACTGTTTGGTGATATTTCACTCTTGGTAATTAAATAAGAAACATTAATTGGTTATTTATTGTTGGTATTGATTTCAAATTGCAATGCTACTTTATTTTGTGAATAAAAAAACTATTGGGATCCGATAATTTATTCACAAAAATGAGTTAGAGAGTTAGATGTAAAATATTATTTGATTTACAGAATTTAGATTTATTAATTTAGAAAATTTACATTCAAAATATTTTATACCCAGTGGGTAGTCTTCTAACAAATATTATTTTGTATTATTTTATTATTTGCCCACAAATTAATTTTAACACAAGTAAAACTAAATATATAAATTGAATTACATTTTATGTAAGGTGATTCATTTTGTTATGTTATTTAACCCAATTAATTCGTTCCAAATTTGGAAATATATCCTATTGCCAATTTTATACAATTTCAAATACAAGGTACCTTTAAAATCAAAAAATATTTATAATCTAGATAGGTTATGTTAAATTGTAGTAATAAGTCAGCTTGAGTGTACCTACGTACTTTTCTATCATTATCTTGAGGATCAATTTAAACAATTTTATATTTTTATTATATGAGGCATATTATACATAGGTTATTTATATCATTGAAGGTATACCTAAGTTGTGCAAAATTCTGTTTTTGTGGGTTCAACTGATCTATTTATTTTTGTGAATATTTGATTCTATAGCTTAAATAATAATACCCATGCTTCCAAACTATTGTTGTCTAAACAATCTCATTACGAGACCATGTGTTAATAACAGTTTTTATTACGTTTACAGTTTTATGCGTGAATTACCAAAATGTGTCTGAATCCAACCCGTTGCTGTGTCCAAATCGTTGTGGTTGTCTCTATAGTGGATCACATCGAAAAAAAAATCTTAAAAAACATCTGAAACTGGAATGTGGAGTGGCACCCATGTTCTTGTGCAGAATATGTACCAGTAGGTTTTCTAGAAAAGAAAACTTAAAACGACATTTAACAAAAATCCATAGAACATTAAAAAATACCTTGTGATACCAGTTGATATATATTAATCAAAGTCGACGTTAGAAAGCTGTCAATGCATGTTAGAAATCACTTATAATAATATTTGTTGGTTAACGTTTGCTTAATAAGTTAACTATGTTATCAAGTTTCTAAAAAATATATAAAAATATTTTAACTGTTACATGCATCATTGTATTGTGGTATGAAATTCCAAATATGTATACTTTGGTTTTCAAAACTCTCTGTACGACGTACGTTATAATTTTGTGTTTGTAAAAGAAAAGTTCCTGGATGTGTATGGATTCATTAGTGCCCTTTAATTCATATTAAATTAAATTTGTTCTCATTTTTTGGTTAATAATTATTAAATATTACATTCATTAACTTTTGTATTAGGTACATTTTATGTGATAGATTGGTTCAACTGTACATAAACCCTACATCTCTGAATTATCTTTTAAAAAAATGTAAACCTATTAATTGACCAAGTAAATACATTTTTAACATTGAATGATTTAAAAAATATAAAATGTAACTAAAACTTAAATTATGTTAAGATCTTATGTTCTGTAATACTGATTTTACATATTATTTTTACCTATGTAAAATAATTTTAATTTATTTAACTAAATATTATTTGCATTTTAAGCACCTACCTACTTTTATTTTATATCTATATAATTTATAAGATTAAATCTTTGTAAACATGGTATTAAATTATATTCATAATATAACCTATCAAATGTTATTTAAATATTTATATTATTTATGCTGTTTTTTATGATTATCATTAACATCATACAATAATACCTCCTTCGCCTTAAATTAATTGATTGTTTATGTATTGAACTGATACTTTATGATTACATATGCCTAAACTATGTAGAACTTTATTCTAATTGTATATACATTTTTTCAACTTTATTTCAAGTTCAATAAATCATACATGCACTTACATATTGTCAAAATCATTTGCTTTTTGGAACTTGCATGATTTATTAACCTTTTGACATTGAATCAAAATATGTTATCTGTTGTTAAGATTAGTCAAAATAATTAATTTGATACTAACTCTTTTCACTGTTGTAGTTAAACTGTTTGAAGAACTTATTTTGGAAGATCCTGTTTTCTGTCCAAATGCTTGCGGTCGGTCGTATAGTGGAAAAAACCGTAAAGGTAATCTGAAAAGGCACTTATCGTTTGAATGTGGAGTAATGTCTTTATTCAAATACAGATGTGATATATGTTTTAAAAAATATACAAGAAAAGAAACTCTTACATTTCATAGAGTAAATTCTCATAATGTTCTTTAAATTAGATCCAATAATGCTGCTATAAAATTATGAGATTCAATCAATTAAAAAAAAATATAATAATATTCAATATTGTGAAGTATGCAACTTATCACTTTTAATCATAACTCTTTGATTATTATTATTATGTATGTGTTATCTATTTGTCTTGCTGCATTAAAGAAGTAAACCAAACAAATGTTATTTATAAATGATTTTCATAAAATAATTAAAATATTCAATATTTATTCAAAATTAAGTTGTTTTTTGTTGCTGCTATGGCAGTTTAATTTATCGAAACTAATTTTAAATTATGGGTTGTAATTAGTAAGAGTAAATTTCTCTTGAGTGAATTATACAATATTTTTAATTATATTCAATCAAACATACTTAGGTATTTATTAAATTAAAATATTATAAAATTCAATTTTTGAATATACATGTTAAGGTTTTACTGTATTAATTGTAGCAAGTTCAATTTTTACATTTTCAACTACATTTTTTTAATACAGACCTATAAAATTAAAAAAGTTAGCAATTGTATTTACAATATATCTTATTTAAGGTACTGCTGTTGTAACTTTTTTCTGAATGAAATAATTTTTTAAATGTTATAAATCCATATTTATAAAACTCGTTATAGTTAAGTAGTTATACATTGGTGTAACGATTCTTTACTGAAAATTAAATTGATTTTTAGTTTGTTATTAATAAATGTATGTTCATGTATGTGGTGTGTTAAATTTTACATTTGAAATTAAAGCATTAGAATATAAGACCTATACAAGCGTCCCAGTATCTCTTTAATATATATATATGTTGAATCCACTATGTGAGATTATTTATTTCATAAAAAGTTATCCATTGTGCTAACTGTTGTATAGAAAAATATTTGACTTTAAAAATATTATGAAATTGTATAATGTAGTTTTATTAATAATGCCTCGGGTTCAATAATCTTAACTGAAAAGTCCTATTGAGTAGTTTTGTGGTGAAAAATAACATTTTGTTTTTATTTGATTAAGTTAAGCCAGTTGAAGAAAAAAAATTATAAATTGTAAAATTTTGGGGTTCATGTCATGAAATAAACTATTTCATCAAGTGGTGGCGATATACAGATGCATGGTTTAGACATATAACTGGAGCCATACAATCTCAACAATGCTTGCACACAATGTTACAAATTTTAGCAGTAAATAAAATAGCAACTAAACAATATAAAAAATTCCATTCTAATCCAAATACCATAATCACTCATAACTCATAAGTCATCAATTATAATAACTTATAATCCACCGAAAAATCTGAAAAAAAAGAATAGTTAAGAGACACTCCCACTTAAAATCAAACACATCAAGCTATCTGCATCATTATTATTATTATTTCTATCGCATTTGTTTATCATGCTTCACTGTACAAAATATAGATTGTTAAGTAAGCTCTATTAAATAATAATAATAATTATAAAAATAAAATAAGACAAGTGTGAAAGTTTTCTTGTTTCCTCCACAGTCACCTTGAGTGTGTATATAGTGTAGACTACAATGTTATTTATTGTACCAAGATGCTGATGTGTAAATGTTTACATATCATGGCAATCAGAAAATAAGTGAATATTTAGATATCAGTGACATTAGATACTTGAAATTTACAAAAATTTAATTAAAAATTTAAAAATTAATAACTTATGAATCATAATATTATAGAATTTACACTAAAAACATCCTAACATAAGGTTTTGACACTGGATTCAATTTGCTTTTAAAAAGATGCTCAAAATATGTTATTGCCTATTGGTTGCTTTATATGTAGAAAAATAAAATATTAGATTGTTGATCAAATAATATAATTTTTTACATTATAGTTCACCTATTTATGAATAAATGTTAGTGAAAAATATGCAGTATTCTATCCAAATGGTTATGGTCATTCCTTTGAAGGTATGGATCTCCCCCCGAAAACATGATCTATAAATAGTGGTAAACCATAATGGTAAACCACCAATTCAGGTGTATATTTTGTGATAAACAATTCAGATCTAAACAATGGTTTCAAACGCATTTGGCAAACATCCATCAATTCTCAAAAACCTAATCATATATTAATTTGTACAATTTGTAGTATTTGTTCTATTAAATTTATTATTTTTTTTTTTAATCAATTGTCCCGTCCAGAATGTTAAATTGCCGGTGACTGTGCGTTTAGACAAGCCCGTATTATCCTGCTTGGCCACAACGCAATAAGTGTAGCAAGTAAAAATGATAGAACACTTTATTCCAACAGTTGTGGCCATTCGTATCAAATAAAAAATGTCCAACTTAATCTCAAAACAAATATTGCCTTTTCATGTGGTGTTTAACCATTATTCCCATGAATGTTTTGCTAAAAACAACTATGATACACAAAATCTCTAAAACAAACATCATGTGGCATTCGTTTGATATCAACCAAACCATTTAAATATGAAATGTTTGTAGTTTTAATTATACCGTAATTAGTCTACCTAGACTAATAAGCACTTAATCTGATAATGATAGGGTATCACATTTACATGACAACATAAACTTTACATTAGTTGTATAATGTATATGCTATTATTGATATTATTATAAACTATTATCAATATTTTTAAATAACATTTCTGCGAATGGGATATAACTTTCATTATACAATTTTTATTTTAGACTAACTGCCTATAGTAATTGTGAAAAAAAAATAATAATTTTAATTTCAGATTCAACAATATTGTAAATACAAATTCACTTATACCAACATTTCCCTGGTTTAAAGATTCCTAGACATCAAATTGTTTCATTCTCTCGTCTTCGAATCGGTCACAATTTACTCCCTCATCATTCCTTCAAACTCTCTCTCAACTCATCTCCTCTATGCACCCGGCACCTTGATGAATCTGTCTGCGACTTCAATCACATTATTTTCCATTGCCCCTCTCTCTCTCCTAGCAGACAACTCCTTTTTTCATTCCTATCCACCCTAGGTTATCCCACTCCCGATTCAAATCTTATCCTTAATTCTCGCTCAACTCATATCATCAACTCCATCATTTCCTTCATCATTTCTGCTGGCTTCTTAATTTGATTTAATAATTGTAAATATTTTGTAAATTTATTGTATATAATAATTGTATTGCTGTAATGTCTTTGACAATGGCAAAATAATTAAAAAAAAAAAAAAATTCACTTATATCTGTCTAAAAAAATTATGTTCTACAACATAAATTTACATTTTTGTTTACTTACATTCAATCAATAAATCAAAAAAAATTTTTTTTTCAGAACATGATGAAAAGATAGAATAAAGCTTGTGAAAAATATCCAGCATTTTGCCCAAATGGCTGTTTTCATGCATTTAAAGTTCCAAAACGTAAATACAATATCAAAATGCATATGGCCTTTTCATGTGGTGTTAAACCACAATCTCAATGTTGCTTCTACAAAAAAAATTTAACAGTGCTGTACAATTATTCTATTTCTATTTCTGAATAACACAGTACAGTTTTTGTCCTTAAGTAATCAGTATTGGAGTAAAAAGAAAGAAATAACTTATAGTAATTATACATGGTACTTGTTAAATTTGCTTTTAGAGTACTTTTGTATTATCAGTTAATAATGTGTTGTTGAAATTATGCTTAACGATATTCATCTGCTTTGCATTTTCAATTTCAGTTAATAAAACAATGAAATAAATTTTAATATTTTCAGAGTTTTTAAATTTATTGAGTAAAAATGATCCAGTACTCTGTCCCAACGGATGTGGTGTTTTGTTCAGAGGTGTGAATCGTAAAAATAATCTTAAACAACATATGAATTACACATGTGGTGTTAGCCCAAAATTCCTATGTGAGCTTTGCCCAAAACAATTCAGACAAAAAAACTCGTGGCAATATCATATGGGTACTATCCATCGCCAAAGCAATTTTTAAAATAGTTTTTTTGAATATTATTTTAGAAACCTTTTTCTTAGCAATTGTATGTTATAATGTTTTTATCATAAATACAGTATTAATTCAAAATATGCTATACAATTGTTTTATTTTTAATTATGTTCCTTAAATAATATAAACCATATTTTATTCCCAAGATTTTAGTAATTATTGCCAATTGACAAAGTATACTTTGTAGTGTACTATGAATAGGAAATACGAGCACATTAACTTTAATCATGCATTGTATATTTGTATTTGCAAAATATTATGCATGTATTTTATCATACTTTTTATTATCAGTTAATGGTGTGTTGTTATTTATAGCTATTGAAAATCAACCAATTCGTATATCTATGGAAATTATATATTTCAATATTCATCTGGCCTGCTTACTTAATTTCATTCAATGATAAAATGCTATTGTTGAATTTTAATATTTTCATATAAAAATGTGTTTTTAATATTAATATTTTCAGAGTTTTTAAATTTATTGAGTAAAAATGATCCAGTACTCTGTCCCAATGGATGTGGTGTTTTGTTCAGAGGTGTGAATCGTAAAAATAATCTTAAACAACATATGAATTACACATGTGGTGTTAGCCCAAAATTCCAATGTGAGCTTTGCCCAAAACAATATAGACGAAAACAATCGTGGCAATATCATATGAGTACTATCCATCGCCAAAGCAATTTTTAAAATAGTTTTTTTGAATATTATTTTAGAAACATTTTTCTTAGCAATTGTATGTTATAATGTTTTTATCATAAATACAGTATTAATTCAAAATATGCTATACAATTGTTTTATTTTTAATTATGTTCCTTAAATAATATAAACCATATTTTATTCCCAAGATTTTAGTAATTATTGGCAATTGACAAAGTATACTTTGTAGTGTACTATGAATAGGAAATACGAGCACATTAACTTTAATCATGCATTGTATATTTGTATTTGCAAAATATTATGCATGTATTTTATCATACTTTTTATTATCAGTTAATGGTGTGTTGTTATTTATAGCTATTGAAAATCAACCAATTCGTATATCTATGGAAATTATATATTTCAATATTCATCTGGCCTGCTTACTTAATTTCATTCAATGATAAAATGCTATTGTTGAATTTTAATATTTTCATATAAAAATGTGTTTTTAATATTAATATTTTCAGAGTTTTTAAATTTATTGAGTAAAAATGATCCTGTACTCTGTCCCAATGGATGTGGTGTTTTGTTCAGAGGTGTGAATCGTAAACAAAGTCTTAAGCAACATATGAAATATGTCTGTGGTGTTAGCCCAAAATTCCAATGTGAGCTTTGCCCAAAACAATTCAGACAAAAAAACTCGTGGCAATATCATATGGGTTTTATCCATCGCCAAAGCAATTTTTAAAATAGTTTTTTTGAATATTATTTTAGAAACCTTTTTCTTAGCAATTGTATGTTATAATGTTTTTATCATAAATACAGTATTAATTCAAAATATGCTATACAATTGTTTTATTTTTAATTATGTTCCTTAAATAATATAAACCATATTTTATTCCCAAGATTTTAGTAATTATTGCCAATTGACAAAGTATACTTTGTAGTGTACTATGAATAGGAAATACGAGCACATTAACTTTAATCATGCATTGTATACATATTTGTATTTGCAAAATATTATGCATGTATTTTATCATACTTTTTATTATCAGTTAATGGTGTGTTGTTATTTAAAGCTATTGAAAATCAACCAATTCGTATATCTATGGAAATTATATATTTCAATACTCATCTGGCCTGCTTACTTAATTCAAT
The DNA here is from genome assembly GCA_949715065.1 of Periphyllus acericola. Classification (NCBI taxonomy): domain Eukaryota; kingdom Metazoa; phylum Arthropoda; class Insecta; order Hemiptera; family Aphididae; genus Periphyllus; species Periphyllus acericola. The sequence goes on along the minus strand of OX454271.1, from coordinate 17,159,750 downwards.
GATAAAATGTTATTGTTGAATTTTAATATTTTCAGAGTTTTTAAATTTATTGAGTATAAATGATCCAGTACTCTGTCCCAATGGATGTGGTGTTTTGTTCAGAGGTGTGAATCGTAAACAAAGTCTTAAGCAACATATGAAATATGTCTGTGGTGTTAGCCCAAAATTCCTATGTGAGCTTTGCCCAAAACAATTCAGACAAAAATACTCGTGGCAATATCATATGGGTACTATCCATCGCCAAAGCAATTTTTAAAATAGTTTTTTTGTATATTATTTCACTAACATTTTTCCTATCAATGTATATTGTAAGATCATAAATATAATTGTTCTACAAATCATGAAATACAATTGTTTTATTTCTAATTATATTTCTTTTATAATAGTACAATACAAATAATTTTATTTACTCTAGAGATTTAAGAATTAGTGATAGATATATTAGTATTTACAATGATGAAAACAGCTTTAAAGATAAAGTACCTAAACTTGGTATTCTCTAAATGTATTTTTTTAAATACTTTTGTATCAGTTTTTAATGGTGTATTATGAATATGGTATATGTGATATGAAAGTTTGCACATTTTTCTTTTTATGAAAATTATGTATAATGTACATCAGTACATTATAGAATAGATTATGAATAGATACTAGTTGTTACTCTAGTTATTTACTAAATTTTAGTCAGTTATATTATACAATTATATTTTCAACATTCTGCCCTAATGGTTGTGGTTATGTTTTTTAATGGTGTTAATCGCAAAATAAACCTAAAATAATATATGTCTGTGGTGTTTCCAATTTGAGCTTTGCTGGAAACAATTTAGACAAAAACAATCTTGACAATTTCATATGGCTACTTCTCATGGTTTAATTTTTAATGCAATAATTGATTGAATAAGAATACTTGAATATTTTGCTTTCATTGATGTAATTATTTTTTCACGTACATATAAAGTGTATGTGATAGACATAAATTTGTTCTGTGTTAATAGTAGAAATTGTTATGGATAAGTTTTTGAACTCTAGTAGAAAATTGATTTCCAACATTTTGAACATTCAGCAATAATTCATTAAAATGTTTGCAAAATGAGCAAGTTTTGTACCTGAATATTGTATTACATTTTTGGTAAATATGAATTTAAACTTTTTTGCATAAGTATTTATACCTCTATAGTACTTTTGTGACGTTTTACGATATAATAATAATAATTATGAAAAAAACTTAAAACGTTATTTAACGCATTAACCTTTTTGAGTACCAAAAAATTTATATTAGTCATTTTCATTTATCCTATTTTATCATAATTGCTTATTGTACGTGTGCACGGATTTTATATATTCTTCTTTTCTATAAAAAAAAAATAAATTAATATGTGTAAAATACATTGATTTTGAAGTTTTCAATATTTACTTATTGGAGTATTACAAAAGGTTTCCAAATAATCTCTCCCATCCCCATGTCTTGCGATCTGCGGTCAATCAGTTACACCTTGTAACAAATATTTGGATGTCTCTTATGGCAAAAAAAAAGTTCAGTCGTAATCAGGCATAGTACTTGCTAAATTTAATTTTGGAATACTTTTGGGTTATTAGTGTATTATTGAAATTAAAAATTAAAAGACATGTAAGTAGGTCATTTGCATTTGGCTTTTCGTCAAAATTATTTATCACAATATTCATCTGCATTGTATTTTCAAGTCCAGTCAATGAAACAATGAAATCAATTTTAATATTTTCAGAGCCATACATGGTAGAGTCATTAAGTCAATGGAGTATAAATGATCCAGCACTCTGTCCCAACGGTTGTGGTGTTTCATTTAAAGGTGTGCAACGCAAAAAGAATCTCAAAAAACATATGAACTATGTCTGTGGTGTTAACCCACAATTCCCATGTGAGTTTTGTCGAAAACAATTCAGACAAAAACGATCATGGCAATACCATATGGCTACTGTTCATCGCCTAAACAAATTTTAAAACGTTTGTTTGAGTATGAATTCACAAATATTTTTCTCACCCATGTATGTTATAATATTTTTATCATAAATATAATTTGTATACGAACTATTTACCATGTAGTACAACTGTTTTATTTTTAATTAGGTCCCTTAAATTTCATTGGTATTGGTAGTTAGTTTCTACAATGGTAAGAAGAGGTTTAAATTTTAAAGGTATTCTATTAAATCACGCGTGGTACCTATTCTGTAAATGTATTTTTAAAATACTTTTGTATTACCAGTAATGGTGTACAGTTGATATTTGAGGATATTGAAAGTAATCTCAATTTCAGTCATCCAAATAATCCAATTAAATTATTACATTTTCAGAAAATTACATAATCAAATTATTAAATGAATCAAATCAAAATGGTCCAACTTTCTGTCCTAATGGTTACGGTCATTCGTTTCAAGGTGTTTGGTGTAAACAGAAACTCAAAAAAACTTTTGATTTACACGTGTGGTATTAGCTTAAAACAATTCAGACACATAAATCAATAAAATATCATATGGCCGCTACTCATGGTGTAATTTTTAAAACCCTTGATTGAATATGAATACTTTAATATTTTATTTACCAATGTATTCTATAATTTTTATTATAAATATACTAATTCGAATAATGCTGTTTATTTATTCATTTTTACTTTTTAAATTTTATTGCACACTTATTATACTGAAGATTTCAACATTGATGTATCTATTTATGATAAGTGCTTAATGATCACGCTTGGTGTTTGCTTAAATTAGGCTTTAAATTAATGTACTTCTAAAAGTACTTTTGTATAACTAGTTAATGCTGACTGTTGGTATAAAAATGTATAGAAAGTCATTGTGTATCTATGGAAATCATGCATATGTCAATATTTATATACTCTTCAATGTAATAACATAATTACATTTTAATATTTTAAGAGCATCAAATTATCGTGGATTTAAATCTGGCTTATAAACGAGGTCATAAAAATGATATATTGTCTTGTCGTTATGGTTGTGGTAGTACGTATGTCGTATACTGATTAATACAATCTTAGAAATCATGTGGAATTGTTCTGCGACAATAACTTTGGATTGTTTGTAAAGTTTATAAATCATTATCGTTAAACATGGGGACTGTTCATCATGTACTATATTCATAATTTGTTTTATTAATTTGTGATTTATTTAGTTTTTTTTTTTTTATTGTAACATTTTAAACTAGTGTTTGGGTACATTGGTTAAGTATCCAATGATGTGCAAAGCAAAACGTATATCTAATTGTTTTACGGTGTTCGGTTTACATAAGTTAACTGATTTTTAAATGGATTTTTTTTAGTAGTGGTGAGGTATAGAAATGTTAAACACCTATAGCGCCTTTAGCTGACTACCCAAAGAAATTATGTACTTCGATGTATTCTTAATTTGTTTTTTATTCTTGGGTTAATCAATAAAGTAATACAATTCAATTACTTTGCTTTCAGAAGATACCATTGACGAGTTATTAGATATGGCTATTGAATATGATCTGGCATTCTGCCCAAATGGTTGTGGTTGTTCGTATATAAGTATGGGACGAAGAATAATCTCAAAATACATATGATTAATGTTTATGGTGTTAATTACAAATTCCAATGTAAACTGTGTCAGAAACAACTCGGGCAGAAGCGGTCGTTGCAATATCATATGGCAAATGCTCACCGTTAAAACAATTTTTAAAGTTTATTTACTTTATTATTGCGTACATTCGTTTGTTATTTAGTTTTTTAAATAAAGTAATATTTGGTTGGGCGACTGCTACACTTTGTAGATAACAACACTATTACCACGTGGTTCCTATTTAGTACTTAACCATGACTTGTATAGGTATAGTACGTTAGAATGATATTAGAACCTACAGTTATAAAACCCTTTTAGAAAAATTATACACCCAAATTGTTTTGAGCTTGATGGCTGCAAACTGTTGTGCTTAAGTTGAGTATATGGGAGGTGAAATATATGTTTGCTATTCGATGGTTTTTGGTTGTTGACGTTTTTATTTGGAATTATAATTTTCGTAGTATACAAATAAAAAAACAATAGATAATACTTAGTGCTTTTGCCTTTTGTATATGATATATTATCTAAATTGTTCTCCTCGATCTTAATTTTCTGTCATATTATACCCTCATTATATAGTACCATTAAATTGTTATTTTCAGAGAACAACATGGCCGAATTATTATACCTGGCTAGTAAATATGATCCAGCATTCTGTCCTAACGGTTGTGGCCGTTCGTATAAAGGTACAGATCGGAAGTGCAATCTCAAAAAGCATATGACTTATGCGTGTGGTGTTTTGCCGAAATTCGAATGTAAAATTTGTTTTAAAAAATTTGCTCGTAAACACAGCCTAAAATCTCATTTTATATGTGTACACAAAACGTTTATGCCTTAAATTATTACAAATATATGTATATAATTTTTTTATTATTATTAATAAGCACCAACAACAAGGTTATTAGCTTACTTTATATACATTACATTTTATAAATATAATGGTATATACTATTTACATTAATTTTGGATATTCTTATATTAAGTGTTATACATTTAAATTTTTTTTATAATCATTATTATTTTTTTGGTATCAGAAAATGGTCCTAACGCTTCATACAAATTTTCTGGGATTAACAATCTTTTCTGGCCTCTGAAAAAAATGAACAGTGGATGGATGATGTGTTTTACTGGAAGGTTGCATGAAGGGTATATCGGTGGTTCAGTTTTTCTCATCAGGTATCCGTGTGATTAAGCCGTTTCATCATAAACTGAATGTGTATAACTATATACGCTTTTTTTATATGCATTATGTATGTTAGACAAAAATACAATACTTAAAAGATTACAAGATGTTCTGTACTTATAATAAATATAATAAACAAATGTTATGAAATGTACCTTTATAATTGTTGTTTCAAACACATATTTTTAGAATGCCCAAACTACCAGAACGCTAGATCCAAATCCAACATAATTACTACCTCACTCAAAGAAGCATTCAGTTACGGACAAGAAAAAAAAAATAATAGACTTCATCAAGATAGCAGATCTCACAGCAAACATCTTTTTTTTATTTTTTTTTATTAAGGCATTCCTAGCTCGAATAGCTATCTAAACCTATTTATAATATAAATATACAACTTTCTTACATTCATAAGTGCGATATAATACTAAAATTAATTATTAAATAAAACTAGAATTTTTCAGACATGAAGTTTTTGATGTATCAGCGATTAGCGATTAGCAAACATCTAGAACAACGGATCAACAAAGCATCACACAAACACAATTAATCAAATTAAAAAAAAAAAAAAATGTTTAATCCGAAAAGTAACCCAATTTTGTAAATAACCGTAGGCTAATAAACTAAGTATTTGAAGCCTGATATTTAATAAAAAAAAAAAAATGTTGTTTCAATTGTTTTACAATCTTACCATAGTAAGTTGTGCACAAGCTCCTCTTCATTCGAGTTACACATGTTTGTACTTCGTTAAGTTATAATAAATCAATTATACGGGATTTTAACATATATTCAAATATTTAAAGCATTACTATGGTAATATTATTACAATAATTACGCTCGAATTTAGGTACGTTATTGTATTATTGTGTTTAATAATACTTTTTTGGTGTGTATAATAATACATTTAAATATTCTTAGATAAACATAATAATATTATATGTCGACGTATGATAATGAATAATAAATTACATAATAAAAACATGATATTTGTTAGTCTTATACTTATAAATTACAATAATTGTTAATACATATTTTTTTTTCGTTACAATTTTACGTGGTCATAGCTTTCTTTTTGAAATAGTACATTAAACTTTTATTTAAATTAATGATACCTAATCGAATTATAATTATAATAATAACGGTACCACATTTTATGTAAATTTAATAATAAAATATGCATTAACCCTTATTCTACCACTTATTTTTGATTATTTCTTGTGTACTCCTTGTATTTTAACTTTCATTATAATTTTCACAATTGATACTTTTTATTGTTTGAACATAAATATTTCTGTATTGTGTTTAAAAAAATTATTAATCAATATTTATTTTATTTTGTTATTTTCAGAATCGTATTGCACCTGGTTAACTCAACTTGATGGGCTCGCACAGTTAGATCCGGCCTACTGTCCAAATTGTGATAAAATGTACAAAGGTCCATATAGAAAATCTCACCTCAGACAACACTTGGTGTACGAGTGTGGTGTTGTACCGAAATTCAGATGTTATTTATGTTCAAAGCGTTTCGCCAGAAATTCGCAACTAAAATGTCATTCAGTTAGAATTCATAAAGTAATTATTTCTTAGTTTCCTGTTAAATAAATAATCTGTGTGAAATGAACAGTTAATATTTTTAAAGAATTCTATTGCTTACTTTTAAGTTTTTTCATTCTATTTTATTTGTACATTTAACGGTGTTTATTTTATAATACGAATAGTATAAGTATTTTATAAATATGTACGAAAAAAAAAATAGTAATAATAATAAAAATAAAAATATTTCTTTTTCATTCATTCGGAATGTTTTACATAAATAAATATTTATAATCCATAAGTTTGTAAGTACAAATAGACAAATGGTAGCCATCAGTGGCGGGCGCATGGGGGGGGGTTCAACCCCCCCCCCCCCCCCCGAAATGAATAGATGATTAATTTAAAACGTAATAGTTATTTTATCATATGTACCTAAAAACAATTAATTATTCAAAAGACGTTAAAATATGCTAGAAAAAAATGTTTTGGTAAGAAAAGTGAATCTGTAATAATTTGTAATTTTTCAATCTACGTCATCTACGTTATATCAGTCTATACATCGATTTTTGCAAATTGGAGCAACACTTCCCGTTTCAGTTGCTTCGAGTGAAAGATCATTCTCTTGTCTCCGTAGATTAAAAACCTATTTACGAAACAAGACGGCGGAGGACCGATTGAATGGATTAGTATTATTGAACTTATACAGAGACGTAGAGGTATCTTATGAAGATATCTTGAATATTATGGCAAAAACACCGAGGTGGATAAATTTGATTTTATAATTAATTGTTATGACTTCTAAAAATACAATAAATAATTATTTCAAAACAATGGTAATTATTCTTATTTTTTCAAAACCCCCCCATCATTTTTTCCTGCGTCCGCCCCTGGTAGCCATACATCTTAGTTAGGTACGCGCGGGCCGCGAGGATTTAAAAAATATTGCGGCAAAGTATGTTGTACTATGCACGTGTGTGCACGTGTATGCATTTCATATCAACGCGTGATAAATATTGATCAACACAATTTTCAAGATAATTTTTACGTAATATTACAAAAATTACGGTCATTTAGTTTATATTAACTAATTTTTGTTTATTTTAAGCTTTTTTAATGTGTTGTAAAGGTAATTCCAATTAGTACGTATAGGCAATTACCTACTCCAGTCCAATGATATTGAAAAAGTAATATAATTAATTGTTGATTTATCCGATAAGATTAAATATCGAACGAACCCAAAACTACATTAGTATTTAGTAGTGAATACGACAAGTACGTATGTGGTTCTACACCGATCACTCATTACCGTCGTCGTTTATACGTATTATATGACATCATTTTATTCAATATTATTATTATTATTATTATTATTATTTATCAATCATATAACGCATTTGCAATTTGCATCGTACGTTCACTTCGACTAGTACGACCCGAGTGTGAGGATCATCGGTCGCCAAATGTTCACTATTTTGATAGATTTTCTCTACCGAACATGTTCGACAATTACATTTACTTTTTTATGAACTATTTATACAAATGTATATGTAGTATATGTAGTATATGTATATGTAGTATATATATTTATACAAATGTATATATATATATATATAGTATAGATGAAATACTTAAAAAATCGTCAGTCATTTAATTGTAATTATTTATTATCATAAATTATTATACAATATACATAGTTAGGCATTTGATCGTATCGGTAACCCTTGGTCGAACCTAGAATCTATTATTTAATAATAAGAGTAGAATAGAATAATAGTATAATAGAATCCATATAAAATTTGTTCACATGCCGTTCAATAGAATTTATCCTAAACTCTTTATCTCTAATTATTTTATCTATAACAAATCCTAATGACCATTTGAAGAAACCGCAATAGGTGCGACTGAATCTGAAATATATTTTAATAAATTCAAATAATTTGTTCATGAAAGTCAATCAAACTATATAATAATAATTATTTGTTATGCCTTACCTGATCATAATTAATACAAATAAATATAAAAATAACCTACCTCTTCAGCTACTAATATTGGGGCGATTGTAAACTCGGCTCGAAGAAAAAAAATGTTCAAAAGGTATATATACTCTATTGTAAACTCGGCCCGTGTTTTTTCAGGTAAAAATGATTTAGGTGTAAACTCGGCCAAGGGTTTTTTCAGGTAAAAATGATTATCGTGTAACCAAATAAAAATATTCTTATGATATTTGAGAACCATTTAGCATTACTCAGAGGACACCATGAGGAGGCGATACTCATTATCCTCCAAAAATTATTTTCATTATGTAGAATGAAATTCGTTATATTAATTTAAAAGTGTGTAAAAATGTAAATAAAATGTTTAAGTATTGGATTTTATTTGAGTATTCAGAGCAAAAATTATAAATAAAATGCATTTATGTAAAATCGTATGTATAAAAAAGGATACAAAAATAAAATTGTTGTGTAATTATGTAAGATTATAATATAAATTTAATTTTTTAAGTAAATAGCCATTTTTTTGACGTATTCACTGACCGATATTTCCTTATTTTTATATTTTTAAAGTGTTTTTTTAGTTTTTGTATTTTGAAATTTAAATTGTGCGTTTAGGCTGTTAATTTTTTAATTTTTAACAACAAATTGTTCATCACAAGATACAAAAATGATCGGGACGAGTTTACAACCGACCTTTTTTATTATCTTAAATTTCCGGGCCGAGTTTACAATCTACCTATTTTATTACCTAAAATTTCCGGGCCGAGTTTACAACAAAAAGGTAACCGCGGGCCCAGTTTACATTTGCCCTAATATTGATTTGTTTTACGTTATGCCATATTTCATTTGTTTTTTCTTATTTTGCTTAAATAAGGTCTGTAATAAGGTCCTAAATTCGATTTTTTATTCATTTTGATTGTTGTGCAATATTGACAGTCTCAAATTCACAATCGTAACTGGTTTCCAGTTGTCGCGTCGTCGACACGGATACAAACGATAAAATTATTTATAGTAATAATTCGAAGAAAACAATAGTGGTAATCGTTTTGCAATTTCGAAACGCCACACCGAGCGGAAGCGACCCGTTTTACGTATGCGCATGCACATGACCGTGACAAGTAATAAACTAAAATTAGTAAAATAATTAAAACAAAATATAGCACTACGCCGGACAACAATTTTAATACTTCTAGTGATTTTTTAAATTTTTTTTTTAAATTTCAAAATGAAACAGTATTTGAATTTAGAAATAAGTTTACTTTGCATAGGTCGGATCACATTTTTCATAAAGCAAATTGTTCATTCAATATTTAATATTGAACAAATTGAACATTTATAAATTTTCAAACTCATTATTCCCGTAAAAAAAAATTGCTCCTAAAAAAGTGCTCCGACCGATGCCAAGAAGAAATGTTAAGCTTCTCAAAACTGTTTTCATATGTCTGTAAGATAATTACCGGTTTTTTTTTCAGGCGTTCAGGTCATTTTGACGAAAAATGCATGTGACTTTCAAGTTTCAATCACTTTAACTGTAAATAGTAACTTAACTTAAATAGTACATTTATTATTACAAGTTTGCACCACACTTAATACGTACTAAGTATTAAGTATATACTTTTTATATGTATTCATATCTTTATGAAATATAAAACTCGAAGAATTAAACCATAATTATTATTTTATGCCTTCTCAGATTTTTTTCCACCGTAATTTTTTGTTTTGTTTAACGAATTCCAGAATATCCTCCAACAATATGAGGTAGTTTATACAATTTAACATAAATTGTGTTAACTTACATCACACGTTTATTACCCATCAAATTATTAACATTTATTATTATTTTTCGTTTTAGAGAATATTTTGATTATGTCGTGTATCCCAAAAACTGTGGTCAATCATATAAAGGCGAATACCGCAATCAAATTTTAAACCTACTTTTGAAATACGAGTGCGGTGTTCGTCAGAAGTTATTTGAATCTACGATGTATACAGTGCCTAAAATATCTTATAATGGAATTCCATTATGTGAACGGAATAGTAAGATACATTTTAAAAGTAATTAATTTGAAATATATTTTTAATTTAATTAGCACTAACCACTCGTTTCATGTGATTATAAAATATTTCAAACCTAATACAATTATTCTGTAATTGTACATCAATCATGAAAAAAGAAACGTTCTACAATTAAATAAATCTGTATATTTTCCAGTATTTGCTTTTTTTTTTGTTATTTAATTTTTGTATTAAATTGTGTTTGTTTTGTTCTGTAAAAAATTGTTTAGTATAAATCAAATACATTGATAGTAGTTCATTCTATTTCGAACTTTCTATGTCTATATAATACGAATGTGTTGTCCGGACAGGTAAAACGATGAACGAGCTATTAGATTGGTGTGCGATGCCAGATCCGGCGATTTGTCCAAATAGCTGCGGCCACTTTTACAAAGGAATTAACCGGAAAAAGTTGTTGCGCAGACACATGGTTTACGAATGCGGAACACCGTCCAAGTTTGAATGTCCCATATGCACTAAACGTTTCACGAGGAAATCAAATATGAAAACACATGTATTTTCAGTGCACCGTAGTATTGTGCATTAGTGTCAAACATCTGATAGAAATTGCTCTTGTGCCATATAATCCCTTTGATTAAAGTACAAAGAAATATCTCATAAAGAATAACACAATTTATGCACACTGCCATATAAATCAATGATTCGCCGCCTGACCTCTCAGAGTTAATTTGTTCTTACTACAATTATAACATGTAATTTACACATTTAAAAATAATTTTTCTCTACTTTTTATGTTAAATATATTGTATAAGTAAATTTGTTAATATCAAATTATCGAATGTTGATATCTAAATTGGATGTATATGTCATAATAATTCAATAGTAATCTTTTAAGTTTAGAAAAATTATTAATTTTTATTTATTTATAAGACATGCAAAATATGGTTTGTACAATTATTTTATATGTACTGTTCTAAAATTGTTTTGACCTATAATTTCTAATTAATTTTATAATATGTTACTTTAAGTGTTTAAAACAACGTATTTTTTTAATAAAAATCTTAGTTATAAATTTAGTTATAAATTAGTTATACTGTCTTACATGATTTTATAATATACCTATTTTTTACCCAATTACCCACTTTCACATTTACAGCAAAAAATATAAGAACATTTAACGTTTCTGATGATTCTATTATATACAATAAGGTATTCAAACTTGTCTGATTAAACTTTACAAATCACCATATTATATTAATTGTGCGGCAATGGAAAGATATAATAATATGTAATGCATACTATTTCTCTCTGAAATAAAACATAATTTAAGATTATTTATTATTAATTTTTTAAACTCATGATTTACTTACCCGTGTTTTTTTTTTTTAGATCAAATATGCGTACATTTATATAATCTACAGTCATTCATTTTTCTCACGAAGCACATGCATGAAGATACTCCAACTACGTGTACCCTGGGTCATATATTCATATTTGCTAAATCGGAAAAATAACTTTCAGCCAGTAATAATCTATATATTTTAATCAATAGTAAACTTTTGTGACAAACATGAGAGATTGCAAATTTTAGCGGAATTCACCTGATGTAATATTGCCTAATCGACAATAGATATTTATGAACTATGGTTTGTAACGAGAAACCTTAATGTTCGCAAATAACCACGAATGTAACGTTCCATAGACGATCAAAGTATACACACATGCAAGTCACGCACTCAGGTTCGTGGACCTAAAAATAAAATAATAATTTATCTACGATTTTAGGTAGTGAAAATATATTTCGCGAGACAAAATTATTCAGAGTAAATTAACAATAGAGGTTCCTTTTTAGTTTTTTTTTTTTTTTAAAGAGTTCCTGAAGTTGTAAGAAAACTGATGAATGTGTTGTCGATGTGGCAATTATCATAAGATATAAATTTTAATACTCCACTTTTTATAAGGGTATAATCATTTTACCTATACTTATAAATTTATAATATATAGATAATTACCTATATCTTATTTATGTTCAAATTCTTAATTTTACTAGCTTTCAAATTATTTATCCTTAATTATTTAATTTAGAAAAAATAATGTTTGTTTTTATTATAAGTTAGAAAAATGTTGGATTTCATTATTTTATACATAATGTATAATTAAACTATTATTTATATAATCTATTAAAAATAACATTAATACATATAGTATTACGATGTGGTTTAAATAACGTAGATATTTTTAAATGTAGTTATCATATATTTACACTGTCACTGTTTTCAAAAATTATGGTTTTTTGTAACAAAAGTTATTTAAGGTAACTAACCGCTCACAACTATATAAATGTATATACTACTATGTATACGAGTAGATATGGTCGTATTGATGGGTAATGGAGGTAATTTCTTTCTGATTATTTTTCCTTTTGATTTTTATCTTTTGCTTTTTTGCACGATATGACTTTCAGACTACATTTATCCACTAACTTATTACATTTTTTAACTATTATTTTTAGGATATTGGTTATCAAATTTGGATTTCCTTGCAAAAGAAGATCCAGCTAAATGTCCGAAAAATTGTGGTCGTAGTTATAAAGGTACCCATAGAAAGAAAGTTCTACGACGTCATTTAGTGTATGAATGTGGTGTGGAACGGAAATTCATGTGCCATATATGTTATAGACGTTTTTCGCAAAAATACTATTTATCTACTCACATGGGTACCGTGCATAAGGTGTTTATGAATTAACATGTTTTATCCATATTATTATTACTTTTTCAAGGTATTACGAGTATTATTAATTTATTTTCAAAAAAACAATTTTTGTCTTTATGTTAATATACACACACACACACACACACACGCCATACATATTATACATTATTGTTATCATTACTACCTAGTACCTACCAATTTTACTTTTATTATTGTAACAGTACTTAATCTTAATATTTTATTAAAAACTTATTATTTATTCACGAGAAGTTAAAATGTTTCAAAATGTCTATAAATTATCTTCTTAATATCTAACATTTAGATTCAGTCAATTTACAACCAAATTTACTTTTATAGTAATTACCTATTAAATGATTTATGTTAACAATCCACAACTTATACTTTCTTGTTTCATTAATGATTGATATACTACACAATTTATTAAATTATGTTTTATGAAAATACTTCTCATTGAGCTAGTATGCTTGTACGATGTATTTGTTTGTCATAAATTATATGTATATATTTGTTAGTTGTTATTTGTTACTATACAGTATGTCACTGAATTAAAATTTTTTCCCTTGGTATTTGGTTATATATTTTTATGAAACCAACTGTGTAACAAAATAATTAAATAATATAGTTGTATAACAAGTTATTTAAACATTTTTATAAAGTAACTTCAAGTTGATGTTATCAATAATCTTATGTATTATATCCCTAACAATGTATATTGCTCAGTTACAATATTTTCTTTCGCATAATTCACATTACATCAGCTGTGTATATATATTTATATTGGTATTTATTTGTCAATAACAACAAAATTGGTAGGTTATTTTACAGAAGAAAAAGTGACCCCTTCCCAATAAGCCGTGTGCTTGTGGTTTGTGGCTTGTGATAGGAGATGGTAAGTTCAAATTAAAAGTTCATGTTAAAAGTAAGTTATCAGAAAAATAAAATAACAAAATAATTTTAAAATCATGTATAAATTATACAAATAGTCTTCTTATCAGTCATATTGCTGAACATTGAACATTGGTAAGTCATCAAGTGCTTATATATTTTGTTTTTTTTCTTCCTGTATAATATTCCAATGTGAGTAATGGAATATGCTTTTACACATTTTTATTTGTGGGTTATGAAGGTCAGAAGGTTATATAATATGTCTATTAAAATTTATACTGAAATTACCTAATATTTAATAACACAGATTAAATTATTTATAAATTGTTAACACAGATTAAATTATTTATAAATTGTTAACACAGATTAAATTATTTATAAATTGTATTAAAATCTTGAATTTTAACTATAACTATATTATAGAAGTACTAATTTATTTTTAATAGTAATTACTAATTATAAAACTGAATTCACAAATTGTTAATTATGAAAATGCTGTATTTGGTAGTGCATCAAATATATTGTTTTGTTTTAAGTTGTACATGCAAGTATATTCTTTATTTTTAGGTTATAACAAAATGGTAGCAACTTATGCTAACTTACTGAAGTTTCAGAAGGCATTTATTACTTAAATATTAAAGGCAACCATAATTTCAGTATCACATTTGTCCAACAATGATTCCGTTTTAATTAAGCTATGAAATCACCTTACCTATTATATATGCTTTTACATCAACCGTTTTTATTTAGCCATATAAATTGACTAATAAAATAATTCTCCATTATGTATACTTCATCTAAAATCTAAATGAATTTGTCTGTGACCTTAACCATATTTTATTTGACTGCCCTACTTTGCAGGCTAAACCATACATTTTGATAAACTCCCTTAAAAACCCCAATATTTCTTTTCATCTCCAGTCCATTCTCAGTACAAAATTCAAAACTGCTATAAAAACTTTAATATATTTTATATTGGAAGTTTTATTATAGTGTGTTCAATTTTAAATGTAACAGGAAATATTTCGATCCTGTGACCTTGAATTTGATTCGGGGTTTTTGTACTGCATATAGGACTTATAAATACATATTTTTTTAATAAATTCAAATTTAAAATTTTTTTTTATCAGCGCATGCGCAGTAAAATAAAAATTTCTTAAATAGCAACCACTATTTTGGAGACCGGATTTCGATTTCTTTATTTTTTCTGAACAACTTTGATCTTTACAGTTTTTTGATATCTTCAAAATTGCTATTTTTATGATGGTCGAAAGTTTTAAAATAGTTATTCATAAATATCGCATTTTTCAACGCTCTATCTTAATTTATAGGTATTTATAGGTATTATTATAACAATTTATTTAATTAATTTTTTAATTTAATTAATTGTTATAAATTAAGATACCTATACCTAAATATTATATTAAATTAACACAAATTATGTTTATAGATCACTATAGTATGGAAAAACCTATCGGAGTTCATTTTTAAACAATTGTGGTCACAGTCATACAAGAACTTACAAGGAAAAATATCTCAAGAGGCATTTAATATTTAAATTTTGTGGAATATTTCAATGTCAATTTATGTCAAGAACGATTTCTTCATGAATAATGGATTCATATATTTTGTTTATTCATAAATTATTATAATATAGTAAAACAAATTTACTATTTTTTTTTAAATTTATCCTAGGTTTATCAGCGGAACTAATTTAGCTTAATCTATTTTCAATTGTTCTTAAAATATTATATGTATATATTGTTTATATGATTATTTATAATAAAACTTAATAGTACTTTTACGGTGATTATGATTTATTATTTGAATTTGATGGAAAAATACCTTTAAAATCTATCTGTAAAACAATGTTTAACATTGTGTTACTTGGACCATCTCCATCTTAAGTAAAAATGCTTATATACTATGCTTCAGTCACAATTTTTTTTAAATGTTTGTCTTATATAGAAGTTATTTAAATTTAAATATCTGCTTGCTACATTTGTATTTAATTTAACTGCTATATTTATGTATAATAATTTTTATTTTAGTAGAGATCTTTGAGGATCCACTGATATTTTTTGATGAAAAAAATGAGCATATTCCAATCGTGGTAGAGAAAAATGAAAAAGGAAGAAAGAAACTTCGAAGATGTCAACTATGCGCATTATCTGGACGAGGTCGAAAAAGGACCCATGTATTTTGCGCAACTTGTCCTGGTCAGCCTGGTCTCTGTGTTGATCCGTGCTTTAAAGAATTTCACACACATCAATGATGATTATTTACATGCCAATATTTTATACTCTATTAACTTATCATTATGTGTTTTATTTAATAATAAGTAACTTTAAAACGATTTGTTATTGCAGAGAAAAATCAAATGAGATTATTATAATTATGTATATTCTTTAATTTTTCAGAAATCATGACTATATTACATTAAAGATAAAATTAACATTCCGTAATGCATGTAAGTTACATATATTAGATTTAATCAATAAATAAATATTTTTCAAGCCGATTTATTGTTATATAATAATATGTATGATGTAATATCCATGTCGATGTAAAATCATTTTCTCGCGTTTAAATATAAAATATTTAATTAAATTAAATTCTACAATATTTTACACCTAAGGTCACACTCCCTTGGTTGTTAGGAACCACTGTATAATAATACATAGTAATAATTTGGTGTTTACATGTACGCATAGTGATTAAGGATATTTTTTCGTCTGTAATTTTCTGAGCTATATAAGCCGCTTACTGTTAATTAGTCGAAGACTTATAGTTCTTAAGCAAATGAAAAATATTTACATTATTTTGCCCTATTGCATTTTCATTCGGTAGTTGTCTGTTGAGATTTAAAATAGGACGATTTGCTCCCACATAGTTTTGTTTTTGAAATTTTAAAATTGGGTCGGCATTTCAATGCAAATTGTATATTTTTTTGGGTGATCTTAGACAATGTAAACTCTTTTCAAATACATAATTAACATAATTTCATGAAACAAATTCTTAAAAAGTGAAACATTTATTTTGAATTCTTTTTATTTGTTTTATCATTTTTTGTCATTATATTAATTTTAAATTGTAATACATATTTGTGAATTATTTAAATTTAACTAATTTATAATATTATCTGAAGATAATTAATTTGTCTTTTGATGTTTAGTTAGTATCAAGTAAAATTTTTCAAATTTTAGTTTTTTTTTTTAAAGAAATATTAAATTTTTTTTGTAAATTATTAATTAGGTTCCCATAAAAATTAAATATTAAATATGAACATTTGTGTAAGTAATATTTTAAGGTAATTTTTTAAGGTCATTTTGTCTACTTTTTTATGCTTTTTTATTTCTTTTATTTCTATCGTATTTAAGCTGTGTAATTTTTAGTAAACGTTGATAGTTCTTAGAATTATGAATTCAACTTGAATCATGACTATCTATCTAGATCATTATGATTCTAGAATGAGCTCTCAAGAATATCATTTAAATCATGAATTTTTTTTAATAATTTCGAAGAAAATTCTCAATATTGTGTCGCGATTTTGTTTCCTACCTCGTCAACGATAATCAGTGAATCTGAGAATATCGACGCTACATTATTTATGAACATATGGCAACAAATGGCATCGTTACAATCTACACAAAACTAGGACGTCTCGGTTTCGCGAGCGCCGTTAGACGGATCCGCAGAGCTAACTCGTGGCCGAGGCCTACGGGATTTAGAGCTCTTCCACACGAGACACTTTGTGGCCGGACACTAGAATCCAGATTCAAGACACAAAAAGTGTCCTGAAATAATGAACCTTTCACACAAGACACTAGTCGTACACGTGTGTCTGATTCAATTCAACACAAATATTTCTTTAAATATTCATTGGTCATCCAACCATGGAGGTAGAAGAAGCTTTGTTACTTTACTGTTTAATTAAAAGAAAACATAAAAAAAATAAAACATAAAAGACTTCATTGGGTGCATCCTATTGTTGATGCGAGAATAGAAAAGGGTAATTTTAATATCCTATTTCCCAATCTTCTAAAGTACAAGTCAATTTTTTTTAATTTTTTTCGCATGTCCAGTTAATCTTATTTTGAATTACATTACACGAGTCATACTCTTCTTTAAAAACGCGACAAACATCGTTGCAGCTGTCCTGTTTTATAATTGTATTAGCGTAGTGGGAGTGCGATGTATTCCATAGGGGGCTGGGCGACGTTCAATTTCAACTATAAACTTGTCTGTATCGAAACTCATATTTTTTAATTTAATTTTATTTAATTTTTTTGAAAACACTAGGAAACACGCGTGTCCCGTCTGAACGTACTAATTGAAGTGCATGTATCACGAGTGGCACATACACAGACACTGTGTCCGGACACTAGCGGGGAAGAGACACTGCGATTCCGTGTTTTTATAATATGATAAATCCATTTTAAGATTATCCGGTTATTATTAAGATTCATACCAAATTGGCAAATGTAAACTGTACATTCTAGATATTAGTATATACCTAACTCAATGATAAAGTCATACACTCATACTTCCAATGAATTGGCTCCTGTACTTTAATCTAAATCCTTAAGCTAAGACATGTGGTTTGAGACGTTATAATCTAAAGATTTGAACATGCTTTGTTTTCTTATTTATTTATTTTTTATGTTAGCACATAATAAGTTTATTTTGAGCAATAACTACAGTTTTATTACTGTCAGATACTTACAGTAAAATAATGAAAAAAATTTAAAATAAATTCTGCTAAAAGAATGAATGTAACTTATTGTAAAATACACTTCTGTAATAGTTGGTAAAAAAAATATTGGATAGTAACTTTTTTAATTTTCACATGCTTTATACCACATTACCACAGCTTTAACCCATAGTTAAATTTTTGCAGCATTGGAACGTTTGTCGTAGCTTTTTTAGTTCCTCCACGTTCAGGTAAAAAATATAAAAATTTATTGTACACATTTTTGCTTCTAAGCTGATTTGCAAAATATTGTTTTCCTAATATCCCTTTCTTTTATTTTGTTACAGCTAGGTATCTTGCAATTTCAAGTATCATTCCAAGATCATCTCCTTCCAACATACATTACCATTGTGTAGTGGGAAAAAACAATAAGGGTCAAAATAAACGACGACGTTGTGTTCTATGCTCATCTTTAGGTCTCGGACAGAAACGCACTAATGTATTTTGTTCAACTTGTCCTGGACAACCAGCATTATGTCCTAAAACTTGTTTCGTGGCTTATCATGCAATGAAACTTTAAACCATCCATTAATATACATTTAAATATATTTATTGATCTAATATTCTAATTGAATTATTTGTAATCTGTTTAGTTGTATTATTAGTAAACTATTTTATTAAACTTAATTAAAATACATATATGTATAGTATATATGTGTTAGTCTAGTTCACTTTTACCACAATTAATGTAAATGCTATTTAAGATATTATACTGTTATATTTAGTTTAAGTTATATCTATTATATCTAGTTTTATTTGAATGAATGCCTTTTAAGACATATATTAAAAAAAAATATTTAAAATTACTCATCTACTTGAACAATTTTTTGTAATTTATTCAATAAAAATTATTAAATCAATGTATGAAAAAAATGGGCATTATTTACAAACATGGGCATAATAAAATAATATTGTTATTTGCAATTTTCAATGATATTAAATTAAGAAGTTGTGTTTTATTTATACAATGCTTTGTGATACACGCAACATTAATACTTAGATTATATAATTTAATAAATATACTATTGTGTGCTTGTTATTTTAGTATATGTATGGTACAGGAATATATCAACATTATTATTATTTGTTAAAGGTACTGACCTACCCGATCCAATATACTGCCCAAATAAATGTGGTCGTTGCTACAAAGGTCAAAGAAGAAAAGGAAATTTGAACAGACACCTCAACATGGAATGTGGCGTGCCGAGAAAATTCCAATGTCCTTGTTGTTGGAAACGGTTCGCTCAGAAATATGATCTTAAGAAACATGTTGTTTGTGTGCATAAATTATTATAAAAATGAATCAAAAATAATTCTTTAGATTACCTTTTTGATGTCATCATATGTAATTGTAAATGTTAGTTGATACCATGTTTTATTTTAACTATTTTAAGTATGTATTTAGTGTAGAACCAATAATCGGGAAGGCGATTGTATTATTTGTAACATAAATGTAGTGCCCCTTTACAATGTTATATTACCATTAAGATATTCCACTTTTAATTATTTTAATAATTTATAACAACCTCGTACACTAATAAAATAATAGAAGTTTATTATCCAATGTTTATGTATAAATGTAAATATTATCTTACTACAATTTTGGTATACATTACAAATTTTAATCATTTGTTTAAAAATATCTTTCAGTTAATAATATTATATAAACTCCATTTTTTAAATATATCTGTGAAAGCTACCTAATGTAATGTTTGGAAATTGTTGTTAAGTATGTTTACTATATAGTATCTATACTACTGTCAGATAGAGTGTGTACATTCTTAACTATACTTTATAGAATATTCACCAAACTGTGCTATGTACTTCAAATAATAAACATAAAATAAAAAAAAGTTAGAATGGGATAGCTGTTGCTGATGTATATAAGATAATAATGGTTAATAGATTTTACGCTTATAATGATATATTTCATATGAAAACAGAAAAACCTATTTACAATATTTCCCAAATCACAAGAACACAAATATCAAATACAATTTTCACTTATTCCTCCATTACGTTATTTTTTCCGCAGACCCCCTAGCACCTCCTTATGAACCCCTAAGGGTCCGCGAACCCCCGGTTGAGAATAGCTGGTTTATACTAAACACTAGACTTAAGTGACTTAAGTTTATGTAAAAAAAATCACTAAACATAAAATTATTCTTTACAGATTTTCATGCTAGTCAAACATTTATGTGTCCAAAGAAATGCGGTAAATCATATAAGAATAAATACTCGCTAAAGAGATATCTGTTTTATAAATTTGCAGTAGAAAATGTACGCAGAATGCAAATTTAAAGACACATTTAGTGTTAATACATCAAATTATAACTTGAAAAATCATTTGATTTAAATGTATCTGAGTTTAAACTATTATATTAATTATACATATATGTGTATAAAAAAGTGGTATAACATTTAATTCCATTGTAGTTTGTTAACTGTTAGTCTTTTATCAATATGTTTATATTTATCTAAGATGGTTTTTGATATTAGAACTATGTATAGGCCATTATAAATGTTATTAGTTTACTTAGATTATTGTATGTATATTTACATATAATTATGTACCTAAATACCTAATAATAAAACAGTTTAATATAATTTACAACCATTTTTTTACTTAATTGTATTTGTATTTAATTTTATTGAACAATTTTTTTAATTTTAATTTATAACTTTGTAAATCAATGGGAAAATAAAGCTTTTTATTTATTTTTCTTTTATTGCACTTTTATAATTTAATGAATTTGTATTGCTTTAAATAATTTATAAATTGATTGAAACTCTTATTGCAGACTGCCATCAAACTATGAAAACTTGTTACTTCTGTCCAAACAAATGTAGCAAAAGTTATAAACATGTCTTCACTTTATACTGACATGTGAGATATAGAGGTGGACAAAAAACATTGATGTTTTTGTTAAATACATGGACGTTTTACCATCGATGTTTAGTCTCCGATGTATCGAAGAAAACCTCGAGGTTTTATTTCGATGTCTTATGGATGTTAGTATTTTTAGATTTTAATTGAAACTATGAATTTATTGGTTTTATCATGCTGCATGTTGTTTTATATTTTTTTTTGTGTCTGTGTACACAATTTTGACCAGAAGTTCTCCGATGTTTACTTTTTCTGATGTGGAAATTCATCTAGTTGGTATTTTTGAGGGGTATTTTAAGAATTTGTTACAAAAGAACAAGAATGTTATAAGCATTTTATAGACATTTATTAATTTTCCAAACATGATTTTGCCGTCATAACCTGTATGGGATAATCTAGAATTTTAGAAGATTTTACTCTGGCCTTTCGGGGATTAAGCATTCAATGCTTTATCGATATACTGAAAAATAAACAAAAAGAAATTGTTTAACATCTAAATATTTAAATAAATTATTATAATTATTATTTTTATTATTATTAAATATTTATTTACTGTTCAATTCATTTGTATTAATTAAATTACAATTTATTATACATATGCCTTTAAATTATGAATTAAATTGTTTTATTATTTAGTATTTACTATAAAGGTTATAAATAAACTATAAAAAAGGCTGATAAATTATGTTAAAACATCAATGTTTCCCTTGAAAATCCGGTATATCAACACTATCTATGGTTAAAATGTGGATGAATCGAAACATTGATGTTCAAATATTTTTGCTCATCTCTAGTGAGATATGAATGAAGAGATATGCGACGAATCTTTTGTCCGTGTTGCTGAAAAAAATTTAGACAAAAAACCACTATGCTATCACATGCAGCTACCTTTAAAAAATATCTTGCCAAATACAAAATATTAAACTTAAATAATAAAATATAATAAAAAAATTAATTTTATATTGAAAAATATAAATATAATATAATGCCGAGAGTATTTAAAGTGTTATGTAAATATTAATTAATTAATATTAATTAAATATTAACCTATATACATGAGTTAAATCAATGTTAACAAGGTTACATTATATGTCATTTTACTAAATAACTTGTTATTTTTAAAATTTTTAATCATAAATCATAAAAAAGTAACTGATTCTAAGGCACTACCAGTTTTTAGATGTATAATTAACGTAATGTCAAAAAAATTTTGATAATAATGACATTACTACTTTGCCCTAGTGATCCTATACGTATTATATTATTATTAAGCATTTTTTATTAGTTATTAGTCATTATGTAAGACCCAACTTGACCTACGTGACTGCTTTGAGTTTGGTCAATAAATTCCAGAACGAGCTGACCAACGGCTCCTACAATCGCGGACCAACAAATGCAGTTGTACAGCTCCAGCGAGTATTTAGTCAGATCATATTTTCATTATTGTTTAATGTTTAACTACAGAACATAATTTCATTATTATTTAATAATTTACTATAAGGTAGTATAAGAGTTAATAAATAGCACTTCAGTGGACAAACCGGTCTTTTTTTTTTTATAAAAATAACCAGAGGATCAAAATATACAATTGTACATACATAATTTGGTGGCGTATAGTTATTGATGGAACCTACGGATTCGTGACTGTACGCTTACAGAGATCCTACAAAACCATTCTAAAGAGCATCTCTGTAGTATAATGTAAATCCGAGTTCAGAGTTATAACTACTATAATTTACGTCTTTATAGAAAAACTACATACTGTTATACGTCTAACACTAGTTTCTACAGATGCTGTTTTACAATCGTCGTGGATACGCACTACACATGTGACAATGCGATCATAACTTTTAAGTCATAGTCTTATCATGTCCGTCGGGAGCCACACGGCCAACAGTCGCGGCATAGACAAGAATGCGTCGCGGTAGCCGCTACTGTTTGTATTGCACATTCGCATAAACGATGTATTATTAGATATGTCATGTACTTTGACAAGAACGATTGCTTACTTATTTTGCTATTAACCGCACTTAATTATTAATTCATTCTTTAATTCATTTGTTTCGCTATAATTTAAACTGAATGAATTAAATCTTGTTTACATGTGTTGTATATCTGATTATTATTATTATTTGTTGTCTTCATGTTGTACTACACTTATTTCTATTAATGTGTACTATATACATTATACAATTTAATAGGTAATATTCGTATGTATATCGGTGTATGTAAATACAGTTGCTACGCATAGATATACTTTTTGTTTACAAAATAATATTTTCCTAACATAATCAACAAAATCCATACTGTAATTACAATACCTAATTATTGATGTAGTATTTTTATTTTGTTTTCAGTTAATCAAAAAATGTATACTTGTCCAAACAAAATGTGCCTCCGTACATATAAATTGAAAACAAGCTTGAACAACCATGTAAAGTTTGAATGTGGAGGGCAAAAAAAATTCAACTGTGGTATATGTTTGAAGAAATTTTCACAAAAAGTTACATTAAAAAATCATTTAGCTATAATACATAAATATATTGGGAGTGAGCAATTTTAAAAATGCTTGAATTTATATTTATTTTTTTTATGTTCAAGTAACTAGTTACCATAAAACCAATATTTTCTATACATTTTCTTTTTCATGCCAACTTAAGAGCAATGATGTAGTTGAGGGTATGCGCCGTATACGTACTTCCTGTATTTCTGAAAGATCGCATACCGAATATAGAAAATTAGGACCGCGAGTATGCGCTAAATAATGAGGGTATACCTACTATATTGATATCAACAATCTTCAAATGGAAAAAAATTAATAGAAAATAAACTATAAAGTGTTTATAAGGTGCTTTATATGTAATTGTATTTAGTATATTTGTCTTTGAAAATAGTTAGATTATATTATAAGTTATTTACTTTTTAAGCCACATGTTCTTTGTTAATATCCTAAGACTAGCTTACAAAATACTGTGTTAACTTAAATATTTTTCTAAATGCGTGTATTCAGAAGGTACTGGGGGGGATTGTTACCTATGTTTTTTTTAGCACACCCACAAATTATTTTCTGACTACAGCACTGCTTAAGAGTGTCCTGTGGCTATATAAACTTTGTTTTTTTCAAATGAGATCACCATATTTATTCAGTTAATTTTCCGGAATTTCTGATGTAACATAGTAAAATTTAGATCCATACTTTCGGAAATTTTTCAAATAAATTCAAAATTGCGTATGAAAAGTGTATTTAAAATATGTGTAATCTCGAATCAGTATGTAGCAATTACGTGCAATTACAAATTATATCATAAAATTAGTTATTATAATACTATTTTCCATAATAATTAAATTAGAATAATTTCAAAGTTACTCATTCGAATTTAGATTTTCATTCATCAAAATTCACAGAAAAATTACTTCAATAATATACCACAATAAAAAAAGGGCGTTTCTCTTTGAAAAAGTTTGTATTGCTTCAGGACATCCTTAGGGTGGCATGAAAAAAAAGTTATTGAAAACAAAGCTTTTGTGGGAACATGAACATTAAAGAATAAAAATTCACTCTGTGCATATAATTTACATGAAGATATTTAATAGTCCTATGCCATACTAATTAACAAAAAGTGTTTTTTCCTATAGTCTATGTTGTGATATATGCAGTGTTCGTCTTTTATCTTAAGTTATTTGTAATTTTATTTATAGATATAGTGTACCTATCAAAATATGTTATAAGTTATAACATATAATTTTCTTAAGTCTATCATAACTTAATATATTTTCTAACGTTTACATGTATGATTATAATAATTTATTGTTACACATTAATAATATTTCAATACTATATAACTCTTATACGTTTTTATAATTATTGTATTATCATTTATATTTTATCATTGTTATGCCACACTATCTTTCCATTTTATATTTTTAAAATTCACAGAATGAGTATCTATTATCTATCCTAATACTTTTTAATATTTTTTTAGGCAGTAAAACGGTAGTAAAGAAATACATATATGATATATACATGTCCAAACATAAATTGTAAACGGACCTACTACAAGTCTCAAGGTAGTTGCTTTTGTCCAAAGTTACGCCAAGATACTAGACGGATGGCTTCCAAGGCATTGGTACGTTGTTAAAGTTGAGCGAGGATGGAGTACGATTACGACGTAGACTGAACATAATGCTTGCGCTTTTTGAGGGATTTATTGATATTTTCCAGTTTTTGCACCAAAATGATAAAATATTTAAGTGATTTTGTAGGTTCACTGTTATAGCTTCAATATTGCGGGATTCAGTGTATATCGTTGTTAGTGCGTGTTAGTGCGTGGCGTTTGAGGTATGTCAGATATTGAGATATGTAAACGTTAAATTATGTAGGGCCAAGTCAGGCGCGGCTCAAGTAATTTTACACACCTAGGCAAACTTAAGTTTTGCCGCCCCTTATACATGTAAAGAGTGTATCAAATATTTTTTCACATTAACATTACTAAAATATATTTAATTCTGAGTTCATTATACTATTTGTATAAAGTTAACAATTGGTTAAATTGATATATTTATAGACAAGTAAATCCCTACTAATTTAAATAAAACAAAACAATTTAAAAATAGTTGTTTTATAATATAAAAGTTAGTAAAAATATAATATTAATGTATTAGATTAGAACTTGACTTTTCTTGCTTTTGCGTTAGCGAAATATGATACAACTTCTTCCATGTCCATATTATAGGCTTATTCTTTCTCGATTAAATAATGGCCAATGTTCTTCTGAATTCTGATGAAAGTCGGCAGGCAAATGAAAATAAAATTAACTTATCTGTAAACGTTAGTCAGTATTTGGTACCTATTTTTACTCAATAATATTCGTCAACAGTGCGTTTTGTGAAAGAGTTAAAATTGAAAACAACAAAACACGATATCGGGGCCAGACAAAACTGATTCACAGAACCGATTAAAAACCGTCAAGAGAACACTGCAACTTGCTACGGTCGACGGTCGACCAAAAGCGTAAACACACGTTTATATTTGTCCGATCATAGTATCATACTGACCAAATTTTAAATTTTTTTATTGATTTTTATTTTTCACTACACACGATTTAATATAAGTAGGTACTAGGAATCTTTTTAAAAATTATCTAGTATACATAAATGTTAAATGCCGCCTCTGAAAAATGCCGCCCTAGGCGTGGGCCTGTACCCCCTACCCCTTGAGCCGGGCCTGGGCCAATATTGATCCTTGAGGCACACCGGCTGTTATGGGTTCATAAGCAGAATAGTTATCGTTTATTTTTACAGAGAACTGTCTGTTGGAAAGAAACTCGCTAATTAAATCAAATATGTAATTTGTTGTAGAAATAGTTTTGAGTTTGTACAGCAATCCTTGATGCCATACCTTATCAAAAGCTTTGGATATGTCAATCAACACGGCACCTGAATGGCAGTTTTTCGAATGAGTTGCTTATATGTTAAGCGTAAAAGTTGTTGGGTAGTTGAGTGGTGTGTTCTAGAACCAAATTGAAATTTTAGAATTGTTTCAGAGCAGTCTAGGTGTGTGAACAGTCTAGGTGTGTGAACAGTCTAGAGTGAATGACTTTTTCAAACATTTTTGATAAAGATGTTAACAGACTGATTGGTCTGTAACTTTCCGGGTTTGTTTTGTCTTTCCCGGGTTTTTTTTAATGAGAATAACAATTGCTTTTTTCCAGTTCTGCGGAAAACAACCAAGACGAAGTAGATCGTGGAAAAGAGTCATATAAATAATTGCTTTGTTTCGTAGTTTTTTAAGTAAAAGATTTGTGATACGATCGTGACCAGGAGATTCTTTAGTAGGTAGTCTTTTGAGGATTATTTTTATTTCGTTGGGGGTGACATAATTTAATGATTTTTGTACCAAGTAGTTAGGTGTTTTTAAAACCCGTTCGATCCTGAGATCGTTTGAGTTGTTTGCAATTTGGTTAAGAGTAAAAGAGTTCCGCAGGTTTTCTGAAAAAACTTTACATTTTTCTTCGTCAGATATAACAAGCCGTGATGAGGTACAAAGTGGGGGGAATAATGTTTGTTTCTTGATTAAGTAATCTATTAGTGACCTTCCATAAGGTAGAGTCTATGACAAATACAGAATATTTGACAAAAATTTGTTGTAAGAATTTATACAAAAAAGTTGCGGTGCGGATTGCACTTCTTTGGTTAGTTTGTTTAATATTTTTTTATCTATGGAATTTCTGTTATTTTGCCATGTACGTCTGGCGTTATGTTTTTGTTGAATTAATGATAATATAGACTGTGGTAGGGTGCAGCGACTATTCGAGTTAGGTGGTGCGGTGGTTGAGCACTCACGTGTGGCGCCTGTAATAATTTCAGTGAATTGTTCGGCCAACTCTTCTGCTATTTGATTTGTAGCTATATTTTTGGGTATTTTTAGATTTTTGTTAATGTAGTCCGAATAAATGTTCCAATTAGGTTTACCTCTTATTATTGAATTATTTGAATGATGAAATTGCAATGGAGAGTTTATATTTATTTTGACTGGATCGTGGTCCGAATCTAATTCTGGGAGAGGTTTCTGTGTAATATTGTATGGGGCTGATTTAATTAATAAAATATCTAGTATATTTGGTAGTCTGTTATTATCATATTGAAGATAAGTAGGTTTGCTAGATGCAGATATTGTGCACGCGGAACGAATATGTATTTTTGGAGCGGGTTTCCATTCGGATTTACGACACGACATCCCAAATTCGTATGTTCCGAATATTGACTCTTCTGTTATCGAGATTGAGAGATTTCTAATAATTATGGATAGTTGTTTGTCCAAAGGTAATTGATAAGTGTGGTATTGTATTTCTGAGCCATCGAATTTTTTAGTGATGGATCTATAATCGTCGATCGATTTTCGTAGTTTAATTTTAATGCGTTTTTGGTGTGGTTAATGGTGTGGTAAACTTGTCAGTGATAATTGTGGATAATGATTTATGGAAAATTTTAAAGTCTGTTATATTGTGTACGTATATCGGCGGTATTTTTTGACTAACCTCATATTGTTGATTATCCTCACCCTCGCTAGAGGTGGTGAGGTCCATGTCAGTGTTGTCATTTGCATTAGATATAGAAGAATAGCGATTTTTGGCTGTAACGCGTGGTGAAATTAAAGAATTACTTGGGCGCCCAATTCTCTTTTTTTTCAAGTTTCTGATGGAAGATGTTTGGGTCCCAGAGGACCCAGCCCCATTTCCAGGGGGCATGCGGATGTTGTCAATTGTGTTTTGTGGCGTAATTATGTGACCCAATTCATCTGCAAAAATTGCTCTTACGCGTTTAAACAAAAACAACATCTGAGGACTCACTTGATGAGCTGTGAAAACAGCCACCCAAGTTCTGTTGTCATACATGCAACAAGCTCTATAGACATAAACAGGACCTGAAATTGCATACAGCACACGTACATGGAATCATGAATGAGCAGTGTCGCCTGAGTTTTAATTTGAAGTTGTAAACTATTAATTTTTGCTACTCCGTAATATGTCAATAACAATATAATGTACTTAAAATATAAAAATTATAAAATTTTGCTACTTGTATTTAACTAAAATAAAGAGCTTTCCAGAAAATCTGCCAAAGGACGGCAACAATAACATTTAAACATCAATCTTCCTACCCTGCCACCGTGATATCTTTTTTTATATTTGTATGACTAATTGTAGTTAAAATAAGTATAATACAGTACTTATTCGATATCAGTTGCTGTGAACCAATTATCCTATACCCACTAAACACATAACAATAACATTATTATATAATATAATACATACTTAATACAAATTGCTTATTAATTTACAGATTACTCGAGCAGCCAAAACATCTGGCTGTGTCCACATGGATGCGGCCGCAGCTATAAGATTATGAGATCGCTATCCAGACATTTAAAGTTTGAGTGTGGATTACAACCACAATTTATCTGTAAAAATTGCTTTTGCGCATTCAAACGAAAAGAAACCCTTAAGACTTAAGACTTGATGAGTTGTGAAAACCAGCCACCCAAGTTCTGTTGTCCTACATGCAACAAGCTCTATAGACATAAACAGGACCTGAAATTGCATACAGTACACGTACATGGAATCATGAATGAACATTGTCGCCTGAGTTTTAATTTGAAGTTGTAAACTATTAATTTTTTCTACACCATAATATGTCAATAACAATATAATGTACTTTAATTATACAAATAATAAAATGTTGCGGTTTTTATATAACTAAAATAAAGAGCTTTCCAGAAAATAACTTGTAACTATTAATTATTGCTACACCATAATAAGTCAATAACAATATAATGTACTTAAATTATAAAAATAATAAAATTTTGCTACTTGTATTTAACTAAAATAAAGAGCTTTCCAGAAAATCTGCCAAAGGACGGCAACAGGAACATTTAAACATCAATCTTCCTACCCAGCCACCGTGTTATCTTTTTTTATATTTGTATGACTAATTGTAGTTAAAATAAGTATAAATACAGTACTTATTCGATAACAGATGCTGTGAACCAATTATCCTATACCCACTAAACACATAACAATAACATTATTATATAATATAATACATACTTAATACAAATTGCTTATTAATTTACAGATTACTCGAACAGCCAAAACATCTGGCTGTGTCCACATGGATGCGGCCGCAGCTATAAGATTATGAGATCGCTATCCAGACATTTAAAGTTTGAGTGTGGATTACAACCACAATTTATCTGTAAAAATTGCTTTTGCGCATTCAAACGAAAAGAAACCCTTAAGACTTAAGACTTGATGAGTTGTGAAAACCAGCCACCCAAGTTCTGTTGTCCTACATGCAACAAGCTCTATAGACATAAACAGGACCTGAAATTGCATACAGTACACGTACATGGAATCATGAATGAACATTGTCGCCTGAGTTTTAATTTGAAGTTGTAAACTATTAATTTTTTCTACACCATAATATGTCAATAACAATATAATGTACTTTAATTATACAAATAATAAAATGTTGCGGTTTTTATATAACTAAAATAAAGAGCTTTCCAGAAAATAACTTGTAACTATTAATTATTGCTACACCATAATAAGTCAATAACAATATAATGTACTTAAATTATAAAAATAATAAAATTTTGCTACTTGTATTTAACTAAAATAAAGAGCTTTCCAGAAAATCTGCCAAAGGACGGCAACAGGAACATTTAAACATCAATCTTCCTACCCAGCCACCGTGTTATCTTTTTTTATATTTGTATGACTAATTGTAGTTAAAATAAGTATAAATACAGTACTTATTCGATAACAGATGCTGTGAACCAATTATCCTATACCCACTAAACACATAACAATAACATTATTATATAATATAATACATACTTAATACAAATTGCTTATTAATTTACAGATTACTCGAACAGCCAAAACATCTGGCTGTGTCCACATGGATGCGGCCGCAGCTATAAGATTATGAGATCGCTATCCAGACATTTAAAGTTTGAGTGTGGATTACAACCACAATTTATCTGTAAAAATTGCTTTTGCGCATTCAAACGAAAAGAAACCCTTAAGACTCACTTGATGAGTTGTGAAAACCAGCCACCCAAATTCTGTTGTCCGACATGCAACAAGCTCTTTAGGCAGAAAACTGTGCTTAAATTGCATTCAGTTCGCGTACATGGAATCATTATGTAGCTGTGTCGCCCGAGTTGTAATTTAAGATATGCAACAAGTACTTCAGAATGAAAAATAATCTGAAAATACACTTAAGAAACTCACAGAAAATCTTAATATAGCAGTGTCGTCTGTGTATTCATTTTACATTCAAACATTTGACTATTGGTATACAATACACATATGTTTATTTGTTTATTTATTTATTTATTTGTTAACGCCTAACGGCTTTTTGAAAATACAATAATAATAATAATAATAATAGCAGTAGTAGTAGGAATAATAATAAAAATAATAAAAATAAAAATAAAAGTCCATAAAAATGTCTCTGTACAATCTAGGGGTTACAATTGTATTGACGCATAAGTCTGATTAAAGGTGCATTCCTAGCAAAATTTGAGGTACTTATGGGTAGATAAAATTGGCTCTGAAACCTAGTGTTGGAGGGTATAAGTATATCGAGTCGCTCGAGTAATCGGGGGGCATCAATATCACCACCTAATAATTTAACAATAAAATTGTTACCGAATTTTAATTGTCTATGGTCTAAAGACTCAAGCTTGAGAATTTGATTAATTGAACCATAATCGTGGGCAGGGTGTACTATATTTAGGGTATAACCGGCGTAACTTAGGAATCTATTTTGAACCTTATTAAGCCGGCGTTTGTCAACTGCTGTGTAAGGTGCCCAGACCAATGTTCCGTATTCAATAGTGGATCTAACAAGAGAGCTATAGAGAGCCACTAAACAATCGCGAGATTTGAAATTTGAAGTATTACGACGAATAAATCCTAAAACACGCAGGGCTTTGCCAATTACATAGTCAATATGTGATCGAGAGTCTAGCGAAGGGACAAAAACAAAACCTAAGTCGTTTAACTGAAAGACAAGTTTTAACTGAACTCTATTAAGGCAGTAATTGTGATTTATCATTTCGCGAGTTCGGTAAAATGACATGACTTTACATTTATCAACGTTAACAGTTAATTCGACTGTATTACACCAGTTAACAAATTTATCCAACACTTTTTGGAGAGTAAGACAATCTTCTCTCTTAGAAATTGTATAAAATATTTTAGCGTCATCAGCAAAAAGTATTATACGGCACGGAGAGGCAATAGAAAAAATCCCATTTATAAAAATGTTAAACAATAAAGGACCTAAATGACAACCTTGGGGTACCCCACTAGGAGTAGGAAAGATTTTAGACGAGTTACCAAATAATTGGACAAACTGACTTCTTCCAATTAAGTACGATGAAATCCAAGACAATAAAGGTTCACCAACTCCTAAACGGTCTAAAATATAAACTAAAGTCTTATGATTAATAGAGTCAAAAGCCTTGCTAAAATCAGTATAAATTACATCAACTTGTAATTTAGATTCTAACGCTTCATGAACGTAGGACATAAAACCAAGAGAACTGGTGACAGTGGGGCGTTTAGGGAAAAATCCATGTTGATCGACTGATAAGATAGATAAGAACTTCTGCTGGATATGTTTTAAGACAATTGACTCAAACATTTTACCTATCAAGGGCAAGCATGAAATGGGTCGATAGTTTTTGACATCTGTTGGATTACCATGTTTCAAAATGGGGGTAACTCTACTAATTTTCCAAGAAGATGGGAAAACTCCCTCACTGAGGGACTTATTGTATATAAGGGAGATAGGTACACAAAGTATATCACGACAACGGTATAAAAACAAAGGAGAAATCCCATCTGGACCCAGACCACGTGTATTTGATAACAAATCTAAAGCCTCGAGTGTTTCATTACAAGATATAGAAAGAGAAGAGGGAAGAAAAGAAAAATTAGGTAAGTTAATTTCATCAAGATGATCCATTGAGGGTGTGAAATGATTATTATAAACGGACGAGAAAAAAGATGAGAAAAGATCAGGAACTTGAGTACCAGAGGCTTTGTCAGTACCAAGGAAAACCTCATCAGGAATTTTATTCTCACCTTGGCGTTCACGAACAAAGGACCAAAACATACGTGGATTGCTACGTAGGCGTTCTTGAGTAATATTTAAATAATTATTATATAGAGACTTAGATTCGGCCTTACATTGGGCACGCAGGAGAGAAAAATTCTGGTAAGAGATAACATTTCCATTAGATTTGTATAGTTTATGAGCATATTTCTTTTTAGCTAGTAGCTTTTTTAATTTGGTAGACACCCAAGAAGGGAAGGTTGACTCGCGAAATGTCTTCATAGGTATAAATTTATGAATGATAGATATAAGGTTTGTTTGTAAAAAATCAGCAGCTTCATTAGTTGACAACAAACAGAGATTATCAGACCAGTTAATAGAATTGAGTGCTTCATGAATCAAGTCATAATTAGCATTAATATAGTCATAATATTTATGTTTGGTATCAAGCGAGGGAATAGTAAATTGGTTGAGGCAGGATATTGAGAGTGCTGGGTGGTAAGAATCACAGGGTAAAAAATAATCGAGGGCTTTATCAACATGAACATTACTAGCATTAGTAAATAACAAATCAAGAGGAGAACCATTAACATTGCGTATTTCATTAATCTGATTAAAATTAATTAGAGAATACTGATCACCTATTAAGCGGACTTTGTCAGATATAGATCCATAATATTCCAGTCTAGAGAAAGTATTTATCCATTTAACATTTGGAAGGTTAAAATCACCAAGTATATTACCAAAGTTAAAATTGTTTGAACGCCAAATCCGATCTAATGAAGCTGCATGATTTTCGTAAATAGAAATATCTGAACCAGGAGGCAAGTATACACAACCAATAAGCGCTACGATTCCTCCATATAAGGTAACCTGTACAAAAATTTGCTAACAGTATAAGAAGGGGATTTAATTAAAATGGGTTTAAGCTCGTTCTTTACTGCAATTAAAGTTCCCCCACCCCGTGTGCATTTACTAGTATACGAATTCCGTTAATTATTTGTTAATTATTTGTTGCTATTATAATACATATAGTGCTCATAATAAATTATTGTTTTTTTTTCTACTCTTGGTACCAGATATTACTCATTTGAACATCAGTGTATAATGTTTGTTTAACATGTTTAATGTTGATGATACTGAGATGGAATATTATTTAACGGCTACTGTGTCACTACAAGTTATGTGTTCAAGAGTTCTTATCACATGAATTTCCTACAACGAATAACTTTATAAACTTACTTCAATGCAAACCTCGGTAACACCAAAATACAGCCACCAAACATAATCTTTTATCTCTATGTATTGTTGTGTATGCTTATACTTTCCATATATGTACCTTTATTCTCGTATACTGGTATACTAAATACCAATTCCTTATTAATTTACAGATTACTCGAGCAGCCAAAACATCTGGCTGTGTCCACATGGATGCGGCCGCAGCTATAAGATTATGAGATCGCTATCCAGACATTTAAAGTTTGAATGCGGAGTACAGCCCCAATTCATCTGCAAAAATTGCTCTTACGCGTTTAAACAAAAACAACATCTGAGGACTCACCTGATGAGCTGTGAAAACCAGCCACCCGAGTTCTGTTGTCCGACATGCAACAAGTTCTTCAGACTCAAAGGCCACCTGAAATCGCACTTACTATTGGTACATCATATCTGTATGTAGCAATATTGTTCGTGTTTAAATTTGTGCCAAAATGTTTTAGCTTCAATTAACGTTTTAACGTCAATAAAGATGTTATGATGCTGAACGTATATGAACATATACTGGAATTATAAAAATAATGATAATAGGTGATTCGTTATTAACTGAAATAAAGAGCTTCCCAAAAAATATTACATTCTATATATCTTTTGTATTCATTATGAATTATTGTGAGCACTTATTCTTATAATATATAACAGGTACAACCTTTATAGTCATACGAATTGCTTTTCCATATTATATAGGTTTACTCGAGCAGCCTTAACATCTGGTTATGCCCGCATGAACCCGCATAAACTGTGATAACCAAACATTTGAAGTTCGAATGCCGAGTGCAGCCCCAATTTATCTGAACAAATTAACAACGTATTCAAACGTAAGCATCACCTGAATGATCACTTTATAGGTGAATTTTGTTCAAGCTTTTAGCTCTTTTTGTATATTTGAAAAGATAATAAAATTATTTCATGTATTAGGGTGGCGACACACTATCGCGGTTTCTTTCGTGAGTACCATCACATGTGTACTTATGGAACGTGACACATTTTCCACCGCGTTCTACTGCTTGCCGCCGCACAGCGCCGTTGCGTGTCGCGGTTTGACGGCAGCGACGCTCGAACTATTTTTGACCGCGCAAAATTAAAACCCATGGTTTGCAATCACATGCATCACACTACAGCGGTAGCAACGCGCGTTTTCGACACTGAACTTTTTATTGTGGAAGTCGAGAAAGAAGAGTGCCTATGGAAAATGAATTCCAAAGAGTATTTTAAATACCCAAAAGATTCTGCGATTGATATTACTTGCAAATAACGCATATAGCAATTATTGTAATCCATCCTACACATCATTTTTATACATTTAAATAACAGTATTCATATAGATAATATTAAATAATTTAATGTACTTGAAATTGAATAGTCTTTTAAATTTATTAGTTAAGAGGACGCCACACCGAAAGTGAAACGTATACAACGACCGAGAGAACGCGCTGTTAGGTGTTTTCGCGATGCGCAAGCACGCGCGCACGTTCGATGACACGCCTATTAAGCCTCGTTCACACGGTGACACTAATGTCATGGCAAGTTGTCAAGTTGCACGACACTGTTAACAATTTGATGCCCTAGTGCCAAGTGCCATGCGCTGTTCACATGTAGCAAATAAAAATGGTGACACTAAAATAGTGGTTGTGATAAATAGTAGTTGTATTTACTATCTTACCACTTTACATACCTCCTATTATCAGTTATCAATCTAATTGTTTGGTTTTTTTCAAAGTTTGTTTTTGTTGTTTGAAACTAAAAAATTGTTTTAAATTGAAATGGCCAATAATTACGTGTTAAACGCAGCTGTGGACGTTTTCGAACAAATTATTATTTATGAATTGGAAAAAAAATCAAAAAAAAGAGAATGGGTTAAAAAGTGGGTAATGCAAAGGAATGCTTTAGGTGCATCAGAAACACTATTAAAGGAGTTGCAGATGGAAGATCCCAGGTCATTTTGTAACTTTCTTTGGATATAATATTCACTGATAACGTGACTCGGTGTCACGGTGTAATATCAAAAAATTTTGATATGTGGCACTAGTTCCGCGATGTCGTGGCACTGAGACATTACATTGTTCACACGGCGACATTAACGCGACACTAAATGTCGGGACACTAAATGTCACGCTGTAGTGTCACCGTGTGAACAAGGCTTTATTCGTAGTCGGCGACCGCGTACCGGTCCGTCGAGCGCGCTAGTTCGGGAGCTCAAATTATTATTTCATGAACCTTCGTCGTATACCGTGTGGTATATGAAATGCATACACGTGCATACGTGCATAGTACACATAGTACTCTATGATACTACTCTTGATATAAGAGTAAACGTTCATTATCCAACCATTTGAGGTTTGAATGCGGAGTACAGCCCCAATTCATCTGCAAAAATTGCTCTTACGCGTTTAAACAAAAACAACATCTGAAGACTCACCTGATGAGCTGTGAAAACCAGCCACCTAAATTCTGTTGTCCTACATGCAACAAGCTCTTTAGACATAAAAAGGACCTAAAAATGCATTCAGCACGCGTTCATGGAATCATAATGTAGCAGTATCGCCCTAGTTTTAATTTAACGTTGTATTATATTGGTACATTATTCTTCAATAATCATGTCACTTACATAAATGATAAAAATAATGATATTTTGAGACTCCTATATATTTAATATAAATAATAGTAATAATTTGTACCCAGATGCAATATTATTCAATAGCTACTGTGTCACCATATGTGGTGTGCTCAAGAGTTAGTATCATAAATTTCCTAGTACATATAAGCTATAAAACTTATTAATACGCAAACCTCGTTAACCCTAACATATAGTCACCCCACATAATGCTATATGTACCTTTATTGCTGTATACTAAATACCAATTGCTTTTCTATAGGTTACTCTAGCATCCAAAAAATTTGGCTGTGTCCACATAGATGCGGCCGAAGCTATAAGTATAAGAAATCTCTGTCTATACATTTGAGGTTCGAATGCGGAATACAGCCCCAATTCATCTGCAAAAATTGCTCTCGGGCGTTCCAACTTAAAGGTAACCTGAAGACTCACTTGATGAGCTGTAATAACGTACCACCAGAGTTCCAGTGCCATTTATGCAGCAAGTTTTTCAGAAAAAAATCGAATCTGAAAACACATTTAGTAATGGTTCATAAATTTATTGTGTAGCAGTATCGTCCATCTTTTAATTCTACATTGTAAACTTGTATGTTTTATGAACTTCACATCACGTCAATAATAAACGTTGTTTTCTTGATATTTTAATTACCTCCCTTAAACATAATAATTGTAGAAAGAAGTTTATTCATTCGGCTGGTCATGATTAGAAAGACGCGTTGTATCATTCTCAGAACTGAATCGATATCAGTTACAGTGGCCCTATTATGCTTATACTCACTAAACAAATAACAATAACATCAATAACTATATGGTATAATACATTGTACTTTTGTTATGTCCGTTCCTATATGTACAGTTGTAAGCACATACCTATTCTACTAATATCTTCATATACAGTCTTATACTTAATACCAATTGCTTATTATCAGGGAACGGACTTTATTGTAATAAAAAAATCAAAATATGTACATAAATATGTAAAAAAAAAATTAAAAATATGTATATCGAAGAAATGTATTAGTAGGTACTGGAAATTACAAAAAAAAATATTTTATAAATAAAAGTATTACAAACGATGTAGGTATATAAAACTATTATTCCGGATAAATTTAAATGTCTCGTTAGGAAACTTTTAAATTAAAAGTCGCTTTTGTTTTCGATTTCACAACTTTTGGCAATTTAAAATTATAAACTGGACGTCGACTAGTACACGAGATTACGTTTTTTATTGCATAGAAACTACGAATGCTACTAAAGACGATTGTCGACAATGTATGTACCACTTCCTTATTTTATATTTATATCGTCAGGCATTAACAAGAGGTACTGAACTGGTACGTAAATGCCATTTAGATAACGATAATATTTGGTGGTCAACAAAAATTACTAATCTTGTTAATTTAGACAAAACAGATAATGTTAAAAGTAGTCAAAAATTGAAAATCACTAAAATAAGTACTAAAATATGTACTTATTTACCAAATATGTAAAAATATGTATTTATACCAAAATATGTAAAAATATGTAAAATAAAATTGGGCTTATTATAATAAGAATGATCTGAATCGTGCACATTTTTTATCAGATTAAAAATATCTCATTCCAATAAAAATATGTATTTACAATAAAATCCGTTCCCTACTTATTATATTACAGGTTACTCGAGCAGTCAGTATATTTGGTGGTGTCCCCAAAATTGTTGCCGCAGCTAAATGAATAAATGTTCATTATCCAAGCATTTGAGGTTCGAATGCGGAGTACAGTCCCAATTCATCTGTAAAAATTTCTCTCGGGCTTTCCAACTTAAAGGTAACCTGAAGACTCACTTGATGAGCTGTAATAACGTACCACCAGAGTTCAAGTGCCAGATATGCGGCAAGTGTTTCAGACACAAAAAGATGCCGAAATCACATTTAGCGATGATTCATAAAGTTATTATGTAGCATTATCTTCCATATATTAATTCTAGGTTATAAACTTGTATCTTTGAGTACCTAAACATCAATATAGACATCTTATTCTTGAATAATTTATTTGCCTCCTCTTAAGTTAATATTCATAGAAAAAAGTGTATTCATTTAGCTGGTAATAATTGGAAAGACGCTTTGCAGGACTAATTGTAGTTTATAACTCAGTGCTTATTTGATATCAGGTGCAGTGGCCCAATTAAGCTTATACTTACTAAACAAACTACAATAACATCAATAATTATATTTTCTTTAAATCTTGTGTTTTTGATCCTGACTGTTCAACCTTCTGAAAAACAGGTAACGGAGCGGTCTTTAAGTTCCTATTTGTACTGTTGTCGGTACCTACCTATTCTCCTAATATCTTCATATACAGTCTTTTTCTTCATACTAATTGCTTCTTAACTTGCAGGTTACATGAGCTGTGATGACTTACCGCCAGAGTTCCAGTGCCATTTATGCAGCAATATATACTATACACCTATTGCTTATGTATTGGTTACTCGAGCAGCCAAAACATCTGGCTGAGTCCATATAGATGCGGCCGTAGTTATAAGATGAAGAATTAGTTATCCAGACATTTGAAGTTTTAATGCGGATTACAACCCCAATTCGTCTGCAACAATTGCTCTTGTGCATTCAAACATAAAGGTAACCTGTAGACTCACTTGTTGAGTTGCAAAAAACAGTCACCCAAGTTCTGTTGTCGGACATGCAACAAGCTCTTCAGACGGAAAATGGTGCTTAAATTGTATTTAGCACGCGTACATGGAATCATAATAAGGCAGTGACTACCTAGTTTTAATAATACATTGTAAACTATTAACATTTGTTACTCCACACGTCAAGAATAATGTCATGTTCTTAAATATAAAAATAATAAAATGTTGCCACTCGTATATAACTAAAATAAAGAGCGTTCCAGAAATTCGGCAATATATCCAGAATATCTGCCACATTAACACCTCAATATCAATCTTCCTACCCTGCATCCCTGTTAACTTTTTTTATTATAGCATGCCCAATTGTAGTATATAATTATAGTACTTATTCGATATAAGTTAGTCAATTAAGCTTATACTCATTAAATAAATAACAATAATATTAATAACTGTACAGTATAATACTTCTTAACAATATCTTATTGAATTATAGGTTACTCGAGCGGCCAAAATATATGGTTGTGTCCTCAAGGATGCGGCCGCAGCTATAAGAGTAAACGTTCATTATCCAACCATTTGAGGTTTGAATGCGGAGTACAGCCCCAATTCATCTGCAAAAATTGCTCTTACGCGTTTAAACAAAAACAACATCTGAAGACTCACCTGATGAGCTGTGAAAACCAGCCACCTAAATTCTGTTGTCCGACATGCAACAACCTCTTCAGACATAAAATGGTTCTTAAATTGCATTTAGCACGCGTACATGGAATCATTATGTAGCAGTGTCGCCTGAGTTTTAATTTAAGATATGCAACAAATACTTCGGAATGAAAAACAATCTGAGAATACACTTAATAAACTTACAGGAAATGTCAATATAGCAGTTTCGTCTGTGTATTCATTTTACACTCAAACTTTTGACTATTTGTATACAATACACATATGTTAATTATTTGTTGCTATTATAATACATAATAGTGCTCATAATAAATTATGGATTTTTTTTTACTCATAGTACCAGATATTACTCCTGTGAGTATCAGTGTATAATTTGTATTTTATAACATTAGTGTTGATGCTACTGGGATGGAATATTATTCAATAGCTACTGTGTCACTATACGTTATGTGCTCAAGAGTTCTTATCACATTAATTTTAGACAACGTATAACTTGTAAAACTTACTACAATGCAAATTTAGTTCAGCCCCAATTCATCTGCAAAAATTGCTCTTACGCGTTTAAACAAAAACAACATCTGAGGACTCACCTGATGAGCTGTGAAAACCAGCCACCCGAGTTCTGTTGTCCGTCATGCATCAAGGTCTTCAGACTCAAAGGCCACCTGAAATCGCAC
The DNA here is from genome assembly GCA_949715065.1 of Periphyllus acericola. Taxonomy (NCBI): domain Eukaryota; kingdom Metazoa; phylum Arthropoda; class Insecta; order Hemiptera; family Aphididae; genus Periphyllus; species Periphyllus acericola. The sequence goes on along the minus strand of OX454271.1, from coordinate 17,118,689 downwards.
TTAATATTGGTACATCATATCTGTATGTGTTATCTGTATCTGTATGTAGCAATATTGTTCGTGTTTAAATTTGTGCCAAAATGTTTTAGTTTTTGGTACAAAGTACGTTAATGAAGATTTTATGATGCTGAACGTATCTGAACATATACTGGAATTATAAAAATAATGAAAATAGGTGATTAGTTATTAACTGAAATAAAGAGCTTCCCGAGAAATATTACATTCTATATATCTTTTTTATTCTTTATGAATTATTGTGAGCACTTATTCTTTTTATATATGACAGGCACAACCTTTATACTCATATGAATTGCTTTTCCACATTATACACCTAGGTTTTCTCGAGCAGCCTAGACATCTGGTTATGCCCGCATGAATGCATTCGCATACCATAAATGGTAAACTGTGATAACACTGATAACCAAACATTCGAAGTTCGAATGCCGAGTGCAGCCCCAGCCCCAATTTATCTGAGAAAACTAACAACGTATTCAAACGTAAGCATCACCTGAATGATCACTTTGTGTGTGGTAAAAATAAAAACAAATAATAATATAAGTTTACATGTTTAAAATTATCAGCTGGGGGACGATAATATTTACTCCTCAACACCTTGCTTATGTCAAGTAATATAATAATACAAACATGAAATAAGGTAACTTGCTGTTAACTAAAATATAAAGTTTTCCAGAGAATATAGCTGACGGCATCATTTACACTCCCACATCAATAATTCTATCCCAAAATAATCACTGAATAAATTGTATTTTCTTGAAAAAAAAAAATATTAAATGATAAGAAAAAAAAGAAGGTTTGGTGTGATACAGACACGGGATACTGGCATAGGTGAAAAGTTTTATACATTTGAAATCGATTATATATTTCAAAAAACAAAACTAGCAAATAAGTTTTTACTTTTTGCCTTTGCTTAATGCTGTATAAGTATCTAGTTTTATGGTCCTCACAGTTAACCTAAATGTGTTTTTGGGTTGGATAAAACTTTTGTCTGACCGTCACCGTTGTCGCTTATCCGATTTTAGTTTTAATGGGTCATAAATATACTCGTAAATATAGATTTGAAATACTCGGCACAGATAAATGCTTGTTAATTCTATTAGCATTAACTTACAAATTAATTTATTGTTTTAATGTGAAAGGATTAAAATAAGTATTTAAAAATAGTATCTTATACTTTATATCAATTGCTTATTAATTTACAGGTTACTCGAGCAGTCAGAATATTTGGTGGTGTCCCAATAATTGCGGACGCAGCTATAAGTATAAAAAATCACTATCTGTACATTTGAGGTTCGAATGTGGAGTTCAGCGGCAATTCATTTGTGAAAATTGCACTCAGGAGTTCAAACGTAAAGATCACCTGAAGACTCACTTGATGAGCTGTGATAACGTACCACCGGAGTTCAAGTGCCAGATATGCGGCAAGTTTTTCAGACAAAAATCCAATCTGAAACTACACTGTGCATATGTGCATAAAGTAACGACGTAGCATTATCGTTCTTTTACGTTGCAAACTTTTAACTTTTACAGAAAACGCCAATAATATTGTTAACTATGTTCGCAGTTTGCTGCTCGCAGTCATAAATTATACTATTTTAAATATAAGTCACCACATTTATGCTAAGTATTAAATTACATTTTTATAAAATAAAACCGGATATGTACACCTACCTTTTTTTTTTTTATTTGTGTACCTATGTGTACATGATTTTTGCCAGAAGGATTGCTCCAATGTATTCTATCCTAGAATTTTTCCGAAATTATATTTCGTCTAGTTGGTTCTTTGGGGAAGTAATTTTGGTGATGTTAATTTCTGAATAATTTCTAGAATTAGTTATTGGGTTGTGATTCTATAATTATTTATCGTAGGGACTCGAAATATATACTTTTATTATTACATAACGTTTCATAATTTTTTTTAAATGAATCAAATTTCGAATTAAATAATTAATGCATGTCACTTTAAATAGTATTTAAAAAAATAAATAATATTTAATTCCATGTTCTTAAAAAACCCATCTGAGTACCAGACTTACAACTCAAAACATAGTTTACGCTACATCTAGTACGTCTCCGTGTTACTTTTTTTGTATAATTGTAATTTACAGTTTGCAAGTGACAATTCATTTTCAATGTCAGTTGTACTTCCGAGTTATTAGGTATGATGATTTTCATCAATTTTCTTTGAATCTTGTTTTTTTGATTCTGACTCTTCAACATTCTAACAAACTATGTAATTTTCTTTAAATCTTGTGTTTTTGATTCTTACTGTTCAACCTTCTGAAAAACGGGTTGGTCCGCGGAGCGGTCACTAAGTTCCTATATGTGCTGTTATGGCATCAACCTATTCTCCTGATATATTCATATAAAGCCTTATACTTAATACCAATGTCTTAGTAATTTACAGTTCATTGGAGCAATCAGAATATTTGGTGGTGTCCCCATAATTGCGGCCGCCGCTATAAGTGTAAACAATCACTATCTGTACATTCGAAGTTCGAATGTGGAGTACAGCCCCAATTCATCTGTAAAAATAGCTCTTGTGTATCCAGATAAAAAGGTAACCTGAAGACTCACTGGAAAAGCTGTGACAACATGCTGGCAGAGTTCAAATGCCAGATACGTAGCAAGTGTTTCAGACACAAAAACAAGCTGAAATCACATTTAATTCATTCATAAAGTTATTACGTAGCTGTATCGTCCATACTTTAATTAAACTTTGTAAACTTTTAACTTTTAGTAATTACACTTGACGTCATATTAATCGTCAGTTTCTTAATTTTTTTTTATTCTCTTAAAATGAAAATCGTAGAAACAAAGTTAATTCATTCGGCTGGTCATAATTAATATGACGCGTTGTATGACTAATTTTAGTATATAACTTAGCTTATAACTCATTGCTTATTCGCTATCAGTTACAGTGGCCCAATTGTTTTAATACTCACTAAACAAATATCTATAACATCAATAACTATATGGTATAATGCTTTGTACTCTTGTTACGTCAGTTCCTATATGTACAGTTGTAGGCGCCTACCTTTTCTACTAATATCTTCATATACAGTGGTATACTTAATATCAACTGCTTATTAATTTACAGATTACTCAAGCAGTCAGAATATTTGGTGGTGTCCCCATAATTGCGGCCGCCGCTATAAGTGTAAACAATCACTATCTGTACATTTGAGGTTCGAATGCGGAGTGGAGCCTCAATTCATCTGTAAAAATTGCTCTCGGGCATTCAAGCGTAAACAACGCCTGCAAGTTCACTTGATGAGCTGTGAAAACCAGCCACCCGAGTTCAAGTGTCGTTTATGCAACAAGCTCTTCAGACAGAAAAACAATCTGAAACTACACTGTGCATATGTGCATAATGTAATGACGTAGCATTATCGTTCTTTTATGTTGCAAACTTTAACTTTTACAGAAAACGCCAATAATATTGTTAAACTTTGTTCGCAGTTTGCTGCTCGCAGTCATAAATTATACTATTTTAAATATAGGTCACCACATTTGTGCAAAGTATTAAATTTAATTTTTTTAAAATAAAAGCGAATATGTACACCTACCTATTATTTTTTTATTTGTGTACCTATGTGTACATGATTTTTGCCAGAAGGATTGCTCCAATGTATTCTATCCTGCAATTTTTCTGAAATTATATTTTGTCTAGTTGGTGCAATTAAGCTTATACTTAATAAACAAACTACAATAACATCAATAACAATATGGTATAATACTTTGTACTCTTGTTACGTCTGTTCCTATATGTGCTGTTGTAGGCACATACCTATTTTACTAATATCTTCATATACAGCCATATATTTAATATCAATTGCTTATTAATTTACAGGTTACTCGAGCAGTCAGAATATTTGGTGGTGTCCCCATAATTGCGGCCGCAGCTATAAGTATAAGAAATCACTATCTGTACATTTGAGGTTCGAATGTGGAGTTCAGCGGCAATTCATTTGTGAAAATTGCACTCAGGAGTTCAAACGTAAAGATCACCTGAAGACTCACTTGATGAGCTGTGATAACGTACCACCGGAGTTCAAGTGCCAGATATGCGGCAGGTTTTTCAGACGTAAATCCACGCTGAAATCACATTTAGCGATGATTCATAATTTTATTATGTAGCAGTATCGTCCTTATTTTAATTCTTCGTTGTAAACTTGTAAATATTAGTAATTACACATTACGTCAATATTAAACGTCGGTTTCTTGAATATTTAGTTTATATTCTCTTAAAATGAAAATTGAAGAAAGAAGTATATTCATTCAGCTGGTCATGATTAAAAAGACGTGTGGTATAACTAATTTTAGTTCATAACTTAGTGCTTATTCGCTATCAGTTACAGTGGCCCAATTATGCCAATACTCACTAAACAAATATCAATAACATCAATAACTATATGGTATAATACTTTGTTTTCTTGTTACGTCCGTTCCTATATGTACAGTTGTAGGCACATACCTATTCTAATAATATCTTCATATACAGTCTTATACTTAATACCAATTGCTAATTAATTTACAGGTTACTCGAGCAGATAAAATATTTGTTGGTGTCCCCATGATTGCGGCCGCAGCTATAAGTATAAGAAATCACTATCTGTACATTTGAGGTTCGAATGCAGAGTACAGCCTCAATTTATCTATAAAAATTGCTCTTGGGCATTCAAGCATAAACAACACCAGAAATTTCACTTGATGAGCTGTGAAAACCATCCACCTGAGTTCTGTTGTCCGACATGCAACAAGCTCTATAGACTGAAAAAGGACCTGAAATTGCATTCAGCACGCGTACATGAGATCATAATGTAATGTTGTCGACCTAGTTTTAATTTAACAGTGTTTTTTTTTTTTATTATTATTCGTCAATAATAACGTAATAGTGTCGGCTTAATTTTAATTTAACGTTGTAAACTATTAACATTTGTTACTCCCATACGTCAAGAATAATGTCATGTACTTAAATATAAAAATAATAAAATGTTGCCACTCGTATATAATTAAAATATAGAGCTTTCCAGAAATTCGGCAATATTTCCAGAATATCTGCCACATTAACACTTCAATATCAATCTTCCTACCCTGCCTCCCTTTTAACTTTTTTTAACATTGTGTGCCCAATTGTAGTATATAACTATTGTACTTATTCGATATCAGTATAGTGGCTCAGTTAAGCTTATACTCATTAAATAAATAACAATAATATCATTAACTATATAGTATAATACATTTTAACAATTTCATATTGAATTATAGGTTACTCGAGCGGCCAAAATATTTGGTTCTGTCCTCAAGGGTGCAGCCGAAGCTATAAGAATAAGGAGTCGTTATCCAGACATTTGAAGTTTGAATGCGGAGTACAGCCCCAATTCATCTGCAAAAATTGCTCTCGGGCATTCAAGCATAAACAACACCTGAAATTTCACTTGATGAGCTGTGAAAACCATCCACCCGAGTTCTGTTGTCCGACATGCAACAAGCTCTATAGACTGAAAAAGAACCTGAAATTGCATTCAGCCATCGTACATGGGATCATAATGTAATGTTGTTGACCTAGTTTTAATTGATCAGTGTTTTTTTTTTATTATTATTCGTCAATAATAATTTCACATACTTAAATTATAAAAATAATGAAATTTATGACGGGTATAAATTTAACATAAATTATGGTAATAATTTGTACTAAGATGCAATATTATTCAAAAGCTACTGTGTCACTACACGTGATATGCTCAAGAGTTCTTTTCACATGAATTTCAGACAACGTATGTGTTGTAAAACTTACTACAGTGCAAACCTCGGTAACACTAAAATACAGCAACTATTCATAACGCTATATCTCTATTTATTGTTCCGAATACCTTTCCTTATATGTACTTACGGACGATCATATAAAAATTAAACATTGATGGCAACACATATAAAATTAAAATGTATAAAATAATCTAAAAGTTGGCTGCACGAACATAGTTTTGAGACACGATGAAAGATTCCGAAAAGATATTTTTTTTGTATAAATATTGTGATGATTCTATATTTTTGTATACAATTTAACTAAGAATCTATTTGGTAATTATAAACTTGATTTCATAGATTGATCTCAGAGAAAAATAAATATTTATTATATATAATCATAGTAATTCTATGTTAAATAATTGTGTATAGTTTTTGTTGATTTTAAGTTTTAAAAACCAGCCACACAAGTTATGATGCCTACCTTGCAACAAGCTCTTTAGATAGAAAAAGGACATGCAATTGCTTTAAGTACGCGTACATGGGATCATAATGTATCATTGTTGTGAGTGTTAATTTGGAGTTGTAAACTATTAACTTTTGTTACTCCATAGCTCAATAACAATTTCATGTACTTGTAAACTTGTAATTATTTCATGTACCTGTATACTTGTAATTGTATTTATGTAAAATAAAGAGCTTTCCAGAAAAATATCTAATATAGTGCTCATATTAAATTATTGTTTTATTTTACTCAGTACCACCAAATTTTACTTATTTGACCATCAGTGTAAAATTTGTATTTTTTATGTTTAATGTTGATGCTACTGTGATGGAATATTATTAAATAGCTACTGTATCACCACACGTAATGTTTTCAAGAGTTCTTATCTCATGAATTTCCTACAACATATATCTTGTAAAACTTACTACAATGCAAACCTCGCTAACACTAACATGCAGTCACCACACTTAACGCTATATCTCTATGTATTGTTCCGAATACCTATACTTTCCTTATATGTACCTATATTGTCGTATACTATATACCAATTGCTTATGTATAGGTTACTCGAGCAGCCAAAACTGTTACTACCTACCTATTCTTCTAAAATCTACATATACAGTCTTATTCTTCATACCAATTGCTTCTTAATTTACAGGTTACTCGAGCAACCAAAATATCTGGTGGTGTCCACATAAATGCGGCCGCAGCTATAGGTATAAGAGATCACTATCCTTACATTTGAAGTTCGAATGTGGAGTACAGCCCCAATTCAGCTGTAAAAATTGCTCTCGGGCATTCAAGCATAAACAACACTTGAAATTTCACTTGATGAGCTGTGATAACGTACCACCAGAGTTCAAGTGCCAGATTTGCGGCAGGTTTTTCAGACAGAAAATTTCGCTGAAATCACATTTAGCGATGATTCATAAAGTTATTATGTAGCATTGTCATCCATATATTAATTCTAGGTTGTAAACTTGTAACTTTTAGTACCTAAACATTATATCAATATAAACGTCATATTCTTGAATAATTTATTTGCCTTCTCTTAAATTAATATTCATAGAAAAAAGTGTATTCATTTAGCTTGTAATAATTAGAAAGACGCTTTGCAGGACTAATTGTACCTATAGTTTATAACTCAGTGCTTATTCGATATCAGGTGCAGTGGCCCAATTAAGCTTATATTTACTAAACAAACTACAATAACATTAATAAATATATTTTATTTATATATATATATATATACAATTTTCTTTGAATCTTGTGTTTTTGATTCTGACTGTTCAACCTTCTGAAAAACTGGTTGGTCCGCGGAGATCATCCGCGTTGGTCCTGTAAACTATTAATTATTGCTACACCATAATAAGTCAATAACAATATAATGTACTTAAATTATAAAAATAATAAAATTTTGCTACTTGTATTTAACTAAAATAAAGAGCTTTCCAGAAAATCTGCCAAAGGACGGCAACAGGAACATTTAAACATCAATCTTCCTACCCAGCCACCGTGTTATCTTTTTTTATATTTGTATGACTAATTGTAGTTAAAATAAGTATAAATACAGTACTTATTCGATAACAGATGCTGTGAACCAATTATCCTATACCCACTAAACACATAACAATAACATTATTATATAATATAATACATACTTAATACAAATTGCTTATTAATTTACAGATTACTCGAACAGCCAAAACATCTGGCTGTGTCCACATGGATGCGGCCGCAGCTATAAGATTATGAGATCGCTATCCAGACATTTAAAGTTTGAGTGTGGATTACAACCACAATTTATCTGTAAAAATTGCTTTTGCGAATTCAAACGAAAAGAAACCCTTAAGACTTATGACTTGATGAGTTGTGAAAACCAGCCACCCAAGTTCTGTTGTCCTACATGCAACAAGCTCTATAGACATAAACAGGACCTGAAATTGCATACAGTACACGTACATGGAATCATGAATGAACATTGTCGCCTGAGTTTTAATTTGAAGTTGTAAACTATTAATTTTTTCTACACCATAATATGTCAATAACAATATAATGTACTTTAATTATACAAATAATAAAATGTTGCGGTTTTTATATAACTAAAATAAAGAGCTTTCCAGAAAATTATAATAAAATGCTTATAATAAATTATTGTTTTTTTTTTTTTACTTGAAGAACCTGATTTTACTCATGTGAGCATCAATGTATAATTCGTATTTTTTACATTTAATGTTGATACTACTGAGATGGAATATTATTTAATAGCTACTGTGTCACCACACGTTAATACGTTATGTTCCCAAGAATTCTTTTCTCATGAATATCCCACAACATATAACTTATTAAACTTATTTAAATACAAACCTCGTTAACACTTACATACAGTCATCACTTATAATGCTGTATCTCTAAATGTTCCAATCGATCTTCCTTTTATATTAAAATGTAACTCCGAACTCTTTATCACTTTTACCATCTAACAGTTGTCAATATTATATAAGTAATTAAAAAAAAAAATCTTTCTAGAAAATCTGCCAATGACATCAATATCAATCTTCCTACCCTGCCACCCTGTTAACTTTTTTTAGTATTGTATGAATAATTGTAGTATATAACTACAATACTTATTCAATATAATTTACAATAGTACAGTAAAGCGTATTATAACTCACTTAACGAATAACAGTAACATCAATGACTATATAGTATTATACTTAATAACAATTGTTTATTAATTTACAGATTACTCAAGCAGTCAGAATATTTAGTGGTGTCCCCATAATTGTGGCCGCAGCTATAAGAATAAGGATTTGTTATCCAAACATTTGAGGTTCGAATTAATACTATTACGATGGAATAATATTTAATAGCAACTGAATCACCACACGTGATGTTCACTAAAGTTCTTATCTCATGAATTTCCTACATTAAATAACTTATAAAACACTAACACTCAATCAGCACACATAATGCTATATCTATATGTATTATTGTGATTACCTCTTTATTCCCTTTGTGTACCCCATAATTGCGGCCGCAGCTATAAGAATAAAGAGTCGTTATCCAGACCTTTGTGGTTCGAATTTGGAGTACAGCCCCAATACATCTGTACAATTTGCTCTCAGGCGTTCAAACAAAAACATCTGAAGACTCACTTGAAGAGCTGGGGTAACGTACCACCAGAGTTCAGTTGCCAGATATGCAGCAAGTTATTCAGACACAAACACGGCCTGAAATCACATTTAACATAGATTCATAATGTTATTATGTAGGACTATCGTCCATATTTTAATTGTAGGATGTAAACTTGTAACTTTTAGTACCTACATATTACATCAATATAAACGTCGGATTCTTGAATAATTTATTTGCCTTCTCTTAAATTAAACATCATAGAAATATGTGTAGAAAGTGTATTCATTCAGCTGGTCATAATTAAAAAGACGCGTTACATGACTGATTTTAGTATATAACTCAATGCTTATTCGATGTCAGGAGCACTTTCCCAATTAAGCTAATACTTACTAAACAAATTACAATAACTTTATAACAGTTTCAAATTCATTTATAGGTTACTCGGGCGGCCAAAATATTTGGTTGTGTCCGTATGGATGCAGTCGCAGCTATAAGCATAAGAATTCGTTGTCAAATCATTTGAGATTCGAATGCGGAGTACAGCCCCAATTCATCTGTAAAAATTGCTCTCGGGCGTTCCAACTTAAAGGTAACCTGAAGACTCACTTGATGAGTTGTAATAACGTGTCACCTGAATTCAAGTGCCATATATGCGGCAAGTTTATCAGACACAAATCCAATCTGAAATCACATTTAAGGATTATTCATAATTTTATTATGTAGCAGTATCATCCTTATTTTAATTCTTCGTTGTAAACTTGTTAATTTTAGTACTTAATCATTGTATCAATATAAACCTCATATTTTTGAATAATTTATTTGCCTTCTCTTAAATTAATATTCATAGAAAAAAGTGTATTCATTTAGCTGGTAATAATTAGAAAAACGCATTGAAGGACTAATTGTAGTTTATAACTCAGTGCTTATTCGATATCAGGTGCAGTGGCCCAACTAAGCTTATACAGTAAAACCTCTCTATAACGGACCCTCTATTAAACGGAATTCTCCTTATAACGGAAAATGTCAATAGTCCCAGTGCAAATAATATATAAAATTGATCTCTCTAAGACGGAACCTCTACTAAACGGAAACGGACAATTTTCGTAATCAAATTAGTAAAAATACTCTCTGTTAAACGGATAATAAAATTATTTAAAGATAAATTAGTAGAAAACAATGATGATGATTATGACAATGAGACCAACGATGAGCCAAAAATAAAAGATTTTAAAACCGCAATCTCAAATTTAGAAGAACTACAAAAGTTTTCAGCCATAATATCAAATTCAAATCTATTAAAACTTACAACCGAAGCCCGAGAATGTGCTGAACGTGCTGCTCTTAATTACAAAAAGCAATCAAATATTAAAAACTATTTTTCTAAATTATAAAAAAAGGTACAAATATGTTACTATTTAAAATATTTTTTTTTAGTTTTAAGTTTCTTTGTTTTTGTATTATACACAAACGTCACAAACACATTTAAATATTAAGTCATGCATTATAATCTTACTGTATACTTTTACATTGTACAAAGTATTTACATAATACATACATAATTTTTTTAACACAAACATACATGTTTTCTTAAAACTTAAATTTTTTTTTCTACCTCTCTAGGGCGGAAAACTCTTTATAACGGAAAAATGTTTGGTCCCAAGCGATTCCGTTATAGGGAGGTTTTACTGTACTTACTAAACAAACTACAATAACATCAATAAATATATTTTATTTATATATATAATTTTCTTTAAATCTTGTGTTTTTGATTCTGACTGTTGAACCTTCTGAAAAACGGGACGGCCCGCGGAGCGGTCGTTAAGTTCCTATATGTACTGTTGTCGGCACCTACCTATTCTCCTAATATCTTCATATACAGTCTTATTCTTCATATCAATTGCTTATTCATTTACAGGTTATTCGAGCAGTCAGAATATTTGGTGGAGTTCCCATAATTGCGGCTGCAGCTATAAGTATAAGAAATCACTATCTGTATATTTTAGGTTCGAATGCGGAGTACAGCCTCAATTCATCTGTAAAAATTGCTCTCGGGCATACAAGCATAAACAACGCCTGAAATTTCACTTGATGAGCTGTGAAAACCAGCTACCGGCATTCTGTTGTCCAACCTGCTACAAGCTCATTAGACGGAAACACCACCTGATATTGCATTCAGCACGCGTACATGGAATCATAATGTAGCAGTGTCGACCTAGTTTTTATTAAACTATTTAAACTGTTAACTTTTGTTACACCATCAGTCAGTCAGTAAAAATGTCACGTACTTTAATTATACAAATAATAAAATGTTGCGGTTTGTATATAAATAAAATAATGAGCTTTCCAGAAAATTATAATAAAGTGCTTATAATAAATTTTGGTTTTTTTTTACTGGTAGAACCTGATTTTACTCATGTGAGCATCAATGTATAATTTGTATTTTTTATATTTAATGTTGATACTACTGAGTTTGAATATTATTTAATACGAGTAGCTACCGTGTTTCCACACGTTATGTTCCCTAGAGTTCTTTTCTCATGAATTTCCTACAACATATAACTTATAAACTTATTTAAATGCAAACCTCGTTAACACTTACATACAGTCATCACATATCTCTATATAATGCTATATTTCTATGTATTGTTATGAATACCTCTTTTTTCCTTATATGTACCTTTATTGCCGTGTACTAAATACCAATTGCTTATATAGTTATATATAGGTTTCTTGAGCAGCCATAACATCTGGCTTTATCCACATGTATACAGCCGAAGTTAGTATATAACGATTTCCATGTCCAAACATTTGAAGTTTCAATGCAAAAACAACCCCAATTCATCTGCAAAAATTGCTCCAGTGCATTTTAACTAAAACATAGTTTGAAGTTTCATTTGATGAGCTTTGAAAAAAATGAATTAAAATTCAAGTATGAGATATGCAACAAGCTCTTTAGACATAAAACTGAATTTAATTTACATTCAGCACGCGTACATGATATCCTTGTACACTTTATGTAGCAGTGACGTCTGAGATTTGATAGAATGTTTTAAACTTTTAACCGTTTCATAGCCATATGTGAATAATAATATTACATTGCTGAATATGTCATGTTCTTTAAATATAAAAATAATGAAATCTTGCAACTCATTCATACATTAAATAAAGAGTTTTTCAAAAATGTAATAAATGTTATATTTCTATGTGTTTTTGATGGTGCCTACTCTCGTATTTTGTAACTATATAGTCGTACACGTAATACAAATCGCTTTGTCATATTAAATAGGTTATTCGGGGAGCCAAAATATCAGTTTTGTGTCTGCATAAATTTGGTTGCTGCTATAAAGTAAATGGTTCCATAAAGGTTTATTTTTTATTTTGTTTATTTGTAGGACTAAGTATGGTTTTTCAGCAAGTTTTATTCTATGATAGTTGTGACAATTTCCTAGTTTTTAAGGAATGACATTTTCCTTTAAATTTGAAACAGGTGATTACGAGCCTTAAAAGCTAAAATAATATACGTAACACAATCCTTGTAAAAATGATCTCTTACACTAACACCGACACCATTCACTACAGATGCTTTTTGTATACTTCCTGCAAATTGCTTAATCTTTTATCAGTTCCTCAACCATACTTTATATTTGTTTACTCCACATAATTACAGCCACAGCTAGAAGATTAATGAATTAATATCCGCACATTTGAAGGTTGAATGCAGAGTAAAAGGTACTATAAACGGTTTAATCTTTAAAATAATGCAATTTTGCGACTCGTATATAATATAAATAAACAGCTTTCCAGAAAATCTGCCAGAAGGCAACAGCGTTAACACCATAACATCAATCTCCCTTCCCAACCACCCTATAACCTTTTTTTTTTATAATTGTGTATCTAATTGAAGTTTATATCTAAGTGCTTATTCGCTATCAGTTACAGTGGCCCAATTGTGCCAATATTCACTAAACAAATAACAATAACATCAATAACTATATGGTATAATGCTTTTGTACTCTTGTTACGTCAGTTCCTATATGTACAGTTGTAGGCGCCTACCTTCTCTACTAATATCTTCATATACAGTCGTATACTTAATATCAACTGCTTATTAATTTACAGATTACTCGAGCAGTCAGAATATTTGGTGGTGTCCCCATAATTGCGGCCGCCGCTATAAGTATAAACAATCACTATCTGTACATTTGAGGTTCGAATGCGGAGTGGAGCCTCAATTCATCTGTAAAAATTGCTCTCGGGCATTCAAGCGTAAACAACGCCTGCAAGTTCACTTGATGAGCTGTGAAAACCAGCCACCCGAGTTCTGTTGTCCAACATGCAACAAGCTCTATATACTGAAAAAGGACCTGAAATTGCATTCAGCACGCGTACATGGGATCATAATGTAATAGTGTCGACATAGTTTTAATTAAACAGTGTTTTTTTTTTTTTATTATTCAATAATAATGTCAAGTACTTAAATTATAAAAATAATGAAATTACGACTGGTATACATTTAACATAAATTATGGTTATAATTTGTACTAAGATGCAATATTATTCAATAGCTACTGTGTCACTACAAGTGATGTGCTCAACAGTTCTTATCACATTAATTTCAGACAACGGTTAACTTGTAAAACTTACTACAGTGCAAACCTCGGTAACACTAAAATACAGCAACTATTCATATCGCTATATCTCTATTTATTGTTCCGAATACCTATACTTTCCTAATATGTTCCTACGGACGATCGTATTAAAATTAAACATTTATGGCAACACATATAAAATTAAAATATATAAAAAAATGTAAAAGTTGGATGCTTTAAACATAAGTAAGATAAACCGAACATAGTTTTGAGACACGATGAATGATTCCGAAAAGATATATTCCGTATAGATATTTGATGATTCTATATTTTTGTATACAATTTAACTTAGAATCTATTTGGTAATTTAAAACTTGATTTCATAGATTGATCTCAGAGAAAAAGGAATATTTATTATATTTTTTCATAGTAATTCTATGTTAAATTGTGTCTAGTTTTTGTTGATTTTAAGTTTTAAAAACCAGCCACACAAGTTATGTTGCCTATCTTACAACAAGCTCTTTAGACAGAAAAAGGACCTGAAATCGCATTCAGTACGCGTACACGGGATCATAATGTACCAGTGTCGCACGAGTTTTAATTTGAAGTTGTAAACTATTAACTTTTGTTACTCCATAGCTCAATAATAATTTCATGTACTTGTATACTTGTAATTATTTCATGTACCTGTATACTTGTAATTGTATTTAAGTAAAATAAAGAGCCTCCCAGAAAAATATATCATATAGTGCTCATAAAAAATTATTGTTTTATTTTACTCAGTACCAAATTTTACTTATTTGACCATCATTGTAAAATTTGTATTTTTTATGTTTAATGTTGATGCTACTGTGATGGAATATTATTTAATAGCTACTGTATCACCACACGTAATCTTTTCAAGAGTTCTTATCTCATGAATTTCCTACAACATATAATTTATAGATTTTATATAAATGCAAACCTTGTTCGAGGATTCGGGTTCCCTACGGTTTCTGTATTAAATTAAAATGTATTTTCCTCATATTTAAACAAATACTAAAAATAAATTATATATTAGAATAACAATCTTATTTTTGATTAGAAATAAAATGTTAATCAAAAAAAAAATGGTATTTTATATTATATCATTAACATGTAATTATTATTTATTATCTAGGAATATGTTATCAAATCAAAAAGTAATTATGAGCCGGGTAAGAATATACATGAGAAATGTTTTTTTGGGGTTTGCGATCTGTGATGTGCTTAAGAGTTCTTATCACATGAATTTCAGACAGCATATATCTTGTAAAACTTACTACAATGCAAACCTCGCTAACACTAACATGCAGTCACCACACATAACGCTATATTTCGATGTTCCGAATACCTATACTTTCCTTATATGTACCAGGTACATTGTACCTATATTGTCGTATACTAAACACCAATTGCTTATGTATACTATATTATGCTTACCTATACATTGTATAGGTTACTCGAGCAGCCAAAACATCTGGCTGTATCCACATAGATGCGGCCGTAGTTATAAGAAGAAGAATTCGTTATCCAGACATTTGAAGTTTGAATGCGGATTACAACCCCAATTCGTCTGCGAAAAATTCTCATGCGCGTTCAAACATAAAGTTAACCTGAAGATAGTGTGTTGAGTTATGAAAACCAGCCACCCAAGTTCTCTTGTCCGACATGCAACAAGCTCTTTAGACATAAAAAACTAAAAAGACCTGAAATTTCATTCAGCACGCGGACATGGGATCATAATGAGGCAGTGACTACCTAGTTTTAATTATACGTTGTAAACTATTAACATTTGTTACTTCTTACGTCAAGAATAATGTCATGTACTTAAATATAAAAATAATAAAATGTTGCCATCGTATATAACTAAAATAAAAAGCTTTCCCGATATTCGGCAATATTTCCAGAATATCTGCCACATTAACACCTCAATATCAATCTTCCTACCCTGCCTCCCTGTTAACTTTTTTTATTATAGCATGCCCAATTGTAGTATATAATTATAGTACTTATTCGATATCAGTGTAGTGGCTCAATTAAACTTATATACTCATTAAATAAATAACAATTATATCATTAGCTATAAAGTATAATATTTTTTAACAATTTCTTATTGAATTATAGGTTACTCGAGCGGCCAAAATATTTGGTTGTGTCCTCAAGGATGCAGCCGCAGCTATAAGAACAAGGTGTCGTTATCCAGACATTTGAAGTTTGAATGTGGAATAAAACCCCAATTCATCTGTGAAAATTGTTCACGAGGGTTCAAACGTAAACATGTTCTTATGATTCACTTGAAGAGTTGTGAAAACAAGCCACCTGAATTCGAGTGTCGTTTATGCAACAGGCTCTTCAGACAGAAAAATAATCTGAAACTACACTGTGCATATGTGCATAAAGTATTGATGTAGCATTATCGTTCTTTTACTTTGCAAACTTTTTACTTTTACAGAAAACGCCAAAAATATTGTTAAACTTTGTTCGCAGTTTGCTGTTCGCGGTCATAAATTATACTATTTTAAATAAAAGTCACCACATTTGTGCAAAGTATTAAATTTAATTTTTATAAAATAAAACCGGATATGTACATCTACCTATTTTTTTTATATGTTTCATGTTTTATATGATTGCTCCAATGTATTCTCTCTTGCAATTTTTCTGAAATTATATTTCGTCTAGTTGGTTCTTTGGGGAGGTAATTTTGGTGATGTTAATTTCTGAATAATTTCTAGAATTAGTTATTGGGTTGTGATTCGATAAATATTTTTCGTAGGGACTCGAAATATATACTTTTATTAATATATAACGTTTGAAGTTTGCATGCGGATTACAACCCCAATTCGTCTGCGAAAAATTCTCATGCTCGTTCAAACATAAAGGTACCCTGAAGACTCACTTGTTGAGTTGTGAAAACCAGCCACCCAAGTTCTGTTGTCCGACATGCAACAAGCTCTATATATAGACAGAAAAGTGAACAGAAAATGCATTCTGCACGCGTACATGGGATCATAATGTAAAAGTGTCGACCTAGTTTTAATTTAACGGTGTAAACTATTTTTTATTATTCGTCAATAATAATATCACGTACACATACATATAATACTAATAAATTATAGTACTTATTATAAAAATAATTACATTTACCACTGGTATAAATTTAACATAAATTAATGTTATAATTTGTACTAAGATGCAATATTATTATTATTTAGTAGTATCTACTAACTACCGTGTCAACAGATGTGATGTGCTCAAGAGTTCTTATCTCATGAATTTCCTTCAACGTATATTTGATAAAACTTATGACAATGCAAACCTCGCCAACACTAACTTTCAGTCACCACATAACGCTATATTTCTGTTTATTGTTCCGAATACCTTTACTTTCCTTATATTTACCTATATTGTCGTATAATAAACACCGATTGCTTATGAATAGATAACTCGAACAGCCAAAACATCTGGCCGTGTCCACATAGATAGGGCCGTAGTTGTAAGATGAGGAATTCGTTACACAGACATTTGAAGTTTGAATGCGGATTACAACCCCAATTCGTCTGCAAAAGCCAAAAATTGCTCTTGCCAATTCAAACTAAAACATAATCTTACCATACTCGATACAATATCTCTATTTATCGTTGTGTGTACCTTTACTTATTTTATATCTATACCTGTATAGCTGATATTCTGAATATCAATTGCTTATTCAATTTGAGTTTATTTTAGCATTCTATAAATTTGTGGTTGTCCACATGATTGCCGTCAGTACAATAAATCAATATATAAAAATTTCACGTTCGAACACGGGGCACAGTCCCAATTAACCCACCTAAATTCCTCTTGCATGTTTAAAGAAAATATCACCTTCAGACCCACTAGATGAGCTGTAAAAATTTGAGTTCAAGGGCCAGATGTTCAGCCAGCTCTTTAGACAGAAAACCCATCTGAAAAAAAAACTTAGGGCCTGTATTTGAAGTCTTGATGTAGCAGGGTCCGTATTTATCGTCCGTGATTTAATCTTACATTGTAATTTGGGCTATTGGCATATAATACATACATTATTATTGTATGTTTCTATTATGATATAGGTAGCAATTTCTTTTGTTTTATTTGTCTCTTAGTACCAGATTTTACTCCTGCGATTATCAGTGTATAATATTTGTATTTAATATTTTATTATTTTTATTTGCATTTTGATGTTACCGTGCTGTATTGCGGTAAATTTGGGGCATAACCCACTCTGAGCCATCTGAAGCTCTCCCAAAGTCATGTTAGATACTTTATTTAAAACTACAGGTAATCTTCATTATAATAGTTATGTAAAAGTAAATATTTATAATAATCCATCAATGGTTATATAATACATTTTACGGAGTATGCTTGTGTGAGGCTTAATTTAGGAAAGGCAGTGTATTTCAACGGGAACTTAGATATTAATTCGTATGTATAAATGGAGGATCAAGCAAAAATACCTCCACAAACCAATCCCATTTAAGCGTATAGGCACTACACAATTAACAATGATATCACTGACTATATACTATAATACTAACTTTATATTATACTTTTTTTATTATAGCATGCCCAATTGTAATATATAACTATAGTACTTATTCGATATCAGTGTAGTGGCTCAATTAAACTTATATACTCATTAAATAAATATCAATTATATCATTAGCTATAAAGTATAATATTTTTTAACAATTGCTTATTAATTTACAGGTGACTCGAGCAGCCAAAATATTTGGTGGTGTCCACATAAATGCGGCCGCAGCTACAAGCATAAGAATTCGTTGATCACTCATTTGAGGTTCGAATGTGGAGTTCAGCGGCAATTCATTTGTGAAAATTGCACTCGGGAGTTCAAACGTAAAGATCACCTGAAGACTCACTTGATGAGCTGTGATAACGTACCACCGGAGTTCAAGTGCCAGATATGCGGCAGGTTTTTCAGACGTAAATCCACGCTGAAATCACATTTAGCGATGATTCATAATTTTATTATGTAGCAGTATCGTCCTTATTTTAATTCTTCGTTGTAAACTTGTAAATTTTAGTAATTACACATTACGTCAATATTAAACGTCGGTTTCTTGAATATTTAGTTTATATTCTCTTAAAATGAAAATTGAAGAAAGAAGTATATTCATTCAGCTGGTCATGATTAAAAAGACGTGTGGTATAACTAATTTTAGTTCATAACTTAGTGCTTATTCGCTATCAGTTACAGTGGCCCAATTATGCCAATACTCACTAAACAAATATCAATAACATCAATAACTATATGGTATAATACTTTGTTTTCTTGTTACGTCCGTTCCTATATGTACAGTTGTAGGCACATACCTATTCTAATAATATCTTCATATACAGTCTTATACTTAATACCAATTGCTAATTAATTTACAGGTTACTCAAGCAGTTAAAATATTTGTTGGTGTCCACATGATTGCGGCCGCAGCTATAAGTATGTATGTATATAGTTGTATACGTAATACAAATCGCTTTTTTATATTTAATAGGTTATTCGAGGAGCCAAAACATCAGTTTTGTGTCTGCATAAATTTGGTTTCTGCTATAAAGTAAATGGTTCCATATTGAACCTTTGAAGTTTAAATGCAGAGTAGAGCTCTTAATTGTTAGCATAAAAGGTCCACGCATGTTCAAATGTAATGAGCACCTTAAAGCACACTTGATGAAAACAACTACTGACGTTCAGTTGTCATATGTACAACAAGCTCTTCTGACAAAAATCAGTATTAACAATGATTCAAAAAGTTATTATGAAGGAGTATCGTCTCTATTTAATATTACTTTGTGAACATAATGTCTTTATAGCTTTTGATAAACTACACGAAAATAACAATTTTATACTACCCAATTTGTCATGCATTTTCATTAGAAAAATAATGGATTGAGTCGACATGTTACAAACTTAAATTTTAGGCGTTCCATAAATATACATCAGGTCAGCTGAAAGATGTGAAAATTTACACTTCAAGATTAATCTCTATGTCTAGTTCCATTTTTTTTGTTTATTTGTAGGACTAAAGCCTCGTTCACACGGTGACACTACAACGTGACATTTAGTGTCCCAACATTGAGTGTCGCGTCAATGTCGCCGTTTGAACAATGTAATGTCTCAGTGCCACGACATCGGGGCACTAGTGCTACGTATCAAAAATGTTTGATATTAACACCGTGACACTGATTCACGTTATCAGTGAATATTATCATATCCTAAGAGAGTTACAAAATGACCCGGGATATTCCATCTGCAACTCCTTTAATAGTGTTTCTGATGCACCTAAAGCATCCCTTCGCGTTACACACTTTCTAACCATTAATAATAATAAATTAATAATAATATTTCATAAATAATAATTTGTTCGAAAACGTCCACAGCTGCGTTTAACACTTAATTATTGGCCATTTCAATTTAAAACAATTTTTTAGTTTCAAACAACAAAAACAAACTTTGAAAAAAAACCAAACAATTAGATTGATAATTGATAATAGTAGGTATGTAAAGTGGTAAGATAGTGAATACAACTACAGTGGATTCCATTTAATGTGGGCACCAGCTAATATGGGCATCCGCTCATTGTGGGCAAACAGGTCTGGTCCCAATAAAAATGTATATTAACAATGTTAAATAAAACCGCTTAATATGGGCACTCAATTCGGTTTATGTGGGCAATTTTTTTTTATCCTACACATATTTATCACAATC
Organism: Periphyllus acericola; assembly: GCA_949715065.1. Classification (NCBI taxonomy): domain Eukaryota; kingdom Metazoa; phylum Arthropoda; class Insecta; order Hemiptera; family Aphididae; genus Periphyllus; species Periphyllus acericola. The sequence goes on along the minus strand of OX454271.1, from coordinate 17,097,934 downwards.
ACTATTTTAGTGTCACCATTTTTATTTGTTACATGTGAACACCGCATGACACTTGGCACTAGGGCATCAAATTGTTAACAGTGTCGTGCAACTTAATAAAAATGTCACCGTGTGAACGAGGCTTAAGTATGGTTTTTCAGAGAGTTCTTATTCTATGATAGTAGTGACAATTTCCGAGTTTTTAAGGAATGACATTTTTCATTATTTTTGAAACGGGTGCTTACGAGCCTTAAAAGCTTAAATAATATATGCGTAACACAATCCTTGTAAAAATGATCTCTTACACTAACACCGACACCATTCACTACAGATGCTTTTTGTATACTTCCTACAAATTGCTTATTCTTTTATCAGTTACTCAACCATACTTCATATTTGTTTACTCCACATAATTACAGCCGCAGCTAGAAGATTAATGAATTAATATCCGCACATTTGAAGGTTGAATGCAGAGTAAAAGGTACTATAAACGGTTTAATCTTTAAAATAATGCAATTTTGCGACTCGTATATAATATAAATAAACAGCTTTCCAGAAAATCTGCCAGAAGGCAACAGCGTTAACACCATAACATCAATCTCCCTTCCCAACCACCCTATAACCTTTTTTTTTTATAATTGTGTATCTAATTGAACTTTATATCTAAGTGCTTATTCGCTATCAGTTACAGTGGCCCAATTGTGCCCATATTCACTAAACAAATAACAATAACATCAATAACTATATGGTATAATGCTTTTGTACTCTTGTTACGTCAGTTCCTATATGTACAGTTGTAAGCGCCTACCTTCTCTACTAATATCTTCATATACAGTCTTATACTTAATATCAATTGCTTATTAATTTACAGGTTACTCCCATACGTCCCCATAATTGCGGCCGCCGCTATAAGTATAAACAATCACTATCTGTACATTTGAGGTTCTATTGTGGAGTACAGCCTCAATTCATCTGTAAAAATTGCACTCGGGCGTTCAAACGAAAAGGTAACCTGAAAGTTCACTTGAAGAGTTGTGAAAACTTACCATCCGAGTTCCAGTGCCAGATAAGCAGCAAGTTTTTCAGAAAAAAATGCAGTCTAAAATCACATTTAGGAATTGTTCATAAAGTTATTGTGTAGAAGTGTCGTCTATGTTATAATTTTACGTTGTAAACTTGTATCTTTTATTATCTTCACATTACGTCAATAATAAATGTTGTTTTCCTGAATATTTTAATTACCTTCCATTAACATAATAATCGTAGAAGGAAGTTTATTCATTCAGCTGCTCATGATTAGAAAGACCCGTTGTATCATTCTCAGAACTGAATCGATAAATCTGCAAAAATTGCTCGTGCGCATTCAAACGAAAGAAACCTGAAGACTCACTTGATGAGCTGTGAAAACCAGCCACTCAAGTTCTGTTGTCCAACATGCAACAGGTTTTTTCGATAGAAAAAGGACCTGAATTTGCATTCAGCACGCGTACATGGGATCATAATGTAAAAGTGTCGACCTAGTTTTAATTTAACAGTATAAACTATTTTTTTATTATTCGTCAATAATAATGTCACGTACTTAAATATAAAAGTAATAAATTTTTGCCACTCGTATATAACTAAAATAAAGAGCTTTCCCGAAATTCGGCAATATTTCCAGAATATCTGCCACATTAACACCTCAATATCAATCTTCCGACCCTGCCTCCTTGTTAACTTTTTTTATTATTGTATGCCCAATTGTAATATATAACTATAATACTTATTCGATAATACTTATTACTCATTAAATAAATAACAATAATATCATTAACTATATAGTATAATATTTTTTAACAATTTCTTATTGAATTATAGGTTACTCGAGCGGAAAAAATTTGGTTTTGTCCTCGAGGATGCAGCCTCAGCTATAAGAATAAGGAGTCGTTATCCAGACATTTGAAGTTTGAATGTGGAATAAAACCCCAATTCATCTGTGAAAATTGTTCCCGAGGGTTCAAACGTAAACATGTTCTAATGATTCACTTGAAGAGTTGTGAAAACAAGCCACCTGAAATCATGTGTCTTATATGCAACTAGCTCATCAGACAGAAAAGCAATCTGAAACTACACTGTGCATATGTGCATAAAGTATTGATGTAGCATTATCGTTCTTTTAGTTTGCAAACTTTTTACTTTTACAGAAAACGCCAAAAATATTGTTAAACTTTGTTCGCAGTTTGCTGTTCGCGGTCATAAATTATACTATTTTAAATATAAGTCACCACATTTGTGCAATGTATTAAATTAAATTTTTCTAAAATAAAACCGGATATGTACACCTACCTATTTTTTTTTATTTGTTTGATGTTTTATATGATTGCTCCAATGTATTCTATCCGGCAATTTTTCTGAAAGTATATTTCGTCTAGTTGGTTCTTTTTTGAGGTAATTTTGGTGATGTTAATTTCTGAATAATTTCTAGAATTAGTTATTGGGTTGTGATTCTATAAATATTAATCGTAGGGACTCGAAATATATACTTTTATTATTATATAACGTTTCATAATTTTTTTTAAATTAATGATAATTCGAATTAAATAATTAATGCATGTCACTTTGAATAGTATTAAAAAAAATAAATAATATTTAATGCCATGTTCTTAAACCCATCTGAGTACCAGACTTACAACTCAAAACATAGTTTACGCTTCATCTAGTTTGTCTCCGTGTTAATTTTTTTGTATAATTGTAATTTACAGTTTGCATGTGACAATTCATTTTCGATGTCAGTATTACTTCCGAGTTTTTAGGTATGATGATTTTCATCAATTTTTTTGAATCTTGTTTTTTTGATTCTGACTCTTCAACTTTCTAACAAACGGGATAGTCCACGGAGCGGTCACTAAGTTCCTATATGTGCTGTTGTCGTACCAACCTATTCTCGTAGCAAGTGTATCAGACACAAAAACAACCTAAAATCACATTTAATTAATTCATAAAGTTATTATGTAGCTGTATCGTCCATACTTTAATTAAACGTTGTAAACTTGTAACTTTTAGTAATTACACATAACATCATATTAAACGTCGGTTTCTTGAATATTTTTTTTTTATTCTTTTAAAATGAAAATTGTAGAAAAAAAGTAAATTCATTCAGCTGGTCATAATTAATATGACGCGTTGTATGACTAATTTTAGTATATAACTTAGTATACGAGTATAACTCATTGCTTATTCGCTATCAGTTACAGTAGCCCAATTATGCCAATACTCACTAAACAAATAACAATAACATCAATAACTATATGGTATAATGCTTTGTACTCTTGTTACGTCAGTTCCTAAATGTACAGTTAGCGCCTACCTATTCTACTAATGCCGGTTTTCCACTAAACGGACAGTTGTGTTTATGTTGGGTCTGTGTTTTCTACAACCTGATAATCAAAAACAAAACTGAAACAAAACTAAAACTCTTGTTTCCATCAAGTGGGCTACATTGTGTTCGAGTTTAGTTTTCGTTCTCGGTCCTTTTCCACTGGTTGTCACGAGTCTTTATTTATTATTATTATTATTTAATTACCAAGCATATAATATATAATTAATATATAATATTCCGATCAAATTACCAACATGAATAGAGAAGAAGATTTTTTTAATTCTTAGTTGTGGCTGGTTTATACTGAAATCCTTGGAAAAAAAGTAAGTGTATATATGTACGGTATCTATAATAAACTAGTTATGGCTGTAACTATATGTGTCTATAAAGTAGCCAAGAAAACACTTTAACCACAGTACATACTCGTATATATTTTTTAGTAGCTAAAACTTATTTATGATTAAAATAGTATTAATTTTTAGAAAAAGAAAAGTCAACACAGATATTGGGTTCGATCACATTTAGGTATAGAATTCGTGTTCAGGTTTCAGGCACAACACGACCGTTTCCACTAAACAGACTCGAGTTTCAAAACACGTCGAAACCTTTTGATGTTACCGCTTCCGAGCGGGACACGAAAAAAAAACTCCAACTGTCGCAAAACACGCCTGTCTTCAAAATGTTTGCGAAAAGATCCAATTTTGAAGACAGGCGTGTTTTGCGACAGTTGGAGTTTTGTTTTTCGTGTCCCGCTGGGAAGCGGTAACATCAAAAGGTTTCGACGTGTTTTGAAACTCGAGTCTGTTTAGTGGAAACGGTCGTGTTGTGTTGTCGTGTTGTGCCTGAAATCTGAACACGAATTCTATACCTAAATACTAGATAAGTAAGTAAACGAAAGTATAAAGTATAATTAAATAATAATATAATAGTAATATAATTAATTTAAGTAATTTGGTGTATAACCAGTGTTGTAAAGTATTTGAATAAAAGTATTTGAATTTAAGTATTGGCTACTTTTTTCAAAAAATGTTACAAAATAATTCTAGTTAACAACTGTAATCGTTGTTTATTATTATTATGTAATTAATTAATTATTAAATAATAAATTATTTCGATTATTATTATTATTATTATTATTTTTATTTATACAACATTATAATATTATAAAGTAATATGATTTACAGTTTGGACTATTCAATGATGGTTTTTGTATATTTTTACCCATATTATATTTCCCATGAAACAGTTCATCATCGACGACGACGATGTGATGTAAATTGTATGTTAAGATTAAATATACGCCTATACTTAGTTATTGAGTACTGATTATATTGTGTAGATTGTTTAGAATACCGGCTATACTAATTGATAGTTAAATAATAATAATAATAATAATAAATAAAAACTCGTGACAACCCGTGGAAAAGGACCGAGAACGAAAACTAAACTCCAACAAAATGTAGCCCGCTTGATGGAAACAAGAGTTTTGGTTTTGTTTCAGTTTTGTTTTTGTTTATCAGGTTGTAGAAAATACAGACACAACATAAACACAACTGTCCGTTTAGTGGAAAACCGGCATTATACTTAATATCAATTGCTTATTAATTTACAGGTTACTCGAGCAGTCAGAATATTTGGTGGTGTCCACAAAAATGCGGCCGCAGTTATAAGCATAAGAATTCGTTGATCAATCATTTGAGGTTCTATTGTGGAGTACAGCCTCAATTCATCTGTAAAAATTGCTCTCGGGCGTTCAAACAAAAAGGTAACCTGAAGACTCATTTGTTGAGTTGTGAAAACCAGCCACCCAAGTTCTGTTGTCCGACATGCAACAAGCTCTATAGACAGAAAAGGGAACTGCAAATACATTCGGCACGCGTACATGGGATCATAATGTAAATGTGTCGACCGAGTTTTAATTTAACGGTGTAAACTATTTTTTTATTATTCGTCAATAATAATGTCACGTACTTACTTAAATTATAAAAATAATGAAATATACAACTGGTATAAATTTAACATAAATTATGGTAATAATTTGTACTAAGATGCAATATTAATCAGTAGCTACCGTGTCACCAGATGTGATGTGCTCAAGAGTTCTTATCTCATGAATTTCCTACAACGTATATCTGGTAAAACTTATAACAATGCAAACCTCGCCAACACTAACATGCAGTCATTACACCTAACGCTATATTCCTATGTATTGTTCCGAATACCTATTATTAATACCTATATTCTATGTTAAATTGTGTCTAGTTTTTGTTGATTTTAAGTTTTAAAAACCAGCCACACAAGTTATGTTGCCTACCTTGCAACAGCTCTTAAGATAGAAAAAGGACCTGAAATTGCATTCAGTACGCGTACACGGGATCATAATGTACCAGTGTCGCACGAGTTTTAATTTGAAGTTGTCAACTATTAACTTTTGATACTCCATAGCTCAATAACAATTTCATGTACTTGTATACTTGTAATTATTTCATGTACCTGTTAACTTGTAATTGTATTTAAGTAAAATAAAGAGCCTCCCAGAAAAATATATCATATAGTGCTCATAAATAATTATTGTTTTATTTTACTCAGTACCAAATTTTACATATTTGACCAACAGTGTAAAATTTGTATTTTTTATGTTTAATGTTGATGCTACTGTGATGGAATATTATTTAATAGCTACTGTATCACCACACGTAATGTTTTCAAGAGTTCTTATCTCATGAATTTCCTACAACATATAACTTATGTTCGATGATTCAGGTTCCCTACGGTTTCTGTATTAAATTAAAATGTATTTTCCTCATATTTAAACAAATACTAAAAATAAATAATATATTTAAACAACAATTTTTTATTTGATTAGAAATTAAATTTTAATCAAAAAATAAATGGTACTTTAAATAATATCATTAACATGTAATTATTATTTATTATCTAGGAATGTTATAATATCAAAAAGTAATTATGAGCCAGGTAAGAATATACATAAGAAATGTTTTTTGGCGATCTGCGATCTGTGATGTGCTCAAGAGTTCTTTTCTCATGAATTTCCTGAAACGTATATCTGATAAAACTTATGACAATGCAAACACGGCAAACACTAACATAAAGTCACCACACATAACGCTATATTTCTATGTGTTGTTCCGAATAGCTATACTTTCCTTATATGTACCTATATTGTCGTATACTATACACCAATTGCTTATGTATAGGTTACTCGAGCAGCCAAAACATCTGGCTGTGTCCACATAGATGCGGCCGTAGTTATAAGATGAAGAATTCGTTATCCAGATATTTGAAGTTTTAATGTTGATTACAACCCCAATTCGTCCGCGAAAATTGCTCTTGTGCGTTCAAACATAAAGTTAACCTGAAGACTGCTTGTTGAGTTGGGAAAACCAGCCACCCGAGTTCTGTTGTCCGACATGCAACAAGCTCTTTAGACATAGAAAGACCTGCAATTTCAATCAGCATGCGTACATGGGATCATAATGAGGCAGTGACTACCTAGTTTTAATTTAAAGTTGTAAACTATAACCATTTGTTACTCCATACGTCAAGAATAATGTCATGTACTTAAATATAAAAATAATAAAATGTTGCCACTCGTATATAAGTAAAATAAAGAGCTTTCCCGAAATTCGGCAATATATCCAGAATATCTGCCACATTAACACCTCAATATCAATCTTCCTACCCTGCATCCCTGTTAATTTTTTTTATTGTATGCCCAATTGTAATATATAATTATAGTACTTATTTGATATCAGTTAGTCAATTAAGCTTATACTCATTAAATAAATAACAATTATATCAATAACTATATAGTATTATACTTCTTAACAATATGTTATTGAATTATAGGTTACTCGAGCGGCCAAAATATATGGTTGTGTCCTCAAGGATGCAGCCACAGCTATAAGAATAAGGAGTCGTTATCACTTAGCGATGATTCATAATTTTATTATGTAGCAGTATCATCATTATTTTAAATCTTCGTTGTAAACTTGTAAATTTTAGTAATTACACATTACGTCAATATAAACGTCATATTCTTGAATAATTTATTTGCATTCTCTCAAATTAATATTCATAGAAAAAAGTGTATTCAGTTAGCTGGTAATGATTAGAAAGTCGCTTTGCAAGACTAATTGTTGATTATAACTCAATGCTTATTCGATATCAGGTGCAGTGGCCCAATTAAGCATATACTTACTAAACAAACTACAATAACAGTTATGAATATATTTTAAATATATATATATATGTATATATAATTTTCTTTGAATCTTGTGTTTTTGATTCTGACTGTTGAACCTTCTGAAAAACGGGACGGCCCGCGGAACGGTCGTTAAGTTCCTAAGTGTACTGTTGTCGGCACCTACCTATTCTCCTAATATCTTCATATACAGTGTTATTCTTCATACTAATTAATTTTAATTTACAGGTGACTCGAGCAGCCAAAATATTTGATGGTGTCCACATAAATGCGGCCGCAGCTATAAGCATAAGAATTCGTTGATCAGTCATTTGAGGTTCTATTGTGGAGTACAGCCCCAATTAATCTGTAAAAATTGCACTCGGGCGTTCAAACGAAAAAGTAACCTGAAAGTTCACTTGAAGAGTTGTAATAACTTTCCGCCAGAGTTCAAGTGCCAGATATGTGGGAAGTTTTTCAGACACAAATCCAATCTGAAACCACATTTAATGATATTTCATAAAGTTATTATGTAGCAGTATCATCCTTATTTTAATTCTTCGTTGTATACTTGTAACTTTTAATTACTATACATTACGTCAATATTATTATATATTATACATTTGGCAATTATTCATGAAGTTATTATATAGCAGTATCTTCCATCTCTTAATTCTACGTTGTAAACTTGTTACTTTTATTATCTACACTCTTAATATTACGTCAATATTAAACGTTGTTTTCTTGAATATTTTATTTACCTTCTCTCAATATAAAAACAGTAGAAAGAATTGTGTGCATTCAGCTGATTATGATTAGAAAGACAGGTTGGAAGCGCCTACGGTGGAGTTATGTTTTAAATGCTCTTATAACTGCGGATGATCGTATAAATATAAAACATGGATGGCGCGACATATAAAAATTGAATGTGGTCCTTAACACCTTCAATGTCATATTTGCCATAATCTGTTCTGAAGAAATAACTACTTAAAAATGCAGATATTATGTGTTCATAAAATTATTCTCTAATTTATAAATGTAGTGTCAAATATAATAAGTTATTCTTTGTATAAATAACTACATATTATTTGACTTATAAATGTAATATTAAAAGCATTTAGTCTGTGACAATTTAACTATGGTTATCATATTTTTACATAATAGACAAAATGTAATGAAAATATAATTTATGTAAAGATTTATTAATTTTTTTTTTTAGAAAATATGTGGTACATTTTTATGCTCTATAACAATTGCGGAAAGTCTTATAAATATAATGATTCGATGAAACATCCTCACGTCCTTTATTTTAATGTGGCATAGATTAATAGATCCTACATTTAAGTCTGCAGTGTGCCATATAATTATTAGCCTATGTTATAGTAGACAAACATACAATATTCATCATATGAGTTCATGCTTAAACGGCTTTATTCATCAAATTTGTTAAAATTTTGTTTTTCTGTAAAAGTATGTATAAAATTTTAATTTTATAAAATAAAACAGGTTATGTACACCTACCTATTTTTTTTAATTGTGTACCTATAAGTAGACGGATTTTGCCAGTTGGATTTCTCCAAAGTATTCAAACCTGCAATTTTTACTGAATTTTTATTTCGTCCGGTTGGTACTTTGGGGAGGTAATTTTGATGATGTTTATTTCTGAATTGTTTACCGAATAATTAATATAAACTTTGTAGTTACGAGTTTGGGATTCTATAAATATTTATCGTAAGTACTCGAATTATATACTTTTATTAATATATAACGTTTAATAATTTTTTTTAAATTAATTAAATTTCGAATTAAATAATTAATGCACGTTACTTTGAATGGTATTTTAAAATAAAATAATATTTTATGCCATATTCTTAAAAACCCATATGAGTACAACACTAACAACTCAAAACATTGTTTACACTACATCTAGTATGTCTCGGCGTTACTTTTTTTCTATAATTGTAATTTGCAGTTTGTAAGTGACAATTCATATTCGATGTCAGTTGTACTTCCGAGTTTTTAGGTGTCATAATTTTAATCAATTTTTTTTGAATCTTGTTTTTTTTATTTTGACTGTTCAACTTTCTAACAAACGGGATGGTCCAAGGAGCGGTCGCTAAGTTCCTATATGTGCTGTTGTCGGCACCTACTTAATCTCCTAATATCTTCTTATACAGTCTTATACTTCATACCAATTGCTTATTAATTTACAGGTTACTCGAACAGCCAAAAAATATGGTGGTGTCCCCATAAATGCGGCCGCAGATATAATCTTAAGAAATCGTTGTCAAAGCATTTGCGGTTTGATTGTGGAGTTCAGCGGCAATTCATTTGTGAAAATTGCACTCGTGAGTTTAAACGTAAAGAGCACCTGAAAACTCACTTGATGAGCTGTGATAACGTACCACCGGAGTTCAAGTGCCAGATATGCGACAGGTTTTTCAGACAGAAATCGACGCTGAAATCACATTTAGCGACGATTCATAATTTTATTATGTAGCAGTATCGTCCTTATTTTAATTCTTCGTTGTAAACTTGTAAATTTTAGTAATTACACATTACGTCAATATTAAAAGTAGGTTTCTTGAATATTTAGTTTATATTCTCTTAAAATGAAAATTGAAGAAAGAAGTATATTATTATTTTATTATATAAAATTGCACTCGTGAGTTTAAACGTAAAGATCACCTGAAGACTCACTTGATGAGCTGTGATAACGTACCACCGGAGTTCAAGTGCCAGATATGCGGCAGGTTTTTCAGACAGAAATCGACGCTGAAATCACATTTAGCAATGATTCATAATTTTATTATGTAGCAGTATTGTCCTTATTTTAATTCTTCGTTGTAAACTTGTAAATTGTATTAAATACACATTACGTCAATATTAAACGTCGGTTTCTTGAATAATTTATTTGCCTTCTCAGTTCTCTTAAATTAATATTCATAGAAAAAGTCTATATAGTTTGCTGGTAAAAATCAGAAAGACGCTTTGCAAGACTAATTGTTGTTTATAACTCAGTGCTTATTGGATATCAGGTGCACTGGCCCAATTAAGCTTATACTTACTAAAAAAACTACAATAACATCAGTAACAATATGTTATAATACTTTGTACTCTTGTTACGTATGTTTCTATTTGTGCTGTTGTACTAATATCTTCATATACGGCCAAATACTTAATATCAATTGCTTATGAATATACAGGTTACTCGAGCAGTCAGAATATTTGGTGGTGTCCCCATAAATGCGGCCGCAGCTATAAGTATAAGAATTCACTATCTGTACATATGAGGTTCGAATGCGGAGTACAGCCTCAATTCATTTGTAAAAATTGCTCTCGGGCATTCAAGCATAAACAACACCTGAAATTTCACTTGATGAGCTGTGAAAACCAGCCACGCGAGTTCTGTTGTCCGACATGCAACAAGCTCTATAGACTGAAAAAGGACCTGAAATTGCATTCAGCACTCGTACATGGGATCATAATGTAATAGTGTCGAAATAGTTTTAATAAAACGGTGTTTTTTTTTATTATTCGACAATAATAATGTCAAGTACTTAAATTATAAAAATAATGAAATTACGACTGGTATAAATTTAACATAAATTATGGTAATAATTTGTACTAAGATGCAATATTATTCAATAGCTACTGTATCACTACACGTGATGTGCTCAAGAGTTCTTATCACATGAATTTCAGACAACGTATATCTTGTAAAACTTACTACAATGCAAACCTCGGTAACACTAAAATACAGCCACCACTCATAACGCAAAATTTCTTTTTTTGTTCCGAATACCTATACTTTCCTTATACGAGTATGTACCTACTGACGATCGTAAAAAATTAAACATTGACGGCAACACATATAAAATTAAAATATATAAAATAATCTAAAAATTGGCTGCTCGAACATAGTTTTGAGACACGATGAATGATTCCGAAAAGATATATTTTGTATAAATATTGTGATGATTCTATATTATTGTATACAATTTAACTAAGAATCTATTTGGTAAGTAAAAACTTCATGTTGATTTCATGGATTGACCTCCAGGGCCGGATTTAGGAATTTGGGGGCCCTGTAAAGTATATATTATATTTCGATAACATATATTTAATATATTATTATAAGTGAATTTAATTTAATAATATATTAACATTTACCGTAAAACAATATTTTACTAGAATCTTTGGTTTAAGAATATATATATTAAAATACCAAAATAATAATAATAAAAACATGTGGTACAATAAAAGTAGGTAGTAAATTATGTTAATTAGATATATACAGTCATTATATCGTATATATACATAGTCTATACTCTATAATAATAATAATATTAATATAATACTATACTTAATAATAATTTTTATTATATTACAACTTTGCGAGATTTCGTCGCCGTGAATTTTTCAACTACTTATTTGAGAAAAATCCAATGTTCTAAGTATGTCACTTTCTATACTTAACAGTGCAAGTCCTGATAGTCGACTTTGTGTCATCGAAGTTCGTAGTCGGTTTTTTATCAACCTCGCCAACACTAACATTCAGTCATTACACCTAACGCTATATTCCTATGTATTGTTCCGAATACCTATTATTAATACCTATATTCTATGTTAAATTATGTCTAGTTTTTGTTGATTTTAAGTTTTAAAAACCAGCCACACAAGTTATATTGCCTACCTAACAACAAGCACTTTAGACAGAAAAAGGACCTGAAATCGCATTCAGTACGCGTACACGGGATCATAATGTAACAGTGTCGCACGAGTTTTAATTTAAAGTTGTAAACTATTAACTTTTGTTACTCCATAGCTCAATAATAATTTCATGTACTTGTATACTTGTAATTATTTCATGTACCTGTATACTTGTAATTGTATTTAAGTAAAATAAAGAGCTTCCCAGAAAAATATATAATATAGTGCTCATAATAAATTATTGTTTTATTTTACTCAGTACCAAATTTTACTTATTTGACCATCATTGTAAAATTTGTATTTTTTATGTCTAATGTTGATGCTACTGTGATAGAATATTATTTAATATCTACTGTATAACCATACGTAATGTATTCAAGAGTTCTTATCTCATGAATTTCCTACAACATATAACTTATAAATTTTATTTCAATGCAAACCTTGTTCGATGATTCAGGTTCCCTACGGTTTCTGTATTAAATTAAAATGTGTTTTCCTCATATTCAAACAAATACTCAAAATAAATAATATATTTAAACAACAATTTTATATTTGATTAGAAATTAAATTTTAATCAAAAAATAAATGGTATTTTATATTATATCATTAACATGTAATTATTATTTATTATCTAGGAATGTTATAATATCAAAAAGTAATTATGAGCCAGGTAAGAATGTACATAAGAAATGTTTTTTGGCGGTCTGCGATCTGTGATGTGCTCAAGAGTTCTTTTCTCATGAATTTCCTGCAACGTATATCTGATAAAACTTATGACAATGCAAACACTAACATAAAGTCACCACACATAACGCTATATTTCTATGTGTTTTTCGAATAGCTATACTTTCCTTATATGTACCTATATTGTCGTATACTATACACCAATTGCTTATGTATAGGTTACTCGAGCAGCCAAAACATCTGGCTGTGTCCACATAGATGCGGCCGTAGTTATAAGATGAAGAATTCGTTATCCAGATATTTGAAGTTTTAATGTTGATTACAACCCCAATTCGTCTGCGAAAATTGCTCTTGCGCGTTCAAACATAAAGGTAACCTGAAGACTGACTTGTTGAGTTGGGAAAACCAGCCACCCAAGTTCTGTTGTCCGACATGCAACAAGCTCTTTAGACATAGAAAGACCTGCAATTTCATTCAGCACGCGTACATGGGATCATAATGAGGCAGTGACTACTTAGTTTTAATTTAAAGTTGTAAACTATTAACATTTGTTAGTCCATACGTCAAGAATAATGTCATGTACTTAAATATAAAAATAATAAAATGTTGCCACTCGTATATAAGTAAAATAAAGAGCTTTCCCGAAATTCGGCAATATTTCCAGAATATCTGCCACATTAACACCTCAATATCAATCTTCCTACCCTGCATTCCTGTTAATTTTTTTTATTGTATGCCCAATTGTAATATATAATTATAGTACTTATTCGATATCAGTTAGTCAATTAAGCTTATACTCATTAAATAAATAACAATAATATTAATAACTGTATAGTATAATACTTCTTAACAATATCTTATTGAATTATAGGTTACTCGAGCGGCCAAAATATATGGTTGTGTCCTCAAGGATGCAGCCGCAGCTATAAGAATAAGGAGTCGTTATCCAGACATTTGAGGTTTGAATGCGGAGTACAGCCCCAATTCATCTGCAAAAATTGCTCTTACGCGTTTAAACAAAAACAACATCTGAAGACTCACTTGAATAGCTGTGATAACGTGCCGCCAGAGTTCAGGTGCCAGATATGCGGCAGGTTTTTCAGACAGAAAGCATCGCTGAAATCACACTTAGCGATGATTCATAATTTTATTATGTAGCAGTATCATCTTTATTTTAATTCTTCGTTGTAAACTTGTAAAATTTATTAATTACACATTACGTCAATATTAAACGTCGGATTCTTGAATAATTTATTTGCCTTCTTTTAAATTTATATTCATAGAAAAAAGTGTATTCATTCAGCTGGTAATAATTAGAAAGACGTTTTGCAAGACTAATTGTAGTTTATAACTCAGTCCTTATTCGATATCAGGTGCAGTGGCCGAATTAAGCTTATACTTACTAAACAAACTACAATAACAGTTATGAATATATTTTAAATATATATATATATATATAATTTTCTTGGAATCTTGTGTTTTTGATTCTGACTGTTGAACCTTCTGAAAAACGGGACGGCCCGCGGAACGGTCGTTAAGTTCCTAATTGTACTCTTGTCGGCACCTACCTATTCTCCTAATATCTTCATATACAGTGTTATTCTTCATACTAATTAATTTTAATTTACAGGTGACTCGAGCAGCCAAAATATTTGGTGGTGTCCACATAAATGCGGCCGCAGCTTTAAGCATAAGAATTCGTTGTCCAAACATTTGAGGTACGAATGTGGAGTACAGCCCCAATTCATCTGTAAAAATTGCACTCGGGCGTTCAAACGAAAAAGTAACCTGAAAGTTCACTTGAAGAGTTGTAATAACTTACCGCCAGAGTTCCAGTGCCAGATATGCAGCAAGTTTTTCAGATATAAATGCAATCTAAAATCACATTTAGGAATTGTTCATAAAGTTATTATGTAGCAGTATCGTACATATTTCAATTCAAAGTTTCAAACTTGTAACTTTAATTATATTTACATTACGTCAATAATAAACGTGGTTTTCCTGAATATTTTAATTACCTTTCTTAAACATAATAATCGTAGAAAGAAGTTTATTCATTATGCTGGTCATGATTAGAAAGACGCTTTGTATAATTCTCAGAGTTGAATCGATATCAGTTACAGTGGCCCAATTATTGTTTATACTCACTAAACAAATATCAATAACATTAATAACTATATAGTATAATATTTTTTTACCCTTGTTATGTCTGTTGAAATACTCTGTGATATTGTATGCGTTAGTGATATTGCAGTCTTACATTTATAAAAAAGGTCATAGTTGTTTGTTGTACTTGGAATAGTGTTATCTAATTATTATGGAACTATGTCATATCATGTATTAAATGATGACTTTTCCTCCAATCATAAGGAGATGGGATGAATTATGAATTATCAGATTTACCTGATGAAATACAAAATCATTTATGAAAGTAACATAAAACAAAAAAGTTATTATTTATTCATTTATTTCCATCACAAAACAGTTTATAATATGAACTTTCCAAACTGAAACTATCTGACTCTATAAAAGACCAGTGGCTTCATACTAAGCCATTGCTTTCTTTGACTCATAGTAAGTCAAAAGCTTACCATATTGTTAAAACGTAGAATTTATACCATAATAAAATTAAATACTAAAAAATAAGAATTTTGGGACTAAAAGTGTTTCCTGTTGTCGAATAACATGCATGACTCGTTGAGAACTAACATAAATATGAGCATTCCAAAAACACTGCTGTTCAATTGCCAGATATGCAGCAAGATTTTTAGACAAAAATCCAATCTCAATTTTCTTTAAATCTTGTGTTTTTGATTCTGACTGTTTAACTTTCTGAAAAACGGGAAGGTCCTCGGAGCGGTCGCTAAGTTCCTATATGTACTGTTGTAGGCACCTACCTATTCTCCTGATATCTTCACATACAGTCTTATACTACCAATTGCTTATTAATTTGCAGGTTACTCGAGCAATCAAAAAATTTGGTGGTGTCCCCATCATTGCGGCCGCAGTTATAAGATTAAGGATTCTCTGTATTTACATTTGAGGTTCGAATGCGGAGTACAGCCCCAATTCATCTGTAAAAATTGCTCTCGGACGTTCCAACTTAAAGGTAACCTGAAGACTGACTTGAACAGCTGTGATAACGTGCCGGCAGAGTTTAGGTGTCAGATATGCAGCAAGTTTTTTAGACAAAAATCCAATCTGAAAAGACATTTGGCAATTATTCATGAGGTTATTGTGTAGCAGTATCGACCATATTTTAATTCAACGTTGTATACTTGTAACTTTTAGTAACTATATGTCAATATTAAACGTCGTTTTCTTGAATATTTAATTTATATTTTCTTAAAATTAAAATCGTTGAAAGAATTGTATTCATTCAGCTCGTCATGATTATGACTTATAAATCTTATTCAAATGAAAACCTCGCCCAAAGATTCGGGGTCCTTTTTCGTGGTTTCGTTTTAAAATAAAAATGTATTTTGCTCATATTTTAACAAATACTAAAAATAAATAATTTATTAAAATAACAATTTTATTTTTGACTAAAAATTTAATTTAAATCAAAAAAATTAATCGATTTGATTTCGTTATTAAATCGAAAAGTTATAGCCCAATAAGAATTTCCATAGAAATGTTTTTGGGTAGTCTGCGATCGCTGTGCACCGTCACAATATTATCGAATTTCTATCTTATTTCTTATCCGATCAGATAGTTTTTACAATAGATTATTAAGTAAAAGGTATATTAAGTATAAATTAGTAAATGTTATTTAATAAACAAAAATGTATTGTATTTTGTATTCATTTGGGGACCCCACCAGATATCCTTCCCAAAATCATCACATACCCAAATATGCCCTTGGGTTGTGGGAACTTATAGTTTTTTTATAAATATATCTTTATTATCTTATACCAAGAAACTATTGCTTATAGATGAATAGAATACTCGAGCATCCAAAAGACCAAAACATTATTTGGCGCCACATTATAGCGACCGCAGGTATACTCGTAAAAAGACAATTCCGTTATAAAATAATTTGCTATTCCAATGTAGATAACAGCCGAAGCCAACCTCAATTCATCTGAAAAAGTCGGCCGTTCAAACGGAATCGTCACTTTACCTACAACATATAACTTTTAAAACTTATTAATATGTAAACCTCGTTAACATTAACATACAGTCACTACACATAATGCTATATCTCTTTGTATTGTTGCGATTCCTTATACTTTCCTTCTATGTACCTTTATTGTCGTATACTAAATACCAATTGCTTATGTATAGGTTACTCGAGCAGGCAAAACATCTGGCTGTTTTCCCATAATTGCGGCCGTAGGTATCAAAATAAGAATTCGTTATCCAGACATTTGAAGTTTGAATGCGGGGTACAGCCCCATGTAAGAATTTCTCACGGGCCTTCAAACATAAGAGTACCCTAAAGAATCACTTGATATGCTTTGATAACGTACCGCTAGAGTTCAAGTGCATGATATGCACCAAGTATTTCAGACAGAAAAAGACGCTGAAACCACATTTGGCAATTATTGATAAAATTATTATGTAGCATAATCGTCCTTATTTTCATTCTACGTTGTGTAAACTTGTACTTTCAGAACCTACACATTACATCAATATAAACATAATATTCTTGAATAATTTATTTACCTTCTCTTAAATTAAAATCATAGAAATAAGTGTATTCATTCAGCTGGTAATAATTAGAAAGACGCGTTGTATGACTAATTTTAGTACATAACTCAAGGCTTATTCGATGTCAGGAGCAGTAGCCCAATTAAGCTTATACTTACTAAACAAATTACAATAACATCAATAAATATATAGTATAATACTTTATAACAATTTCAAATTCAATAGGTTACTTGAGCGGCCAAAATATTTGGTTGTGTCCCCAAGGATGCAGCCGCAGCTATAAGCATAAGTTTTCGTTGTCCAAACATTTGAGGTACGAATGTGGAGTACAGCCCCAATTCATCTGCAAAAATTGCACTCGGGCGTTTAAACGTAAAGATCACCTGAAGACTCACTTGAATAGCTGTGATAACGTGCCACCAGAGTTCAGGTGCCAGATATGCGGCAGGTTTTTCAGACAGAAAGCGACGCTGAAATCACATTTAGCGATGATTCATAATTTTATTATGTAGCAGTATCATCTTAATTTTAATTCTTCGTTGTAAACTTGTAAATTTTAGTAATTACACATTACGTCAATATTAAACGTCGGGTTCTTGAATAATTTATTTGCCTTCTCTTAAATTAATATTCATAGAAAAAAGTGTATTCATTTAGCTGGTAATAATTAAAAAGACGTTTAGCATGACTAATTGTAGTTTATAACTCAGTCCTTATTCGATATCAGGTGCAGTGACCCAATTAAGCTTATACTTACTTAACAAACTACAATAACTTTATTAATTATATTTTATTTATATATATATATAATTTTCTTTGAATCTTGTGTTTTTGATTCTGACTGTTCAACCTTCTGAAAAACGTGAGGGACCGCGGAGCGGTCATTATGTTCCCATATGTACTGTTGTCGGCAACTACCTATTCTCCTAATATTTTCATATACATTGTTATTCTTCATACCAATTGCTTATTAATTTACAGGTGACTCGAGCACCCAAAATATTTGGTGGTGTCCACATAAATGCGGCCGCAGCTATAAGTATAAGAATTCACTATCTTCACATTTGAAGTTTGAATGTGGAGTAAAGCCCCAATTCATCTGTATAAATTGCACTCGGGCGTTCAAACGTAAAGATCATCTGAAAACTCACTTGAATAGCTGTGATAACGTGCCGCCAGAGTTCAGGTGTCAGATATGCAGCAAGTTTTTTAGACAAAAATCCAATCTGAAAACACATTTGGCAATCATTCATGAAGTTATTATATAGCAGTATCTTCCATCTCTTAATTCTACGTTGTAAACTTGTAAATTGTATTAAATACACATTACGTCAATATAAAACGTCGGTTTCTTGAATAATTATCTTGAATATTTGCCTTCTCAGTTCTCTTAAATTAGAAATTTAGAACAAGTCTATATAGTTTGCTGGTAATAATCAGAAAGACGCTTTGCAAGACTAATTGTTGTTTATAACTCAGTGCTTATTCGATATCAGTTGCAGTGGCCCGATTAGGCTTATACAAATAGCAATAACATCACTGACTATATATTATAATACTATAAAACAATCGTTTATTCAATTCAAGGATGCTGTCACAGCTATTGGAATTAGAAATCACTATCTATACATAGATACACATATTGCTATATATCTATGTATTGTTGTGAATAAATATACTTCCTTTATATATACCTATATAGTCGTATACTAAATACCAATTGTTTAATCATGTATAGGTTACTCGACTGGCCAAAACATTTGGTGGTGTCCCCATAATTGCGGCCGCAGCTATAAGTATAAGAATTCACTATCTGCACATTTGAAGTTCGAATGTGGAGTACAGCCCCAATTCGTCTGCAAAAATTGCTCTTGCGCGTTCAAACAAAAACAAAATCTGAAGACTCACTTAAAGAGCTGTGTTAACATGCCACCAGAGTTCAAGTGCCAGATATGCAGCAAGTTTTTCAGAAAAAAATCTAATCTGAAAACACATTTAGCAATTATTCATGAATTTATTATATAGTATCTTCCATCTCTTAGTTCTACGTTGTAAACTTGTAACTTTTATCATATACATTTTTTATATTACGTCAATATTAAACGTTGTTTTCTTGAATTTTTATTTACCTTCTCTCAATATAAAAACAGTAGAAAGAATTGTATTCATTCTGCTGATTATGATTAAAAAGACAGGTTGGAAGCGCCTACGGTGGAGTTACGTTTCAAATGTCCTTATAACTGCGGAAGATCGTATAAATATAAAACATGGATGGCATGTTGTATAATATTTGAATGTGGTTCTTAACACCTTCTATGTCATATTTGCCATAATCTGTTCTGAAGAAATAACTACTTAAAAATGCAGATATTTTGTGTTCATAAAATTATTCTCTAATTTATAAATGTAGTGTCAAATATAATAAGTTATTCTTTGTATAAATAACTACATATTATTCAACTTATAAATGTAATATTAAAAGCATTTAGGCAGTGAACTTTGGTTATCATATTTTTACATAATAGACAAAATGTAATAAGTAATAACAATATAATTTATGTATACGAGTACATTTATTAATTTTTTTTTTTAGAAAACATGTGGTAATTTTTACGATCTATAACAATGGCGAAAAGTCTTATAAAAAAAAAAGGTTTGATGAAACATCCAGTTATTTCGACAACTAAAAGCAATACAACTGTGGACGCTGTATTATTTTCGTTATTGAGATACCCTATCTTCAGTGAATTATGTTTTATAATTTTTTTCATCATCGACTGCTTTCACGTTTAACTGTGTAAATTGTACATTAATAATTAATTAATTAAATAAAATTTATGTTATACGATATCGTTTTATTTTTTTTCTAATTGGTATTTAAAAATTATTTGGTAGAGCATACAAAATGCTGAAACATTTTAAAATTGAATAAATAAAAATACAAAAAAAATGTGTTTTCTTATTATCCTTATAAACTGATCTACCCGACCGCATTTAATCAAAACCATTTTTCGTCTGCAATGTACAGTAGCACATTCCTTTAGGACTATACAACAATACAAGAGCGCACCCAAGATTTTTTTTTTGGGGGGGGGGACTAATTTAAATTATTTTCAAATATCAATAGTATTTATTTTAAAATTTGTACAGAAATCCGTGCATGACCTTTTACTGACTAATATTACATTATATTACATATTATACACTTTCATTTTTGCAGCTAATTTTGTTTTATAATTTTATATATAATAGTTTAAAGTAAATATCCATAAAAATTATTAAAATTTTAGGTGCGAACCTTTTGAGGGGGATTAAGACCGTAAGCCCCCCCCCGTTGTGCCTCTGCTACAATATCACTCACCTGACCATGGAGTCTCACCCGTTTTCATTTATGAGACTACTACTCTGGTATAGAAAATAGAAATCCCCTTTACTGAATGTCTCAACACTCAAGACGCGAGAACCAATCTTATGCTCCCCAACAACCTGTGCGAAATACTAACTCCAAACGCGGTGAAATCATCTTCTCTCCTTGAGCTTCTAAAAAAGGCGAACCTTATAAAAAAAATATAAGCCAAAACTAAAGATATCAAAAACCAAATATCAAAACTTATGTAAAATAATATTATAATCGAAATCAGTATTTCTGAAACGCCAATAATCCCGGCAGTTGAGGCGTATTTTTTAAAAAAAAAAAAAAGAAAGAAATCCCCACAAAATCCATAAAATTTAAGCATTAGCAAATAAAATTTAATCGTTGGTCTTTCCTAGTGCTTACTTACACGTACACCAAGTCACAGCTATGTATTTTATCTTGTTTTATAGGTACCTATTATTTACTAATATGCATTTAAAGCTATCTTATACAGTAAATTAAATAAAAATATATTTGTTGTTTGAAATTTTAAAATCAATGTTTTTTTTCAGTTGGAAAATCTAGAATTGTATGTCCAAATAACTGCGGAAGATCATACAAACTGAAATGGACGATGTGGCGACATTTTAAATTTGAATGTGGTGTAGCTCCTAGATTTGAGTGTCATATTTGTAACAAAAAGTTTTCATACAAAACTTCATTAAAAAATCATTTATACTTTGTTCATAATTTCAAATCATGATTGATTATAAATTTTAATTCAACTTAAGTATATTTAACGATAAATAAATAAGCAATATTATTTGTAGACATAAGAAAAATTAAGAAATGGCAAAGCATTTAACGGAGACGGTAAATTGCGTCCCCCAAAAAAGGTCATATTTAAATACTGTGTAAATTGCGGCCCGTGTACTTTTAAAACATACGTAAATTGCGTCCTGGGTATATTTGGAATGTACGTACGTAAACTGCGGCCTGGGATATTCCGATTTCCAGTCGGCTGTACAATTTAATGATAGGTATTAATCTTTGATTGGTAATAATAATATGTTCACTAATATAATATTTCTAACAGCTAGTGTGCATTTGATCGAATATGTTGAATATGTTGAATATAATACAACGTGTAAGTGTAGGCATACATACAAAATTATACACCGGCCGCAATTTTGTATGTACAAAATATACCCAAGCCGCAATTTACTTATGTACAAAATATACCCGAGCCGCAATTTACATAAAAAATTTAAAATGGGACACAATTTACAGCGACCCGCATTTAAATATTGATTTGTAATGGTTCATCAAATAAATACTATAGATTTTTTGCTTTCAAAATTGTAATGGCTACGTGGTTAAAATACACTTGTTAGTTTTTTAATTAATTAAATTATATTATTATATTGCTTTCAAGTTAAATATAAAAACTAGCCAAAAAATATAGTTACCGGGTATGAGTGCTGCTTCCCTGTTTATTCGTCATACTTACTGTTTATTTGTACAAATTAATACACCCCAATTCAAACAAACCCGTCATCAACACAAAATAATTATTCAAATAATACCTCACATTCAATTCCCCACAGCAAAAATAATCGTCAAACTTACGCAACAGCTGCTAACTCTAATAATACAGATAATTATTTTCTGAATGCAATTTTCCCGCTGATAAATTTATTTGTAGCCCAATTAATGCAAAAAATTATTGAAATTCTGCCAGTCATCATAACAAATGTAACTGATAATATTAAATGTGCAACCATAATAATATAATCTTAATTAACTGGAACGTCCGTAGCTGAAAATCTCAAAAGAATACTTTCAATACATTTTTAAATGATCACAAAGTAGACATAGCTTGCATTACAGAAACACATTTACTAAACAACGATAAAATAAGTCTCCCCGGCTACAATATATACCGTGCTGATCGTATTACACACAGTGTTGAATTCAGACATTTTTTCTAGGGGGGGGCTCCCGTTTTTTAGTCGTTGGTCATACTTTTTGGTATTATTAATTAAACTAGCTTGAGTGCAACTCCTTGTAAGTATAACCTTTTTCAGTGGGATACTTTGGATGTGGAATACTTGGTTGTATGTGCTATATTTTCTTTAGGTACCGGTAGGTTGTTTTATATCGTAATCTAGCTATCATAAATCTTATTTATTCTCACTATCTCGTTATATTATATAATCTCAGTATTTCATATAATTTCGGCAAAATATACGATTAGATAGATATTTATTAGGTGTTTTAATGTAAAATGAATAAATTGTATGATATGCATTATTGAAGATAATAAAATCGTAACGAGTATTAAATATTTAATAAATATATTTTTTCACATAAAAATTATCAGGGAGGGGCAAATAAAATTCCAGGGGGGCATCTGCCCCCCCCCTGAAATATACCTGGATTCAACACTGATTACACACGCCCACGCAAGCGGTGGAGTAGCAATTCTGGTTCGTAATTGTTTGGGCCGAGTGTACAAAATATTATTGCACTGTTCTCGGGCACCGACTAATGCGTGCGGTCGGTTCCACCGACCTACCAATTTTGTGTTATTGTGCTGTGTAGTGTTGTATATAGCTCATCTAGCAATGGTTGGGTTGCCGCGCAATTACTAGTGAGCTATGTGGTGGTGTGAGTGTGTTAGGTGTGTGTATATATGTTTTTGTGTTTTGTGGGTGCTTAAAAACTATGATATAAAATAGGAACAGTTAATGCAAGAAACAATGGTATTAAGGTAATGGTATATTATGTAATGATAAATGGCCCTTCTGGCCCAACAGAATAATAATTGAACAATATAAATAATAAAATAGAAAAAAACTCACAAATTGGTGGAGCGTAGACTGGCCAGCGGCCAGCCACTACCTATACCTAAATAAATATACAAATAAAAATCACAGTGGCGATTAGCGCACACACAATATAAATAATAAAAATAACTGTTGCGGCGATTAGCGCTCACAAAATATAATTTTTTTTTTTTTTTCGTAATTGTTTTTTCATCGAAACGACCGTTAGGTCTTTGTCAATGACTTGTCACTTGGGAGGGATAGAGTGCAGTGTAGCACTTGGTATCCCCTTCTCTAAGAAGAGAATTTGCACGTGTGTAGACTTCACTCCCAGTGGAGTGAGTCCGGTGAGGAGAAGTGTAGAGCAATCAGAACGGTGGCAGGGGGAGAGACTACAGAATTAATTCTGCAGAATATTTTTTGCACTGAGCCGGGTACGAACTGATGACTGCGCGCTTCGTAGCCAACTGTGTGACCACTGCACCACACTACTCCTCAAAATATAAATAATAAAAAAAACTGTTGCGGCGATTAGCGCACACATATATAAATAACAAAATAATAATAATAAAAAAGTATAAGATTTGATATAAATATTAGATATTGGCGATTAGCGCACAATAATTTCAGAGAAAAAAAAGACTGCGATCACTACTCACTACGATGGTTCTAGTACGACAAAAGAAAAATTATTTTTTTCATTTATTAAAATTAAAATGCGTCAACATATTACATGTTATTACAAGTTTGTTACAATATATGAAAATTATAATATACAATATATGTGTTATGGATGTACGGAAGAATATTGAGATGTGTGTTATGGGACGGAAGTGATGGGGAGTGGTGATGGAGAAAAATTATAAATCACACACGAATAATTACAATAATACACACACACTGGTTTTTCGGTTATATAATAATTCACGATAACATATATGGAATAATTTAAATCTTAATATTAACCTAATCTACGTGTGTGTGTGTGTGTGTGTGTGTGTGTGTGTGTGTGTGTGCTTAATTGGGCGGCCTGTGGTGCACCGGAATAGCCGGGGACCGAGAAACAGCGCAATGCGACCGCGGCGACGAAGCTCTTGTTTCCGTTATCGGGCGGCAACAGTAATAATATTAAACAGTACGAAAAACCTATCTCAGACATACGCTCATTAGAAATAATAGCGATATCTATAGTAATTATTAATTAACACTACTATAGCGAGCGTCTATCAACCAGACAGCAACATATACATAAAAGACATCGATAATCTTCTGAAAAATAACAATAGCATTATATTTTACATTAGCTGGTGATCTAAATGCTGAACATACAAATTGGGGCTGCAGGAATACAAACTCAAACGGTAGCAAATTACAAAAATACATAGTAAATACTCCATATATAATCTCAGCGCCAAAAAGTTCAATATATTTTTCATTTGACAACAACAGGCAACCTAAAATGTTGGACATATTATTGATCAAATCAATCCATTTTAGTTTAACACAAACACCACTAACTGAGCTAGACAAGGACCACATCCCGGTAAAGATCACGATTAACCACCGTCCTCAACACTACACCCCAATAAATTCCGTTGTAACGGGCAAACCAAATTTGAATACCTTCGCTAACAGTTTAGAAAAAAATTTGAAATTTCCAATAAAAATTAAAACAATAAAAGATGCTGAACAAGCAAACGAACATCTCACAAAAAAAAATTACTGAAGCCGCTTTGAACTGCTCGACCACTCCACCCTGTGTACCGTATAAGTTTCAATTACCATTTACCACAAAACATCTTACAGCTAATCCGACAAAAACACGTACTAAGACGCACATGGCAGAAATATCGGCGCACAATAGATCGCACTAAAATAAATTTAGCAACAAAAAATATCAGAGAAACACTACACAATTTTTGGGTATCATCTTACGAAAAGTACCAATCAGAAATACATCCAGGTGACTCAGCCATGTGGAAAGCTACAAAAGGCATTCTAAAACAGAGCACTAATATTATTCCTTCTCTCCACACTACAGCCGGTATAGCAATTTCAGATACGGACAAATGCAATATATTCTCGGGTATACTACTCGTATACAAAACATTTTCACCTAACAAAATCGTAAATACTGATATTGAACAAACAGTGAAAACCAGTTTAGCTATGTTAGACTTTTCTGTGCAGCAGCCTCTAAACACTAAATCCCCAAATGAAATTAAACTTATAAAAAATCCACCAAGAAAAAAGGCCCCCAGTAACGACCTCATAACGAACATTATCCTGAAAAAGCTCCCAGACAAAGTAATTACCTACATCACTTCACTTTTAAATGCACTTCTTCGTCTCGGTCACTTTCAATAGCATGGAAAAAAGCTAATATAATCCTCATTAAAAAACATGGTAAGGACAAAATAATCCGGACAGCTACAGGCCGATCAGTCTGCTCACCTCGTTATCAAAACTTTTTGAGAAAGTCATACACTCTAGATTAACAACATGTTTGGATTCAGTAGAAGCCATACCGAAATTTCAATTTGGTTTCAAGTCACGTCATCACTCAACAGTGCAACAATTACTTCGCACAACAGAACGTATAAACAACGCGTTCGAAAGCCGTCGTCATTCGGGTGCGGTTTTTATAGACATTTCCAAAGCATTTGACAAAGTGTGGCATGAACGCCTATTACATAAACTTAAGCAAATAAAAACACATAAATATTTATTTATTATTATTAAATTATTCTTAACCAATCGTTAATTTGCCATTAAAGTCAATGATGAAAAATCAAACTTCAAACCAATACTTGCAGGGGTTCCCCAAGGGTCCAAAATTGGTCCTATTCTTTTTAATTTGTTTATTTCGTACACCCCACAGTCTCCGCTCACTAACATAGCACTTTTCGCCGTTGACACAACTGTTTATTGTGACTTCACGGAAACTGTCCTCATAATATACGCACTACAGGGCCACCTGAATGAAATATCGCTCTGGTGTGAAGTGTGGAAAATTGTAATAAATCCCTCTAAGAGTTCAGGTATACTATTGTCACTCCGACGTAGCCCTACACCTCAACAACTGGTGTTCAACAAACGAATCCCCTGGAAACCTACAGTCGAGTAATTAGGCGTCATACTGGACAAAAGGCTATCCTGGTGGCCACACATTTCTTCAAAGATTCAACAAGCGTATCAACGATTAGCCATGCTGTATCCGATCTTAAATAAAAAATCTACTGTACAAAAAAAATGCTCGCTACTGATATTCAAACAAATTCTTCGTTCCCTAATCACATACGCATATGGGGCAAATGTGCTCGAAATATTCTAAATAAAATTCAAATATTTCAAAATAAAATACTTCGTATAATAACAAAAGCACCTTGGTTCGTCAGAAATAGCTCTCTACATAAATATCTTCAAATCCCGCTTATCATTGATTTTATTGAAAATACGGCCAAGAACTTTCACAACACACTAAAAACCTCAACTGGAGTACGACACTACCAACTACATATCGGACCACTACTTTAGTGAAGACTTCAGAGAGATCGCTCTCACGACTTGTTGTAAAAAAAAAAATAATTAAATAAAAAAAAACCGTACTAACTCTAAATATGAATATTTTGTAATTTTGTAAAAACGTTAATGTAATCAATTGTATATTATTTATATTTTTTTTGTACTAAATAATTGTGACTGGTCACTTTTAACATACTCCACTATCGCATATTATGAGAGAAAGAAAAATGTATATTTGTATCCTATAAATGTATATAGCATAAGTTAAGAACATTTCAACTTGTTTTAATAATAAAAATATAAAGATTTGTACAACGGTCTGAAAAAAATGTTGGTATAATAACACCCCCCCCTCCCTTCTCCCAATCTCACGAAGAAATTTTATGAAATATAAAGTGAAATTTAGTTTTTAAATCCCCCTAAGAACTAAATAAGCGCCAAACATAAGCGGAAATTGTGAGGGGGTTGAGGGGCTAATTAATGTATTAGTGTATCGAACGATCAAATAAACATTTACAACATAATAAATTAATGATTATAAGTGATTTAGGAACTTTGGACAGTGGACACAGACCCTGTTCGTCCATTGCTAAAAGTAAGTATTTTTAGTTTATACTTGTACTTGTAAAATACTGATTTTAACCAATATAATACTATCTACTTAACGTTGATATTTTTTTTTTTACTTATAACTGCATTATTCCACAATGAGAAGAATTAAAACATTGCTGAGGCCATCTATGTTCCAAAATACATAGATTTAATAATTTCGGTATCATTATTATAGTAAATGATATTTCCAAAAAAGTTGATAGAGAAGCTATTCTGGATTCATTTGCAAAAAAAAATTGATATAAATTATTTTAAGATAAATATTTTTTAGTCTCGCTGTAAAGAGTTTTCACTGTACATCTTTCCTATAAATTCAAAGTTAAATTCAAGTATACGTATGAGATTATCAGTCTATGTATAGTATAGTATGTCTAAAATAAATCACGTTTAGATTTTTCATGTTGTTTAGGGTAATATTATATGTTCAATTGCAGTGAGCGGCTTTGATATTCAATAAAGTATTTTTAAATATCAGCCCCTCTAAAACTATTGTAAATTTCCGCCTATGCCGCCGAATCCAAGTATTTTAACCGTTATAACACAAAATGGGTTGCCTAATTATTTTCATCAAAAAATGCAAAAATAAAACCATTAATATCCCTTGAAATAATTTAAATCAATTGGAACCAAAGGATTGAAGCTATTAACCATTAGGTACATCATAAGAAATTGAATTCATATTATACAAATGCAATGACGAAATTTATACTTTAAAATCGCTAAAATCCCTAATAATTTTTAATATGTATTTTATTATTCGGACTTCGCTTGCCCTGGTTGAAGATCCTGTTAAATACAAAATGATGAAAATACAAATGTATAGGACGATTTTCCGATTCCCATCTTATTTATCCCCGAATCCCAGTTTTAACCATCCTCGAACATCTATTATACAATAAATTGTTATTGCTGCTTTGCACTCGTTTAACAAGTTTATAGAAATCGATGCAACGTAATAATGATGGCGTTATGGCTGCTGCCGGGTGTTGTGCAAGTTTGTAATGATATACAAACAGTGAAAAATATATTACAACGTTGATAGCAAATAGCGAAGAGTTCGTGGGAACTCTGAACGGCAATGTACACGACCAAATTGTAAAATACTAGCGTTCTGTCGCACGATGGGCGAGGTGTCGTTCATTCATCGGTGAAAATCTTATTTGGGTCTCGGGGATTTCTTGACGCGGTCATCCCCACGCGCACGGCACTCGTGCGAATGTTTCAATTAATTGACCATATCGTGCGCCCTTTTGCCACGGATGTGTCGACAATTTGCTGAAAAACGCGTAGACGTGGTAGCCGCGCATACCAGTAGTCAGTACCGTTACTGTAGTACTACCGTGCGATTCGATTATCGCACATTGAACGTTCGCATCGTGCGCGCGATAATCGAAACGCGGGAACCGTTGCCAACATCGGGGACTTTCCGGCGCGGCCAACATCTGTCCGGTCCCACGAATCCATTATGGCGTGTTCCGGCGGTGGCGTCGGCGCGCGCGCGAGCAGCGATCCTGGTGTGCGCGCGCCTGTCGCGTTCGGTCCTCTTTTTCCGTTTTCTTTTCTCCCCCATTCCACTCCATCCTTTTCCCTTCTCAGCCCCCCCCCCCCGCCCGTCAACCCAGACAATCACTCTCGCGCTCTCTCCGTCGCACATCGCCTCCTCCCGCCACCCGTCTCCGTCCATCTTCTCGTCGACGTGCATTATTTTAACGTTCTCCCATCGTACGGGTTCGGAATTGGTTTTAAGGTGTGCGCGTGCGCGCGTGCGTGCGTGTCTGCGAGTGCGTGAACGAGTGTGCGTACTGGTATTGGCGTGTGCGCGTGTGTACGTGTTGCGATGCCCAAACGGACGAAAATAATATCGTCGAGTAGATCTGCCGTGGTTACGGGTGGTGGTGAGGGGTGGAAGCGGTGGTGGTGGTAACGTAGTAGTCGAAAAAGAAACGCGTTCGTCTCGCCGCCGTCCGCGCACACCGGGCGTTTTCGAAACGGGTCCGGGCCGCCGCCACACGATAACGTTCCGCGACAATATCACACTCACACGCGCGCGCGCGCACACACGCACACACGCACACGCGCACATACACACGATAATAGTACAGTACAATAAAATTTTTCAATCGAGTCCGAACAGCGCCGCGCTCGTCACATACACGCTCACGTCGTCGTCGTCGTCGTCGTCGCCGCCGCCGTCGCCGTGATAATACTGTTATTATTGTAATAATAATAATAAATAATAATAATAATAGTAATAGTATATCAAACACAATATACACGCACACCGCGAACGAGCATATCTACATGTAAGATAAAACATTGTGTGCATGTTTCTTCCACACACACACACACACATACTCGCACACGCTCGAGCTCCGCGGATGATACGCGATCGAAACCGTTTTGCCAACAATTGTAAGTACCACCCGGTTCGTTTTTTTTTCATTTCACCATGAGGCGTCGTTGATCTCTACACCGTATCCTCGCCGCCGCCGCCGTCGCCGACGGAAGTGCACCTCTCCGCTTCCAGCTCGTCCCGTCCGGGGATCAGAAAAATCAAATAAACAACAGTAAATCACTAGCGCGCTACCGCCTATCGTTTATTCATTTCTCGCGTGTCCGTCTATCGCCGTTCGTTCTCCCGACCGCGTTGTTCGTGCGAAAGTGTGTGTGTGTGTGTGTGTGTGTGTGTATGTCCGGCGGCGCCCGACTGCCCGAGATAACGGAACAACGCAACGCGCAAAGGCTGTACGGCGCGCACGCAATCACAACCGCTACCGTTCGTCATGTCCGTCAGCCAACAGTTTTGTCTGCGATGGAACAATCACCAGAGGACACTCATCTCTGTGTTCGACAGCCTCCTGGAAAGCGGCACCCTGGTCGATTGTACACTGGCCGCCGAGGGCCGGTACCTGAAAGCCCACAAAGTCGTCCTGTCGGCTTGCAGCCCGTACTTGGGGGTAAGTAACAAGAGAAATATTAATATCGTTCAAAACTGAACGCAAACCGTGTTTGAGTGCTAGAGAGTATAGTTGTTGTCGTCGTTGTCGTGCGACCGAAATTTGCCGAAAAAATCTGTGTCACTTCCCGTCCGGCGATATGCCGATATTTCATACATAAAAAAAAAAATCGCGACCAGGATCTGGCTATGGTATTTTTTTTTTTTTTTTTTAGGGCATTTCCGTTTTGTTTTGGCCTACTTACGCGCGTGCGTACCGCGTCTGCACATGATTTTCACCAGGCGGTATGAAAACCAGTTCCACACCCCTTCACTTTTTTTTCTTCCTTTTTCCTGTCCCGTTATTCGCGCACAATGCAATGACAAAGGAAATTTCTCTTTTTTTTCGTTCGTTCGTTCGTGAATCGAATTCTCTACAATTGGCAAATATTTCTTCACCAATAGATGAAGAGAATATTATTAATCACTACTGGCGACGAATTAACACATATACTCTCTTGCACACCTCTTTTTATTTAAATAACCAAATTAATTATGTAGGAATGCACACCTATGTATGTATATTTTTAATAGGAAGTAGTAACATACTTTTTTGTTTGTCATTTACATACTGTGTACAGGCCTATGCAACAAATAGTAATCAATGATACTTGGTCTTATTAATATTTATGTTTACTTGAGTATTGTTTCAATTTAAAATCCTTATGATAAGCATTTTAAAAAATAATAGGATCAGTTATTTAAATCTAAATTTAATATTTTATTCATTTCTTGCAAAAAATGATACTTTTATGTTTGACATATTTCCATCTATCATTCATTGTAGATTCTTGATGATAAGAAAATAAATATTGTTTAAATAAAACTTTTGAACCGGTGGTATCAATTGTTATAATATTAAATATAAATTTATAAATAATTTAATATAAATATCATCTTGAATAATTTCTTGCCTTATTACTTATTCTTAACTTAAAATAATCTGTTTGGTTTACCTTAAGAAAAAAATTTATTGTTTAAACTTAAATAGGTATACATTATTATTTGATAGTATGAACAGTTAAGGTCCTCTTTATGCTGATATATGAAAAATGTTGAATATGATTGGTACCTACCTTACCTATATTAACTATATGTTTAAATTTTGGTATTTAGATAAAACACTAAAGATTAAATTGAATTTCAATTATGCAGTAGGTCTAGTTATTTGAAACCCGGATTTAGATACAAAGTAATCTGATTAAAAATGTTTACATCTATATTCTAATATAATAAATTCTTATCAGAAATAAACTTTTACAATGTCCGTTGTTGCTAAATAGCATATTTTTTCTGTGTATTGAGTATTGTATCCATATGTTTATTTAAGTATATAAAAGATGATTTTAATATTTATTTACCATGTTATGCACAGTAAAAATAATGTCTAATCATGATTGTACCAAGTAAAATATGATAGATAGTATCCCCACCTAATTTATTTAATTTCATAATAAACTCATTTCCTGAGTACAACTTAAATAAACTGTTATTATATATTATATATCTATTGGAAATACTGTATATCTTCAACAATTTGATTCAGCTTCAATAATATTTATATATATATACATTTTTTTTTCTAATTATCTAATAAAATATTAGATAAATCTTATTGAATTTTTAAATATTGTAATAGTTTTATGCAATGATTATTAGTGAAAACTTTTATAATTATCTTTCTAAAATATGAAAACACTAAAACTAACAAAAAAATAATAATAATAATAATAAGTAGGTGCCTATTGATCTTTCTTTTTTAATGTATAAATTTCCTTTCTCCTTTTTTCTAGTTTGCTCACTAAAATATTTTTAGCAAGCCCTACCCTTCTAGACATACCTTTCTGATTTCACTTTCTTGAAAGCCCTCCACCATTTCTGCTTTCATATTCATGCCAGTACATTCTCTTTGAATATTTTTATTAAGCGCCTAGTTAAATTTTCCATGTCAATCTTCTAAAAGTAATGGTAATTATTCAAATAAGATGTTATATACATTTTAACGAGCTATAATGTATTTTTGGCTGAAACTTTCAAATTATTAAAAACCTATAGAAATGTTGCAAATATATAAATTTGGTACATTTAATATATTAATATTGGCTTATGAAAATAATAAGAATAATCTCTGAATGAACTTTATTATTTTAATATTTATAAATAGGTCAGTATTAAAAATTTAAACAAACTGGTTTTTATCAAAATTAGACAAGTATATTATAAGAAATAAATTTTTTTTCTAGGTTAGTAATTATTATATTAAATTTCAAGCTGTTGATAAATTGTCAATAAACAATTAATTCTTTAATAAATGTTTAAACTGTTTCAAACTAAAATTTAGTTATTTGAATTTAATCTAATGTAACACTGTCTATACCAAAAGTAGCTTTTATGTTATAATAAATTGTTTATCTGAAAGTAACTTAATAAAATATTTTAAAAAATATGATTTTTCGACCATTACCTAAGATATTCAATTAAGATCCATCTATCCCAACTTTTGAAACTATTGGTATCTATAGATTCGCACTTCAGTTAATAATAACTAGTAGGTCACAATGTCTCTTAATTTTTCATAGTTACTTAATATTCTACCAAAATTATCAAATAATCGAAGAAAATATAACTTACTTTTTTTAGTAAGCAGTTTATTAATAGAAAATTAAGAAATTTTGTTTGTGTTTCATTGTTAACAGCCTACATAAAATAATATTGATGATAAAATTATGGTGATGATGAGTAATATGTGTATGTATTAACTTTGCTTAGGCAATGTCGAGATCAACTTAACTAAAAATATAAGTGCATGTATTGGCTAATTATTTAAAATGTTTTCTGTCAGCTCAATAGTTCTTGATGAATTTAGAAGGCATATTATTTATGAATATTAGGTATTATTATTTTTGTAATTTATAATTATTAATTAGATACTTAATTTTACTATACATATTAATAAATACATTATATAAAATCAACATTATATTTATTTTAATATTTTGTTTAAGGTTTTATTAAGTCAACATCAAGAAAAACATCCCATCTTAATTTTAAAAGACATCAAATTTCAAGAATTGAAGTCAATGTTAGATTATATGTATCGAGGTGAAGTAAATATTTCTCAAGAAGAACTCGGTACATTTTTGAAAGCTGCTGAATCTCTTCAAATAAAAGGTTTAACAGAGAGTGCTGGTATTGGCGTTCGTGATAATTCAGATTTTGAAGATCCTGTATCTAAACGTTTTGATCACAGAAAACAGCCACCTTCTCTGTCATCGGTCAGTTCAAATTCGCCTACTATTTGGAGCCAAAATGAAACCATACGTACATATTCAAGACCTAGAGAAGGTAGTTTATCTCCAAATAGCAAGAAACGGAAATTACAACGAACAAATGGATCAGATGATCATCATCAAGATAATGGCGATGATAGCATGACTGAATCTGAACCTCAAGGAGTAGAAAAATCGCCTACCAATAATAATAACATCCCTTCTTCGGTCAATAAAGTCATTAAAACAGAACCTTACCGTAAATCGTGTTCACCAGAAAAAGAAGTGGTTAAAACTGCTGATAATCAGATGGTTAAACCTAAAGTAGAATCAATATCTGGTGATCGACAAGAGTGTTTGACAGAAATGTCATATGACGATAGTGTAGAAGATATGGCATTAGAAGAAGAAGAAGAAGAATATGATGAAAATGAATTGTCACAGCCAGGAACATCACAAGGCGAGACCAATCACACTGGTAAATATTTTAAAATACTTTTACTTAATTACATTAAATACCAAACAATATTGATTTATAGTTTATTTAAATTGATTACTCATTATACGATTCTTCAATTATGCTTCCTAAAGAATAAAAACCTTTATTTTATGAACTAACTATAATTTACTAACTTATTTATATTTTCTTTAACCTTCATGTAAAATACAAATTTGTGCATTATTTAACATAATATTTATAACTTGTAAGTGTATTTTATACTAAACTTTTGGTTTTTTTTTTGTGTTTAGTAGCACCGCAGTCAAATTCATGGCAATTAGAAACATCTAATCAAGATAGTTCGAATACTGTTAATACACCAATGGATTGCAAAGGTAAGATTTTTATTTATATGATTTGTAAAAAGAAGCGTACCATAAATAATAAAATTTTCAATTGAAAAATAATTTTAGTATTAAATGTGTATCAGTTATGCATGATGAAGGGATAAAAACATAATTTTTACTATGTGGATGAGGTACATGTAAATTTGTATTTTATTATTTTCAGTACCCATTAACAGACATTTAAAAAAATACAATACATAGGTCAAATTGTTCAAAAATATATTATTTTAAATGTATTGACCAAACAAATATTCATTTGTATAATATACATTGATTTAAAAAAGCTGACATAAAAACCATAAAACATTTGAATAATTATATTAAATTTATATTGTATTTTATAAAGCAACATTTTTGTCTAGAATAAACTAAGAATAAATCAATTGAATTTCAATTTTCTCTTACGTATCAGAATAAAATGTATTTAAAATCTTTCCCAACTTGATATTTAATAATATTAATAAATATTAGTTCAATTTGTATACACTTTTAAATTAATAATTTATACAGACAAAGTACTGTTTTTTGTATTACTGAGAATTTTACATTATACTCTTTTAGTTGATTAACAACAATATTTCTACTAACACACTGTTGTATTATAATTTGCATGTTTTATGAGTATGATTTATTTTATTTGCATGTATCCAAGCTTGGTTTCATGGTTGCTTTGATATTTATTGAAAATGTATATATTTGCTTCAATGTATTTATTATTTATTAGATCATTGTATTTTAGTGAAAAATGAAATTACAGGTAAATATGAGTAAGTTTTTTTTAATAATTACATGATATCTTGCGCTCTTCACCAAATGATAATTTAAGGTTATCTAGCGCGATTGTGTGTATACCATATTAAAATCTGACAATATATTTTAATAACATTGTGAAGATTTCCTTTGAGAATTGGACCATATTACTAGAATTTCTTATCTTATATTTTGTTTAAATATAGACAGGATTATAATTCAAATCGTAGTTCAAACAGATCTACTAAGTGTGATTAAAGTCCAAATACTTATTAACTAGGTACTATTGATGGATATTAAGAAATAATATCTACCGATTGTTTTATTGTTAAATTTACTTTTAATTATGTAAACTTCAAGTTATTGGATGTAATTTTAAAATATGTATTGATTTGTAAAATGTTACCTTGAATTGTAATGTGAATTTAAATTCCAGAACGAAAATTATATTTTAATCTGTTTTAATTTTTTAATTAGTTAAAAATTAATGTATTGGAGCATTTTTCATGTACAAAGTATTTATGTTTCATAGAGTATTTTTTTCTTTGTGCATTCTATCTTGTTAACAGTATTTAAAAAAACATCACAGGAATCATTATTTAATAATTCAAGATCATAATATGTTAAATGGAATTCTTTGTTTTTTTTTTTTTTTTTAATGAGCAACTATAAATTTTCTGACACCACTTGCTATATAGGATATAATAAAACATTTCTTATCTTTGGCCTTTCTTAGATATCTTATTACAGGTTTATCATTGACCATTTGACTAGCACAAAGTTTGTTTCTCATGATCATTATTATTATTAGATGGTAAAATTTAACTTCTTTTATGTAGTATCGGAAACAAAATATCTATTTTGACATCCATTAGCTATTCTAATATTTAAAAAGGTTTCTTTACAAAATTGTTATACCATTTACATGGGTTTTTAATTTGATTCATTATTATTGGTAAAAATTATTATGTATTTCCATGTTATATTATATTATATATTAAAACATGGTACATTAATGAATAACGGTTTGGTAGTTGAACAATTTTTTCAACAATATAATTTTAAATAGTTTCAAATAAATAGTTTATTACTATAAAACAGTAGTAACAATTTTTAAGTTATCAATGATATAATTTATATTATTTATGCTATAGAATATAAGTAATTATAATCAGTCCTATATACAAAGTTGAGCCTTTTTAATTGGTGTAATTCTTCAGCTGTATAATTAATTTTTTTTTCTTTGATGTTTATTTTAAACACATTTACATTTTAAGAATTGCTTATGTTTACTTTCTTTTTGAGGTTTTCCTTTTTATATAAATATGATAGTCATTCTGTATACATTTTTTCAATGAAAATTTTTCATTAAATCCATAACATTCTTAAATAATATTTTTCATGCACCTGTATAATTAATTTTATATATGACATAGTTTACAGTTAATAATACATGAATGATTATTCTTGAAAATTTACAACTTTTAGTGTTATCATCTCAATTGTTAAAAATTGATGAAAATAATCAAATACTCAGTTTAAAATATTATTTTATTTTAAGAAATATTGTAATTACCTTATTATAAATAAGGTTAACAGAATCTAATTCAAATATATTAATGTCCATATTTTATTGGTATTTACGATAAATGGTGATTTGAATATATTGTGTATAATAGTTCAGTCCTATTAAGCAACTTTTATCTAAATAAAATATCTATTGACTATACTAAATAATATAGGTACTCAATTACTACAAACTAAAGAGTAATTTACAATTAATCCATTTTACTTCTAGAAATATTTATTTGTTAATTGATTATGGAATATGGGAATTAATAATATACATACACACATAAGCTTATCAGGAATATTATTTAATTAGAGATATAAATGTAAATGGTATGTTGTAGAAAAATGTAATGGAATTGGAATAGGCTGGTTTCTCAAAACCCAATACTTATGGTGTTGGAGCTGTGCTATATGGGCCACCTAATATATTTTTATATTAGAGCTTTTTTTATTAATTTATCTTTTTTCTATTTTAATAAGCTAAATTATGAATGAAATAAATCAGATAAAGATCATTAATATATTTTTAATTATATTTATGATTTTTAAATAAGCAGATATTAGACACTTATATGTTAATGTATTTGTTTTTATTTGTTTATTGTTATCATAAAATATTTTAAATTTTTTATACATTTTCATAATCATCCATGAAAGTTGTTTGACTATCTAGTGTATATTTGGGTTGGAGGTGATTTAAATTATCACAATGTAAACCATCACTTGTCATGAACTATTTTACTTCAGTTTAGTTCTAAAATAAATTTTAATACATTTTTATTTTAAAGAATGTGTTGTTTTGTATTTGAGTTTCAAGTAAAATCTATATTTACTTTTGTTCATTATCAATTAAAATTCAAAAACAAATATAATTGATTGTAAAGAAAGTTAGTTATAAAATACTATTTTTCATGTTGAATCTAAATCCCTTAATTACATTACCATGTGTTTTCTCACATATATAAGTATCTTGGTGATTTGTATTTCTATATTATGGGTTTGTTTATCTGTTATTATTTTGTTATTACCATTTAATGAGGGAGCACCATTCTGAATAGTTTATAAGAATATAAAAAATCATACAATTTATAAAATAAAATATTTAAACATCATTGCAGTAATCATAAGCATGTTAATTATTGATGATCAGAAGTAAAAAAAGTAAACAAAAACAATCCATATTCCTTGCATTTAAGAAAAAATATTAACTAAAAACCTCACATTTTTGTAAATTTTGTTTTCAGACCATAGTTAGGATTTACATTAAGTATTAGCTATGCTATTACAATATGATGTTTTATAAATAATATTATATATATATATATATGTATATATAATATTATTATTATGCTCTATGTCATTCATTATGTCTTATTCATTAATTTGTGTAAAAAAAAACGAATCCAGTTGTACTGTATATATCTTAAATTATTTCCCTAACTAATAATGGGCATGGATGTACTAACTTGGTCCGGTTAGATTACAAACAATTTTTATTATTATAATTGTTATTATTATTCTGGAAACTCTATGTGGTATGTGTGTTGTGTGTGCTTTCCTTAGCAATAAGCTGTACGAGGTGCGGCCGTCATTACAAATTGAAGAGCTCATTGTTGAACCATCAGCGCTGGGAGTGCGGTAAAGAGCCGCAATTCAAATGCTACATGTGCTCGTACAAAGCAAAACAGAAAGCTCACTTGTTGACGCATATGAAGTACAGGCATAAAACTGATATGATCAAAACCGAATATTTTTATTAGCATTATATTATATTTCAAAATTTTAAGTTGTCTGTATTCAGAAAAAAATGCTCCAATATTTTTTTAGGATATACCTAATTAGTAACTTGTCATCATTACTTTGTTTGTTCAAATAGACTGATTTTTCAATAAATAGCATTAAACTTAAATGTACTAATTCAAGGCAAGTCTCATATGTAGATAGTTAACATTTTGTGGGCTTAGACTATTGAGTAGGTAATATAATTATATTTTCCTTCTATGTTATATTATTAAAGGGCTGTGTTTTATAATTGTAATTATAATTGGTATTTTAATTGATTTTACCCTAATTCTAACAATATGTATATTAACTTTAAATTCAGCATAAATAATAATTAAATATAAATTAATTTAAAAATAACAATTTATATGACAAAAAACTTTTATTTTTATAATTAAATATTGTTAATTATTTGTATGTTTTGCAATGTAAATTTTAATAAGTACTTTATTATGAAACTTTTTGATTAAATGTTATTACTTTCGTTTTAATTGTCCGTTTATTGAACACAATTGGTATTATTTTACTACCTTTAAGTATGATTTTGACTCAAGACGAAATAAATGTATACTTTTTCAGCCATTAATTATGATAGATATAACCTACATTTATTTACAATTGTTTGTATTCGTCTGTACATGTAACTAAATCTTAAAAGGTTAAAGTACCGTAACAGTAGTTAACAATTCAAAAAGTTAAATTAGGAACACAAGTGAAAGCCTATTCACACCTTACTAATTTTAATTAAAACCAAGACTTTCATTGAAAAATTTCCTTCCACACATGATAAATATTGAATAGAACCCGTTAACATTTTCAGTATCATCCTTAAATGATTTCCTGTTGTTCTTGAGTAAAAAAAAACGTTGGTTTGTTTTACACTATCATTATATTTGGTTCCTAATTAACATGTCATTAACATATATAATTATTATTCCAATTCACTCTGACATTTTGCAACTTGATGAATAATAATTTTGTACACTCTTTTTGCCAAGTTACTAAGACAAACCTTATCTTAAATAAACATTACCCAGTCTTTTCCTTGTGAGTATAAGGTGTGTACTTTTTTTACATTCATTCAGTCAAATTATTTTTTCCCAATTATTCAAAATTACACTTACTACAAAATTGTATTTAAATCTACTCAAATTAACATTTCAAATGTTCATTGTTTTTATATTGGTCTGCCACTTTTTTTTACCATGAGTGATAAAAAGTGCTGTAAGTTATAAGAAATCTAAAATACCTAACTAATAATAATATTGTTGCGCTTGGATTGGTTTAACATATCTTCTCTACTGTCTTCTATTTTACTTACATATGTGTATGTATAAATATATATATATATATTTGTATACTATAAATATATATGAATATATATATATACTATACTGTACTGTATTATATAATTATTAATATTTAAAGAATGTTCTATTAGGCTATCAGCTTCTTAAAAAAATATATATCATTGCTGTTAGAATGTTTAACGCCACGCCAAAATACTCATATATTAACACATACAAGTAATTAGCATCATGTTGAAACAAATGAATTGTTTTATGTGTAAGTTAATGTTTCTGGTGTCAGTTAATTTACAAACTGTTAGGTATAATATAAATGTATTTTTCTTAAACAATACTTACTTAGATTTTTATATCGTTATTCTATATAGTATATCATATTGGTTCGAAAATATCAAAATCTTAACTATGTCAAATTTGATTCTAAATACAATTAATTATCTAAATGTATTTAAATAAATTATAATATTAAAAAAAATTCCATATTTTATCTACTTCAATCAAGAATTATTTTGTGAAATATTTCATAATACAATTTAATGACATCGGAAGCTCAATTTCCCTCCTTTTGATTTATTTTCTAAATTTTTCTGTCATGTTTGTTGTTCGGATCCTTTGCAGAAATAATAAAAAGATGGCAGGATGGCGGTGAAAACTGGGACGGATATCCTCCTTCTCAACGATCCCTTGTGCCGCTTTTCAATTCATTTGGCCCTAATGGCCCAATGTCTGCCATCAATTTCAAATTCACTAACTACTATAACAACTGTAAGTTTGATCCAACTTCATCAAATGACACGCTACAGATCAGTAATGCAAGTTCACCGAGCACCAGTGGTGGTGTGGAATGTCCACGTTGCGGAAGGCATTATAAATTAAAAAGTTCATTACGCAATCACCAAAAATGGGAGTGTGGAAAAGATCCCCAGTTTCAATGCCCATTTTGCAATTACAGAGCTAAACAAAAAATGCACGTTGCTCGACATATTGAACGTATGCATAGAGAAAAATGCTCAGAAGAATTTCAAAACATAACTGGACAAAATGCAACAGCCGCAACAACAACAGCTGCTGTAGGAGATTTAAACTCATAAGTACAAATTTATAATCAAATTAAAGTGCCGTAACGTTCACATATTGACTGGTCATATTTTTCAAATCTATGTAAATCAAAATGGCTTTTATATGCCTATGCGATTATTAAAGCATGTTTATCAATATTTTTTTAGAACTTATTATTAAGTGTTAAAAGTGCCAATGAAGTATGCAATTTTTTATGTTGTGTACACAAATTATTTATTGTATAGTTATTACTTAAGTTAAGAGTTAGACATATGACATTTGGCGATTTTAATTAGTCCAATTAACTAATGAATAATAATTTTTACTTGTATTTCACTTTTGATTTACAAAACTTTTTTATTTCCACATCATTTTTTTTTATTTAAAAAACTACATTTTACATATTTATTATGTATACATATATTTATGTATATTAATATGTATATATATATATGTATGTGTGTGTGTTTGTATAACATAAACACAATTGTATTGTGTTATATATTAATATATATTTACATTTATATAATGCGAAAATTAAAATACTTATTTCTACTTTAACCCTTGATGGGAATGTATTTTTTTAAATTGTTTATTAATAGTACTCCAACTGTGATATGATCATTTGTTTGTTGGCCTAGTCGATTATGTATGTTAACTTGTTGGATTTGTTAAAATCGCCTTTAATCAATGCTATTTTTTTTTTTTAAGTCATGTTTTGCAACCATTATTATATGTTATCCTAATTAGTGTCCTCAACCCATCTCCATTAAATTTATTAAGATCATTCTATATAATATAACAATGGCTACCATAGTATTTATGTAATAAGTGTGGTATATACTCGTATTATATTTATTAGTTGAACACAATTATGCCAAATATTTAAACTGAAAAAAGAATTATTAATCAAAATATTTTGTTTTGCAAATCAAATTATTTTTAAACCAACTTTAAAAAGTCTGATATTAACAATGTTAAAATATATTTTTGTATTGATCAATATTAATTGCCAGTCGGCAGAAACCATGTGATAATCGTGCCTTTTTGTCTGTACTGTTTCATTTGCATTTATTTTTATTTGTTTTCAAGTAACTTTTCTTTTAGCTTAAGATGCTTAAGAATCTTTGTGTTTATATTATAATCTTCTATTTTATTTTCCCCACCAAAAAGTGCCATTCAAAAAATTACTTCTTGTACATTATTTGTTCATTAATATTTTTGCCTTCCATTTATTTGTTTTGCCATATTATAGTAAAATATATTTATTTTTTAACAGAAATATTTTTATTACAAATATGTATAAATCTATTGTTAGTGTAAAATTAATTAATATATGTTTATTATGTTAATGATACAAATTTAAAATCTTAGTCGATGCACGTAAAATCAAATATTCGTAATGTGTCATACTAATTTGTTAATAAGTATTATTTATTAAGTTAAGCTACACTTCCGTTTTTTTTATTTAGTTATTATTTAAATTTATATTTATTTCAATCATTATTATCCTCATTAGGCTATATAATTTCATTTTGTTTCGTATTATTAATTCTTTTATTGTTTTTCTTTAAGATCCCATATTATCATGTATTATATACTTCATTTAATTATCACATGATTATTTATGTTTACATCATTGCTTTTTATTGTAATATTTTTATTAAAACAAAAAAAAATGAATTTTTTTAACAAATTTATAAGTTTATTTTTATTTTTTAAAGTAAAATAACGATGGTTAATATTATATTACATATCTAGGCAACATTTACTCGATCTTGAGAAAATATTTGGTGTATCAATCATTCATTGTTGCTTGCTCTGCTATGGGGTGTTCAAAAGTTTGGTTTTGTCATGTCCACAGGGCAATATGTTTTTATCATATTTTTGTAAGTGTCAATGTACTAACTTGGGATCAGTTTACATATACATATATTTAAATTTCATATTTGCTTTGGATTTTTATATGAACATGCGCTTAGGTGCCTGTAAGTACTATTGGCAAGTAAGTATTAATTATATTTTATATTACCCGTGAAATTAATGATTATGTTTCTATATATATATAAATAAATATATTTATATCATATTAATAGCAAACTTTGGGTTGTTCGCGCATGCTTTTGTGGTTGCTCCTAATTAAAAAATGTTTCGAGTTGTGCCTGCACTGGGGTCACATTGGACTAACTAATCGGGCATAAATATGCATAATACGTTTAAAAAAAATTGATTCACTTATAATGTGTGTATATGTATGCAATTTGGTTTCGTTTAAAGAAAAAGGCCGGTTTTATCAGTTATCCCGCTCATTCGAAATCGGGTTCGAAGTACATACTATATAGTTTTTATTTTGAATTCGGTACATACATTTAAATTATAACACTCGGACTAGCGCTAATCGTTCGGTGTCAAGCACAGCTCGATTTGCATTGTAGGTGTAATTGCCATTTATTATTTCCTACAGACTTCATGTTTGCCATCACCGGCACGACTATTGATAACTCGACTACCGTACGTTACGAGTGTCCGCAATGTAGCCGCACGTACAAATGGCGTAGCTCTCTGAAGAGTCATCTGCAAAACGAATGTGGCAAAGAACCTCGGTGCTTGTGTCCTCATTGCCCGTACCGGTGTAAAGTTCGGTCCAATCTGTTGAAGCACGTACGGAACTATCACAAACCTCCGTCTTCCGTGGTGCAAAACTCCGTGTATGAAGGATCGAAGATCACACACCAATAAATTATGAATAAGAATGCTCAATATATAATATTTTTTTGTTAACGATCTTTTAGTGCCAAATTTTACTATTATATTTTAAGTTTGTCTGATAATATGATTTTTCTATGTTATATGTGTAATGTTTATTTTATTTTACTTTTTTTTATCTTAGTCTACAAATACATATTACAAATCACCTACTTAATGAATAATCATATTTTTGGGACTGAATTTAATTACGTGTCGACAGATCTTAACTTTTTTTTATTGTGTGTTATGATGTTTTGCATTTAGAACATAGATTTTTAGTTTTTTTTTTTTTAAGTTATTTTAAATTGGGTTGTACAAACTATTTTACCACTTATGGATTCTTACTTAAGATTTCTACTCGTTTTATGTTTGAATAATTAAGTTGTTCAAAATAAATATTGTTCGAATATATTGATGTACTTAATTATTAATAAAATGTTCTTAAT
Source organism: Periphyllus acericola (assembly GCA_949715065.1). Classification (NCBI taxonomy): domain Eukaryota; kingdom Metazoa; phylum Arthropoda; class Insecta; order Hemiptera; family Aphididae; genus Periphyllus; species Periphyllus acericola. The sequence continues at coordinate 17,053,249 of OX454271.1, read as the reverse complement.
ATATTATTTATAGAATGTACCATTTGGAAATCACTCCATAAATAAATTATTTATCTAACACAAATATTTAAGGTAAGTCAGTGTTACTATTGATTTTTTGTGTTTTACTAGATGAGAAGTTTTGTGTTAATTTTTAGTTGCGTTTTATTTATTTTACTTTTTTTGTTTTGTACACTTTAATTTATTTTAGTCTAACCATCATGTAGTAAGTACAGTTTTATTCCTATCGAATAGGCACAGGATTCAATTCTATACCACGTAAGTAATACATCATATTTTGACTACACGCTATTGAGACTTCAGTAAAAATTTAAATAACGTTGACAGTGATGACCTTTAAACTAGTCCATAGGGCTTTCAAAGTTTTATAGTGTTTACACTAAATGTATGGTAACAGAAACCAAAACAATTTTTAACAAATAATATGAAACACTGCCTAGTTAAAATAATAAAATACAAGATAGAACTTGTTCCTTTCGTAGGTAAATTACTAGGACTTAATATCTGTTTACAGATTTGATGTAGGTAGTGTTTTTTATATTTTAAGGATAATAAAATTTGCATACATTACATTGTAATTATGCTTAAGATGAGATATTCTAATAATAATTTGTAATAAATTATACTTAATTTGGATTGGAATTTCCTTTATTCAGACTAGCACATTCATCTTATCGTTAATAACAATTTTCCGAGCAATAAAATAATTATTAATAGTTGCATATTAAAAATTAATTGTATGATCTGTTGATATTTCGACATAAATTATATAATGTATAATAACCACTCATTGATAATAAATAAATTTTAAATCTTATAGTATCTACCATTTTCTATGTAGGTATAGATAAGTGAAAAAAAAAAATACATAAAAATTAAAGTACCGTTTTTGTAAGAAATCAGTTGATGATTGATAGTAAGATAAAACGAAACATTTAGTCTGGGTGTGTAATATATTATATAGTTTAAGATTATATAAGTTAAAAAAAAACTCATTAATATTATCTAATATAATTAAGTTGTTATTGAACAATCTTATAGGTACCTAAAATGTAGATATTGTAGGTCATTAAGTATAGTTTCCATTACCGAGTGCAATGTACCAATGTATTATCGTATAAATGTTTGATAATTATAGATTCGTAAAAAAATTAAGGAAATATTAAATGTATTGTTCAAAATCAACTTTAAATAAAATGTTCATAGATAATGTAATGGTGTACCTATGTAATGGGAATTAAAAATAAACATAGCTTAAATGAAAATTGTGCGAGAGGAGACCATTCTGCTAAAGTTATTATATAAACATGATTGTAAATTGTAATACTACACGATCGAGGTGGACCTTACTTGAAAAGATATTTTTGAGTAATTTTTGTTCGGTTTTAACGAAATATCTCGTCGCGACTATTGATCTAATATCCGGTGCAAGTCTAGTATGATTTTTTTTACCCACCCGACCGTTATGAAAGAAGAGAGTTAGGTACCGTTGCGACCATTTCTAAGCCTGTGGACTTTCATCAGTTATCAAGCCACGTATTCCGTTTGATTTTGGATTACAACGTACACGTTTTCCTGACCACCAGCCACCAGGCGATTATATACCTAATTTGGTCACTGGTCTCTTTCTCCGCCACGTTGAAGTGGCTTCATGAAAACTCGTTGAAAGCTATTACTACGTATGATGTATGAGAAGCGGTCTTTTTATATATTTTTGCAAATCTTCGATCCATGCCCTCTGAATCTTGTTTACTAATATTCACAGACGAAACAACCAAAAAGGGGGTTGAGTGTATTGACAGTTTTTCGAATTTATTCATACATTGCCTAGCGCTTGCCATGAAAATGTTTTTACAAGCTCTTAATCGTTGAACGCATAAGTAATTTATTCGTGCGTCACGAATCGATCAGAAATATTATGAGTGTATTTTACGATAATATGATAACTATAGTACCAATATTGTACGTTGGGTTCGCGTAAAAATCACTACGCGGACCGATCTGTGTGTGAACGTGGTTCTCATTTGTTTGCGGTTTCAGAGTCGGACTCGTTGGCGGAGAAGTTCGAGTGCAAGCTGTGCGGCAAGGTGTACCAGTGGAAGCAGAGCCTGAAGAGACACATCCGCGAGGACCGGTGCGACAAAGGGCCGCAGCACGCGTGTCCCCGGTGCGGCATGAGCTTTAAGCACACCAGCCGCCTCAACAAGCATGTGATCCTGTGCCCGCACATCGTGTTCGACGACAACCCGGCCGCGTCGTCCGCGCCCGCTTCGTCCTCGTCGTCCACCGTGCAGCGCATACTCAAGCTACCGCCGCCGTGCCCCGACGCGTTGCCCATCACCGCCGTGTCCACGAGCACCACCGCAACGTCGTCGCCGTCCCAGACCATACTTGTGTTGCATTTGAAAAACCAGAGTTTGGCCCAGAGCTGGAATTCTAAAATCCAAAAACTTGGCAACTAATAATAATAAATTATTATTTATTATTATTATCATCATCATCATCATCATCGTAGTTGAATACGAGCTGCTTCGGCAAAAGATAACATTTTTGAAAAACCCGTGCGTTTTCTCTATATTTTCAAAATAAGTGTGCAGGATTAGTTGTTTGCGCGCGTGCGTGTGTGTGTGTGTGTGTGTGTGTGTGTGTGTGTGTGTGTGTGTGTGTGTGTGTGTGTGTGTGTGTGTGTGTGTGTGTGTGTGTGTGAAATCTGTACCGAGTATTCATTTATAAAATTTACTCGGAAGGGTCTCATCTTCTTGTTCAATATGTACGCGCGACCTTTCGCAATATTATTATGTATATTATGCTGACAGAACGCGCGCTTGGGCCCTACTTAATTACACGTGTAAGGCATAAGGGTCTTGTGAACCTCATCTTATTGTACCCATAAGTAAAACCTATATATTTCATTACACATTCTTGTTGCGTCCTGTTCGTATCGAATCGGGTGTACTTAAATTGTAAAGCTTTGAAATTGAAAAGTCTATCAATTATTTTACGCGGCATAATATTATATAATACCATGTATATTATGATTTATTTATACTAGTCAAATATGGAACAACGTAATCTAGTCTCGTTTTTTTTTTTTTTACTTTTCGTTTTGTGCAATTTATTTAGGAAAAAAACTCCGTTTGTTTCGTTCGTAGCGGCGTGCATAGGTTTCATTTATAATTTATATACGTTTTATTTTACTTACATAGTTTTATTGTACTTATAAGTTATGATTATATACCGAAAACGTTTTAGGCATCGAATATGATGTGTGTACCAAATAATAGTCTAGTCAGTCACGCAATATAAATATATATTAAAACATTTAGGTATAGTCAGTAAGATTGAAAATATAAGACGACAGTTCTCTCCTATCGAAAACATTTTGTAATTATTATATGATATTTATTACATTATGTGTTTCGTTCTTTCGTTTTGAAACAATTATTTTATTTTCATTGGAAATAATATTGTTTGTTATAATCGATAACTATTATTTAAGTTTTTTTTTTTTAATGTTTTCTAAACATTTTGAACTATTTTATCGACGGTCGAAACGAGAATCGTACTCGTATCATAACATATTTAAGCATTATCATCTTTGTCGAACTACCGACCTCCAGCTGCATGTTATTTCGATGTAAACGTTGACGAGTGTTAATGGCGTTTTTATACTTCGCGCGTTACTACATATTTATGTCGTGAGAATATGTAGATGATTGACGCATCTGTACCGTACCATATATAATAGACACCTACACGAATTAACTTTTTAAAATAAGTGTAAAAGTATTGTACATTTAAATTTATTTCCCAGTTGTATTATATCTAAACAAAACAAACGCACAAAACCCGAGTAGAATGTGAAAACTGTGTATTATACTATAATACATAGGTACATAATTAACTTAGTCATTGTTTTTACGTCTTTGAACGGTTGCACGTAGGTGCGTATTGCGTATAGTATTGTAAATGCAGTCGACGAGTCTTACTAATATGTATACTATTTAAGTTTAAATGTTTTCTTTTGAATAATCGAACAAATACTCGGTGTCGTTATTTCCGCAAGTAAAGGTCCTGTTTTTCGCGTTTTTAAATAGGGAAATTCGCAAAGCGTGTCGTACCGTGAACGAAATTGCCTCTCAAACGTCAGTGGCATAATTTGGGAACTTAAGCATTTTTCACAATCTAGTGTTAAGCCAAACCCAAAATCTGCACATTATCTAAACTTAAATACATCTTTTTTAAAGCCACTTATCACGTAATATTGGAAATAAGTTCGTCAAACATTGGCACATTGGTAAAATTAGTCATCGAGTCGGCAATTTATTAATTTATTGAATAGTATTTAATTATTAGACTATTATTTTTTTATTTTCAAATTATCCAATTTAACTTCTTTTAAATATTTGACAACATTTTTCAAAATTCTTTTGACTCTTCAGAAACGGACGTGTGCCGTTCTTTTTATATTTACACCAACGTAGGTATCAGGACCTATATCGGTCTACGTAAAAATATTTCGAGTCAGCATAATATTAAGTGCCTGACCTTGTAATTGTCCAGAAAAAACCAAAATGACGCCACTGGTTATACAAAACCTAGTCTTGCTCGGTGCACAGTTAATAGATATACCATATTTTGCACCTCGTGAATACACCTATAATATAAAAACGTCACCGTCGTACCGTTTCGTACAAATTTACCGCTCGTTGCACTCGGATCACGCCACTGCAGCATTAAATTATAATACAGTTTTCGACCGCGAGTCGCGTATCCGAACTCGGTCCACTCTTGGTCGCGAACAATATATCTTACGACAAAAGCTAATCTCGCTCGTTTCTCTTCTCTCGTACTTAATTATTATAAAACTAACAGTACGATTCACTTAACATGCGCGTATATGCAACACACGACCGTTATTTTGTCTTGAAATGTGTATAAAAGTTTTCTTTTGTAACTAACCCGTATTGTGCATTACTACGTAGTCATTATTTGTATTTGTAATTTTTTTTTGTCTTTTTTTATCATTTAGTGCAATGAAATCGAGTTCCTTGATTTAGTCATGAACCTTTATGTAGCTATTTAATTAATTGTGTTTTTATTTATATATAATAATTCTGTAAATGTATCCGCTCGTCGTCGCCCCATGCGGCGCCGCTGGTAGTGGTGGTATTTATATGTATGAATCTAGTCACGTACAAGCACAAAAGTTAATATAATATATTATATTGTTTGTGTATTATTTCAGTGTATATGTGTATTTATAAAAATTATATGAATGATTAACAAATTGTTCCTTCCTTGATTTTATTTTTCTAGTCGTTTCGTATGATAGTATAGCTTAAACGATTGTATAATAATATTGTCACCGGTAATATCTATACCGTGTTAACTGTTAGAATATGTATTTATTTTTTTTCCGCGTTCGTTTCGTCGGGCAGTATATTATTATGTGTACATATACTCAGAATTATTAATTTTATACAACCGTAATTACATATAATATATACATACATATGTATTATATATTATTATGTGTGCAAATAGAGAAAAAAAAGAACGAAATTATATATATTCTGATATTAACTGTGCGTGTGTATAGATCCCTATTATCTATATACCAGTATACTACATACATTTTTATAAATATATTTTATATATATTTAAATATTTTATTTATTGTGTTTTTAGTGAACAATACAGAACAAAAGTTCAAAAACACCAAACTTTTGTCACACAGTATTCGTTTTTTAATCGATATTATCATAAGTCTTCTTCGGAAATTCCATAATATGTATATAAATTGACATAACGTACGCGTCTTCTGTCGGTCGGCGTGAAGTGTTCGAGTACGCCCCGTACATCATAAGTAGGTACCGCGACTTGCGCAGGAGAACACCTGCCATTAATAATCGCGTCGATGGACTGTCATACGATCATACTGTAATGGCGTTGTTTGGTACGATTTTCCTCGAGCGAGCACTACGTGTAATACAGCGACTTGTTAGGTGTTAATCTCGAGGTCGATCATTTGTCGAGTTAAGAAAAATCGAAGAACTACTCGACGAACAATCTACAAAAAGTGTACCTATGTGAGGTGTGACGATGAGTATATTATTCACCCCTTCGATATCTTTTTTTATTTCACCTCCGGCACCGGCTGCACATAAGACTGAACTTTTCGTCTTTCTGTCTTATCCGCTTCTCTCAGTCTATCAGTACTGCATATATATATATATATATATATATATATATTATACTCGTGTGCATATTAACCAGGTGGATTCCGTGCGCCTAATGCCTATACGCGTATTCTACGTACGTTTAACTGTGAAAAACGATTTTTTTACTTACACTAATCGCTGCTGTGTTTGTTTCAGGGAACTCGCCGGCCATTTGGATCGGCAATTGCCCGTACTGCCGACTGGTAATCGGCTCGGAACTGGAAGACCATTTGGGTACTTGTAGCGTGTTCACCGCGCTCAAAACGTACCTGCGGAGGAGATCGCGACTGCACCAGTAAAACCATCAGCTGCTGCCGCCGCGTAGTTATTAAAATATACGCCCTGTACCGAAAATATGTACCTATCATATACGTCAATACGTGCGAGGTGCAAACCCATTACTCGTTGAATCGAGTTCGAAATGCATTACGTGTTTGCGTTCATATTACGACAATCGACGACGACGCCAAGGAACAAATGATGTATACTGCATTATATTATACACCTATATCATAAATGGTTAAATCGTTATGAGATAGAGTTTTGGGATGATCATTATATTCACACGATACTTATAATGTACAATATGTTTATCAGTTTTAATCATAAAGTAAATATTTTAAAAAATTGTTTTGTAAATGTTTTGAAAATGATTCTAGTTTTTTATAAGATAGTAATGTGGCATATTTTACAAAAACACATAAGAGAGATAAAGGCATGCAGACGCCCTCTGTATGAAAGTCTGAGGTCTCGCTTGTATATAGAGAGAGACGCGTTCACCAAAAAGCGTTTATCTGTGTAAATACGAGTTTTTATAATCCTACTTACATTGTACGTTTAAAAAACCAACGGCGAAAACATTTTTTGTTCGTCCACCCTGGAGTTTCCACTTAGTGCAGTTTCCGCGTGGGAGACGTCGGGTTGAACAAATTACGAGCGCCTTCGTCCTAGACGTCTATACTCTATAACATTAAACTGGGACGTAATTCACGTGTTCTACATATTATTATGATTTATAAACAGTCGTTGTAACGTGAAGTTTTGTCGTATTTATCGATCTTCCCAGTTGTATACATTATATATCCTTTGTATCAGCGGCGAACGCAGGAAGTGCGCTTCGGGGCTTCCATTTTTCCTAGGCCAAACGCTGAATAATATTTTTTAATTTTAGTAAATCAACTACCTGTATTAACATTTTTTCATTTCGATGTTCGAGATATCTCGTATGCGTGAACCCCGAACTAAAATCCTGCGTACGCTACTTCGTGTGAACTAGCCGGTATATTTATTTTAATAAATTATTTTGTTTGGTATATACAATAAATATTATATTATATCTTGTATGTACCTATGTATTATATGTATTGTTGTTGAGAAGTATTAATGTTATTTTTGCTATACACTTGTCGTCGTATACGCTTCTCGCAGGACATCCTTCTCCTCCTTCCACCGCCGTAGGTACCTATATCGTAATTTGTTTTGTCGTTTTCTCGAGTTCAAACTATCGCCACGGCTGCTCTGCAGGGGGGGGACTTGCTGACATGACGCGTAAGCTCTGTAACAGTAGCGTCCGCGTGTGTTATAGCTGCTGCACATATTATATACTTATCGTTTGCGTTTTTTTTTCTTTACGTTATTTTTCAGACAAAAATTGGATTTGCAAAACGTGTGGCAAATGGTACAAGCACAGAGATTCTTTGCGCCGTCACATCAGAGACGAATGCGGCAAGATGCCCCGGCACCAGTGCCACATTTGCCACGCGTTTTTTTTCCACAGGCACAACTTGCGCAGCCACTCGATCAGCAAACACAAAATATTGATATGATGTACCACACGTCCTGCCGTATCCTGCCTGCCCGTACTCGTCTTGTCGTCTCGAATATTTATTTTTTATTAAACAATTACAGTTTATTCGTGTTATACACTCACACGCCCGTCTGCAGTGGACTCGTGTACCCGCTGTATATTTATTACATGTTTTTATATATGTATGTGTTCAGTTAAAACTAAATAAAATAAACGTGTTACTTCGATCTTAACACACCACCTTATTACAACTAAACATTAATACACCTCTAAATTATGTACGTACTCCCGATTGTATAACTACTTGTATTATTTACGTGTTATTATGATATTATTGTTGCTTTCATTTCCGTCAACTGTGTGTCGAATTGTTATTATTATCATTACGAAAATAGTTAGCGTGCATGTGCGTATCTGTATACACACACATATTTATGGTTACCTAACCGGCGGTGTCCGGTGCTAATCTGCGTATTTTTTGTTTTTCCCTCGCCCGAGCAGGTGACCAAAATGACGGCTGCGGACACGTGTTTCTAACGTCCACCTCGGCTGCGGCTAGGGCTTACCTTCAGCAACAGCAACAAGTTTCCGTCAACCATCATCACTCGTCACCGTCGTCGTACGCGTGCGCTCGGTGCGGCAATTCGTACGCCCGGCTTCACAGTCTGAGCCGACACGTCCGGTTCGAATGCGGCGTCGACCCGAAGTTCGAATGTCCCATATGCCACAAAAAGTCCAAGCACAAGCACAACCTACTGTTGCACATGAAGACCCATCTCAAATGATCACCATCGATGTTCGAAATGATGCGCCTATACGCACATGCACGCACCCACAGCTGCAGCTTGCATCCAATAACGATAATATGGTACGTGAACACTGAATATCGATTCATCTCCATTCTCGTTGTTTCGCGAGAAAGTGTTTGAGGAGAACGGATAAATATACACTCGGGAGGTCAGTGAGAGAAACATAGACATGCGAGAAAATTTGTTAAATCTGATGGAGGGCGACCGCGGTACATACGTATAGGTACCTATTTAAATATGATGTAAGGTGCTCGAATTATGTAAATCATAAGTCTAGTCAAATAACACATAGTATTATGTTATATAACCAAGTTTTTTTTTCTATGAAAATCCAACATTTTGTGATACCTTTAATTATTTTCAAGATGATTAAATTATCGTTTTACGTATAATATTTTTTCAATTTTTTTACCACTCCTAAAAAAGACACCGTTGATTGTAGGTTATAGACTTATAGTGATATTGCATATTCTAGGGCAGTTCTCAAATTGGGAGAAGCAATGGTATCCATACTATTTTTTTTTTTAAAAATGGTCATGTTTTTTTTAAAAACGTTGGGTAGGTAAGCTATTTTTCAAGTAATAATACCCCCAATTTTTATTTCTGCGATTTGAGCACTGCCTCGTGTACTTATACCACAAAATAGACTAAATCTATTCTATGCAAATGGGTACTGCATAATATGAGTAGTAAGTACACGCAATTAGTAGGTACCTACTGCAGTGATTGGTAAAATTAATTTAATTTCACGTTCAATGTCCGTAAAAAATGTGTTCACAACTACAACAGCTTGCTATAAATGCTATGTAGGTGCATTTGTTCTTAATGGCACACACCCTGTATATATTTTTTGAAAAATAAAAAGTTTGAGAAGGATAAGTTATTTGTTATATTTACTGAGCATCGTACATTTTAAAATAAAAAGTATTAGGCGGCAAGTAAAACATAAATTGGCTGGTCAAGCTACTCCTCAAACCAAACTACTAATAAAAATGCTGAAAAGATATTTTTCTACATATTTTTTAAATATTTCCTAAAGAAATATACTCTAGTTTCTAGTATCTCTTTGATATATTTTCCATCTTGTTTTTTTTTTACCAATTGGATAATTAAATTGACTAATATACCATTATTAACATTATATTTTATAATATCCACTTTTAAAGAGGTAGGTACATAATATATGAGTAGTTTAACAATTCACTTTTCAGATAATAATTAAAAGTAAGTAACTATTTCTTGACAAGAACCTTTAAATTTTAAACAGCCAGGAAGTATAAATTCAAGTACTTAATAAATGGAAGTACATAATTCACTATCCAGATTTTATACATACATTTTAAGTTTGGACATAGAGGCAACTCAAGAATTATCAACACTAACTATTGTTATATATGTAATGTATTTATGTAAAAATAATTTTAAAATATATTATCATTTTAAAAAAAAAAGATTATATGTTGTTTAAATGGTGATATTGCTGCTCTTATTGTTTTGCTTTTAACATACAATTGTCAGGGTATATAATAAGAATAACTAATGAAAAATATTGCTATTGTCTAGGCACATCGGATGACTTGGATGAAAAATTGTTTATGAAACTCAGACTAGACGAAAAACATACATGTCCAGATTGTCTGGATACTTTTGACAATCGAAAAGCCCTTATACAACACAGAAACCAAGTGTGTGGTCTAGATCTTATGTATGAATGTAATAAATGCTACCGAAGATTCAAACATAACCACAACTTAAAGGCACATGGTGCTACGTGTTCAAAACAAAAAATAATAACTCCAGAAAAACCAAAATGACACAAAAGATCTTTAATTTTACAATTGTATCTTAAATAATTTTATTAATTGTACAGATATAATGGTATTTTTTAAAATTTTTTTTTGTTTTATAACATTTCATTAAAGGACACTAATGTTTAATCATGTGTGGAAATAAGGTTTCAAAAACAATTTGATCCTACAATCAAGTTATAGTTTATAAATCTGGTCGTACTTGGAATCCAGGACCATAAGGTTCTTCTTTCAATGACGTTAAACCATCCAGGGGCTCTGATGCATACCGACTTGTTCTATAATAATATACATGCAAATAATATTTTTAAAATAATTTCAAAAATAATTAATGAGATTTACCTGGGTCCTGGAGTAGGAACTTTATCGTTCTTTAGATCGTCAATAATAGATTCAACATCCTTGGTACTCAAATCTTCCTGTAAGTTAACATGCATTTTTTTTAAATATATACACATTTCCACTCAAATTTTACAGAAAAATAAAAGTATTATAGTTTAAATTTTGTCATTTCAATAAGAAAAACATATGTTCTAACCAAGTTTACTTACATAGTAATCATCATTGACCTGCATCATTGGAGCATTGACACATGCGCCTAAACACTCTACTTCAGACAATGTCCATAAACCATCTTTACTAGTTTCTCCTACACCGATATTAAGTTTTTTCTTTAGGCACGACATAACGTCATCAGAACCTCTTAACCAACAAGGAGTAGTTGTGCACACCTGGACGTGATACTTGCCCGTTGGTTTTCGCATGAACATTGTGTAAAATGTGGCAACTTCATATACTCTCATTTTAGGTAATTCTAAAATGTCAGCTACTTTATGCATAGCAGAAATGGGTAACCAGCCATGTTGTCTTTGAGCCAAATCCAACAGTGGTATCATGGCAGCCCGTTTGTGACCATCTGGGTATATCGATAATATAGCGTCAATTCTCTATAACACAAAATACAGAATATTATATTATGTAGATAAGTATTAAACTACACGAACAACAAATTTAAGTATTACTTTTTTGTTTTCATCATTGAATTCAAATTTTATATCCAGATTGTTTTCTTTTGTATCCCTATGCTGAAAAAAAATATAAATATCATTTTAAAAATTTGAGATTTACATTAATATAATAATAATAATTAGTATAGGCAAACAATATTGAAATTTTGATATAATATTGGTATCATTACTCTCAAATAGCCTCCACAGTAAGGTTATGTAAGGTCAACTAATTCTAGGCAGTCTTGTATTATAATTTAAAAATCAAACTATTTAATATATCAATACCCTTCAAGTAGAGAAAGCAATAATAACTCAAATATTGAGGTAAGTTCATGAAAACCACTGTACTTAATTTGATTTAGTGTTTATGAAACAAAAAAAAATACTCTTAACAGTCTTAACCAATTCTTCAATTTTGTTTTAAATGCTTTCCAAAATTGTTAATAATTAATAATCGATAAAAAGGGTTCAGAATAATTTTATAAATAATTATTTGAACAGATAATAAATATTATAAAAAAAATAGTAAGGAACATCTATAATTACCTACTTATATTCTATCAAGTAATTAAGTTACACTTAATGATTCTAAATAAAGCAAAATTGTGTTTTGTAATGTTTAAATCAATTTTAAACTGCCGATTTTTGAGAAATCAAAATTATTTTGATATTTATGTACATTGTCAGCCAACATTATCAATAATTTATATATCAATAAAGGTAAATAAACCAAGAGTTTTGAACATTGTCATTCTTTAACATTAGTTGCAAATTCACGTCTGTAATTAACTACTGCTATTGAACCAGCAATTGTTTCTAAGACAGTTTAATCATTGTATTGCAACCGGTAGATGACATTAGTGGAAAGACCCTTAATTATGAGCTATGACCTACGATGTACATTAGTATTCAATCAAGCACTTTAAAGTTTAAATACTCACATTGAACATTGTATCGTGTCTCACCACAGCTGAAGTTTGCAAGGTTCTTGAATTTGACCACTATTAACGACAAACAAAAATGTAACATGATGCCCGTGTGAAGAGCATACGAGGTAAATTGAATTATGAATGTAGCACTTACCAGACATTTTGCGATTCTGTTTAGGGACAACATTTCAGAGAATCGCCGAACAAAACGTCCTAACAGCGGGAATTAAACTTTTACTGATCAATTGAGCCGATTGATGTAAGAACTTGAAGAGCACGACCACTAATCGCTAAAATTTTCTTATCACAGCAACGTTTATTTTTTCTCTTTGTCAGCTGTTTATTTTTCTTGATAAAATATCACTTGATTACCGTTATCATAGTAAAAGAAAAATATTAGAGTTAAATATTTGTAATTTTCCCAATTAATAATAATTTCACAGTTCACTTTCTCTTGAATTAAGTTAATTGTAAACACCTTTACTTTTTGTACAATGAAAACGTTTTAGATTTAAATATTAATTTTTTTTTATATATATCACATCAAAACATGGATTCCAGTGGAAAATTAGAAAAGGTATCAATCCAAAATCATAAAATATCCAAATGGTTTAATCAAAGTTTAATTTTACGTCAATACCTAGTGCTGTATTCTGTGTGAATTGAAATTACCTCCTACCCTATGATAATTCAAATTTTTCATCTAACCACTACTTTTGAAGTTTAGACATTTTATCATTTTTGTGTTAGCATGGAAATGTACAATTAAGATTCAACTACCTACTCACTCATGAATTTTCCATGCCATCAAATAGTTATCATTGTTTATATTCTTAGGAACGACAAAATTTAGATGCACTTAAAGAACAAGTACAACGTAGTAGTCAACTATCTGAAAAAATGGTCGATATCCTAACATCGTTTGAAAATAGACTTGGGAGACTTCAACAAACCATACTACCAATTTATAATGAAATGGAAAATTTACAACTTAAAAAGACAAGTACGATTAAGGCCTTGATTATCTTAATGTCTATTGTTATGTGTTAAGAACATTTATTTATATTGTAGACATTGAAAAAACTCTGTTTGAGTTGGATAGAGTGATAATGTTTCATGATGTTTGTCCAAGAGTTGAATCTATCATTTTGGGAAGACCAAATGGATCTGATGGTTTAAATGAATTTTTGGATGCTATGGAAAGATTACATGAAGCACAAAACTATTTTGAAAAAAATAATCCTCAAAGCGTTGAATTAGAAAATGTGGTATGTTAAAACATATGAGCAAGTTTTGTTTTTACTATATTTGTTATTTTCATATCATTGGTTTATTTTAGTCGTCATTATTCAAGACTGGAGGAGATAGTATTCAGAGAGAGTTTAAAGAAATCCTTTTAAAACACAGCAGACATGTTCAACCTGCTGTTTTACTTGATATTGCCACAAATGATGACGGTAAATTTATAACTTAAAACTACTTTTGTTAAAAATTATTTCTTATTGTTTATTTCTTAGAGTTGGTCACTGATGATTCATCATCTGTAAGTTCTATAAGCCATTTTTCTGAAACTGTTTCTTCAGACCTTATCCGTTTAGCTGATTGGTTGATCAGCCAATCTCGTGATGAATATATGAATATGTATGCCAGAGTACGGGCTAACACCCTCACTAAGTCAATGACTACATTAAAAGAATACCAAAAAACTGGAAGTGCTGGGAGTACTTGTATGGCTGCTGGTCAGACAATGGGCTCACCTTCAGTAGTATGTGTAAAGCAACCATTTTATTATGTAACAATAAATAATATGTTTTATTCCAATACTAGAAATCTAAGTTTCCTCATAAATCTGAGATAACCGTTACTAGAAAAGCTTCCAAACGTATACAGCACGTGTGAGTTTTTTATAATATTATTATAGACTATAGTTGTAAAGTTATACTGATTTCCATTGTTTTTCAGGTTCGAAAAAAAAGCCAACCGTATGCTTATGAAAGCGTCTCAGACATTAGGCCAGTCGACTGGTTTAAATTTAGGAAACAGAAGACCTACACTTATGGGTAACTATTGACTATTGCTACAAACTAATAAGAAAATGCCAAACATACATAATCTGTACAGAAAACCGTGAAGATGTTGTTGATGAACAAGAAATGGAAAATTATCTCATATCAGTAATTGCTCTTCAGAAGCTTATGCAAGCAGAACTATCTCTGATGATTGGCATAATACCAATCAAACATCACCATCAAGTATTCCAAATTATCATTCAAGAGAGTCTCTCTAATATTGTTCATGAAGGAGAGGTATTGATACATTTTTTAAGTTTCCTATTTTAGTATACAAATCACTGTTGTGTTGTTTCAAATACTTCTTTTAAAGTTAATATTTTAAATTGCAGAACATAGCAGCTAGAGCCAAAAGATGCATACACAGAAAAGAATTTGCCAATTTGTTTGTTATGTTTCCTATTTTAAAACATTTGGCTGCCATGAAGTCTGATTTTGATCGTACTATGGAAGGCTGTGATGCTACTATTAGAGGTCAATACTCAACGATTCTCAATATACTTCATTCCACAGTAAGTAGATCACCCTCATGCCATTTTAATTACCTTTGTTTCATTTAAAGATTATTTAATTTACTAAAAAAGGGAGTAAGAACTTTAGATGAAATAGTTGAAAGTGTCAGGACTGACAATTCAATGGGATTACCCAGAGATGGTACAGTTTATCAATTAACTAGTGATGTGCTTGTGTTAATGGAACAACTACTCGACTACATGGACAGTGTGGGCCCTCTTTTAGCTCAAGTTCCATTGTACAACAACATGATAGCACATCATATTACTCCACCAGAAAAATACAAGTATCTCTTAGGACTTTATATCAGTAAGACATTATATGCTACATGGACAAATATTTTTTAACTCCTTTGAGTTAACTCCATTACATTTTCACAGAAAAAGTGTTATCTCAACTGAATCTGATGCTTGTAAATCGAAGTGATTCTTACAGTGAACCTGGTATCAAATATCTCTTTCGGTTGAACAATTGTCATTATGTAGTAAAATCACTACAAAGGTCTGCCCTATTGGATATAGTTTCTTTGACCGAACAAGAATGTGAAAATACTTACCATGAGATGATTGCATCACACAAAAAATCTTATCAACAATGGTAATAGTATGCATATTGATTTAACTGTTATTGTTTAAATTACAATCTTAGTTTTTATTTCAGTTGGAATAGAATACTAGGATTAATAGCCAGTTTGGATGATGTTCAAGTTATAAATGGTAAACTCAAGGATAAGGACCGTAACATAATTAAAGAACGATTTTCTGTAAGTTCATCCTATTTACTTCAAAATTATTGTATACCAAATATTTTAACTTGTGTACATTTATTTGTATTTTTACTTAAAAAACAATTGTTACCTTGTTGAATATAATAAGACTGCTTTGTGGAAAAACAAATGTTTTTACATGTTCATTTTAATTTTATTGTAATCATTTATTTAGGGCTTTAACAAAGAAATTGAAGAAATATTAAAGCTTCAAAGGGGCTACACCATACCTGATGTTGAACTTCGTGAAGGATTAAAGCGTGATAATAAAGAATTTATTTTACCAAAATACAGTGCTTTCTATGACAAGTAATACATTATTACCTATTATTCCTAAACAATTTAATTTATCTCTAAAATGTATTTAAAAATTCTCTTACGGGTGTGTATAATTTTTTTTATTTTTTTATTATTAATTAAGACAATCTTTATTTTAATAATAATTGTTATTTGTGTTGATCTATGAATACAATTATAAAAAAGCCATTTAACTTAACTATTTTGCCATTATTACCAATTACATGTCATCATTACTTTTTAATCACCCTAAATCATATGATTATTGGATTAATAAATTAATAAATCGGTTAAAATTCAAACTTTGTTTTTCTAAATTGTATTAATTCATTGTGATTTTTAGATTCTCCCAGTCGTCATTTACCAAGAACCCAGAAAAATATGTCAAGTATACACCAGCTCAAGTGTCAGCTATGCTTGATCGGTTCTTCGATGTTGCCGCTTGAAATTTGTCTGTTTTAGTAATATTTTACAAACCTGTTCTTATTATTTTTAATCATTATTTACTACTATTATTAATTATTTAGATAATTCCATTACAAATTATATTGTACTACAACATTGCGTAATAAGTATCTATGGTGTATTTATTCAAATATCTTGAACAATTTTATTTTTATAGAGTAATCATTTTATAGCAGACTGATCAAATTATCAAAATGCTCTCGTTAACAGTGATAAGCTTAAGCATTAATATGTGTTTTATTTTTCAACCAGTGTTATTGAAAATGATGTATTCTCTATTCAATTGTAATTGTTGTTTAACTTATTATAATATATATATATATTTTTTATAATGATAACAAACAAAAAATATTTCTTTTTTTAGATATAAAATTCCATAACCTTTATAATTTTCAGTCAGTATGGTCACAACAGCTATACAGTGAATGTACTATACACAACTGAAGACATAAACATATTGGAAAAAGAAAATATGTAATTTACTTCTATCCATGAGAGCTTTAACTCACTCACAATTGATTGTGTTATATTTTTTTACTACTTTGGCTAATTCTGAGTACTTGTACACCATGTAAAAATAATGAACTGTAAAAAGGTATTGGGATTTGAAACTGCTTATCAGTTAACAATAAACTCACATAAAATAAAATTAGTACTTAGTTAGGCACAATACATAAAATGTGCTCAATATCCAAAATAAAAGTCAAAGTACATGATAAACCAGTTCATTCAAATTCGCTAACTACCGAAATAAAAATATAGCTTGTAACATTGTATAAAATTGTATAATATGTTTTGTAAAATATAATAACATGATATCAATATATATTATTTATGTAATTGTTCAAAGCTAAAGCCTTTTTCTTCTAAAAATAATAATTAATGCCTTAGCAGCAGAACATTATATAAAAACTATAACAATCAAAACTTGGTTTTCTTCTTATAAAATCTTAATAAATCATGTTTTTGCAAAGGTAAACAAAGGTATTAATGATTAAAGCACATATTTTCACTTCCCTGAATAATTTTTCCATTTCAACACAATAATTTTTAAAAAAAAACTTAGGTTATTCAGGTCTTTTTCCTTCACCCCCGGCAGTATCATAGACAATGGTGGCCACTTCAAGTGCAAGTTTGTCCGCGTTAGTTTGAGTATCTGCTTCAGCATAAATTCTCACCACATCTTCAGTGCCGGATGGCCTGAAAAATGAAATGTAGGATGCTGTATAAGACATTATTACTTAAATTCCAAAATATGCATTAAAGAAGTACATCAACACAATATTATAAGTATTATGTAAATGTGTTAAGAACTCTTAATTTATAAAAATTAATACTACAGGAACGTATCAAGAACTGGTGATAAATCTTATAAAATATAAGTTTGCCTCCTGGTGCAAGATATTGGTATAGTTTTGTTAACAATCAACCATGTGTACACTGTACAACACTCTCCAACTGTTCAATATAATAATAATTTTACCATTCTTAACAAGCATTTAATTAATCAGTAAAAAATGCACCATATTATTCTTTACCTGACAAAGGATCTGCCCATTGGATACTTTGACACAATAGAATTTATTAATCCTTGAAGGCCTGGAGGCTTGATACAAATTCTTTCCGCATCACCAGTTTCAAATGAATTTCTATCCTGATATTTAAAATATTGTACAAAATGTATCAATGCTAAACTGAAATATATTACCTTGACAATGACTTTTGCCAAACGATTAGGTAAATCCAAATAAGTGTTGTACCAGTCACTTAAACTCCAACCTCTTTCGCAAAGTACAGTCTCAACAATCAACATATCAGAGTAAGCATCACCTACAGTTTCATTTGTCATATCCACAATGCAAATCAATTTCTTTAAAGCCAATGACTTTATCCTTAAAAAAATAATAAATTCATAATCAACATTCCAATTTTTTTTTGTTTGGAAATAATATAAGTGACATACTCATCTTTTTCCATAGCAGATTGACTTTGAATGCGTTCACGAACTGTGTCCTTAAATAATAAAGTCCCATGACCATTTGCTTCAAAATAAATGCCAACATCATAGTCTTTAGCTTTATGATGAAGATATTTCACACCAGTGCGAACACAAGCAACCGGTACTTTCTAAACATAGAAATTCAGGTTTAAAGAAGTTGATCGAAATAATGAAAATATTGCGATTTTATGGTACTTATAGACTATAATTATCATTATAATTTAATGATAAATCACTAAATACAATGAAAGAATAGTAGTACACATAGCACACACAAAAAGATTAAATGAAATAACAAAGTAATTTAAAAATGATACGATGATTTAATTTCAGTGCAACGTTAAAAATTAGAAGATACATTTTGAATGAGAAAATGATTTTAAATAGTAAAGGCTTAAGATACAATTATACAAATAAATTATATACCAATTTATCAGTAACATATTTTGTGGAATTTCCATTTGAATAAGCAGTTTGCACTAGGCCTACATTGACTTCAAGACCAGAAGCAGTGAATAAATCTTTTATATAACCAGCCACTACGATAAAATAATTAAATTAGCAAACGACAAATAAAATGTTTGCAAATAAATGTTAATGCAATACCAAGGGTAGCAATTCGATCACCATCCAATAAATAAAACTTGTTGTTTTCGTCAATAAAGGAATAAACTATTCTATCTGCATCGCCATCCACGGACACATACTTAGCATGCGGTATTATAACCATTCCGGTTGGAGGACATTGGTTTGATTTGACATAGTCTGCACCACACTAAATACATGGTAAGTAAAATAGTAAAAATATATGATTGTATTAAAAGTACAAATTATAATACTATACTTTGAAATTTAGTTTTTCTGTAGTTAACGTGTCATCGTTATTCATATTAATTAATAATGTTTCATCCAAAAAAACCAATGCATCTTTCATTTTTAAAGCACCTACTCCATTTGCACCATCAAATTCTATTATAGGGCTATAGTTCTTGAAATCTGAACACTGAAAAATAATTGTTCTAGCATTGGTGTCCATTAAATAGATAAATGTACAATTTATACAAACCATTTTACGCAGAGTTTTGAAACTGTCAGTTAATTTAGTGTAGTAAGAATGTTCATTTGGTTGACCGTACAAGCCATTGGAATTATAACACCTAACAAAAAAATGCAACATCGGGGTAGTCACTATACCGAAGTTCTCGAAATTACTTTTAAAAGCTTTTACACCATATAGTGCAGCATCCAACAACCTTTTACTGGAATGTCTAAAAGCAAAAAGTTGTACTTATGACTAGAAGATTTCTAAAATGCCTACATAGATATTTTACATACCTAGTATCACGGCCGAAAAATACGTAAGGTGTATATGACGAGCTTATACCATATTGATCAGCTATATTTAAAAGTATGACACATACATCTTGATCGCTGGGAGCATTTGCTAATTCGGTAGCCAGCCCCTCCCATGAGCTATCCAACATTTCACCTTGAGGGTCGATTAGTTTGACACCATTGTCGTTTTGTGGATTATGTGAAGCTGTTATCATTAGACCGACTGCTGCAGACTTCAAATACATAGAGCGCAGAGCGACCAACATGCCCATGCGATGCACGACATGGTCGAGGTGTTCAGAACTAAAAACAGGTAATGTGTTATAATTGTTTTGATTTCACAGGTATTTTACTCACCTAAAACGTATGCCCGATACACCATATTCAAAGACTTTGTTTCCCGGATTCGGATAAGATTCGATGTTGGACAGTCGTTTGACAACGTCCACGATCCACTCGCCCATATTGTACTCGCTTGAAAAAAATCGCCCAAATTTAAATTTTAACTGGAAAAACCGAAAAAAAAAAGATCTATATCACTTTACACTGGAATCAAACTGATGCTGAAATCAAATGACTTGCACCACTTAACACATTAAAATACCTGGGATACCTAGGTGGGTAGGTTTGCGATTCCAGAACGTGTGACGTGGTGGTTGGCAGGTACTATACCGCGGAACAACGTTATGCTTAGAGTTTCACCGTTCTCCGACCGGGCGAAAACCGTTACGCAACAATAATCAACTTGCGGAACGGAGGAGAAAAAAATATCAAAAATTACATTCTAATAAGGCGTGTTGACCCATTCCTCGTACGCTTTTATAACGGTTGGGGCAGCGTACGAGTTTCGCGTACACGCGGCGAACGTCTGCCGTAGTACCGCGTGAAAAAACGTCCTAGCAGTCCGCGAAAATCGACCGAAAGCCGTTCGGGGCGACCGAGAGCACTGCGAGACCAGATAGGCACATCGAGCGTAGTCATCGTATAATATTTTATATTTTACACTATACAATAGTATCAAATAATTAACATCTATTATAGTATCACTGCATGTGGAATAGTGGTATCAAGCGTTCAGGCACACACGTGTCATACGGCCTACACAGCTGTTGCGGGCGGACGGTATTCTTGAAAAACATTATTGTTGTTCCATAGAGTAATTAGTGTTATTATGAGATGCCCTCCCTCACCGCCCGGCGACCACCGAACACCACAGAATAACAGATTACAGAACAATATTCTGTGCCTTTGCCCCTTACCATAAATGCTAAAGATAAGGACTCGGGAGTGATGAGAAAGGAGACAGAGACCAAACGGCGAACTCATACTGCCGCTCGCTTTAAATGTGGTCTGAAAAATTACGCTTGGTTATTCTGCCACCAGGAGCACGTCCTTACGTCGAATATTGTCCGATTGTTGATTTTAATTATTGATACAACGAAATTTAATAATTGGTAATTTATGTAAAATTTATAATATATAAATATGGCGCCAAATGAGGCACACCGCACACGTTTTTATTCCTTCTACCTGTTATCACCTTTCAAGGACTTGGTTAAAACCACGGCTCTAGATTATCAATTGTGGTTAAAACACAGAACAAGAGATAACATCAACATCAATTTCATTATTTTATCACGATTTTAGTCTTCGATACTCGAATGAAAAATAACGAAAAATCAACCACTCTAGTTGTAGTAAGTAGTTTCTACTCTTTGTCTATTTGTTTGCTACCGTACTCTGTGAAGAAGCACAAATATTTATTCTTTATTTCATCATAGCTCGTTGTTGTGTAATCATTCAGCAATTGTAAGTATAACCTTAAAACGTTTTATTAAGCTGATAGTTATTTCTATGATATGTACTTTTCTTTTTTTGTTTGCATCAACTTGTGAAATAATTTAAACTTTAAATCCTTTTTCTTTTTGGAGATAGATAAATATGATGCCTTCAAAGAGTGATCAGTCAATGATAACATTGGAAAAGAATGTCCCAGAAGAACCAAAAAAGTTGAAAGCTTGTTGTGCTTGTCCTGATACAAAAAAAGTCCGAGATGCTTGGTAATATCATACTCTAACTTTCAACAGCTACTCTGAAAAAACATTTTTATTTAATTTGATTGATAATACATAATTTTTACTGATACATTTGATCGAATATGAATCATCATACCTTTATTTCTTAACATATTCTTTTAATTGATTTTATAATACTCGCCATTCCACATGGTATCACCAAAATCACATAGGTGTATTTACGATTAAATATATGTCTAAGTGTTTAATTAAAGTCTCATCTATATTGTCTATACCGATTTAAAAATTACAACTGTTGTATTTCATTGATGATTTAATTTCAATATATTAAGGATTATATAAATTAAATTATTCTTGAGTGTTATCAATACATTGTAGTTCAAAGATGATAATATAAATATTAGAAAGATAGTATCAGATCTATTTATTTAATTTTCACCTTACAAATGTAATTCAGTAAGAAAATTATACCCAACATAAATTAGCTATTCGTATCTGTCTACAGTAAAGTAGATTTAATATTTAGTACTATTCGTACAATCTTACAGTTATATTTTTAGTGAAATATAATTAAGATTACATTTTTAATGCTTTGAAGAATTTCCAATATAAAAAATCAAAATTATTATTCTGTTAATAGAGATCTTTTAACTAAAAATTCAAATCCTGTAAACCGTTATTAATAAAAATATATAATCCAAAAGACCGAAAATATAAAAAAAAGAAGGGGGGGGGGCGAAGTGGTTTCGTCTGAACGCATAGTTACCAGTTCAGACAATATTGACCACCCAGAGAGAATAAACATACCCAATATATACACATAAACAACTTCGAAACCTTCAAACTTAAAAAAACCATTGTGGAAGTCTTCTAATGGCCTCAGTTGTCAAAACCTTCTTCAAAAATAGACTTATAAAAAAAAAATATATTAATTCTTTTTACATTATTATTAATTACTTTTTAATTTTATAGTATTATGGAAAATGGAGAAGAAAATTGTCAGCAGCTGATCGAAGCACATAAAGAATGCATGAGAAAAATGGGTTTTAATATATAGTAAAATCATTCCTAATATTTTGTTATAGATGTGATTTTGTACAAATTTACTATGTAGATACAATTATTTTTTCTAGTCTAATAAATGTATTAAGTATTTATTTTTCAAGCCATTGTTAAAGTAATTTTCAATGAAATATTTTAAAAAGTTCTTGTGTAGTTAAATCCCTAATTCATGAAAAAATTACTTTCAAAGAATTAAAAGACAAAAGTAATTAATAAATAAGAAGAACAAAAATACAACTTACTGATAATACATATAATACTTATTTTACAATCTTAATAAAGTTTATTACACAAGTAAAAAAATAATTTGTACTAAACAATAATATAAAACTAAAACTAAATTATTTCTTTTTATTACTTCCGCCTCTTCCTTTACCTTTATTTTCTTTTTTGGGAGGCGGTGATGAAGATTTCTTAACTGCTTTTTTCTTAACCTAGGAATTAAACGGTTAAAATAATATTTAGTAGATAAATTAAACCCTAAAATACTAGATTTACTCACTATAGAAATCAGGGCATCATTTGTGATGTCGTCGTCTTCTTCATTATCACTGACAACATTTGTTTCTTCATCATTTAGTATATCATCAGTGTTATCAACCATGTTTTTATTTTTTTTTATTAAACTAAACGATGGCGCGCTTTTGTTATATGCTCTAGTAAAAGCACTTTTTACTTTAGCTGGTATATTAGACATAGGATCTTTATGACCAGGCCATGTAGATAGATCATTGAGTGATTCAACATCGTCTTTCACAAGGTGATAATGATTCATAAAATTTAAAGATTTTGGAACACCATCACTACCTTCTTCAATAAGAGGCTTAAGAATTGAATCTCTCAAGGTTGTAAGATAATCGAGATTTATTGCCACTTTGCTAGCTGATAACCTGAATAATTAAATACACCAAATGAAATTATAAAAAATTTTAAGTGTAGATTTTTTTGTCCTTAATGCATACCTCATTCTCGTATGGATTTGTACTTCTTGTAATAATCTATTCATTTTATTTCCTTTAGAAAATTTCCCTAGCCAAGAAGGGAAGTTGATTTGTTTACTTATATGACCTCTTAAAAATTCACCAGGAGCATAGCTAGAAAATATTGCCTAAACAAAAAATGTCACTGTTTTTTTTTAGATATTAACATAATAAAGCAGTGACATTTTTATCACAATGATAAAATTGAAATTTTACTAATAATTACTTTAGGTATTTATAAAACAAAGGTAAAATGTATGATTTACATAGTTACATAAAAACATGCTAATAAATCTAATGATTAAATATAAATACTTGGGCAGGCAGTAAACTCCAATTATTAGTAGATCTGATTTTTCCGCTAACTATATCCCCGGTACAAATACTATCAGCTGCTAATGAATAACGCTCAAATTGTTTCCACTTAGGACCTCTGAAAAATTAGAGCCAAACAAAATAATTAGGTAAAATGTAGAGAAAAAATCAAATCTATTATTACTTGACATCATGAGGAACTACAGATAAATAATTTTCTTGAACAAATAATGGAGATATGTTATAATCGTAAAAAAAAAGGTCACATTTATCATTGATATTCATTGTATTATGTTCTTCAACTGAAAAAACTTTTCGTAAAACATCCCATGGACCCTAAAAATAAATAATTTTATGAACAATATGAATAACTGAAAAAAAATTATCAATAATACATTACCAATTTAATATATTTTTTGTTAACATTTAAATCATCTTTTCCTGCTGCAACAACCGACAAATGATTGAGTGTTAATCTTATATCATTATCTGTACTAGCAATAATTGAAGATAAAGTGTCAGGAGGAATTTTCAACTTTTCTTTGTAGCAAATACTCAACATAGCAGCCTAACATATTTATTCTATTTAATTCATATTTAGTGGTTTTATTATTAATATATTAAAATTATAATTCTTACTTTAATTTGTTCTAATTTTGGTTTGTGAAATCGAAGATCAAAACAGTAATTAGATAATGTACGTATTTTTGGATGATTTCGATCATTACACATACATATAACTGGGCACTGTGCATTTTTAATTAACTGAATTAATTCTTGAACACCACCTCGATCTTCATTACCTGCCATACCATCAACTTCATCCATTAATAATGCATGATTTTTTGACACATTTTTGCCATTAAAATAGGGATTCAATGAAGTAGAAGATAAAAGTTCAGATACATGATTTTGAAGTTGTTTTTTGGAACGAGTATCAGAAGCATTGAATTCTACAATATCAAAGCCCAACTCTTTGCATACCAAATGTGCTGTGGTAGTTTTCCCTAAAAAAGAACATATGTAACCAAATGAAACAACAAACATACAATTAGTATATTTACCAACACCCGGTGATCCAGAAAGTAGAGCTGCTTTGAAATAACTTCCATTATCATCTTTTGCCCATGGACCTTCCAAAGCAAATAAGATTACATTATGAATAAAATATGTATTTAAATTTGTTATAAAACTTACTTGGTCGTGTTAACTTTTTATTGACACCCAATCCATGATTTGAGTACCATGATTTTAACCAATTTAACAATTTATTTACATTACTCTTATCACCTGTTTGACCAATAATTTGTTTTAATGTTATTGGTTTATATTTTTCAACCCAAAGTTTTGATTCGACAGGTATATCAAGAATAGGAGATGGAACAATTTTAGTTGAAGGAGATTCTGTTGCATATCCACTTTCCTGATATTAGAAATATCAAAACAGAAATTAATTAGTAAAATATAAAAGACTGGAAGATAATGTTACTCACTTGAGTGTCAGGTGACTGGACCGAATTTTTCTTGAACTTTTTGTTTTCTGGTGTCGTTGTAGGTGAAATTTTTCTTTTAGCACTAGTTTTAATAGTAGATTTGTCTTCATCACTGAAATTAAGTTTCTTCTTTGGAGATTCAGCTTTATTGTTGACTATTTTTTTATCACATTTGTTTGGTGATAATGAAGGGCTTTTAAATCTTTCTGGTATTAATACAGTCTGTTTTGTTGTAGTCAGCTTTGAATTAGGCGAAGAAATTGATTTAATTGGTGATGACTTTGGTGGTGTTACAATATTTTTTAAATTAATTGGCGAAGTTTTAGGAGATATAAATTCATAATTTTTAGCTGGAGAACTTTTAGGCGTTGTAATGTGTTTTGTTTTAACTGGAGATTTTTTAGGAGTTCCTGCGATATCACTTGATATTGAGTCATCAAGTTGTTTTTCAATGTTGTCTAATTCTTCCCATGGAATATCAATATCTTGTTCAAAGGGATCAGTCTAATTTTAATAAAAACACAAAAATGTATGATTACTTAGAACACTAGTTTATTAATTTTTATTTTTTGTATATTATATAATTTTAAAAAGTTGTATCAATAATCATAAATATATTTGTTGACTGATATATAATTGAAATATATATTAATTTAATTAATTTGTAAGCTTTAAATTAATTAAAAAAAGTTCAAGGCAATTTGTAGAATTAATTAGAATTAAACAGTCATTAATTACAGCTCTTATATATTATATAAATACGATATGTACATAAGCCAGTCACAACTTTAATATCCCATCAATTTAAAACATAATTCTTACTTCTTTTTTTTTATTCCGCCTTAACACTTTGATGGCACTTTGTTTTACTGGTTCTGAACCAAAAACATCTTCTGGATTAACAATTTTCCGTTTTTCAGGCAACTTTTTTTTCGGTTTATCAACTGGAGAACTAGGCACTATAGTATCTTCATCATCACTTGATAATACTCGCTGCTTTTTTAATTTTCCTTTAGGTGTCTGCGACTTATTTACGATTAAATTATTAGCAGTAGCTTTGCTTTGGAAAAAACTCCTAATATCCTAAAGAAATAATTAATAATTAATTAATATATTTTGAAGAACTGGGAGTGATTTAAAAACTTCAAAGTCAAAAAGTCAAGGAAAATATTAAAAATATTATATACTAGTTTCAATGGCTCTTTAACATTTTTTTTTTTTTTAATTGTATTTAAAATTAATTACATACTATGTACAGCTTATATTTAATTATTTTAGTAAATTGTGTTATATGCAATCCACATATAATTGATTATTTTGTATAAGATAGTTAAAACTCCAGTACACTGTGTTTAAAACTACTTAGAAAACTTCATAATCACAAATATCAATATTTTTCAATTACATGGGCTGAATAATATCACTAATTTAAACCAAGTTTAAACAGTAGTAATTTATAATTTAATTTAAATAATGCATTTAATAGTTACGAGATTCGGCCCTTGTAACTTATTAGGATTTGATAGTTTAAACGACATACCTATGTATGTATTGAAAATATAAATAATATGTTAACATTGCTTCACTATACTATGGAGTATAATGCTGTTCAGAAGTTAAATCTTAACATCACCCCCCATATAACCGGATTAAATTTAGTCATAGAGATAGAACATTGAGAAGTATAGTGCTACGACTCAATGAATAAATAACCGGAGTCCGGACAGAGTTTCTATTTCATTTTGTAAAAGAGGTACACATTGACCGGGAAAAAAAAAAATATTCATTATTTCATGGGAAAACTTACTTTTGACATGATGAACGATTTAAACCGTAAAATGTAAATGATAATAAGAGTAAAAGTTAGATCAACATTAGAAATTCGAACATATTATTTAGAATAAACTGCAAGTATGTAATACTAAATGAAGCACGAAACGTAATCACCAATCACTTATCAGGAAGAACGACGCGACGGTCGGAGTGTTTAGACCGCCAAAACGATGTACACTGTACAGTGTACACTGTACAGCACTACAGCCATTATTTTTTTTATAGCCATATTATTGTGGTGTTCCGCTAGGGATATATGATATAGATGACCAGTGGTTTCCAAAACCCTTAACTTTATTGCCACGGCGCGGCGTTACAGCCGTGATTTCTGCTATAATTGTCAAATTGTATGTTTAGTGGCCCAGGGTATATTGGAAGGCGCTGTTGAGCATTGATTACGATATTGAGAACATTTTTTGCGTTGTTGGAAATACATTTTTATGTTGTTGATAATGTTATAATAATAATATTACGGGTGAGGAGGTTGGTGAAATGGTTCGAAAATTATATTTTTGAAAAACCACCGATGTCATCATTTTGTGGGAATTATTTAGTTAGTGATTTTCAAATTTTAAATATTACATGTCAAATTATTTTACTATGTAGTTATATGTATTATTTTAAAGATTATATTTCGGAAGTCGGATTACCTTTATCGGTACTTGCTTACGTCGAACATTGACGTAGTTCCCATGCACTTTTATGATTTAGTATTATGCATATTGCATAATTAACTATTTATATGCGTTATAAATATAACATTATAATAGAGGTATACAGGCCTTGGTTTCTTTCATTTCAATTCCAGTAATTCTGATACTCGGGATTTAGAGTCGGTTTGTAATGTAATCATAATATCATTAACAAATTGTTTAAACGAACGTATTGACGTTAATTCAGATATGATAAAGTATACAACTCCATTTGTTTCACTGCAATCCATTGCTGACGTTAAAAAAATACATGACATTTTAGCTATAGTGATACCGATCTCATGGAATTATCTTATGGACTATGGAGACATTTTAAACATAGATACAATCAATTATGTTCGTAAAATGAATTTACCTTCAATGTTATCATTTTTAGTGCAGTCTGAATTTCATCAAAATGTGAGTTTAGTACTTTCCAGAATCTTAGTTGCTAAACCACATAGTGCTGACTGCTGATGTCAAACTTATCACCCTTATCTTAGACTATTATTTTCTCTTTTCGATGACTTTTTATTTGATAACATTCCCGCATGGCCACATACTTATCAGAAGATCAATAATAACCTAAAATCACCGAAACCGACGATCCGAGAAACATGCCTGCTGAACTGTTGAGTGTCGACTGATTAGGGAATTCAAATGTAAATTATCATTGATTGTAGTTATTAATTTATAAGTTAATAGTTAAGTTTAAACTTACCAATTGTGATTACTGATTTGTGATCTAACACTGTTGAAGAAATAATAGTTTTGTGTTTTTGTGTGATTTTATTAAATATAATCTTTGTTTAAAAAATATCTTATTGTAATACATTTTCTAGAATTTTCAATAAGAATAAATAAAATGATTAATTGCTGTTATCAAGTAGTTCTATCTAAACCAAAGCCAATGAGTATACGATCTACTTTTAGCAAAGGTTGGATTACTAATTATTCTAAAGACTAATTATGTGTTGAATGTTGACATTCGGAAATAATTAAAATGTTTTTCCATCAACCCGTCGGTTGGTTTGCAGCTTTCCTTAATGCTATACTGTTACTCGCCATTTGTTAGTGTTCTATAGCTCCCAGTTCCTATCCTTCGTAATTGGAGTCGTACAGGTGGTCTTTTACCTTCTATTATTATTGTATTACGTAGTTCTTCTAGGTTTCTAAGTGTATGTCCTACCATTTTTTATCTTCTCACTATAATGGTATCCATTAGTTATTGTTCCTCTTCGACAATTCTGAGTATTTTTCCGATCTATCAACCTTATTTTTCGCATATTTCTCTAGTGCCTCTTTTTCTGTTCTATTTATAATCCAAGTTTCACAACCATATAATGTTTTGACGAGACTTTAATGTTAACACTACTGAGTACAGCCTCTGCCAGTCCTATGCATCTTTTTATTTCTAGAATGTCCTTAGTCCTAGTACTATATACTGTAATCATGCCTAGATATTTTCATATTCACCTAATTGGTTTAGCTTGTGGTTATCTAAAAATATTTCAGCTACTATTGTTTGTTGCATTAAATATCATACTTTAAATGTAACTGTCTAATAAAACAGATATTTTATTTAATCAATAGAACTTAATAAAAATATAATTTCTATAATATATTTTTATTATATGTGGACAGACTTGAAATTTATAAAATATTCTATGAACAGTATAAATCATCTTCAGTATTGTGAATAATAATAATTAGCCCACTATTCAATTGATCAATTTTTATTAATTTTGAATTATATGATATTATCTTGAAAAAATGTTAAATAATAATTTTATACACTTAAAGTAATACCTTGGTATTTAATATGATGATTATTATTTGGATTATTTTTAATTTTATATTTTATTTTCAGTGAAATTAGACAGTATTGAAAATATTATTAAAACACTGATTACGAATCAGGCAACAAATGATTTAAAAAAACTGTTCGACGAAGGTGCTCTAATATCTAGAATGTGCTGCAAAGTAAAGAAAAAATTTAGAGGAGAAAAACTATTTAGACGTCTTAAACACGTAATTTTCAGTTACCTCAAAAATACTGTGTATAAATTCATACTTACATTTAATACAATTTGTATTTGTAATTTATTTTTAGGTCACTGTTTTGATAAAAAAAATGTATCAGCTTAACATACCAGAGGTTATTTTGAATTTATTGTCAACATTTGAAAATGGTATGCCAACAAAACAAGCTGGCCAGTGGGCTGGTACCCGCATTTTAGCAGCTCTTCATTTGATTGATCAATTGCAACAATTTAGCAAAGGAATAGCTCAACTAATTGTTAAAGTATTACAAAATGGTCAATGTTGGTCAGAAATGAACATTGCACTTGCTATGGTTAGCAGGGTTTGGATACTTTCTAAATCATTGTACAAATCATATCTACGCTCATATCAACGTTATAGACCTGTAGTAAATCAGTTAAAAATGGCTGGATCTGAGTGGCTACCAAACTTTGAACTACCTGAATGTTTCAATGACAGTTTAATAGAAAATAATAATAAGACAGAAAACAATCATAGGTTGGTTTTTATAAATTCTTCATTAATCATTGTGTATAAATTAAAAAATATTTAAATTCTAGAGAGTCAGAAGAACTTGTAGAAAACCCCGGTTCTGTTATGTGTCGTAAACCCGAGCCAGAACCAATTGTAAAAAAAAGAAAAAGACCAGGAAAACAAATTCGATTGTTACAAGAGAAACGCAAACATAAAATGAAAGTTTTAAAAAAACAAAAGTGTAATTAATTATTTCATGAACAATTGTAAACATTATTTTATCTTTTAAATTATTTATACATTGTTGTCAATATGTTTTGTTGTTTTTTAATATTTATTGCAAAAAGTTGATAATACTTATGCCTAACAATGTATAGTTTGAAGTTATTATTTAAATTATTGTTTCCCTGGAAACCTTAACATAAATCATAATTCATTTTATAAAACAATTTTAGGTTCATATAGGCTGAACACTTACACTACTTTATCTTACTAATTTAAACTGAATACGTTTTTGTTTGGTAAATTACTCTATACTTTCATAATGCATCCTAATGATAATTATATGACATCTTACAAAGCAGCCCATCGGATTATACCAACTGCAACATTTGAAAGTAATGTATGTGGAACCAAATTTAGTTTACTCTGGTACTTTTTAAGTGAACACACTGTACAGAAAATGATCAAATTATTTTTTGATTCAGGTGTCGTCTTTAAACCCGGGAAAAGAATCAATGCCTAATATTCCTAATTTAAAACAATGGAATTATGACACTACAGCAAAACTTAATTATGATTTTAAAATTGATACTATGGATCCTATGCAGAGGTCGACAAGATTAAATGTTGAAAAAACCCATTATATGATGCCTGAGTGGGAAAAAGTATGTTATTATTAGGAACACTTTCTTGTAAAAATAACAAAACTTTATGTATAGTATTCGTCAAATTCTCCAAAACAAATGAGCATACCATTGACTGAGTATAATGATAAATACATTTCGTCGAAATTGATGTCAAATATTAATCAAACACAAGCACCAACAACTTTTGTAAGGTTTATTTAATTGTAAAAAATTAATATGAATATATAAGAATGATTGAAAATAGGTTCAACAAAAATTAGTTGTGCCTAAAGAAATTATTACAATGCAAACACTAAAAACAAATGATATGGGTGTAATTAGAAAAATTGACCCATATGTGAGTACTCAGAAATTAGCATACATAGAAATGAATCCAGTAAGTGAATAATTAATAAAAAAATAATGTGCTGCTTGTGATCATCTTGTACTTAAAATTGCATATTATAATGTATTAGATTACAGTAAAGCAACTAAACGATAAACTACAGAAAAAAAACAAAATTATCTCGTCTGAATATAGGTCGTTTTATTCACCAATATTCAATCAAAAAAATGCTATACGATTACTACCAAAGACCATAAATTATGTTCCACACAAGTAATTGAAGACATTTAATTAAAAAAGAATAAATTTAATAATACATTTTATTTTACAGTTCTCTTAAAACAGAGATGTCAGCTTCTTATAAAACACCAAATAATACATTATCAAAATTGGATTCTACTGTTGAAATTCCAATATCCGTTTCAAGAAATCCGACTTTGTCTCAAATTTTGTCAGTACCTGGAATGTATACCAGCGAATACTCAACAATTGGGAAACATATGGTTTAATAATATGATAGAAGTTATAACGAGTTAGAATAGACATAGAATAAATTAGCTCAATCTAAATATTGTTGTAGAATTTGTTTTAGTAGAGACATATCATAATAATCAGCAATAGCCTTAAATGTCTTTAAATAAGACATTATATCATTTCTGGGTATTACTGTAGTGTAACCACCAGCACACGAACAATAAGCATTTAGATTTTCCATTTTTATCTGTAAAAAAATGAATTATTTAGTTAAATAAGTTTTTATTTTTATTATAATATGGTGTCTATTGTGTAAGAAATTGGAAAACAAACTCAAAAGATTAACTACTAAACAGAAAACCCAAAATATTATCTTTAATTATAAATACTATATTTTTTTTTCGTAGTATTTATAATCAATGATATTAAGTTGTCAAGTTCCACTTAGTTACCTGATGGCGTTATCTAACTTTCACTATTTTCCAATTCTTTAATTTGCTTTTGTTGAATCAATTTTTTTATATTGATCAGCCAAAATAGAAGACTATCTAAATATGTTAAATACATACCTCTGAACATTTTGTACATTGCAAATCTTGAAGGGTATATGCCATTACTTTTCTACCAAGTGCATCAATCAAAAAATGTTCAATCAGCGTATTATCATAATGACTGTTGCAATTAGGACACAACCATGTTTTTCTACAAATAATTTATTAATTAATTTTGAAGTCTCAACAAAAACCAAATACATTACTTATCAATCAAAATTAAAATTCTGGTTTATTACTAAAATTTAAACCAAACAATATCTATTGTATCTTTATATATTTCAATATTAAGTATTTTATTAAAGTTAAACCAAAAGTCAATACCCAATCCCATTATGAAGAATAAAAATTTCAAAAAAATTAAACTGTGGCATGATGTACTTTTGATATTAATACCAAGAGTGAAACAGAATCAATTAAATGGTCAATGAATTTATTCCTGACAAATTGATGGCTATAAGAAAAAGAAAATATATTATACTTTTGGAATGTTATGATATTTTTCTTGTTCCATGCGATTTATTTTAATATAATTCCATATAGATAATAAAATTAAAATAAAAGTGCAGTATGTAAAAACTTTAAAAGTAAGGAAAACGCCTTTCCTTTGAAATTTTTAAATTTATTATTATTAAGTAATTGATTATTATTAATTTAATAATTAGTAACTACTATTTTTGAACATACTTTTCATCAACAACACTTCGATGAGAATCTTTACACAAATCTATATCTCGACAATGATTGCAACTTTTACAGATAACTTCTGGTAGTGTCCATGAGAGACAAGGATCCGTCCAATCAGCTTGATCACTAAAATCACCAACACCAATCAAACGTAATAGATTTCTTCTTAGTTTCATAATATCATCTTCAATCCCAAAATCTAGTGAAAGTACCTGCAATCGTTAAATAAGCAATTTATAAACGATTATTTTTTTAATAATAGTAAGTAAATTACTTTGCAAACAGTTTTCACAAATTGAAGAGCTGGTATGAAATGTTTTCCTTTATTTTGCAAGAATGGTGAAAGAGTTTCTTGAAGCTCGACATCCAATGTAGGGTATTTTTTATGAATTTTTTGAGTAATCCTATTTAAATTGTATTTTATTATTATACTAGTTAAATCTTACAGCTCTAAACATCTGTTTTATTTACGTGAATAATCTTGTGGTAAGTTCTTCTGAAATTACAGTTTTAGCATATTCTGCTATACTTTCACATGAAGCAACACCAAGCATGTTGCTTTGGGTGACTTGTGATAAAGATTCAGAAATACGTTTCAGAGTCACAGAATCAATTGACCGCATATGCTTATAAATGGCACTCATGTATAAGGCAATTGTTTCTTCAAAATGCTTACGAGCATGACATACATTAGGCAAAAATTCCGATATATTCCAATTCATTTCAATTCGAACCTAAAAGTAATATGTATTCAGATATGATTACATTTTATTAAATTATTCTAAAAGATTCAATATTACCTCTTCAATATCTGGTCCAGGAGCTACGTGTTCTTTGAGAAGTTGTTCAACATCTTCGTTTGCCATATCAATTATATCTCCCATTGCTTCTTGCAATTTTTCAGAAAATTTTGCTTTTACCCCGGAATAATTCCACTGTTTGTAACAAAAATGCAATGTTTAAGACAAAAAAAAAACATTAAATTCTTAAATAATATTAGTTAAAAATTAAATTATATAAATAATTTTACCAAGTCCAACCACATCAGATACTCCCAACATGGCCCTAAGGATATTTGTAAACTGTGAAATAATTCCTTATTAGTTATGTTTTGTACAACATAGCGTACATAAAAAATTGCATCTTCTAATGACTTTTTCTTTGTACAAATTACTATTTTGTTGAAGTTAGCAAATATTATTGTAGAACCAAGTCGTTTAAATTCTGCAATTAACTAAATAATACAATTTTAATGATTTAGATCTGTTTAATTCTTAAATATTTACTATCATTATTGAACTTACTTGCATAAAAAGTTTTCTCATCAAACTATAAAGTGTCTTACGCAACGCTGGATCATATAGCAATGCGTTTGGTGATCTTAGCCACCTAAATACAATTTAATAAAACTTAATAAAATATGTTTTAAATAGCAATATAAAGGATCAATACAATATCTTAAAGCTTACTTTTATCTCAGACATATATAACACACTTAGATTAAAGTATACCTGTAGAAATGAACCATTTGAAAATCTGCGTAAGGATTTTTATGCAGAACAACATCACGGAACCAAACATTCACCATTGATCGTAAAACTCGAAATGCAGCAGAACACAAAGCTATTTCATCATAAGTTGGTGTTACAAATGTTCCTCCATCCATTATTTCTTCGATAGAAGCTTGAGGTATTTGATCGAATGCAACACCTGCACTAGTACCTATAAAGTATAAATAAAAACATTTCAGTAATGTATTATATTTATTATCTACATAAATATGTGTATAAATGAAGTATTTATAAACCTTCAAAATCATTAATATGATGAGACTGTAATAGTGTTGTTACAGGTAAAGCATCAATTTCAAGTTCAATACAATATGAAGTATAACAACCTTCATTATTGACAAGCATACTTGAACTTTCTTCAGAATCCATTAACATTCTAATAATAAAAACAATTATAATTGTTAATTTATGCAGTATTGTAAAAAATACTTAAGTATCTTATAGGCTCTAGGATAATATTTTGAAATAATTAGTTATATATAAGATTTATAATAAAGAAAAAAGTTGCCATCTTTATATAATATACATATTTTTGTATTTTTATTTATATTTTGTAAATAGTTACTCTATACAGACTGGTAATTGTGTTTTTTTTTGTGTTAAGTTAAAGAAAGTTTGATAAAAAAAAAAGTATTAAAGTATTAAGTACCAAAAAAACTCAGAATACTTCATTGAATATTCAAGAACTAAAATATTTAAAATAGTATTGATACAATGAAAAGAATTGAAATTTAAATGTTCAAATACTAACAATACTGCAAAAGAATTAGAGTAATTGTGGCAAAGTGTGGCAGAATGATCTGTCGCAGTCACTCTCCAATGTTACGGGTAAACCACCCAGCACTACTAGCAGTCGGTTAGGTGACCATACAACTCTAGCGGCGTAGTAAATGCCTTTACATATACACTACCTACGTGTTTACCTCTTAACAATTAAAAACCTACAAACAAAACCCACTTGGGAGAGGGGGGCTAATGGCTCTCAGTTGCCAGATCCGCCTTAAACAAATGGATCAATAAAAAAAAAAAGTAATTACCTATTGTCATCATTTTCACGACCACCCAAATCAGGTTTATCGGTTTCTGAGATCCATAATACAAAATTATGTTTCATTAAATGTCTAGCAAAAAATATATCTGATGCAAATAATGTCGCATCTGATGGTAAATTTCCAAGAGGTATTTGAAGATATCTACATTGTTCTAGCACAATACTTATATTTTCTGGACTATTTAGATAGTGATTCACTATCAGATTGCACCCTAAACGTTGCCATTCCATCTGAGCATATATAGAAGCAGCAGTTGTATCTTGTATATAAAGAGTTACAATTGGAAATTCACTCATTACTGGTATATTGGATATTAAAACTTGATTATCTATAATATTGAAAAAAAAATTAAAACAAATACATTTTGCTTCATTTATAAAATTTTAATATTGTACCCATTGCAGACTGAACAACAAGCATTGTAGGTCCTCGTTTTTCATCCCTGTACGATTGAAGAGTTCTTTGAATTTGTCTGAATACTAGTCTTTCTTCGGTTTCTACTCTTACTTCAAAAGTAATATCAGATGGGGTATCAGATTCTTTGTGCCCACGAGAAATTCTAAAAAATATAATAATAAATAAAACTTTATAAGATAATTATTTACTCCATAATTAAATAAAATGAGAAATATTACTTGTTATTGCGTTCTTTGACATACAAAGTATTTAAATTTGCCATGCGATTAGAACGAACCGTATCAATGACCCAAACAAATGCTTTTTTATTAGGTGTTAAAAACAATGCATACATAGCACGCACACCTGTTGAAGCTTTATTGGAGTAAAAATATATGTCTTTAAGGGAACTCTGTCAAAAAATAAAATTAATTAATTTTATATTACATACAAAACAAATTGTACATACATTTGTTAAGTATTTATGAGACACTTGTTTCATTTGTTCTAGTGAAAAATGTCCAAGATCAGGTAATGCAGCCATTTTTTTTGCTGCTTCTAAAGTGACAGAACATACACATCCAAGATTTAACAAAGCTCTTAATTCTGGTGTAACTTTGGTTTCATATATCCCTTCAACACCAGGTTTCGATAAATTGCACATCAAATTGCTAAAAAAAAATATTGTAAGCAAATAAAAGAAATTATTAATTTAAATATGAATAAAACTTACTCTTTAATTTTGCAAAAATCTTTTTCCTGAACAGTATACTGGTACAACTTTAAAACTGGTCTAGCTCTAGGCAATATCATATTTACTTTGGTACAAGAATTGGATTTTTCATAATCAGTAGTCTCGATATGTCGCTGGTTAACATAAAAGGTCCTAGGTATATTCATTCGTATGTTGTGCAATTCATCTCCAATCATGGCCCAAAGTTTTAAAACACCCGGATTACCAGATTGACACACTTGTATAATTTGCCAAGGTTGACTCAGCAATGTATGTTGTGCTCGTCTTAAAAACCCTCCTAATGTACCAGCACGTCCTTTGGGAACTTGAATTTGATCATCCCGCATACGTTTTCCATGGATTCCAACTATCTTAGCTCTCATTTCAAGTTGCCATTTCCATTTTTTCTTTTGATATACAATCCAATTCTAAAAATATTAAATTAATTTAAAAAAATATAATTAATCTAATCAGATAGTAAATTATCTATTGTTATAAAATAATAATATTTATTCATTATTATAGAAAATATAAAAATCCAATATGAAGACATAAAGACTATACTAGTATTTAGAAATGTAAGTTAACCTTAATATCACTAGCTGGTGGTGATGGTCCAAGAGCTTCTTTCCAGTTTCTAGCATCTATTGGTGAAGGATCACGTTTACGCTTTTTAGTTACCATAGGTCTTGGTAAAATTTCAGCATTATTATCATTATTTTCACCAATATCTTCTATATCTCTAATTATCTGTTCAGGCAAATGTTCATGTTCGTTTATTGGCATCGCTTGAAACATTGTTGTGATTTTTCTTTGTTTTAATGGGTCAGCTTTCATCAACATTTTCCGATGAAGCCAATCTGGATGTTTGACTCTTGGAACAGGATTAGCAACCTTCAAGACAATAAAGAATTATCAGTTATACCTATAAAACTTTGTTTTATAAAATAATTATATTGAAGCACATACTCCTTGCAAAGTTGCTGGTATTGTAATAATTTTTTGGATAGTGCCACTTAAACGTTCAATATAGTAATCCCAATCAAGGACATCACGAATATCAATATCATCTATTGAGTTATCATTAAGCCATCTCCTCAAATAATGTCGTTTTACACTTAACTCAGACTGAAATATAGCTAATGGTACAGCTCTTTGAGTAACAGGAGTACCTTCTGGTTTTTTAGATATTATAAAACGGCAAGCAAGTCCCTTATCTTTTACCATTTGATCACCCAAAAATTCAGCTAAACGCTTAGCTGTTGATATAGAAGTGGATTTTTGAGCTCCATAATCTTCAAGCTTACGACTCATGGAACGATTTTCTGATATCAATTCAAATAATTCAGAATCTGGCATGTTTTTCCCCTAAAAAAAATATTTTTTAATTTAAGTGAAATGTAAGAAATTAATAAATTATGTTCTACTTACTTTAGAGTATAAAACATCTAACCAATAATCAGCAACAGTTGCAACATTATCATAACATTGTTCTAATGTATCACCTTTTAAAAAAGCTTCAAATACTGATGATTGAAAAATCTTAATTATTTGTAGTTCTCCTCTTCTTTTAACTTCAAAACTATATAAAATGTAATTTTACTAATTAAAAATATAGAAAATTTAAATATTACAAACCCTTTTAATTCTGCTAATGATTTATCATAATTGAACACTGCATAGCGTTTTTTTAATTTTTTTCCTTCTTCCTTAGAAGCGGGTAAAACCATTGCTAAGTATGGACCATCAACTTCAAAGAATATAGAATTTTCACTTCTTTGCTTATAAACTAAGTTCTTTGAATCAACTAAGTCATGGTAGATATGATTGGTGAAATGTTCCTAAATATAAACCAATATTTAGTTTTCTTTCTATTTATTTAAATGAATTATAAAAAATGTATTTAACGAACTTTGACCATTGAGTTTAGAACGGCATTGGGGAAGGATACAGTAAATTTAGGTTTTTTTGCATAAGAAGTTTCAACTGTATAATTTTCAGGAAATGTTGATGGAAGAACACACCATATACCATCAGTATCTAATTCTAAAGGCCTGCCAATTTTTTCTATTATTTCACGAGCCTTTGTAATTATAGCAGCACCTGTACAACATACTATTCCAGCCATTTCCATACTATGCCAACGTGCACTGTAAATTAATAATATGAAATAATATAGACACATATTTGTTTCATATGAATTCAAAACCATTATGGTAAGATGATTAGTCCAAAAATTTAAAAAGTAATTATACTGGCCAAGTTGATAAAAGCTAACTTAGCAACCTTTATCCTTTTAATTTATTTAATACAAAATTCAGAAAATTCTAATTTCTTGATATGCCAATAAACACTAATTTTTTGCATTGTTTATAGTTTTCAGCAATATGCATAGTATGTATTTTATATTATTAAAATTTTTTTTTATATAATACAACTATTTACCCTTTTCTCATGACGTAACCATAAAATGAATTAAGAATACATTTATGAGCCAATTGTAGTGAATCATACAATACTTCACGGTTTTTAGCTGATTTAATTTCAACAGGATCGCCTTTAGATATTGCTTCGGATATTTGTTTCTTAGCAACTTTGCACATTCCTTTGTACTCATAACGCCTATCTCTGAATGCTCGTACTGTATCAACGTAAAAAGAATTTTCTTTTTGGCAAATAGTTGTAGAACGCTCTTCAATTTTGGTAACATGAGTTTTTTTATATACTTTGCGACAATATTCAGTTAAACGTTTTTTTTCCCAAATTGCTCTTTCATCTCGTCGAAGTTGATGAAATGCTCTAGGAGAATCATTAGGAAATTGACCAGGAAACTTTTCAGTTTCCAATTGTTGTTGAATACGTTGAAATTCTGTACGTGAAGCCGGCACTAAAAATAATTATAATTATATTAATTGATAATAATTTTAATAAGATAACAAAAAATTATGACCAACTTAGTTCTCCTCGCCATTGCCAAGTCATTGTTCTTTGACACTTAGCGCCAGGGACATTAAAATCACAAGCGGCACATATTTCTTCATTTACCATAGCTGAAGGTTGTAATCGATTAGTAAGAATAATATTTGGATACATGGCACCAACATCCAAATGGTATATAAGTGGTTTTAATAATGGATAAAGATCGGTTTTTAAGATTTCTAACTTTTCTTTAACATCTTTTAATATTTCATTTAAATTTGTGACACTATCCATGGGGACATTTTCTTCTTCTTCAATCGCAAATCTAAAAATTTCAGCTGATTTCTCTAATAACATATCAAAAGCTGATGCATCTAATCTAAATCTACAAGGTATATCAGCTCGGAAAACGCCAGATTCCAAAGCTTCGACATGACCACCAACATATGTTTCTTGATCTAATACATGACCATCATCACTAAGTTTATTCAACTCTTGTTCTTGTTTATTTGGAAAGATAATGTTAGCATGAAATGCTTCTACCATCAATAGACTTTCACAAAGTGTTCCGGAACCTTTTCTTAATATCTAAAAATTATATATATTTGATGAAAACTTAAAGTTTTATAACAATTATGAGAGGATACATTTTTTTATTAAAATAATCAAATCTTAAATGCTTTTAGAAAATTAATAATTTAATTGAAAATTTGTTGGATTTAATTTAATATTGAATTTGTTCAAATTCATTAGGCCAAAAAATATGTTGAGTTCCAGAATTGTTCGATTTTGCTATTAATTTTAGATTGAGAAATAATAATATTAATCATAGTCATGTAAAATTGTACAAATGTATTAATTTATACATTTTATTATTAAAAATTAGTGAAGTTGGTTTTGTTTACAATGAAGATTTCAATATTAAGCTTTTATGTGGTTGTAAAGTCATAAAAACAATGATAATTATGAATTTGTGATATTTTTTGTATGATTACAAAATAAAAACATGATTCATACATTGACAAAATAAAGTGTTGTCACTTGATGAAAAAAACATCAATCAATTTCAAATTAAAATATAAAATACTTAAACAGCATGAAAAGTAAATAGAATACTATATATTATATAATAATAATTTATTACAAAATAGATTCATTCTATCAAGTTGAATTTAGAGTTTAGACTAATTCAATCAGTAAAAGTTGTATTATTGATAATGATAAATAGGTATAGACTTCTTGTAGTAAATCACTCCACTTAAAACCACAATTTATTTCTGAATGCAATTGAAAGAAAAATATAATATTAGATTGAGACAAAATTGACACACACACACACCAAAAATATTAGGTTTTCTATCATAACTCTAGAGTTCTAAAATGCAATGAAAATTAATTAATTTAATTTTTCTATTATCTTTGAAGATATTTTCACTTATTTAGTAGTATTTTTACCTTTCACTACAAACTATTTTTATTATTTATAGTTTTTATAAATTTAACAAAATTATATTATTTTAACTGAACAATTAAAACATATTGGTTTATCTTGTTACATCACACAGATTCTAATATAAGACATCTGACACTTTGACATGCCATTAAAGTTTTACCTTTAGTAGTCATAATTGGGTAATGAGAAAATTTAATAACAACAAACATCATTTAATATGTCAATCAAAAATTAATTAAATCTCACTCATAAATATTAATTATATTGAACCTTTCCCATTCATCACCCTAACATTACTTGATGTGTGTTAATTACTGACAGATATTAGATATTCACTATTAACTCCTACATAAAATGAAAACTGCGATTTTTCCTATATATAAGACCATAAACTACTGAATATAATCAGTTCACAAGATCTACTATACCTACACTCAATAGCAGAATTAGGTAAGTATTATCAATACTTAATCGCAACAATATAAAGGTAATTTTATTATTTTCAAATGCAACTTTTAAATATTGATAATTTTCATATCATTAATTGTATTTTATTTGGATAAGAAACCTACAAAAATACTTCAATCATTTTATTATTTTGTTTCATTTTAGAACACAATGAAGATCAGTTTATACTTGAGTATACTCTTTATGGCAATAGTCACAAAAATCGTCACAGCTAATGTAAGATTACAGCGTTCTCCCCAGCAATACTGCGGTTCTAGATTGGCAGACATAATGAAAGTTTTATGTAAAACCAAATACAATGAAAAAAAAATAAAAAGAAATCAAATGGGTGAGTTGTTCATTATTGTATAAACAAAAAATATCATAAATAATACTAGGTACCTAGTAGAATATTCATACCTTTTATTTTATAAAACAAGTACATTGTTTAAAGTATATGTCAAATTTATTCAAAGTATAGTTAAAATTATTCAAAGTATTTGATATTTATATGTGTCAGTTGAGGCTTTTTAAAATTATTGAATTAATATATATTCATATATTTATATATATCTA
This sequence comes from Periphyllus acericola, assembly GCA_949715065.1. Classification (NCBI taxonomy): domain Eukaryota; kingdom Metazoa; phylum Arthropoda; class Insecta; order Hemiptera; family Aphididae; genus Periphyllus; species Periphyllus acericola. The sequence continues at coordinate 17,010,237 of OX454271.1, read as the reverse complement.
GTTATTTTTTTGAAAAATTTGATTTTAAAAACAACTTATTTACAATGTAATTTATAACTATCTCATCAATTGATATATCATAAAATGTTTAAATCTTAGTGATTGCCCAAAAAATAATAAAATAAACCAGTATTAATTTGAATAATATGTATCTATATATTTCTTAAAAAGTAATTTATTAAATAGATTCAGAAATCTGGGACTACAATGACTTAGAAGACTACAATGCAGTCGACTACCCATACCAATCAAAGCAAGACGCAATGACATTCATGCCATCACGTTTACTACGAGGTGGAAAAGCAAGGATCATTGATGAATGTTGCCACAAACCTTGCTATATAACTGAGCTACAAGGTTATTGTGCTAATTGATACTTAAATCTATTATATCAGATCTAGTTTTAATGTTTTTGGGTACTGAATAAAGTTCTTATTATTATTTAAAAATATTAGTATTGTTATTCTTACCTCGTCAGGTTCCATAGGAATAATTGTGCATAATGCAAATATGAAAGGATGAACATATTTCATGTATAAATAATAAGTAGCAACAGCATCAGACACTGAATAATTAGAAAGTACTTGAGGTTCATCTGTTGCTAAACGACACATATCTTCTGGATCAAGCTCAACAGGGTCATACCGTAGTTTAGCTTTTGCAACAGCTTTTAAATTTTGTGATCCTACTGGAAGGTATGAATCTCGTTTTACCCAACTAAAATATTAAAACAAAATTATAGTTTCTGAAGCACAAATTTAGGATTATTTTTTTGAAAATATGCTGAAAATATTTTGTACATAGCAAAATTAACAAATTATGTTTTAACATATTATTTCAATCAAAAATACCAAAAATGATTTAAATCAATTAAATTTATTACGCACTAACAATATTATTAAATAATAAGTTTAAATTCAAGCACTATTTATTTTTAAAAAAAAATTTTAAATGGGCATGTTATCCATCAATGATTACTTCATTTAAAAATTGAGTAATAGATTATAATTATTTACTATCTTTTTTATATTTTGAAAATAACTAGTAAGTTCAAAATATAATCATTCTAAAAACTATGTTTAATTCTTAATTTGAATAGAATCAATAATTTCCTCAATCTATTTTCAATACTTCACTAAAACCTGACGGTATAATAAAAGTGTTATTTATTTCTATGGAAATACTCAATCATACTTAAGATTCAAAATATATTATATATTTTAAAGAATAATTTCCATAAAATTAATAATTTGACTAATAATTTCTAAATTGTATTTACTAATATATATCTCTTACCATAAACAATCCATGTGCATAGTTGGTCGACAACTATATATTCCGGCACTATTTTTGGCAAACCCTATTTCTTGAGACATATTTAAATCATGAATTGCTGCTCGAGTTTCCACAAATGGCCAATCAAAAAAATCACCATTATAGGTCACAATTATATGAGGACAAATATCCATAATATGTTCAAAAAAGCGATTTATTAGAGCAGCTTCATCCGGTTCATTAAAAATAGTAAATAAACCTACAAATTTTAAAAACTTTAGAATTAGTATTTAAATACAAATTCTTCTTTATTAATAATGTTATACTATTATGTATTAGTATAATTACCTTCAAATTCTGGATTTGGCGTATATTCAAAATCATCAACATCTTTAGATATAATTTCACGATTAGTAATTAAGAATCCTTGACCATCAATCATATATGAAATCATCATAATTTGATCAGTATTTGCATCTGGAAATTTCAAAGGAAGTTTTGTGGTTTCAATATCAAAAGCCAAAACAATCATATCAGGTCGATCAATAATGTCATCACGGCGGGTGAAAGTTGCTTGGTTATAGGGTCCACGACATTGAACAGTATACCATAATCCAGTGAATATCTTGAGATCTGTAGATACTCGGATATGATATACTACATCATACTCTCTATAAATATATTTATTATTTCATTAGTTATTCATTTTGATTTAATAAAATATACAAATTCAGTAATATTAATGAAATACAAAAAAAACATCTTCAAATTTATTTTAATTAAAAAGTAAAATTTAGTTTAATTTTAAGATGCAGAATATGAAAAAATAATAAAATTTAATATGATCTTAAAATACTTTTAATGATAAAATCTGATAGCATTAACTAATACACAATTTATTATAAAAACCATCCGTATTATACTAATTTATTAAACAAAAAATTACAAGTATTTTAAGAAAAATCAATGAAAAAAAAGATTACATAAAAATAATGTCTATCTAAGGATCATATTTCATTATTCAAGTCTACACATGTATAAGAATGTAAAATTTGAAGAAACGCTAAAGAAATGATATAAAACAAAAGTGCAATTGAATCATTTAAATGAATAATAAACAATAGTAAATTATGGTTCAAGGAAACCAAGTACAGTTATATAATTTGTAACATAATTGTAATAAATAATAAATTTTATAACCTGATATCAATAATATTTTCCATGTGATCAACTTGCTTCTTTGATGAAGCAACTTCAGATAAATTAGCTAAAGATTCTGTTAACATTTCAGTATAGTAAGAGTTATTTTTTGATGCCAAACGATTTTTACGTACAGCTGGCATTATAGCTTGTTTTACTTTATTCAATTCAGTAATTGTGGCAAATGAAATTTTTATATATCTTTGTTGTAAACCAATTAAGTGATTTGGCTAGGCATAAAAAGTTGTGTTATAAAAATTATAAAATAAAATAAAAAGTAGTGAAAATGAAAAATGTAATTGTTACCATGTCCAGATCCTCTTTCATAACAGTTTGAATACTTGTAAAACTACCCGCAAACTTTTTACTAATGTACGCAACAACTTCTTGAACATATTCTTTTTTAGCTAAAAGATAGAAATAAGGCTGAAATGGTTGGGTAACTCTGAACCGGGATCCATCATCCTTAATGAAATAATAATCTACAGCAGCTACCAAACGTTTATCTTCATCAACAATTTCAGTCTAAAAATAATTTTAATAATTACTACTATTATAACTTATAAGTATACAATATACTGTTAATGTGAAATATATTTACGCTGTGCATATTGATGAGGTAACCTGTGTGCTCCTGATAATCTTTAACACGAATAAAACCATATTTATTGTCAATTAAATCGTTTTCAATTGATAACTTTAATCGAGTATCATTGGAATCTTCTTTGAATTGGCTAGATTAAAACATTTTCAAAATATAAAATTAAAAATACTCCTTGTAAATTAATTTAGAATCTTCGAGCGTTTAAATACATACTTAAAAAAAGACTTCTCTGGAGGTTTTACAAAACGACCTGTGTTTGCAAGACTCATATTGGCATGCTATAAATTCAGAAATATTAACAACTTTTGTCGAATTACCAATTGATCTAAAGACTATAACTATAACAAATACTATAATAATTAATTTAGTCCACGAACTACACAAGCTACTGGCTATCATTCAACAAAAATTAAAACACAATACATATTATACCTATCTATTTTGTCGTGTATTTTACGAGCTCGGAGATATAGATACATTCATTGTGAATTGTGATAAGACACCGAACGAATTGGCGGGAATATTAATCATGGAAAAAACGGATTTTTTTTTTTATAACATGTAAACATTTTAGGCACATAAGTAACTACTGACTAGGTCAGTGGTTCTCAACCTTTTTGTGTTCACGGCACATTTTTAAACAATACATTTTGACCGCGAAACATTATAACAATATATTATGTAAAAAATTACTTTGTGTGTTTAAAAACTAAAATATATTTATTTATATAAATTATTGTTAATACCCGTATTATTATTACATACCTATAATTAAAAATATAAATGTTATATTAATTGTCTTAGATTGTTTTTTATAATTCGACTGATATACAAGTACGAATTAATGACTGCAGTGCCACTTTCATTTCTTCGTCTAGCCCTAGGAGTGTTTCTCTTTTTTTTGGTTTTATTATTTGTAATATTAACTCGCTTACGGCTTAAGAACTGGTAAATTGATATTTTTTATAATAATACAATACCCGTGTAACACAGTTGTCGTGACTCGTGGCACACCTAAGCCAGCTCGCGGCACACTAATGTTCCGCGGATCACCGGTTGAGAACCACTGGACTAGGTATTAAAATTAATGTATTATACTTTTAAACTTAGATCATCGCTCTAGCCTCTAATGCTCTATCCGCTATTCATTGACCAGTGTCCAGGTATTCCAATTTCCAGGGTACATCGTCTAAGGTTTTAAATCTCTTGAATGATAAATTATATCTCTGAATAAGTAATAATTTTTGAGTTGAATCACAGAAATACAAAATGGACTAAATGTAGAGTTAATTCAGTCGGTTCTGTGGTCAAATAGGTGCAGCACATTTAATAATTATTTACTATAGAATCGAATTAAAGTAGGTTATACATTATATTATTGAAATATTATACAAACTGTAGTCAGTGTAAGAATGCCTAAAGCCTAACAAAATCACCGTTTACCAACTGACTAGGCAAACAAATTGTTGTGAAAAAAACTTCACATCGTAGGCGTATACAGTGGCAGCTGTCGGCTGACCGATTGTGAAGGTGTAACGCGCACCTCATCAATAGTACTGATGTTAACAGTCAGAATCCAACTATCAACTAGATAGGTATCCATCAAGTTACCAGCATACGTTGATATATGTTTTATGTAATTGAATTAATCTCGAGCGTCTGCTAAATAAATGAAGTAGGTCCTACCTATCATTTTATGAATTATGAGATCCAAACGAATCGATAATATGTACCTACTCGCATTTCAATGTATTTGTTTTCATGTTTTGAACATAATTATATTATTTTCATTTATTGTCATATTTATCGATCGTATTCACCTCGTTCTCTCAAGTTATTTCATATGAACTTTTACTTTAAATCCTAGTTTAATAAGGAATATATATGTATAGATCTTACAATGATTAGGTATCATTTTTTTTCCTATGTGCACTTTTTAATTAAATCATCATGAATGGATAGGAATCGATCAAATTGAATTTAAAACACTTTAAATACCTAGGTCATTTTTTGATTACCTATCTCATTATTGCCAAGAGTGAGGAAACACGGAAAGAACCGATAAATTGTGTTAAATTTTACTCCAAATTTATGTTGAAAAAAGACTAAATATTTGCTTCGTGGCTTGAAAATAGTATATTTATGCAAAGCATGACATCCAGCTTATTATAAATTGGAATGAACATAAACATTATAACATATTATGGTATTTTACATTAATATGCGGTCTATTGGTTGGTACATTATGTGCAAGAAATATAATAATAATAATAATAATAATAATAATAATAATAATAATAATAATAATAATAATACATTAAGTGATATTGAATTTATAACTTCCACTAAATAATTTAGTTGCACGCAGGGATGGATCTAAGGGGGTGAAGACGGGGATTCATTCCCGGACGTAAAATTGAAGAGGGCGTAATTTTTGTAGTACATAAGCCTTGTATTAATTTTTTGTTGTACTAAGATAAAGAAAGGGTAGTAAAAAATTTAATTTTTATCAATTTAGATCAATAAGAAGAAGACGACGCAAATATATACATACTAACCTCTTTCCATTGAAAATCTTTATTTTAGCATAATATATAAAATATTTTCGAGCGTGTTTTCGATGACTTGTGTACGCGCGTATGCTCATTTACGTAAAAGTATTCAAATATTTTTAATATCAGATATTTTGACAGTATTTAAAATAACAATTTTTGTACTTAATACCAATTAGTAAATATTATTTAATATTCTATGCTTAAATTGTTTGCAGGTATTTTGTTTTATGACTTATATACTGCAAATTTTCATGAAAAATCAAATAATATTTTAGGTTTTAGTCATATATATTTTTAACAGTTTTGTATCATTATATCAGTAAGAATGTCAGAACTGAGTAAATATTTATTTTCAAGCCACCACATTGAAAAATCCTGCATACGCCACTGATATGAGTATTTAAAATTATTTGAGTATTTGTCTGATTAGTATTCGATATGTATAATAAATACTTTTTTTATGTATCTGAGTAATATTTTAAATACAATATTTAAGTATTCTTTACAATACTGCTAATAGAAAATAGTCAATCGAAGCCGAACAATATGAAATCTATTGTTTTCGAATTCAATTAAATTCTTAAATGTTGGATATTTTATTTAGTACTTGTTACTGTCAGTTTGTAGTTAGTGTAATTGGGTTAATTTTAGATTTTTTTTGTAATTACAAACAACTGTAAATAATAAAATAAATGATTTGTGTTTTAGTAAAATAAAGCATCCAAAATTACGTACTACGCAAAAAATTGATGAATAATTTTTATTGGCAATTTATTTGGGGTAAAGAATATAAAAGTATTAGCAACTAGAACACATTAAAAAGTTTTATGTAAATTGTAATTGTTATTATTATTATTATTTTTTTGATTTTACGTATATGTATATTTATTGATAGTTTAAAGGTCTCTTATCTCTGTTGTTTGTCATCGTGAAACTTGTTACTCAATAAGGCTTTGGAATAGGTAAAATAAATATGGATAATATTAATTGATTAATCTTGTAAGGATTATGTGAGTAATTACTAGTTTCACATTCTTAACTTTGTTACTGATATTGCGTTTAAAACTCAATAAGAATTACTGTACTCGTTTGCTTATTATTGGAACACAATTATAGGGAAGGGTGTTTCATTCTTGGTCTATGATAGGGCGTAAATTTAATATTTTCCACGGGCGTAAAAATTTTTAGTTCCTCCTCTGGTTGCACGGCTTTTCTTTGTTTAAAATAAAATTTCGATTGCATTATACATTTTTTTATGTAATTATCTTCTACGAAGTCGTTCCAAGTTTTCACAAACTCTGCAACATAAGTTACAAAAATAATACAAAAATGCCTATACATAACGCCTTATTAAAACATCGCTTCCAATCGGCAATACCTTAACAGTTGTAAGAGTTATAAAATTATGCATTGAAATTGATTCAGCACAAACTTATTATTAAGTTATTTATAATAAACTCAATATTTATAAAGCACATGCCAGACAAATTGACTAATTTTACGGTAAAAACACATAAAAAATTACAAAAGAAAAATCTTTACTAGCTGTCCGTTAATACCTTTAAATTTAAATCTATCGAAGACTAAGAACTTTCCAAGTATTAATTACTAATTTAAAATTCATGTGTTTTATAATAATTTTGAAACATTATTAAATAGGTTTGTAATAGTAACATATTTTAAGATAAAACATTTATCATTTATCTACCTTATAATACATGATTATATTTTTATGTTAGCTGGGAATTTATTTTAAGAAAAGTGTTGCTCAGCGGTCAAAGTGAACGGGAAGTATGGTTGGGATCGCATTGAGTTACACTAACCTAATTTTATTCATCGCGTCGATTTCAATGTTCTCATAAACTTGCTAATAAAAATGACATTAAATGAACATCATTTAACAACAGCAAATGTATTATAAGAAAAAAATTGTATCTCTAGATATTTTCGTTGCTTATTTTTTAATTTAATTTGGTAAATATTTTTAAAGTTTTTGGTTTATTGTAGTACATATAGACTGCTCTAAAATAAAAAAACAAAATCAAATAGAATTAAATAATATACCATCTACCAATCAATACACCTGAGTAGTATATAATTAATATGTGTATCAACTTGAATATGCTACATACACGATACACGTATTATAATATGTGTACTAGCGAAATTGAACAGAAAAAAATAATTAATTATTAAACTTCGGCTTTTATGCAATTGCGGTTTATTATTTATTCCGTTTATCGAGTGAAAAATATAGAAATATCTTAAGACTGACGAAATTATACATATTTTGGCATTTAATGAGAAATATATTATATAAAACGTGTGTGCGTGTGTGCCTGAGAGTATAGCAATAACAATGAGTGATACATCTATTATATAAGTATAATCCAGCTGATGCAAGTTTTTTTCTCGTGCTGCATGTGTACTGCTTCTACTTTTTCAGTATTGTGCTGTCCCAGGGATAAAATACTAAACAATTTGTTGTCAACTCCGAAGGGAGCGGACACGATTTCAATTATACCGATGGCTGCAAATATTAAATAGTGCAAACACGTGTATATATGTTAGAAAATGTCAAAAAATTCAACGGGCGGCCGTAAAAAAAGAGTGGCTTTCGAGTATGTGCCTACTAGCAGTACGATATGGCGGCATAGGGTGCGACCGTGGAGGGGAGGCAGTGGCTGGTGAAGCACAATGAACAAAAGAGTAGTTTTTTTGTTCATTTTTGTTATGCATCTCCCTCCTACTTGCCAGCGGTCCACACCGTTATACGCCAATTATTATTATTTTTCACCAAACCATAAGACAAAAGCCAACTCCCGTCGCCTTGTCGTTAGAACACACGTAAGGGATTTTTTTTTTTATCATAATGAGGAGCGTTTTTGTGCGTGCTTCAAGCACCCGCCACTTACGCGTCTGTCACCGCGCTCCAGAGGCCCACCACCAGACTATAATATATAATAATATAACCGAGGATAAAAAGAAAGGGGTAGAACGCAATTTTTTGAGTAGCTATTGTAAAATGTCGGAAGTAATATTATAATTAACGTTGTATACGTCGAAAACCCGAAAATTTAAATTTTCAGAACCATTGATGTGGTTCTTCTTCTACAACAGTAACATTTTAAGGACCCATGGATTATAGTATAGGTAGGTATTATAATACCGCAGTAGTAGTTCCGTTTTACACCTGGTTTTAAATCGACTATAGCCTATAGCCCGCCGCCGCCGTATGTTCCTTCCTGTGAAAGACGTTACATAAGGAAGAACCAAAAAGAACGAGACCAGTTTTTAGCTAACATCTGCCCTCTTTTGTTCCACAATTCTTGAATGCAATAAAATAAAAACTGGGGGTCTTTTCGTTTTGGGGGGAAATGTCCGAGGGCCCTCAGCGAGTATATTCTTTGTAAACTGCACGTCTAGTAATGCATAATAATAGTGTTCTCTCTATCTTCGTCTGAAGCGTTTTTGTGTGGATTGCAACGGTGTATAACTGTTCAAGCAATAAGCATCAAACACCATGGTATTTATGATATACCATAGGAAATATTATATTTTTATTTCAAACTTCAAACTTACGTTGAAATAATATACATTTGACTATTTGAGTTTTATGATAAAAATACGTGAGTTCTTATTTCACGTACCATCTGAACTCATCTCGTAATTATGTATGTATAGTAAATATAAATATATAATAATGAAAAAAGTACATTAAAATACGGAAATTAGTTTTCTCCGGATAATTATTATTTTTATTATTTATATCAATTAAAAAACATGGTTATTATTTTTTGGCAACGAGTACTTACTAAAGAATCTAATATTCTGAAATCTCACATAAGATTTGCAAAGGTGAAATAGGAATCACTTTAAAATATATAGTTCGTGATAACGATATGAAGAGTTCGGAGTCGTCAGGTTTGTACAGAAGTACATTGACACTGATGACTGATGTTGGTGTGATCTGTACTGAACAAGTGAACTCTTATAAATTATATTAATAACTGACGAGAAAGATAATCATAAGATAATATTTTTCTTCAACAAATAATGGATGAACGAACATTATTGTTTAAGTAAAATGTAGACAAATCATGTATTATAAAAATAAATAATAACACTTAAACAAATATAAATATGAATTACCGAATGGTATCGACGTAGCAAAAACAACAACGGAATAAATAATAATAGAAAATAAACAATTCTGCTAAAAACTTAAATTAAATTTCCAACAGGCTACACGGTGAATTATCATTTGAATGTTTCATGATGATTGATAAAATATTATTAAACTTCTAAATTTCAGAATGTTCGATTACCTGTAAAGTAAAACTTGATATTAAAATTGTTTTGATACATTTTTGTGATTTTCTTTTCAATATGATATTCAGTGATTAAACCATTAAACTGATTAAAGGTTAGTTGTGTTAGTTTTTTCTTGGGATCACGTACATTTGGCAGGTCACATGTAACATTACTATGCTGTCATGCTATTACATAATAAATGCAACCTCATGAAAATGTATTTATTATATATATAATTTTGTTTATCAAGTAATATATATATATATATATTACTTGATATATATATACTATATATATATATATTAGTTTTAGTCTATATTAACTAAATATTATACTGGTTCATAGAATTTAACTAAAATTATAATTAAAATTGAAGTTGATTTTACGATATATTTAAAGACAAATTGCAGCTAAATTATTTGTAGTGAATACAATTTGACAGTTAAAAATACATTTATAATAATAGGAACAATTACTTATTGTAGTTAATTATTTTAATTAAATTATAATTAATTATTTATACGTTTTTTTTTCAATGAAAAAAAAACATCGTACCTACTCGTAATTCGAGATTAATACAACTTGTAGTTTGTACTATAATATTATATTATCTAAACTTGATAGCAGAAAAGTATTATTATCCAAGTGAGATTTGATATTATTTATTAACAATGGTAGTTGAAAAAATGAAACAAATACTAAATAGGTTAATAGGTAGGTATAGTGATTACTGAATATAAATCAAAAGTAAAAATTTGTTAGTTGTAAATAATACATAGAAAACAGAACTGTTGTTTCAAGGTCAGAAGTTATACCAATAAAATGTTTGGCAGATGAAATTGTAAAAAAAAACTAGGAAATCATCTACTACGGTATTTTCTTATATAGGGGTTTCGATTCGCTCTATAATATATATTATATAAGCACGTATATAATATTGTGGAGTTTTAAAGTTTATATACATTTGAACACAATTATTATTGCATTTGAAAAACAATTCTAAGCAGAGCTAAAAACCGAATAGAATTTAGTAAAATCAAATATTGAGATTTTTAAAATATTCATGGACAATCATTACAACGGAACTTGTGACTACAAATTAAGTTACAGAGCAAAGTATACCTACATACACCGGTATACCTACTATACCGTTGTTATAATTGAAATAAGATTTCATGTAGGTTGCGTATAGGCATATAGCATAAAGCCTATTGGCTATTCGGACGTTGCTGCGTGTATGTGTAGTGAAAAGACGATTCACTTTATTTCAATTTAATATGTCAATAAACAAAAAACAACAGGTCACGTTTTAAGGTCGCTTTAAACGGTTAAATGCGCGGTGACCGTCCCTGAATTAATTTGACAGAATAATGAACTTTAGTAGCCTATCTACTTATATGTACATATATATGTATATACATTAGCCAGTTAAAGGATTTTACGGGACGATGGATAAATATATTGTACACATACTGCACGTAGACATAAAAATTGGCAAGGTAAGAAGCGAGAGAATACTGTGTAGGTACGTTCGACGTAAACCCCAACCAACGTGGTAAATATTATGCACGCACTAATGTATACCTACACGGCTACACCGATTACTGCTGCGCAGTGTAAATACAGGATAACTCCACTGTGGATTGGTTGAACTGAAGTAATCCGTTTTTAAGGATAACTTATTTTATGGATTTCGATTTTTACAAAACGTTTTTCACAAAAAATACAGAAAACGTAATTTAATATAGGTAATAAAACACGAATTTTTCACGAATAAAAAAAATAATACTTATTGTAAATCCGATATAATATTGGTATTAAAGGCGATTTACCGGTTTTTTGCAAAATTAAAAATTCTCTGTTCATTGGAGTTATCTTGTTTTTGTTTACGGTAAACAGAAGCGTGAGATCGTTTTCGCTTAGTTGAATTGACCACTGTTAAAACTACTACATATTTTCTTAATATTAAATCTTCAATAGTTCTATGTACTAAAAATGATTCCGAGAAAATTAACTCGTATATATCCTACATTTCTACGACAAAAGTATTTATATTTAGTCTAATCGTATCATTTTTAATCATACTTCGAATTACTTTAAGATTTAAATATATAATGATAATGCTCGAACAATGGAATTGTCGATTGTTTTTCACAAAACTATTATTTTAATAATAATAAAAAAAAAAACATGTACAAAATTGCACAGAATATAAATTTACGAGCGTGCAGCGTATATACTCGATGACATTTAAGCGTGTATGGTATATACATGTAAAGTGACGACCGTAACACAAAAGACGGCTGTGACGCATACCAAAATATGTAATATACATCTATGAATATAATATTTAAAATAAAATATATCATTATTATTATTATTATTATTATTATGCGCTTATACGTATTAATAACGGATGGACGCCGTACAATAATCGTACGACCCGCGTAAAATGTTTACGTATACCCCGTACGTACACATCTATAATATTATACGCACGCACATACTACTACGGTGCTGCTATTTTACCATTTTTTCGCTCACTCCATACACCCCTTTTTGGCTTCGCGCGAGAGCCCCGCGATACGGCGCGTATCCCGCTGCCACCACCGCCACGTCCTCCTATGCCACCACCGCCACGTCCTCCTATGCCACCACCACCGCCGCCGCCGCCGCTTACGACTTCTGCGCGGAGAACTGCAAACAATAGCGGCAAAAGGGATCCACTCTCCCCTATATAAATTATACGCGTGTGGCGGCGGCGGCGGCGTCGTCGTCGTCGTACGCATTTACTACACGCGCGCGCCGCGAGTATTAAAAACCAACACCGCAGTGCGCGCGAGAACGAGGATACACACGCAGCGTACGCGAGAGGACGACGGAGAGAGGAGAATAATAGAAAAAGAAGAATGGACAGGGGAAAGAAAAAAAAAAAAACGACAAAATTTTCCCGCCAGTCGATTATTATTGTACCGCCGCTGATGCCGCCGTTGGTCCGAAACTCCCACCGAAACGCGTGCGTGCTCGCCTCGGTCGGCGGCCGGTGTTCATTCATCGGGCACGGCACCGATCGGGCGAGTCCGTCGCCGCGCGGAAAACGCGAGAGGGAAGCAAACCGATCGCGCGTACAGCAGTCGGTGAGCGCCCGCGCTTGCTCGACGCGACGAGTGGTGTTGGCGCGCGCCTCGCGATCGTTTCGCCTTTTCCCTCGTTCACGGACGCGGTGGTGGAGCGTAGTGCGTACATACCACACGGCCGAAACACCACAACGGGGACTCTACGACGTGCGTCTTCCCACCACGACTCACGAGCAACAGCATCGAGGCACGTATAGGTATTATGTATATTATACTACTATTACTACTATTACTACTAACCAGAAGTACCGGTACGATTTTTTCACGCTATGTTTTACACGACTATACATTTTAATATTATAATATTGTACATTTTGTAGCTAGGTTCGCTTTGTAATGAAATTACATCTGTATACGTTTTTATATATACATCCTTGTTAGCTGAATGCACGGAGAATATAATTGAAATAAAAAATAAAATAATATTCGTTCGTATTAAATCGTAAAGTGATTTTACACGAGTACGAATAATACGTGTATAGGTGGTATATACACGCGGCGGTACATCTGTAATAGCGGCCCGGTGGAATGTTGTGGATTAGAAACCCGCGGGGGTTGGTTCACAAATTGCGTGTACAAGGGAGGTCGCTATTATTACACACGTATATATGTATATGTAGAAAATACGCCGGCTGGTGTTTACCTGAGCGTATATACCTGAGCATCGTGTGCGTATATATGTATACGTTCGTGTGTATATAAATTATTTAGTTTTGTGCGGATCAAGCGGGTGAAACCGAAATGCGTGTACTATATATCATATACAACGAGATCAGTGGGGGCCAAAATCTGATTTTTATCCATCCTCTTACATTCTAATAATTTTCGAAACATCATCCAAACCCAAAAGGTGACGACGCGCGCGTTTCGTCAAAAATAAATAATATTATTTTGTATTTAAATTTTAAACTACATACGATAAAAGGTTAATGGTGAAAGACATTTTCACATTCGGTCTACTGGAAATCTTAAGTAATGTAAAAACGAGTATTTTGTTTGAACATTCAAACAAAACGATTTTATGGTTCTTATGGTTATAAATTAATTAATAACAATTAAAGAATAAGAATAACTCAACGTTTGTTCTAACTAATCATTTGTTTATATTTTTTACATTTTGAGTATAAACTATATGTGTTACGTTAGTGTTTTATATTATAATTGTTGTCATAAAGAACTGGCCTCATTACATAATTGTATGTATATTTTTTTACCGAAATCGTAAGGTGTTTATTCCGCGGAATAAAGTTATTTAATATACAATTTATTTAAACAATAACGACTAGTCATTGTATCAAAATAGTAGATTCACATCGATATTGTTCATTAAATAAGTTCGGATAACCTTGAGCAATTTCAGTGGACATAATTGGTTTTATGGTGTTTAGTATTAGGTTATAAGGTCATTATATTTAGATATATTTAATTTAAAAATAATGCACCAATACAAATGTACGATCCGTGTTGAATAGAAATAGGGAAATTTTGAAATTTTCGGGTAAACAACGATTAGAAAACACGTAAGATTAATCCACTGTTTTTTTTTTATAAATTTTAAATTATATAACATAAATAAGCAGGTTATTGGTTAATACATTACGCACCCATGTATTGAATTATGAAATACACCCGTAATATTAATTCATGTTATTAGTATAACAAATAAAATAATTTTAAACGAATATGTATAGTACCTACTTACATGCATTTTTTTTTTTTGAATAATCCTTATTTAAAGATACATATTATAAAAGATAAATATCCAGATTGTTTTATTGTTTTTATTTGAATAATATTCTATAAAAATACGAAAACAAAATTAAGCCAGGTTTAAATAAATTTATTTATTGACAAAAAAGATTTTGTCAATCTACTTTACATAAAATCAAGGTGATTAAGTAACTATAATATATATATTTTACAGTTAGATGAATCGCCCATCATGAAATTAAAACAATGAAGACAAGGGTTCAGTTTAAAATGTTCGTTAGATTTAACTGAAAAAAAAGAAAAAACAAGTTTTATTCATTGACCAACAAGAAGCCTTATAATATTGTTACCAGACACCGGTGGTACGAGACCGTAAGCCACCAGCTATCAGGTTTCGACAGTCGTCTTGCATTACCACGCGTTCCCATCAACCCTGAGGAAATTGTACTCGCACGTAAGTTAAGAACAAATATTTTAAAACAATAATACGAAGAACATAATATGATTTTTATGAATCAAGCAGACGGAAACAAATGATTACTATGCAGTGTTGCACATTTTCCCTCTACACATCGTTTAGGTACCACAAAGAAAACAATTTTGCGTATATAAGTTAAAGGATTCAGAAGGATACTCGCAGTATTTGCAAAACTCTCTTGTATACATATTAACACTGCAAGAATCGTATTTATTTTTAAACATATCACCTATATGAGTCCTGGTTTCGTATTGGTGGGTAGAGTTATACAATGTCTAGCACCATTTGAAACCAGTACTTATTGACGGGATATCTTCCAGAAGTATACATTCATTTATAGTATCAATATGTAATAATTTAATGTGATTTTTTTTTATATAAACTGTTTTTTTTTACATTGTGTTCAAATTAATTTATACATTTTTTATTTGTCAAAACAAAGTGAGCTTTATTGATTATTTTATTATAGAAATTAAAATATAACATCAACCTATAATATATTCTAAACATACCTATAGCCCATATTTTCACATGTGTTTCTTCAAAATATTTGTAATTTCTCTGAAAAATTTTTTTTAACAAATCATATTATATACTTACACGAAATTTTTATGTTTCATAAAATGTAGTTATTAATTATAGTTTTAATTATAAGTTTTTTTTAACATTTATGTTTATATGTATTATTATTCATAACTAATTTTGTTGCTGTAAAATCCGTTTAATTTGCATCTTATCTTAATCATATTATATATCAAGATCTATAAATTATTGATAGTCAGTGGGTTATTTTCAGGCTTTCAGGTAATCTTTGTCTTATAAAAATAAATACTTATAAATAAATAAGATTTTGAAAATTTTAAATGTTTTCTTTCTATTTAATATTTATTTTATAGATTACAATTTAATTATTTATTTAATTAATAAAATATATATGGTATATTATATTTAAGTGTATGGAGCAACATTTAGAAAACATATTATCTTCTTTATTTCATTATTGGGGATTTTGAGAAATATTTTTGTTGCATAAAATTTAATAGTTTAATTCACAATGCATTGTAAAATTTAAATTATTTTGAATTTTTTGAATAATTATCCTGTTTAGTATAATTAAGAACATTTTCTTTACTTTGACCTGATTAATGTTGATGCAGCAACATATTTTTAATCATATTACCTTATTGTATTTAAAAAACAGTTTTAATTTTAGTTCTATGTTCAATCTACTTACAAAATATTATAAAAAAGTAAAATTAAATAAGCTTAACATTTGACTGAGAGGAATGAATCAATTGTTTGATTCCCAACAAATGTCGTTAAGACCCATAACGCTTTTGATTAAATAATAAATGTTATTGCAACTATACAAATTCTGTCTAAAAATATAAACTATCTTTTTAACATTTAAAATACAAAAATGTAAAAACTTTTTGTCTCTTTAAATTTTAATAAAAATAAAATAAGATTCAAATACAAATGTAGTTCCATTCAGTATTTTTTTTTTAGGATTTAAATATTAAAGATAATACATAACATTTCCATATTGATTTGGTCTTATTAAAGATTCTTAAAAGCACATTGTGAAATGAATACCAATTAATTAATATTGATATTTTGTCTTCTATGCATCTCCTGTCGGTCTTATTATTTTTTAACCTTGTAATAAAATTGATTTCAATACTTCTTTTATCAGTAAAATTGAAATATAGGGTGATTTTTTAACCAGGCTCACCCCCTTTTTCGGCCATAAAAAAACATGAATTTAAATTTATTTTTATTAAATGTTCAAGTTACCATAATACCCATGTTTTCCATAACTTTTTTTTTTCATACCACTTTAAGGGTGTTCTGTAGTGATATAAAATTTTATTTTTCAAAAGGAAACACCATTTTTTCACTGAGTATTTTATTGAGGGAATTTTTCAGTAACTTTTGATGTATCTAAATCAAAATTTGAAAGAGTAATTTTTGAATTATTCTCATTGAAGTATAAAGGAAAATAGTGTATTAATACCTAAAATTTAAATTTAAATAACTCCTAAGTCATTGGTTTGAGTTTTGAATATGTAACATCAAAAATATACTGAATTATATTTTGCGTACAAAATATAGTATTCGCATTTGGAAAACCATAGTTTGTATAGTGAAAGGATACTCATTAGCATAAAAAAAAATTATAGAAAACATTGGTTTTATGGTAACTTAACAATTTAAAAAAAAAATCTGAATGTAAGCATTTTTAAGTCAACTTAGTAAAAAATCAACCTGTGATTAATTCATAGTATATAAATAAATGTTAAGAATTTTTTTTCAGGATTCGGGGTGGACTGGAACAAATAAGAAAACAGTTCTGGTTAATCTCATTAGCATAGCAATCCTGTTCCTGCCACAACTAATATACAGGGTGTTCCAAAATGATTCATCCGATTTCAAAAAATCATATTTATTGTAAAATTTGATTAATCATGTTAGAATTAATTTTACATTTTAATGGATTATTTTAAGTTTTAGGTACAATGCTTATAAATGTTCAATGTGACCCCCCTTACTTGCACAACACACATCTAAGCGATATTCAAATTCCTCATAAACCTGTTGAAGCATGTCGACTGTAACCAAGTTGATGGCGTCTGTAATGCGACTTTTCAATTTGTCAAGATCTTTTGGAAGGGGAGGTACTTAACAATGCTTTTTATGTAACCCCAGAGAAAAAAATCACAGATTGTAAGATCCGGCGAACGTGGCGGCCATGGACAAAATGTAGCGTAATTAGCACTACAGCGACCGATCCATTTAAAATAAACTTAGTTATCTTATCTTTCCATTCTTTGCCAAATTTATCAACTAGATAACTTAAAATAAACTTAGTTATCTAATCTTTCCATTAAGACATTGGTCATTAACCTGCGATTAACCGTTGCCGAACTATATCAGTTCGTAATCGGATGAATCATTTTGGAACACCCTGTATATTAATAAGAATCTTATAGCTTTTTAGGAATATTAGCATAATATTTAGGAAAATGTTCAATTCTGAGCACTGGCTATTGTCACATAAAATGTATTAAGACAAATACAAAACTACAACTTAACTTCTCATTTAGTGCCATAATTATTATAACTAATTAAAATTAAAATACTTATACACATTTTGAATTTGACATAGAATCATATATTATTCATGTTCAGGGATGGCAATAGCTTTTGTGAGGCTCTGGATAAAATAATACAAATGTATGCAAGGTATCACTTGCATAGTTTTAAATTTGGGTGCTTTAGTTAATTTAATAGTTAAATCATTGGAATCCTGGGAAAATATCCTTTTACTCTCCACATCCAAGTGTTGAATTTAAATAAGAATACAGTACAAATAAAAAGTGTATAATGATTTTATTCTCTTCTAGGTGAATTAGTTATGAAAAATAAGACAATAAATACAAGATTTAAACATTTTAATCAAGATATAATTTGTATTTATACATAGGTACTAAAATCAACTGAAATTAATTACATTTTAATTAATAAAATGTAAAATTACAAAAACTCTATTGTAAAGAAATTATAATTACCTAAATATTAAATGATATAAATACCATTTAAGCACCAACAGTGCCTTCTTCTGCATTTGGTGCACCTGACTGTCTCAAGTTATGTCTTCTTTGTAATAATCGCTTTTCTCTTTCATAGTCTTTCATACGATCCAAGTAACTAAAATTAATAAACAAACAATTTTTTTAATCACTAAAAGTTGTTTTTTTCTTCCTTGGTAGTTCAATTTTGAATGTTGTAACCATTTATATATACATATGATTGCTAATATGAAAGTAGTAAAGAGATATTATCTAAAGTGATTTATTTTAATCCATAAAAAGATAGGAAAAAATCCATGGAAATTGGAATGTTTTAATAATGTAAAATTGTACAAGATAGAGAAATATGATTCCAAAACATTATGTTTACTATGTTAACAAAATACATAAAATAATTCTGGTAAAAAATAAAGTTAAAGTTATAAGTTTTTATACATAATGATCCATTCACACAAGTAAGTTGTTTGTAACTTAATATATTTTTGGTAACAGTATTTTTTAAGAATTTCATTATAAGGTACATTATTTTTTAAAAGTTATTTAATATTTTCACTTATTCTACAGTTTGTCTATCTTAAAATATCAAAATTTATTTTTAAAAAATGTTGAAGTACATAATTTTCTTGAAATTTGGGTACATTAAAATTGAACATTAAATGTATAAATAATTTTAAATAAATATCTAAAGTTTAGATGAACTGAGTAGTAAATTAAAATGTAGTAAATTTTCTGCTAGGCGGATAAATTATTTTAAATTACATAAAAAAAAGAAAAAAATTCAGACCTTTAAGGCGATTTTATCAAAATTAATTTTTTATATTTATTATTTTAATTTGTCTATTTCAATGAATATCCCTTTTATTTTATCATTGATTAAGATCTGCAATATATTATACATTATATTTAATAAACATATTTTAAATGTATTTTATGGTGCATTCAATTCAGAACCTTAACACATTGATGATTTAAAAACATGATTAATTCATACAATTACTGCAATGCTTACTCATGATACTGGCATTCATAATATTCTTCTCTTTCATGATGACAATTGTTATTAAATGGGAAGTTTTCTCTGATACAACCTCTTAGATTTAGTAACATATGTGCACAAAAGTCTCTAGCATCTAATGGGACCTTTGCTGATTCCATTTCGGCCAATGAAGCAATCATTTCTAAAGATACAATTATTTTTTAAATAAAGCATTGAATGATACATTTGTTAGCATGTTGATACATTACTTTTCTCTCGTCTTTCCGTGGAAAATCCAAAATGAGGTTCAAACTGTGATGGCTGGTCTCTCAACGGAGTCGTTTCCGGAGCGACATATTCTGACCAAGTATGTCCCATTATGTCACCAAAACCAACGCTTTTCCGCCACAACTATCTATCATGTAAAGAACGGGAAAACGCACATAAAAATCAATCTGTAACTTTGAAGGAAAACGAATGTTAAAAACGAAATGATAAGAGCACATTACTGATTAAAAGTCATGAAACAAAAAACAAATCAGCTGTTGGAGAGAGAATTTTTTAGTATAAGTAGTTAAGCACCCGACAATGATTCCATGTCTTATCATCGTTTTGGAAAGATAAGAGAACGTTCTTTGATAATTATACACATAGAAAAGAAATTGAAGAGATTGTATTTACTATTTACAATAAATACCGCAGAAGTAAGGTTTGAGAATGTAGACGCGAATGATAGTTGTTTGTAGATTGGTATTTGTTATCATATCTCTTTTTTATCGGTCAATCTGAAAAGGTATTTGGCCAACGGCCTGTGAAGTGTTTGACGTCGGTGTATGTGTGTAATTATTGATTTATTCAAATTAAAAACGAACGCCGTCATTGCTTCGCGCAAACTGCGTCACTGCACAGTCATTATTTATTCTCGTATACTTAGCTGAAAGTTGATGATCTATGATCTAAATTTAAGGTTCCAACTGTTCGTTGGTGTGGTGCAGGCTTTAGGTCACTATTATTTTATAATTTTCAGTATTTTCACCTAAAAGTATTCACCTTTATTGTAATAAACTCTTTCTAGTCAATTTTTATAAATACAATGAGTCTTAAATTATTCAGTAACATCCTTACATCTTCAGAGTCTTTGTAAGTACAACAATTCTCTTTCAGTTAATTATAATTACTACGCATATTTATTTTAATTCTTATTATCTTTCTTTTATGAAAAAATAGCAGTTCAACTACTCTTACTGAATTTAATAATAAAATATAAAATCTACATTATTGAGATAAATAATAATTAATACAAACACATTATGGGAGTGATTGTAGAATAAAAATAAAATCATTAAAAATTCAGGGTGCATTAAAAAGCCTTGAGGCTGCGTTATGTTTCTCTATATAGAATCTATATCAAGGAATAAAAAGGGCGAAATAATGAGACCTAATTGAAGGCAAATGAATGGATACTGCAATCTATTAAATTATATGATGTGTATAGATTTAGGGTATGAAATCGAGGGATGTGTTGGAGGATTGGGAAAATTGTGTGGGCAGCCAATACTTAGTCCATACTTTGAAAATTAATATATTTTAAGTAAAGAAATATAATCAGAAGGAATTTTGGTGGTAGGTATATTGTTTGTTAAAGCAATAGTTTAGTGCAAGAATCAGCTTGAGGATAATTTATGTAATTATGTTATTATGTGATACACTGTGACAATATATTGTTAAGAACCCATAACAATATTAAATTTAATTAAAAGTTTAAATTTATATAAAAATAGATATGTAGATATGTATATATTTATTTATTAGTAACAAACTACTATTTTAAATTCTTTTCTTTTGTTTATATGGTAATTAATTATTATTTCATAAAGGGAACTATATAAATAATAATGATATCTTAATATTGTAGTGATTAATGTTATTGATCAACTATGCATAAAATTATAGTTTTTTTACCTATTTTTATAGCATAATCATTATATATATTATGCCATGATATATAATCAATACATAGCTAATTAGTACATTTTATCTATTTATTTTTGTTATTAATAATAGATCATATCTGCTGTAAACAACTCATTGTTATTAAAGTAATTAGATATAGTTGATACCCATGGATTTTTTTTAATATTTTTTGAAACTTTAATTTTAAACATTTTTATTAAGATTAGAAGATTTTCACAGCTTTAAATTTACTTTTAGTGGGGTACTTTGAATAAAATAGGTATTAGAAATTAAATTACAACTGTAATGGATTTTGCCAGAGGTGCATTAAAGTGTTAGGATGAAAGGACTATCATGGCAATGGACACTGCTATTTTTAAACCTTCTCCAGATAAAAAAGTATTCATGTATGCTATTGTTTACTCAATTCAATTATAATATTTTTCCTTCTAATAATACAAGAACACAGATGTACATTGTAATTTGAGAAGTAGATGCTCATTTTTAATAAATAATTGATTTCTGGTTGTTTAAGACTTAAGTAATATTGCTGATATTTTTACCATAGTAGTGGAATTAATTATGTGTTGTTTACTTTAGTGTAATCTTTACTGGTAGTAAACCATCTCAATAAATCTTAATTAATAAATAATAATTAATAAATCTTAATCTGTACATGTGAACATTTAAAAATATTATTGTCAAATATAAAAAATATGATATATATATATATATCATATTTTTTATATATATATATATATATATATATATATATATATATATATATATATATATATATATATGTGAACAGTGAATGAATGATTTACTAAAAGTAAATTAATTTTTAGAATGAAAAAATCTCTAAGACATGGAATATGCATGCAGCAAATTTACCGAAGTTGGAAAAATGATGCACATCCACCACCATTAGATATTTCTAATTTACAAACTATGGAAGATAGTAATACATTATTGTTATAACTTTCATTATTGAATAAAATAATTTTTAATTTAACACAATTTCAGTTAAATTAAAATTATTTAACATTATGGGATTATCTGGAAAGTACGAAAATGAAGATAGAAATTGGTTATCTCAGTATTTGCCAAAAGATCAAAGTGAATTACCACCTCGCTCTATGAATGTAAGAAAACTTGGCTAATGCTTATATGTAAACTATATTATAATATAGTGAGTTATTATGATTTGCAAACATTAAAATTTTATTTTTTAAAAAATAAATTGGATGTAGTAAATGTGTTATAAATGAAAAGAAACCATAGTAACTATCTGCATATTCACATTGTTCTGTTAGCAGTACGGCTTGATAGAACTTTAACCATTACCAACAAGAACTGATTGCTGCTCTGGTTCCTTTTTATTTGTAACATTCTATGTAACTATAGTATTTATTTTATGAAAATATTGTAGGACAGTTTTGATAGAGCAATAGTTCCTTTGAGTACAGATTTGTCATTACAAAATAAGTATACAACAACATTTAAAGGTCTAAGAATTGGGCGTCTATTAGAAGATATGGATCATTTTGCTGGTAAAAAAGAAAAGGAAGAAAATATTAAAAAATAATTAATTATCTACTGTTCTACTTTAGTTTGGATTGTAATGAAGCATATTTATAATCCTAAGCAACCAGTGGACGTTCCAACCCCGTTTGTTGTTGTAACATTACTAGTAGATGATGTTATCATTAATGCTAATAGATTTGTAAGTTTATATCATAAGCATAAAAATGTTAATTAATACTTAATAATATTAACAACTTGACATTATAATCTTTATATTATTTTTTCAATAGAATTTATAATTTAAATATTTTCTATATAAACTAATTTTCCCAATTTAATATTATTTATTCTTCATTGTTTGTGATACTAATTGTTAAGTCTTTAAAAAAAGTAATAATAATATTTAATTATTTTAGCCTGATAAAGATTTAATCATCAGTGGTCAAGTGACTCATGTTGGAAAAACTTCAATGGAGGTCACTTTGTGGTTGGAACAGTTAAATGATGGTAAATTTGAGCGCATTACTAGAGCTCATTTTGTGTTTGTTGCTAGAGATCCAACAAACACATCATCTGTCATGGTAAATCATTTAGAACCAGTTGGAGAACGCGAAAAAAATTTAATTATTCTCTCTGCCAGTAAATATGCTGTTCAATATTTTTAATGAACAAAATTATGATATTTTACTTGGTATAAAAAAAAAAAAAATTATTTTATATAGAAAAAAACGAGGATAGGAAAAGGGCTCGACAAAACTCTATATTGAATAAAATGCCAACACCAGAAGAGCAGTCTTTGATATATGAAACATTTATGAAAACAGTTGATAGAAAAGAACCAATGATTGGTAATAAAGTGTTGCCAGTCAATAGCGTGTGGATGGATGACACTGAAATTGAAACTAATATCCTTTGTCATCCTGAAGTATATAGAACGCAAAAGTAGTTTTGTATTGCTAAATTTATTTTAAACTGTTTATTTTACTGTTTTAAGGACAGAAATTTACATAATACCGTTTTTGGTGGTTATTTGATGCGTGTCGCTACTGAACTTGCATTTTTAGTTGCAAGTGTACATAGTAAAACAAGAGTAAAATCACAGGCAATTAATAGCATTACGTTCAGAAAACCTGTTCCAATCGGTAGCAAACTGAAGTTAAGCGGAAAGGTAAACATAAATTATTATTAATTGTTATCTGAGGTATCATTATTTTGACATATAATTATTTCATCTATTAGATATGTTACACCAGTGGTAGAGTAATGATAGTAGAAATCATTGCTAAAGTTGATGATATTGAAAGTAAAAAGAGTTTGACTTCAAATTCATTTTACCATGTTTTTGTTGCACCAAATGATGTTGATGCAGTGTTACCTCAAAATTATCATGGTAATAATAATACATTATTATTAGTATTATTAGTAATAATAATACATTATTGCAAAATATATATATATTATAATTTTGGTGAATATATTAATAAAATAAATATACTTGTTTCTAGATTCAATGTTGTTTATTGATGGACGTAGACGTTACTTGGATTTCGTAACTCATTTGGAAAATGGACAACTTTAAGGAGATTAATAATTATAAATACCACAAAAAAACAGCTTTTTTTATTTGAATAAAGTTACCTCTTTAATTTTAAAAACTTAACATTTATTAATTAATTTTACTATAGTTTGCATTTTATTTACTCATAGTATTTTTTTGTAACTATGTATTTACTTAATTAATATTTTACTATTTTACATTTATTAGTATTACAAAATTATAATTGCTATTAATTACTGAACATGTTAAAATTAATAATTGATTTCATGTCACATTTATAGCCTCCTTAACTTATAATTTCTAACTACCAGTAAAAACTAAGAACAACAAATATTTTAATAATATTATAATCCTGCATTTGTTTACTTGATACCATAATTATTAATTTTATACCAATAACTAAAAGATAAGATATTAAATAATTATAATCATCAATTATATGATTCAAATACTAACAAAAAAAGTTAAACATTGACCACCTGACAGTTTGGAAGTAGTAACTGTGAACTGAACTTAGGATCACAACAAAAGTTGACAAATACATTTAAGTTATAAATGTATTAATAATTATCATCATCACTAGAGGATATATCTGAATAATGATCTAATTGATCTAACCACCATTCATGTATCTCTTTCACGGCATTTGAAATTTTAGGTGAGTAAGTTCTTTGGTCTCTGGAAGAAGATGATACATTCAAATTTGACATATTTAATGGCTTTATGTTTCTGTAAGATGCTTTGCGATTCTTTTCTTTATCTGAAGGATCTGATAATGTAGGTGTCAAATACTTGCGCCCTGATCCACTACCAACACTATCTGAACGTGTCATACCTGAAGATGATTTTAACTTGGAACGATTTGCATCAGACTGAAATTGAGTGATAAACAAAATTAAATATTTAATTAATTTTTAAGATTTTAAATAAACATACTTTTGTATCTTTTTCTTCATTTTCTTTTTCATAAGTAACAGCCTGTTTCTCTTCAAAATCTCTTAGCATCATTTCATTGGTTGCACGTAGGCCTGCTAAGAGACTACCTTGTTGTCGCTGAAAATTATTAATTTCACACGTAATATAACTATATTAATTTCTTTATATAATAATTTACATTAGCAGCTCTCATTTTTCGCAAACATCCCTCAAGCCAATTACGTATTGTCTGTTTTGCAACTTCTTCTTGGATATTGACTTCAAAATCTTCACGCGCTACTAATTCTTCAAGTTGTAGTGCTTTTGTTATATCAACTGTACGATATGACAACATACTAATACAAACATACAATGCAAATACATTTTTTATTTTTAAAAAGTTTTGGTTTGATAAATATTAATTTCCCATTACTTTAAAACATCATGAAATGTAACTTCTTGCCCATTATGCAGTCTTTCTAATTCGTAACACATGTGTTTTAATAACATTTTTCCTTTTTGTGGATCAGTTTCTAATCTACCTTTTAATAGACGTAATAAAAACTTGACCTATTAACAAACAATTTCAGAGATTTGATATAGCAAGTGAATATATTTATAACATCATATTCAATGTCAACCTACTATAAATGTATACAAATAGTAAAATAAGAATTAAAACAAAAAACCCCAAAAAGAATCTAAAAATTGTAAAAATTATTAATTTTAATACTTATTTCAAAATATAATTAATTTACCAAATAGCTTATAAGTCGTGATTTATATCTTACAAATACTTTAATTGAACAAAAAAATTCATCAAACTCACTTTGTATACTTGAATAACTCCTGCTTGAGTATCATCAACAATATTCCATGAGTGTTGGAAATTTCTTATATCTGCATATGAAAGTAAAGCATCTTCTTCATTGGAATAAAAAAGAGAAAAATTTTCCATAATAATAGCTGCAAGAAAAAAAAAGAAGTTCGTTCTCAGTACTTATCTCCTCTAAAAGGTGTTTAAGCTATTAATGTGACACAGTGGTCAACAAAACATAATATAAAACACCAACATGATGATCAAAAACAACCTTACAGACACAATGATAATCTCTCATAAAATAATTAGATTTGGATAATTTTTTTTTTCAAAGAGAAACACTTTATAAATTGCCTTGAGGCTTGAACTCAATTTCTTGATTTAATTTTAAATAATGTTAAGAGAATATATTATAAAATATCAAAATTTAGAATTATTCAGATGTTAATTACTGGTTCAGAAATGAAGAGTTTAGTACAGTTTATAATAAGCATTTTTTTTTTTTGCAAATAAATAAAAAAAAATATTTTTGTGATGTAAACTAAATTAAAACGGTAACAATTTATAACTTACCAACTAAAAGATTAAGAACAATATAAGTGATCATTACATAAAATGAACAGAAATAAATTAAAGCTGCTGCATAATTTCCACAATCTGTTTGCCAATAATTAGCTGCAGGTGTACATTGAGGAGGTAATATCATACAATCGTGCATGATTTTATTCCAATCTTCTCCGGTAACAATACGAAATAACATAGCTACTCCAGTCACAGGAGAACCAAAATTTGCAAGTCTAAATTAATAATAATAAATGTCAAAAACAAAAAAAATTAATTTTAATAAGCCACAAAATTAAATTTAATACCTGCCAATTCCTTCGCCATATTTTACACGACCAAATAAAATGGTACCAGCCAAAGCATAAGAAAACACCAATAGAAACATACCAAATATAATAAAAAAACTTTTACACACAGAAACTCCAACTGTCAACATGAGCATTTTAAGTGTAGCATGCTTTCCTGTGATTGTAAAAAACCGTAGTACAACTACTATATAACCAAAGGAAAAAGATAGTTCATTCTGAAATGAAAAATAATAATATTATCATCAAATATTTAAGAATAATTTTAATAAGTATTTACTTTGAAAGCAAAATGTGTAAATATCCAGATTACTCCTAAAACAGTTACTAAAAGATCATATCGATTTCGACGCGATTGCCAATAACCACGAGCAGTGAACGCAATCATTTTCATAATTACTTCAGCTACAAATATTAGAGTGAGAAATGCACTGACTAATGATAATGGTTCAGTATGTTTTTCTTCAGCACGCCACTGTTACAATATAAAATTTTTTATAATATCATAAGAAATATTAAATTTAATAATGAATTACCGAAACGAATAATAAACAACTGTTAATTATTACAATAACTGCAAAAAATCTCTTGAAATGAATTTTTTGAGTAATATCATAAATAAATGCACGGAATTTCCTACGATCTGGTCTGGGAGGTAAATGAAGAGGTTGAGCAATTTTCAGTCTTTTCTTTAAGTCACACCTGTGAATATGAAATATAAGACTTATTCTTTCTATTTATTAAACAAAGTATATTTTAAATTACCATCGTCTCTGATCTACTGTCAGCAATGCAGTTCCTTTATTTTCTGAGTAATTAGCAATTACAACACCAACAAATAAAGTAAGTCCAATCATGCATCCCAAGAATATAAATATGTGAATGTATATTGCATGAGCCTGATAAAAAAAAATAATGTATAATTAATTTGTTTTTATAATTTATATTATTACTTATAAATAACACCATGCTTTCACACTAAATTAAAACATACTCAATTGTTTCCTAAGCATAATAATATAAAAAATATAAAATAAAAATGAAACTAAGAAGCATTGGAGAATAACAAAAAATTTAGCCAAATGAGTAATCATTTTTTTGCCTCACTAAGTTAAAATTTACATTCCCTTAAACTGTCACTGAAGTCAATAAATATTTAAAAGTAATTATTCACAGACATTAAAAGCTTATAATCTTATTAAATACTAAAAAATAAGGCTATACACTTATGAATTATATACAATTTCAGCCATGCTTTGATTCTAAGTTAGGGCTAAACCCCTAAGCTTTTGTAATGAGAAGTTTTCTAGTCGCATGCCCGATCATGGCAAACACATTATTAAACATTACTGATCCCAAAGCGCTGATTAATATATCGCGAACATCCAGCCAGCCTTTGAATGATAACACTTCAAACAGCGTCAGCATTGCATAGCCTATATTATCGAAATTGAAACGCCTCGGGTTCGCCCTTCATTGAGAATACATCATAATTCCTCAATTTGTTTTAATCTTAATATTATATTAAAATGCACCCTAGGTCTTACTTAGGGTAACAAATGGGTTAGTATATTTTCACTTACCAAACTCTAGGTACCAAAATAGCAGGATAGGTTTCATTTGGTCCAGGTTTCATTTTCATTTTTGTAACATAAACTTTACGCATAAAAACTCCAGTACAATCTTCACGTCGTTTGATTAATGGATCATTGCATCGAGCTAAACGTCCACCAAAAATTTGAACACCATAGCTGGCAAATACAAACATCAATACTATTAACAGAACTGATACCTAAAAACAAATAAATTAGATTTTTTTATTACAGTTTAATAATTATATTATATATTTGGTTTTCAAGAAGGTATACAATATATTATACATTTATAAACATAACTTGTACTAACTAATAAAATTTCTTTGAATCCACGACATAATTCATCGACTACTTTTCTCATGTGTGGGACTAGTGAGAAAATACGTAATGGACGTACACATCGACAAATCATTAATAAATGTGCAGAAGAATTTGTTGCTACATTAGTTGGCATCCAACATAAAAATACTAAACTTGTCTAAAATAAAAAAAAGTGGGCTATAAAATTATTATTTAAAATTTTAAAATGTAACTCACCACATAAACAAATATATCTAATATAGCAGCAGCATCTTTCATGTATGCTTTAGGAGTAAAAAAAACTCCATCAGCCAAAATCTTTAGTGCTAACTCAATACTCATAAAGCACACAAATACATATTCAGCTATTTGCAAAGCTGGAGTTTCCATTACACGATAAAAGGGTGTTTCAAACATCATTGATATACAACTTAATGTGGTGACCAATATCATTAACCAATCCAAATAAGTTACTAATCCCAAAAAATTACTGTAAATATTAAAACAAACACAGTCTGTAACTTATTATATAAAATAATTACTAACTAAAAACTAAATTTAAATTCATAACTAATCATATAAAAATATCTTAAAATTCACAAGGAGTAAATTAATGTACATTATATAGGTTATTATATTTCATACCATAAATAAATCAGCGAATATATTATGTAAAGAAAATAATTATAAGTATTAAAAATAAATGTAACTTGGGAAAGTCAAAATAGAAGTAACATAACTTATGTATAAAGAAAATTTTGTAAAATAATAATCCTTTTGAGTATAATAGATAATTTTTTGATTAAAAAATTACTTCCATTTAAATAACAGAATTGAATATAACTATTTTTAATAAATTAACTAATCTCAAAGTTAAAAACTTACTGAAAACCCTTATATTTGATTTGTCGCTCTTCTCCAGTAAGTGGATCTCTAAGTTTCAGATCATATCGAGCATACACAATTAATTGACATAATTTACGAAATTTTGATTCTCTAGGAACAATAAATAAAGGAGTGTCAAATAATGGATGATTTTCGCGTAAATCTTCCTCTCGTTGATTGCGCCTCATTTCTGCTTGTTGTCGTTTTGCTTGCAATAATTTAATATCGAGATCATGAGGTCTAGCTCGTGTAGCTGTAGCTAAGCGATTCATGCCACCTATATCTCCATTTTCCATAAGATGTTCATATGTTTGTTTGAGCTTCATTGATCCTCGCCGAATACTATGTCTCATAGATCTTTAAATCATTAAAATACAAATAAGTATATAAATAATAATAATTAAAACCCTATTTAATATTTATACTTTTTATGATCCATACGAGAATGTTGCATATTATTAACAGTGCCTTGAGCATGCAAACCACCTTTATTACCGGCACTAGGGGGTAAAAATGTTGAATCACCCAAAAGCAAACGTTGGTTATTAGAATCACTGAAAATAATTATTTAATTTTAATAACCAAACATCTATATAAAATCAATTTCTAATCATACTTAGTATGAAATATTAAAATAAATTAATAATTAACACTAAAAAAGTTCACACAATATTTACTTAATTATATTTGATATGATTGATTTACGAATTTCTGGTGTCACTGTTCGCACTTTATGTGGGTTGGATAACAATCGTATAGGATGCTGCTTACGAGTCATCAAGGGTGGTTTTATAACTTCAATAGCTTTATTTAAATTTTCTGGAGATGTTTCTTCATCAGTTTTATCTAAAACAAACTGTCTCATAAAACTTTCACGGACCTAAAAATAAAAAATAAGATTACATTAAAGACTATTATAGTTTTATTAAAACAAATATAATTCTTAATTTTACCTTAGGTAAATTAAAATCAGATGGTTGTTTATGAATAGAAGTCATTTTAGGGCGGTCTGGAAATTTTTCAAAAATTCTTAATCTAAATGGCAGTGTCTCTTTAATCTCAGCACTTTGTTCACGAAAACGTAATTGTTTTAACTTTTTCAACTCTTCATCAAGTTCAAGATTATCCAAAATAACAGCAACAAAAAGACTTAATACAATCTAATATAAATAACATTTTTTTAAAGAATTATTTTCAATATCAAAATATATAATTTTCTTACAAGGGTTACAAACAAATGGTAAAGAATGAAGTAGAGAGCAACTAATGGTACTATAAATGTTTTACGCGTACGTAACATAGTTTCATCCATGACATCAACCCAGGCTTCTTGAGTAAGAATTTGAAACATTGACATGAAAGCCTGAAAATAAATATAGGAAAAAATTTTAATTTATTATTGTTAAATAACAATTCAGACTTACTTCGGGGAAAGTTTCAAATTTTGAAAAATCACATAAAAAACAAAAGAGTTGCATGGAAATTCCAGAAGAAATAACTAACAAACACAAAGTAAATATGATGAGACTTCCCAGTTTTTTTCCAGGTCCAAATATCTTATTAACAAAATCTTCTAACATTGGTGAAGCTTTTATCAATCGAACAATCCTTAAAACCTAAACACAATTATGTTAACATATACACATCAAGTAAGGAAATAGAACTAACCTGAAAATATGTTAATTCAGATAAATAAAATTGTGGGACAATATGTAAAGTAGTACCAACAGCTAGCATTAATTCAAACTTATGGTATGAGTGTTTGAAATATTCTTTGAAACCCAGCAAGACCATTTTAAATAATGTTTCAAAATTAAAAATTATTGTATATACAACCTAGAAAAGTAAAATATAAAATTGTTAACATTAAAAAAATAATGAAATTATGACTAAGAATTATTACTTCAATATAATAATATTTTTCATAAATTTCATGCCGTTGTCGCTTATCATGTTTAAAATTCATAGTAGCCATTGCAATACCATTACTAAGTATAATACACATGACAAGTAATCGAAACCAAGCAGAGTTAAGAATTTTATGTCCTAATGGTGATGCTAAAGTTCGATGTTTATTTTGTTCAGGAGTTACTAATCTCCAACCATTTTCATCACTTACTAGAATCTAAAATATAATTTTATTCATGGAAATTATGTCAATACAGATAATAAATAATCAAAATATGAAATATTATAACTTATAAAATTGTTTTGATTAATATTACTTCAGTGGAAGTTTTGTTTCCAACATGTCTTCTACTTCCCCATAATTGTTGAAATTGTACACGCATTTCATTAAATGTTTCTGTGATAACAGCAATGAAAACATTCTTAACTAGCCATGCTATGAAGAATATTAATGTAGAAAAGTAAAAAATAGCTCTCCAGGCTGGAAGACTGTCAAATGTCCGGAACATAATGTACACCCAACCTTCTTGTGATGCAGCTTGATACACAGTAAAAATACTTGTTGCTAGAAAATTGAAATATTTAGTTTAGAACAAAAATAGTACGTACATTTTATAATTAAAAACATTATGATTTACCAAATCCATCAAATCCACTAAAGCCAGTTATATACCTTGATAGTTCTAATTTCATACATTTCATACCTTCTGGACACTGATACCCAGCACCTGGTTCTTTAGAACAGAACGAGTCCGGTATGGCCAAGTTATTAAGTGTAACATGTCTGTTGAGTAATTTCTTATTAGAAAAAAAATAATAGTGAAATATGACAAACAAATTTGAAAATAATTATTATATACGTGGGATCTGTAGTATTCAGAACACAATGATTTTTCATTTCACCAAATAATTGAACACCGAGCACACCATATAAGGACATAAAAAACAGGAAGAACAGTGATACATTATAGATTTGTTGACTTGATCGCCTAATAAAATTCAATATTAATTAGTTGTAATATTAAGAAATGTGTATATAATATTGTATTACTTGAAAATTTGATTTATTCTAGATTTTGGCATTGAAAATTTTAGGAAGACACGTATAAATCGGATCATAATAAAGGGTCTTGGTGCCCTGAGTATTGATAAGTAACTGAATTCAGGTAAAAATTCCAGGATTTCAAAAATCTGTAATATTACAGACACCCACAAGAAAAATACCATCGTGCCATCAAATTGACACCAGTGATCTTTCAAATATGGTGATTCACCCTAAACAAGAATACAACATTAAAACTTATTTAGTTGTTCACATTTTTTGTCATGGACAAATAATAACTACTTTTAATATTCCACGAATGTGCATCTTGGCAATCATTTCAGCAGTATATAAACCAGTAACAGCAAAATCACAAGCAAATGTTGCATACTGTAAAAATGGAAAGGCTTTAAAGGTTTTTGGAGTGTTGAGACTGACACACAGTAAACTCAGCAGTGCACAAAAGCGCATCAATCTTCGGACCCATAGCTGAAGAACAAACAAGAAGGATCCAGAAATGTTATGTTTATACTAATTATGTAATACTCGTTCGACGAATTTACCTTATTAACCCAATCAATTTCAGCGTTCTCGTTTAGCGATTCCTCCTGAACATAGTCAGGAGCCATTATATCCACACGAATGCTTTGCTTACGGCCCAACATGCCGTCAAATATAGAACATTTAAGGTGCTTACATGTTTGTTCCTGGTTCAAGAGCCATCATAATGTACTAGTTTTATTACCATTGGCTGGCTTAACAGTTAATTCCAATTTCGGATCGATTGTTTATTTGTTTTGTTTTTTCAAAGTGATAACGGGAAATCGTGATATAAATAAATCCAATATTACCATATTCATATTATGAGATAAGACCATATTGTTACATATGTGATATGACGTAACACTAAAAAAGCATAGATGAAAAAATCAGTTAAATCAAAACATTTTCTAAAAAAAATTAAAATTCATTGACACCATCTTGAGTACAACATTCGTTTACAAAGCTTACATTATTGGCTATTGCTGCTAAAATATTGCAGAAGACCTGAAGACGATTGAATAATATTGTTACGCTTTCGTACTATTAAAAACGACCGTGCGCCGAACACGGTGTTGTCCACCGCGGTGTAAGACTGGCAACATTGCGCGCTTTCCACCTGACGACAGTCGACCTCAAGCTGCGCCAATGGAAATTCGGAGTTGTCGTCGCTGCACAACTGACAACCGTGTAGAGTGGAAGTGAACGACTGTAATCCGGACGTTTTTTTCAAAAAAAAAAAAAAAGAGCAGTGTAGATAAAAGTTGACATTTATTACGTTTATAATTCCCGTAGTCATCTGCCCGTGTGGCCGTGTTCCCGGTGTTCTCTCGTCTCGTCGAAAAAATTATTTCTTTCTTCTCATTATTCAAATAATCAGTCATATTTTTATTCGCTTTATTTATTTTTCATAACAATATTTATTACTGCGTCTTCGTCACCCGTTACCGTCGATTACGAGCGGCTTATCACTACTTTTTCCCGACCGACTTACGTTACCGCTGCGGCCGGTCGCCTACTGTCCATACCGAAAAAAAAATAGTCGAAAACTGAAATTATGTGGAACGACAATTATTATCACAGTTGCAATAGGAACGTCTGTTCGTTCTACAAGAGAAGACATGTCTACAGGGACTTTCAATCAAAAATGAAAAACGTCGAACACGTTACTTCGTTGCCTTTAATGCAGGTCAGTTTATAAAATATTAAGAATATTCTGTATAGCCGCGCATCTGGGTAGAATGATTGATTCGAAATTTTAATAATCGCTGTTAATAACGAGGAAAAAATGGTCGAGTTGACATTAATATTGACATCTGGTGCCGCGCAAGTGTATGACCAAGTTTGGTCGGTCCAGGGGACTACAGACCGGTTAGGGGCCGTGTGCGCATACCGGGTCACCGTTTGCGTGGGGGGGGGAGGCGGCGGTGAGCAGTTTTCTCCAATAATAAAATTCGTTTATTCCATTTTGTATATTCCTCGCCAATCTTATCAGCCATAGTTTATATTCTATTTCCGATCTGTGTTTTTGGGTTTTCATGTATATTTCTATAGTTGCCCGTTCCGTCGACCTTGTTAACGTTTTTCAAAATAATATTTATAAATTATCATTGCGTAACTACGACAGAAATTCATTTTCATAGAGTGCAGTGCGCACAATAATATTAGAAAATATTTAAAAAATCTATACGGGAAACGCTAAAGAGTATGATATTAATGTGGCCTACTGTTGTTGTTTTATAGCCGATCAATTATTGTTAAAACACTTTTAAAGTAAATTACGGATTTATATGTTCGGTATCATAAATTTACCCTAGTACTATTACTATTTTAGTAAATTTGTAAAACCAACGCATGTTGTGACAATTAAAATTAAATAAATAAATACATTTACCGTTGCAAAGTAGCACTGATAACGACTGATACGTATCAGATAAGATAAGAACGTATTAGTACTATCAATTATCATATTCTAACTATACCAAAAGAATTATATTTTAATTGCTTGTACTTGAAACCCTTGTAAAGTTTTAAATCATGTTACTTTTATATCCCGTAATTTTATCTAGGTCGGCAATTGTCTAAATTTTCGCCAACTCTTAAGGGAAACAAAAACAGTTATTTAGAAATAGGTCAAATTGTTTTCAGCCGATTTATATCAGAAATTTGAATATAAATATTATTCATAGGTACTTAATTATTGCCTCAGGAAACAGCTATTCTACTTCTAACATGCCGCTAATGGTACCCTAAAGACTAAAGGTCAAAACAAGCAACTAAAATGAATTGCTTTACTTAGTAATATTATTTAAAAAAAACGGGGTTACTTTGATACCTTGATAATTTGTTTCCCTGTAAATGAATAATATATCAAGATAAGTTAGTATTATTACAACTCTTTGGTTTCAGTCTTCTTAGTTTCACTCCATCTTAAAACATATATCACTAGCAAGTACCTATTGCATTAAAAAAAAATTGATTGCTATATGTAATGACTTATGTAAGGCTTAATTTGTGATAACTAAAATTTTGTAGTTCCACTATTTTCATGATTTTTTATCAATCGATTTTGTGAAGTTTACTTTGTTATGTGTAATGCTGTGATAAAATGTTTTTAATCGTAAAAAATTAGGTATTTTTGTTTATATTTATTTGTATTTTTATATACTTTGGGAGCAAAATATTTAATTTCATATTTTACTCGTATAGAAAATATTGTGTCATTTTAATAGATTGTTCTGTATAGCATGCATGACGTGTATAAAGGCATGCTGCATGACCAATATTGCTTTAGTAAAATTGGCAATTTATTGAGGGACAGCTATGAATATTATGTATCTACTATGCATACGTTTTATCGTATCTAAACTAAATTAATTTCAAAATTGTTTTATTTCATCAACCAATGTCTTCTATTGTTGACCTCTAATTTAATACACTTTCATGACTTGTAATATTTTCATTATTTTGCTAAATAAATGTTAGGCAACTATTCAATAAAAGTTTTAGTTACCTAAGAAATACAAACGGTATACAAAATAGTGTGCAATTAATATTAATTATTCTCAAATTATGATGCGAAAATAATATTAATTGAAATTTGTATATATATTGTACATACAAAAATTAAAGTTAAAAAACTGTCAAATTTTCAATATTCAAATAATTAAATTTATTATATATTTATTTGAATTTTATGAAAATTTGTTTTCTTAGCAGTGATAATATAGGTGCAGTTAACTGTCTGATTTTAAAAAAGAATAAAACATTATCGTTTCCTATAAAAAATTATATTCAATGTAAAAATGTTCTATATACATAATCCACCATTAAAAATTGTTTGATGTACCTACATATTTTTATATTTTACCTTGTATAAGTATACAAGACTGTAGTTTGTTCGAGACCGTTCCACATTAGGTAAAAATCGCGTAGTACGTTGTTTTTGGCAGATCTGTTTTGTACCCAATGACGCAGTAAGGTCATTCCTTCGGAAATTCGTCTATATCACGGGACCTCGATTGTAATTAAATGTACGTAAATAACAGGTCCATTCTCTGTAGAACTACATTAGTATGAATGTAACTAAATCGAAAGTTTAAAACATATGTACGAGTATAACCCTATGTTAGGAATATCACTGGTCAGCTATATTACAATAATATGTAGACTTATTATTATAGGTGCTTAATGCTTATAAATTGTATATTGCCCTTTTCATTTATATCTTTAAATAATATTACCTAGTCAATTTATAAATATATCTTTTCTTTTACAAGTTGTAAAACCACATTATTTAATATAGTTTGAATTAGAAACTTTTTGATGTATAGCATAATATGCTAAATTCTAATAAGTTATATAAAATACTTTTGTACAAGTACATCATATTAGAAAATACTATGTAAACTTATAATATATTATAATTGAGATTTTAAATTAAATGTTGGCAAAAAAATGTGTTTGTTATCGGTTGTAATGTAGATTTATTATAATGTAATTTATGTTATCGTTCCAAAGCTGTAAAACTCGTATGTACTCTACCGGAAATAAAACGGGTCAACTCCTTCCGGTCGGTATTTCATAATAATTTACACATTCACTACCTTAACTAACAATAAATAATACAACGGGAGACTGTAGCGAGAGACTCAATGAGTTTTATTTTCAATGACACCCACGCAAATTTTAACAGCTATTCCTTATTTGATATTCTTTGGTTTCAAACTGTTACTTGTTCAATTAAATTTAATATTGTATAAAAACAGTTTTATGTCTCCGAGAAATTTGTTGCTATATGGTTTTAGCTATATAGCAACATACATTTATAAATTTCAGTTTATTACGTATTTGCGTTTTGGATATCTTATACAATATTCAATGTTCATAGGAGACAGTTGCAATAATAAAAACCTTTACCACCAATTACATCAATTTTGAACCGCATAGTAAGCATGCGTTTAACCGCCGATTATATACGGGTACTGTTCAGGTATTTCGAGGCCGTGGCCATTCTCTCTTTCCGACTAACCCACTACCCTGACATTGGTTATTTTTATTGTTATATTGCATTTTTTTTTATCATCGGTTCTTCAAATCGAATAACAATATTATGTAAATAATAATAAATATACTAAATTTGTATGTTAATGTCATATATGGTTTAGAGAATTTAGAATATGATATTTCATGCGCTATTTTTTATTTAAGTAGAGAGAGATCGGAGGTTCAGATTAATAAACCGTTCGCATATTTACTCGAACGTATGATTGTGTAATAACGCACGTTCTCCTGAAGACCTTGGTGGACACACTCTCCCCCACAATTAATCGACGGAGGAGAACCACCTTTAATGTTACCGTTGCGACGATACCTAATAGTTTTCTTTAAATGACCTAGCATGAGTCACTTGTTGACAATTGTTTGATTGAGTCTAAATTAATCTAAATAATACTGTATATTTTGAAATGTTTTAGATTTAAAATGTAAATAAATAAGATTATTGTTTTATTTTATTATACTAGGTAAATTTTATAAAATTGTATTATACAACAGTAATAAGGTGTAATAGTCAATACATATGTATTGAAATCTACTTCATGACTAAAATATTTACTACCGTTATGCGTATGTTTTAAATATAATGAGATATTATTATCAAATACTTAAGATGCTGTTGGTAATTTTTTAAACATAAGTATTACAATAATACATTTAAATATACTTATTGTTGCCCATAAGCATTTATTTTGTTGTTTGGAAGTTTCTCGGTATTTGTATAATCTCATATTTAATGCTTATTATTAAAACATTCGAGCATATAGATTAATAGTTCACGCATTTTTTAATGCCAAATTGTATGCCTTGAATCAATGTCTTATTTTCCTTTCCATTTTTATTAGTTCAAGACTTTTTCAATCTTCATTTTCATCAAAATTGTTTTGTATTTAATAATTTCATATCAACATTTACAATTTCTGATTTTCCTTTATCTATTTGCATATTGGTATTATATATTTTAATAACGTATTATTCCGTTTTTTTTAGTTTCAAAAACTATTGTTATTTTATTCCAGGTTCATCGAATCATCGTGATTCAATTGTATGCTATTCACTTTTATCTATTTATATATAGACACATATTTAATATCTATTTTAAACCATGTCCCGCTTCGTATGTCTTAATCTATTTTTGAGGCGTTACAACTGAAATGTTACTAATACTTTCGCCATTAACTACTTACATTTCTTATACTACGATGGATCGAAGTTTTAAAATTTTTAACTTAAAACCGTTTTTTTTTTTTTAAATAAAACGTACAAACATTTTTGCTCGCATTTTTGTATCTTATTTAATACAGAATTAAGCTGTCATTTTGATTTTAAATCTCTTTGAAATCATACCTACTGCAATTTGTTGGTTTCCCATGAATTAAGAAATTTTTTTTGTGAGGAATGAAAGTATTTTTTTCAACCTTTTAATTGAATGAACTGTTTTATTTATCTATTATTTTACTATGTATTTTATTTTCACTATGTTTAAATAAATGTTATAATCGGAGAATAAAATATACTTAGTTATATTATTATATTTCTGATAAGCTAGTTATCTCAATTTCGATCATTGTTTGCGTAATTTTAAAGAAGAATTATAAAAATATTGTGAACAATTTATTTGAATTATGTAAAATATAATATAAATGAAATGATCACCTAATAACCTCCACAATAAAATACTCGCAAAAGGCACGTTATAAAATTATTACTGTACATTTTTTAATCCAAAATTATTCAGAGACCGCTTAGAGTCGAAGAGGGGAGGAACTCCACTGTTCCATAGGGTTCACAGTACCAAATTAGCTTGAAAAAATTGTCGAGATGGTAGCATAAAAAAAAGTAGATTTTACTAATTAATACATTTTCCCATCAGGTTGTTAGTTTATCATTTACCCGGTAGTGGTACAATATTAAAAACTTTAAATATGTTTACACTAGGTACCTAATTATCTAGTAATTATGCGTATCAATAACTTATACTAGTCTTAAGGAATTTTAGTTAGTAATTTACTCTTTGTGCAGTAAACAAAAAGCGATACTAATAATAAACGAATAGAAAATTACTCTTCATCTCTGATTATTTGATTACCTAATTTAACACATTCATTTATATATTAAAACTAAAATCTATTAAAACGAAATGTCTAATCTAACTATTGTTATTGTTTTATATTTTATGAGTGCAAAATCGACCCGGGGTTATTTTTGGGTGAATTTTTAAATATTTATGTATAATTGAGAAGTAGGATAAAGGAATTGTTTTTGACATTTCAACCTTGAGTTAAAGAACAATAAATTATTATGCAACGATATCTTGGAAAATAGATTATTATTAGTTCACCTTTAATATTTTGTTGACCAATACAATTAGAAATTTAAAACTATCTTTAAATACCCATTAGAAAATTTAATAAAATAAAAGAAATTGTTGTTTTATTATTTATTACTTAAGTAACGATTTTATAGGTTATAATAATCTAAAATAAAAGAACCTTAAATCCTAACAAATCACCTGCATTATTTTAAACCCTTAAATAAATTTATCTTAAAATTCTTAATTATACATGACAATTCCTAAAAAATGTAAGTTATGTTTAAAAATATTGTGTCGACAGCCAGCAACTTGCAGAAAATAATGTAGAATTAATAACTTTTATTTAACATTTAACCCATTGATTAATCCATTAATTAAAAAAAACCTCAGGAGATAAGACCGTATGAGGCATTAGATCACGGAAAACAATTGTGACATTAAAATAAATATCAAGCTTCCAAATATTTCTAGTACGTTGACCTAAAACCTATTTTGTAAAAATTTCGTTAAAAACAAAATAGAAAATTCAACTGAAAAGTAAAAAAGTCCTAAAAGAAGAGCATAAAAAATCCAAAAATAATCAAAATCAAATTTCTATTATTTCATCCTACGTAGTATAAACTAAATTTATAGCTTCGTTTTTTGACCAATTGAAAAATATTTACGAAACAATATTATTTTAGACAAAAGTGATAATTAATAGTACTGGTAAATTAACGAATTATAGGTAATTGTTTTATTTCATATTTAGTTTAAAAATGTATATTTACAAAAATTCAAATTTTAAAAAATGTTTTATAGAGGTGTATATTGGTGAAAATTAGCAATTACTCCAAATGCACTTTTAAGGAATTTTGGAATGTAGCTACCGACCCGAATGGCCGGGTTGCCTATGACGTCGTTTCTCTGCGTTCACTCGTTCAGATGACGTCATACCGCCTGACGCCCACGCTGCTGCCTCTGCCGTTGGCGTCGGTTCATTTGGGATTATAATAAAAAAAAAGAAAAACTTTAACCACTATAGTACTCATCCCTCTTTCTTCCTTATTTTCTCTTCATTGAACAAAATGCATTTCGATTTTCCGCTGTTTACGTCAATATGTTTCCTTATTTGACCGTCATACCTCAAAAAAATATTAACTGTAAAGAGTGATTCCTATACTCCTCTTTGATTAGAACAAAACAAATAATTAAAATTAAAATATGACAATTATGGCACTTGACAAATAATAATTTTAATAGAATTATGACGTATGGTATAACTAGGTATCTTTTTGCTTTCTTTTAATCGATATTATTTTTGCTGTTTTACTATTTTTTTGTTAACTGTGGTAGTATTTGTAAAATAACTTGATACCAGTTGTAAAACTTATTTTGCGTTTATGAAAGTAGGTTCTACAGCCTTACAGGTGATTTCAATTTATTTTAATGTCCTCAAAAGAGTATGAATAAAAAAACACAATTCAATAGTTGCACCATTCTGATGCGAAAATAATTATATAATTTTATCAAAACGACTTATGAAGTTATCTTTGAGACATTTCTTGATTTGATATGATATGAAATTTAACATGATTGCAAATTGTGTTCCACTTAAAAGATCTCATGTTAGTTTAAGTTCAATGAAATTAGCAAAACACGGACGTGCATTTTCAGACAGATTTTGGTTCTTTTAATTTATTTTTAATACAGATTAATATTTAAAAGAAATACTTGCACAAAACGTCCACACTTCAAATATATTCAACTATTTAAATTAACTTAATGTCAAGAGGTCATGACATTAGTTTTAAATTATTATTATAAGTATATGAATTTAATTAAGAATTCTACCCACACTAAAATTTTAGATTTTTCATTTGTTTCAATTGTAGATCACAGAACATATGTCAAACTTTTACTTCCATATATTCAAATTAACCCACTATTAGACCGTTGATCCTTTTTCCAATATAATTTATAAGTTACAAATGTTATAACATATCAATTATACCACTTGCTCCTTTTTGTATTATATTCTAGTTGTAATAATTCAAATAATTATATTATTTATGATTGATGCATGGTATATTTTTAAATTTTACATACAATGTGCTTGTTTTGGATCGTGTGAACTTAAATTAGTGTGTATTTGATTTAGATTTATTAATTATTAGGACGTATTAAACGTCAAACACGTTTTAAATTTAGTTTAACAACATATTTTGTCGCTTATGAGTTTTGATATTATAATAGTAATGTTAAATAAATTGCCTATGATTGACTCCTCAAAGTTAGCATTACAAAATTACGTTTACATATCTTGAGTGAATGATGTAAAACTAATTTCTAGTTTTTTCTTTACAAATGCTCAGTCTTAACAATAATATTTTTGTGTACTATTCAATCCATGCATTATGAAGAATATTATAGTAGTATATTATGTTACTAATGGAGTGGTGCCAAAAGAACGACAAACTTTAAGACGAGAATAACGAAAATTTGAATACCTGTTAAAATGATGTTCACAGTAGATATAAAAGGTTTATCGTCAGTATAGATTATACCAGTAATTAGATACAAAGCTGGTAATGTTGGAATTTTTTCTGGCATTGCTGCGTTACTGTTCGCCTTGCCCTTTGAACGATATTTTTAGACCGTATGGTAACCTGTATTGTGTGTTCGCATCATCGTGCAACGGCGGAGGGGAGATTCGTACAATAATTATCGGTCGCACGGTAAATACCGAGCGGTGGCAGTCGATTGGAGTGGGGGATTCGGCGGGCTAGCGCCGGCAACGTTAGACTGTGTCGCGGTAGTTCCGTTCCGTTTGCGGTGTCCGATCGTTACGTGTGCGCCTCGCGGTCTGCTCATCATTAGCCGCCACCGCCGCCGACGACGACTCGTTCTTACGTGTTCTGCCGTGTGCTTCAGTGAGCTGCGTGGTGGTTCTTGTTGTAGTTTCTTTGGCGTACATAAAAAAACATTAATGACAATTTTTTTTTAAAAATTATATTACCTTCAGTGAGTGTTTAGTGTGTGATCACGCCTGCTATATAGAACTCGACTTACACAACCTACCCGAACCTCAAAGTCGTGTTTGTTATGGAAAAAAACCTAAACATACAAGTATGATTTTTAATGTTTACACAAATAACTTGCTTAGAATAAAAATAAAATATTATTAGTATTTAATTTAAGTGAGGAGTAGTAGTTTGCAGTAGTCCCGTGTATAATTTATGATCCCGACGAGCTCTCCCCCGGACACGCCATAGAATGTTCCAGAAGGTTCGTTGCTACTACCGCCGCCGCGCCCACGGTTTGTAAGCAGCTGCTCT
Source organism: Periphyllus acericola (assembly GCA_949715065.1). Taxonomy (NCBI): domain Eukaryota; kingdom Metazoa; phylum Arthropoda; class Insecta; order Hemiptera; family Aphididae; genus Periphyllus; species Periphyllus acericola. The sequence continues at coordinate 16,966,295 of OX454271.1, read as the reverse complement.
AAACTTCCTTACCGCCCCGTCATACGTTTTCGCTATACTTTGCGTACATGCATTTTCCTTTTCAAACCTTTGAAACAAATAATTAGTATTCAAATATTTTACGCGATGTACATAATGGTCGACGTCACGGTTTCATTTTTACATTTGTCACGTAATGGAATGACCGATATTTTGTACATCCATATTTTATCGGTTACCGGAAATTCGGTTACGATAGTATTTGACCATATGTGTGAAGGTCGTGTGCGAGTTGGCCGTACTACAAATTTATTTTTATCAACTTCGTTACATTTTGAAATTGATCATCTTTTTGCTAATACATCATTTTAATTTTGTTAACAATTTTTTATTCAATCTTAAACCATTTGATTATATGAATCTTGGATTTATAAATGCAATAAAAAATATAATAATGGGGCCAGTCAAAATTCAGAAAAGTTCAAATATATTTTCGTACTCTACAAATTATGTAAGCCTTATAATTATTGTTGTAACTCGAAGTACACAGATCGGTGCACACTAACAAAAAAAAAAAAATTACTGCATCATTGTCCTTGACTTGGTATACTATAGGTCGGTGGCACAATGGTCCAGATTTTGATGTAACTCTTCCGTTCGAATATTTGTGAAATTTACCAAAGTTTTGTTACGGCTTTGTGGTAGTGCATAAAATATTTGTTTGTTATGATTGTGATGGAATTAAAGAGTTTAAAAATCATATTATTTACCGTGAACAAAATAGTAAACCGCTATGTTGACCAATAATTGATAATATTGAAGTTATATCTATAAACTGCACAAAACTGTTATGTGAATATTTTCATTTAATACATTTTAAGATTTTACTAACCGTGTGGCTTGTAATATTTTAGTTATTCTAGTAGTTGAAAACTAATTTAATCTGTGTATTCTTGAATGATTGATTTTAGTAAAATACACTGCCTGTTCAAGCGGCAATATTTATTTGCAATACCTGGGTACCACCTATGTTATATTCATATATTTGACGTCAAAGTGTGAAAATTTTAGTTGTTTATTCGTTTGCTCATACGAATGCAAATTTTAAAAATATACCGAATCATATTTATATTCTTAACTAGCTGTATGTCTACGTGGTACTTACCTATCAATCTACGTGTTTGATCATTACACCTGTATGGTTTATTGTAAGTCACTATGATGCACTTCGGGTACAGGTGTGTACAGCTGCAGGCCGAATTACGGACTTGTGTGCCGACCAAAGCGTATGATAAACAAAATTTTAAATTTCTATTCCGGAATAAAATAGTCGCGGGATGGCAACGTGTTAAACTTAGTGTTTACGTATTTTTACGTAAACTTCTTTGCGTATAATGTAGAGGTACATATACGTACCTTAAGTTAACATATGTTATAGTATACCAGCAATACGTACGAGGTCTCGTTTTCCACGGTCGGGGACGCGATAAATATTCGTATGAATAGGTTTCGATGTGATAATTATTTGGTGGGCGATAGGAGAGCAAATAATTATTGTACGTCTTATCGTACCGTCTTATCGACGGCGGCCCGATCAGGTACTTTAGACAATGATGACTTATTTGTCCTTGAACCTGTACTAATTTTAATGTCTGTAGATAATTCACTCGCCTTCGACACCTAACCGTGAACGTGTGTGCTTTTCGTGTGTTACAGAACGGACAACTGGACGTGTGCGCTAAAGACTTAAACCGCATGCGACCCGCCGCCATGCTGTCCACGTGCGACGACCGGCATCGCCAGGGCGGCGCGGGCCGTGCCCAGACCGATCTCAGCCGCCTGGCCGTGCTAAGTTACGAGCAGGTGGCCCGACTGAACGACGTGATGGACGAGACCGTGAGCATCCACGGCCGCGGCAACTTCCCCACGCTGGAAGTGCGCCTCCGCGATCTGGTGGCCATGGTGCGGGACCGGCTGCGCGCGCAGGCCGGCCCGGAAGACGACGATGTCGCGTTCTCGCTGGAACGGCCCGCGGCCGCGCCGTCCTCGGTCGACATCGACGACACGTCTTTCCAGGTGAACAGCATCAGACTGAACGGCGGGGCCGCGTCGCACGTGCTCACCACGGACACGCAGCCGTACAACGACCTGGACCTGATATTCAACATCAGCCTGTCGGGCAACCGGGACTTCGACCGCGTCAAGGCGGCCGTGCTCAAGGCGCTGGTGGACCTGCTGCCGGAGGGCGTGAGCCGCAAACGGATGACGCCGTGCAGCATCAAGGAGGCGTACGTCAGCAAAATGGTCAAAGTGAACAAGGACGGCGACCGGTGGTCGTTGATCTCGCTGGGCACGTTGCCGGGCCAGCGGAACGTCGAGCTCAAGTTTGTGGACAAGATGAAGCGGCCGTTCGAGTTCTCCGTCGACTCGTTCCAGATCGTGCTCGACTCGCTGCTGCTGTTCTACCAGTGTTCCAGCGGCGTGCCGATCAGCGAGAACTTCTACCCGACCGTGGTCGGCGAGTCCGTGTACGGCGACTTCCGCGACGCCATGTACCACCTGGAGAACAAGCTGATCGTCACCAGGAATCCAGAGGAGATCCGCGGGGGTGGTCTGCTCAAGTACTGCAACCTGCTGTTGCGCAACTACGCCCCCGACTACGACGGCGACGGCACCAAGAAACTGGAGCGGTACATGTGCTCCAGGTTCTTCATCGACTTCTCGGACATCAACCAGCAGCGCGCCAAGCTGGAGAACTATTTGAAAAATCATTTCTGCGCGCCGCAGGAGGAGTACATGAAACTCCAGTACCTGAATGTCTTGAAACAAGTGGTCGAGGAGAGCACCGTGTGCCTGATGATACACGAGAGGCATCAGACATTAGCTTTGATCTCCGAACTGTCGTGGCAACTGATGGCCGGGCACGGAATGTACTACTATTACCATCCGCAGCCGCAATTGACCATGTCCATTGGTCATCATAGCCAGTTGCCAGCACAACTCCATTGCCCTTCATAAGTGTTTTAATTTATATTAATATTACGATGATAATTATTTTTTTTTTTTTAGAAAATGATACGGTTAACAATTTAACAACAAAATGTTCATAATGATATGTTACATTATTTACGATCTCCAAAAAAAAAAAAAAAATGTCTCTCGCACAACGCCCCCTATATTTTCCATGAAATTTATGACACACCGTGTTAACGCCGACTTAGTGAACAAATTCACGTTTATTTATTGTCTACTCAACTTTGAATGATATTCATCTTTAAATGTCTGTATTGATTTATTTATTGTTTTGTTATTGCGCATTTTCAATTTTTCTCTTTTTTTAAAAAAAAATTAAGTTTTATGAGGTTGAACAAAATTAAATTTACTCATTGCGTACTTAATTGGCTACATTTTTTTTTTATCTTGGCAGCCATCTTTGACTATTGCGCTTGCATATATATATGAACCAAAGAGTGAGCAGATTCATTCATTATTTTACAGAGCGGAACGGTCAATTAATATATAATATCAAAAATCCAATGTTTATTTAAAAAAAAATATATTTATATTATGTAATATGTGATTCGGATAATCTTTAATTACAATAGCTTGATCTGCAACGAACGGGTCATATATATCTTGTAAATATAATAAATCGTTCCGCCAATCAGATTATTCAAGTCATAAATAAATAATAATGATACTTAAGCAGAGTTATGTGGCCCGTGTTTGAGAGACTTATTCTTATTATTTTCTTTTTAATATCCTTGTATATATTACACATACACACACCCATATACATACATACATGTACTATAAAAATAATTCATTATTTTTCACGAGATGAATATTTTATTGTGCTCGTGATATTAAGAAAACTCTATATAAAAAAATATGCGTGGAACGGTAATCACCGTAATTTTAATTATATTACCTTTTCCTTCATTTTGTGTGTAGTTAATTTTTATTAATTAAAAAAAAAACATCTTATTTATAATATTGCATTGTTTTAATAAACATTCCGATTTTTAAATTGTGTAAATAATTATATATTAAAACACGCTAAAAATTAATTATTAAAAATAAGAATGAAAGAAAGCATGAGCACGCACTATCTTCTAGTCTGTAAACCACGATTATTTAAATATTAACGGTTTTTCGAGTAATGTACATTACTTGATACATAAATAATATAATTATTATTCGAATATCAAAGTACAAGTTATATATATTTATATATATATATATATATATATATATATATATATATATATACATACACATATGTATGGAAAAAATCGTATTTTAAAGGTTCTGAGTTATAACTTATAATAGAAGGTTTTTCAGTATTAAATATAAAAACTAGAATAACATAAATATAACATATTTTTATCGAGCAATTCAGAATGCCCTAGAGTTATACAATGTTGTGATATTATGTCAATCTATTATTATTATTATTATTATTATTATTATTATTATTATTATTATTATTATTATTATTATTATCATTATATTATTATTGTTATTATAAATTTAATGTAATTTTCTTCTTAAATGATGTTTTTTAATAATATTTTCGTCTTTGATGAGGTACCTTGTTTTCATATTTCATCGTTTACCAAGACTTGTACATACATATATCTTCCAGTAATAATAATAATATTATAATAATTATTATAATTGATTCCCCCTCCCACTTTTTGTTATATAACTACCAGATTGGCGTTTAGAGTGAAACCACAAATTCGCTATGTTTATTTGTAAAAAAAAAAAAAGAAAAAGAAAAAAATGTTAATATAAAAATAATAAGGCTGATGTCTTTTTAAGTTTTTCTCTTTTACGTATATGTTAATGAAAAATTTAAAAAATATATATATTATATTCAAAATATTGTTACGAGAAAATATAAACCATTAGTGTTGTAACCATTTTTAAATAAAGAATATTTTAATTATTAGATAGACTTTGTTTAGTATGTAATATTTAAAAAAAAAATAAACTATTTTATTTGTGTATTAATTATTTTTGTTATTTCAATATGAGTTCGTATAGGTACACATACAATACGATATGCGGAGTCATGCCAGTGTTATTACATAAGTATAACGAAATGACGGGCGTTGACGGTGAGCCAAGCCATTTTTGGTACCGTAAACATTTTCAATAAAGATCAAGCCTAGACGTTGCGTTTCTATCTTTCCTAGTAGGTACCCAAACAAGAAAACGATGCGTGTAATATACACTTAATATATACTTACACGTAGGTTGAAAATCCCATCGGCCGCGTTTCGTTCGTCATGTTCCCCTCCGCAACCATCGTTAGTACTACCATTGATTAAGTATACATAATGTATACTTAATCAATGGTACTACGGCCATGCATTCGTGTTATATATGATGGTGTTATTTGATATCTGAAGCGCAACAGTTTTTTTTAAACAGTGCCTAAACATTATTGTTTTTTAAATATTGTGTAACTAGTAATTTTTGCTCGCCAAGCATTGACTGTGTACTACTGGACACAGAACAAACATTCTATTGGTTGTTCTTAATAGACCTTCTCACCAGGGTGTTATTTTCCAATATTATCGAGAGGAAATTTCGGCACGTCGTATTATCGTTGTTTAAAAACATATACAAATTCGATTAACTTTTGCAGCACATACGGGCGTATTTTATGAATTTTTCCGAGATCGACGCAATTTTTAGGTAATGCGATCGTCGATCTGGTATCTCTAACTCTCGGTGACCCATCCCGGTCGTCCAATCTCAGCTCCGGTAAGCGCAGTGCGTGCACACGACATAACTGCCGCAGAATATAAAATCCTGTTGCGACGCGTACCGTAGTCGACGGTAGATCTGATTATTTCTCCGTAATTGCACAATGCACTTGTGCGCGGCCGTAAACGGCTTCAACTGCAATCGAATCGGTGACCGCGCTCCTACAACTGTGCAATTTGGTCATGTACCGTCGTCGTGGCGGTGGTTCGGACGGAACCCTATTCGCGGTATTATCACAATAATGATATTACAGGTGGTTTTTCGAGTGCACCACTGCATTGCATTTCCGGAGGTAGTATCGTACGTACCGAAATATCGTAAGTTCTCTTTCGACACGATTAGATCATTATTGTTGCTACACGTCCACACGTCATGATTTCACAACGCGTCACAACGTACGCACGCACGGTTGTCAGCAGCAGTGTACAACACACATCGGTTGTCGTCGAATAATAATAATAATAATAATAATTCGGTGACAATCCGGCGTGACCGCGCTTCGATCGTGAAGTGTCTAGTGCGCGCCGGGTGAGGGGAGGCAACTGCGGAGTTGCGGTCGTTTCCTCACCCTCGTCGCGGCTACGGGACCAGACGGAACCAGACGGTGCACTCGATAACGTGGTGCAATCATTGTAATGATAGTACGCCAAACACCGCCGCCGTTGCAGACGCTACGCAGCAACGATACGAGCGCGCTGTAAACCTCTGCAGCCCGCGTAGGACCTGACCAACCGCGTGCGCCCGCCGACGTTTTGCTCAAGGTCAAAAACGCGTTTCGGACGCCAAAATGCAGCCGGCCAAATCGTCTACGATGTGTTACGCGGAACGTGATGTTACCGTGAAGGCACTTGCGGTTTTATCTCTTCTCCCTCTCCCGCTGCCGTCTCCTCGAGGTGATCGTGTTTTTATCGCATTGCTCTCTCTCTCGGTATGCCCGCGACGATTATTATTATTACGTTTGAAATGACATAACGCCAACGGCGTCCCGCGGAAAGTGGCAGCTGCGCCGCGACGGTCCTCGATTTATTTGTCCTCAGCCCGGTCGTCTAGGCCCCAAGTCTGTTCCCAAGTGTCGAAAATAATAATCGATATTACGCTCCGCGCCGTATGCACGCAATAGCGATTGGTACGATTGAATGGGTGATTTGAAAAAAACAACAACACAACAGTCACTTTTTTTTTAACGAAACAAAGTCGAATAAATGTTGTGTTTTAATTGTTTTCGTTGGCAATAAGGTATTACCATAATTGTTTAAAGCCATGAGTAATGAAATGCACGGACCCGGAAAATGTTCAGTTGTAAACAGGTGAGAGTATGGAAAAAATTGTAATTCCCGAGGTCATCAAGACGTATTATTCGTGGTTGATTGTGTGAAATTAAAATTTTTTATGACAAGAACCTGGGCCTAGCACTAGACATTTAACCTGGCCTCCTCATCTTAAAGCTCAGGGGCGTTATTTAAATTTTTTTTGCGGGGAAGGGGGCTGAGATATTTTCTTCAACCTAAATTCCCCAATTCAGCCAAAACAAGAGTTAGGAATTTATTACACAATTTTAATTTTTGTTATAATATTTAATGTTTAACCACAAAATTAATAAAATAAAAGATAAAATAATAATAATATAACAAATTGTATTAAATTTTAATTTCTTTCTTTACCACTGTTTGCAAATTTGTCTAATAATATGTCGTCGGGTAAGTCAATATCTCTATGAATAGATAAAAGTGCAAGTCCCACTAGTCTGGATTCTGAGGGTGTATTTCTTAATTACATTTTGAGTCTTCTCAACGTCGAAAAGCTGTAGCGGTGGATACTGGTATTTTTTTTAACACAATTTATTAAGGCTTCAACAACAATGATTTTTAGCCTACTTTATCTTAAGATTACTATTACTAATTAGGTTTTACATTGTAGAGAGAGAAAACGTTTACAAAAAAAAAAATAAATAAAAGATAGTAAATAAATATAGAAAAGGAAAGTATTTGATGATAGTTTTACAATTTTTGACTTAATTTTATAGAGTTGAAAAATGTATATATAGCTGCTGTGTTTTCTTCTTTAAGGGCTTCTTGTATCGAAGGAGGATTGTTGAGGATTTGGCGGGCTACTGAGTATTTGGGGCAGGTGATCATTATATGTTCTATTGATACTGGTATTATAGCTAGTATTTTTAGCAATTCATATGATTGGGTACATACAATTATTACATGTGTAGTACTCAACAATTACCCATAATACCGACAACAACTATACGACAAAAACCGACCATCGTGTCACAACTTTTCGGCGACAATACAGTCAACTTCTCGGAAATATTTAAAGCTCATACGGTTCGTGTATAATTATTGTGCGACTGATGCGTAAGGTATTAAAAATCGAAATTACGATAATGCAGCAGTACCGCATTTAAAAATTAATCACCATATACCGGGATTCTACGATTTAAATCTGATAGGACATAATAAGCAGGGTTAATAAACATTTCCTTGATTTCGGGGGGGGGGGTCAATCCCTTTCCGTCCCCCATATATACGCCCCTGTTAAAGCTGATTAGCGAAAGAAATTTAACTCCAGACTTCCTCTGTTAAGGCCACTTCTTCGTTCAAACTTAACCTTATCAATCAAAATTATTTTGTTTAAAACTCTTCTTCAACCACTATGGGCGTATGTAATCGTAATCAATGTAATATCTGTCTACGTACAATCACTGGAGCACACTCTGGTTTGCCTCAGATGAATTACCAACCAACTGATCAATGAGCTAGCATCACTCGCACTCCCCGGAAACCCGACAAGACCTCTCCAAAAGAACTGGTGCTGCGATTTGATAACTTAAATACTTAATAATATTTAGAGGAGTCACAAATTTGTGATTAATTTTACATGTGTAAAAATCTCATTCCAAATGTCGCGTGAATATTACTTATTGTATAGAGTATAGAGTATAGATTGTAATTTATCAAAAACAAAAAATGTTTCAACGACCGATTCAAATACAATATCGTGTATGTTCTCGTCGTATTGTTCTCTTTTTTTCCCCATCATTTATATATATTTTTTTATATAATGTACACTTCGCAGCAAGGGTCCCCAAGCGTCTGACGATAGTCTGTTGCAGTTGTAGACTAGACGGTTTTTTTTTCTTTGCTTTACGTCCAATCGTCGTCTTCCACAGAAAACATGCATGTGCTGTGTGCACGTGTACATGGGAAATGAAAACTTGACCGTTTTGCCGTTTTACTTCGACTTATTATACCGCGGGTGTCCAAAACCTCTTTGAAAAGACTGAACCACTGTATAACAAAGTTAAACGAGTAGAATATATTGGTAGTTTATTCATTTTTAATACTACTGTGGTGACTGCATTTGTATATTTTAATTTTTATAACAAAACATTTCGTTTACAAGGAAAATAAACAAACGGACGAAACTTCTAGGTCGGGTGCGATATAGGGATGGGGTCTCTTAAACCCGAAAGAGGTCGGATCGATCAGCTTATATTTCTAAATACATGATCGACATAGTATAGTAGAACCAAATTCCTTAATAAAATAAGTTAAACTTTTAATGTTCTAACTTTTGCAGAAAAAATAAATGTTCGAAAATTATGAAATATCCATTTATTGCTAGTATAAGTATTCAGTAAATGTTTCGAGTAGCTACATTTAATATTTATAGAAAAACAATCAAATAACTAACATCGTGAAATCAAAATTCGTCGAATTATCCAATTTCGTCAAAATTTCATTTTTCTACTAGTACACTTATAAAAGTTGATATCGGCTGTCCAGTAAATATTTTTTTTATTAGCTACAAAGAAAATCTTATGAGAATTCTTGTATTTACTGAAAACTGCTGAGAAATTTATTCTCTTCAAATCTACCTTCTCTAAGTACCAAGTATGAAGTAGATGAAATTTCATATTCGAAAAGTACCAAGTTTATGTATTATATCGGTGCAATCCTTATGGTCGACAATTGTGATGGTACCTACGCAGATGCACACAAAAAAAATCCAATAAATTCCTAGTTACGCACTCAGAATCTAAAACAAATATATACATTTAATATAAAAATAAGAAAATATTTTTAATAATGGCTAAAAGTCTAATTCAAATTTGGAAATTGCTTGACCACAGTGATTTGTGATGTTGGACTGATCTTAATAGTATCAGTATAATGTATATTCATAGTATTCATCGTAGGGATAAATGTCAATGCTCTTAGCCTATTATTTCCCAAAGCTGTGCTATGCTCGTATTTTTGATTCGGGATTCTCTTTTTTTTTAAAATTAGAACATTTTAGTGTTTAATACGAGCATTTTTAGGGGTTTCTCAGCCTTGATAATCTGATAATCCCTGATATCTCGTTAAGAATAATTTGATGTTACTTAAAACTTTTTGAACCCGGCGTTCCTAGAGGTAAACGCGGTATTCCGTTTTCGTCGTCGTCACGAAAGAATTGTTGGTCGTGTTCGTGTACGAAATAATATAAATTATAACATGTGTAAAACACCACCCGCACAGCATTGTACATTTTATACTTATATGTACACGTGCGGGCGTGTAAGTGCAGTGTCCCATACCTACGTATATAAATTGTTTGTATTTAAACGGCGATCATCTTTTTTTTCGTCGTAAATAATAATCGCGTTCTGTCGCTCCCGCACAGACGACACGGCGACACGTTAAGTCGTAAAATATAGTTATTACTATTATTATTATTATTATTTATTTTTATTATTTTTACTATTATCATCAATCATCATCATTCGTTCGGCCACGCGTTGGTGTTCTTAGATACGATATACAGCCATACTCGGTGATTTTTAACAGAGTTCGTCATCTTTATTGACCGTAAAATTGCTTTAATTTGGATTTTCTTTTAAAGTTAAGTTACCCTAAAAGCTATGTTTTTTCATGTGACCTTAAGGGTGTCTTGTGGTGATGCAATTTTTTTTTTTTTTTACATTGCCTATGGCATCTTTATTCAAACGACCAGAAGTCTATAAATATGATACATTGTGGGTAGTACAATATGATAATTAGGTAATAATATTGTGATAATAGTATTACCTAAATATATGTTATACTTGCACGTGTTTGGGGTTGTACCTCTGTTGAGATAGCCCCTGTCCTTAGCCTAAGTCACTTAAACTAAGTCGTATGGTTTTAGGCGTTTAAGGCGCCTAATGTCCTGTTAGTTGTCTAGAAGTTGTTTAGCACTTGCATTTGGATGCAGCTTGAGTTTTTTTAATGTTTGTTGGCAAACTTTTTGATTTCGTCCTGGATGGATGATATATTCGAATCTCGATGGATGATTTCATTCCTGTCGTACCGGTATGCTGCAACAATGGTATGAAGGGCAATATTCTGACAACTTTGAATGATTTCGATGTTTGATTTGCTGGCACAACCCTACAGTTGAATGCCATAAGTCCAAATCGGTTTGATAATAGCTATATATAAAAGCCGTTTGCTTGTCAGATCTAGTGTGGAACGTTTTCCAACTAGCCAATACAGCTTGCGCATTTTTTCTTGAATTTGTAATTTTTTTTGGCGGACGTGGTGCTTCCAATTAAGACGAGAATCAAGGTGGATACCAGTGGTTATTCATTAAGGTAATTTTCTGTGAATATAGTATCGAAATAAAAAAATTCAAAAAAGTAGTTTTTGAATTATTCTAATTTAAGTGTTCAGGAAAATAGTCTTAAAAAACCTAATATTTTTATATAATTTGTTATTGCATTTATGTAATTGATTATTGCTACTGAATCAAGATACTCGAATTTTACACTTTTCATACACAATTTTAAATTTGAGTAATCCCGAATTTAGACTACGTTACATCAAAAAATCCAGAATAGTTAAATAAAAATATTTTGTAATAATATATTTTTCCTATTTGAAAAAACAAAATTTTTTGGCCTAGAGTAAAGTTGGCATGAAAAAAAAATCCAAATTTTACAGTATTTTTACGGCCAAAAAAGGGGGTGAGCATGATTAAAAAATGACTTCATGTCTTTCGGTTGATTTTTGGATACCATAACGTTCCCATATGGCTATAATAACTGTTACAATATCGCCTCGTTCTTTATAGACCGGCACGAATATATTTTTTCAGCGACGACCGTCTAGAAAGTGGAAATGAATAACCGCAAACAAATAACACCAAACTAACCGAACTGCTGTTATTGTTGTTGTTTTCGTTTGAACGTGTTTTGTTCGCCCCCTCCACCCATCGACGATCGCACTGTTGAGACCGATTTTATTTTCTCGCCAATAGCGTCCGTTAACGGAAACGAAATCAACAACGTGTTAATACGTTTAAAAAGATTATATAGGTATACTATAAAGTTAGAGTATAAACAGTACAAACCATTGGTTGCAGAATATGATGAGTATACGTACTCGTAAACTATTCTATGTAATCATTGCGGTACTGTAACTGTATATTTTAAACGAAATATATTGAAACTCGACAAAATAAAGGACCACTCCACTTCAAAATTGACAATAAGACCTCCGAGCCCAAACTGAAACCACTACTACGCTTACCTAACGATTTCGATTTTGAAGCTCGCTGAAAGGTAACAAGTGTCGACCGAGAGACGATATAGGTATTTATTTACGTTAAAATTCATTGCCCAATTCCTACTGCTATAACTACTGTTGTAAGCTTCAACATTGTAAAAAAATTCAGTGTTGTAATAAATATGGTTTTATAAACTTAATAAAAAAAACCAAATTAATCCATATCAGTGTTGGGCGTTTTGCGCGGATAGGTCATCATAATAACTGGTATGGAAACGTGTTCGAAATTAAGAAAAAGAGGGGGGAAGATATGTGTATAGGTACTACCCTCTGAATATTGTTTACTAGTTCAATACATTTTGCAACACTCGCCCGAAAGATGACATTGCATAATGGATTGTTAAATTTAAAAATAAATTTTTTTGTTATCATCATAATATTTACCAAGACATGCGATTGTATGAATATTACACAACAGTATACCTGTGCAAAATTATTTTACAGTTATTATAAATGTAAGCGTCTATAGACTATAGTAATCGTGTGACATGTTTCAACCAATGAGTTTAAACAACTTTAAAACGTACTTTCTTATACGGAAACAGATATTATATGATGAGGTTACGACGGAAAAAAAAACTTCTAAATCACTGATGAGCACTTACAATATAGACAGATACAGTAAATAACGGTATCTAATCCCTTCCATTCATCCCCTACTCGGTTGCCCATCGAACTAAATATATGAATATCATATTTGAATAGGTGTATTATATATGGTGTTATCATACTACAACCCTCTTTAATTTAAAACCTTTCAAACAGCTGAATATGTGAAATTAATTTAAAGCTTAAAAAATAGTATTTCCTAACTCTTACGCACAAATATGTCAAACATTAATTTTTTAGAAATATATTAACAACCAGTACTTTTTCGCAGCGTGTATTCAATTACCTAAATTTTACAGTAAGACTTTGATATGTGTTTCTAAATTTGTAATGGTCTATTGAAGACATTTCATCGGTGACAAAAACAGCTTTTAATGAGTATTCACTATTCATTTCAAGTAGAATCGGTCGGTGTATGTACTGTATGAAAATGTTCTTAAAAAAAGGCCGAAGAATCACTCATTAATTACGGTAAAAATAAAATATTATGTGAAAATGTATTCTACTCTCTCTCTCTCTCTCTCTAGGCGTAAAGTGTTATATAATGCCATTTAATATTATTGTCAACAAAAACTGTAATTTAATAACAACGTTAATGCGTTGAACGTTCAACAACTACACCAGACTACATAAAAACCATTATACGTAATAACCTAAATAACGTCGGACGCGCGGAGTAAATGAAGAAAAAACATTATCAAAATCGGCGGTTGTTTTTCTCGCCCAGTCGCCGCGGAAAATCGAGGACACTTTGAAAACACGATTTTTCGTCCATTTCATCGGTCGTTATAAATACTATAATATTACCATACTTACAAGGGCGCGAGCTAGATCCGACAAACCGGACAGTCGACAAAAATATTTTCATTTAATTCTGTGTTCGAGACGCGCGCACAAACAAGAAATGAACCATGTAAACATACAAATACAGTCCTTGGGGAGTCGATTTCTTGGCAATTTTACCATCGAAAAATCATCGTGCACACGTACCTACCGGGCGCAAGGCGTTTAATTTATTTTCGTGATACATAATACTATATAGTATTACATTATGCCAATAATTATACTATACATGTAATATGTGTCCTCACTCCTTCCACGTTATTTAGGTACCGGTATATACGTATATCACATACGTAACATCATGTTACGGTCCTGCAGATACAACAACTCGAAATGCACGTGCAACGCGGCTTGCCGCGATCACGTTTTACAATACATACATAATACACATGTACTCAGGCCCGTCGCTAGAGCATAAGCAGGTTAGGCCATTGCCTAAGGGCGGAAACATTATCAATGAAACTGGGGCGGCATTTTTTTGTGATAGAAAATTCGTTGTATTAAATTGTTTTAGTGGTTGGTTTCTGTTAAACCACCATTGTTTAAATTTTGGATTCTTATACAATATTAACTTATTAAATAAACTGGGAGCACGAAATATTATTAAATCATCGCAAAGATTTGGCTATTTTATTATCAGCAAAAGAAACATCCGACATCAACAAGTTGAAACTTATTAAAAACCACCTCAGATCAACCATGAGCAATGAAAGGTTAACCGGGTTAGCATTGTTATCCATTGAGTCCGACTTGGCGCAAGAATTGGATTTAGGAGACATCGTTCAAGACTTTGCTTCAAAAAAAGCAAGGAAAGTTAATTTTTAGTTTAGTACACTTCTGTGGACTGCGAATTGTAAACATTATAACTCAAGTTGAAGTACATATTTATATTAACTATTTTATTAATATTATAACTTTATAAGATTATTATTTTTATAATTATAGGTATAAGACGTTTATTAATTTATGGAAATAACAATATTGTATTAACTTTTTGAAATTTATTAAACACAACAATAATTTAAAATTAAATTTGTAAAATGTTATTCATTATATTAATAATCTGATAAAATTGTATACAGTAATCTATTTAGCTTTTGATTGAAAGGGGAGGCATTACGTTTGCCGAAGGGTGGAAAATTTCTTGCGGCGGGCCTGCATATACTTACGGCCGCGGCGCGCGTGTTACAATAAAATAAGTACAATTCATTTTTCCGTACGCGGCTAATGTATGTTTTTATTGTTAGCTTTATTCAAGCCGAAATTCAGCGGTCCGACCCAACAGGCAACAGCTACGTTATAAGCATGGCCTGGGGCAAGACAATTGTTTAGCCTTTGTGTATATTACATTTTTTATACGTTTAACTCATCAATTTATTACAGTACCAATGCTCAAGTGGATCGCGGGGTACGTGTATTATTGGCGTAGAACATCAACCGTCTATAAGTGGTTCAATTTTAATGTAATTGGTGGAACTCTGAGGAAAATTGAATGGAGCTAATAGAGCGTGAAATGGACGTTTCAGTGGTTTGCGTGTAACATCAAAATTCAATAATGGAAGAAGAGTTGGGAGTGCACTGTCGTATACCGCACTTTCGTGGGTATCGCTCTATCCTCTCTTTAGTAATCAAAACTAATAGATATTAGTTCAATTATTAAGAGTTGATGGGTTTTCAAAATAAAACAATAATTGACACCAAAAGCCTATTTTAATTAAACACAAAATAAAGCGTGGCGTCGTAATCTCTGCACATACGTGCTTCAACCGAAACACACACACTCTGCCCCGGTCTCGTCCGACCGGCTGTCTTAAATATTAATTTACAATATGCTACCTCAGCTCATTTGCTTCACATTCAATCTTTAAGAAAATGATCACTTATATACATAGTACTCTGTACTACGATTGCTATTCACTAATAAATCAAAAGCAAGCACAGTTGGAAAAAGTTAGAGGAGTGCACGGATAAAAATCATACGGCCTACACGGGATTCCAAAGGCCAGACAGATAATGTCAATAACTTATAGGGCTATGAACATTACGCATACGTAAACAATTTTTAAAATTTGTATTGTAGCATATCGTTAAAAAAAAGTTCAAGACAAGTCACCCTGCAGTGTAGAGGGTTACAATTGAAAAAACTATATATCGAAAGCAACACCGCGTCGTCAAAACGATAATTCGTCATTGTTGATTATATATTTTACCATTTTTGAAGTACATATATACATGTACTAGTATATGTATCGTGAGAGTACATATGGTACCGGTGACGTAATTACGGTGTGGGGGGGGGGTTAGACGACCCACGAGAAACGGTGCATTATACAAATGAAAAAATGACTTTGAAAAAAAAGTTTGCTATGAAGCGTTCTTTTTGAAATACCACCCCGTCAAACATATTCTCAATTACACACCCGTGTCGTACACGTATAATAATACGATTCGTACATCATATACACAAACATAGTGATGCGAAAATCTCGGCTTAACCTAACCTAACCGTAATGTTATACCGACACGTTACGCGCATTATCCCGGCAAATGTTCCGTGTTTGTTTTAGTCCATAACCGCGAAAAAAAAAATGAATACGCGTCGGGGAGCGTATTTCGCATACCTATGTACGTATTACCTGTGTACTCGCCGCGTACCCACGCTGCTCTATGTGCGTGATACGCAGCGAAACCGAACGCGGCGGTCTCGTGTTTTTAAAAATAATTTTTTTCGTTTTTTTTTTTTTCGCCGTTCGCACGCACGTATAGCTATATTAAAATGGCGTGTACAGTGTCGTGCGTACGCGAGTGTATATATAGGTGCGCTTTTCTGTACGACATTATAATATTGTTTACTTATCGAACGTGCGCGCGTGTAGTGCAGCATAAAAAACCACGTCCACCGAAACCGACACGTCATCATCGGGCCGCGGTTCGAGGTGAAAACGCGTGCGAAATACCAGTGCATGGCTGTAGGTACCACGGTATGCACGTGTACAACGATAGAGTAATAATATGTTTAATGCAATATAATATAATACGCGGTGTACGCGGTAATGCGACCGACGACGACGACGATGTCGCCGATCACGTCCGTCAATTTAAAAAAGAAAAAAAACCGCCAATAATAATATGTAATATATTATGCGACGGTCAGGCCGTGCGCGAGACCGACCACGACGACGACGACGACGACGTTGGCGGCGGTTGTAAACGCCGTTTGGACCTCTGTAGAAGGACGGCGAAGGCGCGACCTTGTCCGGGGATTTACCTCGGCGAAAAGAGAAAAAGAATAATATTACACACACACGCACACATATAGGTAAATAGTATAAATAAAAACGTCAGTGATTTTTACAATAATTATTTTACACACTGACCTTGACATTTCATAACATCGAAATTATACGCGATCGCATTTGTATTTTTTATACGTGTATGTTTAATGCGATGAATATCTATACGGAGACATGTGTATAGTGTGTTAATAGCAATACTCGTATATCTAATATCTATAATATATTGTCGTGAAATGTTTTAGCGATTCGAAAATCTCGCGTGATCATACGTATAGTATACCGTGCAGAGGCGTGTCAAGATTTTTTCAAATACTTTCAAACTTTCAAATCAAGGATAATATTCATTTTTATAGTGATCGTTAATGAATATATTTAAAGCGTCAAAAACAGTTTTTACTTTTTAGATATTCAAAGATAAAAATCCATTTTAACTGGTCGTATAGCACAATATTACGCGCAGGAAATGTAAGACTGAAATTTGAAAAAGGTTTGAACCCTCAACCCAAACCTGTACTTGATACGCCCTTGTCTACGAACATGTTTGGATTTTATTATTTATCAAGCGCGTTTCGTTACAATTTACGTGCTCGTCTATTTTCGCACCACCTGGCCGACGCACAAATGCACACAATAATGCGTATACAATAACATGCGTGCATTGTACCTACACCGTGAGCACGCCTACACGCGGGCCGACTGACAAATATCACTTTTTTTATCCCTTCCCGCGATATCTCAACATTGTAACATACGAGCATTAGTGTACTATGTATACGTACGTCCGTTCCCACGGGTGGGGTAGCTCACTAGCTCGGGAAAAGGTTAAGGTGCGACTACTGCACATAAACCCGTTTCCGAGTGATATATACGTATAAAAGGAAGCGAGCCAATAAAGTGTCACAACCCTCCAAAGTTCCATCACACGACCATAGGGGCATATAAATATTATAATATTGTATAACGTTCGTACAGATTATTGTCAATTGGCGTTTTTGAAATATTATACTCAAAGACCCTATCTAAACACACGTACACACGAACACACACATATAACGTAAGACGACAAGACATGTTGCATGTGTAGTGACTCGTGATGAATTTTATAGCATTGATTAAACATACATGTACGTTTAATCAATGATAATAGTGTTAAAGACTTACGTTAGCCAAAAGTATACTTTTTGTGTTATTCATAATAAATTTGTTTGGAAATCTTCAGTAGGTATGTTAAGTCATATTTTTTCCTATAATAATTAAAAACAAATAACTTCTTCGCAAACAACTGCATACATGTTATTGAAAAATAAAAACCATTTAGCAGTAAAATCCATTAATTTCCATGAAATATGACGAAATAACGTTTACACTAAAGAAAATAAAATAATCATATCTTAATGTTATTACATCTATTATTTAAAAACACAATACGGTTTACATAACTTATTTACGTTTAAATAATTATAAAACATTTACAGTTCAGTTACTTTACTAGTTAGTTAGTTTACTGTTTTAATTTAGAAACTGAAAAATATAATTAACAAGATAAAATGTACCTATTATTTATCTAGATTCTAGTATAGGAACACTAAACATTCGTAACCTAATCTGACATACTGCAGGAATAGGTATTAAATACAAAATCAATAGGTTCTTTCGTTTTTATTATTTTATCGTTTAACCGACTAGGGCAATGCCAGCGTTTACGAACGATTGCTTTAACAGCATTTATTTTACCCGCAGTGCTGCAACTACACTGATTCGGGCCCTTGTGTAAGTACAATTTTTAGTCTAAAAATATGATCATTTTAATATTATTTATTTAGTACATTATTAGTATTTATTAGTTTGGTAATGATAATATGTTTATTTAATCAACTATGATTAAAAATTTAAAATAATTTTAAAAATTAACTGATTGCTAAGATTTTTTATTGTGCCTATAACCTGACGAATTGAGATGACCTATAGATAGTCTGGAGTAAATCAGGAGTACCAAGACATTCCATTAATTAATTAATGCTCTGCTATTGCGGCACTGTTTCACGACAGAATGAGTACTTAGAGGTTTAAGAATATTTTAATGATATTCGGACAGACGTTATTTTTATGTATTGATAAATATTATACTTGCGTGTATTTATTTTTTTATTTTTTAACCCGACGACATTAATTATGGTTTTAACCCACAGTATAGTATCGTTGGTATTAAACACGCCGTAAAACCAACGGTATAGTCACTTACTTTTTCCAAAAACATTTAACGTTGATGAACGTACGAACACACCCATGTACATTTTAACATTTTATGCTTCGAGTGAATTATATCGCAATGTATTGTCTTTAGTCCGTCTCGTAGACACTATAAATAGATACCCTTTTCATAAATCGAGGGTTTCGTTAGCAATAGGAGTGCTTCTAAAATGCCACGGTACACCGCTATGCATGTATGATGTAATAGACCTGCAGCAGAGGGAAAAGAAAAGGAATGTTCAGATGTTCAAATATGTTATACACGGCGACCGTCGTACATGGTCGTCTGATAAGATAACAGCAGTCAACCCCGTCGCACGTCACGGTCACTCGCCATTGCGTCCGCGCTCTTTATAATAATATATACGTGACGGCAAATCGAAATCCGATGTCAGGACGATAAGACCGGCGGCAAAATGGTTTTCCTTGATTCCTGCGGGTAACGGCGCGCTGCAGGATTTCGATACAACGCGCCGCCACGCGTCGCGATTAGCTTATCGTTCGCCGGGGTCCGGTCGCGCGTATTATACTGTTGTGTGGAAGTCGCAGGGCGCACGCGCGTGACGCCGAAAATCCGGCACCGCGATTCCTGCAGGATGCGTCGTTTATAATGTGCTGCTACACCGTCCGCGGACGTGATTGAAAAAGTATTGCGTGATTATAAAACGCGTGAATATGATATTATTACGTTTCCGTTCGTCTACACACACTTGGCCGTGTTACTTATTTATTTTTCGCTATTATTCGAGCATGACAATGATGGTTTTTTTTTATCCACCGCATGATATTCTAAACCGTGTAGCACTGCAGCATTATTTTTATTATTATTATCACTATTTGTATTTACAAGACGTAACAGCTACGGTTCAAAATATATCCGAGAGCAATTCAAATGTACCATTAACGTGTAGCGTTTCCTTAAATGTTTGCCCTTTGAATTTTAAAAATGAATCGTCCATCATCATCATAGTACCATGGTCTGTGGCTCATGCCTCATGGAGTATATAATTTTGATTTTAAACGTTTCGTATAATATAAATACATTTATGTAAAATAAGCGGGGCCGTAGTCAAGGGGGGAGGGGCATATGGGTGCATTTCCCTTCCAATAGACCCAACCATTTCCCCTGGCCTAATAGTTCGGGTTCAACTGATTTTCCTACTTCGATACGAAATTGTTTGGAAAGGCATACTAATATATTTTTATTTTATTCCACCTCAATGATTTACGAAAATTCTAATTTTAATAAATTGTACATCAGCTATTTATCAAACAGTTTAAAATGGCATTTTAAACATTACTAAAGCTACAGTATTGCCAATTTTTTTTTTTTACTTGTTAAATTTTTTAGTATTACCGAATGCATTGAATTATTTATAATTTACATACTTGAATATTGCTCTTTGTAATAATACATAATTTGTCAGTTTATATTTTATATACTTACATATATTAAGCATAGCCGAATGAAACTAAA
The DNA here is from genome assembly GCA_949715065.1 of Periphyllus acericola. Classification (NCBI taxonomy): domain Eukaryota; kingdom Metazoa; phylum Arthropoda; class Insecta; order Hemiptera; family Aphididae; genus Periphyllus; species Periphyllus acericola. Next base: position 16,945,485 of record OX454271.1, on the reverse strand, counting down.
TATGAGTATATGACGTACAGTTTATTCGAGTTAAAAAATATTTAAAGTTGCTTTACGCATTACTATGTTAATATATACGATTGATATGTTAATATTAACACAATATCTTTAAATCATAGCAGTAATTAATTTAGAGGTACCAGTGTAGGTACTGCACTACCAGTTTATAGATATTTTATTATATTATTATATGGACATATAAGTTTAAAACATTTGGCACGCAGACTACTTGCTTTGGTTGTATGCAAATGAAACATTTTTCCAAATGTATACCTACGTACATATACGAATAGTATGATAAAATACAAACTTTATATGCAATATGTCGATATTATATGATATAATATACAATTGTATAATATTAATTACGATTGTTGCCAAGGCGGATACAAGGGAGAGGCAATAGGGGCAAGTGCCCCCTCCGTACACAAAAAAAAAGGATCAAATATTGTGTTTGAAATTAATTATGGCCAAAATTTTGTTCATGCAAGTTCAATATTTTCTTTATAATTTATACAAATATACAAGTATACCAATGTTCAATAACACTCTTCGACTTTTTTGTATCAAAATGCTTTTTTTAATATGGTTTAGTTTTAGTAGATATTGAGTTTATTTCAGTATAAGATTTTAATTAAGTTTCATACTCAAAATTAAAAGCTTTTGCGTTCTAAAATGATAAGACCCATTACCAGTGTTTCTGATGAGAGTATGACCGATTTATGTACACAACTAATTTTATGCCGATTAATAATAAGACAATTCCTATTAATTTATTTTATTAATCTTATATATATTGCCCCCTCCGTTTAGGACCTCTGTATCCGCCCTTGGATTGTTGTTATAACCTATATTAAATTCGACAAAAAAAATTGCAGAATGTGATTATGCAGTTTTCATAAGTTTATAACACTAAACATTTAATTTAAACATATTTATATATTGATGATGATTCTGCGACATTTCATATATATATTACAATACATGATATGTTCAAATATTATTTACGTAAATATAATAACATTTACTTCATGTACTATATTTATGTATACAGTAGCGTACCCAGGATTTTTCAGTGGGGGGGGGGCTTGAAAATAAATATTTATTCAGTTCTGACATTTGGTTTGAAAAAATATAGTAGATACCTTCTTACTGATTTAATGACACTAAACTATTAAAAATATATATGAAAAAAAAAAAATAGGTATTTCATTCAATAAAAATAATAGGCATTAGACAATGAATACAAATTGTATTTTGTCCAATCTATTAATTGCATTAGTTTGGGTGACATATTTGAAAATGTTTGTACCACTTTAAATTCCGAAAATTCTTCTGTTTTATACATTTTGTTAATTTTATAAATAAAAAAAACATTACTGCTGGCCATGGGGGGAGGCTTTAGCTCCTTAGCCCCCCCTGCATACGCCCTTAATTATATATATTTGGTCTTATTAAATATATTGATTGATACACTAAGTAAAATAAATGTCAAGAGGAATTGAGAAATGCACGCATGGAACTCAAAGAAAAGATAAATTTATATTTAAAAAGTCAATTTGTAAAAGAGATTTATAAAAAGCTTTCGGAAAAAAAAATCCAATTTTAATTTAAACTCCAAATGGCCGAGACTGCAATAACTAAATAATGTTAGGAATGATCTTTTTTTTTGTGCTATATTTCAATAACTATAACTTCAGTTTATATAATATTCATCTTATTTTTTATAATTTACTGGCTTAGTTGTTTATATGTATTATAATGGTTTTTAACTGACAACTATTTCATTTTTATTTACAAATCACAATAAGCAGGCAAAATAAACGGATACTTTGTATACATAATAATTTTGGCTCAACACCGGCCAAACTGGTTTAATAGTATACGAATATCGATGTACATGCGGTAAAGACGATCAGTTTTCGTATACATAATAATATATTATATGTTTTATATAATTGCTACGCTTTTTCCGCCGTCATCGATAGAGCGTATATTATTTTGTTAGGCTTTGCCTATTTTTAATAGTCTTGGTAAACACCTCAAATTAAGTTGAAAATTATTATTTTGTTATTTAAAAAACATTTTACCTTGATTTACTTGAAAACTAAATACGATTTCAGCTGAAAACAGACGAACCTCTAAAATTAATTACCATACTAATTTAATGTTATAATATTTATATTTCATACATTCTTATTTGAATTGGGTGCCTGCAGTATCGTGGTCTTTTAACTATTATAAACATTAAATTGTGATATAAATAAAAATTTATGACAGTAATTATTGTAATGTAGTGGTACCATAACGAGCGCGACAAATATTAAACGCAGAGTTATTGCTTATTATCTATAATGTTGAGCGGATTTCGTATTTGACAGTAGTGCTTTTAAAATTAAACATCATTTTTATTAACTCAATTTTAGAACGGTTCCAATTTAATATTGTACATAATATCTGGTCGGATAAATATTGCAAATAATTTATAGATTAGCTTATAATTATAATATGGTTATTGTCTTATTGAATAATTTTCACTGGGAACTTTTTCACAATTCGACTTACATCCTTCACGATAACCGTTTATTAGTTTATGTTTGGGTGTGGATAACGGTGGGGGTTATGTTAAGGACATTAAGGTCGATAATATATTAGTGGTTAAGTAGTTTATTCAATTAAAAAAAAAATAAATATCATCGCCCTTTTTGTCTGTACATGCTCATGTTTAAAACATTAGCGTACATGTACGGGCGAGGTTTACGCAGAGGAGCGAGTGAAATAATTTCATATTTCGCTTAAAGGCATTTAAAAAATTGCCACTCTAAAAAAAAATTACCAAACTAAAAAGTAAAAACTATGATATTCATGGTTTTTTTTACTATAAGCTTTGATACTAAATTACACGTGGGTACATGGTCTTATTGATTAAAAGTACAACCGACTATTTATTATTATTTCGTAATTTTTATTACAATTAAATACTATCATAGTCATAGGTAGAAAATTAAAGTGTTTTTCATTGATCACACCTATTATAGAGATATGTGAGTGATCAACAGCAGAATTGTTAGTATTGTTTAGTTTTTATGTTTACTACTCCATGGGCCGTGCAAATACAGAAGATTACTCGTACTGCCACTATATATGCCAGTGTCAATATTTGTAATTAGACAACCAATTACCAAGTATAAAAAGTATATTTTTTAAAAAAAAGACGGTGAACTATTAAAATGTTCTGTTGTACAGCTAGTTTACTATAACTACTTATGGACTTACCCATACACAATTAATCATCTGGTATTAGCAAAATCGATTAGGATGTCCTCTTCATGGATTTATTTTCAGAACGATTTGTACAGCTACGTAATTTAATACGAGAATTACGTTTGCTATCGATTTCATGCACTTTAAATATCATGAAAGATTTAAAATTGAGAAAAATATGATCATCACAAAATGTAAGCATAATATTATAAATTGTATGGTCCTTTATGGATCTATACCTTATAAATTATAATAACCAGAATTATGATCAGATAATTTTTTATTGCCATATAACATATAAGTATAGGTTACACACTTGCACCAAACGATTCACACTTTGATAAGTGTTAACTGATATTACCTTAGATCATATTCAATATGATCTACATGACTACATAATACATATATGACATAAGAATATGTCTGTCGAGGTTCGTATTAATTAAATGTCATATGGCAAATCTATTAAAATTTTTATAATGAAAATAAAATAAGTCAGTTATTATTGACACTTATAAAGTCAAAGTGAATATATTTATTTGTAGTTCATACTCCGTAAATAAAAGATTACGAGGGAATTTTAATTTTTAAATAACTTTTCATAGTTGTTTTTTTAATTAGCTGTTGTTGAATGTAACTATTTTATTTGATTATTCTACGTTGTTGACAATTGTTTATTAATAATGGAAATTCATAAATATCTCATACTTATCACTGCATGATAAAGAAAAAAACTTTTAAAAAAATTGATATAACACAACAGTCACAATTTTTGAAATATCTAATAGTCTAATGGTTGTAGCATACGTAATAAGTATAATTAGTATAAATATTATTATCATGTAAGATGTAACTTAATATTTAAAACTGAATCCATCCCTGGCACTGTAATTATATTATAAATTGAATAACTATAATTTGAAAAATCAATTATTTGTTCTTGAATCTTGAACGATTTAAAAATCTGTCAAAACCAAAAATTGATCAAGCATAAATGCATAATACGAAAAGCATGAGATTTTATTACGGGAAATTACTACGATCAATGTTGAAATTGTATAACCGTGCCCTTTGTGATTATAATTCTTGTCATTATATTGACACGACGCTCTGTTCATTCAATTGGGATTGGCAACGATAAAGTTATATTGATTGTAACGATTTAACTAACAACGTCTTTATAAATTGATATATTATGTTCGACGTAAACCTAACGAAAGTAATTTTTCGCAATTGTATCATGTTTTTTTAATACACTAAATAGCTAAACAGTAAATTGTTTAACGGATAATCTAGAGATTTTGTTATATACATTTAATAATTAAATAATAATATATATTGTTTTTCTTGTTTATTTATCGAAAGTTACTTTTAAATGTTTATAAGAAATATTATCTTTATTTATGTGTTTGTCATTAATTATTTGTTGAATAAGTTGCAGATTTGAAAAATTATTTTAAACTCAATAATTTTTCATAATAATTATTAGAAACGTACATAAGATAAAAATACCGGTTAATCAATAATGCAGTTTATAAGCACTAATCGGTACTTATGCATATGTATTAGCATATTATGGTTTTCTGTGTTAGATTATCCCGATTAATTTCTTTTTCGAAATAATGGTTTTTGTATATTATACACGAAAAAGTTATGTACATATTATAAGTATACATAATATATTTAAATTAGAAAAAATAATATTATGCAAATGTATTATGGCTGTGTGCTATTTATTATTATTGGTGCATGTATGTACAATTCGTGCTTTTGGTATTTATAAACTAAATTACATTTTGAAATATTTTTAAATTTAATGTAAGAAATAAAAATATTTTGTTATATAAATACATCAATACTAATCGGGTTTTTGGATACATTTTAGTTATTACAACAAACGGAATATCAACATTTAAAAATAAAACAAAAATTAAAAAGTGCGTTTTATATACCGGGAAATCAAAACTGGTCGTACACTTTTGTACATATTAAATTCCAGATAGTAACATTTATTTATTTTTATTTTTATATTTTATTTATATTGATATAATAATTATATATATATATAAATAAAATAATCTAATTATTAGAAATGTTTGATCATTTTCATTAAATTATTTATATATTTAATAATACTTTGCTAATATAAACATTTTTTATATTTTATGTTGTTGCAATTTTATAATATTTGAATGTATACATTTTTCGGTCGTGCATATTTAACACTAAAAACTAACAATACTGATTGATAATATACGTAAATAAAGAAGTAGTTTAGTACTAATACTTAATATTGAACAAGAAACTAATAAATATTGTGATTTATAAATCAAGGTTTCTACTATCCAAGTCCTGTCCATCATAAAAAGTGTATGTTGGTTGTCAGATTGATATTGGACCCTTCAATTTTAAGTATATTCATAGTAAAATTAAAAAGTATTAGGTATGTTTTGAAAAAAGAAGCATGTTATTCTTATGAGTTAACTTTAGGAAAATACAGCTTCGTTTGTATACTAAACTTTATAAATATTTTTAATTGTTAAATGTATGCATATTGCATAATTATGCGAAAATTTGTTAATGTATTTTTAAATATAATAATTTTATCAATATTATATGTAAATGGTACTGTAAAAACGGGTAGGATAGATGTTATGACTTAGGATAATCAAATCTGTGGATAATAACATTTCATGATCTGTGGCCTGTGCTATTATATTGCATTTATACCAACGATGTTTGTAATTGTTTTTTAAAAAAAAACTTATATTTAAAAACTTAATTTATACAAGAGCTTATCACTATCGATGCCAATGAACTAAAGCCGTTTACGGTTTATTTGGTCTAGCTGTCCTCTTATCCCGTTCCATTATTAAATTATATTTAAAACTTATGCTTGTTTATATACAGTATTATAAATTTATAACCATTACTCCAACTCAGTCTCCGTGTGTCCAACTATACATATTGTCATATTGATACTCTCAATGGTTATAATACGACTATATATTATCTAATATGTGTTTTGACTTGGTCACCCTTCGGTTTTCGGTATTCGGTAATATTGATATTTACCGTTATTATTAATTATTACTATGAAGTACTTACTCTATATATTTTACACTTACATTTAATTGTTTAAAATATTATTACGATTTATGGCTATAATGATAAGGAGATGGAACACAATATCTAAACTGCGTCTGTCAATCACACGTGCGGAACATGGTACATTATAATATGTTTTCTTTATTCAACAATACTTATCAGTCTAGTGATTTAAAGTTTAAACAGGTAGAAAGTGTTTTTAAGGTTATTATTCACTGTGGAAATTCTCCTTTGGGTCGACTACCTCACGTTATATTTTTTTCCTCCCAAGTTCAGCAATAATTGAGAAAATCGAAAAAATGCCGAGAATCATTGTATTGGGATTCAAAAGGATAACAACAAAATGTGACGAAGTCGATTTTAATACTACTATAATACTTTGGCAAATACGAAAGTCAGAAACAACGAAATCGTAGTATCTGATATTCTTAATAATATTTATTATTCGAAGATGTTCAAAGAAAAAACATACATGCATGCTATTTGTATTAATACTAATCTTGAATAAATGTATTAGCACGACAAAGCAGACATATCATTATTATACAGCTAGTGATAATTACAGAAAAAACATTTTTATTTGTTGTCAAATTGTTTTCGTAATGTTATGAAATACTTAAGTATTAGTTATTAGAAAATCAATTTAATCCGTATCAATTATCGCAGGTCACATGACTGAATATGAATAAACATCCATGTTGGTATCATCATAAATCAACATACACATCCGCTGTATACAATATTATCAGGTTGTTTTAATATTAAATATTCAAATAAAACATACCTACCTAGTGTTCTAAGTACAATAGAATTCAGTAGGTTGATAATATATACTATAACCATTATTCCAGTGAACACTATACGTCATTTAATCATATGACTATATATGAGTATATATAAGACTGACTTTTATTTTGGTTATTGCACTCTCTCTTTGATTTTTTTCTCGTAATTATGTAATGCACAACGGTTGTATTATATTTTACGTAAATATTAGATATCTATCTAGTGTTGTTTGAAATTGGTGGGTAGATACTATAACAATCAAATGTACACATCGTATCATAGAAGTAGTAGATTGAAACGCACACGCAAATGAAATGTTTGAACGTTTGCCACATCCTAAAAAAAAATCTTTAAAAAAATGGCATAAAATTGAATTAATGCCATATTGTGTCGTTAAAAATTAATTATTCTAAGCATAACATTAAAAGAATGATAAACAAATTTGAACATGGTAATTTTGTTTAAAGTGCATCATCATTAGACGTAATATTACATCTTATCAACTATTAAACAATAAACGGTTATCTTCTGGTATAACAGTTAAGCACGAATGCGATCCATTATTATACTTACATTTTTTAAAAAAAGTAAAAGTTTAAAACCATTTACTTTCAAATATTCTACTTATTTCATAAAAATAGATATTTTAATAAACATACACTGAAGGTTCGTTTTAAATAATTGTCTTGCCTTCTATCATTATTCATTATTTATACATTTTCAAAGCATTCATGAAAATAACATTACGCAAAAGCATCTACGACAGATTAAAATTTACAAATAAATACAAAAAGTATACTATATTATAGTTATAATATATATATATATATATATATATATGACTCATTTTTTTTTGCAATTAAATATCCATATATACAATATACATATTATATATTTATTTTTTTCTAGGAAATTATTACTTTGTTTTGCCTTCGACACAACGTCTTCAAAACAGTTTCAGCATTCAATAGTTAAAAATAAAAAAAAAAAATTTTAAAAACACAATTTTCCATAAAAACATTTAAAAAAAATATTTTAAAAATTGCACTAAAAAGACAAAAATAATTTTCTGAAAAATTTATTGATGAAAAATTTAAAAGTGTGTGGTGCATCATACAAAATATTAAAAGCCGAGCTAAGTCTCACATACACGAATATATGTTATTTTATTGAATATATGTCAAGTGTAAGAGCACCACACACTTTTAAATTTTTCATCAATAAATTTTTCATTATTTTTAAGTACAGAAAATTATTTTTGTCTTTTTAGTGCAATTTTTAAAATATTTTTTTTAAATGTTTTTATGGAAAAGTGTGTTTTTAAAATTTTTTTTTTTTATTTTTTATTTTCTACTTTTTAGTTGAAAGTAAATATTTTTAGTGTAGTGGGATGCCGGGAGTTCCTCTGCAACGCTGATTTTTTTTTTCGGCGAGTAATGGTTAGGTTAACCCGCCTTGACCCAGGGAAACCCTTCGTACCTTTACTTCCTCGGAGATGCCTACCTGGAGGTCCATGTCCCAAAATGACAACGGATTATTGTATTTGTATACCAATTTTCAGAATTTTTCATCTTCAAAAAGTGCCTCAAATCGAGCGCGCAAGATTTGATTACAGACGGACGTGTAAGCGAACTTAAGAAAAGTGTTAAAAATGATAAATTTGAATGACACTATCATATAATCTCAGTCTTTGTCTCTGGCTATATCATAAATCAATATCAACTTCGCGAAAATTGATTTTCGTTTACAAGTGTACGGATTTTCCAAAAAAATTTTACGCTTTCGAATATGAACATGCAACATGTTAACGTTTTATTCAACATTTCTACATTCATTCTAATTTAAATATGTTATGTAGAATATTAGACATTAGTCTAATAATAGATCATTTTATTTAGCTCTACCCACAATATTTATGTACATTGTCACCCAATCCATATATAAGTGCCAAGTAGCTAGAAAGTGTAAATAGTGGATTTTGACGTGTTTTTAATGAAATTTACTATTTAGTGATTGTGCAAGTATACTCAACACTGTCAACAAGTATGTAAGCAACAATCATCCTTCTCTCATATATCATCAATAAAAGACGTATTAACATTTAATTATAATGTTTGGTATGAACAATTGAAGAGTTGAAGGAACCAATATCAAAATGCCTTGTTACTTATATAAGTTATAATTGTTATGCAATACATATATAGGTAATATATAAACATTAACCATAAAAACAACTTTTTTGTAACTGAACATAATCATTTATGATTTAACATTTTTAATGATACAAAAAATGTATCGGTTCTAATAATGATATTATCTTTTTTTTCTAGTCAAACACTAGGCAATTAAAGAATAGTAAATATGCTCGAATAGCTAGGTTTCATGTTGAATATTATTATTCATACGAACTTCATAAGGTGCTTTTAAATTTTTCTGAAAAGTTATTCTAAGTGTAAGAAAAATTGATACCAAATTTGAAATATATATATAAATATTAAATTTTGTCTAGCAAGTGCTGAAATTAATTTTGAAAAAAAAAAACAGTTGTCCTAGAAATTTTCTCAAGGTTATTCATTAGAATATTTGCTCAGTGCATATTCTGATTATAACTTTTTAAGTTAGATAAATGAAAAAAATTCATTAAATTAATGATTAATGTCGACTTGTTGTTTGTTTGAAGACACTCGATTTATTCATGTTTTAATATATTATACTGGCCTTCGTTCTGAATCGTTTTTTGAATAAAATGATTCATTGTCGCTTTTTAATTTAAATAATCAACTAACACCGGGAACTTGTAACATCCACAGTAATAGACTACCCAACTCACAGTCTGTTTCACTGAATAGCTTTTTCTACAAATATTTTCTAAAATATTCAATAAAATTTACAATTATAATGTTCAATATTTATTATTGTATATTATTTTGTTATTAAATTCCCTCAGATTTCCTTATTGTGCAAAATAAAATATACAGATTGTAAATGAGATATTTCAAAGAGAACAAATTATGTTATATACTAAAAAAAAAAAAAATATAATTATAATTAATATTATTTTCTGTTTTTTTTTAGTCGTGGAAAAAATTATTTTAGTGAAAACCTAACCTACACGTAGGTAGGTAATTACGTGTATTTATTTAGTGTATTTACTCATGAAATGTATGCAGTATTTTGTTCATAATTTATATTTACAAATTACAGCGTAACAGTAGACAGTGAATTTCAAGCTGATGAATGTTTGAAAAATATGAAAAATATAATATTATATTATTTTGGGCTTTAGCATATTATTTAAAAAAAAATCCTATCGTCAAAAATGCTTATGCATGTACCAATAACAAATATTTTATATTGTAATTTTAATTGTAAAGGTGTTTTAATACTTTATACTCTTTATGTATGTATGCATACATGTGTATTATAATGTCTGTAAGCGTTTATCTAATTAAATCGAATTATTCATTGCATATTATACAGGGTGATACTTTTCAACTCCTGCATTCGTAGTCACTGTATATGTGAGTTAAAAAATTGAGTTTTTTGTTTAAAATCAAAATTTATTTCAAAATTAGTTTTATAACATAATTTATAATGATAAATTCTATAATATTTAATTTTGGTTTGATGGTGAATAATTAATTTTACTTAGACACCTGAGTACTAAAGAAATGATATGAAAAATATTAAGGTTTATGCGAGTTATAAAGTTTTGTACTATACATTACTAATATGACTTTACATGTATATTGTATATTGCTTGAAAATTTTATATACGTCAATAAAAATTAGATATTTACGTGTATGTTTATGCCGACTGCCGGATGATTCAATTTGGAAAAAATCACCCTGTATAGTGGGTGTACGGCAGTTATTTTTGCAGCTGCGCTAACTTATTATTATCGGTAAGAAAAAAAATGTATAATGATTATTTCACTTAAAAATCCGCCCAGCAGTCCACATTTAGAAAAGTTGACCTGCTGCTGTTGCTGCACACAGCAAAGGATCAAGGTCAGTTTGGGCGTGCCATGCTAGCAAATATACTTGCCCCCGTAACCGGATTTTCATATTTTACTTCTTATACAATGCAACAATATAAAATGGACGGTGTGTATGTGTGTGTGTGTGTGTATGACCTTATATCATTCCTAGACAATATGCGGAATAATTGCAAATAATAATAATTGCACCATAAGTGCAACGGTATCGCATATAGATCCCCAATAATGGTCGGGAGGAAGGTAAGCTAGATTTACCACGTATAATACGGATTATAGAATTTTCTATTTCAGTCCGTTGACAATCGTCAATCAGGATGTAAGGTAATCGTCACGTAGGTATACAGTATTATGTGTACCTATACGTGATATTCGTTTGAAAGTGAAATTAGTTATTCGTACTACACTCTTGGATATGGGCCACTGCAGTCTGCAGACACTACCTTTATAGATAGCTATAGTAGCTAGACTATTAGTAATGATTAATGAATCAATAATGATATTATGAAAATCAACAGGTATACTCTTTTATTTCTCCGTTCCGATATCGATCGGCGTTTTACACCTTCCAGTACACCTCTCACTTTACATTAACATAATTTCGTAACAAATTTTTTTTACTACTAGAGCATTGAATTATGGCTTAATATAGTACGTAAATTAATAAAAATTAACACAATTGGTACTACTTTAACATTGCGATATTTCGATTTAATGTCTTGTATTGATGTACATACATATGTATAAATACGTTTCCGTTGTTAAAACTAATATTAAATAAACGTGATTAAACGGACGATAAGATCAATATAGTGTATACTTAACGTGACCATATTTTTTTTTCTTCAAAGCGGGACACCTGTACACTTTAATAAGGAAACCACATCATTTTGCGAAAAATAACAATTTTTTTATTGGAAAAAAAACAAACTATTTGTATAAAAATGGCAACAGAAAATCGGAACTAATACATTAATAAGTATAATAATAATAATAATATGTGATCAATAAATACTTACCACAAGTCGACTTTTCTTAAAGCGGGACATTTTTAGGTTCTTTGGGGACAGCGGGACACTTAGCTCGAAAGCGGGACTGTCCTGCCCAAAGCGGGACGTATGGTCGCGTTATGTATACTGTATACAATCATTATAAATAGTGTATGTATATAATGTTTTATATGGTTGAGAATGTAAAATATGTTTGTTTCTAATCTTACAATCTTGGACATTATTTGACACACTCGTAAGAATAATTTTAATACGCATACATATTATTATGTGTAAATAATTATAATTGTAAGTACATACGTTTATAAGCTATAACGAAAAACAGTGGATAGTACGTAAGTATTCAAATTGTATAAATTTACATCTTGTGTTAATCAATATTATTCTTTTGATCATAATTTTGAATTTCCCGTACAACTTTCAAAATTGGATTTACTTAAAGTATAATTTTCAAAATATCTATTATTCTTTATAATGATAGTACGCATCTAACGATCTTGAATTGCGTGAATTTTTGAATTTACATTTTACATTTTTCATGAAAATAATAAACCGATAGCGCTTTAATAAATCAGACATCCGGATCCGGTCAAAGTTAAAAAATAAATTCTTAAGTGATATATAATTTTTTTATTGCCGCATATAATAATGTATCCATCATAAAATGTTGATGGTATGTATAATAAAATAAATTATAACGCACCAAGGCAGAAAAATATGTCTAGTAAGATTAAAAATAAAACTGTAACGCAATGTCGATTAAACATGTTAATCCTTTATACATAATAATCAGGTATACCCGTATAGTGTGAAATGCAATTTGTATAGCAAATTAAAATAAGTTGCAGTCGTGGTATTGAATCATGTTGTAATTTATACAACTATTTCAAAAGTTTTAAATAAATAAATAACTTATTTTTTTTAATTGAACATTAGAACAAAGTCACGATCCCCTTGAAAACGTCAATATAATAAATACGTATAAAGTTTTCATGACCGTTCTGTATTTTACCATACACGGGATAGTTGTGCATCAAGTGCATTCGATGATGATTTTGAGTAAAACAAATGCTCAAAAAACATATAGGTACATTAAATGTATATACTACATGGTATACATACAATATAATCGATTCATTTTCAGAACAATTGTAATCAGTATTTATAAGAATTTAAAATCTCGTACCCTGCAGGTTTTTGAACTTAATTATGATGTCATTAATTATAAGTTTTATTGATTTATTATGAACGGATTGGAAATAATGCACTCGACCCAAATGTGAAAGTTTAATTTCGTCCTTGAAATTTGATAAATATACGCATACGAATAAATACTATAAGTTTCTCTCCAAGTCCGAGGGACGTCAAAACTGGACCCCAGCCTATTCGGTCAAGGTAGCTACATAATTATTACTATTTGGATCGTATATGTACAATAATTCATTCAGTTCTCAAAATAGTTACAACAATATAATTTAAGTGTTAAAACCAAAATGCATCTACTATTTGTTATCACTGTATACTCCAGCACTAATGACTACATTATGACGTTTAAATAGGGTTAATGTAACCAGTTCGTTTCCATTGTGGACGAGTAAGTGTGTTAAGATACCATGTGTTCGTGTGTACATAATTATGCCCTCCACGAATTTAAAATGTAATTCGTATGTAATCTATCTTTAGGGATATAGGTGTAGTAAAAAACAAAATATATTAAATGTGTATTAGCAATAAAAAGTGAAGACAAAAAGTACTTGATGTTATACCAAAGTTCAAATTTTAAAATCCACATGGGTAGGCAATAAATTGTACTTCTATAACATAATTCGTATACGAGTATTATATATGATTAAACTAATTTTATTCATGTAATTGCAAAAAAATACTTTAAACGTTATTCGTATTCCACTTAAAAACTACACTCGTTTATAGGATTGATTTGGTGATTTTATTTCAACTGAATTTCTGTTGAAAGCGACTTGTAAATTACTAGATTGCGGATCTTAATTACTAAAAAAACTAAAGTAAACCATTTAAAATAAAGAAAAAAAGCTCTACAGACCTTCCAAAAAAGCTTAAAAAAGGTTAAAAACAGGGTTTAAATTTATTTTATTAATAATTAATAATAACAAAAAAGTATTATAATTAATTGTTTGTCTATTCAATTATTTTAAAAAAGTTTTAAAATATATTTCTGTTCACGTAAGCTGTAATTTTTTTGTTCATTTATCTGAAACCTAACAATGATATTTTCATCATATTCAATCACATTTTCTTAATTTAGAAATAATATATGGTAATCGTTTTTTTTTTTTTAGTTTATCATGAATAAAATGTTTTGGAATTACGTGAATATGCATACAGATTACAGGTGTATTTAGTCAGTGGTTATCACGAAAAATCATTGACCGTGTAGACGTGTTATTCATAAATTGTGATAACTGATAAAGTACTTTTGTACTTACTCTAACCACCAATCGGCATAACATACAATTTACGAAACCTAGTATTAATTTGGTAGCAACGATAGTCAAGAACATTCAAAATCAACGTCTTCAGTGCATAAATTAGTTTTACTAAATGTATAATATAAGCTGTAATAAAATACTCCTTGCTGTTACAAGTTCAGTGCCTTATAAAAAAAAAAAAGTTTTCAGCGATACTACGAATTAATGGATACGTAATATGTCATATATCAACTAAATTACATCATCGGTCCAATAATTTATCATTGAAAAATGCAAAAATACTTTTGAATGGTTAGATTCGTATTTACACGTCATAGTTCATCAGAAGAAGAATTATAGAGAGAGTGAGAGAGAGATTTAGAGTTAATTTATAATAGTTAAGTGGGCATACATTATTTTCGTGCTAATGTTATTGTTATATGTATAGGTACGACTTAAATGACGATTTGAAATATTTTAATTCAAATTAATTATTACGTTATTTCATTACAAAATGATTTATACTAATTATTAATTGCATTGGTTATACGAGTATTATATCAATTTAATTACAAACAATTTGTAATCAAAATTGTATTATGATTATGCTATTTTTTTCTATATTGATATAAAAGACAATAGAATCCATAAAGATTATACGATCAGTAGATTTGAAATATCCACGATTATTTGGAAACGTATCTGTACGAAGGATACGTCGTGATAAGAAGCCTTTCAATATCGTAACATCGGTAGATAAAATTATTTTAAATGTTTTTAATTATGACAAGAAAAGCAAGTACGTAGAAAAGCGCCAGTACGTGATATATCTTTTTTATATGTTGTATCGTCCTGCTCAACAATTCTAGGTTAATTTTTTTAATTTTTATTTAGCTAAACGTTCGTTATTAAATAATATACATACACGAAAAACAGAATTATTTGTATATGTTTCCGAACGAATTTGAGTAAAAAACTATGGTCACCAATCGAAAACTATACGAATATGAGGTAGTTTAAGAATTTTTTGAACTTATTGAAAAGTATTTGAAAATAATATTTACAAAAAAAGTCTAATGCGTGTTTTGCCATTTCGATATGAATACAAAAAAAATCTCACTAATGTAAATATTTACATAGTGATAATCTTTGATTCGACTATTGTTTTTGATTGTCCTGTATAAATAATAGACAAAATTAACATAATACAGATACAAATAAATAAATATCAGTATACACATTATATTGGTGTAAACAAATGATATGATATTTACAAAGATTTTTCAGTCTGGTACTCTGATACATCAAAAAGACAGACCAAAGATTGCAATATTGTTTTTCTTAACATAAATACACGGAGAGTACGCAAACCGGTTTTAATGTAATATATTATAAATACCTATATAAATAAATGTACAAGTGTGCGTGTTTTTCCTTTTTTTTTTGTTAAAAATCAAAAATTAACTAGAAGTCCGGTGTGGGATATAAACCGGTTCAGGCAACTTGTTTTGCAGATAAAAGCGTGCGCAAATCTTTTAGTGAGGAGGCCAGGGTGGGCCCTCTCTCTCTCTCAATTCTTCTTCTCAACGCTCCACCATCGCTACTCGTCGAAGATTATGTGTTTATGTTTTGTTTTTAAATTTAAACGCTCATGATGTGTTATAAGTGTTATAATGAAACCGAATTAATATCCACACTGCATAGTGCATACAACAATTATTACTAACGCTTATATAGGTACACTACAATGTCCTGATTAAATTTGAATATTTACTGAAGACGATATGTTTATTGCTTATCGCTGGCTATTGGTCATTCATTGCTGCAGGAGTACTAATATATAATATGGATTATAAATGGTCTGCGAAAAATGTTTATGGTGATCATAATGACATAATAGTTACGGACAATCATATATTCCACCAAATGTACCTACCGATATCTAATTAAAAATAAGATTGTCCTATGATCCCATAAAGGAACACGTTATGTAAGCAATCGTCTTCATATGCAAACGTCTATGTTAAGTGTAGTGCAAAAAGTTCAATATGTATTTCAGTCTTATCAACGTGTATATTATTCAACAATCCAAGACTCATCGACATTTTAAAAACGAAGTTTTAAAAAAGCTGATTATAGTGATTAAGTTCGACCAACCACATTAAAAAATTTGGTTCTACTATTATATCGACCATCTTTAGAAATATGAACGGATTCAACCGACCTCTTTCACTCAGAATCGTTTTAATTAATAATTAATGCGGTACATTGGTTTCAAACTTAAAACGCCATTCCTATTTCTCACCCGGCCGTGAAGTCTCACTCAACCTAGGAGTTTCGTCCGTTTTATACTTTTATTCATTAATTTATTACATATTTGTTATCAAATATATATATATATATATTTGTTTGATAACATACATATATATGTGTTATATGTGTTATCAATTATAGTTTCAATATGACTTAATTTGCATAATGGAAAATATCTATCAAAGAACTTATGTTATTAATTATACAAGGAAATATAATTGCTAAGTACGTAAATTGATTAAATGTTGATTTACTATTTTGCTGACTAATTACAGGAACAGAAATTTAATGGCTTTTTCAGTATATTGACGTAGGTGTTGGTAATACATTTTATTATTTTGTAGGGAAAAAATATTTAAAGTTTTATGTTTTAAAATAATTATGAGAAATCAAACATCAAGGCTTTATACTTATATCAATTTAATTTTAGAGATATTTATAACTATGCTGTTGAAATCAATAATAATTATTGGTCTTTATATTATTACTCGTATGGGGTATAGTTATAGGTACCTGCATGGAATTATTGTATTTATATATCTGACATATACACACACCCATTTATGTACCATGATAATTATTCAATATAATTTAATTTTAAATAGTCTTAAATTATTTTACAGGTGAGTGCTTTTTTTCAACAATTTGCGAATTATAATTTGATAATTTGATAAAGCTGCTCCTCTTTACATCAATATTTTAATCCTTCGAATATAGTATAGATGAGTTTGTTAAACATTTACTAATATAGGGGACTGTATGAATCAATATTAAATAAATCATTTCTAAAACAATAACTACACTTGTTGTTAATATAGGTACAAAAAAAAAATTAAAAATCGAGGTTAAACAAATAACAGATTTTTTCGTAACAATTATTAAATTACATCAGGTTATAAAGTCCTACACAAGTAATAATTTTTTATAAAATATATTAAAAAATATATAAATGTTAAACGTTAAATGTTACGTTTTTATTCCATATTATATGTATTTAACGTCATATGTTAATTATGTAATTTTTTTTTATCAAAATATCAGCTTATAGCATTATATATAATGTACGGTGTTATGTACCTATGCATTATTTTTATTCTAATGAGCTCATCAGCTTTACATTTATTTTCGTAGTAATTTATATGAATTAATAGTTTATCATATTAATCGAAGGAGAAAATAATAAATTAATTTAAATAAACTGATTTCCCTTATAGTTATAAAAAGAATAAGAAAACTGAGACAAAATTATAATTATGATGAAAGAATAATACTGTTACAATTAAAAATATCGGTTTTTTTATACGTATTTCAAATTTCAATGCACAATAGTCCACTGATGGATAATCACTAATATGAATATGAACCATCGTAAGTATAAACACAAATTGAAATACGTTCAGCGGTGTATATACCGTTTTTATAGTTATGTACAATAAGGTGTCACGAAAGACTAAGTATCTAAATTAAATCTAAACACTTTTAAACACATTTAACACTTGCATTAAAATAGAAGAAATAAGATTGTAGAATGGAGCGTCGTGTGATAAAAAAAAAAGTGTCATTGACATTAAACCATTAAAGGGAAAGCATCACGCTGTTATAGTTGAAGTATACTGGTGTCTGCGGTGCATGTAATAAATAATAATACACCTAGTGCGAGTAATAGTAGGTAGACAAAAGATAATTAAATAGATATTATAATTTAAACGGCAATTAAGTATTTTATTAATTGTAATTTGTTCATTCTGGAAACGAATGTATACACATATATATAAATACATAAATTTAAAAGTGTCGAGTACCAACAGCTGTGTGAAACTTATATATCAACCTGTGATAAAATAAATATCAATGTGACGGATTTTCTAAAAAAGTTCTTCCAAAGTAAAGACATTTGTATATATTGTAATTAGTTATACGATTAATCTGAAACAGTTAAGAACTGTTATTGATTATAGATTTGTAATATTCGGATTTATATTTTTTGACAAAACTCCATACAGATATTTAAACATAAATGACCTTAATTATGCAATTATTGGTTTATTTATGAATGATGTAAGATACGTTATGTATAAAAGATACATTAATTAGTTTTGGAATTATAATTAAATAACAAGTTTAGATTAAATTTGCATACAAAATCATATTAATTGGTGTCTACTGTCTATCATATTTAGCTCATGGGCAATCAAATTTTATTGATAAATGTAACTACCAAACGTATTTTAGTATGTCGTATTCTACATTCTATAGGCATGTAGCTTGTATAAGTACTAGTACTTCGGATAAAATACGAAAATATGTATTTTTTTTTCTTACAAACTTTAAATTGTAAGGTAATAAAAACCAACGCAAAATAATATAAATTCATTCTACCGAATTTGTAGATATGTTAAGGGCTTTACAATGCTTTGTCCAAATATTTATATGTTTTTATTTAAAAGCTTAAACTGATGCATAGTTTATAGTTATAGTACAAATCTAAGTCAGGCGAATGTGAACTTGATAAAAAAAATGGTATTTAACGCATGATTTATTACAAACGTAATCATTATACTTATAAAGTATTATATAATTAATGATTTAGCGAGTTATAATAATTATTTATTAATTTTTACCTTGGGAAGCACTCTATCTCTTAGATTTGAACATTAATCCTCTATAAGTATAACTTTTGGAGGTTGCATTCTCAATACTTAAAAAATGTATTCAATTGGTCACTCACCTAGACATCATCTTCTGTCTTCACTCATAATTTTACTAGTTATGATAATCATTTTTCTTTTTTATCATTTAAACGCAATAACTATAATACCACGGATTAAGTATTCAGAGATCTATGCATTACACTTAAAGAATATAAGAGTACGGTTAAAAACCAAAATTTTTAAAACGTTTTGAACTGTTTTTCGGAACATAATTTCGGTTCGCAAAAGAAAATCTCGACCAAGTTCTCTCCCGCTCATCTTCAAAACTGTAATAAATTGAAAATGTACAAAGTTACAACTATCTTCTTTATTAAATGTGACATATTTTAAATAAATAGCTATGTATTAAATTTGATGTACTACGTTATTAATTTAACACGCAGGTAATGACGTAGCGACTCATATTAGTTTTTAGTAAATTACCTACAACAATGTTTCAAATCGCACAAAAGCATTATAAAGTAATATCACAGCAATTACACCAAATTTAACCTATATGGCTGTATATTATATTTATGTTCTTTTTTTTAAATTAAAGGAAAAATCGTGCACCTACTACAAATTACAATTTACTGCAGTGTCATCAATTTTGTTTCCGTTGAAAAAAAAAAGGTATTCGTGATATTTTTAGTCGAGAAAATATTCTATATTTCTTTTCGGTATTTTTTTTAGCGCACGGTTTGGTTGATATTATGTAACCATATAACCGAATAGGCGCACAAGTTTGTGTACAAATATCAATTTTATTAAAAAACATATTGCCAATGGCATATTCGATGATAACCATATAATTTTGTAATGATTTGGTAAACTTTTGACACACACTCTCACATATATATATATAACGTGACATAACCATGTTTACGGTAATATTCTGTAGTGCGCGATACGTCTGTATAGAGTTGTACCTACTCGTGAAAGAGACTGGCGAAAGGATTTTTTTTTTCAAACAGGGAAGAATCAAGAATCCTTTCACCATATAATAACAGAGAACAATATATATATATGTACGCGTATATATATATATATTTATAGTGGTTAGTATACATACCTTAGTGTATGCGCGTATTACATTGAAATGATGAACGCCTGAGAGGCCATATCGTGATCATCTTTAGTTGTGTAATATTTTTCTATAATCGCGACCGATGTAATGGATACGTGTTTTATGCGTACACATAGTAATATATTACATTATGTATTACATTACAAGTATTTTCGCTTACAATTGATGGATGGGGATCATCATGTGTGTGTGTGTTTTTTTTTTTTAGTTAATTATGTATTAGCGTTCATTTGAAATCATTAACATTATCAGCAGATTTCTGTATCCATACAATTATAAAATAAGCGTTGATCGATAGAACTTGTTATATTTTTAGAATTTTTTTCATCATAACCTTATCGACATCGTATACTTATCGATATTTATTTGCAGGATCACTCTGTATATATTTGTTTATTTGTGCATATTAAATAAATCGTAATTTCAGTTTTAGTTGCTCTGCATACATGCGTATGTTATTGACAAAATGTAATAATGTCAAGTGTCATATGGTTTACTTGTTGACAATTATAATACTTTTTTGTTCGCCTCTTATTTTTTACTGAATCTATGTAAAAATTGTAGCATTGTATGGTGAAAAAAACATCTGAAATTTCATATTTGTATGTTGGTTTTACCTAAATGATAGTTAAGTTGTAATGAATTTAACTAATTGTAATATAAATCTTCTACGCCAAATATGACGATAATGCGGAGTGGGAACATAAACTTAATTTATTCAGATTTATGTGGGTCTTAATATTATTAATATTACAGAACTTTTTTTTATTTTTTACACGATTGGAAAATACTTAAAATCGTGTATTAATTATAATTTATACTAATTTTTCCTTTTGTATTCAATCGCGTCCAAACCAATCTGTAAGACGTATTATTATATGTTGTATACGCATATATTTCTTTTATATTTTACTATTGCACAGTGCACACCGGTACATTTTGAGCTCGAAAATTAAATATCTGTAAATAGTAAATAGTAAAAAATAGATATATGCATTAGGGTATTTTATGAAGACACAAAGATCAAATCAACTAAATACTATTTGATTTGTGCAACACAATTCTATATTGTTGTAGTAAAACGTTTTGAAAATATTTCGATAGGCTATACCGCTCTTTCGAATCGTATACTAACAAACCGGAATGAATTATTGTAATAAATTAATTACGAACCGTAGAAAAAGTAAAAATAAGAAATGAAAACAAAAGTTGATTCCACCATCACTTGCATAGTTTCAAACTCTACGTGAGCCGCAACAATAAGCAGTAATTTCTTCGACACATAACTAACTCTCGTGTCGGTTTTCCAATTAATTTATACGAACCGTGCGGCTAAAACATTTACCCGTAGAATTTAAAATAGCTAAGAATTTTGTGAGTTTTGGAAAGTTTAAAATTATAGTTAATAGTTGTAACGTAGCCAATCTCGAACGAAAAATAAATCCGTAACATTAAAAAAAGTCGACAATTATTATAAAATACATATAACGATGTACTATTCAATTTTGAAGAATGACGACTGTCGATCAGTCGATGCGTAGGTATTTGACGAGTTGGAAAAATTTGGTTCACTTTGTATTAATAATGATTTTATTTTAAATCTCAAAATTGAACTTCAGCGATAGAACATACATATTATTATTTATTTATATTATTATTTTCTCTCAGCCGAAGACTGAAAAGTAGGTATTTATAAAAATGTAGGTAACAAAATTAATTTTGTATTTACATATTTGAAGTTATGTAATTTTTGTTAACACTTCTACAGTATACAAAAACAGTCTTACCATCAATATTATTTTAGTAAATAAATGTTGCGATTTCAATCCCAGAATAGATTAAATGTTTCAAGCAGCTATTTCGGAATTCCTTAAACTGCAATTCGAACACTATTAATAAGTCTACTATAAATTATAATAGCTTATGTATTTAAATTAATTATATATACTGTATATTGTATTTGTATGTGTGTATTATGTACACACTACACATGCAATGAATTCTTGTTTAGATAGTGTGAAAAGTCGAGGTCAAAGAATTGCCATAGTTACAGTATTTAATTAAGATTGTTAACTCATCCAATTTTCAAGATAATAAGTAGAAATGTATTGCAGTAGCAAAAATATCGACCACACGTTAAGTATGAAAATACCGATTTTATTGAGATTTTCCTAATTCTCCGTATTTAGTTGATTATTATTTATGGATAAAAAAAAATTGAATACATAATATTATTTAATCTTACTATTTTCACTAACTAAAATATTATATGTATAACTTCATTTGTTGGATCTTTTCATTTATGAAAAAATGTATAAATATCATTTACGATACACATAATTTATACTAGGTATGTATTAGTATTAGTGATTCTTCTTTGGTATAGTATTTGTGACTATGAATTTTAAAATTAGAGGGTTCAAAACGTATACGAACTTGGGATATGATTTATGAAGCATGAGTGATGACAGAGTAGTGTTGTTAGTACTTGTAACCGTATAAGCCATATTATTAATTTTACCGAATCGATTTAAAAAAAAAAAAACTCTAGACGTCCGTGATGGACTTTGAATAAAATACATAAACGAATGAGGCTTCCATCAGTAAATGTATTCCCAATAAGTATTTTAAATACGGTAGGTTTTGTCAGTTACTAATTAAGTTCCAGATAAATCAACAAGCTCGAATTTTTATGGCTAATTACCACGTGTATAAATAAATAAAAAGATTGATAGATAATCAATTTTAAATTATTAAGCCACTTAGAAATGTACTGCATAAACATTTAATACTTATGCATGATATCGTCGGCTACTCGTATATTTATGCAAATCGTTAAGTTGTTTTGATTTATAAGTTATTAGTTTATTACTTATTACATTTAAAACTAAACATACCTACTTAAGCGTAAACAGCATACATTATAATAGTTATTCTAAGAACAAACAATTCTTATAGACATTTTTAAAATTGTTTAATTGATAAATATTCATTATTTATTTATACTATGCCTATAACCTATAGTGTATGCACTATGTTAATGTTTAACCTTATAAACCAAATGGATTTTTGTAAAATATATTTAAAACTATACCGTTTGACTGGAATATGAAATCAATTAACTTTTGTACTATAATATTGTGGTTGTTATTGTTCTATAATTATTGTTCTAGTGTTGTGTAATATTATTGTTTATTAAAAGTGTACAATTAAGTGCAGTTATGCGGTTTTTTATACGTCTACACTTACCCACCACTCAAATACTGATACGAAATACTATATTAAATCAAGGGTGGGTAAAGTGCGTAATTGTGCAAAACCGTAAACTATATAGTATATATTTTATAATAAATAATTACGTAAGAACCTACAACAAAATACGTAGTGTACCATATATATTCTTAAATTTGTGTGTGCAGTGGGTAAAATACTCTATAAGTTTCAATAACCTTAAAACAGCCACGTTTTAAACATTGCATATATCGTATTGTATACGTGTTTGTACTTAATACGATTTATTGTTCTGAAATTCGTATACATGTTAAATATAATATGTTCGTGGATATGATTCAAACTATTTATTTTACAAAAACTGGAAAATACATTTTATTTCAACATATTTATTATGCGAACAAAGCGCTTTCCGTATCATAATTAGTATACGTTATAATTTAGGTAGTTACGTGAACATAGTAAAAATAAAGCAAACGAATAGGGTCCATATTTTAACTAAATTTATACGCTCTACCACGTGTAGTTTAAAAATAATTAAGGTATTTTATCGACGAATACGATTCTATTATATGCTTCCGTTTTTTTATGGCCGTACCAGTATGAATTGTACTACTACATTTTTTGCAATTTATAATACAAATGTCGTGCTGTACTGCTCGCTTTAGACGTCATACTGAGCCACGGTGCCCGAATATCAATAACATAAAAAATTAACATGGTCCGTAACGTCGCTCCGGACTTAACACATTTAAAAAAACCTACAATTGGGGTCATTTAACAATTCATTGTTAAAAGCTACGTCCCGGCACCCCGTAGCGAGACATTAGGTTAAAAGCTACAGCACCGTCATATACAGTGAGCCCGGCGAATAGGACGGGAGAAAGAAAAAAAAAAAGGAAAAATGTTAGAGAACAGTGATAAAACAACTATTTGACCTTGGGAGTAAATAAAACCGAAACGGGTTTACACTATTATAACGTTGTGTCTGCTTTACATTTAAGGTTCAACGGTAATTTAATTGACAATTATAGTTCAGACTTTATTCGCGACGCGACCGACGCGACGGTCCCTTTAAAGTTATTTATAAAAATATTGTACAATACAACCACTGCACTCGACAAAACCTGTATCTCACTGGGATTTCTCTAGCGATTCGAGATATTTGATTTGCATTATTTAAACTGCTCAAAAATGATTAGTTAATATACATACGTTAAACTAAATTTTAAAAATCAAATATTATAAATCAATTGTAATTGTTTGATTGTGCTTACAAGCCGAATACTACGGGGTTTTAAATAAACGTAATGTAACTCTATGTAAGTAACTGAATAATTTACAGTTACTTACCTTGAGTTCATAACTTAGTTCAGTTACTTGTTCCTTATTCCCTCGTTGAAACGTAATTTTTAGCGTGACGATACAAATTATAATTACTTAGTCAAAGTAATTGCATACCTAGGGGCTGAGTTATTTATATATTGAAATAATCTAGATTGCCTATATAAATATTATGAACTTTCAAGAAATTGTTTTTATGTGTAATCGTTTTTCACTTAATCACAGAATGAGTACAATTTAATTATTATATAGTACATTAATTATATTCCGACTTTTACGATCGTCGAATACATTCTTTCCCGTGAAAACAATGTAACTTCAAACTGCAAGCCCTGTAACAGTGTATAGGTGTTACCTACGAGCATTGAATGCATTCTGTGTCGTGTAGTATTCCAGTTCAAATAGGCGTTTTAAAAACACATCGATTACCAGTGAATCATCGTAATCACGTGGTACGCATAATATGATGGTTATAATGCCGAGGTAAAATAACTTCATGACAACGCGGTGCCAACAGCTGCAGAAGTATTGTAATCATATTGTTACATAAAGCTGACGAGAGTTTTGTAGCGCTCGTGGAGACGGAATTCAAGCGGTGGTTTAAAATTAGACCAGTCTCATATGTTATCATTATCATACGCCCGGACAGGCGACCACGGGGACTTACTGTCTAAGCTGGTGTGCATACGAGTAGAGTATACGTCTCCGCGTAATATTCGAGCACCGACTAGAACGATGAAAATTAAATTAGTTTGAGGTTATTATTATTATTTTTTTTTTTTTTACGTTCACGTGGGTGCCATCATCCGAATCTGCATGTGAAAATGTATTATGTCGGTCACACCATGCGGACGGGGTACGTGGGCGTACGCACAAGGTGTATAATTTACAGAATACATACACGTTGGTACACATTAATTGCGGAATATTATATAGATTCGCCAGCACGTGAGATAATACGGTACTGATATAATGTAAAATAATAATATAATATCCGACCAGATAGAGTGTTTTTCTTTGCCAAGAGAACGTGTATGTGTATATGCGTACGCATGTGTCGCGAGAAGTTTGGTTGGCCAACAGCGTCCTTGTCCTGAATACCAACTGTGGATTGGATTGGATCGAATCGCCCCGTTTCGAGCACAATACGAATGTTTTATAAACGAAATACTGGGGTAACACGTTTTTCGAAAACGATTAGTGGTTAAGAAAAAAAAATAATAAAATCTCGTAAATCTGTACGTATAGATAAGGGCTGCCACCGGGACTTACACGCAGAGCCGGTATCTAATAGACATAGTCAAATTATGTTTTATTTATGAGCATCCCCGTGCATAGGCAATTTCGTTGACAATAGTTTGGTAAATATAATTTTATATTTCAAATTTAATTTTTATTTTGTAGTTTTTTCGAAATTCGAAGGTAGCCATTTTATTTGGCTAATTTTTCTGAAAATTTCGACGGTTCAGCTTTCAATTTTCATTGGATTCATGATTTTTTGTTTACAAAGAAATAATTATAAATATATATTTTTCGATAAAGTTTGCGGATAATGTTATTATTATTTAAAACTGTGTAAATAGTACACTTTGTAAACTAGAAAAATTATTAAAAATCAAGAAATTAATGAAAATTGAAAGTTGAACTATCAACATTTTCAGAAAAATATCTTCGAAATGTATAAAATAAAAAGTTGATTTTATGGCTATCTTCGAAATGTATAAAATAAAAAGTTGATTTTTAATTTCTTAAATAATACACTTATGCTTACCAAACAAGAGATATCACTCTATGTAAACTCCAGTGGGACACTCTGTATAATAATATATACAGGAGGGAATGATTTCAGAAAATGCAAATATAACATAGATAACTGCGGTGATTCGTATTCAATACAATGAATATATAATTGAGTAGGTAACTTTACGTTACGTTGATACGAGATAATACAATTATATAAAAGCTTAGGAAATAGTTAGAATAGTTAGGAATAGTTAGAAATCGTTATTTCCGACTAATATACCTATGTATTATATATGTATCGTGTTTATCATATTACATCAAATTAACAAAATAATGTATTATAATAACGTTCTTAAAGTTATTTTAAAACTTTGAAATTACGTGTCGTCTCTTCGATTTTTAAATATTATTGTTATACAATTAATGTTAATAATTTATTCTATTATATAACATCATGTAAGTAAAACGCGATTAATTTAATTTTGACGAAAACAACAATTATAGTAACTATGGATACTGAAATACTGTAATCTTAGTTTACTATATAGTTTCAATTAAGACAACATTGTAAGTCTGCAATGAGATCATTGTGTCGACATTTGAAATCTTCCAACAAAACAATAAGAAAACAAAGTTTTATATTTGTTAACTTAAGCTGAAAATGTATTAGAAAAGATCAAAGTTAGAACTAAAATGTTGTACTAAATCTATTCTTTCAAAGTGGAAGTGGTTCGGGTAATCCTATTCCTAATAATTTATTTAATGGCAATCTCAATGGAAAAAATCAAACCAATAAATTAAAGCCATAACAAACAAAATTCAATAAAAGATTCTACAAACTAATGGCTTAATCCCTTCATCGTCTTTAAAATAGTTGAAGTATCCAGGTGTCTTCATCACAAAAATCCAAAAAGGGTGCTCAAAAACAAAAAATTTATTTTGAAATAAACAAAAAATTTTCGCAGGTAAATGTAATGTATAACAGAGAAAAATTTATATCAAGTAAAACGAATCGTTCCTATTGTTGTTAAAATTGTCTCTGATGTAAGTAATAATTAAAAAATTTCACTTCGGAATATTTTTTATTAAGCGATATTTCAACATTTATAAATTGTATTACAGTGTTTAAACATGTACTCATAACACATCCGTGATACCTACGTAACACCCTATTATACAATAGTAATATATATGCGTTAAATAGATTACATTTTTTTACTAGGTATGAAATATAATACATAAATCCAAGTATGAAGTGACCCACAGCATATATGCTATTTTAGTTTAGTTTTCTACGATAAATTATTTTTCAATCAAAATTATTATAATAATATATATTCAAAATAAAATTTTATCTGATTTTTATTTTTCTAACGAACTTAAGGACTAATATTATTGTAACACCCGTACACAATATATTATGCTGGTTCACATGCAGTGGGAAATGCATTTTACACATTTTGACGTCACAATTTGAGTTCGTTAAACCCTGGTCACTTACCAGTACTTACCAGTTACCAGTAGTAAACATCATTCTTTTAGGTAGCAATCGACCAGATAATAATGGCAGCTGGTCGACACTATTTGATATAAGAA
The DNA here is from genome assembly GCA_949715065.1 of Periphyllus acericola. Taxonomy (NCBI): domain Eukaryota; kingdom Metazoa; phylum Arthropoda; class Insecta; order Hemiptera; family Aphididae; genus Periphyllus; species Periphyllus acericola. Next base: position 16,916,868 of record OX454271.1, on the reverse strand, counting down.
ATTATGTACGTTCTTGTTGTAATGTGAGAAATATAATAATTAATAATAATTAGTTATGAAATATTAATTTAAAGATGTTTTTTTTCAGAATTTTCCAAAAGAAAAAAAAAATACGGTAATCAAACCATTTATGACACAAATTAGAATTATAATTATAATTTACAATTAATATTTATTAACGAGTACAATTTTACATCCAAAAATCTATCCTTGGAAAATGAAATTCATTCATGCTTGAGTAAAATAAGGCAAAATGTATATTATAATGTAATAGACAGTAGTTTTGAATAATACGATTCATTTTCTAAAAACTATATTATTATTTTTACTTATAATAATCCAACTTGCTGGTGACGTGATAAAGATAAAAGGAAATGGTTAAGGACTTATGAATCCAATTAATAAACTAAATTTAATCATAACCTGTATATACATGTTATGTTTACTGAAAAACAATGCACATAAATAAAATTACATAAATACTGTAAATTTTACAGAAAAAAAGTTTCACATCAATCCGAACAATACGGTTGTTAAAATACGTGGACTCAAATTTATACTGGACAGTGGACAGTGAACACTTGATAAATAATCGCATATTTCTTTGATGGACAACAGGTTTACTTACCAGAGACAACAACAAATTATTGTTATTTATGCTTCCCAGTCGGTTTTTCATAATGATGGTTATAATTGTCAGTTGTTACTAAGTACTAAAAGAACTATGCTTGAACGATTCTCAATAAAACTTATTATTGTTATAGTTATTAGTTAAAATTATAACTAATCATTTAGAACTTACGTTAGTATAAAATATAAATATTGGTACGAAGAATTTTACGTAATATAATACATAATATATTCACAATTATTATCATTGATGTTAATACTGATTTACTTAATTAATAAGTCAAGTTTTAGAATATCAAGTATTCTTAGATAAGATTAATTTCGATCATATAATGGAATTGCTTTATCCTGGCCTGGTTAAATTTATCTATTCAATGTTAAACTTTATAAATAATCAGGAACCCATTAACCCTTAAATATTTTAATATCAATACATACATATCAATGTCCAACACAATTATTGTAAAAACAATTCCGTAAACGAACAAACAATATTTATCAGGTTTTATACACTTATTAAAAATGCATAAACACTCAAAATAACTATTAAGATTAAGGAACTAGTTTAATTTGCAAAATATAGATTATAAAGTAAATGTATATTGTATTTTGTTTACTTAAATCCTAAAATAATAACTATCCTGTAAACAATTCGCATTAATTATTGATTTGTCTAACAAACATTAGACAATTACAATTTTTATTTAAAATTTAATTTATGTACATAAACTTAATAAAAATAAAGTAAAATTTTGAAAAATTATAAAAATAAAAAGTAGTAAAATAAATGTCCCTAATTTGTTTGCAAACATTTTGCGCAGTACTGACATAAGATTGTATAAAAATAAAAACACCTAAATTATTACGCATAAACTGACCGAGAAAATAAGTGCTGATTAATTTATGAATAGAAACCAAAATAATTTTAACTAAAATTGTATTAGTAAGTTTATAAAATGACTAAGTATTCAATGAGCAGATGTAGTCATCGATTTAAGTAAGATTTATTAAAGTTTATGTGCACCTAAACAGTTATATACATAGTTTGTAATTGCATAATTTAAAAAAAAGTATTTTTTTTTAGTATATTTTAATTTTTTACGTTTTTATTGTGATCTAATACAGTAATACAGTTAAGTTGAGTAGTTAACTCAGTACTGATTTTTTGATATGAAATTAATAATAAGTGAATAAATCAAACGGTAATTTTTATTTTACCAATTATCAAACCTATAACATTTTCAAGAGTAAAAACACTCGCAATTAATTTATAAAAATAAAAATAAAATAAAATTGTTTTGTGGTTAATAATCTTGAAATAATTACAAAGTACTATTGAATTAATTTAAATATATAAATAATTTATTACAAATTATTAAATATTTTTTATAATATCAATGTAAAGAAAATGTAAAATATAAAAATAAAAGTTCTTGTCTGGAGTATTATTGTATAATATGAGCATATATTCACGATCGGATACGATTTGAAAAGTCATCATGCCTTAAAAATGTACCAAATATAAAAAAATAATTTTCAGGCAAAATCAGAGTATAATATTATACCCAATACCAATAGAGTTCTTTTAAATTATATATTTTTTTAGAATGCCTTAATCTCAAACCATTATTTTGTCCATATTTTAGATTCTGATTGGATCGAGGAAGCTATTGATTTTACCATAATATAATGGTTAATTATGAGCACGCCGAAATGTAATTTTTTCGTTTTTCCGTTTATTTCGTGTTCAGTTTTCGAAGAACCACGTACCCGCTGTAAATGGTGTAGCTACACATAAATAAATTGTTGTCGGCGATAGCTGTTCTTTAAATCGAACGGACGCGCACTTTTAGTCACGAGTACATTATTAAAATACATCGACGGAAGGGGCGAGCTCACGAGGGAGTCACTAATATACTCCAAGCCGGGCGCCCAGGAATTGAGCCACAATGAACCTATTTTCAAAAAAGTATACGGTGATTGGGCCACTATATTTAAAAAAAATAAATATTGGAAGTTTAAGCAGAAATTTATATTAAAATGAGAAGCATGGGAACATTATAAAAACCAAGAAACAAACTTTAATTCGAAAGAGTTATATGAAATTAAAAATACCAAGAAATGTCTGTGTCAAATTATTTAAAAAAAAATTGTTTTCGAGTAATTGTGAAAAAAAATTAATAATAATTTGCCTAGTTTTATGTTTATAAAAGTATTATATTTTATGGATGTGTCATCTAGGATTTACACTTTGCGATATCTCCTGAGATAATGAAGATATTCCAATTCTATTTTTTTATAGGACTCGCAGGGGCTAGAACTACAGTTATTTCAATTATTGAAGTCAATGTTTTGGTAAAAAGTTAAAAATGTTTTTTTATCTTATTATGTTTGAACAATTTGACGTTTCAACAAGCAAATTAATTATTTTCGTTAGCCTCGTGAATTTTAGTAATATTTTTTAGTTTCTAGAATTATTGTGTATGATTTAATAATTTAAGGATTTGATATAAACTCCTCTCGATTTATGATAAGTTTTGTTTAATAACAAATTTTCTGAAAATTTAAAACATTATTAAAAATCGTGCGGGTGAAAATAAGATGTTGAAACGTCAACATTTTCAGAAAATAAATTCTGTAAAATGCCTATCTTCAACTTTTTTGAAAATAATAACATAAAAATAATATTATCACGAGTTCATGAATCATAATCACGAACCGAATAAATATACACGAACAGTTTATAGATTTATTATCCGCAAAATACAATTGTGTCTGTTGTCATTATCCACAATCGATAAACGGTACCTAATTTAGACTAATAATTACATAGCTACGCACGTATGCGGAACTGGCGATTTTTATTTACATTCTTGTTGAAGTTCGTTTTATCTTCGCAGTTTTTTCTTTCTTTTTTCTTACAAGGCCGCTCTATTTAACTATATTAATAATAATATATATTTTAGTCAGATTTTAAAAATGTGTGTTGTAGTTATATAATGATAGAAATGATATGTTGTAGTTATATAATGATAGTATTGATTATTTAGTGTATTTGTTATGTAGTTTCTGTAGCGTTTATTAATAAGTAGCTCTTCAATAGCGAATTATCAAATAAGTATCTACATGTCTCTATACCGGACCTCGATTATCCCGAGTAACCAATCGGTACACCCTACAAGCTATAATACACATAATAACACTTGCGATCCGGTATTATGCATTAGTAAGGTTCAAGGTTAAATATTTGCATACTGGAATTTTATTCATTCCGTATGCAACAATTTAACGTCAAACTTAATACAAATTTTCATGACATTTATTTCAGTTTGTAAATTTTTGAATAGATTATTCTCTGGATTCCAATTAAAAAAAAAACTTGAATTTCATAAAAACCTGTGTACCACTGTTTACTTAAAAATGTATAAAATAATTATTTTACTTAAAATTAATATATATATAAAAAAAAATAGGTAATTCAGAAAACTGGAGATTAAGCATCTATGTCTAACATTTTTTGTATAGACACTCAAATGTTTTATTTAGTTTTTTAAAAAATTTAATAATAACACATGATATTTATCTAATTGTTAACAAAACTTTGAGATAATATTACGTATACTCGTTAGCCACTATAATACATATACACAATAACGAAACAACAATTGAACACTTTATTATAAATTTAAAGTTCAAACGAGGTGGGCTATCTACTGCGATAGCACATGGAATGTTAACTTAATACATTAATACGGTAGGTACCTACTCTTTTTTTTCTATACATCCAACAACTTTTTCTTTGAAATTCTTTTTTTTGTTTCTTATAACATGTATTTCATAATAATTTATAATGATTGAAATAGTGGTTACATGTGCATTACAACATGTAGATGGTTTATTTTTTTTTCGTTAATTCTTATTATTTAATTTGTGAAAAATCAAGAAACACAAAATTTTAATAAAGTAATATGATACAATATAATTTATCATAATAAATATATACATTTTTCTCGGATATGATATTAGTGTGACGTACTCGTTACATATCATACACGTAAACATTATATTAGAAATTAAAAACTGACGTTCGACAAGTGTAATTTAGTGCGTATGCGTAGGTTTATATTAGTTTATTTTTTTTTTCCGAATTCCAATTATCAAATTTATTTTTCACCAATGTACCAAGTTTATGACCATTTATCCACTTTGAGATTTGGAAAAAAACTACACAAAGTTTACAAAATTCACCGTCTTTTTAATCGCCATCTTATTAACCAGTTAAATTGAAATTTGCTTGTTTGCCCTTTTTTATTTGTATCAAAGTTTTTATGTATGGATGGATATTTATGTATTAATAAACATTATATCTGGTGTCCATATATTTTTTATAACCATATGAATTTCATTATGAGATAACACACGATTAACAAAACAAACCATGCCATTAATTCTTACATTATCGGAAGTAATAGACGAAGAGGGTATAGAGAGGTTTCGAGTAAACGTAGTAGTATTATTGATTAAAAAAAATTAACCAAATGTTTAGACAGGATTCAGAAACTTCAAATGTTGATGACCCGACTGGAAGTTTTTCCATTTCACCTACGACTTCTACTTTTAATATGTCATCTATAATTTCTACTTCTTTACACAATCTACTCGTGAAGGACCCATATCAAAAAGACCAATCAAACGCAAAAAAAAAAATAAAAAAATAGTTTTATCATTTTCACACACTGTGTCTTAGAAAAGAGGAAGTTTGAAGAGTTACCATCAATAGTTGAAAATGAAGGGTTTGTTAATTGAATGGATGTTACTTTGCCAAGTTTTAAAATTCTTTCTAGAAGGGATATTTCTATACGACTAGTAAGAAAATATAAATAATTTCAAGTTTTGTTCAAAAATAAACTAAGTAAAAGTCAATACATTTCTTTAATTATGGATGTATGGACCGATATTCTCACCATACTTATCTTAGGATAGATATTTGAGAAAATAGCAAGTTGACTTCTGGATTATTGGGTGTGATTACTCTCAATACATTGCTGATAAATTAAACGAGGTGTGTATACATTGGGAAATTACTTTGGATAATATAACTGCGATTGTAACTGATGGAGCAGCCAACATCACCAAAACTGTTGATTTATTATTTAATAGTCCCATAAACAAACGACGCATACCACGTTTTGCCCATGCATTCAATTTGATAGCTCAAAATGCGATCGCAAGTATCCCGGAATTATGTTTACTTACGAATAAAGTACGAATAGATGGTAACACGGTTTAAACACTCAGTAGTGGCAAGTGATGAATTAAGAAAAGTTTCAAGTACCTAGTAAAATTATTCAAGAAGTTCTAACTAGGTGAAATAAATATTATGCTTGAACGGCTTATAACTCTACGTCCATTTATAAATGGCATTGTAAATCGGAATATTTCAGCTCCTACAATGATTTGTGCTCTGGATATTTAAAAAATCGTTGAAAATATAACTGTTTTAAGGCCTTTGGAAGCAGCTACCATTATGCGGGGGAAAATATATTTCCAGTTGTAGGGTCATACCAATTGGCAATTGTACACATACCACAAACAAAAATTGATAAGGCTCCGTCTACTCAGATAGTAAGCACTCGTCTCAAAAATGCCTTAAAATTTGAATGTACAAAAAGACTTGGAAAAATAGAAAACTTATCATTTTTATCTATTTCTACAATATGGTATTTGAGGTTTAAAAGAATTGATTTTAAAAATTCAGTTGCATTGTCAAAAATGTTATCTAAAATATCTGATGAAATCAAAGGATATCAAGTGACATCTAAAAGTTCTTCCGATTCTTCTGACTCAGTTGATGAGCAGTTTAAATATCATCTATCATAATGTGAGTAAATCTTTTCATTAAAATGTATGATTTATTTTCAGAAATAAATCTTCGAATTTAACCTTTGGAATGACTATGAAAGAGTTGTTCATTAAAGTGGCCGAAATCGTGGGCGAGCCAGAAGAGAAGAAATCGGTTTTCCATCTGAACTCAATTTATACCTAAAAAGTGCAGTTAGCAGGTTGACAGAAAACCCATTACAACTGTGGAAATATATATCCGGAATTTATCCGGCATTATCTAAAAAAAGCAATAAAATATTTAAGCACTGTATAGCTGTTTCAGTGCCAAGAGATAGGCTTTTTTAAGGCAGGCATGACAAAGAATTAGTAGATAAATCGTTTTGCTAGTAAATAATTAAACATTTTATTGTTCTTACAATCTACGGATAAATGTGTATGGATGGAGCTTGTAATTATATATTTATTCTTCGGGACTAAGCTATGTGCTTTCAAATAATAAACTAATTTTTGTAAATTATGTATTGAGATATTTATTAAGACATTAGGATATTTTATATGGTTTTTGTTTTATTTTATTTATAATTATTTTAGATGTACTATTACAATTTACTGCTCAATAATTAAAATTTATCTACCCATTCCATAAAAATAGGTAACATTTAAAATGCAATTTACGATGTTATACAAAGTCTTAATATTACGATTAAGTGTTTAATAAATGTAGTACATTAAACGAGGGAAATTTATTTTTTCCTATGTCATAGACATCGTCACATCATCGATGTTCAAAAACTTTTGCCCATCCCTTAGTGAGACGTCGCTGAACTAACTGCGGTAAGGATTTTAAGGATTATATAATATATTATCTCTAACAGATGAAGCACAGCAATAGATGTATAAATGCGTATTTTAAAATGATTGTACGATATAAAAGGCCAAAAAGACTCAACGATGACACTAAAATTGTAGACGTTCCTGCGTGTGCATTTCATAATGAACATACGTGATGGATAGGTTTCTATAAAAAGTAAGTACAATTTACATGCAGTCAATGCACGTACTTTGTGTGTATTTTAATGTCTGTGTACCTACCAAGTACCAACTGGCAATTATTACGTCGTTGCTGGTTACTGGTAATATATATATATGTATAAATATAGTATATACACGAGTAGATATTATATATTGTTGTGTACGTATTTGAAAATATGAAGCTTTTATTTTAATTCCGCGACACAAGGTTAATAACTACATAACAAAGTCGGTGAGATGATTACATAGGTACTCTTTCATTTGTGAATAATACAGGAGTATAATGAATAAATACGATTGTTTATTATAAATATTTAAATTTTAAGTGCTCTTATCTAACGAATCAGCATTTCCATAATGGAATCAAAAAACGATTGTTAGTCATTCTGAACATTTGAAAAATATGCATAATTAATCATTGGTAACTGGAAATAATAGGAAACCTAAATTTAATGATCGTTATTATAATACATAGGTATACACTGATTACTAAATATTATATCGAAGTTCTGCTATCATAATTATTACTAGTTATGTGGATGATACTAATATTTTTTCACTAATTCTAATTTTTAAGTATTTAATTTTGTGACCCATATATATATTTAAAATTTGATAACTAATTACTGCCATAACAAATCGATTACATGTATTTAACACTTCGGCATATATTTCAATAACATATATCAACTGCATAGCCTATAGAGATTCAGGGTGGTTTGTTATAACTTATAACTTGTACTATTCTTCAGATTTTAAATGTATGAACATATATAGGGTTTTTTTCTACGGTCCGTTATTTCTAACCTAAACTCTACCATGCATCTCCGTTGTTTTTAGTTTTGGGATATTTATTTTGCAGAATATTTAAAATTAAAAATTATTATTTATTTAAAAATAATAATATCATTATATTTATTTTATGAATATCAATATAATTGAATATAATTTTACTTGTCTTATATAAAAATAATCTACAATAAATACGTAAAAAAAACAAAGTTATTAACACTAATCACTTTTAACTTGCAGTGTTTTGTTAAATTCATACTATAAACGAATGATTGAAACTTGCGGATACGTGATAATTGATTACATTTTACCTAATAGCATAAATTTAAATAAAAATCACAATAAATAATATTATCGAGATCGTTATTAGTAGTACTCGTCTGTTAATGTTAACACAAGCTTATAAGTATTACACAATTATATCTACATTATACATTTTATACATCAGTGTTGAATAAACAAAATACATACCTATACACGCTCGTATTCAAATAGTTAGGACAATGACATCGAATTTCACTAGGTTATTATCAAATTATTTTTTATTACTTAATGATATGAAGGTATGTTCGAGTTGTATTTACACATTTATTACATTATAAATACCATAAAACGAGTTTATAATGGATAATGTTCGTTTAATATTCTTAAATTATTCGTTTTTTTATTTGTTTTAATTAATTTTTGCATCTAAAGGGGGATTTGTTTATAACTTTTAAAGTGTTATAGTGACTAAACTATGAAATGGAGTTGAATCGCGTGCGAGTGACATAATACCGTATAGTATTGAATGGTCGGATGGAATTTGTTTTTTGTGTTTTTCAACCTGAAGAGCTTATCAAATTACATACGAAAAACCGGTTAAAAACTGAAAGTGCTGCCCTGCAAATGACCTAATTCCGATTATGATAATGGGTGTAGATATGATGTATCGAAGAATAGCTTGTCGGCGGTCATTAGGGGGGCAGGCAGGGCGGTATGTGCTTGTGGACGGCCTTGCCACACTCACGGATTATCCCGGGGCAAGGTTGGTGTTTTTGTGCTATAGATTTACACTTATAAGTATTTTATATACGATATCCTAGACCGTTTAAGATAAAGATAATATATATAATATATATATATTAATGTGTTCACACGTAATAAACAAAAAAAGCAAATGGACATTTTACATTTCAATCGGAAGTGTATACAACTGTACAAGTCCGTTGAACATTTAGTTTTAGACTTTAGCTACGTAAAAACGAAAGAAATAGCTTAACAGATACTGCACTAGTACTATATCTATTACCTACTAACATAAATATATTGATACAATCGTCTTTGGCCCACCACTTAGGAATTTCAATAGAAGAAATTAACATACACACATGTGAATAGTAGCCTTCATTAAATACACGTATGTACTATAACATTAAATATATATATATACGCTTCCATTGAAATTATTTGGAAATTAACTTCCGCTTCGGGTTTGCATTATACCTCCTGGCTCCTAGAAGTATGGGCCTCATGAAAATCATTCAAATGTACATACATGTTCACGAATAAAAAACCCATTAAAAACCATTTTCAACTGTCCTTCATTTGGTCGAAACTTTTTTTAATATTTATAGACTATAATTTAAAAAAATATAAATTTGAAGCGAAATTATTTATTCGTATAGGTATTAAAAATATTTTATTTGAGGGAGGTTAAATAATTAGTGCTATAATTTTCATACCATCAATATTAAAAATTATAAATCATAATAAATATATAGATGTCGATTAATACGGTCCAGTGATACATAATATACTAAAACGTTCCACACAAAAGTTGGTTAGTTAAATCAATAAAAATAAAGTAGTTAGGTACAACGTCTTGTGTGATAAAACACGAATTTCACTTCGTTGATACTTCCACTTCCAAAATAATTGTTCTTTACGCGCCCAACAAGAAAATCATATCAAGCACTGTCCTAATTATATAAGATGCAGGCAAATTTATTGTTGAGAAATAAAATATAACTTCAAATTAAAATACTGAACATCGCACAATTTAAAGGTAGTAGATTGCATACTTTATTGTTATCAAATATTGAAGAATAAAAATAAGGCGGCAGAATCAGAATCATTTGCCAGCTGACAGCTGTACGCCTGTACATGTACCATCTTGCCAGTACAACGTGTTTATATACCTATAATAGTATAAAATTAAAAAATTAAAATGCCCGTACCAATTTCACTGTTTGTTAATTTAACAAACCGACCGCGACGTGCCACTATTGTTTAACGGAAAATATTAATTATTTTTTAAAATAAAAACATTATTCGATTATCTCATCATTTTTAGAACTGTAAACCTACTTCTATAGATGACACCGTACCACTGTACAGTTCAACTTTCAGGAATGAACGAATGCTCTTCAGGCTTTCAACTTCACCCTGGCTCGCTGGCCGCCCATCGTTGCTATTACGCGTATAGGTACGTCAGTGGCCAGTGCAACTGATTAATAATTTAAAAATTAGAATTAAATAGTACAAAGATTATAATAGTATGATAATTTAATGGTACACATACACTTAACCTTTTATATAATTACCAATATATGATAATAAGCTAATGGTATTCACTCAACATGCTAACTATAATTAAACTTAGCACGTTCATTTTATTTTAGATACATATTATACGTATATACGTTATAGCCGACAACCGTAGGTGTAAGTTGTTCGGTAAAATGTAACGCTTTTATTTCATTTAGTTGTGCAGCTTCTTTCGTCCACAGAAAATCAATACGAATTCAAGTATTCAATTAGTACTATAATTATAAGTAACACATGACTACGAAGTTTCGATATAATCGCGGGTAGGTACCTATTATGATTATACAAGTATCATAGTGCAGTGATTGATCAATTATAACGTATTATAATATTGTTCTAATTTCAGTGAATACATAGATATTTAAATTTTTTATAATTATATTGTATATATTTTATATTTAAATTTTAAATTTACTACAGTTGTATAAAATATAAGCAATAATTTATGTAAAAAAAAACATTTCATACGAGTGAGGTACATTTTTTTTTTTGTTACAGGTACTGTCAATACGTATTTCATCGGGTTGATTATTATTGGTAATTCGAAACGCTGGTCGATAATGATTTAAGGTCATAAGGAGTAAGGACGTAGGACACTTCTTAGAATAATATGGAATGGAATTCCTAATAAGTAAAAAACAACACGCGTAGATAACATTTTCACATTTTTATCGTACATAACTGAGCGTGGCAAGATAGCGAATAATTTGGAATGATGATCTGACAAGGTACAGATAGTTTAAATAGTAAGTCTACGTGCAACTCGGCAAAAACAATGAAACCAATCGATTAAACGTGAACTTTTTCATTCGCATATCTCCAACAGTCCAACATTTGGAAACATAGAAGCTTCACTCGCTAAATATAGGTACCTTCCAGCGAACCGTTTAACCTTTAACCCCTAGCGAAATAAGCCAAAACGTATTAATTACATTATCTTTACGCAAGTCTCCTGGATATGACATAACAACACCGGTAATTTCTTGTCAGCTTCCGAATAAAGCACTAAGATTATTAATTTATATTTTTTGTGCCACTGCTCGACTTTCTTATTTTTCCTTAAAAAGTAAAATGTAAATTCGCAATCATAACTGTAAATCATAAACAGAATAACCTTCCTATTCACATCATACAGGCCGACAAATCGTCAACTTTTCTTTACGAACGTGTACGTGAAAAACTCGTTCTAAAAAGCGTGTATTTTATCTTTATTATGATTGATAATAACAATTATTCTGGACGACCAATCCGGGATCCACGCCAGACGCTTAACTTTTCACCACTTATAGCATCGTCAAAACCAATTAATCTCATCAAGTTTAAAAAAAAAAAAAAATTAAAAACCTGAAATTGTCATTAATAATACAGGTGGCATAATTATTGTTGGCACATCATCGTGTTTTTCCTAGCGTTTTAAGTTATTATAGAGCTCATTAATATTATGTTTTATTAACATAACACTAATCTGGGTCCCAGGACACAGCCAACATAGAAGGCAACGAAATAGCAGACCAAGAAGCTAAGAAAGCAGTAGAATCCTCCGACACTCCATCATTAAACATAACAACTCTAGCCGATACTAAAAACAAAATCAAGGAAATAATACAAATCAAATGGCAAACACATTTGCTTAAGCAAAACACAAAATTAAGAACAATTAAAAACTCTATCTTCGGTTGGCCAAACCACCTAACTAACAGAAGAGAAAAAGTAATAATCAACAGACTTCGAATCGGACATACTCGTCTAACTCACGGATTCCTCATGGCAAAGGAAGAAAAACCTATTTGCTCCACCTGTGGAACCGAACAATCGGTCAAACACATATTCACAGAGTGCCTTCAATACACAGACGTACTCAACAACCTCAACATTCCCAACACCCTGGACGCAGCACTTGGACCAAACGCAGACACAATCAACAAAATCTTACAATTCTTAAAAATATCTAACCTCTACAGCTTAATTTAAAAATGTAAACCAGAAAACAATAGAAACCTGTACACTATCCTAACTGTAATGTAACTAATGGCCATTGATGCCGATGTTTAACAGACCAATAAAAAAAAAAAAAAAATTATGTTAGTCATACCACAGTTGTACCGGTTAAAAAACTATAAAAATTATCGTCTTGTATTAACGTGTATAATACTTTTATTGCTATCCAAATATTAAAAATGTTGTATTTTCATTCAATATGTTTAGATGACTAAGTCAGGGAAACTTACACAAATAAGAAATATGAAAAAAAATAAAGTTATTATGTTTAAAAAAAAAAAAAAACGGTAACATAAAAAATTAACAAATTATAATTTTTCGTTAAAAACAAAATTTAATATATCCTCGCTTTGAGCTTCAACTATACAGTGCCAGTATCTCAGCACTAGGAGCTAATAATTTAGAACTGCATGTGATCATATGCAATCTGAGTGTACAAATTATTATACTAGGTACCTGTACGTAAAGGTGTTCTGTTGACTGTTGTCGTTGCGTATGGCAAATTGAGTATGCAAATGCGTGTAAGTAATGTTCAAATTTATGCAAACATATTATTCATCTGGCTAAAAAACAATTATAATGACCTAATTTAGGTTTTATAAGTAATATATGTATGGAAATATAGTTCAGGTGTACCGACGTATATAGTAAAAAACAGTTTTTAGGGTGCCGACCATTTTAATGAATATGCGATGAATATACATGACCACACTGGTAGTAGAATGAATAGAGCACAATAAACAACCGATTAATATGTCTAAAAGCGTATCTAATATATTTTCTAGTGTATCATCGTACGCGAACGGGTTAACCATAATTCCAACATTTTATTTCATTATTAACAAGATCTTATTGCGACTATTGCGTGCTATATAAGGATCTATGCTATCTGCAGCGGCGTAACTTCAAAAGTTGGGCTCGGTTGCGAAATTTTCATCCATCCCTCCCCCAACCTTATTCATCCAGACTGTTATAAGGATGTATAGGGAGTGCAATGGAATATGTGCAATGTGCATCCATTTAATGAATTTATTTAATACACTTTTAAATATTATCCCATGATATTGTTATACATTTCATCATCATAAAAGTAGAAATTAAATAAATTAAAAATAATTGTTGATTCAATACTCAATAGTATTCTGACAAAATAATCAGTAAGTAGCAGTAACAATTTAAACAAATATAAAACTCAGAACTTTCGAAACGTATTTGTCTTCTTGATGGCTTAAGTAGAAATGCCATGTTAATTTCTTTGGCGATTTTCTTTTCTATTGATGTTATTATAGCTAAATTTGAGAAGTATATATATTACATGGTATTATTGATGCAAAAAGTCTTATAATTTTTTATACAATCACAGATCAGCGCTTAAAATATTTGTCAGCGTCAATGAGACTATTTATCGCTATTTAGGAGTTTTTCTTCTTCTTATTTTATCTTATTGTATATTTTGTTAAGTATTTTCCTTACATCGGATAGTCATTGGCCAGTTGATTTATTTAAAAAAATATATTCTAGGAATTGAAACGAATGTTTGTCGATTACCAGTTATATAGTTTTCACAGTAGTGTACACATTTACATATCATCAACATATAGGTAATAATAATAGGCTACAACATAATAAAATGTAAACTACAGGTTCAACCACACTGTGCCCTAATGCTTAAACTATTACTGATATAGTTAAATGGAATGATAGTAAAGCATTTTAACTAAAAATATATTGTGTTTCCTCATAGATTAGAGATGCACTCAATACTAAATGAATATTTTCATAAAGTAATAGTGTAAAACTAACAAGAACTTATATTGATCTTATAAAAGTTGGCAAGTAAATCACAGATTGTATCAATTCTATAATACAAACAGAAACAAAATTTAATATATAATCAAAAACATTTAAAAAACAAAATAAAAGTAACAATATTTAACAATAAGATTAAAATAATTTTTTAAAGCAAATTACTTTAACATATTATGATTATAATGGAATTTTATTTTTTATTGTAAAAAATTAATATGGGCCTCGTACACAAATTTATTCAGTGAGGCCCTTTACCTCCACAACAAAATAAATAAATATGTAAGTATAAATCAATAGTTAACTAGCTCTTTGACAGCTTGTAAACATTTCCATTTGTTCGGCAAGTAAAATTGTTCAAAAACATGAGGAAATGGAGTATCATAACCAGTCACTCGCCGTATTGGAGATTCTAAATTAAGAAAACATTCTTCCTGGAAAAATTAAATGTATAATAAATTAATAAATCAGTTTTAAAAATTATAATAAAATAATACAAAACATTTAATTACTTGTATTGAAGCAGTAATTTCAGCACCAAATCCACCAGTCAGAGGTGCTTCATGAGACACTATAACACGACCAGTTTTTTTCACCGACTGAAAAATGTTCAATAAATTAAATAAATTCAAAAATGTAATAAATTAAAACAGATATTTTGATTACTGACATTTGTTATAGTTTGTTTATCCCAAGGTAGTATAGTCACTAAATCAATAACTTCACAAGAAATTCCATATTCTTTATTAGCTATATCTGCAACTTCAAGTAATACATGAACTTGAGTACCCCAACCAATTAATGTGATGTCTCTTCCCTCGACCAAAATATCAGCTTTTCCTAATGGAAGTTCATAGTCTTCATCAGGTACATCATCTACAGCTATCCTATACATAATTTTTGGCTCAAAAAATATGCATGGATTTGGATCTCGGATACAAGAAAGAAGTAATCCTTTTGCTTTATGGGCACCACGAGGCATTACAATCTGTAATCATTTTTAAGAAAAGATTTCTTAAAATAATTTAAAAATCTTTAAACAATAAATTGTATTACATATTATAATAATTAGTAAAGAAAATGTAAACATGAATTTGCTTATGTCTAAAACTGACTTGCATATAAATTGATACATATAATATATGCTTATGTTAATCAAGTTTATATTCATATAATTTTGGGATACAAACCTAGATTAAATTTTCAAATTAATTAATAAAATGTTACCAAACTCAATACAATCTGAAACTATTACTTTGAGTCCTGGTGAATGAGCATAGAAACTTTCAGGACTCTGAGAATGATAAAGTGCTCCATGACCAACAGCAGAACAAGGAGTACGTACGGTTAGCTTTCCACAATCAAATAGATTACCAGAACGGTACCGATATTTGGCTGCTTCATTAACTAGCTAGAAATAAGTATTGATTATAACTCTCAAAAACTGTCATTTATAATTAATATAGATATTGAAATACTTGATCTAATGCAGGATACATGTAATCAGCAAACTGAATTTCTGCTATTGCTGTAGTACCAGCAACAGCAAGACCGATTCCAAAACCAACAATACCTTGTTCACATAGTGGTGTATTAAAAACACGATCTTCACCATACCGCTCACGCAAGCCATTGGTACATCTAAATACACCACCAAACCCAACATCTTCACCAAATACAACTAAAATGTTAATATAAATAATACTTCTAAATAATAAGAATAAATTCATTAAAGAATAAAAACAATCCATGCAGTTTTTTAATAAGAAAAATGTTTAATCCCACATGGGTTACATTTATCAGAAATTACGTGTATTTATCATTCATCAACAATATGTTATAGTTATAGGTATAACTTATAATTAATTTAGTAGATTATAATACTTTATCTTTAACCTATTAACTTGTTTTTATAAGTAAATAGCTCATTTTGATCAATTTAATCAATTTAATCAACTCTTTATGAGCATTAATAAGTTTTAATACAAATGCAATCTATAATGTATAAGTGTATAACATACATAACACATGTACCTTTTAAAAATAATTACAAGATCATAACTAAATAAGAACTAATTTTTAATACATAATTTAACTTTTAATAACAGCATTTATATGGGGATATTTTATTTATAGAATATATCTAATTAAATACAACTACTATTAGATGAACTATTCTGATGTTCAGAGCTGTAAAGAAAGGCCCCTATCCTCTGGGCTGAATAGTTTTTACAATCATTAAAAATCCTAATAAAACAATGACACATTTGAGTCATACAAATTTTAATATTTAGAAATAAAGAATAAGAAAAATTACTGATCTATTACACCAAAAATTTACAATATATAACTTAAATAGCTATAACTTTTCACCAATCAATATAAATTTGTATGATTAGTACAACATCTATACGAGTAGAAATATACACTATTCTATGATGGGTCAACAAAGACCCAATGGATTGGATGGTCAGGATGCGTTCAAAATCAAAGCAAAATTAGCTTTGCAGTTTTTGGATATTTTTAAAGAGTTTGTAACAAAGAAAGCAAGACAATTTTTATTCAAGTTATAATGTAACAGTATATAAGAAAAAAATAGGCCGCACATTATTTCTACCACTCTAGTATTACAACTTGCATCCAATAACTTATACAATGAGAGTTGGGATAAGGTTTTAACTTTAAAATGTATGAAGAACTAAGTACCTATACATTATGTCAAAAAAAAATTGAAATAGTGCCCAAAAATTCTTTCTACAACCCTAGAAAAGCTTACAGACTTTAATAAATCATATTATTAATACAATGATTTTATTAATTTACAATTGGAAAAATATTATGTATTTATTTTATAACTTACCACTGTTAGAGTCTTTGCTCAGCACTATATCTATAGCCTCATTGATTGCCTGATACATATTTTTCTTATTCGTTTTACCTAAAATATAATCAATAATAAGATTTAATGTTAAATAATTTCAAAAAATTCTTACCGAGTTCATTTGAAATTTGTTCAGGATGATAAACAAAATGAGATGCACAACGTTTGTAACAACCACATAGCTTTTTGGATACATTGGACAAAAAATATTTATTAATTGCATGCATGGTGAGAAATGAAAAATGACTAGAACTTTAGAAACATTAATTGTTATACATTTCAGTACACTGAACTGAACCGAGAAGTGAGAACTTGATCCTGTAAAAGTGTATTATGAATTATTAATAATCATTATCTTTCCAATACCACTTCTTTTTTTTTTAATTTGTTGATAAAATACTATAAGTGTAGCGTGTAGGTATTTGATTGTTGTACTTGTATAGTAACTACCAATTTATCAAAAGGTAACACAATAAGAGTTTAGGTTTAAGTTTTTTCCTTTGGCTAAGCCATTACGTCACGATCGTCGGCTGTGCAAGCTATAATACCTATACTCTAATCTCTTATGACCATCTTATCTAATCTGCATATTCGGTATAATTTGAATTATTAATTACACATATGAATAGCTAATAGTCATTAGTCACGACACAGGTGTCAGGTACACGATTTTAATTTTTTCTCATCGTGTACTCGTGCGTATTACACTACTAAATACTAATTAGTAATTAGTAATTACAATGATCGAGAATTCGATACTGAGCGTTCCTGTTATCATAAATCAGTTTTGAAATTTGTATTATTGATTTATTATCCATATTCCATAATATTATCTATATTATATGTTACCTGATGCAAGGTGTATTGATAAGGTCTGAAAATAACACAGATGTAGTACAATTAGGATAATTCATTTTCTTATTTAAATAGGTCACTGCATGTAGGACAATTTGAATAAGAAAATTCATAAATGAATTGAAAATAAATAAATAAAAAGTGTTGTTCTTCTAGCTTGATGGCATTTTAAATCATATTCATTATCTCTAAAATTTGTTTTTCGCGGGAAAACACTTGTGATAAGTGATTACTAATTGAATTTAAATATCTATATAGGTACCTAATTATTAATGTTTATTTCCGATTTTAATTATCTTTCTTAACTTATTGATTGGATCTTTTTTTAATTTTGTCATCATATATCGTTGCTCCTCATATTCAAGAACTCAGAAACTCCAATAATATAGCGACGGAATTACTTTTCATAGATGATTTTAATGTAAAACATTAATACGTTATCGTAGTTCCAATGGAGTTTTGTATTTCATTATTTGTAAATTGTGATTACTTAAAGCACAAATTTTGGTTTCGGTTTCCTCAAAACGAGTTGAGAAGTTGTCATTAGCAGGATTTTTTTTTCGTAGTCGACTAATACGCAGTTACCTATCTCTTCAGTGGTAGTTACTGAAAAGAGGTGTATTTATTTTTTTCTCGTTTGACCATTATCAATTTCTGGACATCTGCACTATCATTTGTTACCGCCACTGCTGTTATCATGCCGTTATCATTACCGACGGACGATAACGCAGCTAACATCGTGTTTTTGTTTTACGCGTTAGGTGGTGAAAACTTAAGTTTTCAAAATTTTTGGCAGCCTCAAGAAGGCAAGCGGGCACCTGAACCGCCCAAGCTTTCGTTCTGTTCCACTCTTGTCTGAAAAAATATAGAATCGGAAAATAGTATGTACTTGTTTGCATTAATACGTTTTTTTCTTTATTTATATTACCCTTATGTTTAACTGTTGAATATTGTTGTATGATGCTGCTTAATTATCCTATGTATCCAGTTATTATTGCTTAATAGTCGTCTATTATCTTTCAGTTATACATCGATTTCAGCATTTACATTTACAAATTACAATTTATTATGTTGAGTGTTGTCAGGTATAACATTATGCCGAGCAGTAAATATAATATAAATTATTGATACATCTGACGGTGTGTATTAGGTATATTAATATTGTTTGAATTTTATATTTAATATTCAGAACATTTTTTTTATTAACCTTTAAGGGAAATTTATGTTTTCTTATTTTATTTAAAAAAATTGTATTACCATCATATTTTAATAAAGTATACGAGTAAAAGTAATAAATAAAAATGGTTAAAATATTCATTGCATTTGGTATGCCTACATTAAAGTGTTTTCTAACATATATTGTTTTTAACTTTTCGACACTTAACTAATACTAATTAATGTCGTAGAGATTAAGAATAATAGAAAAAAGGTGAATTGTTTGAGTTTCATGATAGAATTTTTTTTCTTTTAAAGTTATTTTAAAAACCAAATTAGGCAAAAATGCTTATGAACAACTGTTCTACAGCTGTACCACTTAATATTTTTTTTATAAACAGATAATCGTGTAGGTAAAATATTATAATATACTTTATAAATTTATAATCTTTAAAACACAACTACAAACAATACTATATCTGAGATGCTAAATTATGTACTGTTATTGTTAAACTTTGTGTTTCAGATAACCATGGATGATAATTGGGAAGTAAATTCTATGATGGAATTTGATCACTATCAGAACATAGCACGAGCAGCTTTTGGAGACATGCTTTATGACAGTGACAGGGTAAATAATTATAGATACAACTTTTTATAGTTTGATTTTTCAAAGCATATTATATATTGTTGTATCCTTATTAATCCTAAAAATATATTATAATAATTTTAATTTATAGAATCAATTGTACTATAAAGCATTGAAAAAAGAAATTACAAGATTACATAAAGCCAACAAAAAAGTGCATGTTTTAGACATAGGTACTGGTACTGGTCTATTGGCTATGATGGCTGCTAAATGTGGAGCTGATTCAGTTTACGCTTGTGAAGTATATATATAATTTTTGAATTTTCAATATAACCATGATTTTATAAATTGTATTTTTTGTTTTAGGAGTTTGAAGAATCTTATAAATGTGCAAAAGAAATAATAAAATCTAATAATTTTGAGGATAAAATTGTACTTATCCCTAAAAGTTCGCAAAAGTTAAAAGTTGGCATAGACTTACCTCATCGTATGAATTTATTAGTTACAGAAGTCTTCGATACAGAACTCATTGGCGAAGGTGCTATTTCAGTATTCAATCATGCTCATCAAGAACTATTAACAGTTAATATTTGTTTAATTATTTTGTTCATGTTATGAAAACAATAAGAGATATAAATGTATATTATTAAAAAATGACATTAAAATAATTGTTTTTTCTTTTATAGGATGATTGTATTGTTATACCATCTCAAGCTATTGTATACACTCAAGTAGTTGAAAGCGAGTATCTAAGAAATTTTAACAGAGTTAACGATGTGTACCATAATAACAAGTTATTGATGAAGGTACCTGAGAACATAAAAAAATGTCAGGGCATTGAAAGTGTATTTGATTTACAACTCGGTGAATTGCCGACAAATACTTTTAAAACTCTTATTCCCGCACAAGTTATGTTCAGGTGATTAAAATAAATAATTAATATTATATGACTCATTAATAATTATGTTAAAAATTCTTTCTTAGATTTAATTGGAGTGATAAAAATGGTGTGATAACTGATCGAAAAAATGCTATCTGTTGTAAATCTAAGGACAATGGCATTGCTCATGCTGCATTTGTATGGTGGGACTTAGCTATGGATTCCGATGGTGAAATAATGTTGAGCTGTGCTCCAAAATGGCATGGAAATCGGGATGATGCTCCTTGGAGGGATCATTGGATACAAGGAGTGTATTACTTTGCAGATGAAATTAATTTAAAAACAAATGAGGAAGTAAATGTAATTGGCTACCACGATGAACTTTCATTTTGGTTTGATACCAATAAGTCAAGGTAGATATTATTCTAAGTGATTTTACAGTTTGTTTACTGATGTGTTTATACTATGTGTATTCTATTAATTGCTTTGTTATATTTTATTAATATAGAATATAATATAAATTATAGTCCATACCAACTTCAACTAATCTTTATAAATTGATTTAATTGTGAAATTTCAAATAACTTAATACTGATTCATTTTGTGTTTGTTTGAGGTATTATAATTCTTGATTTTGACACAGATAACATTAAAAAGAAAAAAAAAGATTATTGTTGTTCATTAAACTAGTACATATAAAAAGTTGTAATGTGTACTTATTTATATAATCTAGCGGTAAAAATTAACCATAACATAATTATATTTTTTTTCAGTACATATTTAGATGTTCCTTTTCCATACTGTGAATGTGATTTCCATAGGATTATTAGCAGAACACTTATAGGGCAAATCAATGATCATAATCTCACATCAAATTATTTAAATGCATTGAAAAAATATGTAGAACCAGACAGTGTGTGTCTATTTGTTGGCAATTTGTCATTCATAGGACTTGCTGCAGCTTTATTCGGTGCAGCAAGGGTACATATTTATTTTAACTTAATTTTACACAAAATGTCTTACTAAAACATTGTATTTAATTACTTATAGGTTTATTACTACGATGTAAGTGGACCACAGAGTTTTGGAAAAGTTTTAAAATCATATATTAGAGCTAATGAGTTAGAAAATAAAGTTATTTTATTGAAAACATACAAAGAAGTATTAGATATAATTTCTAAGCAAAAAGAAGTAAATATGAAGTGTAAAATAAATGTATTGAAAAAAAATGGTCTTAATACAATTTTATATTAGAAAGAAGAAATATACACAGTGTTTACTGAACCTTCTAAATGGATTTTACCTGAATGGATTGATATTGTAAGATTTTCTCTTCAAGTAAATCCAAAAACAAATATATTTCCAAAAGAAGTAACCCTGAAAATACAAACTGTTGAATTTGATGATTTATGGAAAATTCGAGCTCCTTTGATGGAAGTGGAAGGATTTGAAATTGTACCATTCAATGAAATTGTGCAGGTATATTACCGATTCATTTTTTCAGTACATACATTTTACTATTTGCTTATAAATAATTTTGGAATTTTTTTTTGTAAATAATTGTTTTTCTATTAAGCCACCTTTTTTTGTTTTTTTTCTTGTTTAAACCAAGGATCAGGCGAGAACAGTTCTATTAAGCCACCTATTTTTATTGTTTGTTTATGTATTAATTTAAATGGGTTAAATTACTTAAAATAAATCAGAAACATTTAAAACCTTAATATTTATTACTTTTATATGCTTTAGGAAAGTATCAAAATATCAGATGGAATACTGGAAGAAAAACCATTATGGGAGTATCCTAGCAAAGGACTCTCCAACATTTATGATTTGTTTACTATGAATTTTGAGAATATTGCAAATGAATCCAGTTTGATTTTAAAAAACAGATTATCAGTTAATATTGAAAAGTAAGTTATAAAGTGACTGAATATAAAATTGAAATAGAATTAGAGTGTCTTATATATTATCTATTTCAAAAATTATTTTTTAATCAGTGCTAAAATATTTTTTATATTAACCAAGTACTCTTTAAACTATTACCCCCTCTAACTGGGATGTGTTAATAATTTTTTAGCCAAATTCAATACAAAATTGGTAAATTCTGAGTACTACACTGAAATTTGTAAAGAATGAGTAAAGAAAAAAATTACTATGAGAACAGTTTACTTTTGTCTTTCAATCAAATATATAGCTGATTATAGAATATTATTTGAATAACCATTGTGAAATAATATTTTTTTTATCTTGGCTTTTATTGCTTTTTATGTCATGGTAAATAAATTGAGAGTTTAAAAAATAAGTAACATGTAAGCTTCTTTTAAAACGGAAAGGAATTTACATTTATCCAATTTGTTTATTTGATCTAAATATTTTATTAATGGGATTAATATGCATTCAACAACTTTTATTATTATTTACAAGAATCTTTATGAAACTATTATTAATTTGACTTTGTTTACAGAGATGGTGATTGTCATGGACTAGTGTGTTGGACCGACTGGTGTTTGGATACAGATAAACATATTTCATTTGGTGCTTCAAATAACAAAACCTATATTTCAGATTGGTATCCTTATGCACGACAAAGAATTTACTTTTTGAATAAGTATCGAAAAGTCTTACCTGGAGATAATATAAACTGTGATGCTATTTTGTGTAAAAACGGCAATCTGTTAATTAGTTTTTGTAATACCTATGATCATTAAGTTACTAAAATTTAAAATCTTATTTTTATATTGAAATATATTTCTTTTATACAGTTAAATGTTTATTTACCGTGTATTGAAATCTTTATATTATTATGAATTATAATCTGCGGTGACTAGAGGAATTAGTATTATGTACAAGTACATTATGTACTTCTCAAGCGTATAATATTGCTGTTTCTTGTAAAGATAAAAAAAGAGAAGATATTGGTATGCAGTTGTATATAATTGTACAAATGACTAGAGGAATTAGTATAATGTACACGTACATTATGTACTTCTCAAGCGTATAATATTGCTGTTTCTCGTAAAGATTAAAAAAGAGAAGATATTGGTATGCAGTTGTATATAATTTTACAGTCAAGGACAACAATATGATGATAACTAAAAATAAACTCTGTATTGAATAAATCGTATTTACAAATTATTATAACAAGCATTATTATAAGGAGTAATTTATTACCTAAATTACTGACGAAGTGACTAATCAATTTTTGATTTTTTAGGCATAATTTGATTTAACTTGAAGGTTATAGCTTGAAAGTTGAAACATTATGCTATGTATAACTTTGTATGTTGCATATTTGCTATAGACTTAGTCTTTATGAACAAATGTGTATCCTTTACAACTATTTGCATACAAGTTTAGTAATTTAGGCATACTTAACTTTGAAAAAGATATTGTTGTTGGCACTGAAGATATTTTAAATACACTTTGTAGAACAGAGAGATGAATCAAATTATTGTTAATTAAAACACAATTTTGTATTTTTAATTTTTTTATGTTTAAAATGTATGTATCTACTAATGTTTAATTAGAAGTTATGATCAGAGTGCAAAAAGAAAAATTTTTTTTAGGGATTTTGTTGTAATAAATAAATGACACAGAAGCTGCATCATGTTTAAGAGCATTCAGCATGGACCTAAGCTTCAGCCCCCCCCCCCCTAAACCTGTCTAATCACTATTTACCCCAAAGATTATATCTGCAGAAGAAACCTAAAGAATCAGATGGTTATTACTTATTATAATATTATGATATACATTTTTAATTAAAGCGTTTGTGTATTGATATAAAAATATTTCCTTGTTCAGGTATTTCATAAATGGAATTTGCAATTATTATAAAGATTAGTTTGAAACGGAACTGAAGACAATTAAGGGTTGAAAAAGGAAACATTATTCAAGATAGATTATTCAAAAATTAACCTGAATACCAACACTAATTATACTTATATTTAATTTCCTATAATAAATAATAAAACATAAGTATCAATCGACATAGTAATAATAAGAACTATTGGACATATTGCAAATATTAGGTTCCTAGTTACTTGCAATATATTTAAGAGGGCGTAACAATAAAAGTAGAACGCATACTATATGACCGATATTGTTATAAATATGTTAAAATATCAAAATTCGGCTCCTAAACAGGTCTAGAAAAACTTCTTCTCTATAATACTGATAATAGGAGATTTTACTCTAAAAACAATTCAATAAGACATATTAATATATTATTGGAAATGCGAAAACTAATTTTTGTACCATTTTTTCCTTCTGATATGCCGTCTTAATAACACAAAATTCAAATCATGCAGCACATAATATTATTATTGATTTAATTAGTCATTACTCATTATTAATTATTTTCTATAACAGTACATTCAAAACTAGATAAAATAAATAAATAGAGACAAAACAGTGTACCTATCACGATTCACAGTTATAAAATTGAATAGTGTTGAAAACTTGAAATATACCAGAATTTCAAAGGATTAATATAATATAATAATTCATCGTTTCACAATAATGTATGCTTAAGGTATTTTTTTATTTCCTGCATTTATAAGCCTAACTGTTTAATTTATACAAAGTTATTCAGAACTTAGTTAAATGCGGTTAAACTACCGAAAACGCGGCCTATAAGTATAGTCTCTATAATAATAATAGTATATTAGTATAGTGTCTTCCGGTCTCCAGATTGTGGATGAATAAATAAACAATGTGCGAGAAAAAAAAAAACTAATCGTGTGTTTAACAGTTCCATGAGTGAACGACTTCATGGAAGAAAAACAACTAACACCGACGAATGCTGATCCCTGGTGTACGTTTTTATTGGCTCCCTGGCAGAATTGATCAACGCCATTCTTTTTGGTTATGTGAAGTTTGTCTAACGTGTGTAGGATTTCTCTACTGAAATTTTACATATCCTCAGTCGTCAAGTAAGTTTTCTCGTTGGAAAAGTGTAAGAACCAAACGTCAACATGGGTCGGATGCACACACCCGGGTAATTATTCATTTGGTTTTTCAACGTACGACCGTTTCGCCGGACCCAAATCATCGCGACACGGTGCCGATCCATGTTCCGTCGTCGAACGCCGCTCGTGCATGATTTGGGTAACGCCGTGGTGCTAGCCGAAATGACTCGTGTTTTTTTTATGATGTTTTCGCAGAAAAGGTATTTCCAAATCGGCTCTGCCGTACCGCCGCAGCGTACCAACATGGTTGAAGTCGTCGTCCGAAGATGTCAAAGATCACATTTTCAAGTTAGCCAAGAAAGGCTTGACTCCATCCAAAATCGGTAATGCTCTATCGCGTTTTGTTATACGAACACGATGTTTATGATTAATACCATCACGTATTGTAGTAGTTTTAACTTGGTCCTCTTGAAATCTGTTAAAAATATTTTTGTGCGCACTGCACGGCATGGTTGTTTACTCAAATGTTTACCTACATATTGTTAAGGACAGAACTGTCCTTACATTAAACGTTGAATAATTATCGATGGCTTTTGGTAATATGTGATGAAAATCAGTTACTACTTTTTCAAATTTTAATTCTGTTTTATGTTTTTCCCATGGTTGCATGGTTCTCAACGATTATGGCACTGTGTTTTTCCATGCTTTTCTTATCTACCAACAAAATGTTGAGGAGTACTCATTGATGATGGTTTTACTATTTATTATTACTGAAAACATTATTCAACTGGTTTTCAGTGTTTAATATTTTTATTGAAGACTATAACGAGGCATTTGTCTGAGAGTTACCATTTTATTAGTTTTAAATTATAATTTTACTTCTTAAATGTTGTATACAGTAGTCAGTAAGGGGATTATAAGGCGTAATTTTCTGCCTCTGTCTATCATATATTTATCATTGAGGTTTAGATATTGTTTACTTATAACACATAGATTGCTCTATTGATGCGATAGAAACATTAAAAAGTGATTTGAGGTCTTAAATATGTCTATTTGAGAACAACTTTCTCACCTTTTCCATGTTTTTGTTATCTACTTGCTTTTAGAGAGTACTCAGTGATGATAGTTTTACTATTTATTGTTACTGAAAACATAATTTAATTGGTTTTCAGTTTTTAATGTTTTTTTTTGAAGACTTAAACGAGGCATTTGTCTGAGAGTTACAATTTACGAGTTTCTTAAATATTGTAGTTAATAATAGAAGATTAGAAGTGGTAATTTTTTGCCTCTGTCTATCATATATGCTTCATTGAAATTTAGACTTTATCCAGCTACTTGCTAGATATTTATTGATCTATGGATGTGATAAAAATATTAAAAAGTGATTTGAGGTTATCGATAAGTGTAATTGAAAATAACTTCTTACCTTTTTCATTTTGTTCCTTGTAAGTTTTAAGTATGTTAACTACAACATAAATTTTTGTGTAGTTTTATGAATGTCATTTATAATGCGACAAAGTTATTTTCAAGTACACTAAATGACAAATTAAAATCAGTTTTCAAAATCCTTATTACATCAATTGATAGATGAGTTATAAAAAATTTCTAAATACCTATGTTATGGATTTTATAATGACGGAGAATAGCCAATCCCTTAAGACTTATTTTTATTGGTAGTACGCTATCAGCTAGAATGTTATATAAATACTTCGACACGCTTGTTATTTTATGTAATTTCTAATGTTTTTCGATTAATTTCTGAGTACAAATTAAAGAGGTCGCTCCATGATGATACATATACACCAAGTCTGAACACCTTATTTAATTGGTTTTCAGTTTTATAGGGTTATTATGACGATTAAACGAGGCATTTGTCTGAGAGCTTATTTTTTAATCTTATAAATGTTAACATAAAACTTTTATTCATCATTATAAACAAATTAAAAAGGTAAAATATTTTACATTATTATGTTCTTTATCTTATTCTTGTTCCTCATGTAAAAGTTATATTATTAATTATTAAAATTAAATTATGTTTCAGTTAACGTTTAAATACTTGTATTTTGTTCTTTGCTTTAGAATGTATATAATTTCAATATAAACCTAAAACTCACAATTTATACATATTTGTTTTTAAAAATATATTCGTTTGTATGGTAGATAGACAACAAATTATTGGTATGAATATGTAATGCACTTTTGATACGAAATAATATATTATAAGGAAATTATATAAAGTATTGATAAAATACTGCTCTATGATGATTCTATACACATATTTTCTGAACACTTTATTTAACTGGTTTTCAGTTTTATTAAGTTTACTATGCAGACTTATCGAGGCATTTGTCTGAGAGCTATAACAATATTATTAAAAATTAATCATAACTTTTTTGGGCCTTTTCAACATTCAATTAACATTTACAGGTGTTATCTTGCGAGATTCCCATGGTGTTGCCCAAGTAAGATTTGTGACTGGAAACAAAATTCTCAGAATCATGAAAGCTATGGGTTTGGCTCCAGGTCTCCCTGAAGACTTGTACCATTTGATCAAGAAAGCTGTAGCAATCAGAAAACATTTGGAAAGAAACAGGTAAGAATTTTAGATTTTAAATAATTAATTTGTATGATAAAATATTAATAAAATGTTTTGTATTATTCTTTTCAGGAAAGACAGAGATTCTAAATTCCGTTTGATTTTGGTTGAATCACGTATCCACCGTTTGGCAAGGTACTACAAACGTAAGTCAAAGATTGCCCCCAACTGGAAGTACGAGTCCAGCACTGCTTCCGCTTTGGTTGCATAAGAAAACTGTTTTATTTGTACGGACATTTGAAAAAAATACAACTTATACTTTAAGTTCACCAATGATTTTTTTATTTATTCATATTTCCAATTTTTATTATATCCATACATTCCTTGAAGTACTACTCGTTAAATTTATTTAAGGATAACTTATAATATAATCTACTTGGCAGTCAATAGTATCAATGATTAAATATACATTCATGTATATTGTAATAGTACCTACTAATGAATAATAAACAACTTCTTGTTCGTTGATATTCACTTTCATTTGATATATATATATGTATAAGTGTAATATACTTTAATATCTACTTACTGTTTGATAAATAAATTTAATAAGTTGTAGGTAACTTTTTTTGAAGTGTAAAGCATGACTAAATAGATCAGTATGATCACCATACTACATATTACCTTCATATCTAGTGCATTACACCTTTTATTGTTATTTTGTTATACTTTTTACTTTATTGGTATTAATTATTTAACTTAATTAAATACAAAGCACACTATAAAAATAAGTCAAAACACTATCATCCACAATCAGCATAATAGAAAAAGATTTCATTAGACACAAAGAACATGCTTACGGGCTATGGCTTTAGCCGATTGAAAAATGATAATATAATATGAAATAATCGACTAATAAGATGTGGAGAACAGTAATAAATATGGTCTAGGCAGGGAATGCGTAATAAACTATTAACGAATCACTTAAGATGGGATCATACCTATGGGCTATGGTGTACTGGTGTTTAGCATATTGTAATATGAAAGTAATATTGTAATATTGCAATGATAAAATAATATGTGGGATGTACTGTACTACATTTACTTTGTTATTTAAGGGGGCTGGAGCATAACATGTTTTAAGGAGTAATATTTAGGCATTTCATATTGCATTTATATTTCGGCTGTGTCAATGTGTGAGAAGTAAATGAACATTGGTGTGTGTACATCGTTATCGCACTACCGCGCGTCTATCGGTCACATTACGATTTCCCAGAACTACGATAATAATCAAAGCGCATAACGTTGGTAAAACTATGTACATTTTGTTTTCCATAAAAGATCATTTCATTCATATCGTATTACACCGTATACGCCATTACATTTCTCAAATACAATTCTACGCGAGTCCTACGCTAAAGTACACAATTAAAAAAATTAATTTACATAAATATAATAATACATACATTTTTAATATAATTTTATTTTATATTTCATCAAGTAATTCAGGCAACATGCTTTCTAAATAAAATGTTTTTAATTGATTTTCCATTTTATTTTCCCAAAAACTGTCATCACGTTCAATTTTTTCTACCATTAAACCTGTATAAATAATATACGATTTTTTTAATCCATGACGCCAGTCTTTTTTTTTGTTCCATAGTTAGGTATAATACTTGAAAATAACTTTAAAAAAAATTATAATTAAAAACTGGACTATACCCAAGCACACAAGATTATCGAATGACAACGATATAAATTATAAACTTATTATGATTAATTTTTACAATTTATAATATAATATATAAGACTAGAAATAGTGGTTGTTTTTGATTATGATTATCGTATGGTTTCGTGGAATCATCTTATGGCCTCCGTAATCGGAGTAGGTGAATTTAATATTTGTAATTCACGCTAACGATAACACATTTTCGCACGCGCAGGTACATGTCATAAAGTCAAAATACCGATTTGTTCAAAATTTGTTGCAATGTATTTAGCGTCTAAAAGACGAATAAGCCAGACAAAATTGTGGGACATGGGATCGATCAATTTTAATTTAGAAAAAAGATTTAAATTTTTATACTAGTTTTCTAGGTTTCGATCGAGGCAATAGCTGATATTTGAATTTATCATTGAAATATTGACAATTTAAAAAATACGAATTTCCATTATTTGTAAACTGAAGTGCGTGTTCAATTTTTTAAATATCAAAAATCACCTCGATCGAAACCTAGAAAACTAGTATACAAATTCAAATCTGTTTTCTATATTAAAATCGATGGATCCCCAGCTTCACACTTTTGTCTGGCATTTTGATTGTTTAGCATGTTTTTTTCGGTCTGCTTCAGCCACCTTAAGAAATTAATATTGTAATATTATTTATCAATTTGCAAATGAAAAAAAAACGTAAAATAAAAAACCAAGTTTTTGTTGGCTACTTGATAATTATTTTTCTTAGCTTAAGACAGTTATGAATATGAATTGTCCTTTATGTCTTAATCTCATTATGTTATGAAGGAATTCAGTTAGCTGAAATAAGTGGGTGAAATTCTCCTTTAGTTTTATGCACAGACATATAAATGTATTATTTTATATGTCTATGGTTCTATGCAGATTATTCTCATCACTGACCAGTGACCACTGATGTATGTACTTTTCTTCTCGTGTTCTGTTGTTTGTTGACGCATGATAATAATGAATATAGCAGTTTCTTATCGATTTATGTTTAATAGGTAAATTTATTTGCTAGATTAACATATTTTTCTATTAACAACTGAAAACATGTTAATACTATAATATTGTATATTTTAATAATATAATAATAGCTTATTTTATTATAATACAAAACAGCCTTAGAACAATGTTTTTTTTTATCAAGCGCTTATAAAATATATTAAGCTCATTGTATATATTGTAGATATGTAGCTTATCACAAAACGACTTGTACAAAATATAATTAACCACATGTAAATGTTATATAGGCTCTTGTAGTCGAAACCTACGTCTAAAAATAATTAGAGTAAAAAAAAAAAAAAATGGTATAAAATAAGTATAGTTGAATATTTTTGTGATTTTTATGAACACACGGGCATCATTATCATACACCGTTCACGCACGTGTGACGACGAATGTTACGTTTAAATGTTTTAGTACATAGAGTTTGCAGTAAACTGCTGGTCGTCGGACTTGTCCGTGTAGGATTACCGCAACGAGAACGATTGCACGTTCCTCGTTCCCAGTATGTTCATCAGCCTTTGCGACATGAAGTACGGCCGATCCGCCGAGCCGTCGTTACGTTCGGAGTCTTCCACTGCAAAAAGTATACGAAAAGCACGTGAATGAGTGCAGTTAAACGGAGCGCTGGTGAAGGGTTTTTGTTCAAACGTCAGAACGGTTTCCGGGCGCAACGTTTCCGCGTACGTGGCGAGCGAACACCGCGGAATTGTTTAAACGAAAGCCAGTCCATACATTTTTAAACGTGCCGCAGTGGCGTTTACTCTGGGGTTGCGAGTTGTGCGTTTAAACACAGCCTACGTTTAAGCGTAACGTGTCGGCGGGGGAGGGTGGATATGAGGGATAGATTCCCCCATGGGTCGGATTTGTTTGTTGCTGTCTCTAACAAATAATCAACTATTTGGAAAAAAAAAAAGTTTAATCCGTATCCAGTCTGTTAAGAGCGTTCATTTATACTCCGCAAGCATTGTATGAAAATGAAACGGTGGATTTTCTTTTTGGGTTTCGCCGTGATCTCCAATCGAGTGCACCACACCCTGTGCTATATGGTGTGGGCTTCGGTCTTACAATTCTGGGGTGTTCGCTCGACACGTACCCTCCCCGTTCCGCGCACTTCAATCTAATAGCCGTCATGGTGCTGAAGCAGTGACGCGCGTGTACCTCTCGACCACCCTTAGGTGCGAACGATACGAATGAAGGTATCGAGGTCGGCACATCATCACCCTCCCTCTGCCGCCGCTGCTTTTAGTCCGCCCTAAACGGTAATGTCGTGGCGAACAGTGTGTGGACTTACGAAAACACAGGAACAACGTGTCGACGGCGATCGAGTACACGTGGAAGAACGTGGACGATATGACCCAAGAGCCGACCGCGACAATGATCATCGGCAGCCATTTGTACTGCATGACGGGCGTTTTGTCGACGAACGCGAACCGCTTGATCGGCTCCAACGGCTCGTAGAACTCGAAGTAAAACGCTGCAATGGTGGCGCCGGTGATGATGATCTTTCCGACGAAAAATATGAAGTCCGTCACCTGTACACAATCGGTAGACGACCGTTATTACACCACGGTGTTTAAACATTTTGTGCGTACTTCTAATTTTTCCGCGCTATTGTTCTCTCGATCTAGCTCGAGCGCCCCAATCAGTTAAAGGGTTCGTGTATGGATTTTAGCTAATTTTTTGAGATAGGGGAAACGGTTTTTTATGTTGAGGATGAAAGTTGATACTTTTTCTGGGATACCTAAAATCCTTTGAGTACGTAAGGTGCGGGGGATGGGGGATGATTGCGATTTACCTGTTCCGAAACTTTTGAGTACGATTGGAGAAGGACTGAACGCAGTAGGTATCGCGATGACCTAGCTCGTGCTACTGTGTTTATTGGAATGCGCGTTCAGAAAATGAGTTCGAGAGGCATTGTGCTCGTACTTGGAGCGGTAAGGGTGGAAGCCGGAGCGTGAATTTTTCAACCGTTCATATCACGTAGGTACAATATATTTTATGCTGAAGTACACCATACACGTTTTGAATCGTGTTTCGACTCCGCGTGTGAAAAGTTTATTATATTTAACATCAAGTTATTGACGTACGTTGGTCGCAACTATACAATATACGGATTATAGAGCTACCAATAATTCGAATTCGCGTACACCCGTGGCGTGCGTGATACGTCATCTATAAGCAGGGGCGGATGGGCATGTTCTGCCCGATCAGGGAAAAATTCTAGCGGCCCACATGACAATATCGCACATTACGCTGCATTCATTTTCGTATTTGTTGTAGTGATAACCCTTAGATCTAAGGGTGGACCACCGATAGAAAAAATAATCTTCATCAACAGACAAGTACTCATGTTACTGCAATCGGGATTATTGTCGGTTAGAGGCTACTGGTAGAACATAACTCATTCATACACAATAGTTCGTTCAAATTAAAAACGCATTAATGCAATGTTCCGTATTATACATTTTAAATTTATAATAAATGTTTTCACTATGATGAACGCATCAGCCCATATTTGCTCAAATGGTTAATATTTTAAGAGCAAATTCAAAAAGTTAGTTTTCCCACAGACATGATCAAGACGAATATTCGAGTATCTAAAATAAAAATTAACGGATTACTAATGACTTCCGGTGCTGCCAAACGAAACGATCGACTTTGTAATAAATGTGCACAGAACACTATTTCGGTACCGTTTTTCATTTATGTTTGCTTAGCGTTTTGAATTTCGTATATCTACTATTGGAAAACGTAATACAGCGGAAACTCGATGAACCGTCCTACTTCTGTTATCCGTCATCTTGTGAGCAACGAGGCGACCACGTACAATAGGTTATCAAGCGTATAAAAAAGATAGAGCTTCGAACGGAGATGACCGATTGTTTTGTATGGTAAGCAGTGGCGTAGCTAAGAGGGCTTTACCCCCCCCCCCCCCCATTGACCGTATTTATTTAAGCCAACAGCCGTAATACTTGATCAGTGGCGGCTCGTGTGTTTTCAATGAAGTAGTGCACACCCAAAAAAAATATAACCAATATTATGGTTTGTATTAAATAATTTCTTACTAGTTTTAGTTATTAAACTATATTTTTTTATTTTTGTGTGAATTAGCCCCCTCCATACAAAATTCCTGGCTACGCCACTGAATCGGTAAGTAAATGTTTGTTAGTTATGTTTGTACACTTTATTCGGTATCCGACGTTTATTGTACCGCACTCACGTTGTGAACCATAATAATATGATCAAATACGTTTTAACGTTTAATGCACTATAATTTCTGTTGACCGTCATCGTTCCGGTTCATCGAGTTTCTACCGCATTTTACAGGTAAAAAGGATGGGCGCGACATGAGGGCAAACGAGGCAACAAGCGCTATTGCTATGGATTGTTGCCGTCGTATCACCACGTTCGATTTTTTCAATTACCTTGTCCACGACCACGACGCGCAGCATGTTCCTCAGCAACAGGTCGAACGCTTGTTTGGCCGACGTGCAAAAGTTCTTCCCGTACATGGCGCACATGATGTACGCGTTACGGTTGACGAACCGCAGGAACTTGTTAAGCAGCCAAAAGAAGCACCGCATGCACGTGAACACGGCCCGGGTGAACGCGTTGTCGTACTTATTCAGCTTGGTCTCCACCCACTCGAGTATCGCTCGTATGAAGTTGCAGACGGCGATGATCAGCGACCCGTAAGCCACGGTCCCCAGGTGATATCTGCGGTGCACAGGTAATAATATGTTTTGTGTTAAGTCCAGTGCATTACATAGTGCGTGTCGGTCTGTAATGGCGTTTATTTAGCTTACGGGCCACAAGCAGCGGTACCGACGAACCCTAACCCGAGGACAGAGCATAACCGCCTTGTATCGAGATGCATTGTTTACAAATTACGAACATTTTATCGGTTCCTACGTTTTACCATATAATAATACGGTTATTGGTAACGGCAGCCAATTATAGTGACATGAAAATATTATTCTGATCGAGAGTGAAAACTATGTACACCGATGGTGCGGTGTCAATTTCAACAAGACTTTGCCTAATAGATTTTAGATTTTGGCGCCACCGGCGATGAGGTCGGCTGATAAGGGCGCGAGCAAAGTCTTTGGATAACGTGCGCTCGAAGGAAAAGCTCGATTTAATAGATTCCATCCGAAAAATGATCAGCGTGTTGAGCGAAGATTCGTCATAATGTCGTTTAATACGTTTGCGATGGCAACAATCGTGGCTGACAGTAGACGGGGCAGAAACGCTCAATTTCGGGGCAGCAATGTTAAAACGAGTGCCGCCATTGTTACCTATCGGTTAAAAAGTGTAAAAAAAAAAACGATTTAGTTAGGCGGAAGCGATGCAGCGAAATTCATCCCCAAATACTCGACCTACTGCAGCATTATAATAAGACGGTTGGCTGAAAAGAAATGTATTTAAAGACATGGAACGTGTAGAAAGTAAATCTGAAAATGAATGTTTCATTAAATATTATTTAGGAGGTACATCAATTAACGGTTGCAATTAGCAATAAGTGATTTTTTAACTTTTCAGTGTTTTCACTACCTGTGTTGACGCATTTTGACATGCACGTACCTAACAGACAACGAAAACTTTCATAGTTGTAGATGTACGCGTTCAATAAGTGTTCAATCTGAATTCAACACGTCGAACCGTACATATTTTTTACAGTACATCTACAGGAGAAGGATGATACAGCCAACACTTGTAGTTTTTTTCTCAGTCGTCTCAACTGCGCGGGAGTATTGGTTTTTTCGGGGGCGGAGAGTAATACTCAAGACCATTATTGCAACAATGTTCGCGGACACGTACCTGATGGTTTTGTAGACGGAATTCGTGAGTGAGAAGAACGGCACGTCCTTTTTGTGGAACGTCCAGTACCACGAGGCGAACGTGATTGCCAGCACCATCTGGGAGAAGGCCGACACGAAGTTCATCAGCCAGAACATACCGAACACGTTGAACAGCTGAAGTCCCGTGATGAAATCCTGCGACATCCTGTGGTCGAACGCGCACTTGGCCAGCTTGCACATGGACTTTGTCTGGTTGCTCATGCAGTACCGTTCCCACTTCGACTCGGTGCACCAGTCGCCGTCCTGTACGGGACGTATTAATAATATTATTGTGCAGGAAGAACGTCAGCAAGAGTATATAGGTACGTGCGATGTCCGTCCATCGCCCGCCGTCAGTGGCGTATAAATAGTGTGTTTACAATTTTCCCAGCCTTCCAGGTAGCGGGGGGCATATATGAGCGCCGCAGTATACATCTTGTCTATCCGAGGAGACTTTTATTATCCTTCGCCCCCTCCCAATATCACGCCGCGGCCGTTTCGATACGTAATAGTCCATGCGGTATCCACGCACCACGCACAGACCAAAACTCTGGTGTCACGTGATATAATACAATAAAACTATGCTTAGACCCGTCGGATATTCATACAGGACAAAGGTAATACCGTGTGAGTATAACACGGTAAAGCACTCGTAGGAAAAGAAAAAAGGCTCAGGCCGTTTTCTTAGCTGCCTGCCCGCATCGATCTCGGTCTATATCCGATAGACAGGACATTGTAGGGTTACGAACAGCGGACGCGTTCTGCGCAGTGTTTTACCTTGTAGTAACTGTTGTTGCAAACGCAGTCGAGGTCGTTGGCGAGACCTTTGACCTTGAACACGTACAGCTTTATGGACGACAGGTAAACGGCGACACCGAAAAACCACAGGAGCACCGCCAGGTACAGCACCCACTGGAACAGCGGGAACATCAGCGACGTTTTGATCTCGAGAATCGCCCTGGGAAAAGCAAACGAGAGCATACAACATTAGGCAGGTATAATATACATCGTTGTATGCGCCGCAGGTCTAAGGATTAAGGGGGGGGGCAAAGGGAGTCATGGCCTCCGGGTCCTCGAGAATTGGGAGCCCGCAAATAAAATTAAAGTCCAGTCTTGTATTCCACGTAATTGGTAAAAAAACTTTAAGAATTCAAAGTTATTAAATTAAAAATATTTTAATAAATAAAAAGAATGTCCTAGTTTCATATTTAAAAGGTTTTTATTTGTGTTGTATTAAAAAAAAAAAAATACTGTTTTTATGAGAAAAAACTATTCTAACGTCCTGCGCTAAAAAATCTGGCCCTAGGGCCCCGAATATGTATAATCCGGGACTGCGGAAAGTCGCAGCGGACTTACCGGCTTCCCTCGACGATGAGCGCTATGGACAGCCGTATGCGTTTGCGCAGGAACACGATTATCAAGAGCAACACGACGAACGCGATGGACGACACGATTGTGAACACCAGCCATGTGGACTTTGTGTTCAGTTTCTCGTTCACGTAGTTCGTCCAGCTCTGCCTGCCGCCGGTCAAAAGGTCCGTCGGGGTCTCGTACTCCCCCGTCGAATCGGCGTCGGTGCTGAACGAGACGTACCGCAAGTACGACTCGTAACTGCCTGCAACGCACGGAGAGAGAATTTTGGTTAGGTGTTAACGCGAACAAAATATTCGAATCGCTCCTCGAGGACTCGATGAAGGAATCGGCACTCGGCAGTGCGTATTTTTCGCACCTAGGGATGTGCGTCGGACGGGGCACTTCTAGTATTCCGGTACGCGGCGATGTACCCGTCTAGGCGCTACTCTGGAGTAAATGCCCGCCGAGTGCAATGCGCGATGACATTTAAATGTTTAGAATTATTACCCCGATCAAGTGCCGACGATACACTATTTTATTACCATCGACGTAAACATATTATTTTACAGTACACGCGTACTGCACGTGGTGGCACCGGTACTACACCGCAAACACTCGTGGGCATTTAGGCCTATCGCATAAGGCGAGGCATTTTCCTAGGGGATTCTCGTTCGTGTACAAACGTACGTTTTAGACCTCGGGGCGCCGTATCGTATTATTATTTTACCGGATGTCTGTTGTATCGTAATGTTTTGTTTCGAGCATGACAACGGCGAGGACCGTGGCTCGGCGTTAAGCATTTGCGTAATGTATTATGCTATTGTTTTCAAGACTGAATTAATAAATTAGTCGATATACTATCTAGTCGGTAAATTGATTCGGAATCGTGAAGAATGGCCAGGTGTTGAATTTGCACACAAACACTAACACCGAAGTAATGTGGGCGATGCACAGGTCCTGCTGACGTCCTGTGCGATATTTATTGATCAAAGATTACCTGTTGCCCGTGCACGTACGAATTAAATTACATAATATATGTGTTACATAAACACTGCATGTATCATAATTATACATGTACGTGTTTGATTAAACTGTTATGATTAGGGCTGGGAGTTTGATGCGCTTCGCATTGTTTTTCAAAACTGTCTGTGCTATGCTCGTACTGTCACGAATACGTGAAACCTAACGTTTATTTTTCGTCTGTTGACAATTTTTCATTTTAAGGCAACTATCTTCAGTTAATATAGCATTGTAGGGGTTTTAGATCATTTTTACAGTTTTTGGATTCGAAAGTTTCGTTTTAAGATTCTTACACGCTCTAATACGTGCTTTTTCAGAGATGGTCAGTGTATTACAAACCATCATGAGTATTAATTAGGTACTCGCATTACATTACCGCACAATGGTAATGTCAAAAGGTTTATTTTTGATCAATTTTATACCGAAATTATTAAAAATACATAATTGTTGTAGAGCAGTATTATTGAGGATTTTAGGAAATCAATGCCATTTTTTACGGGTTCTAAAGGGCATTAAATTCTTGAGTTTTAGTATAATATGCAATAAAAACTGCAGTACTTACCGAAACCTAATAGACCCACGATGGCCAACAACGACGTCCAAATCATTATCCAGCTGAACCATCTCAACAGCAGGATGTAGGTGAGACTGAACAGGATGGCGATGAGCAGACCACCGACAATGTACTGGTAGTTGTTGATGAGATCTTCGACTATCAGTTTGCTGTTCTATATGTGCGCACACAAAACAGAATCATTCCGTTATCGTGAACGTAATGTTTCGCTAAACGCAGACGTGAAAATACAGCAAAACTCGCTCATCAAGGGACCGTTGCTCAACATATCGTTTTAGGCTGGCATCGAACAGAAACCGAGTAAACCACTACACAACACATACTCGTAAGTCTGATCCATCAAACATCTCCAAAATCTTTAGTTTTTTAAAAGAAACAAATCTGTACCATCTCGTTTAAACTTTTTACGTACACAACTGTAATTATATTTTAAGTGTTAATTTGCGATAGCCAAATCATCTTAGCTGTTGTGGCTTTAATATAACAAAAAAAAAAAAAAATATAAGTGTTTGAAATATCAAAGTTCGATGTCATGTGCACATTTTAACACATGCCTAGTTAAAGTGACCACGGTTTATCGGCGACTCCCTTTTTATTTTCGTCCCCGCGCATCCACCATCGTACTTTTATCGAAATCGATAGCGTTTTACGTTTTATTCTATACCAGCACGCTGACCCGAACGAAGTGACTACTACACTACAAAACGATCGTGCGTGTACCTACAGCGTGTACTGCACTAATCGTCCACGGACTGAACGAGACTAAACCTCGAAACACACTAACATTACTGTATTACACGTGTTTATTAATTGAAATGTCCACGTGTATTTTGTATGTACTATACATACGTAAACAGAACGAGTGAAATGTATACGTACATGCAAAATGCCACACGGTTATTGTACTAGTTGTTGTATATACCAACTAGGCCAAAATTTAATTATTATAAAAATGATCAAATAGACAAAGTTTATTAGTAAGATAGGCCAGTGAAGCAAATGAGCTGAGGTAGCATATTGTAAATTAATATTTAATACAGTCGGTCGGACGAGACCGGGGCAGAGTGTACGTGTTTCGGTTGAAGCACGTATGTGTAGAGACTACGACGCCACGCTTTAATTTGTGTTTTATTAAAATAGGCTTTTTGTGTGAATTATTGTTTTATTTTGAAAACCCATCAACTCTTAATAATTGAACTAATATCTATTAGTTTTGATTACTAGAGAGAGGATAGAGCGATACCCACGGAAGTGCGGTATACGACATGGTATAACGACTATGTGTAATGATCGTTCTCTGTTGCTGAGCAAAATAACTTCTTATCCGATAAGTCGGAGAAACATCAAGCGTCTTAACGGGTGGTTTATACTATCCAGGGATCGATGCAAGTCTCGGGCGGAAAAGCGATTTTTACCGTATGATCACGATAAATGCATTTCAATAGGGTTGCGAGTATTTTCATCAACCGTTTCGATTTCAATCTATTGCTCAACGAAATATTACTTCTTTGGAGTCTTTCATCCACTCGACCATGGTGGTCCCGTCGATCACGTTGCTCAGCACGATGTTGTTGGTCTTCATGAAGGCCTTCAGGCTCTCGGTGTCGCTGAGCGTAGGAACACAGTAGTTAAACACTGAAACAGCGGTTGGGATAAAATCGACCGCGGTAACACGTCACGTGACCGGCGTTTACGCGTATAATGTTTATACTTACGCGGTGTGCTCTTGATGTAGTACTTGGTACATAGGTTGGACGAAGTAAGGTTTTTCAGCGTTTCCACCGAGTTGACTAATTTGTTGAGATCGGGCCTGACGCATATCAGGGATTTCTGTATGGCGGGCCAGTCGAGCTGCGACTGTTTACCGTCCAACACGTCTTTCACGGACCAGTCCGTGTCTGGACACCTGTCCACACAAACCTGCACGGTACAAGCAAAGAGGAACACTATATCGTATTGTACAATCACGCAAACTATATTTTACAGTCGACGAAGGTTTACATTTTTTCCACTACGTAATTTTACATCCTACGAATATATAAAACTTTACTCTCTCGTACCGCCGACAAATTTTTCCCTAAATATTTATATGGCTATTTTTTAGAAATGGGTGTACACTTCAAAAAGATTTTCTATTTTTTTTAGGTTTTTAGGTTCTTAAATTTTAATACACTGTTTCTCATACTCGTATGAAAATATCTCAAAAATCTGTTTTCATAATTTTTATAAATAAGTGTATGGATTTGAAATTTTGATAACAATCAATAAAAATCACAAAACCTGCCTAATTTTTCGTAGTTAAGAGTTTATAAACATTAAAATATCAATAATTAAGACTTGAAATTGTAGCGTAATGTACTACAGAAGTTGTTCTTTCTAGCGAACCAAAAATAAATTTACCTGGGATGTGAAATTTTTTTTTATAATTGTTAGAAAAATATATTTTAATAAAATCGGGTGTCTCCGCGATATTGATTAAATGTTGTTGGTTATTTCATCGTAACTCAAAATATGATGATGGGAAGGACTTGAAATTTTTACAGAACACGTATATGAACATTTTATAGATATGGTATAAATTTGTATGGTATTTAATATTTATAGGTATTTGAAATTTAGATAAAATAGATAAAATGTGACAATCAAGAGTATTTTTTTTTATAGGGATTCCTGTTTAAAAGTTCTGCTTTTGCTTTTTAATAAATATAAACATTAAAAATTGATCCTCTCGACCTCTTTCACTTAGAATCGTGTTTTCGAAAGCAATGGTGCATTTGTTTCAAATTTAAAAGACCAATACAGCAGTATAATTCACCCATCCCTGTAACCAGCCCTACCTTGAAGTCTCACCTAACCGATGAGTTTCACCCTCTTTTAGTTTACAATCGAACTCTGCACCTTTTGTCCCCTTATATAGCCATTATTATTATTATTATTATCATCGTTGAATTTATAGGTAAATATGCATATAACGACGGAGCCAATTTTCATGGTTTTTTTATTTTACTCGTTCGTATATACTTGGTATGTTATCCTTTATAGTAACTTTTTTTTTCTAAATTAATTTCACCCTCAAATTATTTATTCATAATATCACCGGGGATCAAATACGACGATATACATTTTAACGAACCCTGGTAGTGCCTGTAGTCTATTAATATTTAGTAGTACAGTGATTGTCAAACGGATAATTTATTATAAATCTATTCTAAAAACCTGCCTACATGCCGCCGGGTGACATCGTGTATTCGTGTCTCCTGTACACCTGTTAACACGTCGTTTAATAACTTAAAGTTCAATAATTAAACGCGTCGAAAATCTTACGAGAGACTAAAAACCCCGAAACGTTTCGTTCGAGCCGCGTCAATAAGATTTGGCTCCATTGTCGCGGCGGTGCACTAAACGGCGCATACCCTAATATATTTTAGAGGCCCTGCATTACCTGAGGGGTTTGACACCCGTGGACGAAAATCATCAGCGACGTGCATTCGGTTATGTCGAAAAAGAACAGGTACGGTTTGTCGGTTACGTTCTTGTTGTAGCCACATACCTGACCGGCCGAATCCGAAGGGTTCGTGAGCACCTGTTGATCGGAGTTTTGATAAGCTGAAAAATCCAGTCGATAACAATCATAATCATTACACAGCATTATACCAACACGCGGTCGCGTACAAAATATTATATTACGTATATATATAGATTACTATCGACATGTTGTTATTGAGGAGTTTAACATCGCGACCGCAAGGGTGCGACTGCCGTATTATACGGACAGTACCTACGCTCGTAACAATGTTTTGCAATAATATACCGGTGTCATGGAATAATATATTGTTTGCATTGAGTAATAATGTAATCATATACGTACCATAGCTGGCCAATGCAATCCAACAGGCTATGAACACTCCGAAACCGATGAAGCACAGGCAATCCGTACACGATCTCTTCTCGAGGGGTTTCTTCCTGTTCGGGCTATAACTGTCTGAAGCGTAACAAATACAACGATCGATTGAGATGTTTTTATCACACAGGTATAATAAATAATAATAATTATAGTAATTTACTACAATAACAATCACATAATTATAGTATGTATTGAAATGCCATGTTATTTATGGAACTTAACTTCTACATTATGAACGGTCTCACTATAGTTTCAAGTGAACATTAAGTGATTAGTGATCTTAAAAAACCACCTTACTTATTTGAATTGTAATGAGAGTACACGCGTCATGCGTATACACCGAAGAATTGAGCTAATTATAATAGTTTTGGAACGAACAGTATATTTTATTTCATATATATAATAAAAAAATTTTAATCTACGAGAATTATTCGTGTTCATTTATTATTGGTATATTATTATTCAGAATGAACACATCTGTACAGGGTGATTTTTTAGACATGCTCACCCCCTTTTCGGCCTTAAAATTGCTTAAATTTGGATTTTTTTTTTAAATTAGTCACCATAAAAGCTATGTTATTCAATTTTGTCCATGCAACTTTAAAGTTAACCTGTGGCATCATAAACTTTTATTTTTCAAATGGAAATAC
This sequence comes from Periphyllus acericola, assembly GCA_949715065.1. NCBI lineage: Eukaryota > Metazoa > Arthropoda > Insecta > Hemiptera > Aphididae > Periphyllus > Periphyllus acericola. Next base: position 16,873,293 of record OX454271.1, on the reverse strand, counting down.
CCATTTTTTACTGCGGTATTTCATCGGGGTTATTTTTCTCAGAAGTTTGATGTATCGAAATCGAAATTTGAACAAGCAGTTTTTGAATTATTCTAGGTAATTGAAGTATTAAGGAAAATAGCATTATAATACCTTATAATATATCATAATTTGTAATTACATGTTATCGCTAATTGCAACTAATTCGAGATAACGCGAATCTTACACTTACTCATGCGCATCTTTAAATTTGAATAACTCCGAAAGTATTGATCCGAATTTTGACTACGTTAAATCAAAACTTCCAGAAAAATTAATTCAATTAATTTTTCTGGAAGTTTTAATTGTATAATATTTTGCGTAACAAGATGGTGTTCCCATTAGAAAAACAAAAGCTTGTATCACCACAGGACACGCTTAAGGTGGCATGAAAAAAAAAGTGTAAAACATAGTTTTTCATGGTAACTTGAACATTGAAAAATAAAATTCAAATTTAATCATTTTCACGGCTAAAAAAGGAGGCGAGCACGTCTGAAAAATCACCGTGTATAGTATATGGTTTATGTGTATATAAACATCACTCACTGTGATCCATTTTTTTGACTGTCCAACGCTTCTGTTGATCTCTAGGCCCACGCAGTTATCCAATCTTCGTTGGCATGTTTTTAGAGACTTGAAGAGTTTTAGCCGGTTACCCTGTAATCACACGTAAACGAGTAACGTTAGTCGTTTTGCGATATTCCTCCGGCACGCGGACAACGGAGTGAGTACCTAAGCATACGTACAGATACGGACTGTAGTTAGAGTTTGAAAAATTAAATGAATACACGTGGATTTGGATAATATTACGTTAAGATGGAATGAATAAACGTAAATTAATTACAATGTCATACCACGAGTACGTATGCAACCGCAGTTATAACATAACACTCACCGAAGCACAATTGTTTTCGTTCGCGAGATTTTAATAATTAAAATATGTGTAAAACAAGTAATATTCCGGTCGTAAAAAATACGAAGAACTAGTAAGTAAACGCGAACGCTGCGGCGAGGTTATACATTATATTCATCGACTTGATATGCGTATGTACGTCATGTTATGACGGGTAAACACGAATAAATGTATATAATGCATAATTAGATCGAATAAATTACGGGGTTGAAAAAAAAATTACAAAAATGCCTCGTTAAATTTCAAATTAAAACAAATTATGCATTATTTTTAATTGTAACCAGTAATTTAAACTTTATATCGTCAAAATATACCAACGACTCAATTCACACGTAAGATAAGTTCAACGTACTTTTTGTCATTAATTATTGTATAATTACAGGTTATTATAATAGTTACAAAAAAAAAAACTTTACAGAGCAGACAGAAAAGTGTGATGCGGTAATTGAATCGATTATTTGTTTTAGCTCTGTACCGTTGGATTTATGATACGTTATAATATTATGTTGTTACAAAAAATATACGAGAAAATTGAGATTAATAAAAAAATGTAATTCACTTAAACTGCGACAAACACTTTAAGAACAATTATAATTGATCGCACACAACAGTACCGAGTCCGTTGTACACGGAATTCCATGTACAAAGAAAAAACTAATGGTTCTGATTGTTTCTATTATTCATACTAATCTTCGAATAATGTATTTATTAATTTTTGTTTTATTTGAATAATCAATCTATAAAAATTAATTAATCTTTCACGAATTAGGTTAGGTGATTATTATGTGATCTTATACGATTTAAACGCTCGGCTTCGAATTAAATAATAATTGAATAAATCAATTGATACACAACGCGCAAATGCCAACGACCAACAACAAGATTATTATTAGAAAAAACAAATTTAACTTGACATCGTTTTATTAAAATGCACCGACGAAATGTATAAAACCCGTTAGACTTTTGAAAACAACCACGCCTGGACAAGAGTAGACGGAAATAGACGATTTGTTTTCGATAGCTTATATGTGTATTGAGTATCGCAAATAAGTACAACCAAGATTTTGTCAAGACACTTCAACATGTCTATCAAGCATTGAAAACTATTCGGCAGACGGCCAATTTCATTTTACACCTCAGTTCAGACTAATAATTATGTAAGCAATTATTCAGTTATCACGACTTTTAACAACTATCTCCAGACAAGCATTGTTCAGGTAACACTCATAACGTGTAGTACATGTCCGAAAAATCCTTATGCACATTAAGCAAATACGTATTTCACAAAAAAAATTGGACTGATAAAAAATCGTTTAGACATTACGAAAGAAGAATAATTTTTATTTGAAATATTATATTTCTCTTCCGTCAATAAAATCATACCTTAGGTATTAAATTACACTAATATAATATTAATGGTGATTAGCGATTATTATAAGCGTTTAATTGAAAAATTATTCAAGTAGGTCAATACGGTTGTTCGTGTTTGTTGTACTATCCAAACATTCCCAACTCCAAACGATGTTATTCTTGTGGACTGTATATAGTTGTATTGACATTTATATTTATATTATTATTATTTATTCAACATCAACGACAAGATTATAGGATTATTTATATAATTTTATATCTGTTGATTTAGTTTTAACTAAGTTATTATGATTAAACAATTCACGAGATTGATAATTATAAGAATACTACAATTATTTTAAATAACAGTTAAAAAAACATTAATTTATATCGACGAAGAAAAATCAGTCTTTTATGACGTTTTTTCATTTCAATGGGAGAATTGCGTAGACATTAAATAACGTCATCGCGTTATCATATTATAATGACAATATATTAGACTATAATACATGAATCATACGCATACGGTACCTACCTATATAAATGGATATATCATAGAATATCTACTATTTACGAACTCGGAGGTCACGAAATGCCGATAGGACGATGGTATACCTAGTACAAAGAATAGGCACCCGAATCTAGAGCACTTACCCTCCCTAGCTTTTTTAAAATCAAACATACGACATAATGACAATTTGTTAGATTAAACTTAATAACTTATGCATTTTTTTTAGGTCATTATATTTTATTTCACGAACCTTGCCCCCCTCAATTTTTGCTGGCGCCTATGCTATAAAGTATTATTAATCAGCGGTTAGTATTCTTTTTTTGTGGACTTTTTATTTTAAATTTTAACTGTTCAGTTTAAATTGTTTCAAATAACGTTGTAATAGTTATGATAATATACGAAACGTCGGGTTTCATCGAATTTGTTGATAATAAAAATGGAACGACTATTTTCGATATTCAATAATAAATTATTCGTAAAAATCCACATGAATCATTGTATTGTGACGTGTTAATAATAAAAATGACAAACGATTTACGTTATAATCATTATACCATTGCCATATACGAGTATACAAGTATACGACTATGTATTTATCGGGAGACAAAGATAAGTGCATGATACCACACATTATTGAAATTATGGTTTTAATGAGTTGACCTAATACGTGTAATTTGTTCGAACGGAACAATAAGAAAAATTTGACGTGTTATTTGAACAATAACAGCTAACAAGTAAAACGTAATTACCAAAGTATCCTGGACGGGTCGGAAGTATATTGAAGCCAACTAGTAATCTAGCCCAATTGACGATATTTCGTCCAATAAAAATGTTATTCAATATCGTTGTCTTACGTGTATCGAGTCAATTTTGATGATTGTATTCGAACAGTTCTGAGCAAACTGTAACAAATCCAACATTCACCCAGTTTATTTGCGACGTATGTACTCAGTAATTGGATTTTGTTCAGTCTCTAGTTTACAAAGAACTACAAATGACAAAAAAAAAAAGGAAGAATTTTCGTAGTGTTAACAATTTTCATTTTTTAACTAGGTAACGACGAAACTTTAATTGGTCTACAATGAGTATAACTTAAGAATAAAGTATTAAGAAGCAATTTGTATTAAAAAGTTAAAACTACAAAGGAACCCACTCTTAATCGAACATTTCAAGTGCCTATAAACTATAAAGCATTGTAAATAGTATATATTTCGTTTGAATATTTGAAAAATATTGTGAAATTTCTATGAAATGCTAATATAATATAGTACTCTATGTAGTCTGTAATATAGTACAACGTAGTAGTGCGTGACGAAATACTGTGCGGTGCGGCTGTTTAAAACTCGATCCCGGTTGAAGCTTATTGTAATTTTTCATCAGTTTTTCTCAATCATTCGGGAGACTGTTGAGAAATTTAAAAAACGCCGGCCCTCCTCCGAAGAACGAGTTAGACGAAATTTTCCATCAGGAACCTGACACGATTGTAATGGTCGGTGCAACACTCGCGGTCGAAAACACGGAAAAACAAAACAAACACTGCACGTTATGGCCAAACCAATGCACATTCCTCGGAATCGCTCGGAATCTAAAAATCGTCTTTGTTCACGAAAAAAATTGGGCTAGGTAGTAATATTTCAAACTCGAAATCTTCATAAGGCGCATGTTGTTTTATCGAGCGGACCGTACCTACGTCATCGACGCAGTACCGCATAATATACGTGTAATGTACGTCATGTGCACTCGCATTTTGTCCGTACCTGGTGTATACCTGTGTATCTCGAGCTCGCGGTTATCGCGTTTGCGAGAAACTATTCGAACGACGCGCGGCGACGTACGTATATAATATGTTGAAAACGACGAAAACAAAAAGATTAAGAGCTCAAATACGAACAATTATACGAGCGGCTCGAGTTCTATGCAACGGTCCTGTTTTTTAGAACCGTCGTAATACAACGAACGTATTGTGCAGACGCTCGACTTATTAATTTCGCGTGGACGTTGCCGACATTTCATTAGACCCAATCAACCGACGTGGGCCGAAGAAAAGTGACTACTTCCGCCGTAGAGTAAATCTTGTTTACACCGCGTGCCGGACCTGCGGCCGCGAAAATAATCGCAATCACCATCCGAGTATACTTACCCAAGGCCGTAACTGAAAACAAATTTTGGGGGGGGGGTGGGTCAACATTTTTTTAAAAATTTAAGGATTGCGCGCGTTGAAGAATAATCAATATTCAATTCTAAAATTGTTCTATTTTTAAAATAATTTCGTGGGGGGTCCGGACCCCCGGACCCCCTCGATCGGTTACGGCCTTGTACTTATATAGTTGTACCTATAGTTCCGTATTTAAAACTATATCCGATGATTATAATTTTGCACAAACCTCCACGCGAGCGCGTTACACAGCTAATATACATTTTTTAAACGACGATCCTTTTGCTTTTGATTTTTACACCGGTTATCCTGCTCATTAACCTCGTTAACTCTTCCACTCCGTCAAAATATATACGATATCGGTTCGTCGCCACCTGTTCGTATACGTGATGTTTAAACCACCGTATTAATAATTTTAAGCCATAAAAGTTAAGACTTCGCGGTCGCGATATACGCGATAAGGATCAATTACGCGTCAATCGGGGTTTCTATACGGTGCTACTGGTGGTATTGTATGCGTTGTATTATTTTCATACATTCTTTCAAACCAAATAAAGGAAAGCCGACCACCACATACTTTCTACGCTAGGTACAATAGGTAACGCAGTAAGCAAACGCGGCCGTTATGAAATAGCAGCAAAGAGTTAAAAACATTGAAAAACGTATTGTATGTCAACTATTTTTCAACTTAAACAAATTGTTTTTAATAGCACGGTTGGATTTTAATATTGATAAAAAGGTTCCGAGAAACATGTGGAAAACCTAGCGCGAAACTCATTTAATACTAAAAATTTGAATGGCGTACTGCAGATACGTGTGATATAATGACTCACGAGAGTAAAAAAAGTCGAATAAGAAATATTATTGAAATACACCCAGGTTAGGTTTTTGTTGGAGTAGTAAAAACGCGCACTAACCTGGATACAAAATCTACGGATGAATAGGTATACAAGATAACAAGTGAAATTTGCCTTGGACGGACTCTGCAGGATTGTCTGTATAATCTGTACATGAATCAAAGCAGGCGAATAAGGATTTTATGCATTGAGACGTCCTGGAAAGATTAAAGAAGTCACCTGCGAGTCGTAAGTTTGATTTTGGGAATAAAAAAAAAAATTAAACTTAAAATTGCAGGTTATTAGTTAGGTACTTTAAGTATCGTGCAGGTTGTTTAGGTGCGTACAAATCTTCCAGAATTACCAGGAATAAAACAAAAATTGTTTTTACAAGGACAATTCTGTAAGTCTCTCACGATTTTGTTTTGAACAGTTTTCACTAAACACGAACACAACAGACTATAAAATATGCGTTTTTGAAATGCGTGCGCACAGAAGCCTTTACTACTATAATACGCGGTGAAAAATTAACTCACGACCGCCGTCAATTGATTAATTTAAACGAACACGCTGTTGCCATTATCAATAAAAACGAACTGACAAGAAAGCGCAAACGTCATCGTGGCATAACCTGCTGACACTGACGACCTCGTGTAATTTGTTGATCTCAATTTATTAATGAAATGACAAATGCACCGGAAAGACACGAGTGTACACTAAATGCGCACCGAGTATAGTTCCTCAATCGTTTTTTTTTTTTTTGTAGGTACGGTGGTCCCAAACAATCGTCGCAGCCGTCGTCGTGGTCGTCGGTGACAATTAAAATAGTAATGCCATTGGTTACGGAATGAAATCTCTATAAAACGTATTCTATACAATCAATAGTAATACGCAAGTGCGCGAACTAGTATTAGAGTACAAATAAGTACAATATACTATATATTATACAGGGACCGCCACAGGATTTACCGTCACTAATTTATTTTAAATAGAAAATAGTCCGTTTAACGAGTTCGACGCCAGGATTTATTATACAGGAGGAGTGCGGATCATAATAACCTTATCATTTGATGCTCGCGATGGATCAATAATTAAATTTACCTGAAAGTAAAACCTCGTACATTTATTGTTATCATTATTATTATTATTATTATTATTATTATTCATTGTCATCGACGGGAGGGGAGGTTTTTGAACATCGCGTGAAAGTACTAATTTTATGTCATCGCACGCCGTATACGGAGGTGTACCTACTTCAATTGATAAGATAAATAAACAATAATATTACGCAGTCATGACTCGCGCGTGTAGCGTGTGAAAGCTTCGAATCGCACTTGATTACTTCATTGTATATCATCAACATTGATCGTAATCAATATTAAAACTTTTCTATTACATTTTGGACGAAAAATACTCGGTTTATGGAAGTCGTACAAAATACGCACGACGCATACGACTGATGTACGCGTATTGTCTCGAGGTGTCTTCATGTTTATAATGTTCAAAGTGACGATCGACGACTGTACTGAACTGTTCGATCCGCGATATAGCGATCGACCGTAACGGGACACACCGAGGACATCAACGCGGTGGGCTTGAAGAAAACAAATATAATTATAGGCACCGACGGGACGGTGAACGATTTGTAATCGAATGTTGATTGTTGCAGAAACGACGTATTAATAGTGTTTTCGATTTTTGTTGATTGACGAAAATAATAATAGTGTTCTCAAAGCGGTTTTGCAGCTAAATCAGCAGCGTCTTAACACACCAGCAACATCATCTTATTAGACATGTATTTTTACACTTATTTTACACAAACTTCTGTCACAGTAATGGCATAGCGCAACGATTGTGTACAGTGTGCCTAGAAATGACGCGTAACCAATTCTTATACGAGATCGTAGAAGCAGCAGTGTACTCGTATGCCATACTCCTCGAGCAATGGGCGACCGAACACGCTTTGGGTACTCCAGTGAGATAAATCCGACGACACTCGGAAAAAGATACAAAATGATATTTTTCGATTGAGAACGCGTAAAATCTTTTGTTTTCCTAAATAATATCGATCTATATACGCTACCATTTTACCATGTGACATGCGAGAGTATAAATAACAATAACTATAAATAAATTATAATATACCCACCTATGGGCTGATCTGGAGCGGGGTGACCCCAGTGTCTCAAAAAAACCCATTGGAATTCGGAGCTTTTCAGACATTTCAGAAGTACTTAAAATGAATTAATTATATTTTAAACCATGATAGAAACCAAGTGACATGTTACATATTTTAATGTGTGCCTTTTGAATTTAAAAATCAACCCCTTATATTCCCTTATATTAGTCTGGATGACTGGATCCACCCCTGATACGCTGCGCGACTAAAATATAATTTAGTTTATGTTTTGTTGAACATATAATAGAGAGATGCGCACACGTTCATTCTGTTATGGGCAATCGGTTATATATCGTTTACCAAATGATATATGTTAATGCGGATGTCGCGCGTCTCGAAAGCGTCTCGAAAGAATAATAAAAACAAAACCGTATCAAGTCAGCAGTAAAAGCGAATTATATCATATTATATAGCTTTATACAAACGTATTATATTCTCTGGCACACGAGGAGCCAACATAAATAACTGTGAAGAAATCGAATCGTAAGAAAATAAACAGTCAACATTTTGTAATTCTGATAATCTGCTGCATTACACTGCAGCGAAGACCAAGTATGATTTTCTTGGAGGGGGGGGGACACTTTCCACCCTGGAAAAAACCAAGTTATGAGAAAATTGTACAATCATGTTCTTTCCATGTTCAAATTAATCCCCTATATTTCAAAATATTATCCTCGTCATCGTTCATACTATAATGTAACTAATTTCACTAATTCGTATCTTGCATGAGTATACTGCATGAGTATACGTAAATCCGATGTTAGTAGTCATACACAGACGGTTAATGATTGCTTTAGGTACCTTAACCTAAGTAGGTACCTATGCGATAATGACAATATAATGGTTTTGAATAATAAATCAATAGCAAAATACTAGCCGAATATTTGTAGACTCTTATGGTCATAAGTCGATTAATGACAAACGGATATATAAATTGCATTTTAAATAGTGTGATCCGGAAAAATAAAAATGTAAAACGTTTACCATGAGAGTACAAACGATTCGGCAAAGTCAATCCATCATTAATAATCTTCAATATATTCTCATATGACTCTTATTTGTTGTTTTTAAATTGAAAACTATGTATTGACTATTAATTAAAATTGAAGACATTGTTCTTTCAGTTTCAATAATATTGTTACTTAAGATCGTTGTAGAATTTACCATATAAGTAATAAAATACATGAGAGGAATGATTACTATATTTTTCACTATTTCGTCTTTCATTTTGTACATAATTCTGAACTTACTGTAGTCATTAATGTTTTATCAATGCTAAAACCATACGACGAGATACCTACTACGGTAAAATACAGTTTGTTTTCATGTTTATTTATCTACATGAAATATGTTTATCATATTCATAAGGCAAATTATATGTTTATGCTCATGGCCAGTTAAGTAAAATTTTACAAGCAAATAATACGCAATAGTATTTGGGAACACAAAACGTATTATGCGCGTATCGTGAACACTCTTTAGTATTATATTGACTTAGTGTTAGCGCATACAGGATACAATAGTCCTTTCGCGTTTCCTAATTCGATCACTATTTTGTTGTGATTTTTCAGAACGGCTCCATAGAAAACAGAAAAAGAGCGGTCAAGCCGTCGGTGTAAATGTAATTGTTTTGAAATATCTATCGGTTACATTTAATATTAAAAACTATATTTTGTCATTCGCGATATTATGGTGATTATTGAAACTTGAAAGTAAATTATTTCAAGTCACAACCGACGACGTTCAGTATAATCTATTGTCTGGTAATATATTCATTTTAATACTACCTTTTTATTGATATATTATTATTACGTCATTGCCGTGCATTTTATTTCACTCTTGAGAAAACGCCGAAACTTGTGTCATTCATGTACTGTGGATAATTATGACTTGTGCACGACGATTTTTTCCATTAATTGTTCATATACAATAATCCCGACGACTTCGTTAACGTCATTATTGTTACCCATTATGTGTTAATATCTTTTACACGAGACACTGTGGAGAACCGCCCGTGCGTATTTTACCGAATTTAGTATTGTATTGTTCTAGTGCGACTAGTGCGTATTGTTATAGGTAAAATATACATAGCACAACACGGTAACACTGGAGGCACACGAACCCTATTGTCGGAACGCCGAGCGTCGCCGCGAACCCTCCAATATATAAAACGCCATTTCCCACCCCAACACTGGGTTAATTGTTATTATTTTAATATTAATGCACGACAACAATGCCACAAACGCACATGCACACATGTGTACCTGCTGCGAGTTTAGTGTGCATGTGTATATAATACCGTGCACCGGCAATGTTTACAAAGGGGAGGATTTTTTTTTTTTTATTTTGAAATTCACTTAACACGAAGAAACCTGTTGATCATTATTTTTCAAAACATTAAATAAACATTTCTTTGTTTATTTTTTAACCCGACCGAAGAGGTTGAAGTAATCGTCAATTATTCTACAGCGATGATCTCGGACTTGTGCAGTACCTGCACCAACGGATAACAGGTTTGATAACGTATTTGATAAAATCAAAACGTGAGCACACAATATTAAACCTTAGAGTTGTAATTTTTTAGCTTCTCAGTAGTTTTTTAATAAAATGGAAAAAACTTGGACATTATTTTAACTTTTGTTTCATACAGTGTTAAATAACCTGGAGATTCGGAGTGTAATTTAATTTTTCTATATAAACATAATACCAACGTAATAAAGAACTTTCCCCCGGGAAGTATCTTGACTACTTTTTCTATATATTATAAACAATTCACACGTTGTACCACGTTGGGTTCTTTCTTAAGAATAAGAATTGAATCCGGTAGTGTTTGCAATATGTAACATAATAATAATTGCAATGCAATACAAATCCAAAACTTTAAATTTTAAATCAATTACATGAAAAAATAAGACTAGTTTTTTTATCAAAAATACCTATATATATATATATATATATATATTTTTTAAATGTTTAGGCTGCTAAAATTCCAGAACGACAATGGACGTATCTCTGGAGTAATACAAATTACAATATTGTATTAATGGAATGATGAGTAGTATTTCGTTTATTTTCTTATGGATATTGTAATATCAATAAATATATAGTGACAAAAACTAGTTTTAAAAATGTACACAAATTACCAAAATTAGAAGTACTGCGCGAATGCTCAGAGATGTTCTACCCACCATTGTACTTGAATTTCTAGTTTATGGCGTTCGTTGATTCCTGAAAATGTGGGCGACCAATTTTGATTTATGTAAATCAAAAACAACGAAATTTCTAAATCCATACAATTACTTAATTGTGTTTTATTGTAATCAAACAAATGTAACGGATTCATGAAGTTAGCATTTCGGAAAAACTTGTGTTCAAATTGACATTAAGTTATTATAAATAATTTTTACGAAGACCTATTAGTGTTTATCAATATTTTAATTTAAAGTGTTATTCGTGTATTCGTGTATGTGAAATTCGTGTATCGTGAAAACAATGTCCATTGTTTTCACCGTATAATGTACATTATTTTTACTGTAAATATTACTTTTAGATATAGAATAAAAAATATAATTGACTTGCGTTATTTCTTGTCCGTTTATTTGAACTAACTAAATATCAACTGATACCAGCCGAATGATATGTATTGCATTATTAACCAGTAATACATATTAATAGAATAAGTGAAATTCAAAATTAAATTATACGTGAGTTGAGATAGACTTAACAGGATTTGAATTTTTGTACGGATTTTGTTTATTAAACTAATGATATTATAAGTGCAATTCAATTATACGTGTATTCAATGTACACGTAAAATAGCTTTAAAAAGAATAATACTCCAATCACTTGAAATAAATACAATCTGAAAGATTAATTTTAAATGTGTAATTTATTTTTATGAATTTTAAATTTGAAACTATAAAACTATTCGTTTTAACAGAAATTCACCAGTTAAAAGCATCGGTTGTCTCCGTCCTACAAATGTACAAAGTAGGCAGTTTGCCTTCAGTAGTTCAAATGTTTGTTGTTAGCTTTAATATTAGAGTAAACTAGCCTATTATCAAACATTCAAAGGAAAGAACAACTGTGATTTTGGTTTTCCGATAATATGTAACTCGTAAGTCTGCAGTACTTAATGTATAATTTGTACAATATTTTGATTTTTAAGCGAATTATGAGTAAGTGAAATACACTATACAGTATGTTAATTAATTGGAATTTTAGTCACAATAAAATATGATCTAGTGCGAATATTCAAGTTTTTATCAATATAATGATTGAGTCATGGCCTACCCTTTACAATGATTTTCAAACAAATTCAACTAAGGTGAATACAATTTTTATTATTTTTACATCGTTAGAAAGTTAAAAAGTTATCAAGAAAGTTACGGTGCTATCGAAGAAGTTGGTATTAAGATTTTCATTTTTGACGAACAATCTTTATTGACTGTATTATATATGCCGTGTATCAATATTTTTAATATACTTATGCACGAATGTACTATAAATCTTGTGTTTCACAACAAACATAAATAAACGACTTGTGATCTTGAATACATAATCTATCTTGTTTACATTGTGTTTCTTAAAGAAAAAAATGGGCACATTCTTAGGATAAAATTACACGGTAGAGTGAGTTACAGGGATGAGTGAATTATACTGCTGTATTGGTCTTTTAAATTTGAAACTTATTGAGTATTTATGTTACTTGACCAAATTGTACAAATTTAGTACCTTCATTATATATATTATGTTAAAACTAAATGTTATATCCACAACATTATAGATAACTCTGTTTTAACAGTGCTCTGTTTTGATAATAATAATAATAATAGATAATAAATTATTGACTTATGACCTAACATAATATCGATACAGAATCTATAATTAATTTGTACAAATGTTTTTTCGCCAATCCACAAACTGATAAAATGTTTAGAAACCCACACTTTAGTTATGTTCTATAATTTATTTTTTTTTTTATACAAATATGTCGTACATTGTTCAAATAGACGCATGATATATCCGATTCGATACTAAAATCACAAACAGTTCGCATGAACCCAATTGAGTTATTATATACGCATGATGTACAGAAAGACTTGTACGATACAACACTACGAATAATAATATGTAATACCAAATAAAGCATAAGGCATAACAATTATATGCAACGACATAGCACAATGTTGAAATCGTAAAAATGAATTTCATTTCCATACAATATTATTATGTATTTACCTGTAGCATAAATGTATTGTGTATCTCGTACCAAATGCATATTATTATAAGTACTCGTCTAAAACCTCATCGCAGTTGACAAACCGAGCCTATTCGTTGTTAATGCGTTCGACATAATTTCTATAGGTATAATACCTAGTTATCGAGAAGGATGCGAATGCACATGACATGCATATGACGTATTTTCGTTTTGCTGCCACCAGTCCGGTCGCTATAAACTGTAATGGCTTTTAAGACACGAGTTAAAAGCAATAACCATAATCAGACGTACACACTCTAATAACTTTCGTCCGTCGATAATGCGTACATTTGAGTACAATCAATACGGTTATAGATTACTGTATTTATCACACACGTGTATTTGGTTACAAGTGGTGTATAATATTATTATACAGGCAGGTGGTAGGTACTTACTTACATATATACTCGTAATAAATAATAATAATTATTCGTCGAGTGCGTGACGTGTTGAGTAAATAATATGTGCTACAAGCTCAACAATGATGTATAGCTGCTCCGCAGACGTCGTTATGAATGTATTGGTCCGAAGGTAATTTCAACGAATTGCCGGAATATACGCGCGATCGTTTTAAAGGTCAGCCGCGGTGCTCCCACTCTCGTCGGTCGTGTTTTTTATCTTCACGGCACTTCGACGTTGTTCGAAGAAAAGAAAACAAAAAAAAAGTAACAAAAAAAAACCTCGCGACCGGGGAAATCCACACTCGTTACACTACGCACGCGATGACTCATTGTCATCGTTTTCGACTCGGAATCCTACGCGGGTTCAGTGTTAAATCCGGTGAAAATACCATGTGTAACAAGTGATGAAATGCCGCGGCCATCCTCAAACGCGTTTACGGTTGGTACGCGGTAACCGCACGGTACATGGTAGTGCACGAAAAGAAACCGTAGGTACAATATTCTGTCTTGGTGAACATACACGCTCTGTTGACACGCGCACGTGAGAAAGGCTTATATGACGACAGAGCGAAACAAATGAATTTTTTTTTCGTCGACACCGCTTAGGCTTCAGCGTAATAACGCCCACTGTTCACTCGACAAGTTCACTCTCGGCGAATAATCTTGAAAAGATTCTCTCTCCTACTTTGTCTACGTTTTAATTATAACTGTAAAATATTTTTATTCGTTCGGTTTCTATTCAGTATGTTACCATCACCGAAAGCTGATTTTGAGTGAAGATAATAAACACTTTTAGACGCATAGGTATAATAATACGAGTATGAGTACAAGCGTATTTCATCTTTTTTTTTTCTCGACCAAACAATAGTCCTCTAGCTGTTCAACTTCGCAGATACAATATTACAGTTTTTAGTAAATCAACAGTACTTTAGAATAAAACAATTGTACTAGGAATTAAATTATCGACGTAAACGTGAAAAATGTCTCGGTCGACGAAGGCGAGGAAATTATTTCGATTGAATGCCGACGTTGATGGTTACGCGTAGTGAGAAAATAAAAATACGCTAGAGTTAAAGAACAGCTGTAGCGTTTAAGTAATGATGTTCTGGTCGGATTGAAAAACAAAAATAACACAAAACGACACACACGCAGACCTAAGTGTTAAAAATGGAAGAATATTACACAAACTGTACGGTAATACAATCAAGTAAGTAATACCAATGAGGTATTATTTACTTATTATTAACATTATTTACTATTATTAATATAACCAATCAGTAATACATTTTAAACGTGCGCCGTGCTAATAATTATACGGGAAGGATCAAATAATACGCGTGTTATAATGTTAAAGTGATTACACGAGCTGCTACTCCGATCGACTGTTGATCATCGTGCGAATACGGCACAAACGTTACACACTGTATACACTGTAGTATAAACCGTCGCGCGTATTCTTATGCAATGTATGTATACCACGACAAGGAATAGAGACTACGCGGTATTCGATTAGACCGTTAAGTTGACCAATAAAACCTAATACAACCTAGAATCTACCAAATACCCGTGTGATGTATAAAGCGTTTGCGCATGGAATATGAAACAGATCGAGCAATGAGTACATCTTTAAAAAAAACCTACTGGACGCCCACATCGCAGAGGTTCTGTGCAGTATAACGCGTATTATTTACAATCACTGGTACAGGCATAACATAAATGCGAAAATTATTATCAATACACGCGTGTGTGTTCAAATGTGTGCGTATAAAACAATAGAAATACAATATCACTCGAAGAAATGAATCGGTTCTAGCAATTCAGTCGTAGATTAAGAGAATTTCTCGGTAAAAAGTGCACAATTTAAATTTTTTAACGAGGATATAAAACGTTCACACATATAATTGACATAATTGATAGTGATTTATTAGTTTTTTATACTACGTATTGCTAAAAAAAAACCTTGACAAATTATACATTATTAAATCAGCATTGTTTTGTTTTTACGAATCCGACTATGGAAATATCGATTTGTAATTAAAATGTTACGAGCACGTTTGATAAGTTATTAATTTCCAAGAGATATTGTAGAAAATCAATTAAAATCTGTTCGTTTCTTTTTAGTAAATAATCTGTTCTTACGTATTGAATGTTTTGATACCATCGTCATCGCGTACTGAAACGATATTTTGAACGTACGTACTAGTTTTCGATTAAAACGTGTAGAAAATGTACGTTACCCGGAAAGAAAAACTTAACGAACGATTCGCGCGTTATAAACGTACAAGAAAAATATCTTATTTCGGCCGGGTGGCTGCTATTATTTAATAATTTACGACGTGGCGACGTACATGATGTACCTACGTATACTTATGTGATTAATTACTGAGCATACTATTATGTTGCGGGCATATCGGCGTCTCGAAAACACATAGGAGTGTTGACCTCGGAAAATGAAACGTAAACCGTAACGCTTAGGATGACGACGATATCGACGGGTAAAAGTCGAAAAAACGAAACACCAGAAGGACTCGGGATCGTCGCAGTGCACGCTGAGAAAACCACAAAATCTCGTCGTAACACGACGATTATTTATGTTGCACAACGGTTGCGTGTACGTACACGATACGTTACAGACGCGACCGCTCACTGGGCGAAGTTTCGGGGTCGTGAATCCGTCGAAGGATTAATTGTTTTCTCTCAAACGCGACCAACAATAACGACTCGTTATCTTCCGATGTATCAAGTAGACGTGTTACGGATTCGGCAGCGGCGGTAATGAATACACATTATTTGTAACGAATGCCACGACCTCTGTTCGCCCCAGGTAGCAGGCTCAAACAGTGTATACGACGCATGCCCACTTCCGACGTCGCGAGCTTCCTGATTCACATATCCAGTCGTCATTCACACCGAATCACCGTATCGGTTTACCGCAGCGGTTCTCAAGCTTTTTTGTTCGCGGAGCCCATATGTTCATAAAAAAAATTACGGAGCCCCAAAATTTAGAAATGTCTATTTGAAACAAGAATGCATTATGACTGAAGAAATTATTATATTATTAGAACTTCGAAGATTGTAGATGAGGAAACAAAATTATTGTACTTGTAAAAAGAACGAAAAACCAGACTTTTATCCAATCTCATTTTGACTATGACACAAAATATTATGCGGATTTATAAATAGTTAAAGGTTTTAAATGTTTAAAATAATACATTGGTACGGTACAAATAATATTGAATCTTATGTATAAAAATGTAGCTAAGAAATAATAATAATTCGAATTTAATCAATACAGATATGCCCAGGGCCTAGGGATAACCTAGGATAGCCCTAGGGTTCCGCGGAGCACAGTTTGAGAACCGCTGGTTTAGCGTGTCGATCGAGTATTCCGACATATGTCCCAACGCGTGTACAAAAATATAATAACGTCTTATTGTGTGGACCCTAGGGCTCAGATAATGAGTGTCCAACATAAAAGGATTTCAAAAGAAGCAGAATATAGCCTATTGTGTGCAGAACGGCAAAATGCTAAAGGTGGCAAACTCTATGGTAGGAGAATTTTTTAAAAATATTTATAATATTTCATTTTTTCTCTCCACCCGCATCAATCGCTTGATATTTTTTAATCAATCGTTCTTGTCTATTTTCCCTCATTCACCTTGCTCAGATTTGGCAGTTTTTGATTACAGAAGGCTTATAGAGTAGTAAATAAATTGCATTTTGTGTAACACGAAGATTTTAATTTTTCCAGTGCGATTTCAGCGCATTACATTGACATATCTAAATATCTCCGTGGTATACGCTCCGTGTTACAATCTGTGGGAATTGATTTGTTTATTTGTTACATAAAAATCAAAGGGTTCTATTTGCTCACGCCGTTCGTTTTTATTTTTAAACATTGGTCAAACAAAGAAAAATACTTTTTAAATTATATGTTTGGGAAGTCAATTATTATACTTCGTGAACATAATACCGAAATGGTTCTCGTAACAAATTATAACGAATTAAAACATACGAATTCGATCAGCGCACGATCACGTGGTAATCTCGTGAAAACACAGTAAAATAATATGTTGATAATTCGTCAATGCGACCTAAAGTAATGATAATCGCATGAGAAAATAGTACCTCGCGCAATAACGTACTAAAATATCAACAGATATATTATGTACCACGGTTTGGTTTCGTATACACACACTACAAAGTACAAAATATGGGTTTTATATATTACGTACGGCGCGACGGAATATACGAGTGTTTCGGAATGTGAACATTTTGATAGTTTATCGTTCGTTAAACAAAGAGGATTGCCCTTTAAGCCTAATTACTCGATAAGCTCTTCAAATCCTCCAGAGTGGCGGTAATAGAAAAAAAAAATCGTCCTAAATACTTGAAAAAAAAATAAAAAAAGGTCATTAAATCATATATAGCGTTTAACTTATACATAGTTATTAGATACTCGTATTATTCTTCTCGGAAAATAATAACAGAAAAATAAATCTAAAGGTCGGCGTTTCACGTACATTCAATACAATAAACAATAATATACCGACACGAGCTAGCTATATAGAATGATATTCGTATACATACGGACAAATTATTTTTTCTTTCAAAATTAACGACGTGGATCTGACTGAAACGTGTGTGCGCACTTAACGCTGTAACGACGCGTGGGGCTCGTAGTCGTGCGACGATGAGCATGTACGCATCTGACACACTATTTATGACCACACCTAACTCTTCTGAGTTATTACACAATCATAAAATAACCGCGGGTTGTCGGCGCGTTCGATGTACGAGACGACGTCAATTTCCCAGTCGAAAAGTCTAACGTTTGGTTGTACCTCCGATCTTCCCCGTGCACCACAACGCCACATCATTTACGAATGCACGTAGAAACGCAGTTGCCGTGTACGGATACCGATTTTCGTTGTTTCTGCAAGTTCTAAGGACCGCGGTAGTTTCCTGTGGAGCCATGCCACTTTGATCTTGACAGAGCTTTGAGTTTTCTTGGACTTTCGTGTTACGTAGCAATGTAATTTTCATCTCGTTATTCGAACGCATAAACAGTGTAATAAATCCAATTCATATCACGAGTTCTTAATAGCTTTTATTGGTTTGTTATTATCTGTAAAAATGGCCTTTTAAATTTGACTACAGTTAGCAAACATATATATGCATTGTGTATACGAATATATTTACTACACTTATTTTTCACTGCTAATGTTCGCATAGGCAGCGCACTGAACACGTATCATTTTATCAAGGCTCAAGTAAATTTCTCGTTTAATGATATGTACAAGGGCGGACACGCAGGAATCTTCTACCGCCCTACGTTGTCAGAGCTCACCGGGATCGAGGATGCAATGTGTACACGATAAAATTGTTGTCCTTAATAATAATTTATAAGCTTGTAATTTTATTATATTATATTTATCTTGTAAACTGTAACTATAAAATTAAGAATTTACTGTATATACTATATATATTAATTATGTACCTGGGCCTGGCCCGTTTATAATTTAAAATAAATAAATAAATAAATAATCTGCACGAGGCGTAGTGTGTACATCATCTCGACCGTCACAGAGGCGATAACGTTTTTGACACACTCGGTGATGCTCGTCATATTCCGTTCGATGTTTGTGTAAACGGTTTTTTTTTTTATTCGCCCACGGTTTGTTTCGGGGGGAAAACAATGAAAACGCTGAAAAACCAACGAGATCGGTTCACCCGACGAACATCCTGTGATGGACCCCATCCGCGCACTATAACAACAATAATATATGTATATACGTGATAAACCCGTCCCGAACGAGGAAACCGATTTCACGCAGAAGCTGGTGGTGGGGACGGCGCCGCGGCGGGTTGAACAATCTCTGCACGGTGTGCTCTCGGATAAAAGCGTTTTTTCTTCTCTCCTTACGCCGCGACGATGTGTAATACGCTCTCGGGCACAACAACGCGTTCGTCTTCCGTTTTGGTTGTTTCGGTAGTTAGTACGAGCATGTAGTACGAGTGTAAGCAACTGCGGTGCCTAGTTATGGGTATGCGATATTATTATATCCTTGAACGCGGGTGTGTGACAATACGCGCGTACACAAAGCAGTAGGAAACGGCCGTCATGGGTACATTGTTGCGTCCATTAACGTACAAACGCGCGGTCCGCCGAAAATTCAATACCTGTACACGCATGGCGCGGCGTTATTGTCGTCCGAGTGAGCATACACGTGCACGGGTGACCGTGTGGGCACGAAATGCGTTGGAAATGTCGAAAAATACGCACGAACCCGAACAATGAAACGGCACGGCGCGGCCGTGAGTCGTCGAGTACGCGGTGAAAAAATGTAGTCACCTATTTCACGAGACGCGTTGTACGCCGATTGGAAACGACAGTGTTATTAAGACGAATTAAACGAAACGTCGCTCATATACAGTACGGTAGTATTATGTGCGTTGTACATACACCCATGTGGTATATATATTTTTTAAACGCGCGTTAAGTTCGATAAACGTAGTTTAAGTACTGACCGTATGGATTACGTGCGGAATTTTTCACTCCTATTGAGCTGCGATAACACATAAATCGATACAATGTTGAAAACCGCATGTGCGCGCGTACAATATACTACATGTGCCAACGTAGACTGCTCATTGTGTTGGGTTGAATTTCGCAAACTTGTAAGCGCAGGACACGCGGTTCGTTCGAGGAAATCAAAACGTATAATATCACGTATCTACACCTACTTACACATATCGTGTATACTGTATATATATATATATATATGACTCGACCGATGCGCGTGTTGTAAGAAATCGAACACGATACGAATCGAGTGTGTACGCGAATAGTTTATCAGAGGTTCGCTATTGTAAAATGCGCTTTGCAACGTAACGTTACTCGACTTTCTGCTGTACAAGTAGCAGTCTCGTGACGGTTGTGCACTTGTGCGCTTTTTATTGAAAACAAAACTTTTTTCATTATAATATCACACGCACGAACAGTGCTACGTTGCCGCGTCGTATGAATACGTCGTGAATATAGTGGGTTTCCGGTACAGACGCATGCACTGCGGCAGAAGAACCACAAATAATGTGACAGACGAAATAAATTAGTTACGCCGACGAAGAGAATCTGACCGTCCGTGTAGTATCGGACTCGTTCGTTACCGTTTAACTTTAACACAATCAATGGATTTAGAACCGTTAACCGAAATAATGTCTAATTGTTTTAGGTAAAACGTAATGTATATTATGTGTGCATATGAAACATCGCGCTGACCAAGAGAACCAGTGTACATGATGCCAGTCGGGAGTCAGCACGGTATAAATTCTAATTTCTCTCTATTCGTCAAAAATTGAGTAGAAACGTATGAAAAACGAACGCAATGAATAGCACGCGCCGGCTGCTGTCACTACATGTAATATGTCGACTCGACGGACCGTGTAAAATATTTCCGTAGCGTTGTAATATACCTCGTAATGTAGTATATCACTACATGTGAAACACGGTACGTAGTCTAACATAGTCCGTAGCATGTATTATGATGCTTTTGTTTATAATTACTACGGTGTCACATTTGATCATACTAATTTAAGAGTTGCATATAAAGTGAAATGTCCCCTGCCCACACGTTTGTCTTTACGTAATGAACGTTAGATATTATAACACCGGGTATACAGTATACGAGGCTACCAAATACGCTCGAGTACCTATATCTATATATATATATATTAAAGAAATTGTCCTGACTGACTGATTCATCATCTCACAGCTCAAACCAATAGACGGGTCGGGCTGAAATTTGGCACACAGAGTATATAATACATGGCATTATATAATAATAAATTTGCTTCAATTTTTACCTACATCTCGAGCTGTTGCGCATTTCTCTAATTCTACGAGAAACTGTAGTAAAGATTATAGTTATTGTACGCACGACGCATATAATTTAAATCGTTATACGACAATGTCAAACCATATTATAGGTATGCGTTTTGTCGATACTTTATAATTAAATCTTAACAATGGACCATTAACTGTGCATTCTGTTTTTCAGTGGGTAAAAATCTTTCAGAATGCAATTTATATTAAATTGATTAACGATAAGCGGTCTATGTAATTTAAATACGCATCAACAGCTATTTACGTTATATAAATCAGAATTATTACCTACTACGTATTGTTTAGGTAAATTTAAAATGTAAGCGTAACGAAAATAAAGTAAGAATAATTACTATTTCTACGACGTGTGAAAATAGTCCCATTTTATCAACAAAAAAAACACTAATTTTATATCCTGTATAAATAATATGACGACGAAGCTGAATCGCAGACATTAAAATGTATAATTGTTGTTCAATCACGGAGAAAATAATTGTTATTACATTAAATGCGACATATTTGACATTTACTTCTATTATGTATAATTTCTTTTAAGAAAATCACATATACGCATTGAAAACACAATTTTTTTCGTGGCGATTTATTGTGTCTTAGAAGAATTTAATCTACATAAATGCGTCGACGACAGAGCGTATTAATCATCCACTGTCAATTTGTTAATGCTTCGCGTCGGTATACATGTTCGGCGATTGACAAATAGAACTATACATCCGTGAGTTGTAACTGTCGGTACGCGAAGACCTTGAACGACGACGACAGCGAGAATATCATCGCGCCAATGTGTCTTCAGGATGTAACTAATCCGTTACAAACATACACGATTATATTGTTACACTAGTGATAATTTGTACACCTACCGAAAGAACGTCAACACTTATCACTGGCTAGAAGGGTTGAGAAATAAAACGAAACACATATTATAAGCGTGTTAATACATTACTGCGTCTTTGGAACGTAAGAAAGGGGAAAAATCAATGTTCCAGCGACCCTCCAGCGAGTCCCTTATTTGTTGTTATGTACAGTCGCTATATAGCTTATACATATACATTTGCCTCTCCTTACCTGCGAGCCTACCACCGAGTTCGGTTAAAATATTCATACGATGAGCTTATATTTTTTTCGTATTTTTCCGTATAACCATTTCCAACTCCCTCCCCCGTGGTTAGCAGCACTTGATTACACACATAATATAACGACGGTAGGCCGAAGTTATCGGTTGCCAGGTCGTTGCATGTCCGGGTGACCCTATACATAAGTCACTCTACACAAAACACTAACACAAGTAAATGCTTAAGGCCTATAAAAAGGGTAATCAACCCGACTCTCGATCTACGGAATGCACGAAGCCTATACAACGCGATTATACGAACAACCGAAGTAGCAATTCGCGCATAGAACACGATATTTTGCACGAGTAAGGGTGTGCGACCGGACCACGACAAACAACAACGATGTGATGATATAATAATACAATTATTGACGAAATACAAGTCGAGTAACATGTAGAATCAGTCGAAAAACCGGTCGTATTGTATGATAGTACGTGCGCGAACAATTCGAAATAGTATATACGGTTTACACACTAAATATTTGGTCGGGATGTGGCGAACAAAAAGCGAATGATTTCGCCACAGGATTCACGATGGAAAATTTAACGCTCGCAAGTAGGATACCCGAATCCCATGCAGGAGGACCGCTTTTACCAACACCGAACGCAATAAAGGTGCACACGTGTGTAAACAAAAGCGCAGTCTGCTTGGAGTTTCCTATTGTGGTACCTATAATACGCCTGTTACAACTATTGGTGTATACGCATGAATGTCATAAAAAAAGATAAAATATTAACTATTCTACAGTAAACGGGGGCAAGGCACCGTATATAATTTACAAATTAATAAACACTCGGTGTACAAAATTGACATACGCACTGGAAAAATATACTATATTATATTGTATTGTGTATTTAGTGCGATATAAAGGGTCACTGCTGTTTTTCGTTTTTATGATGCTAGCTTAAAATTAACTTTCATTTTTCGTAATATCATGTGTAAATGTACTTTCGGTGTGCGGTCTTCGGTGAAAATATTTGAACGTCTTTAAGACAAACATATGCACAATGACAGAAATATAATACGAGTTATACATAAAATACTCTAATTAAAAATTTACCAATTTTAAGAGAAAAAAAAATACGAGTCTATTGTTTCTTATCTCAGCTGCAGCTTTTTAAAAATATACAATCACTCAAAACTACTTACAATATACGACGGAAATCATAAAACAAATTCTACATTTAAAATCACATACATCAAATTAAAGTTGTTTATTTTGAATAAATAAGCGAATTACAAACGTGAGACTTATAAATGAAAAACCAAGAATAAACACATGAGTACCAACATTTTATTTATTAAACTAAATTTTACTGCAAAATGAAGAAATAAAAATCTTTTAATTTTTAGTTTGGCAATATAGAATATAATATCTGTAAATAGGTTTACATAGGTGTCCTTGAAATTTAAATTCACATATTATACAACTATATTACACAAGCTACAACACTAAAGTTTATTATCTACAGTACCTTAGTTTTTGTTCTGCGTGCGACATAATTTATATAGCAAAATAACGTGTATACTGACAAATATTATTTTATGCTAGCTCTTCATATTGCCCTACGAAGTATATAAATAACATACTCGAAATGTTTACTGGGCATCATTCGCATATTTCTCTTTAGAACGTAAGCCTTTTAATATTTCTTTCAGTTTATAATGATCATTAATTGTTATTGTAAATTAAGCTCCCATATAGTCTTAAGCTAGGTCGTAGTCTAAAACGATGTCTCGCATACCTACCTACAATTACTAATAGTTCACCATAAAATACATTTTTGTATCTTTGTAACGGTAAAATATATGAGAAATATAATTTTCCGAAATCAAAATAAATAAACTTTAATAATATCAACTATAATGACTAGTTCTAGATATGCTTGAAAGACACACTTGAACTATGAACTGTTATACAAGGCACAATGACCGCGTTAATAGATATTGTTATTATATTTTTACTTCATTACTGAAGAATTACTAATTTATATAATAATATAAGTCTCACAAAATTTGTCATACAACGTTTAAAAGTTCGGTGTTTAGAATTAATTTTGCAAAAATTTTACAACATTTTTTAATAAAAGTTTATACTTATAGTGCATACTTGTTCTGAAAGTTATAAATGCACGCTTTACCTAAACAATAAACAATTGTAACTACTATTCAAATAAAATAGTATACTATAAACACATAGTTAAAAGTGAAAAAAAATATTCAATTATCATTTAGATTGAACTTAATTATGGATATTCAACGGATATTATAACATAATACCTATGTCATTATTAGTCATACAAAGTAACGCTGATTAACATATTTAATTAAAATTTGAATAAAGAGTTCAAAAAAAATAAAAATTGAAATAAAAAGTAAAACGTTATCAATTATTAGTGTTAAAAAAAATTTAATTTTCGAGGAAAGTGCTAAGTATAATAAATTTGTAGGTCAAAGAAATTGGCAAGAAGATGGTATGGGTACCTCATGTTAAATTAGCGAGAAAAAAACCATCAACGTCGTATAGTTTGATTAAGATGGAAAAACAGAAACAAAATATTCTCGTAAATACCGCACGAATCATATGTACACCTGCTTTCTGATGTTTTGACGAGAAAAAAACATGAATAGAAACGTAAATGATAGTCACTGTGGTAAAATCTTATTTCTAAAGAAAACTTCAAATATACGTTAAAAAAACATACGATTGATTTTTTCGTCCTTCAATATCGAAGTTTTTCCAAAGAGGGCTGCATGATACCATGCAATTAACCGATAATATAATGACGTAATAATAAATTTCAAGCGAATCAATAAATCATATAAATAATTTTTAATATCAAAAAAGACATAGCATGTCGACTCGTTTGGGTTATGCGGCAGCGAAACGTTTTGGCCATTATCCAATGTACGACGTCTCAGCGAGTGTGACCTACCCGAGTGCAAGTTCGTTTCGATCCATTTGGCCGATTCTAAGCTCATCCGCGGCGTAGTAAATATCATAATTACAACGATTATTTTACAACCAGCAAACGGAAAAAGCTTTAATGGTCCTCCCGGCTTTCACCTCTGGCTAAAAACTTGTCTGGTTCAGACCTAATCTCGGTCAAAAATAGCTCACGGAAACGAGTCGAAAAAAACGTATCTGGACAGTGAACCGGTAATTACTATTATCTATTAATATATGCATATACGATTTTCACAGCGTACGAGAGATAAATCTACCTGTTGAGTACGAAAAACTCAATGAACGGTATTCTCTAGAGTCTAGAATATAGTACAATATTGGTAGTACGCGCACGATGGGTTGGAAGTAAATCGCGTAAACGGTCAGTTGGTCAATATAAGTGCATATCGAATCGTAGTATTGGAGTAACAAACAGTTACAATATTTATTTATCACCACTCTTAGTAGGGACGGATTATTTGAATACATTCCGATGCATGGTTATCTCCTAGGGGAGGGTCAAACGGTATGCGATGTAACTAACCCGATGTTATATGTGGTTAGTCACTCCCTTCCTTCAGCTATTGTGTTTAACCTCACGTACTAAAAAACTGCGTTTTGTAGTTTGTACAATGAATTTAATTCTACGACGGTAAATATTGCATAAGACGAGTAATCGAATGAGTTTGCGCTGTTTGTTTTTGATATTCTCTCGGAATTTACCAAATAACTGATACAGTTGTAATAATCGGTAAGGTATCAGTCGCAATATTATAATTGAATTCGCTCGAAAAGAACGAGTGTAAAGGAACGTGTTTCATAAACCATGTTTTCTGTCATTCGAAATTAACGAAATTCCTTCTCTACAATAATAAAAATAACAGTACCTGAACAATGTTATTTCCCCGGGCCGGTAAGACTAAATGTTTTTCAATTCGGTACGTAGATATTCTACCAACAATAATGTATACACATTTCGTTATTCGCGTCAACACTTGCGATTGTTTGTGAGTAATTCGAGACGGGAAGAAAACAATCGGCTGCGTGAACTAACGGAGGCCTAAAAAAAACGAAAAACGCCTCGCGCGGTAAGGAAATGGTAAGATAAAAAAGGTCGAACATTACCTGGTGTGGCGGTCTCCGCGGGCTAGAGAAGCGCGATCGCGACGACCGGACGACGGGCGGAAATGCGATCGACGGGCGAGAGGCTGCTGTGAACGCGCACGCGACCGGACGGCGGACGATCGACTGACACGGCTGTTACGCACGCGGCGTAAACAAGAGCGGTGCATGTGCGTTGCGACCGCACGGTAACATAGGTGGTAGTGGCACGGCGGCGGCGACAAGGAGACAAAGACGGCCCACAGCCAATGGCGACGCGTCGTTCCCGAAGACCCGTCGGTGCTGCCCGGGGACCCCGGTGTTCACGCGTCGGTTTTCCGAAAAAAAAAAAAAAATTTCTTTTCAAACTGCATTCCGGTTATTTTTTTTTTTTTTTTATTATTCCGTCGCCTCGGTTCTGAGGCCACTCCGGTCTTCGACAATATATTATATAACGGAATGCGTCGTCGCATCGTTCTCTCGACAGAGTTTTGACTTACTTCGAGACAATCATTTACCAATGGTTATTTATTCGTATGCGTAGACCCTAGCCGTTCTCGTGTCCGTGGCCAACGTCAAAAAATCACCCGGATCAGTCTATTAGGTACAAAGAATGAAGCGTAAGGAACATAAACTTAAATAGTTCGAAAAACTTGTTTTAACTTTTCTGTACCCCTCACTCGAAACAAACTAAGCCCATAACTGCTGAAAAGAGCTTAACCTATGTTCGAAATTAAATAGAAATACGAGTTAGAATTACGTTCACAAAAACGTACACAAAGCGCTTACACGTTATTTCTCCAAAAAACCATAATGAGAAAGAATTGTGAATGAAAGCGACAGTGACAATATCAATCCGAGTAGTATCTCTACGTAATTCCCGCAGAGAACCTCGAGGTCCCGGCGCAATGGCACCTCCGCACTCCCGGACTCCCGGCAAGTCTGGGCGTTTCGCAGCGCATGATCGCGTTGTGCACTCCACGTTCCCGTTTGTGGACAAAAAGCGCCGCGTTCCACTGCGCGGGTCCGTCCCGACGCGGCTGTTTATGCATCTCATGCACCCGCGTGTTCACGTGCACAATGCGCGTATTCGCTACGTGTCCCCCCGTACAGATGCAGTGTGCACGCATAAATTATCATATACTTCGTGTATACACCGCGCGGACCACTCCTACTGTTACTCCGCAGCAGCGCGTTGTTTACCGTTCCACTGCGCCTACTTGTAATATTATGCATGATAATATTGTGTACGTGCGCAAATACATACATAAACAGTCGTTGCCTATTGTCCGTGGTCAGTGTTTTCGCGAACACACCCCGCCGCCGACGCCTGTTTCACGACGTTTTCCTCGGGTACGCGCACGTATTTTCTTTTCTTTTTTTCTTTCAACTTGCCAATAAAAATGTCGTTTGCCGCGCGCACGATCATCGAACACTGGCCGATAGACGTACGGAAACGGAATATTATTATCACCGTCGAAACGTCGCGTATTGGTACCACGGATTGCACGAACATTTTTTTCTATAATATTTATTATTTTCACATAATCCGTGGTCGAACAAAGAAGGTGACCCGCCGCGATGTTACCTCACCTCGTCCTCCGTTTGTGCTTTGTTAACACGGCTCGGGTAAACCAGTCGCGCGATAAACGCCGCAATCGCGACTCGATGTGTGTATCATATTATCATTATCATTATATAAATGTATGTAGCGCACGTGCAATGAGTGCATCGCACAACATTGTTCGAGACTGTTCGCAATAAAGGAAGATATAATAATATAATATATATAAAAGCACTAGCTGTTAAACACCATAATCATATTATAATGAAAAACACGATATTGTACGTTGTTGTTATTTAGCAAATAAAATTATCGCTATTATCGAAATTTGCCTATAAAAATAACAAATATCTTTATTTAACCTACGGGTTTTTTTTAATCAATCGTATCAATACATTATAAATTTTAAAAAATTCATATAAAATATGTAGCTCATGTTCTGTTAATTTAGTCAAAAATGACTAACATCGAGTCAGCAAAGTAAACAAACTGGTGTAAATAATTTATACATCTTCCGTTTTACCTAATTTCTTTTTTTTTCGTTTCACTAATTTGTAAAAATGATAACTGGAATAATATAACTCTGCTTGTTAAATATTCTTTACGCCAACGATGTATAAATATTTACAAACGCATAAAATAACCATGTTTACAGTTTCTATACATTTTATTAAAAATTATTTTCGATGAAAACCAATGTACTTTCTATAGTAAATGGATAAAATTGTAATCAATTTTAAATGCTTGTTGTGGCATATGAAAAATTAAAAAAATGCTTATTCGTTCTATCCATGAATGTTTATCAGCGGTTGAAATGTTATTTTTTTTAATAAATTAAAATAATTTAAGAACTTGAAAAGTTAATAGAACCTAAATCATTTGATAATAATATAAAATATTTCTCTACTGATGACGTTAGCAATTTAGCATGAAATAAAATCTATGTGGTATAAATCATAAATTAAAATAATAATTAACACGAAAATATCTATCGATTAATTGTTTTTAAGTATTTAACGTTTATTGTATGTGCAATAGCTTTGTAAAAAATAGGTGTAAAATAACAACAAGCTTGTTGTTAACAGTCTTGCAGATTAGATACACCCTACGAAATAAAAGCATTAAAAATTATTTATGGTCTTTTAATCTTTGTATAAACAAACTATAGTGTACAAATGCATAAGTCAGAGCACATTAACAAATCGAATTTTACAGCTCAACACTTATTGCCAATATTATATAATATGTATATACTGAGTGGTCAAAATATTCAATTGTAGTAAAACTTTCCATTAATCAACAAACCTCGAAAGTCAAAGGATATACCCGCGTATATACAACACTCACAGCAAAACTAAATAATTATTCTGTTCAATTAATCATATGATGTATAATGAAGCGGATTGTGATTTATTGCAGTAAATCTTCGAGAAACTTGAAAATATTGCATCGACACGAATATGATGTGAACTTCCTACCTCGTGCATAACTTATCGAAGAATATAGCAGAAACTTCTTTCAGTTCTGATCAACGTTGACGATTTCAAATGCGACCGAACACAAGCCATCGTGAAATAAGATCATTGTCGTTGTGGACTATAGTTTCACGCATAGTGTATTCGAAGAGTTTCTCGGATCTCAGTCCAGCTGATATTCGTTTCCTCGTTTTGTTCGTATAAATTAAGAGAAAAGGTAATATAGCAATATTATACTCGGTCACTTTATTATAGACCGTTTAGCATTATTTCAATAGTGTACTACAAAATCGTATAAAAGTTATTGTAGCTGCCAGGTGAAAATCTTAAAATCATAAAATACAAAATAAATATAAATTGTAATTACAAACACACAATGCGTAAAAAAAAAAAAAATTGAAAGAATAATAATATTGAAAACTTTGTTTCTAGTATATAATCGTTTCTCGGAATACCTATTTATTATGGAACTTATTATTTCAACACACTGATTTAGTCAACAATACAATTACGATAACATTTTAAAAATGAATACCTCCCGCCGATTGGCTGTATCGTCTTTGTGTCTGTACGAGACCGTACGTCTTTATTTTAGTTGTGAAATAACTTATCAAAAGTACGTACTCGTATTATGAGGTTTAAGTAAAAATGCTGAAAACTCTTGAAGGTACCATTAATACCGGTAAGACATAAAAAATGTGTGGCACCAAAGTATAACGTAACTTTTAAATGCAATATGTCAGTTAGTCGACCGCTTGTTTAGTCGCTATAAATGCACATTTTTTCATGTTAAAAATAAACATCTACAATAAACGATTTAACGATAAATTATAACCACTCTACACGGTTTGCAAATCTTATAAACACATATTATTCTATTTACTAAATACAAATACCATTTAAACTGTAATTATAAATTTATTATGTACTTTCAGTTGCGGTCACGTACAACTAAACACTAGTAGTCTGGTTATAGATAATAATACGCTTATGGACCTTCGCGCGATTGTTATTGCGCTTAGAAATGGTTACACAATTTTTTTGAGAAACGGTTACGCCTTGGACCGATTTAACGAGATTGAAACCAAGAGGAAACGGTATTGTACGGCTACGTGTAAATGTTGAACCGAAAGAACCAAAAATGTAATAACTAAAGTACGTACGCCAAAACGATTAACAAATACGGATTATTAATGAATGGAGATATTATTCCCGCAAACATTAATCTGATCGTTTACTGCAGACAGGGAGACGTTACTGGTACTCGACCAATATCCGTTACCAACGACGAATAAAACAAACGCATTTTAAGGAAATCAATATTTTTTAACCATCAATTAACAACCGACCATGGTTTTTCCTAAAAACCGCAGTGACCGCGTAACGTTTGAACGCAGAGGTTTGTCGTGAATAAACGTACGTTATAGCCTTGGCCTTATACAGGTATGTCTGGACGTATTATCGAAGTAAAGCTTGAATACGACAATCGCGTAAAATAATTAAATCGTTTATCTTATTTACATTTTTTTCCAAACCGTTCGCTGAGTGCAGCGGCAACGCAATAATAATATGTTTATATTTAAACACGCGGTATTTGCAACGTGGACCGAAGATGTTCTCGTCAAGAATAATAGAAAAAAACGATTGCGCAATCTACATCAATTCAGGGCTCGTGAGTTCATGCTCTAAAAAATGCCTAAATAAGTATGCACTTATGCACTAAAAGCTGGGAAAATATGCATTGAAATATGCCTTTAAAAGTTCAGAAATATGCATTTATATGCACTAAAAATCTAAAAATATGTATCAAAAATATGTAGATTAAAAAATAAAAATACTATAAGTAAATTTTGGAATAACAAAAAAATATCCATTCATATCATAATGCGGGCTACGTACCTATACGTTCGTACACGTACGTTTGTACTCGAATTATCTGCTATATACGTTTTAGTTTTAATAATTTGATGTTGCGAAAACTCCCATATATTTTATACCGTGTAAAAATATAAATTATTGCATTTTGATCAAATTTCGGTAAAAATATGCACAGTAAAATTGAAAAATGCATAAATATGCCAAATAGTTAAAAAACCTCTAAATATGCAAAAATATGCAACATAAAATTTCACATACTTAACCACACAGTACCTTGAAATGGATTTCTATATCACCTAGCATTAAATACGACTTGGCAAGATTGATATGCAAATGCATGAACTCACGAGTCCTGTACATCACATACGCCAATTATACAACGATATTGTACCGGCGCGATGCAGCGCACGCGGGCAGGAGGTTGGAAATCGGCTGAACGAAGCCCACCGCGGACGGTTTTAGTAAATTTCTCGAGATGAACACGAACAACAATGAATAACGTCTCCGCAGTCGGCATCGTACGTGGGTCGAACTTAAACACGAAACGCATCGTGTGCTATTGCTATACGTACATAGGTAGGCGCGCGCAAGTCCGGCGTTTCACCGTCAATTATCATGTTAATGAGGTTTAATTCTCGACAATCACAATTATTGCCCGACCGACTCCTCGCCGTCGACTTAACGATGGCCATGCTGGCTCGCCCGGTGAACTGGATTCCGCGTAGGATCCTTACTATCGGACGAATTCGAAAAAAATGAAACGGTTCAAAATTGTTCGCGAAACCTGTACGATAAGCTATAACGTATTTGAACAAAATTTCGTCAGGCCGAAAATATTCGCGATTCGACGCAACAATAGTTTGTTGTTCAGAACGCGGTCGACCGTTTACCGTCTACCCATGTCCCGTTTCATTATGTTATTGTTACGCCTTACGCATGTCTACACCTATATAGTTATTGAATTAAATATTATCGGATGGTCAAGCACCGTAGTAATAATAATAATGCGTCATTTCGTCAGAACAGTTCAACCGCATCGTCGTCGTGCCGTAATATACATCCAAAACACCGATCGTTTAATTATGCGTATTGCTTTGTCCCCAAACCGGATATTCGAATACCTCCACCAATAGAAACGGAACAAATGCGGTTGTCAGTAGTCGGCCACAAGTTTGTAGCTTGAAATATTAAATTAAATTTTTCTTATACCATCGGCTAAACTGTCAAAAAGCCGATTGTCGCATACATTCGGAATATACAGAAGACGTCATTATATACAATATATCATTAGTTCCGTTGTGTAATATGCGAGCAATATGCCCTAGCCTTAGGGTGCCGCTAAAAGATTCAACTGAAATATATAATCAACGCGACAACCCATTCATATTGTGTACAAATTATATACTTTATAACTCTGTGCAACTTCGAACGGTTTTACATTTTTAAACAATTAACTGTTTTCAGGTGTAGCCCAAACAGTTAAGATACAAGTGAAAAAAAAAATACCAAACGCATATTTATGTTATAAATAGGTCTAGGGACTTCATGGTCTAAAGAACCTTAAAATATGCATGCATTTATGCCCTAAACAATTATCATGTATGCTCCAAAAAATATTTTATTTTTCATTAAAAAACCAAAAATTACAAATTTATTTATTATTATTCATTAATTATTATGATTATTTGTTATTTTAATTTCTTTTTCTTTAAGTTTGCCTTTAAACAACACAAAAACCGAAAAAAAATTGAATTAATTATGTTTATGAATTAATAATTTTAGAACCCTGGGTATATAAATTATTTAATCATCTTAATCTTTTTTTATTTCCAAATTCTAGAAAATTCATATTAAATATTGTATTTAATGTGTAAAATATGTTAAATATGTTTAAACTTCAAAATATGCATTTATTGGAAAAAAATAGCTACACTTGCAAAACATGCAAAATAAAAATGATTGCCTTAAATCCTAAGAAACAAATTTCTATATGACTTAGCTATGTTTTGAATAATATTGAAAAACATGCAAACTCCTATGTGTCCCTAGCCCTAGTCATAAACAATAATGTAAAATAATATATTTTGTCGATTCTTATTATTACCGTTTTCGTTGGAGGAAAATAGTCTACGATGAATGTTGAACATTGCGAAAAGTTATCGCGTACTTCATAACTGTGTGACCTCCATCGTAGCATTTATTTACTATTGTACTGTGCATGTACGATGATTTTAACCCTTAAACTTTTTTCCAGATTCTTAAAACTAAAATGAAAACACATTTGTAAAAACATAAAAAATAACGATTTCGTTGACTAGATTGAAAAAAAAAAACTATCGTTAATATCTAATAACTTTTTGAAATGTCTCATATGACGTACGAGTATTATGCAATAGCATACATATATATTATATACCACACGCAGGGGTCTGAACTTTTAAACTCTGCGCCAATCCGATGTCGTTGTTCACGTGACACGAACCTTTAGACGAGCATTCGCACTGAAAGTCGAATACTCGTTGTATTTTGATTAGATTTTTTTTTTTTCTTTCAATCAAGTTAGTTATTAGCCGTTTTGGACGGCATTCGATTATTATCGTTTCAGCACGTCCACGAGTTTACTATTGTTCTAATAAAAGTTCAACGAGCGACGGGAGTTTTTTTTTCTTTGTAAACTTGTAATTTTCTCATTACGTGCAACTCTGTTGTAACGCGGGTACGAGCAAGTGAACTTTTACATGAAATTCCATTACACAGTGACCGAGTATTAGTGACTGTTCTCAATACGAACCATGCCAACAACGCTATGAAATATTATAGTCTTGCGCTGCAGCTATCATCACAATAGAACGATTTAAAAATACCATTTTACACGCGACGACAGCGCGATAAAAATATGTACGCGAGTGTACAATAGTAAGTTGTTGGTCCACAGTCGGAAAAACAATCGGTGTACAGTACGACTGCAGTGCGGTAAGAATGCACTCATATTAGTGTAATTCATCAAATATTATTACTTGTAAGTAATCCGTATCGGTGCAACGCCGGGCGGCTATTGCCCAATTTGCCACTCCGAATACCGTTTAAAAGGGTTTTCGTGAGATGGTTTGTCTCGGGGAAAGCACCGTGCAGATCGTCTGCGTGTGAACCGTCGCCAGAATTAGAATTATATTTTTATCACCCGCGGCTCGTGGCTTTCGTGTAACGATACAGCACCAAGAGAAAAATACGGAACAATGGAAATGAAACGTTTACCATATCGTCCTTATTGTACGCAATAACAATTAAATATTTAAACGGTGATTTAATCACGCGCACGGTTATAATTACTACGCGGTACTACGCGCGGCTATTGTTCCTAGTGCGTCAATAAACTTGTTGGAAAATAAACACTTTAAACGAAATGGTACATTTTCTTTCTTATGTTTCCATTTGAAAAATGGTAATACAGAACAACAGACATGTAGGTGTTCCAGAAAGAGGCACGAATAGAAAAACGTCCAAGGGAGGTCATGTTCTCAAAAGCGGGCACGGAAAAATACTAAACATGTATAGCTTCATAACAACAAATTTGTTAGTTTTCAAGACCGAAATAACGTTTAACGAATTAACAGTCAATCTTGGGACCAGATGTTAAGACAATCTATTACAGTACTAAATTGTACTTGGATACAGCTAAATAATACACTTACCTTTGTTGAGGTAAGCCGATTATCTTTTAACTTCTCCCCGACGGGCTCTATTATAAGTGGTTGATTGATAGTTGAAAGTTTGACTTTCGATTCCAACTTGCGATGTAAGGTCACCGCGAAGTTCACATGTCTTTCGTCGTCCGAAGTGTAACCGTGTAAATCAGCCCGGACAGGTCTTACAACCTTGAGGCTTGAAGACGGAATCGAGACTGCCGTAGTGTCGCACGGCTTTTTATCAGTAGCATTTTGTGATAACGCATTTTAGCGAAGACCGGTTCTGCCATAGACTACACAAAGGCCGTGAAAATATTACGGACGATAAGACGACAATAAATGAGAAGTACCTGTGCTGTCTTAGCTATTTTTAAACAATACGTTGTTGACACCTAACGTTTCTTTAAAATACAAACAAGATAACATGAAATAAATAAATAAAATATTATGACGATCAGTGGCAAAATGTTTTTATTAGCATTTTCAAGTGATCGATTAATAATAATTTATAGTTGCTTTTGTGTCAGGGCGATGATAATAACGGTGGTAATATACCCAAAGCGGGTGTGAAATTAAAATCAGCACCTACGGGGTGGATTCCGTCGTCGTTTCATTTGTGCGCAAACAGAATCGACGAAACACGACGGTGCATTGATGTACTCGTAAAATAGAACAAAAAAAAAAAAAAATGTTTTGTTCCGCACCAGGAGTTGACGGTGAATCGTCAACAGGTGAACGCCGCGTGTACGACTCGCGCTCTCTAGCGCAGGTCTCCGAAAATTCGAACCACATGTACTCGGCGCGTGAGCGTTAGAGTGAAGTCCATGATCCATTTTTTGTCCGATGAATTTAAAATAAACACGTTTATCAAACGTATATCGTGGCGTAATAAATGTACACTTTATTTTTAACATATTCGAATGTTCTGAAAATTTCTGAGCGATTTCGCGAATTCGTTTGCACCCACGTGCGCGTGTCATAACCATAAATTTCTCACATCGTCTTTTCTTAGACAAACCGTTGAAAGATTACACGAACCGTTAAATCGTTTGTCTTATTATGTTCACTGGAAATCACGTTGCTATATACATTTATATTTTTTTAATTTTTTTTTGTACTTCGCAATCGCTGTCCATTCGACAAGATTATTATCCCGGGATCGCATAGCTTTTGATGATCGATGATAATTTTATCCGAATAACAAGTGTTGATGCATTTTTCGCAGCCGAACTTCATGACGGGCAAGCTCTGGATCGCGTTAAGCCCAACGGAATCCGAAACAAATTGACACGTTTACGTCCAAGGAGGACGAGCCGGCGGCGATCCAATGACCCGTACGGGAGGGCGAGAGTCGTCAGTTGACCGGACTAAAACCGAAATCGGATCAAATTTACCAACGATTATTATGCCACTTACTTACGGATTTCAAATCATAGCACAAATTAGTTACACGGGCGTTTTACATAGCAATTGGTGTTACGTATGGTACGTTTAAAATTTGAATGGACATCTAATCATAGGTCTCTAACCCGTCTACAGACGGGTTATATTAATCAAAAATGTATCACACCACCAGGCCTTCTAACAGTTCATCACAGTATTGTGTATTGATAACTGTAGTGGTGTTAATCAATATCAAATATGTAGCATATTTGTGTGATGACAGCGTTTACAAATAAGAGGGATTCAGGGATTCGTATTAAAACCGTTGACTGCCACAGGGATAATTTTTCAAGTGGGTCATGCGGGGCGGTCAACACCCTACAGTAATTGCAGGGGTAAAAAACATATTAAAACACATGTACAACGCGTAAAACAAATTATTATAAATTCGTTAATGTATAATATGTTAAACTCCAATATTGATGATTTTTACGTAATTTTTTGTCAGAAGCGATACCCCACTGATCGGTGCCACCTCGGGTTCATCTAGAACAGTAATAATATTTTTTACTAATTAATTTCGTTATACCGAGGGGCAAGGATACAACATTATTATCCGCGTACAGCCGCAATTTTGTACAATAATATCTAATACTCACGTTTGTTGATGAGATAATCACATTCGTGTACGATGAATTGCCGGTATTGTTGTAAATGCGGCGCGTTTAATAGAAATTCCCGAAAAATAATATTAGTAATTGTGGAACGAACGTTCAATACAAAATATGTACATAAACCAATGATAATATAGTTTATTATACAGTTGTACGTATATATTGTCGTTTAAAGTTTTTATTCCGAAAATCGTGTGATCGGCGTTCTAAGTTGGGTACATAACTCGAACGAAATGAAAATAATCTTTTTGTCGATATATTTAATATAAAAATATGATGTCTCATGATCAGTTGATTATGCGAAACGATTTCCACTCGATTTTTATTGAAAACAAATCGCATTCAGTGGCGCTTATGAGAATGGCAGGGCGATATTTATGTGTATATTTAATCAGCGAGATCCAATGGAAGGCGTTGTCTTTTTTTCCCGGGGAAACCGTTTATTTTTCGTTTAAATTTTCAACTTTCCGGTATTACTGTCATAATATGACGTCTGCCACTCTAAGCGAACTCAAAATATGTAAAACTTTCCTGTTCCAATTGAAAGACCGCATCGAATGGATAACATGCATGATGAGGCGTTGTGATAATGTGATCCTTTTGGTTATTGGCTATAATTTTCCAAAGATTTAAATCATAAAGATAATCTATACTATATATAAAATTGTAAGGGTTTTTCTTCGACCGCGCTAACCGAGAAAACTACTGGACCGATTTGGCTGAAATTTTTTTTGGCTGAAACCTGACACTTTGCTGAAGGTTTTAGTAACACTTTTGTCAGTAAAAAAAGTTCATAAAAGTTTTTATACGCATTTTTCCACACATAGTGTTTTATCTAATTTTTTTTTTATTGATCTTTATAACAACCCGGCAACTGTTGCCATTAGTTACAAATTACAATTGGTAATAACAATTATTTACAAGTATGTATATTTATATGTCAGTATATCTATTTTTATTATGTGTTTGTATACCTACATTGTTAATCGCTATTATCTAGCATTAATAGCACATAGCTCACCGCACGTGGCATCACGGGCTCAGTCTGAGCTTGGTAGGCGTCGAGTGTGGTTATTTGCTATACGCCCATTACGAGCATAATTTGTGCTTAGTTTTTTCACCTACTTTTTGATTATTCTTATAAAGGTATATTGGGCATGCTAATACAGTTAAATTTCGGGTAAGTGGCCAATTCATCATCATGCCGAGAGCGCCAAGAGCACGCATTGGCCGAAAAACTGCCAATGCAACTCGAATGTATAACAGAAGGCAAAAAGATAATTCACCAGAACGTTCTCAAACACTTGCACAGGACCAACGTAACGCTTTAAGTATGAAATCAGCGTTTAATTATCAATCCGAGATTGATTATTTAAATATTAAAGCGCTTCAAATTGGACGAATGACTATATTATGTCCTAAGTGCCATGCAAAAAAATGGAAAGATGAAACCCAT
Source organism: Periphyllus acericola (assembly GCA_949715065.1). Taxonomy (NCBI): domain Eukaryota; kingdom Metazoa; phylum Arthropoda; class Insecta; order Hemiptera; family Aphididae; genus Periphyllus; species Periphyllus acericola. The sequence goes on along the minus strand of OX454271.1, from coordinate 16,834,491 downwards.
GGACTTTGCTGCGCTGACGGTAAAGTTGTTTTACACCAATTTGAGGATCTTCCAGACCTAATTAAAAGTTTAATTGATAATTCTCACCCTCTATCAAAACATTTCTTTGATAATTCTAGACGGTATAACACTCTGTTTCAAATGACATCGTTTGAAGCAAACGAAATAAGTGAAGGGAACTTCATGTCCTCTTTTAAAATTCAGGGTCAAGTGCATCATTTAATAGGTAGTTTATTACCCGAAATTGGAAATAATGCTAAATTTTTACAAATATATTTTATGTCAGAGTCGGATCAAATATCTATTCGAACAAATACGATTCCAAATTTAAAAAGAGGTCTCATTGAATCATTGCAAACAGTTTTGCGTGAAAATAATCACCTCATACAGAGCTTTAGATCTAATCTGGAGTCGAGGTCTTTTGATGAGTTGCAAAACTTTAAGTTAATTATTCATGCTGACAGAGTTCCTCAAGATGTATTTTATCGCTTTAACCGAATGACAGTATTCTACGTTAATATGCGCATTAAAGCACCTAGATAGCACTGGACAATACGGTACAACCCAACGGTTGTCAACCACGATTTCTGTTTGACCACGAACTTTTAATATTGCAGTATAATCTCCATCATCTGGTGATCTCCGTCGGTAAGTCGGATAACCATCATCTCCAGTTTGAGTATCCTTGACCAATTTGTGAGGGTATTTCTTACTACATTTTCCATTATTCATACATGGCGATCTAATATTTAACTCGCCGCATGGGCCATGAATCATATTCTTGCATACTATTTCATAAAGTATAGGATCTCTGTCTTTGTTTGGTATCTCGGCAGAAATAATTTTATCAATTTCATCTGGCTGAATTTTCGTTTGTAACCACAAAAGAATGTGGCAGTGTGGCAAACCTCGTTTATGCCATTCAACACTGTAAACATAACAATTTACATCTCCGAAAATATATTTATTTTTTAATACATGCATAAACTTTTTTAGTTTGAGATGAAAAACTCTAGAGATTATATCGTGTCTATCAAACGACTTTTGGTCTTGAAATAATTCATTTTTTATTTCCGGCCATTCCGGGTTGCATGTAAAAGTAATAAATAAATCTGGACGGCCAAATTTACGAACATAAGTCATGGCATCCTGATTTTTTTCATGCATGTAACGTGGGGAGCCAGTAAAAGAGGAGGGAAGAATTATTAGTTAATAAAGATGTATTGTATTTTGAAATTTGAAAAAAGTTTATAATTAAAATAGTAATTGAGAAATATGCTAAAAAAAAACTCATTGCTTCATCTCATGTTTGTAATTAAAAATCGATTTCATTGATTCATTCGCATAAAACCGCACGGGCAGATTGTAGTTTGTTCAATCGATATAGTTTAGTTAATAAACTTTTGGGTGGTCGTCATATCCGACCACAACTTGATTTTTATTTCCATCAAATCGAATAAGGTTCGATTTTCGTTTATGACTCGGTCACTAACAAGTTTCTCTTGGTCTTACAATATAATACAAATGATCTCAAAAACAATATTGATGAACTAAAAAATATAAACAGATGTATAGATATTGCACTCATATGTGTGCTATACTGCGATGAATATTGGGTGCATTATTATTTACTTTGAACTCGTCATAAGTATTTTACTTGAATATTTATCGTGTACATTATATATACATAAATATATTTCTTTTTTCAGATGTATTATGAATAAATTGCTCATCAGGTTTTTGAAGTGTTTTCTTTGTTTTTCTCAATTATTCGGATAATTATTGAGCAATTAACAAAATTGCCAACTCAAAGTTCTAGGTTTTTATACATCGGAGCAATCATTTTGGTCGAAATCGTGTACACAGACACAAAAAAATAAAACGTACATCATGATAAAACCAATGTTAATGATAATAACTAATAAGTAATATTATTAATATATTAATAAGTAGCTATATCGAATTGTGTATAAGTTCAATGTCGCAATTGTCACGAATGATGTTTGTAGTGATCGTTTCGTAAAAAAAGAAAATATTTCTCGTTTGATGGGAAAGGTGCAGGATATAGGTGGATAATCCGATATGATTTTCGAACAGACGCATTATATTATACGTATAAGAGACAACAGTATACCAGTGTCGGGTCGATGTCGGTTGGTGTCGGAAACTATTTTTTCCAATTGGCTCTCTGCCATGGCCAGAGGTAAAAACCGCGAGGAGCTTTCGATAGGAACGTTGAAAAAAATGTTAATTTCGATTTTTATCAACTACTCTCTACCACGATAAACTATGATACTCGTTTGAGGTTGACGGTTTTGTGAATATTTTAAAAAAAAAAAATACACTTAAAACTGAAAACGATCGGCTTATCGCACGATTGTTTCATATATCAATTAACTGCAAAATAAATATCCGACAAAAATGCGTTGATAGTATTTTATTTAAAATAATCGTTTTTATTTCCTTATCCACGATCAATAGTAATTATGTTTACGAACAAGCGCCGCGACAATATTACAATACACGCTTCGTAGTTCTGTACCAATTCGTTGCTCGGTCGGTATTTGTTCTTCGCTTAAGTTATGCACATCACTTTATCTCTGTCACGTGCATAGACGACTCGACGACGACGTATACGTCATCATCAACACCCGTTACCGAACATGGGGTTTTTTTTTCTAGGTCGGCACCGTCGTAATCATCGCGCGTCCGAATAATATAATATAATCGCCGATGATAAAATGATACACGTTCAATATTTACGGATGAATAACGCAACGTTTCGATTGTCGACCATCATATTACGGATAACCTCGAGTTGGGTCCCTAATTTAAAAATTAACATGAATTGGGTCCGGACGTATTTTATCGAGTACACGAGTTGGGTTGAGACACCACGTGGAGACGTCACATTTTTCGTGATTATGCTCACATTTACATTTCTCAATTATGTCTAAAGTATACGAGAATTTAAAAAAAACACTTACAAGTATTTCGAAAACAATTTCCAACGTTGTATATCATTCAGCAACATTTTGTGGAAGCGAAATTTAAATCCGTCCTCAATGATAATTTTTTTCCTTTTTCGCTTGACATAAAATCCATACTTTTATTTTTGACACAACAAAACTCACTCAAACTACACTACAAACGACTATAAGTCTATAACTCAAACTTTTAGCCTTGACACGTGCCGGTCTACTGACTAATAGCTAATTGTAAATCGTTAAGATAACATTAATATAAAATATTACCGTGGACCCAACTCGAGCATCATTAAAATAAACACGATCGTTTTGGACACACACTACTCCCTTCCCATTCTTTCAAACTATCTTTAAATGATTCTCCTCTCTGCTCACTCCACAATGACCCTTTGGTTTGCGATATTAGCCATCTAATTTTCTCCTGTCCCAGCCTATCAACTCAACGGGATCAACTGTTTTCCCTTTTAAAATTTTCCAACATTCCTATCGAAATCAAACATATCCTTTCAACCCAGCAAAAAAATATTATATTGTACATTTTATCTTTTTTCAATCATACAGGCTTCTTACTATGATCAGATTTTCTTTTCTTTTTTATTTATTTATTTATGTTTTCTTTTTTCATTACTTTCTTATTATAAACAGCTATTAAGTATCTTGTATTTGTGTCACATAATTGTCGAAACTAATTGTTAAACAAAGTTTAACCCTCAACAGGCAAGGCCCGGTCACCCGTGACCGGAATGAAATGAAACACTTTATACTAGATTAAATTATTAACTATTAAATTCCGGTTTGTCCCATACCCTTTAATAGATAAGCTTACTAATCACTTGATATGTTTTTGATTATCTACTGTACCTCAGTGCATTTCCAGCTTTCGTTAAAAAAAAAAAATTTACCACCGATGACCACAAGATTTCTGAATGCACCTGAAATGACATTATTGTCTTTCTCAAAAAACAAAAATAATAACGTTTTGGTGCTTTTGACAATGTACGAAACTGAAACGATTAACGAAATATCGAAAAAACCGGAACAAATCGAATTCTATAATAAAACACAAGGCGGTATTGATGTTTTCGATAAACTTTGCCACCAATACTACACTAATTTATATATATGATATAATAATATGATTAGTAAAAATAAAGAGAAATTAAAAAAGAATGGTTATTTCTTGTCCATTTAACAAAAATGTATACGGAAATGATCTATTTAGTGATTCTTAAAGTGAATACAATCACATCGGTCACCCGTGACCACCCTTGTCTGTTGCGTTGGGGTTTATAGCCTTGCCTGTGTAGGGTTAAAAAAAAACAAAATAAATAAACACGAGTTGGATCCGCGGTAATAACGATCAAATATCTCGGGTCCCAATTCAAGTTTTCTCCATATTACAACGATTTCGCGAGTCGGTATTTGAACAATAATGGTAACAATAATAATAATAATAATTATAATATATTATTATCTTTTTTTTTTTTCTTTTAAATTTAAGTCCGCGGCAGCTATGGCCATTGGACTGATATAGTTACATATTTATATAATTACATTATACTATTTTACAATTTTAAATTTTGTTAGTTAATTTTGTGTTGTTAATAAATTATATTATACTTTTAACATTGTACGGGTTCAGTGACTCGGGGAGCTGGTCGGGCAGGTTGGCTTCCTTTCTTTCCTTGTCATAGCTTTGGCAGTCAGTCAGGATGTGTTTTACAGTTAGGGGAACACCGCAGCAGGTACAGATTGGAGGCTCTTCTTTTTTCATATGTTGTTGACGTGCGATGTGGGTGTGTCCTATCCTAAGGCGTGTGACTGAGGTTTCCTGTTTCCTTGTAACGTTTTCAGGGAAAGGCCATGGGAAGGTGGATCTTTTTATCTCATGTAGTTTAGATGATAATTTGATCCAATTGTTTTCCCGTTGATCATGTATGTCTTTGGCTATGGTTCTTTTGACGTCTTGGTAAGAGAATTCCGTGGCTGAGAGTAAGTTGTTCGATGAGTGGGCAAGTTTGGCGGCCTTGTCGGCGCGCTCGTTGCCTGTTATATTGCAGTGTCCGGGTATCCACGTATAAGATGTGTGTTTTCCGGCGAGAGTGGCACAAGTATGTGAGTTTTGTATTTTTCTTGCGATGTCAGTATTATTATCATTATTATTCGCTCCGAAACGTTTGGCGCCCGCGGTCGAACGGTACGATTTTCAAGTATATCACGCGTATCAAACCACTATTAACGTATGCGTGAATAAAACGCGTGTAAACGTATGATTTGGCAGGTAAACGTGTACGCACGCTAATGGATGTTTCCGCGGCACTGAGTGCGAGTGGGTTCAGTGGCGTACCTGTTAGGGGTGGGGGGCATTCCCCCTCCCCCCATGGGTCGTATAATTATAAGTATAATTTTGATTTTTTTTTCATGAAGTGAAATAGAATAGATAAAAATATATTTCGCCCCCCCCCCCCCCACCCGTAAGAGAGGCCTAGGTACGCCACTGAGTGGGTTTAAGTTGTGTACACGTCTGCGATACTGCGGTGGGCTTAGCGCGTAATCATTTTATGCACGCGTACAACTATTATCATAATGACGACGGTGACGATATAAACGTGTTGTGTTGTTAATTCTCGCCCCTCGGCTGCTCTCACGAACGGAAAAAACGAAAAAAACAGAAACAAATAATACATCCCCTACCCCATTAGCGCAGTAATATCATAATGGATACATGTATACTGTTACTTTTCACGATCAAGTACGCGGGACGTAACAGGTTACACTGTACAGGGTGTTCCACCGGGATTTATATCACAGGGCGCCATATCCCGTGATAGTAGAGACAATCGAATTCTGTTTTTTTTTTTTACGAGAATCCCGGGCAAAGGCGATATTCTTGACAATACACATTGGTAATCACAAGTGTTTTATCGAAGAAGTTAAGAATATTAACTTTTTATTTTATAATTTTTTTATGAAGTTCGGAGAAGACCATTTTATAGGGCTTCTTTGTCTGAAAGAGTCGACGGTTTAACTTTCAGTTTTCATTGGGTTCATGGTTTTTAATGGTTCTTTTCAGTTCAATAATAAACAATGTAAACCTATTGTCACCTCGTCATTTTTCCGATGAGGTTTGCTGATAACTAGGGGCCGGAATTATATTCTTTTAAAATAGCCAATATAAGATGCTAATATTCTCTAAAAAAGTTGAAAATATTCTTGCAATATTCTTTAAAAATCATAATAAAATATGCGAAAATATGCTTTTTCTAGTATAAAATAGGTTGGTTTAGGTACATACAATTATAATATTATTACTTTATTAATTATTTTTTTTGTTGTTGAACAGTTGATACCAATTTGTTGATATTTGGCTTATAATTAGTAACTTTTAATAAAGTCCATGCTGCACTGCATTCATCAGTTAGTCGGTTTCTTAAATCAGATTTTATAAAATTAATTTCTGAAAATAGTAGTTCGCATTAATATGTTGAAGAAAAATAGACAAAACAGCTAATGCTACTATTTTTAAAGTGAAATAATCTTTTGGAATTTCATTCCAAACATTCAAAATCTTGTTCCGTATGTTTACGATCTATTTGCCTATCACGCTGAATTTCTTCTAATTCATTTCTCAGTATAACAAATTTTTTTTTCCAAAAATATTTTAATTTTTTGCGTGCCCTCAAAATCTTTTTGCGTGCCATGGATTTGCCATCACTGATATACAACATACCATTGTTTTTGAGTAATTATATGCTTGCGTTATGACATAGATAATTAATTGATTTTTCCATGATAATATGGTTATTGGTTAAATATATAAATACTTATATATTATCGTTTTTGTATTAAGATGTTCGTCGACCACGCTCTTAAAAAGTTTTTTAGACTTTTTCAGGCAATTTTTTAAATTTTTCTCTCCGTAAGAACCATCCTCGTACTTCAAGGAATATTATAAACAAAGAATTAGCGAAATCGGTTCAGCTGCTCTCGAGATTTGCGCTTAGCAACATATTCAGCGATTTATTTTTATATTATAGATTCTCTTAAAATAAAAATATTCATTTATATGCAAAATAATACAACAAAAAACTGATATAAATAAGTATACGATAAAAAATAATATGCAAAAAATAACCAAAATAATACATGTTAAAAAAAATTATTAAATTATATTAATAACAATAAAGTATTTGTAATTACGAAAATTTTTGAAAACAGTTAACAACTATATTTTGCGCCATATGTTCCAGTGTCATATTTGTACGACGGTCTGTTAATATGTTTTTATACGTGCTAAATGAACGTTCGACGTCAACTGAAGTCACGAAATCACAAAAAATATCGAATGTCTATAGAAATTAATCGATATATTCTCAAATATTCTTTTATCTTGAAATATTCTCAAATATGCTAAAAGAACTTTTGCCAATAATTAACCGGTTTCATGATTTGTAAAGATTTCGAACCCCCGTCTGACTGCATAGCCTCAAAAAAAATCTCTCAAAAAAAATATATTCAAGTTTTTACGCCACTGCAACAAAAAATATCGAATGTCTATAGAAATTAATCGATATATTCTCAAATATTCTTTATTGTACGAAATATTCTTTTATCTTGAAATATTCTCAAATATGCTAAAAGAACTTTTGCCAATAATTAACCGGTTTCATGATTTGTAAAGATTTCGAACCCCCGTCTGACTGCATAGTCCCAAAAAAAATATGCAAAAGAATATAATTCCGGCTCCTACTGATAATGTTGTTTTTATTCAAAATTGTGTAAATATTACACTATTTTCTTGTAAATTAGAAAAATTATTAAAAATCAAGAAGCTTATGAAAATTGAAAGTTGAACCGTCAATGTTTTCCTGAATATAAGCCCTATGATTATTTTCAAAATGTATAAAAGTGATAGAATAAAAAGTAAACATGCTAGAATTCCTCAAAAAATCAGATTTATACAACAAAATTTAAACCTACCGTCAAAGAAAATTGTAACATAAATAGCAACTACTCGTACATATAACAACACAACATAACAAACACCATATAAATATAAATACTGAAATTTTTTAATCAACACCATGAAATTTAACCAAAAAAAAAAACTAATAACCTTTGTTGTTGATGTTTTTAAAGTTTAAAAAAAAAAAAAAGTAAATTTTTTAACTTTTTTAATAAAATACTTATCCCATGAACAACTGTTGTTAACAAAATATCATTTGCCCAGGGATGGTCATAAGAAAAAAAAAACAGAATTTGATTTTCTCTATTAACGCGGGAAATATCGATATATGTAGGTCCCGATGGGATACTAGTGACACCCAAAGTCGAAATGTTCCTCGAACATTTATACACACCATTTTCTAGTAACTTATCTGTTGCCATTCGCGGAGAAACACAAATTCAGAATTAGTAACTTACGGAATGCGAGCTGGAGTAAATCGATTGTTCTCCCCGTGGTGCGAGACTGACGCCGTTGATACACCACCCACATACAGAGATTGTATAGGCGTACACGCGTACCTTGCGATTCCAAATTTTGTGTATCCTTCCGCGAATAATGTCTGGGTAACGTACCTATATGGACGTAACCATTTCCCCGTCGAGGTCCTGCAGAAGAGAACACAGGGAGCTGTCGCCCCAGGTGGCCGATTTTGGGAAGCGAAGGATTTTTTAATTAAACGTCTTTTATACCAACGTTACAGATATATTTGCTTATTCATCTCCTGCATTGAATATTAAAATAAAAACGGCCCGCAGTACCTACTACGGTATTTGTTGGTTCTCTGATATAACAGTTTTTTAAATTACGATATGTTTGTTTTTTGATTTTTTTCGTTGACCTGCGACCGGTCAAGAAGTCTAACGATTGCGTCCGGGTGCTGCCGTACGCGGCGGTGATTGTACTAACGTATGAAATAACAAGACATCTCGATTTTTTTTTTTTTATCAATTTTTCATTTCTTTATTTTTGTTAATATAACAATAGTTCTTTTACACCGATACATATAAATTTGTATATATTTATTATATTTTGGTTTTTCGATTATTCGTTTAGAGCAAATAATCTCTTTCTCGTTTTACAATTCATATATATATATATATATATACACACACGAACACAACATTTTTATAATGTATACAATAATATCATAACATAATACGCGTGAAATTTGCTTTACATAAAATTGTTCGTATAATATATCGTATAAATGCTATATAAATATATATATATATATATATTAAACACGAGGAAAAATAACCGCAAACAAACATTGTACACATATATTATTTTATTTTTTATGTCTTTTCCCGTCGACATGGTTTCCGTACGAAAGTTGTTCGTTGTTTCTCGGTAGCGACGATGGGCGGGGGAGTGGGGGGAGGGGGTGTTCGTCCTATTCGAATTCAGCACGACAATTATAATAATAATAATAATAAAAATAATTTAATTCTATCCGCCCCGCGCGACGAACAGGACACGAAATCAACAGGACGACCGAAACAACAACACCAACTAAACCATAAGATACAGTGTACAGCGGTAGGTACAACGTCGTCGTACACGCGGGCCTATATATACACGATAAGGGTGGTGGTTGTCTTTTTTCAATTTTTTTATAAAAACGTAACAATTACCTATTGTACATACACATATATATCACATACGTATACATGGATATGTAAATAAATTATAAATTAATAATATTACATCAACAGTTCAAATTATATATTTTTATATAATTTTCGCACAGGGGCAAAAAATATAATAACACGACGTACAACGGACAGTGCAATAAACGTATTTCGTACCGGTCTAGTGTTTTGTTTTTGTATTTCATTATTTGTGTATGTTGTATGAAATTCGCGAACGTTTTTCTCGCGACATTTTCCATTGCAGAGGTTTGTTTTTCGTGTACAAACATTAAGCTAACGTTACACGTATATTATGTATTATATTATAATTTAAAAGTGCGCTAAACTATTGTTTCCCGACGTCGTTCTCGACACGTAAAATTACATAGAAAAAAGAGAAAAAAAAAAACAACGTTTATAATATTCGATCCTTCTCTACGTAACAATATTTATATAGCAACAAAAAAAAAAAACATCTCTTTTAATTCATTACCTTACCTAATAAATTCCTTTCGATTTCTTTGTACAATCACATGCCAAGTTCACAGTCTAACGGAACGTAGAATTTAATGAAAATAAAAAAAAAAAACGTCCTATACGAATTCGCTACCTACGCGAATAACTTATCTATAATCACATCATTATAAAGGCCTTGTAATTTCGAATCACAATTTGTTTTTTTTTTTTTGTTTTTTTTATCAGCAACGCGCGATAAGTGTTCTTCATAGTACCACACTACGAACGAAAAGACCACATCATCGATTACGAGCGAAAACACATATTATTATTATTATTACAATATTAAGAACATAACATTATATTATCATATCATATCGATAAACGACTGTGGCGGCAGCAAGTAAATATCAGAAATGTTCGTTTCGTGTTTGTTTATTTGAGCAATATCGGAAATGGTTAGCAACCGAAAATCACTAATTAATATTGGAAAATATAATTATTAAATATCATACCCGTTTTGTTTACTATATAATTTATTAAATTATTCTTTAATTGGTTTTTTTTTTTAGTTTTAAAAAACGCACCGTACGAAAATTGACGAAACAAATTTTTCGCGTCATGTACCGACAATTATGTACATTTATTCAATTAAATTCATTTAAATCATTTTTATTTTTTTTTTTACACGTTAAACATTGAAATATATATATAAAGTTTTCTTTAAGGACGTAACAATAATGGTAGTTTCGATATACAATTAAATTACACTATGAACCGTGTAATTTATTCGTCTATTTTTTGAGCTTTTTCGAATAGCCTCGCGAGCGTTATTAAAATAAAAATATAGAAATATATATATGTGTTTAAGTACGGTTTATTAAATTTGTCTCATTTAAGATGATGGTAAAATATTCGATAATTAACGTTCGGTGCCAACGTTTACACATGTATAGTTTAAACACATTAAATTCTTAAAATTACATACAAAAACAAAAAAAAAAAAAAACAAAATTTGTTTTAACTTAAAAAAAAGCATACAAAAATAGTTTGAAAATTTTTTTACAGAAATGATTACATATTGTAATATGTAAATATGTATAAGAATAATTAAAAACTTACACCAACAATAATATATTACTCTTAACATTTATTCTTATAAATTATGGTTATGTACAGGGGTTTCGTTGACTTAAGTTGAGAAAAAAACACGTTCTTAGAAACAAAAAAAAAATAAATAATTATAATAAATGGTAAGAACAACACTATACACACATTAAAAATATACATTTACACGTGTGTGTATTTTTTAAAAAGTGTGTTAATAATATTTATCTATTTTTTTTTATTTTTTCTTCATTTGTTTCGTACCGAATCGAATTTATTTCCTAAATAAAATAATAATAATAATAATAATAATAATATTAATATTTAAAATTTTGTACACGTTTCGAGATTTGTTTTAAATATACTAAAAACGTAGAGATCGGTCAAACTAACAATAATTATTGTATATAATATAATATATTCTTCGATTTTACTTTTCGTATTATTAAATATATAATATCTTCTCGGTTAATTATTGTCAGTCTTTACACACATACACACGCACAAACGACAACGGTTGTAGCAGAGCAGCAGGCAGTACTTAATTTATATAGTAGTATCAGCAGCAGCAGCAGCAGCACACGTTCACGAAATGATTTAAAAAAAAAAAAAGAAAAAAAAAAGAAACACAAGTTTTTCGCGATATTTACACGGCGATCGAATTTAAACTCGAATCGCGCACAATAACACACACAAATATCTTTTACATACTATACAAACATTTACGTACATGCATATTTATGTGCATGTACGACGATGACAATATTATTATTGAAACATATGATATTATCGCCGTTCTCCTCCTCATGCACCGGAACAATCGATCTCGATAATGTCCTTAGGAACGTCGACGAACTGGTACACCAGCCTCTGGCCGTCCACTTTGGCCAGGATTCCTCTCTGATAGTAATACCTGTAACGCATAGAAAACACAACGGTCAGCGGTGGTTTTTTCGTCAACCTCGATAGGCAATAATAGCGTGTCGTCGAGCGCGCAGAGCGAATAAATAAACGTTTCCATGTTTCCAAAAAAAAGATCGAGGGATAGCAACGATTTTGTGGGACGCGCGTTATACGGTGTACGTACACGTGATTATACCGGCCCCACGTCAGCCGATAAGAACATTGGAACTGAACTCTTTGTTTATTGTTTATTTCGATGATTACCAAACGAGAACTGCACGATCTAATTAAAAAAAATCAACGCAAACAAGTCGATAACAACTGCAGCAGCAGCAGCAGCAGCGTGATGTATAAAACCCTGTGTTTCGAACGTACATGCCACGAGTACCTACGTAATAATAATTCCCGTTGGCGAGTAAATAGATTATCATTATCAATTACGCGCGTGCAGACGGTTTTGCGTTGTTTACAAACATCGTCTGGGCCGAAGGCGAATCAATTAACGTGCGCAATACGCACTAATCGGTATTAATGGTGTTATAATATTAGTAACATCGAAAGTGGCAGACAAATATTGAATAATTAGAATACACGCGAATCGGTCGATCCGTTATCGCAAAATATTGCGCGGGCTCCGAGACGATACACGTATCATGATGGTCTTACAGCGTAGTCCTTCGGGGGCGGAGAATATTTCGAATAAAAGAATATTGTAAACATTTCGTACCTGAGAGCGCGTCCCATCGTCTCGTAGTTCATGTCGGGTTTGTTCTTGTGTTCGCCCCAAAGCTTCGACACCGCTTTGGAGTCGACCAATTTGAAAACGCCTTTCTCGCGGTTCAACCACTTGATGAACCTCGGACAGTAGTCGGAGTTCTGCAACAGTTTCAGCAAGAACTCCCACAGGTACGTCGTAGAACCTATGAGGAGAGAAGAAAACGTTATAGAAATGACACGTTTAGTAGAGTGGTACGAGAAACGCGTCATCAACCACTGTAGCGGTATAACGACTTCTCGGCGAGAACATTTACCTTCTCGGCTCTTCCTCTTGGGTCCCGAGGCCGGACAGGTGGACTGTTGCACGGCTCCCGGAGAGCCGACAGCGGCCGGTCTGCCCACGCTGCCGTACTTCTTGGGCTTCTTGTTCTTGATGACCGCCTTCTGGTGGTACATGGCGGCGGCCGCGGCGGCCGCGGCCCCGGCGGGCGCGCCGAAGTCCATGTAGTACAGGTCGTTGAGGTTGGCCGCCGCGCCCGTGCCGCCGTTGGGCTGGTAACAGTTGGCCGCGGCCGCTTGGATGACGGAGCCGCGGCCGACCACGGTGCCGGCGCCGGGCAGCGTGGCCGTGGGCGGGCACGGGGGCATGGCGAAGTGGCCGCTCGAAGTGGGACTGACGGCCGAGCCGTAGCCGACGGGCGAGGGGTAGCCGGCGACGCCGCCGTAAGGATCTTGAGAGAAAAACATAAAACGGGAAACATTAACGACCGTGCGTGACACGTGCAGGGTTGCGAACAGAGTTCAAATGTTTTTTTTTTTTTCACGTCTAACATAAAGTGCGCCCGCGGAGGGCATAATAATGCCGACGAGCCGCGCGCGATAATATTATTATTAGGCATTGTAATGTACGCGGCTGCTGCATAATAGCGGTCATTTCAAGGGCGTTGAAATATTATGTGTGTGAGCAGTGTGCTCTCGCAGTAGCAGCAGCAGCAGCAGAAGCGGGTATTACGTATTAAAAAACCTACGTGTACGTGAACATTTCAATGCAATACACGAACGACGAACGTTTCGTTTCCGTGTACAGAGTTGTACGGGGAAAAAAAAATCTAAAAAATTCAAAATTTTTGATTTCACGGAACAATAAGTGCCAGTGTAAGTGAACGTACGCGTGTGTGAGTGCGCGCGCGTGTACACGACCTTGGTGTACGAGCGGCGGCGGTGGCGGCGGCGGCGACGGCGGAAGTGTTAAAATAATCTGCATAAATACTTTTAAGTGCGTGCGTGTAATTACCATTATTATTATTATTATTAGTATTTTTATTAAATCGCACACGCGGGGATACGTTTGTGTTATATGTATTATTACGTAGGAATACAAAAGTGCGTGCGCAGGTTTCTCCCGATAAGTTTGTTTTTTTTTCTCTCTTCCCCGAGCATTCCGGACGCGTTTTTTTTTTTGCAGCAGCAGCAGCACTGAACGAACGGTGGTCGCCTCCTGTGTACTGCGTGTAAAATAAATGGATCTATAGTAGCAATGACGTAGCCGAGGCACGGTCACGAGTGCTTGTGTTACGTATTTTTCCCGGTTCTGCTCGCCGTCTTACATTAATATTATGTTATACGCCGCCACGCGCGAGACGTCCTTAAAAGGAAACGCGCGGCCGGCACATGTACAGACGCAACAACGACGTTTATAAACGCGTGCACACACCGCGGTGCATGTATCGAACGGCGGTTAATAATGGTTACTGTGCGGATACCGCGGTACAGTAATAACTTTTACTCGCGAAAAGAATTTTCGGACCGTTCGGGTTTCCAACCGACCGCGATATTTCTCGTCCGAAAGCGAAACCAAGGTGGTTGTTTTTCCCCGTTTCCTTTCACAAGAGACGGGTGGTGTTATTTGTTTACCAGCGTTTCGGTAAACGGACGTATCGCAATCCGCACGCGGCCGCAGTGTATCGGTGTATAATAATAATAATATGTAAACGAATAATCTTCTCGAGGGGCAACCTTCGCGAGGTTCCATTGTAGGAGCGACGAGGAAAATAGATGACTAACCGCGGACGACGAGCGCGCGATTTCGCATTCAAACGAATAATACAAATAATATTGCACACGTCGTATTCCATTTCGTATTGTGTTCGGGTGCATTTATTGTGTTGTTCAGTTCTATATTAGCGGATTTCCGTTATGTCGGGTTGTTTTTTTTTATTTATTTTTATTTTTTCACGTCGTAGCACTATTAGTGATGATACTGCAACGACTATACGTTACGGAATATTACTGTACACGTCTTATATTATTTATACGTTCTAGCGGTGTGGTCGGATGCGATTGACAAAGATTACATAATACGAGATGGGAAAAAAAAGGATGTAATGATAAATTCGGAGAAAAACATTAAATAACGTTACGATTAATAAAACGGCAAATCATACGCATTTCCCTCCTCGTCCCACCACACCCTGCAATGTCAAAACCCAGACGGTATTTTTCGTTCGCCTTGAACTTGATCGACCTCTCTCTGACTCTCTCTCTCTCTATCTCTCTCTCTCAAACACACACTCGTACGTCCGTATCACATATACACTACTGCATACACACTTCATATATGCACATTCGTGTGTACACTCATACAATACACAAACTGATGTACGCGCACTTGTGTACACACACACACACACACACACACACACACACGATACACGTGCGCATTCTTCTACGTCACTCAAAAATGTATTTTTTCCTTGAAAACCTATTTTTTTTTTTTTTATTGAACCCGCTCGAATAAAAAATAACACGCACGCGCGCCCGTTTCCGCGTTTCACCCGTGCGCGCTGCTAAATCTAGCCGAATGCTGAGCGCGTGCTATTTTCAGACCATCGTGCACACACGCACCCGGTCATCGCCGTCGTTTCGCATTCCGTTGAACGAAACGACGAATCGGATATACGGCTATTTCCACCACGCGTCCACGACAATATTAAATTAACAAAAAAGCGTTTCCTTCGTTTTGCCCACCCCCACCCGAAACGTGTACTAGATAATATTATATATACTACCCATAAGATGTAACCAATAATAGTGCTGTTAAACGATATTGCTTTTGGGGACCGTGTTTACCTACGGCGGATCGTTTGCGAAACTTTTACTTTTCCGCAGCATTAATACAAAGAATAGCGCCGGCGGCAGGAGGATGAGGGGGGGGGCGGGGCGGAGCGGTAATCGTTGACGCGATGCGCATAATTGCATACGACGTTGGTGCGCGAGGCCGAAAAAATACACGTCTATTGTTGTGTACCTAAACGGTGGCGTCGAGAGCGAGAAAGAAAAACACACGTTTCATAAAAACATGATAACGAGAGGCCGTTCGCTAATAACACGTTCGGCGTGCGTATATAATTTTCATAAATCATTTTTTATACACCCAATAAATAAATAAGAAAAAAAAAAATCAGATGAATAAACAATAATATAGGCATTATACGATATAATGTTCAACGCCGCCTGTTTGTTTAGCGCTTTAGCGTACAGCACGCGTGTGCTCTACATACGAGTACAATCGACCCTGGACGAGATGACATTTTATTATTGCACTGTCGCGCTGCAAAAAAGTTCGCGGCGATTTTCGTTGTGCGGCGTTCGAACGATCCGCGACGTTGGTCCTGATTATCCTGAATACCGCTAATATTGTTACCCCACGAACGCGGGGATACGGTTAACATTATTATTGTTTTTGTCGTGTCGCGGCCTGAACTCGGCGATATGGATTGGAGAAAAAACAAACAGATTATCGATACGATTCCGTGAGCGGACCGGACGAAACGAACGCGTTCGTAACGTAAAAGAAGAGGAGTAGGAGAAGGAGGAGTGGCGGAACAGAACCGCGCGGTCGTAGAATAATAAAAGTATATGTACAATATAATAATAAAATAAAAAAACAAAATTAAAACGAGTATACGGCGAACGCGGAAGTCTTGCGCGTGGTGTATAAATATAAATCGCTATCGGACGGAACGGAATTTGCGCGTGTGAGACGACGACGACTCCCGTGAGCCATCGTCGCCGCCGACCTTCGACAACGGCGGCGACCACGTGACGACGGTTCGCGACGAGTGGCGGGCGACAGCGCAGCGTTACGCAACGAGGGGCGGGCGAGCGCGTGTGTATACGCGAACGGGCCGTGTCGCGCGCAATTATTATTATTTATAATTACAGTACGTACAATCGTTTTGGTAAGAACCGCACATGCAAAGTGTACGTGCACCGCGCTGTTTTGCGACGTCGCGTGCGCGCGTGAAAAATATATATTTATAATTATTTTTTTTTCTTTCGTTTTCCCTCACCGCGGGTTTATATTAATCGCGCTGTTTTCGCCACGAGCAAGTCACGGCGGCGGCGGCGGCGGCGGCGGCGGCGGCGGCGGCGGCGTCTTTATCTGAGTAACGAGTCCTCGGTCGATCCTCTCCCGCACCGCCGCCGCCGCTCTGACGTGTGTAGTACGTGAAATACGAATAACATCATGTGTGCAGTGCGTCGTACATCGATGTACGAATAACGAGCGGTAGAGAAAAATAAAAAAAAAACCTAATCGACGTCTTCGACCTTTACCGTACACTTCCTGAATGCGATAATCGCGCGCGCGCGCAATTTATATTATAATATTATTATTGCACGTGGTTCCCGGCGGGGCGAGCAGCTACGTACTCTTATCTCCCGCACATAGTAATACATAAATATCGTATATTATAATTTTTAACGCTCGTATCTTACTAGAAATAACGATACATCTGTCTCTCTCTCGCAGCCGATGTTGATAATTTTTTCGCAATGCACGTACAGATTGTTTTTCGCGCGCGTAACACTTTCGACGTGCCTACGCGGCGGAGATAACGCCTAACCGCCGGCAACGGCAGCACGTTTTCTTTTACAGGTGCGCCGCGTAGGCCGGAAACGACGGGCCGCGCACGCGGAAAAGTCTCTCTCGTCGCGGCTGCACGCGCAAGGTTACGGGAGATCGGCCGCGCGGGGATTTCGCGAAAAGAAAAGCGCACGTACGACCATGTTGCGTACACGGTTCCGCGCGCGTGCGTCTGCTGCGCGCGCGCACGCGCGACGAGCCCTCCAGTCGAGTGAGAGTTAACCTTGAAGTGTTAGTATGTCATTGCTCTTTCTCTGACCCTCCCCCCGCCCTCTCACACACTCCTCGCTTCTCCTCCGGCCGCCGGTTCGCAAGTCGTCCGCCGGCTCTGCGACACCGCCCTTCCGCCGACCCGGTCCTCGAGCGACGTTTTTTCTTTTCTTCGCGTCCTCGCGCCACCTACCCGTCTCTCCTGGCGCGCGATCGCGGTGGTGCGGTTCTCCCTTTCCGCGGATCGCGTGAAAAAAACACCCACCTACTGTAATGATATGTGTACGTACGCGCGCGTTAGTCGTCGTCATCCGTTCGCGCCGCGTTGGCAGCACTGGACTCTAAACTCGTTTTCTTCGCAACGATTTTTTTTTTCATTCTCATTTTTTATTTTATATATTTATTGTTCCCACTACAACAACACACAATGTCCATAATATATGTGCGCATGTACACGCACACGCACACGCACGCGCGTGCACATTGCGAACACGGGCAACTTGCGCCAAAACGACTATTACTGACCAACCGCACGGCCAATAAATTTACAACGCCGACGTAGGTTCTCTGCCCCGTTGTCCCTCCGCACTCGATCGTCGTCGCCGACACCGCCGCGGCGGCTCTCGTTTCCCGTGCTCGTAAACGGGTATACATACACGGGGAGGGGACAAGGGGAGCGAAAGAGTGAATGACATCATCGTTAGTGGTCGAACGGAAGAAAAAAGAGCGAAAAAAATGTTGCGGGATGACTCATATTTTACGCGTCCCCCGCTTTCCTTTTAGGAAAATACAATACGTATTTGGTGTCTTTCGTAATGGAAAACGATTTCGCGTCTCTCGGACCACCAAGTGGTGTTTTTTTACACGCGCAGACATGTTCGATCTCAACGGTTTAACATCCAACACTCGTGATAAGTCTGAGCAACCTACATAATATTATGTAATAAACATTCGAGTAAGATGAACTCACGGTTATTTCGCATGAACAGCGGATGCTTGGGTGACGAGGGCGCGGGGCCGGAATGGTATGCTCCCGGTGTCGGCGCGTTCACACCGTAAATTCTGGAAAACAAGTCCTGTTGTTGTTGCTGCTGCTGCTGCTGCTGTTGCTGTTGCTGTTGCTGTTGTTGCTGCTGTTGCTGTTGCTGCTGTTGCTGTTGCTGTTGTTGCTGCTGTTGCTGTTGGTGACATTGCTGCGCGTTGTTCGGCGGATCTGGACTGGTACGGCGGCCGCAAGAAGACACTGGAAGGGCATACAAAACACGAAAATTATATCAAACGCTTATATAGTACACGGGGGAGGGAAATGGAGGCCGGCAAAGAAAAAAGAAATGAATAAAAAGACGTATAATATCGTGGTTGTTGGAAGCGTATAATGACCTTGGTGGTGATACTGGTGCGGTTGGAGCCGAGCCCTGAGCTCTGTATCCGTGGACGTATGTCCGCTGCTGCTGCTGTCCACGTCGGAGACACCGGAGTCCGCGGGGCTGGGTGGTAGAGAGCCTGGAACGACACAAGGAAACACGTTTAGAGATCGTACACGGTAGGCACGCACGTTTTACGTAATACTATTATTTTTACCATACAGGTTGGGTTTTCGCAAAAGAACGTGTATCGCGCGAGCTCGGCATTAATGTATACGATTGTTGCGCGCGCGCAATTTTTTTTTTTTTTTCGTTTTCGTTTGCGTACGTGTACATTTGTACCGCACGGGAGGAGTCGGCCGCGACGTTGATTTATGTAAAACAAATTGTCGTAAAAATCGGCATTACGAAACACGCGTGAGCATTTGCCGTATATATACTCGTATTGTTCAGAATGTACACGATAATATATAATACAGCGTATGTTACACACGCACGCGATATCTGGTTCGCCGATTTCCGACGGTCTTTCATTTATTGTTATTATTTATTTTATTTTTTATTTTTTTTTTACGACTCCGCGCTACGAGAGATAGAACACGCGGTTTTTCGTAAACAATCGCAATGTAAAGACTCCACACGGACTGTACAGCTATACGTCCAGTTTACGCACGCCACGCACATTATGCATATGTGTGTGTGTATTATACGGCGGCGGCGTAGCAACATTTTAACGAGTCAACGGCCTCGGACTACTAAATTATAACGTAAGCGTGTGATGTGTTTATACGAAAAAAATAAAAATAAAAAAACCGTTTGGCTCGCGTCGCAGTAATGGCCGCGTCGGAAAGTCCTACGGGAAAATATACAAGTTTTGTCCGTTGGACCGCGGCCGCGGAAGTACCTATATACATACGCACATACATTATAATATGCAGAGGTGCTACGTGAGCGTCGGAAAAAACGTAAAAAAAACGACAAAAAAACGAGTTTCGACCGCCGATTATATGATGGCAGATCATTAATCACTACGGCCGATTGATGACCACTATAACGAGACGGGATCCCTTGCGCAAACGTCACGTCCACCGGAAGAGCCGGACCCCGGGCGCACACAGGTGTAAATCACACGGATTCGACGCGGCAGAGAAAGGGTTGTGTCGGTCATCGCGCGCGATCGTTGCGCGGCTATTAGTCATCGCCGCCGTCCCCGCGGACGATGACGGACATTGTCCCTTATTCCTACCGGCATTGTGGAGGGCTATTTATCAGTCTTATGCAAAATAGTTGCAGTACGCACGTCGCGATCGTAATTACACGAAGAAAAATGCACGAGCATACACACCCGGTGGATGGCCGACCGACCGTTACGAACAAAAGCAGGAAGAAGAAGAAGAAGCAGACAACGCCTCTTCTTCTCGGTCTTCGCCGGAGCTCCGGCGGCCGCCGCCACCGCCGCCGTTCCAAGAGTCTGAAGGCAAAACCGGTTCGGCGAGCGTAAATTCACTGACCCCGCGAGACCTTGGGAGTTTCTCTCGCGCGCGTCGGTTTTTTCAGTCTTTCGTTTTTATTAAACGTCCGAAGAGAGCATTCCGAAAAGCGAAAAAAAAAAAAAATAGTTCGTACCCGGGTAATTTATCGGTACACAAAAAGGCGTAATCCTTGGGATTATATCGTACGAAAATAAGGGGGAAACGGGTGCCCCGGCGCAGCTGGCGGCGTGCAACTCTTTTTTTCCCTTTTTTTTTTGTTAAAGACATTAATAAATATTTTTTTTGTGCAGAAAACGTGGAATTTCAACCAAAAAGGGTGGTGTTGATTCTCTTTGTTGTCGTCGGGCGGTACCCCATTATCCTCGGATGCACAGTATTTGGCGCAGATCGGTCGTTGTGCAACCGCGTACACAGCTGAATCTGAATAATATACGCGGGACGCGCCGGGCCGCGCCGCAGTTCACCTGTCCACCCCCCGATCGGGTTAGAGTGATTTTTGGGGCATTTTCACCCCTTCAAAGGGTTTACCGCGTACGCAATATCGACGACGCAATTATATCTAAAAGTAAAAGGGTTTTATTTGATATTTTTGACACTTTTGTGGAAACCGATGGCGCGTGTCGGCTGCTTTTTGCGCAATTTCAATGGGACCCGAAGAGCGCACGTTCGCATTGTGAATAATATGATACATAAAGCACGCGCGCCCGTGACGACTGCGATGGGGTTATTGCGAAAACAACCTTTCTCGGACAATGCGCGTTGCGCGGCACCCAGATGTTTCCATAATTCCGTTGTTTTCGCCGGAAATTCAATAAGGGCGCGCGCACGTGGGGCTCAAGTGTTTTTCCGCGCAAACAACAATTATATCATCCGCGGTTCGGTGGGCTCGTCGCGCGTTACGAAAATTATTTTTTCGCCACGACCACGAGAATAACGCGTAACGCCGCGCTTAATTTATTGTGTTACAACGTATTGCAGCCAGTACACGTCGAGTTGCCGTTTCTGCGACCGCCAACAGGAAACGTGCGGTGTAAACAAAATGTTAGCGCGAATAAACATGACCTATAAATTAGAAGAGCAGAAAAAAAATAATAATAATACTTGCGGATGTGCTTGCACAGCCCCCGCGGTTCGTCCTGCTGAGTTACGTCATGGGTCGTTATGCGTCGCGCGCGCGACATTGTTTTTTCTGGGACACGGATAGATTTTATCGCCGAGTATTTCGACTTGAAGTAAATCGACCGACTACGACGTCACATTAAATCATTATTATTCATGTGCGTTTCTCTTTTATAATATATATATATATATATATATATATATATATATATATATATATATATTTATATATATATATATGTACATGTACATGTATAATATATATGTACGTAACATAAACTAAATCTTTGTGTGCCGCACGCGGACGGTCGTGTTTATTCTTGAAAAACGTTCAGTGATGAAACCGCAACGATAAAAATATTAACCACAAAACTATATTATAGCTTATCGAAGAAATAATATCCAAACTACTTAATATGTTGAATTTTAATTTTAAGAAAACAATTCACCACGAAACAATACTACTATCGAGTATAGTATAATGTAGGTGTATAGACATTAGACAATATAGTTATAATAATATGTACATGTATTACATAATTTGAGCACGGCTATTAAAGGATTTTGAGTTCTTTCAGTTTACTTTGTCTCTCGTAACCGTGCTAATTATACAATGCAATAAAAATAAACACATATAAGTTATTTTTTATGAATTTAAGGATAATAATTGTACGAGTATCTACAATATTTTTATGCCCATATCATATTAAAATGTTTCTTCGTATCATTTATATATTATATATATTTTATTTGAATTTGTTTAAAAATTTATCAAAGCGATCCGAATGTTATATTTTTCGTTGGATCAGGCGCAGAAATAAAGATATACTACGGTACATATAGAGTTTCAAAAATGTTCACGAAGAATACGTATAGAAAATTACGTAGGTTGTAATACGTATTCTTTAAATAT
This sequence comes from Periphyllus acericola, assembly GCA_949715065.1. NCBI lineage: Eukaryota > Metazoa > Arthropoda > Insecta > Hemiptera > Aphididae > Periphyllus > Periphyllus acericola. Next base: position 16,811,656 of record OX454271.1, on the reverse strand, counting down.
TCAGTGGACATCCGGTTCCGGCATTACGCCCACAATCATGTTCATCGAATCTTCCATGCGCATGTATATACCTGATTTTACGAATTAATTTATAGTACTGGTCGCTTTTAAAATTGATTATAACATAGTATACGCTCATAAAATGCATTTCCTACACAAGCTGAATTCTGATTTTTCACCGTATAAGATATTTATAATGATTGATTTGGAGGTTATTTTTTTTTTCATATGCTTATTATGTCTATACCGAATTGACCCAAATCACGTGAATTCGTCAACTAAAAAATAGTTTCCAATTACAGGTGGTACATTGTTTTACTCCATGTTTCGACAATGACACGATTTGATATGTTTTTTTCCGTTTAAAGTGTTCCCCGCAGACCACTCGCCTTGGGTGTGTAAAGAAAAAAGCCGATTCCCTAAGGTCGTTTAATATCAATCCCGAGGGATTATAATAGGAACCTGTTTTTCGCGGGTTCCGATGGTCAGTCGGCGCCGACTGACCAGCGGTCATCTACATATAAGGGGAGACCGATGACCTTTCCCATAAACCTATGCGATTTTTTGTTCAACAGCTGAATGACGAGAAATAAATCGGTAGTAATTTATTAGTTTGTATGTCCGTTATGTCAAAGGTCGTAACCGACGAACTGACCATTCCATTGGCCACGGAGGAACAACTCACGACTTGTATTTCTGACAGCACTTTGAAGACATTTATTCGTGTAATACGTCGCTGTATCTTTATTATTAAAATTTAAATGCTATGCAGGTATAGCTAAAAATAAAGAAAAAAAAAAAAAATTCTGCGTCATAACAGTTGAAAATATTTTTTTTATGAAATTGTGTATTAACCGTTATTATATTGACACATCGATAAACCATATCTTTGTGAAACTTGGTCAGAAACTATTTTTCGCAATAAGTCAGGTACTAACCGAAGTATTACAGTCCGTTACAAGTTAGGTATAACGTACATAACATTAAATACGTTTTAAAACCTGTCTACGAAATTATCTGTATTTTTTTTTTTTTGACTTTGTACATTTTATGACGTAACACGTAATAAAATTGAAGTATAATGATTGCATTCATCCGGGTGTAGCGCGCGTATAATTTAATCGCATATTTTACACGCAAAGTTTGCTGTACTTTATATGCGCGGACAACAGGGTTCGACAATAGTCAGGGGGAGGCGAACCGGTTCGAGGTATACCGGTTGTGTCCAGTGATGTCCACATCGTGTACCAAAACGGTCCGCTGACCACCGCGGTGGCGGTAGCGGTGGCGGTGGTGGCGGTAGGGAGGAAATTATTACTATCCCTCATCGATATTGACCATCGTCCAGCGGTCGAACGGGTTTGACCGCCGCGCGAAATAACCGACGATTCCCAAGGAATGACCAGTGGCCGAATTTTTTATTGTACACATAAATCGCCGTTACAGCAGGGGTGTACCGAAGACGATTTTCGATCAACCCCGTGAATAATAGTAATAATAGTCGTAATAAAAAAATAACACAATAATAACGAATAACGTCGTTTCCGTCGATACGGCGAATCGCGAAGGGGGAACGGTGATTATAAAAATCCTGGGAGTGTTGAACTGCCGCAGAATTTAACGGTGTCGAAAAAATTTGTATTAAAAATATAGTTGCCACGTTAATCGCGTCGTTTGTTAAAAATAACACGCGAAAGTGAAATTTTATTTTTACAAAACTATTTGGCGAGCGAATCGCGCATAAATCGTGCGGTGTCTTGGGTTTCAAGGACTGAAACATTATAATCGACGACAAATGCGTTATTTTATTAAACGTGACGTTCGGCATGCGTGTATCGTGTATTAAATGTTGACGAAAATTCCACTCGAATGGTTTTCCCGGTAAACCGTTAAGGACAATAAAATGTGACATTGGTTACGGCTGCTTCGAGCAGGACCCATATGCTGATAACGCATGCAAGTCTATTAATAGTCGCAGTGTACGCGGTGTCATCTTGACCACTACAACGAGTCTCGAATAAAGCGGACGACGGCGAATATCGGTGTACCGGAAGCTTCCGGATTGGAAAACACGAGTCGAAGTGAAAACGGACTTTCGAACCAGCTCTTCCGGTCGTTGTTTTCCCCACCGTCACGAAAGTCAGGAAAACGCTGACGATATATGCACGTTATATATTCACTGTACCATGTGTATAATACTTGTAAACAATAGAAAGTCGAGCGGAATAGAAGGGGAATGTAAACACGCCGTAATTTAGGTCACGGCATGACATCACACTTCTCACACACGTTCTTTGTGGACGAAATACAATATTCATATTCATATATATATATATATCACTGCGTGGAGGACGCTTTAACCGCAACTCACCGGCGTGATGGAATCCGTGCGGCAGGGCGAACGACAACTGTTGTCTCGGCGGCAGATGGTCGGTCGCGGCAGGGTTCGGTCCGCCGTTGCCAGGGATCCTAAGATGGTCCAGGAAGTCGATGTTCTCGTCCTTTTCATTACCTGTTCAACATGATTTTTGTGGATTAAACGAAAGCGAATCATACGCGCGCGCGTCGTTATTATTAGTTACGATGCACTGCGGTGCGGTTAACAGCGGCCGCGGTGGGGAGGGGGGGCGGCGAAGGGGAATTGACCGGCAGATACAGCACCGGAAGGGAAAGTGGGTTGAGGCGCGCACGGTTGCCACATCGTTTCCTTGACCCACATTTTCACCTGCTTCCCAAAAGACACGTCTCCCCCGCAAACACGCGTCATATATGTTAATCGAATTTATCGTGTGTGACGGCAATCGTCTGAATCCCTTGTACGCACATGCACATAATAATACCTGCATTCATAGGGACATTTATTATACCGCACGAGTGTATTTTATGTGTACCCGCTGTACCCGTACAACAATACGAACATTACCTCGGGGGTGGAAAAAAGAAGGTTGTGGTTCAGAACACGCTGGTATTTTTTTCCTCGAAATCCGGAACAAAGAAAGTGACGACAGCGAATTTCACGTTTGTTCCGGTGCACACAAGGCGGTCGTTCCGAAAACGAATCTACTTTCAATGTTTATACACACTTTACGTCCGCTCCATTGGCACGTATTTTTTTTTTTTCATAGCGCGCGGGCGAAGAATACACGTAGAGTATATCTCTCGGAAGTTAATAAACAGCTATGTTATTTTTTTTCGTCCGCTCGTATCTCACATGACGTTATGGTTATAACCCGCGCATTACATCATGGTTATACAATTACCACTGTTGTTGCCGTATAATGTTTTCTAATACTTTTTTCATTGTTGTTGTTCTCGGCCGGAGTCTTAGCCTTGGATGGCTATTGTGTCCCCACCCGTAAGGGACCGGAAAACCTATGCCAGAGCCGTAGCGCGTGGGCGCGAACGATTTCTCGTATATACTAATCAGGTCAGCGTGTTTTGGCATCGGGTGAAAAAAAAAATACGTATAAGAAAAAACCAACAATCCGAAAATAAACGTGCGGGAGGATCCTAACAACAAACTAGGTCAAACCCTTAGACCCAAAAAAGAAACGGGCCGACCGTAAAAAAAGAACCGTGACCAACTGTTGTCTTGGAAATTAGGTCACGCACACGTGAGCTAAAGGGTTAAATCACTAGACAGTTTTTTTTTTCAACTATTCTCTCTCCGTCACCGTTCTCTTAAACTGTTGTATACATGTATTCAATCTTAACGCGGTTAAATTGTCCGTAACAAACTAGTGTTTGAAGAAAAAAAAAAAAGGAATGTGACCAATTGTCATATGACCCACATTAATAGTCCTTTGAGGTATATAGCCTCGTAAATGTCTTTGCGGCCTTGAGGTTGAAAAGGACATCGGTTTCTACGGTGGTTTTGGGGATCTAAACAACAATATGTCGAAAAATATAATAATAAATCCTATTCGAGTTTTATTGTTCTGACCCAAAGATAGCACCGTAAGATTTACGTAACCGACTAGTGTGTACCCGAAAAATCAACCGTGAATTCATAAAACGCGTGGGACATAACGTTATTGTGTGTGTGTTTTTTTTTCATTCTAAACGTTTTCAAATATACTCACTGGCCTGGCCGTATAAAAGTATACAACGTGCAGAGACGCACTTACATAACAGATCGTCATTATACCATTGCGACATGCGGAGAGACGCGGACCGCAAACGAGCGCACAAAATATATTATATGCAATCTACTACATCGATTACGGCCGTGTTGTTTTAATTTTTTTTTTTTTGACATCGCACTTACATAAGGTTACTGGAAGCACCTGGTCGGCGTCAAAGTAGTTCACGTGAATAGTAATAAATATGTAGGTAGACGTATATAATACGTATATATAATGTACCGCCAGCTATAGGTGTTTTCGAAAGGATCGCGCGCGCTGCTGAGGGACTACAAGACCTTATGCGGCTGACCCAATTCTCTATGTATCGTACATGTAACATACCTTACATTATGTGCATATTATAGACGACGAAGGAACGCCCCCTTACGACAATACGTAATACGATCGTGTGCAATACGTTATTATAACATTTATAACACCGGTCGATGCGACGCTACAACGTTTTTCGTAATTTATTTTTTCCACCCGACGACGACGTCGCGCGATCTTTCGTTCGATCTATATATAGAGGTAGGCCAACCTGAACGTCGTGTTTCTCAACGTCTTTTATTATAATTATATACGTATTTGCTGCACGCGCCGAGCCGGTGTTACTGGTGCAATAATAATAATAATAATATCATCGCGTCGCATTATAAAATCATCGGAAATACCGACGACTCTACGGGGTCATACGACTACGACGACGACGGCGGCGTTTCGCAATAACCCTAACCGCACCGCACACTTCACTTGCCCCGCGGACTTTCACTGAAAACGTTCGTGTGGGAGTTTATACATTTGTACACACACACACGCACGCAAATATAAGTGTATGATACACGTACGTGTCCGTTAACGCGTGCCGAACGACGACGGCGGCGGGGTGGATCGCGCGGCTAGTCGTCGGAGGGGGGGGGCGGACGGGAACGTGGGGCAGTGCGACGGGCGGGAAGGGTGACGGCGGCAGACGCCAGTCTCAAGGCTGCGTGCCGCCCTCGCCCTATTTTCGCACGCGGGTCAGACGCTCCACAGACAGACGCGGTGTGCGTACCGCGCGCGCCTCGGCCGCCACCCTTTCCCCCTTCCGCGGAATCGCAACCCGCCCGCGGGCGGCGATCGTTTTTCCGCCGGCAATCGATATCAGCTGATCGCGTCCGCCGCGCCGGCCCATTCAACCGGTGCCCGGAAAACGTTGCACGGTTACCCAACCCCCACCGGCGCCGTATCACGCTCCGCGGGCCCGAACGTTTTCTTTTCGCGAACGTTTCCCGTCTCGGGCGTGCGACGCGACGGTACGCGAGCGACGGACGACCCCCGGGGATGATTTCGGTCGCGTTTAATTACTGCGGTACACATTACACGTTCGGCGTGACGGAATATATAACACGTGTGTAACAATACGGTGACTAGTATACACGTATACGTTTATAATCTATATACGTTCGTACGATATTACATTATTTTATGCACGTGCGTATTGCCGCGGCAAAAATAAAAAAAAACCGATCGCTTCTACGTATAAATATATGCACAACAAAATAATAGTAATGATAAAAATAAGAATATGTAAATTGGAGCAAAAGTGAAAACGACCTTGTTTCGCGACGCGACGATGAGTATCGTCGGCTACGGTGACGGCGCGGCGGCGGCGGCGGCGATTCCGCTGCAGCATCCGTTCAACCGAGAAATCCTACTCGATTTCCGCTGATGAATATTTAATAGTAACAATAACCTATTATATACATACGTGTACGCTGTACGGTATACGTGAGAAAAGTGCCATGTTCGCGCGCGCGATAAAAAGTGAACGACCATATACCGCGGGCTGTGACGTCAATACGACGATGTGGTACATATGTACGTACGTGCACATACGTACATAACGTCGTGTGCGGGGTATATACCGGCCAAATACATATATTCGCGTGCGTGGTGGTGAAACGTTAGGCATACGGCGCCGTCGGCTCTGGGTAGACGCCCGGTGATCGATCCCTATGGCGAACGGTACCCTGCGCCGGCCGGCTTCAGGGAGGGAAGCCCGGTTGTGGGGTGGGTGCGAAATGGGCGCCCGGCGGACGCGTGCGTTGGGCCCGCCGGGGATGACGACCCCGGCTTTAACTCGGTTGGGGCTCGGACGGGAGGGGCGGTGTGGGGCGGTAAGGGGCGGCTGACGGGGTGTATAGTGCGAGGCGGCGGGGAGGTGGACTTTTACGTTTGCCACGAGCCACACGTTTTGCGCTGATAAAGTGCTCGTGGCCCTGGGACGAACAAAGGTCGTTTACTCTTCCTCCCCGTCACCACTGCCGCAACCTATACCCGCCAATGCCGCCGTAAGTCCTCTCCTCCGTCTTAAAGTCGCTACGCGCGCACCGACCCTTCATGCCCCCGTCCGTCACGAAACGGAAGCCCTTTGAGACTCCTCGAGTGCTCGCGAGGAATTATATTAAAACGGATGTTTCCTTAGTCCACTTTTAATTCTCTTCCGAGAAAATTCGAACGCGCGACGTTGTAACAACGCGATGTATTATACGTGTACATTATAATATACTTGCGAAGTTTTGTACAATTATTCTTTTAAACGTCTCCGTTCAAATTATCAGCGTACATAAAGATACATGGTACCTAATAAAATATATTAGACCAAATATTATCGACCCATTTATTCATGATGTCTATACACGGCGTGTATGATGTACATTTAACGTATTAAAGTGTACTGTCATTTCTATTCCGGGAAAGAAAAGGATTCTCATTAGTTTTTTTAAATTGTATTTAATAAATTTATATTATCGAGCAATAATAAAATGACGACGATGATTCGCACACTATACACACTGTGCGCACGAGCGCGCGAGACACGAGTGTAAGTATTAATTCCTAAAACCGAAGAAAAAATATTTAATCACGGTCGTGCCGCGAATGACGACTTCTCGGTTCGAACGAATGGAAACGTCGTAATAAATATTCAAAGAGGCGTATGCATAACGTAATATAATCAAACATATTTTATCTAATAAAGTTCAGTGGATGCTTAACGCATTTCGAGGAAATAATTTTGCAACTGACATCGGCGACGGCTGAGTGCGGATTAAACGGGCTTTTCCGACAAACTACTACGAACGCGTACACACGTTATATCATTACGTAATGTAATACCGTGCGCGTTTTAACGTTGATTTTGAAAAATACAATATTGCAAAAAATACGAATCTGGAAACGGAAAAAATGTACGTACGTATAGGCGTGATATTTGGTATGTTTATTCGAGCAAACGCAATTGATACAATGCACGCGCTGCGGATATCGCGAATACCGAACAAAGAGCAACCGGGGAACCGCCGTGTGATTTCCACATACCCACGTGTAACGTGTACGCAAAGCATAATATGATAATATGTACGAGTTTAAGGCGAGAACGGATTTCCTAAATAAGTTTACAGTTAGCGCACACGGCGGCTGCGCTCACAGACGCGTGGGCGTATGCACCTATGAAAATGTTTCTTTTTTTTTTTTTTTTTCTTACACACGTGTTCTTTGTAGAAATTCGTCTGGAAAAGGTGAACGCGGTGGTAGGGCGGGGGTGGCGGGGAGACGCGCGCGTGCATCGTGATCTGGTCATTTTTTCCCGACGCGTACGTACGAGAACGTATACGAGAATAACGAAGGGGCGCTCATGACCTATTTCCGGGACTCGCGCACACACACTTCCTGGACGACGGACACACGAAGACGCCCGGGCGACTGGCCGTGAACTTTCACGCGCGCCCGATTGTTCAAGGCCACAGCGATTTCTCCGCCAGCGGTACCCCATTGTCGTCCCCCCCGCACAGTTTCTCACACACGCACACGGTTTCTTTGTACTTTCACTAATTCGGATTCCCTTTGACGCGCTTCTAATTATAATAAATCGTATATCCGCGTTTACCGCCACCGCCGCGGTTCAACAAACTATGGGTCGTAGCGAGTCGCTCGGGCAACGAATTAAATATGCAAAACGATAAAATCCACTGGCAGGCGACCAACGCTTTAACTTCGGGGAGGTAAACGTGGTGTGCGCTATGTGCTGCGCTGCACGTGATGAGATGAAACAACCGATGAAAAGACCGCGCGCGACGACATGTAATCCTTGTGAGAAACCGATGGGGGTAAAACGAACGGATGAGCGTTTTTATTGAGTAAAAGGTGTTTTTACCCCAAAAAGAAAAAAAAATAATAATAAAATAATAAATAAATAAAATAAAATAAAAATAAAATACATATATATATATAATATAAAGATGAGAAGCAGATGTGTAGGAAATGATTTCGCACAAAAACCCTGACAAGGGTGCACGATTGACCCACTTTAACAGGTTACCGTGTTTTCGCCTTTCTCCCGCGGCACAAAGGAATTTCGCGTTTTTGTTATCCTTTTATTTAATTTATAAATGTATATTTTTTTTATCTCCCCGTATCGACGGGTAACAGGTAAAATTCAACGATTTGACTCGCGACGTACGTATAGACGGCGCTTTCCGGTATTACTTCACGAGATCGCAAACAGTAGATATCCACTATTGTGCCTATACACGATGATACTATATACTACTTTACAACGACTACGGTAAGTGTGTAGTGCAAGACTTACGAAATTGTTTGATAATGCATTTTTTGTAGCCCTTGTAAATCGGTTTGATATCTTCCGCGTCGTCTGATTCAGAGTTCGTCTCGTCCGGTTCACACTTAACCCGCAAGTCCAAAGGCTTAGCCTCGATTTCACTAATCATCGCGTCGATTACGATTAAACCACGGTAACGGAATAATACAACGATAACACTAAATATAACGTACGAAAAATCCGTTCGCGTTTAAAAATTCGCAAACCACAAATCCGATTAGATTTAAAAACACACAAGTAAAAAAAAAAAAAAATGTAAATAGCGGAAAAAAATAAAAAACGTCACTGTAGCGCGCAAGTGCAATATAATAAAATAAATGTCGGTTGTATATATTTTTAAAATTTTCCGACAAAAAATTCAGAATAAAAAAAAAACGTCCTCGAAAAGGAATTTTTTTTCTCCTTCAAATTATCGTTATTCGAACGAACCGAAAACTAGAAAAAAAAATTTGCAAACCAAAAAATAAAATTATATATACTACGTTCATGAGCACCACAAATTCACGTACTACAACACATGACCGGCCGGTACCCGACGTCGATGAGCCAGCGCCGGAATATGAGAAGCTATACAAGACCACGGGCAACCGGCGGCAGCGGTGGCGACGGCGTTTCCCCCCTGAGCAGTGTGTACCGGGCAGAGTGAGAAAAAATATTGTACGCCGACGACGGCTATGGTGCCGCACGGTCGCCGCACGTTCATTTACGAATCGCTATTATTCGCGTTTACATATTATTCAAATGTGTATGATCTGTGTGTATTGTTTATTTTACTTTACGAGAAAAAAAAAAATCGTCCATCCATGCGCACACGGCGATTTATTGGTCCACACTCCGCGTAGATATTATGTTAATTATGTATATGTCCTGTACACGATCGAACCGAATGATATTATTATTACTATTATTGTTCTTAATATCATTCCTAGATATGTGGTACGTACTATTAACATGTAAACATATAGGAAGCCGTTAATAATGACACGAACGTTCGCGTATTTTTACGGGGAACATATTTTTAATGGGTACCGGCCAGCCAGTTGCCAGTTATTTTTAAAATGTAATTTTTTTTTCTTTTTTTATAAATGATAAAATATGTACGAATCTCTAGAAAAACAGGTCCCACTAACAGCGCACAATTAAATTAATAACATGTACAAGGGCACGTTGTATTATCGAACCAATTTTATGATTCGCTCGTAATGATAATAATAATAATCGTTATATCGATCATTAACATTGTTGTATGCCATTCTAAAGCACCAAAAGTTAAAAACAGTCGCATTTTAATGTCGACTATCATCATTATATCAAAATTAATAATCTCCGCACTTGTGATATTACGTCCTAACGTTTTCGTATTGTATCGATACTACACATTATGTCGCGTTACTATATACGCGGGCATACCAACTAACATAATATTTTGTAGTTATCGATTCAATCACGTAAAACGACTAGTGCGGAATCGGAAAAACAAAATCCAAATATCACACGATTCTGTGGCAATTTCAAATCGTATCATGTGCCGCCGGTGTATATAGTTTTATTATGATAATTTATTTATTTTTCTCGCTAAAGTAGGTTAACAAAATCCACAGCCGAATCGCGTTTTGCGCGGATATAAACCAAGCACGTGGGCTTGCACGTACATATATATCTGTTACGTCTGGGTTAGTCGACCTAATTGAGTTGGAAATGTTCATCTTTTTTTCTGTATTTTTTTTTATACCTAAACACGTGCGCGTGTTAACACATCTCCGATCTAGTTATTAGATTGCGATAGTAATTATAAGTACTTTTCCAGCGCATTGAATGTGAACCGGCAAATTAGAATCGGAAATTGACCAATTATTAGTAACGCACCAGACATGGGATATCTACCGAGATTTCACTTATTCCACTCTTGGTCTTATTTGATTATCCACGTTAAATTGTTTTCGCCGGCAATGTTTTAAATGCAGCCGTGTTTGTCCAAGCAAGTTATTTTCGTACACATGATAAATGAAGTACAGATTACGTCGAAGAATCGACCTCAGTGTTCGCATGCAGAGAATATGCCAAAAACAAATGTTTGTCGAAAAATCTCGGCTATGATGAAATCGACATGACAGTATAGCTAATAAAAATGTGTGAAATTGTGTTTTTTATGCTCAAGACAATAGAGAAAAATATACGTGATTTGTACGCAGGCATTAAAATAATAATTGAAAAGGTATGTAACGAATGCAATAACATACAATAATATTAACAATATTTCGCGCACGAAATGCGAATTATTCAAAAGTGAACCTAGTTCCTCGGAGTATAAAACTGCGGAATGCCGGAATGTAGGCATCTCGGATACGAAAACCGCAGGATTATCGACTCCGACCACTAATGAATACTATGTAAAATACCTACAGTATAATGTAACGTCAGTACTATTATTTACACCAGTTCATGAATAGCCCTTTTTCGTTTACGGTATTCTTCGGTCCCCGTTTCGTCCGTGACACCAAGGTGCGTAAAACACAATTGAACGGATAATTTTCTTTGAATAACGACACTTGTAAGTAAATAAAAAATAAAAGTTGAAATTACCCGAACGTGAATTCTCAAATGGCGTACAACATAAAAAGGGTCGTAAAAACGGCTACACGATTGCGTTCATTAATAATACATTATTATCATGATATGTCGGGTCTGTGTATTTTTTTATATTTTTTATCGCGTTTAGGGAAGAAAAAGACGGAGGTAAAAACCGGTTGCGTCTTCCTGCCGCCACCAGCGCGCGGGCGTCTCTTCCGGCATAATAATGATGTTCGTTCAGCTATAACCCAAACCCTTTCATTACCATTACTGCGCTCAAATTGTTTGTACACCTAGAATTTATTATCGTGCGAGTGCAACGATGATTTGCTAGTGTCGGTTCGTATACGCACCCATGCAGTCGAGAAATATTATAATACGTAAACACGTAGTTGTCGTCATCGCCACCGTCAACCCTTTTAAACGTATTCTCGACTGTCGTGTTAACCGTTTTCACGTGCACTTACGCACAACAATAAGACCACCGCAGAAATCACGATCCGCATACATTACGATGCGACCGCCACGTGCACGGGTCGTGTGTTTGTGATCAATAACATAATATAGCACACACGCAGGAAAACGCGAATAAAAACAATTATGAATAGCCGTGTAAATGACTAATATTTCCGGAAACACATATTATTATCTAGTCGGTTGGTGGAGTATACCGAGAAAAAACGATGTGCACATGCTAAAAATCGTAAACAAGCGGTTCGCGAGTGATCGGTTTCAATAATAAACGCGAAAACCGATGCCGTCAGGGCGGAAAAAACACTCGTCGACCCACACGTAAGCGTGTCTCATTAGCCATAAGTGGTAACGGTGGGCCGAGCCGAAGACGGAGAAAATCTTTCGCCGAACAATACTCGTGTAATAAGGCGTATATATTAATAGCAATGATAATTACCGACCGATGATGGTGGTAGTTATAGGCGGACGTCGCTGACGGTTTGCTTACCTGAAACACGCGGGAGAAATAAAAATAAAAAACGGAACATTATAATTACGATTATTATTGTCATTTGTTAAACTCCGTCAACACGGTAATTATCGTTCTAACGGTGGTGGTGCGTCGGCCGCAGGGGTGGTGGCGGTAAACGCGCAGTGTACCTACAGTGGTGTGCTCCATATAGTAATGACGGTGTTACGTGTATTTGTTCGGTTATAAGAAACGTATAACACAATACACGTGTAAATATTATGTACGACGGTGTATTATATAATATAAATATACGGTACGTGTACGGACGCCGCGCCGGTACGTCACGTCGGACTTAACGAACGCGCATTGTCACCGATCACACTCGTCGAAAACAAGTCGATAGGTTAGCGGACATACACACCCTCGGCCATTCGGGCACGGGTAAAGGGTATATTAATAAAAAGGACGAACCATAATATACAGTTTTTGGACATCGTAATATACGATGACATCAAAATCCAAATTAAAAACAAATCACTAATAAAATGGCAAACGCACTGGTCCAAACAACGGACTAAACTCAACGAAATAAAAAACACAATTCTAAACTGGCAAAATCCAAATCTCAGCAGAAGAGAAAAAATCATTATAAATCGTCTCCGAATAGGTCACACAAGGCTGACTCAAAAACACCTAATGGCCAAAGAAGAACCCGCTCAATGCACAGTCCGTGGGGTCACACTAACAGTGAAGCATATAATAACAGAGTGTTATCAATGTTCCGAAGGTTTAAAAAAATACAACATTTCACCCAACTTATATGAAGCTCTAGGACCGCATAGCGAAAAAACATTGAACATGCTAGCCTTCCTCAAAAAATCTGATTTATGCACCAACATTTAAACCTACTGTTAAAGAAAATTGTAATATAAATTTAAATAGCAACTATATGTAACTAACACCATACAAATATTGTAATTTTTAATCAACATTATGTAATTTCACATAAAAAATAATAACCTTTGTTGTCGATGTTTTATAAGTTCAATAGAAAAACAAAAAATATATAAATATACGGTACGTGTACGGACGTTGCGCCGGTACGTCACGTCGGACTTGACGAACGCGCATTGTCACCGATTACACTCGTCGAAAACAAGTCGATAGGTTAGCGGACATACACACCCTCGGCCATAACGGGATGAGGGTATATAATAAAAACGGGAGAAAATACGTGTAGAGGTCCCGGCGAGCGCGTCGGCGGCGGACGACGAGTCGTCATTTATTCCCGTTTGCACCGGACCGCGTGATGATGATTTATCGTGAAGATTTATTTTTCGTCGCCGGTCCAAGCCGTGTACTTGTTACACATTTCAATATTCGTTTGAAAACGCTACGAGTTCGTGAACAACGGTTCATCGCAACCGTTTCGTTATCGCGGCGCACGTGGTGCGAACGAGACGAGATTCGAAACGGCGCGGACGCCTGTTCGTCACGAGCGCGCGTAACAACGTTACATATTATTATTGTTATTTCGAAAATCGGACGTCACCACCGCGCACAACAGTACTGTACGCCCGCCGCGGTACGCACTACGATTTCAAAACGCCGACCGCGCGCGTAAACAGTTTGTTGATGATTTATGTTTTTTTTTTTTTTTTTTTTTTTTTCCCCCGCGCGCGCGTATCATCGCGTAAACAACTGCAATAATTATTATCATTAATCGTCAGCGAAAACCGACGTAGCGACGTTACGTACGCGCGATTGTTTATCCGTTTTTTCGCCCTTTCTTTTTGGCGCTCAACTCGCGGACGCTTAAAAAAAAAAAAAGCGATACGCATATTTTATTATACCGTTTTATGTCAAAAATATGTAAAATAAAGACATTTGATTGTCGCGTGCCCGTTTCTACGGCACGGCAGTTGTATACATTATTGTACGGTATGTGTAGCATATATACACACACTATACATACTGACTATAGTGTTGTTACTACGCAGGATTGCCCAGGGCCTTTTCCCGACGGAAAGAGCTCCGAATTTTTTCACCTCGGAGTGATTTTAATCAAATTCTTGAAACGAAATTGGTTGTGAAAATGTGTGATTACCGCGAATGAAAATCCAATAATTTGTTTTGTTATAACATAAGGCTAGTGTAAGCTTTGAAAAACAGGAAAGTGCGTACACGGTTAGATATAATGGCTATTGTAAATTGTAATAAATTAGTATGAATCAGATAACCTTTTAAACAACAGAAGCTGTAACGCTGCCGAAGCCGAACAAACGTGCAAAGTAAACAAACCCATCAATATGACCAGGAAGAGATAAATAGTAACTAATTTAGACTAATTTATTGCAATACCCATTATAACTAAACGTATACATATTTGCTCTATTAACTAAAAAACCAAAATTAACACAAATCTAACATGAGCTATAACTATGAAACCGAAGTATTAGGTTTTCAACTGTGATAATTTTAAATTTTCATCACAACTCCTTCAAAAAATGGCTATTTTACAATTTTCTAGAAATTCAAAATTTGACCTTTTAATTTGGTTTAGGGATGAAATAATGTTTGATAAAAATTACATACTCTTATCACATAAAATTACACTCAAACAAATAACAATTGTTATCTACGGAGATGTGTAACCATAGGGAAAACAACGCTAGCCTACCTGTGCATGGCGTAATGATAAAGTAATATATATTTATATATTGTTGTATAGCTGCAGCTGTCTCGCAGTCATAAATAAATAATAGAGATATGTATATAAAAAAAAACCAGGTTTACGATCTCTATATGTCGTCACGAATGACTTATTGGAGTACGTTACTATTATAATTATTATTGTACATATAGAGGTATTGGGTACGTTATTTTTTTTATTTTTTGCATAATTGAAACTAGGTTGTCGTCGTCGTCGTCGTCGTCGTTGTTACACCATACCGTACGTACGTAAACGTATAACACACGACGAGTGTAGTAGTAGTATTATATAGTACCTACAACAGTGGCGTGTGCAAGCGCTCCGCGTGTATGTATATGGAATACGGCGATAGGGTTATGCGCGCGCGGTGTATCGTATGCGAACCACCGACAGGACTCTGGAAATCTGGTTTCATGTCAAGGAAATCTGGTCGACGGAAGACAAACGTTGTGTATTATATTATTTATTATTATACACGCGCGCGCGCGCGTTGCCGACGTATACCTGTACATGTATACGAGCACACACATGCACTTTCTTTTTCGTCCTAAAGACGAATGTGTACCGTATACCGCATTATAATATATACGACGACGACTCTGCGGCGGGCGGGTCGCCCTCCCCTCCAGCCCGCGAGATTCAAAAATGTACACGACGCGCGTACACTATCGTAACGCGGCGCACGGGCGGACGCGAGGGAGGGTATTACGCGTCGAGCGTAAGTCATTATCGATTTCAAAATAACAATATTCTTTTCCTCCCGCTCCGCCGGGGAGGGTTACGAATAAACAACGTCCGTAGTAGCTCTATACTGTTGTCGTGTATACATATATTATACGTGTGTAGATATTATATTATATAGTAACGTGGTGGTTGTTAAGGTGCTATTGGCCTTGAACGAGTTCTGTGATCTTTCGCATCGTCGCACACACGCGCACGCGCGTACGACGTTCTTCGGTTCGATTTTCTCATTGTATGCTCGTTAGTTGTTTTGCGCGTTGCTATTCTAAACCAATATAATAACATTTCGCCTCCTTGTCGCCTCGTCTTCTTCCCTTCCGCCGCGGCCGTCGTGCACATTGTGTCCGTACACGGCAACTGCAGCGCACGGCAATAACGCATTCAGGAGCAGAGACAACAATACCGGGACTCGAGTCAAACAATCGCGTACACTGCATTATACACGTGTACAAGCGTACAGCGTGGTAAATGCGCCATACGCACATGCAATATGTATAAACGCGTGCGTGTGTATGTAAAATCCTTTTCTGGTGGCGAAAAAAAAATCGATTTCATCGAAAATACAATATAATGTATTTTGTCACCGATGAGCTACCGCGTACGTTTTATATGCGCCTATATAAAGCACACACATATATATATAATACCGTGGTCGCTGTTACTCGTGCCCGGTAGCTTTGGAATCTTTTCATTTCTCTCGTTCACCAATTTCATTGTCTTCGTCGACGCATGTGCGTATGGGATATTTTCAAACGAATCCCTTCTATTCTTCTGCGGATGGTGGAGAGAAAAAAAATGAATCGAACCAAAGCTATAACATGTTGTATGCGGGTTATAGGCATTAGGCGAGCTACAGAATATAATATATACTGTGTCGTGCGCAAAGTTGTCTTGTCTGTATAGTATTGCACATTGTCCTCTATACATGTACAGATATTATCTCGCAAACGTCATAAAACTCGAAAGTCCGTTAAGTAATTTCGCAGACAACACTCATTTTCCGCTGTATTGATTTCCGGCGCGTTCCGAAAACGCTCTTTTATGTAAGAAGCTGTCAGTGTATACTAGCGCGAATAAAAGCTGCCGTTGGAATACAGTTCGAGCGAACCGTGGACGATGCTATTCGTGACATTTTCGTTTATATAATATCGATGACAAAAAGTTGTACTCTTAACCTTCTGTAAATCATAATTTTACCGTCGACAAGCCCTCAGCAGGTTTTTAATTAAGATTCTTATCATTGTATTGGAACGAAAAAAATAAATAAAAGATTATTATTACAACAATTATCTTTAATTGAAGAAGTTCATCCTTGGATTTCTGTCGTTTCACGAGTATCATAAATCTCATTCTTATGTGCGTTATCAAAAACGTACTAGCAAAATAGGTATTCGAAATTAAAATTAGTATAGACAAATAGACACTGATATACATTGGTAGCGTAACATGTGTATCAGGACGGAAACGATAGAACACTTTCAATACGTACTATTGTGATTATAAAGTATCGGCTTATTCAAAACGTTGAAATCATCCGAGCACTTGAGAAACGATAAAGATAAGGTTTGAAAATAAAATCCAATGTTTTGCCGCAATAACGTTGTACCGAGTATACACGAGCGCGATGCTTAGAAAATGATTTATTTCGGCAAAATAAAGAAATTTCTCTTCTTCTTTTACGGCATTTGAAATTTTATGGTTTCGCGAGACTTTATGTACGAATAACCATAAAACAGTCTTTGAGAGTAAACACACACTGTTGTGAAAAATAAATGATTTACAGTGCGGAAGGGGGAAACGTATTCGTGCAGTCTTGCATTGTACTTTAATAATTCGAAACGGATACAGGGAACATAATGGGACTTCCTATTGACTAACAGAAAGGGGTCCAATTTTTATCAGTTTTTATAGTGTTATATTTTTTTTTCATTTCTCTCGTTTTCGACATTTTCGTACATTTGCGCATACTGCTGCCGCGGTTCACGTGGGATAGGTACGGAAAACATAAAACGAACGTAGACACTGCAATCGACTGCGCAGACCCGCGATTGTGACGCGCGATTGACGGAAATTCGAAAAAAAAAAATCTACAATTTGTCGACTGTTGCTCCGCCGTAAAAGTATTCCAATCGTTTGTATGACGCGCGACAAAGTGAGGAAAAAAAAAAACCATTAGATAGCCGGTATAATTTTAGATAACTTTTTGTGTTGACGCGCGTGAACGCATATAGGTCGTGGCGCATTTCCTGACCGTGGAAAGAACACGCACAAAAACAAACCGATTTCTCTTGCCCGGCCGAATTACGAGCACGTCGTTTTCCGCCGCTACACACTATTGGTTTCGGTCTCGCGGAAAAAAAATAAAAAAAAATAATACCGAGAGGGAAAACTTATAACTATCACTATCATTACATTACACGCGCATCCGACGTTTACGTATTTTCCTGCACAAAGATTTGTCTCGTGTTTTTTATTTTTTTCTTATTCCTGTATTTATACCTATATTTGTATACAAATATAAGGTTTTTTTTTTTCGCGTCTGCCGTCCGACATGGTCGCGGCGTCTCACGTATATAATACACAGCTGTAATGGAGTAGTAAAATAGCAGTAGTAGTAGTAGTCGGTAGCGTAATAGTAGTAGTAGTAGTAACTAGTTACAGTGGTAGTAGTGGTATAAGTGGTAACCAGCGATCGACCTAATTACCGACGGCGGTAAATACATTATTTTTATTTTCATTTATTTATAAACGTACATCTGTGCGTATGTAATACGAATTGGCCGCCGTGAAGAGAATGTGTATGCGTGTAGGCAGGTAAAAAACGCACACACGTCCGCCGTTCGTATTAAATATTAAATTATTATTATCATTACTATTATTGTAGTGAAAACGACCGAGGCGGCGGCGACCGGTACACCTTGACACGGGCGCTACTACAGCTCGGCGGTCGGCGTGCAGTACGTACGGCGAGCGCGCGCGGTCCGTGTAGTTAGGAAACTACACGGCCCGTGGAGGCCAGGAAGTCATATTATGATTATGACATAGTTGAAATTGAAATGGAAATAATAAAAAAAAAAAAACAAATAAAAAAACCGCGAGAGCCGGCCGCGGCACACTCACCGGAAAAAGAGATAATGTATTATTACGTTAAACACGTACGCACGCGTACCTATATATACGGTGCCGCCACCGCCGCGTGGTTCGGTTGATGAAAATTTAAGGCGGGGCCTATCAACACGTATCAAGGGGTATTGTACATTTCCCCTATACTCGTCTCGAAAATTCGCTTACAGGTACGAATATATAACAATTTGTAAGCATTCAACGCCGCCGCCGCCGCCGTTTTATGTCTTCGTGTCGATCGGTATACGGTTTTTTATTTTCTTCATCTTCGACTCGACTCCGGCGAGAATAAATTGAACAAACTCAGTTTGAATAGGGTGAAAAATTGAACACCTATCACGTATTATGTACAGGTGTAAAATCCAATACGCATCACTGTCGTTTACACTATGCACACTCCGATACGCAATAATAGTAATAATACTATCTCTTGACGCGCAACACGTGCACGGACAAATGATACGGATAAGCGAATAATTTCATTTGATCGTTTATTTTTCTTGTATATAAATCGATGGTGTTTGGCTGCACGAGAAGAGTGTTCAGGTTAATTAACTCAATTTCTCAATTAACATTTAGATAACCGTTTTGCGGCGGTAGCGGTTATTTCATTATTCATTTCCATACAGTGCATTGGGAAAATCAATTTTCCCGGTCCTGCGAGTTCTTCTTTTATTGCTTCGTAAATGTTTTATTATTCCGTCGTTGGTGTCAACGCCATTGCGTGTTTTCATCAGTCTACCAACACACACACACACACACACACGCGCAGATCTAGTCGGAGCTACACACGTATAACGCACACGGGGTGGCCCGAGGGTAATAATTTTTATGTTCCAAAAACATGTCCATCGGGAAAACAATGATGGGCCACCCTGTACGTACAGAACATACCGTTGAACCGGTGTACTAGATTTATGAATAAATTCACACGAAACTTTCTCGGGAAAGACGTATGTATTTGCATATTGTACTGGACATCATACAATCACAACTTCAAAGGCCTGCCGCAGCGGTTTTTTCCTTAAAACGATCTCGTCACTACGATTTGAGTAAGTAACTCTAAAGCGCGCAGAAGATCGATTTTTCTTCTCGTGATTTGAAATTGTTCGGCGTAACCAGAGGTGTACACGGCGTTGTTGCGTGCTCGCGTCAATAAATTCTGCTCACACAACGTTCTGTCTTTCAAAACGAGGTCTGCTCGTCGGCATGCGCCGTGCGGTGCATTTCACCCAGTAGCATTAATCACCGAACGAGTCAATATTGTATAATAAATAAACAATGTGTACACGTTGTACCCGTGCTAACGGCATATTTACAAAATTAGTCGTTTGTGTGCGTGCGTGCGTGCGTGTGTGTATATATTTTATCTTTCAATACGTAAACTTCCGCTTATTAATTGTGTAACAATAGCAATAAATAAACCATTAAGCTGCTGTAGCGCAATAATTATACCGGCTTACGTCCGCGCGTTGATCGCGTGAGATATTATACACTTTTCGAAAAACACATAATTTCGTATAATTATTTAATCGATATCGAAACAGCGCTCGGTACGCGCACTTTGCGCAACACTTGGATACAGTTTCCGGCCGTGGTATATTAAAATGTTTTACGATTCATATTTTCGTTTCAAAGTATAAGACCGTAAAAACTATGAAACGAAGAAAACAAGTTCCGCCGTATTCGTCAAACTGTATGGCAAAACGATGAATAAAACGCTACACGTTGCGTAATAAATCTAACGTTACATTATGCGAGGAAAAAATAATAATAATAAACCAGCACTCCGCGTACGAGCGTCTTCGACGATTGTCTGCGAAGGACATTTGGTAGCAGGCGCACGTTTTACACGAATTATTTAGACACAAAATTGAAAGTATAACGGATTCCTGAAATTATGAAATGAAAGCTGTTGAAATAGCTGCGAAGGCTGTTCGCGTGTCTTGACCGGGTTTGAAGAGAAAAAAAAAATAAAAAAATACATCCGACCAGACCTGCAGTCGGTAAACCGTTCACGTCGTCCAGGTAATTGTTTTGCATGCGACGTCGTGCCGTATTGTCTTCGCGCGGGCGGTTCCGTGAGGTTTGTTATTGTTAACGTAATCCGCGAACAGCAAACCGCGACGATAATAATAATCGTACAACTACTTCCAACAGCGGTCATTTATCGTGGGTCTTTTTATCTCGATCGTTAGGCGATTGTTGCGCCGAGTACGACGTCGGGATCTAGTACAGTGTTTCACCTTGTACGCAACATTATTCTATCTTCAGCAGCGTATATATATCATAACGACCACCGCAATATTATGTAGTCGACACGTTGTTACACAGTACGTTACGGCGGCGATGCGATGATTTGCCAACATCCTAAAAGTGAATGTTACAGTGGTTCGCATCCTATATGCCAGGGGTGGCCAGCGACAAGATGGTCGTGAGCCGTACAATATATAAAGAAAAAACGTGTAAGAGTCCAGAGTTGATTTTAATGGGCACATTTAAAGGCTTAAAATTACTTAAACAGTCGTTTGGATTTTTAGAAAATCCTCTTGTAGTTGATTTTGTTGAAAATGGATGCCCAGTGTTAAAATATATATTTTAACGGATACAGCAGTTTTTAATAACAATTATACATGTAGTATTTCCATAAATTCAACTTTTAAATATTATTTTCACTTCAAAGTCCTTAAAAGTATTTACTTTTCTTTTCAGCATTAAAGTATATTTACGTAGAAAATTATAGCATTTTAGTTTTGCAATAACACATACATTATAAGTTTAAAATTTTTATTTTATATAGGTAGATGCAGCAAACGGTTTAAATATAATAATACTAGGCTTTATAAATTAAGAATTAAAAAATATGTTGAAATTTATATAAATATTACTTATACGATAACAATATCAAGAACACTACGTTTTTTTAAAAAGCTTGCAGCTAAAAATGTTTTACGTCCTACGGTAAGACGCGAGCCGCACGAGTTTCTGACGAGAGTCGCATGCGGCTCGCGAGCCTCAATTTGGCCACCCCTGCTGTATACTCTTGTACGTATGATACGATGTGGTGCCCGCTCGAGCTGTGGGCGCGAGAAACTTAGGAACTAGCTTAGGGTCTTACGTATTTTGTCACGTCTCCAAAAAAAAAACAAAAAAAAACTATGTATACATGGGTACGAATGAGATGGTGGAAATTACGACGCGGATCGACCATGACACATATTTCGTTTTTCTTTGCGCATTTCATAACAGCGCATAATGACAAAATATTACGTTACACGCAGGTGCCCGCGCGCACGTTTCCCGTAGTGTTTCCGTCGAATCTGTGCGTAGGCGTAGTGACGATTTTGCAGAGTTTCCGCTGCCGTGCGCGAGTCCATCCGTACAGGTATAACACCGCGGAGAGGAGGCCGACGAATAATGCACTAGATAATGGTCGCGGTCATCGACGTCCGCACCGTGCCAAATGATTGCAATTGTTCACTGCACCGGTGTGGGAGGCAGGAGTGTCGCGTAGTGTACGTATGCGACGGAATCGTGTCAGCAACAGCTGCGCGTCGTGATCGCTCTCAGCCGGTGGTGGTATACAGGGTGATCGATCTCACCGCGATCCGTGTGCACTTCAAAACCGCTTCGAACCGTTGTGCGCGGCCGGCGGCTGTACAGGGCAAGACGAAACCGTCAACGGTTGTTCCTAACCGTCGAATTTTTCCCACTCTTCGCGGTCCGGATATAGGGTCTCGCCGGAGTATTTATCTCTCCGTAAAGTCGAAAAACTCGCGTTCCAAAACGCTGTTATCCGTGCGGGCGGGTGGGCATTTCGATTTCGCACCGCCTACGAGGAGTGCGCGAGAATCGCAATAAAAGAAAACACCGACCGCGTTACGATTGATCGCCGTACGACGCAGCTTCCCGTGTTCATCGGGTGTACTATTGAATACAACGTGAAATATGTTACGAATACGCGTTATGCTGCTGCGCGCACGCCGCCGGTTCGTATAGCAGCGATCATCGTGGGACGTACAAGTTGGCGAGTACATTTTTGCCGGGTCGAGTGTCTCACGGTGTAGGGCCGCGAAGAAATCGCGTTTTTGAGATGAAACATATTATTGTGCGCGTAGCGTGCGAAATCGCGGCGGAGACGTCGGGGGAAGAAAAAAGGAAAAAAAATCGAAAACTAGGACGAGCGAAATTCGGTCATATTATCTTTAAGGCGTTTACACCGTATCGATGCGGCGTGCGGTTAACGCGACGAATATAATAATTATGTTATATCGTTGTTTCGCCGCGTCAAACACGGCGCCGCCGCGCCGGTCGTGGAGCGGAACGGCAAAAAAATGGAATTTTTTTTTTGTTCCAAACGCGTCGCCTCACGATTTCCGACGGCCGGTGGATCGCAACACCCTGTACATGCACGACGACGTGGCCGGAGCGATTGTGTAACTGGATGTCGAGCGTGCGTGCGTGCGTGTTTTTTAAATACGCCAGACGGCGTGTTGTGCGAATATCCGTCCCGTACGTAAAAGTGAAAGTACCACGACCGCGGTTGCTCGCGCGGACGTGAGCAGAGTGGTAGTCGGCAGCCGGTACGGTCGTGTAGCTTTTTTCGCTTCTGTTTAAGTATGCCAAGGTTTACAGCGTACACAACGCACACATTGCACACACACACACACATATATATATATATAATAACGATAGTAATAATAATAATAACGATAATAATAGTAATAATGATATGCCACCGCTGCGTTTGTAAATCGACGAGTGTGTCCCTATCCGGACATCTGAACACGTGAGATGGCAAATGCGTCACGCGTCGTTCGCGTGTATGCGTGTAAACGTGTGTATTTAATAATACACGCGCAACTCTTGCCGACGAACGACGTGTATGTGGAGCGGGAATCAAAAAAATGAAAAAAAAAACTGCGTTTATGCACGTTCTATGCAACGATAACGCTAGACGAATACGTCCGTTCGGTCGTACAAATCGAGCCCGATCGGCCCGAAACGCGTTCATCTCGTCGTCACAATATTATTAAGTCGATTCGCGGTCCGTGGTACGCTAACTCCTCGGGTGCAACCTGCGGAGGCGGTACAGGATTTCGTCCTCCACGTGTGCGCGAAACGGCGAACCGTAGCCAATCGCGGAAGCACGATCACGTATTGTCGACGATACCAACGATTCGTGTGCAATTCGAATATCGGTTCCTCGTGTATAAGACCGCACTATACAGTTGCCGTTCATGGTGCGATATCGTACCGTCGGACTTCTGGCCGGCAAAACGAAAGGAGTCTCCTGATGACCAGGATTCGGAGGATTTTAACGATTTTTACCGGTTACCGGCGAGGGTAAATCGTCCGTAAGCCCGTGAAAGCAGCGTGAAAATAAAAAATTCGCCCGGTACCGCTGACAGCTATACGCGCGTAATAAATAATAATAATATGTACGCTCAGCTGTTTTTATCCCCCGCAGGTATATTTGATTGAGATTTTAATTGGGAGTTGTTTCATTACACATCCTCGGACCGCTGTGTCTAGACCACACTGTGCGTAGTACGCGAACAAGTCTTACCGTACATGAAATTCACACGTACAAGGATCCGTGTTTATTATGCGTTCGGTTTTTTTTTTCATACCAAGTGCACCGCGCGAGTACCTATACACACAGCTATACGCGGTGCATTTATAAGCGCACGCGTTTGATCACAATAATTTTAATATTTTCTCCGTACAACGGATTTTATTTTTGCTTCTCAATACCAACGGGTCCTGCAAACGAAGAGTTCGCGTCGCCACAGTACAGCGACCGCCGCCGAACAAAATAGAATTATAAATGTGATCGATGCGGTCAATACCACCACGAGCCCACGAATATAATATGGTGTATGAAAAATCAGTGTTGTGTATAGGTATACAGATGCGTACACGACGAGCGCGTACTGAAAGAAAAATATTTCCAACGCAAAATACTCGAGCACTGCCGTAATATTGGTTATATGGCTGCAGCGAGCAGTTGTCAAGATCACGACAATGGTTTACAAAATTGTTTGCACACAATGCAGTTCTTCGAGTTATGTTTTTTCCGCTGTACCGAGCTTGGAAAAATCGACGGGATCAAAGGCGTACAGACGTTATCCATTTTCTAGTACAAGCTGTTTATTTCGTTTTTGCATTTTTATTTTATATTTGTCTATGACTTAACCGCTCGACTATCGCAATGTACTAAAAAACATGATGTCACATCGTAAACCAAACGATTGTTACGTGGTCACGTATAGTTTTTTTATTTTATTTACGGCGACACGAGTGCTTAGGTTAGCACCCAGTTCCTAATGATAACGGAAGTATAATAAGAGTAGTTCAAGAATTAATGGACGCATCGCATGTTCAGAGCAGCATTCGTAATGAATATAGCAGATAGACTTGAAAACCATTACCTGATTTGAACATTTCCGGCCCCGTGACTTAAATACAAACATATTATATGTAATGGTAAAATATGATTTTTTACTTGACATATAAATGCGTAGCTAAAATTAAGATCATCCGAGCAGATAATTTAAAATCACAATCTCGCTGAACCGTAACCTTATTGTTATGTGTTTAACGATTTAATTCCAATAAACTTTTTTCTGGTTATCTAATACTAAATTTATATAATCATTTTCATTTTCTGACAAAACTATTTTTTTTTTGTCGTTGTTGTATTACCATCAGTATCGATTATGATGACGATTTAAGAAAAAATCAATATTAGACATTGGTGAAATACTGCAAAAACCATAAGTATGTTTAACATTTTTAAATCTTTTCTTTAACTCTATTACTATTAGATTATATTGTCTTGTGTGTTTACTTAAAATAAAGTATATGTTTTGAGGTTGAAAGTTTTTAAATGATTTGTTACTAAAATAAAATAATTCAATTCGAAAAGAGCTTGGTCAGCATTTTTTTTTTTTTTTGTAGTATGTTATTCACTGAATTAAGTTATGATGAAATAGATAACGATGAAAATGATGTATTTTCCGAAATCGATATACATTATACAATAATATATAGTTATATATTGTAAGAACAATTATAATTTAGTTTTTAGTAAATTGTATGCAATGTTAATAAGATTCTATATAATTTTAATCCATTATAAATTATTAATTATTTTTTTTTTACCTTGTGTGAAAAAAGTAAAAAAAAAACAACAGAAACAATGACCAAAAAAATTAAATCAACGTCAATATTTTGATTGTTGAAACTAATAATAAAATCTATTGACTAGAAGCCTGCCGTATACATTTATAAGAATAACTTCTTTCACCTTGGCACAGAAAGTGTGGCGTTCTTATTATTATTTTAAATTCAAATTCTGCAATTGTTGCTTATAAAAACAAAATCCGACCTGAACTCTACTCTATCAAAAAATTGTCGGATAAATAAAACAACGAATAAGCACAAATATGTTTTAATTAGAATTAAAAAAAAAATCTTAACTTATTAAAATATAGAAAACTAATACAGATTGATGTAATACAAAGGAACATTCGACCAACTAAATAATAAATAATAACAATAAAGCAAATGGAAACTGAAATAAAACGATGGTTAAAAGAAAAAAATGCATATTCCTACGTTAAAATAAGAAATAGTACATTTTCTGGCGGAAATAGGTACTAGAAAGTCACCTTATGTATCAATGTATCATAAATACTGCACCAGTATCACAACACGATGTTTTATTACATAAAGTTAATGGCCAACAGGAGTATATTATACAAACATACGAAAGTGTTGCAAAATTGTTGCGTTTAAATGGCTTCCAGTAAAACGCACGATATAACCTGACAATGCACGTTGACACGTGTGAAGAACATGGGTTATTATAAAGTCATATGATCGAAATACTACCGGTCAATAGATGTCAATTAAACACCGAAACAAAGCTTTAATAAAATTTAAATATAAAAAAATAACTCCTATTTAATTATTTATTCGTCTTAGCGGGTTAACGAAAGGAACAATCAGAGATTTTGAAAACAGAAAGAATTTTATAGGAAATAGGAAACGTCAATTAATTTATTGTTTATTTTCATTAAAATGCAATAGATGTCTTTCGAGTAACGAAGCTCAAGCCGTAGAAATTATATATATATATATATTATAGGCTATGTTTATACAATCAAGATGAAAACGTTGATTATTTTATATTTGGAGAAAATGTAATTTTTTGGCACATACTTTTATGTTTTACAGTCACATATAAATGTAAGCTCGCCAAATAATTCACGCACGCGTGCAATTATATTATACGCTGAAATTCTTCTATACTCAAATATTTAATGACGTATTATTTTTGCTCCCCCCCCCCCGGACCGTCACAGCAGATGTACAAAAAGGAGAAATGATTTAACATGTTTCTGACATTTTTGTGATGTTTCCTTGAAATAATATAAAAACCGTCATTCGATCATTTTCCGAAAGGTTACTTTACATGGCAAATGACAATGTACACGAAAAGCAAATTTACCGCAGTACAAACATAATGACACAGTTTGCCGAACTCGTTTTCAGACCGGGCTTATAGGACACGGGCGTTAGACGTGCGAAAGTTATTCGCACACAAGTGGTTGGGCAAGGGTACGAGAGAAATATTATACTGAAGATTATTCAAACCAGATTTGATTTCCTTATAAAATAGAATGTAGTACGATCAAATAAAACTAAAAGGTTTTCTATACGTGTACATATTTTCAGTTAATCGTTTGCAGTGTACAGGCACACTACATTCGGACAACATTATCTCTTAATGCGCGCTACTGTAGCGGATAGTACTTTATAGACATTGTAAAATATGATCGATCCAAGAGTATTATTACGTATCGATATTACGTTGGCCCTATGCAGATCTTTTAAATCTTTATAATCGTAATACTGTCAGCGGTACGAATGACGTATCTGCTTTAGGTTCGCGAACCAAATTTTGTCTGGGGGGGGGGGGAGAAAGGCCGAGGGTGATACTCGACTTGTATTACCAATAACATATTACTACCGATTTCCGATGTCCGCGATAGTCATACGACTGCGGTTTGACGAATATTATTCGGTTGGCTTGGGATAAAACAAAAAAACGAATCTCACCGGACGTCCGACGATGAGGGGTTGGTCGGGTACAGGGACCTGATCGGGTACAGGGACCTGATCGGGTACAGGGACTTGATCGGGTACAGGGACCTGATCGAATGCGAGCATACGAATCGTGTGCACGTATCATGGCGTATTGTAATAATATTCAAATCCCGCCGCCGCCGCCGTCAGTGAAATGCGCGCCGACGACCGCGACGTCTAGGTGTAGCGGTCGGATAGACCGGTCGCGCCGGGCACGTGCTTCGGCAAATCGAAGGGATGACGGCCGCGAAATGGGTCAAAGCAGAAGGGCGTGGGGTATACGCGCGCGCCCTCGTATACACTGTGTATATATATGTACAGTACGTGTATATATACGCAGACAAATGAGCGGCGTGGCGCCCGGCAATTATATCGACGTTCCCTCAGATTCAAGGTCGTCGACGTACCCGACGCGCGTACCCCTCCGCGACCCGCGGCGTGGAGACGGCAGAGAGGTTGTAAGTGTTCGTCGCGTGTTACCATGGTAATAGACGTATGGCGGCGCTCTCTCTGACCCTGGAGTCAACCCTTTTATTCGCGTGTACGGCAAAAGGATCGTTGATGCCGCCTACGGTCGTCTCACTCTCGTCTCTTCCCAACCATTTTCTTCCGGTCGTTATCTTTCCCCGCGCTAACCATACTAACTGCATCTATTATGTTATATAGGTACGCGATATTGCTCGGTGACAACACACATTTTAAATACACCTTTTTATATTATTGGTTTTCTCTTCGATCGAATCAGAAAAAGAATTCGACCGAGTCGATGGCAACGTAATTCATAAGATAAAACAACTTCATACTGAAAAATAACCAACATAACCGACCCTCGTCCATTTATTGAAACTATTACCAAACGGTTGCCATCGAAGAAATCTAATGTACACATATACTCTTGCTATAATTAACTCATTCGAACAGTTTCTGTTTTAGGGTAAGCAGATCATTGTTAACTCTCCTTAAGGGTTCATCTTAATGAGAATTTAATTAAATTTTTTTGAACTGTAACAATGATATTAGGCGTAAGACTGATGTATTTATTCTCATACATTTTTCAGTCGTGGGTACGAAGTATAGTATCTATACTATGCAAGTACTGAGGTACACGCTCGTGGAATTACTTTATGAAATATAAACAAATTGCTGCAATGAAATAAATTTGAAAACATGCAGTAGTATAGCATAACTTTGCAACTTTTACCTTAACAAGTTTTGTTAGTTTGCCATGCATACTGAACATAAGCGCGGATTTCAAAGTTTCACGAAAAATATTTAAAAACTAACATACTGTAAATATAAAAGGTAATTTTGAAATTATTTTAGTGATAATATGGTAGTATTAAGGATTCTTGAAATAGTTTTGAAGAATAATAAAGATACTTAAAATATATACGTTTGTATATACAAGTTTAAAACATAGCTGAAAACTACAGAATGTATATGTGTATAAGAATGGTGTTGCTATAGATGGTAAGTGTGTACACTATGCAGTGTACATAAACTGTAAAGAATATAAAGAGGAAACCATTTTCACAATATGTTAAGACAAAATAGTTTAATTAATACACTTGTTTGTTAATTAACAAGATATGCGCAAACAAAAAAAATATTGTAAAAACCCAGACAGATTTGAATACATAATATTTTTTTAAATATATACTAATGCACTAATTTAAATTAGGAGAGATAAATCAGGAAACTAAAAAAAAAAAAAATGTTTTCCGATGAATCACAAGGTTTTTTAAGTTCGCAATGATGATGCTACTTTCCGCAGGGTAGGTATTAGGTATTCAAAGCGCGTGATCAGAATATTAAATTGATGAGAGGCAAACACATTAATGTTTATGGCAAAAATAGTTATATGATATTCAGGGGTGATACTACCAAGATACAGATTCAGCAATGTCAATTTTCAAATATTCTAGAATATTCAAATACAGTGTCAAACTTAAGGAAATATTAACATAAAAAGGATTTCCTGAAAAGAAATTAAACTTATAAACTAATAATAAATATAATATTATACGTTAAACGTATTATATATTTGTATATCAATGAGTTAAAACCTAATTTATATATATATATGATGTACTTTATATCCACGTGTATTCATTGAAATAAATAAATAATTTTCCGGAGTCAATCGAACAAAAATTGGTCGTTCGTGACACAAATATTATGCACAACTTGACCACGACAACAAATAATACTGTTTACTACGGACTGAATAGCGATGGTTGAAAATGAAAAGGGGAAAAGCCTGTAGAGTGGAGAATCACTGTCAAACAGCCTTTAGGCTTTTCAAACATAAAAATGAATTAGAATATGTTATAGTATGTCAGAATAGTGTACGGAGGTGGTATAGTATTACAGTGCAGTTAATTATTCGTAAATAACTTGTAACTTTCAGCTATACGTGAGTTATACACTACTGTCAAACTATACAAATCGACTTTTACGAGCAATGCTAAAATTGAAAACAAGATAAAATTGTTTTCTCACAGCCGATTCCCATACGCTGCTGTATCTAATATTTTAAAACACACAATCTGCACATTATAAGACCTATCTAACATTCACCTCATTACGTTCAGTATTTAATTTTTTCACTCAGCATTTCTTGTCGATGTTTACGCATAATATATTACACGAATATACATAACTATAATCCCACTCGTACAACTGAGGTGCACTATATTACGAACGTAAACTGTGTACACATTATATTTGTCCGTTAATATAGCCCCATTTGTAAGTTATAATAAAATATTGGTATTCTCCGCTTTCATCATTATTAATTCGAATATTCATATTTTGCCGATAATATGATGTCGATGAATGTCTCAAAATATATTTACAGCATTACTGTAGCATGGGGGTGTTGCACACAAAGAATATCAAATCGTCTGTAAATTATAAATAAATAGATTGCTAAGAATAAATTCGGTTCAGTTATTTAAATTTGAAATTCTTCACATACAGGTGTAAAGTACGAATATAGTCGTATGGATAAGAATTGATCGCGGAGAACATTGAATATCGATTTTCAAATTCAACTTTAGCCACCCGAAAAACAATTTTTAGGAATACAGAGAGTTGTATGCAGTAAACTCTAAACATAGCGTGTACTGTACTATAAACGATGTATCATTTTCCCTTTTATTTTCGACGTAAAATAAAAAAAAGCGAGATGGTTGAAAAAAAAAATGAATCGTTATTGACATTAGGAAATTTCATCATACTCTGTCGTTAGTGGTGCTTGAAACTGTCGTCATGACGACGAGAACCGGCGGCACGGTCCCAATCGAAAAATTCCAAACCACCCGAAGCCGAGGTGATTGCACTCAGGTATAATACAATAATGATGAATTGATTACGTATGTTCGTGAAACCTTGACCCTGAGCGTGCACGCTTTCGTCGTTAATGGACATTTGTCAAAAGTCTTTGCTAATAAAACCCACCCCGCCCGCGATGGGTGTCTATCAACGACGCGCCGCCGATTGATCTCGATCATTTAAAGCGTACGTCACGTAGACTCCCGGGATTTAAAACTAATCATAAATTGAAATTCTCATCGTATTGCGTTTTCTCCGGTAGTAGGTTTGAAAACGTGGTTAGGCCAGCGATAGTAAAAAAAAAAAAAAGCCGCTTACTCTCAACGATCGCCGACAGAACTAACCGCGCGGCTGTAGTAGACAAATGGAATATTCCTGTTCGTAAACGTTTCGAGACGTACGAACGAAACGCACTGGCTTGGACCAAACGACGACCGGAAAAAGGGTGAAAAATACCAAATCCGCAGGATTCGGGAACGTGTGGGTGGTGAAATCGTCGGCTTTCTATGCGCCCGCGGGAATCCTGTATCCGAGTAAAGGGTAATGACCGGGTCGTACTGCAGCGCGCGCGTGCGTCTATTGTACGCGATGAGACGACCGAGGTCCGATAGCGCATGATCCGGTTGTACGCGATCTCGAGTGAGCGTGCGCGTGACGCGGAGGACGAGGGGCAGTGGCTATACGCAGTGGCGTTTGTTCCGGCGAGCACCGTGACAAAAAGAACTCGCGCACAATGTGTGTGTGTGTGTGTGTGTGGAAAATAAGAGAAAAATATATTAGAAAAAAAAAAAAAACGGTTAGATGGTGTAACAAGACGGAGAAGACCTATGGAGGATAATGTGCGAGGATGTGCAGGGCGGAGGAGCTTTATTGTCCGTCTCATCGGCGACCGGAGGCGCGGCGACGTTCGGGGGTAATGGAAAAACGTGGCGATCTCGGGTGGGAGAGTACAGCGGCTATTGTTGGCGGGAAGTGCCCGCGGCGTGCATCCATTTCCGGTAACTCGGTCAATGTCGTCTGCGCTCGGAGGCAGACCAGCGCGGCGGCCGCAAATCTCTGGCTCGCGCGGTGAATGAACGTTGACGGGCGCCGCGGCGCATCGCATCATTATCTCGAGACCGTGGCCCGGAGGGATCCCCGTAAAAAAAAAAAAAAGTCCGGCGCACTCGTTTTCGACGGTTAAACGTGAACCGGTTTTTGACCCTCATCGCGGGTTTTCCGCAAAACCGAAACCCCACGTGGAAGAATATCCGTCCAATAATAATAGTAACAATGGTTACAGAGATTTTTCTCTACTTAAGTGATGTACCAAGCTGATAACACATGCTACACGTATTTTATTTCGTGCCACAACAATTTCGAATAAAATATATTTCAATTATTATAAGCTTTTTTGTACCCTAACCGAAAACACAGATTTCTATCTTACAGCCCGCTGATATCGAAAAGCTAACACGGTGAATTGCCGATCGAACGAACTCAAAACCACATAGTAAAACAGTATTTTTAGTAGAGAATAATGTGCATCTGCTAAATATATTACTCAAGCCCCGAAGTCAACAAGTTCAAAATTTGTTACGCCTCGATGTAGGTTCCAATTGGCACCTGACATTCATAACTCGTATTTTGTTTATCGACGTGTACAAGAAAAAAAATTTCTCCGGCTCGTTTCGACGCGTTTGTTAAGAACACATAAACTATTGCCAAACTCCAAACATCCGGGCAGCGGAATGTACTTGTTGTGTATTTTCGTATCAAATAGTGAAGAAATAAAATTGTACAAGATCGGGTATGTCGACTGATCGACGAAAAGTCATATTTACGTAAACATGATTTTTTTCACGACTCAAGAAATAATTTACGTGTATGAAGTATGTTTTCGTTCAATTTATTTTAATCGGCGTTACTTTTTAATGAAATAATTGTTAATAAATGTTTTTCGAGCTATGCGATGTACAACGCGGTTACCAGACGGCCATGATTTATAAATAAAAATTAATTTTTAATTAAGCGTAACTTGTCATAACAATTATCTTTTTAAATAAATAAAAAAACACAAGTTGTAAAATCATTGTGATTCGCGTTTATAATTTTCACATTAGTTATTAAAACATGTTTTTCGTGAATGTGGACTATTATCTCGTACAGATTATAATATTCAATAATAAAAATTAATAAATACTTAACATTTTGTTTTTAAAACAATAATTGATAAGATAGTAGACATCTATGCGTTTTGCGAGTTAATGGATTCTAAAAGGAATCAAATATTTTTCCCAGGAACAGTTTACTCGTAAGTAAGATAAACGAAAGTACAATACCATGTTATGAATAAAATCATTATTTCTATTTCTCTCAAGTGCGTGAGAAAATTTTCAGTATTTTTTTAGGCTGTTGAACTCAAAACACGACAAATATTATAAAAGACATTTTTGAATTATTTCTGGTACACAAATAAATACCTATGGGTTACAGTAAACAATGGTATACCAAGGTTTATATCAAAAATAGTTTGACTCGTATTTCACGACGCTATAACTCATAAACAAATTAGTGCAACAGATGCTCGGCTATAGCCTTATGGGTGATTGGATTGTTGCGTACAAATGAAATCAATTTTTCGCCAAATAACATTCATTAACCGATACAGCTTATGAACCTTTTGTTGAATACTTCTATTTCTCTGATAAAATATTTGCGCACAAGCTTGTGGCTTAAACAACATGAAAATACTGAGCATAATGTGTACTAATTTTGCAGTGTTCACACCTAAACCGGCATTAGATTGTTTTCTATTCTTTAGCACGCGCTTATTTATCGACTGCCTACATCAGTGAAGCGTATAAGTACGTATAATAAAATAAAAACTTACATCGAGTTGCGAGATGAATATTTTTGTAAATGATCAGTGCTTACCTGAAACGAAACAAAACATTACATTAGAATAACTTTTAAAATTAAAATATAATTTACTAATTAAAGATTATTAAGGTACAATCTCTCTAGGAATATTAGTTATTGATGTTTATATTTAAACTGTAAGAACTGCCAATAATTGTATTTATTTAAATATGAAATTAATTGTTTGATATAAATATGATCAAACATCATATTATGAAAAAAATAAAATACAGGATTCGTTTCTGTTCATCAGGTACAATTATTATTCAATTTTTCTAATATACTTATATACATTAGAGTTACAATACGTATTATATGTATATACATTATTTTACGAGAAAAATCAAGAGTGTAAATTATTATCCGCTCTTGTTTTGTAATTACGTAAAATATGTTCGCCTACGAAAAATAAACACTACCAACTTAAGAAAATAACCAACATTTAAAAGTGATACTGAATTATTATTAAACGCGTAAAAATGTAGTAATATACTATAGGTCGGCCATGTGCCCAATTAATACATAATGTATACGGCATAGGTAGTACCTATAAGCTGTTTTTCGAAACTATACAAACCAGTTCCTTATTACTTTCGCAAACATGTATAAAGAATACATACAGGTAATCTGATACAGAAAAAAAAAAAACACTTAAACCTGTGGTAAGGAAATCGTTTATAGTTGCTTCATAGTTTATTTCAATTATATTAAAAAATATGCACGATTAGTATTCTGAGCACTAGTATACATAGTCATAGAGGAATATTCTTTCGGTGTTTTTTTTCCTCGGATAACCGCGATTTCATCATACTACGAAGTTATATTATAATTGACAAACAGAATAACACTTCGTTAGGTTAGAGGGTAGAAGGTAAGACAGGGGATTTATATTTCTGATGTCCAATTATGAAAATATTTCAGGAAACCCACACCTAGAACAATATTGGTTGGGAAGCGAAAATCTAAAATGAAATGAAATCGTTACCATTCATTTCCGTGACGGATTACTTATTTAGAAAAGAAAATATTAAATTGTATTGTTGTTACTAATGCTATAATACCTAGTATATAAATTATAATAATCTATAGTGTTATAACTTATAAATAATGTTAATGTTTAACATTTATTAAATATCAATATATTGTACCTAGTCAGTTATTAAGTTTATTTTAAAAGTATTAACTAATAACTAATAAGTAATAAAACTTTATATCAAATATCTCTATATTTTATAACAATTTCTAACATTTATTTCTATTCGATTTCCGTGTTTTTCGATGTTTAATAAAATAATTTATCAAAGTAATTTAAATATTCAAAATGACATAATAAATAAATATTTTATATATATATATGACATTGATGTTTAATATTATTTAATATTATACTTTATATTCATATTTTTAATATTTTATTTAAATATTTGTGCGTGTTTATTAGTGTTTTCTATGCAATGCTAACGAGTTTTTTTTTCAAATACATCTAAATATTTTCAGTTTTAATCCAACAACTATTTTTGTTTACAAAATAAAAACCAATAAATACAAAAATAATTCAAACAACCATGAAGGCCAAATGAGATTATAAGGAACTACTTAAAATACTATAATGAATATATTTCCTTGGTATATTAAACCTATTTAATATGGTTTCAAGAATAAAATACAATTTTCTTTATCCTATCTTTATGAATGCTTTAAGGTCGGTAATATGATTTTTAATAAACAAAAAAAAAAATATTATTTTCATTAAACTTGGACCCGTTTTTAACAAAGAGGAATTTTGTGTCTTTGAACTAAATAATAACAATTACCTGCGTAATGGTACTTTATGAATTTGCTAAGCGAAAGGGAAAGGATATTTTTCAACTAAAACTGTTTTATGCGGATGACGAGGAGAGATAGAGAAAGAAAATATACTTATAACGAACAAAGTTCCGCAAGAACCCGAAGAGTCTTTTAAAAACTGTAGTTATCCTTGCCCCAAAATCTACTGGCTTTCACCATTTGTCTACAGAGAACCTCAAGGTGATCGTTATTTTAGGAAATGTAACGCATGT
Organism: Periphyllus acericola; assembly: GCA_949715065.1. Lineage (NCBI taxonomy): Eukaryota > Metazoa > Arthropoda > Insecta > Hemiptera > Aphididae > Periphyllus > Periphyllus acericola. The sequence goes on along the minus strand of OX454271.1, from coordinate 16,775,346 downwards.
TGGTGTTGTGCAAACACGTGCATTTTACGCCTGCTAATTACGCCTGTGAGTGTATATAATGTGAAGTCCTTCCTAAGGCAGCAAAGCAAATAATAAAAACACTATTTCGCGAATTACGACGAAGAATCAACGGAAACAGGCCGGAACAACCAGATGTCTACGATAGTGAAAATGATAATGACCCGGTCCGAATAACTAGAGTTTCCGAGTACTTAAAACACTTTTGACTTTAATGAGTACAAACGGACATCAATAACATGGTCATTAAATATCGTGAACATTAATAAGATCCGCGCGCTTAAGACACATTGGACGGGCGTAAATAATACACTTGTGAATACACACAATACACATGGGTCCATACGTTTAAGAAAAAAAAAGGCTAAACCTTAACAATCACACCTCGGGTGCGGTTTGGACAGATCGAATCTTGATTTCCAGTAAACAAAATGAACTATAACGTTAGTCGTTAAAATTGTGTAACGTTCACAATCGCGCCGAGATTGTGTACATAAAGTTCACAGACTCCCAGCAGGAATAACGCCGGGCGTAAGTGCACGTGTTTGACACGAAACAGGGCTCGTGTCCCCCGTGCGGATAAATATTTAAATCTCGAATATCTGCCGGTGCACCACGCCAAGGGCGGATACAAGGGAGGGGCAATATGGGCAATTTTGTTCATGCTAGTTCAATATTTTCTTTATAATTTATACAAATATACAAGTATACCGATGTTCAATAATACTCTTCGACTTTTTTTATCAAAATGCTTTTTTTAATATGGTTTAGTTTTAGTAGATATTGAGTTTATTTCAGTATAAGATTTTAATTAAGTTTCATACTCAAAATTAAAAGCTTTTGCGTTCTAAAATGATAAGACCCATTACCAGTGTTTCTGATGAGAGTATGACCGATTTCTGTACACAACTAATTTTATGCCGATTAATAATAAGACAATTCCTATTAATTTATTTTATTAATCTTATATATATTGCCCCCTCCGTTCAGGACAACTGTATCCGCCCTTGCACCACGCACTTGAGTGTTGGAATTCGTGATACGTTCAACATTACCTAACAGGCATTTATTGGACTGGTTTAAGCTGGTACTCAGGAGGAGGTTCTTTCGTCACGTACAATAATCTTCGAACGCTCGCAACTCGTATTTCCCGAACAAATGCCGACCCGTGTACATGTTATAGTTATGTCGCCGAGAATGCGCACCACCACCCCGACCGTCCAAATTTCTGAGCTTCAACGACGGCGCCGGCCGCTGTAGGTACTATTAGAAACGTGCACGCGGCAAGGAATTTCGTTTTCAACCTCATGGGACGGGGAATAGTAAGTTCCTACACGAGAGTAGCAGGTTAACAATTACATATGTTAGTTCCTACACGGTAAAAACCATGTACGTATGTTAGTTCCTACACGGCGGAAAAAGGTACATATTATGTATATACCCAATTAAATATGTATATACAATTCAAAAAATTGGTCCACCGAAACTGTAGTTCTATCTTGAGACATTCTGTACTAAAATACATTGAAGTGCCACAGCACCAACATTCGCTATCGATATAATATATAAATATGTTTGTTATTGAAACTTTAAAATAACAACTAAATAAAATAAAAACTTTAAATATAGCTATAACAGAATTTTATGATTATTTCATAGACAATTATATATCAAATGACTCAATCTTTCCTCCGAAAATGTGGGCGCGGCAATGTTCTGATAGAGTCCATACGACAAACGCATGTGAAAGTTTTCATTCAGATTTTAACTCAAATTTTTATCACCAACATCCACATATTTTTAAAATTATTGAAATTCTCAAACTTTTTCAATTACATACGTATTTTATATAATTTTTATTTTTTATTTTTTATCATATATTATTTTTGAAAATTTGTATATACATATTAAATTGGGTATATATTCGTATATATATAATATGTACCTTTTTCCGCCGTGTAGGAATTAACGTACGTAACTGTTTTTTACCGTGTAGGAACTTACATATGTACCTTTTTCTATCGTGTAGGCAGAGCCGTGCCGTGGGGGGGCCTGGGGGGCATATGCTCCGGGCGCATGGCTTAAAGGGGCGCCAAAATTTTTTTTTATAATATTTTAAACTTTACACAAATAAAATATATGAGAAAGATTATTGTTTTACAATTATTTTGGACCATTACAAATTTTTTCTGAACAAATTTCTGACTATGTTCGAGTAATAACAATAAGTCAACCGTAACGTTTTATATGATTGATGATTTTCAATTCCTTTCTGGTCATTCACTATCTGTAACACCAGTTGAAATATTGAAAAAATGTGCTGCTGATTTAGCTATTAAATACAACGAAGATATTGACCAGGAAATAATTAGCGAAATCGAATTTTTTAAATATCAAGTAAAAGCAATTTTACCAGACTTAAACGCAATTAAAAAATATGAACTTGATTCAACTTGTCCAAACTTAATAACTGCATATAGATTGTTTCTTACCATGCCTGTTATCGTCGCTTCCGGGGAACGCTCTTTTAGTAAACTGAAATTAACTAAGACGTATTTACGGTCAACTATGTCGCAAGACAGATTAACCAATTCAGCAATATTATCAATTGAGCATGAAATAACGAAAAACATTGATTTTGAAGACGTCATTGAAGATTTTGCTTCAATAAAGTCCAGGAAAATTAAGTTTTAAACTTGTAAATATAATATGTATATAATATAATTTGTGATATGTATCATTTTTAATTAATTATTACGGTATAAATTAATAAATTATACCTAACTATTTTGTTTAATAATTACTATTACAATTAGCTTTAGTTTTTTGTCAAATCAATGTTCAAAATACGTTGTAAAAAAAAAAAATTTAATTTAATAGGAATGAAATGCAATATGATTAATGATAAATAAAATAGGGGGCGAATATTTTTAATTTTGCCCTGGACGCCAAATCTTAACGGCACGGCTCTGCGTGTAGGGACTAACGTATGATATTTTTTGTACCTGCAACTCTCGTGTAGGAACTTACGTTCACCCCGTGGGACACACACCACTAGTGCGATATTTCAACGTCGCCGTACAGCAGACCCCGGGGCGACCGAAAGAATTTTGGTCGGTGGCAGGGTCATCGGCACCCGGGCATCCAGTAGCCCCCGCGAACGTGTGCAGCAGAGGCACACAATGCGAGCATAGGTAATATTTTGTACTCACAATATAAACAACCGCGTATAGGAAGAAGAAGAAGAAGAAGAAGACGAAGACGAAGAAGAAGAGGATTGTAATGCAGCCGTTGATTGGCAACCGGTTTCCCGTCGCCGTTGTCACGTCATACGTGTATCGCGGGAAATAGTAATAATAATAATAATAATAATAATCGCTGCACAACCACCGCGGTGCGGCAAATCGAAATCGAACGAAACCCATTGTCCACCGGGGTGCCTATTGTGTCCACCCGATTGAAACGGATTCCGTCCCCGAGGCGAATTACTCGCTAATTAAACTTGACGAGAAGAACGCGCCACCTCATAGAAAACGTGCAAGATGAATGAACTGCGCGCACAAACGCGATCGATATACGCCTGTTCAACAGTACGCGGACAGGTATATTGTACACGACGTTATGCGTTCAATGTCCGCGTAAATGTATTATATGTGTATATTCAGTATTGTTGTAATACGATCGCGAACACACGGGGCGTGTGCGCATGACAAAATTCCGAACGCATCGGAAGCTAGGTGGAGATTCTAAGCGCCAGGACTCTCTGCGAGTTCCGGAGCGTTATTATTATAGCTACGTACATAGGTAGCTGCTAACGATCTCTGACAATGAGGACCGTAACCGGGAAAAATCCTGATGGCCATCACGTGCACAGTTTGAATTCATAATGTGGATATATTATTATTATGCTCGTCACGTGTTCTTTTCTGTTTTTTTTTTTTTTTTAATCTATTAGCTTTGATTTGTAATTTCACGCGAATTTCGTGTAAAATTAAAACTCATCGCGGTAAACGTAAAATGCTGAAGTGTATATTGCACGCGTCTAAACCGTTCAAACACGCGTTCTGTACGTTTCACTCGAAGGTACGTTATCAAAGTTATTTCGACAGATATCGGTGTGGACAAAAGTTGAAATACGAAACAAATAGTTGAATGTAGAAAGATATCTTTTGTGTTTTGAAAAATACTTACGAAAATATTTTACTTTTCGCGACGTAGAGTGTTAAATAATCAAATACCAAAGGCATAAAAGAGAATCGTTTCGCGATTTAATCAACATGGTGTTTTCTTAAATTTAATTAGTCGAGTCGGGTGAATCATCAGTTCATTTTCGAGCAATGACCGTGCACTGCAGTTTACTGACATTCTTATCATCAAGGATACGTGAAATCCACAGTACCTGTAGTAATACGAGAAGTATTTTGTAAAGAATTTATATTTACGGAAATTAAAATTACTATTGATATTCCTTCTATAGTTCTACGTTCTTTTCGATGACATTAGTGTGACTGCGTTCGGAAAGATTAATTTATGTCATAGGAGCCTCAACATTTTTTTTTTAAATATAATTGATATAAATATGCAGTACACATTTAAAATTTATCGTGTACTCGTGTACACATTATTATAATATCGCGATGAGAAAAAAAATTAAGTTTAACTTGGCCTATGGGTTTATTTAAAAATCATAAAATTATCGAGTATAGTTTAAGATAGATAATGATACACCAGATGACTGTTGCACGTGCTGGCTACTTAGCCGAAGCTGAGTAATAGACGATGCGTGTTAAGAAGATTGTGTTATTTTTTAAAACGCTCGTAAAACTATGTGATTTTACCATAAACCCATTCCAGAAACACTAAGTACTCGTATTACTGGTTTTTATTTAAAGACGGTAATTTTCACGTATTATTTATACTCAACAGAGTGTACGACGGAAAAAGAAGCGATCGAGAAAACATTATTTCTCCGGGTGCCTCTTCTCGTGAACATTATACTATAGAATTAATATATTTTTCATATACTGTATATGATGTAATTTATATAATCGGGTACATAATTGCTTTTTTGGTTACTAAATAATTGAACCCTTGGACGGGGAATGATCTCCTTACATTCTATAATTATTATAAGAAATTATATTCATGAGAAATTCATTAAAAAATATGCGTAATATTCGTGTACGAACATTCGTACGCGGCGTACAGCATCAACGCACCAAAACTTGGGTGTATAATCAGAACATAAAATGCAATGTCAATTTTACGTCCTTTAGTAAAAATAATATAATATTGTATGGCTGATGTTTGCTAGAACAAAAAAGAAAACTATTGTTGTAAACCATTGCAACAGAGAGTAATCTCTGAAAAACCAAAAATAAATAAAATCACAACTGCTGGAATTCTGTGAAAATAATTAAAATTTCTTAGTTTCAATAAACGATATAGCTGTAAACATTTAAAATACCTAACATGAAATAATCAAACACAGAACGCTCCTTCTATTAAAATTTGACAAAGAGCATGCAAGATATACACCACTGTACAGTGAATAGTAATTCTTATGCTTTGTAGAATAAAAACAAAATAATGTGAAATAATATCTATGGAATTATATATAATATATTAATATATACTATTCTATCATAAGTAGAATGCAACTGAATTGTGAATTATTTATTTTTGACACACTACTATAAAATAATCATTATGTGTAATTAATGAGAAACTTCAATTGAAATTAGTTTAATCACTAAACTGTAATAATATATTGTTATTCACTAGAGAATAGAGTACTTATTACAATGCTCTCTTTTAATTTTAAAGTTAATAATTAAATAATACAAGCACATATAATTTATTTAATGATTATATTATATTATATTATTCCGGACTGAAAATATTTAAGTTATAAAATACAAACAGCTAGCGCTATCTGTACAATAATACCAGCTGCTATAGTGGAAATTATGATTTCAAATATTCTTAACTCAGTGGTCATCCCTACTATATAAATACTAAACATATGACAAACTAAAATAATAAAATATTAATTATCTATTGAATTTCAATACTTTCTAATATTATTCAACTTTTAATAACTATATGGCTATATGTTATTTTTATTGGTTCCAGTACTTATAAATAACTAATACTGTCTGCATTACATTTACACAAATTTATCAGTAAATATTACCTGTATTGTTTATTGAAGGCTCCGTCTTGATGTATTTGATTTGGTTGATGAACATATCTGAATTCTGGTTTAAACTCGGGTTAAGCTGAGATACGGGATTTAAAAGTTTCTCTAAAACATGAAATAATACAAACACAAATTTGATTTATATAGTTGGTTTGTAAAACAAATAACGATACAACATTTATATTGACTAACTATACATCACAAATTAGAATTATTATAGTTGACATAATGAATGGCTAACTGAAAGTACATTAGATATTCTGGGGGAATTCAGGGTGATGATACAATGATGATTACCATTAAAAATTGGTATGTTTACTCTAATTTAATTTATTATAATTAATCTTCTTTAGCTTAACAGCTCTTCAGGAGCTTTAGTAGTTAACACAAATTCCTTCAATCTATCTCTATTATGAATGTATTTTTCCTCATAGAAAGTTTCCCAATGTCTCCACTCTTCAGATCTTATTTGATTTGTTCTAACCAATATATTATTTTAAACTGTTTTCTTGTTTGTCACCATTCTACAGCTGCTCTAATTACTTCTTCTTTTTCCTTACACAGAGCATGTCAGCCAAAACATGCCTTTTAATAAATTATAATATCCACGGTAGGTACTTAAGTTATCTTTCGTAGCTTATTATGGTAGAAAATTATTTTTTTTAAACTATCAAACAAAAAAACCTAAAGTAGGTTTAAGCAATTTTAAATAAAAAATATTGATGACTAAAAATTATTATTTTGAATAGTGAATATAGTTTTGGGCATCATTTGTAAAACAAATTCATAAAAATAATTTTAATTTAGAGATTTTGATTTGGTATTTACCATAAAGTACTTTTTAATTTACTTAGTACAATTTAATACATTTAGTTGATTCAAAACATTAACCTTACAGTTTACACTATAACTTATAATTTATTAGCACATATTCTCTTATCAGAGTATGTACCTGCTAGCAAAGGATTAGCGTTGGTAATATTAAACTTCTTGCCGGCGTTTGTGCGTTGAAATTCTTGAAGTAAAGCCACAGCTGCATGATTTTTGTTACCCGTTGACGCAACATTGTTATTATTTTCTTCCTAAAAAATTATACAATGCTTTATTAAAACTTCACAATGAATAAAAACAGTTACTGTATAAACACAGTATGTAAAAACAGTGTCATAAGTGATTTTTTATTAGTTAACTTTATAGCAATGTTTTTTTAAATATAAATAATGATTTAAAGAAGAACTTCGTATACTTTATCAAATATAAATAAATAAGGATATACAATTGATAAATAAAAAAAATGGTATGTTGAGATATAGGAATTGGATGGGTCACTTATCATTATAATCCTGAGTACGGAAGCTCATATGGCACTGCCATAGTGCCTTCGTACATTAGTCATTTGATGTGTAAGACTTACAAATAAGTAAACATTTGTGACAAATACCAGTAGCTTAGCCAATAAATATTAATCCTTCAATAACTAGTAATATACATTTAAATATAAAAGCGATAATGTATCTATTGTGCTATTATACATAAATAGAATTTTGATTGTTATGAAGGATTAATATTTAATATTAATGTTGTCCAGCCAAACGGTATTTAGAGATTGGGCGTTATACATAGGTGACTTAATATACACAATATCATTTTTTAATTACATTCCAATCATCAAATAACAAATAAGAAATATTTTGAATTGCGAAATAATAAATTTAGTGTATGTATAAAAGATATATATACTCGTACGTTAGATAGTGATTAGTTTTAGTAATAATTAAAATTTAGAGTTGAAAATTCACAAAATTGTAGTTTATAATGTATTTTTTGTTACAATTAATAGCAATTGAGGAAATTTTTAAAATAAGGAGTAACTCTATAAACGTTATGACTTTTTTTACGCTTCGGGAAAGGATATCATGATAAATTAAAGTAGAACTTCCATTATATCTTGATTATCTACATTGCTCGAGAATTTACCGGACTACCATTTGCAGTATCAACATACTATCGTACATAATATGCAGTATTGTATTAATTGGACTAACACGATTTTTTGAATATTTGTATAGGTACTCCGCGTTACACAATATCATTAGGAAAAACTAAAGTAGCAACCGCATTATTTTATAATAATAAGTTAGAACATATTGTTAAAATCGGATAATTGGGATTGACTACGTACCATTAATTTACTGTTATTAAAATTACAAACATTGCATCTTTATTTTTTTTAGATATAATGTAAAAAATAATCTGATAACTGATTACTAGAAAACTAGAGAGCTTGAAATATCTTCTATAACATAAAATAGGTACAGTAATTATTATGCACCAATGGGATATTATTTATTAAATAACATTGGTTAATTTTATTTTTCCCAGTAACTTTGATGAAAGTTGAGTTCAAAATAGATGTAGGTAGTCCATACAAAAAGTATGAATGGGAAAATAGTAGTTCGGTGAATTCTCGATCGATACAGATTACATGTATTCAGGAAATACTTATAAATACATAAGTAGGTATAATTTGATAAGTTTGTTAGAATATAGATAAGACATTTTTTACACATTCAACACTTTGAAATGATTCGCGAGTCCATTGTGGACATAACTAAGGCCGTGTACCTTTATGTCACAGTTGACAAAATCGAAAAACTGTTCGAGTAACGCCGAAGAGTCGGAGAGCTGTTTGAAAATGTCGTCGTCGCCCGAGTGTTCACCGCCATGATGAGGACCCGTTCCTCCATCTAACGCGTTGTCTAGTTCGCTAGATATTTCAGATTGGAGAAGTTCACCAAGATTAGATACTTCGTTGCCCTAGAAATAAAAATAAAACGTTAAGTTACCGATAACCTCGCACTGATATATTATTTGAATATCACAAGACTTACTAGACATTCAGTGAAATCATCGATTTTGGTCTCGGCCTCTGGGCACCAGAGCAATACATCGTCCATGAAAGGCATCCTTGAACTTTAAGTTGCAGTTGTCCAGCCAGCCTGCGCAATACTAGCTGGCAGTGATGATGGACCGGGTGGTACAGGTCTCACAAAAATCAGGATTACTATAAAAGAGTCCTGAACCAGCTCTCTTTCGATACCTATAAATAATACAGCATTTTAGATGATAACTACAAAATAATCTTATTTAAATTTATATATATATATTATTATATTAATATATATATTATTATATTAATATATATATTAACATATGATCAACAAGGTTAGTAATACATTTTAATAAATTAATACATAATTGCTAGTTGACATTACTAAAATACTTTATTAATTTTATTCAGAAGTTTATGTCAATTTCATTATAGCTTAAATAATAATAATAATAAAATAGTTTTGCACTCGAAATGTGAATATTAAAATTCAAGTGAGTAGTATAAAGTATTATATATAATAGTTTCGGTTTAAATGAAGTATACAAACAGTTTTATAAAGCTACATGTAACTATGTAAGTAACAATGATTATTAAAAAAAAATTACTATGAATATTTCTCCTTTCATTCCACTTAGAAATAAAAGTAAAAGTAAAATAAATTTATAAATCATACTGAATACATTTTAACTTTTCAGTGGTCAATAAATTATGATATACAATATTATATTGTTTCGATTTGTGTAATTTTTTCACCATGTTTTTGTACACACTACAAATATTAAACATGTTTGGCATATAGCAGTATTTATAATTTTAATAACAACAGGAAATAAAAAAAAAATGAATAATGCAATAACGTTATAAATTTGTTTAACCATGTTCAAGTTTTAAAATAAAAGTGCGATAGTTCGACTAACTTTAAAAGTAAAAATTAAATGTAATTGATTATGTATTTTGTCGTTTAAATGCTTATATTGCTCAGACAATTTGTATACTTGTCTACAATGAAAAATGAAAATTCTTAAATAAAAGCCCAATTTTTTACGTTTATGAAATTATACCTATAATAATACTAAATGTAAATATACTATAAAATATTTAATCAATGTTTATGGAAAAAAAATAAAAATTCATATTTAAAACATATAATAATGATAGATTTAAACTATTTTGTAATAGGTAAAAATTTATTTTTCAACAAGATACTAATTATTATTTTCAAAGATATTTCCTGTATTTTCATAATTTTAAAAAATTATGCATTTGTTTTATCAGCAGCCAAAATATAATGATGAATATTATATTTATTATAATTACAAAATGTACGCATGGCGTTTTAATATGTGTTTCGGCCCATTGAGCCTCAGATGTTTACCTTGGAAGATTATCATACCAGTATACTACATCAGCAATATTAAATTTGGAAACATTAACACGTATTTGAGTCGTCCTCGACTAAGTCACAAAAATTATCATTTAATCTAGAAAATGTTAAAATTCTATCTCAACAATGATTTAATTGTAATAATAAAGTCTCAGATAAAGCAATGCTAATGTATAGTAACTTATTTTCTACAGTACGTAATTTCGAAATTAACGACTTAATATCCTAAAAAAAACAATTATAGTAGTATGACGTACCTATAACCTTGGACCCGCGTCGTTTTTTGTCAAATATAAATATTGAACCTTCCACGGAATAATTTTTAACAGATATAACATTTTAATTATTTCAAAATATATGTAGATACTTTTTACATGTTGTGCATACTAAATAATAGGATAAATTCTTTCTAATACGTTAACCAATAAAATGATGGAGGCCCAATATTTTTATTTGTACAATAGGTATACTCGTATTACACAATTTTCAAAACAGTGAAAACGGAAAGTTATGTAGTTCGTAGGAATTAATAAAATATTGTTTTTTTTTTTTTTAATTAAAAAACATCTACAATCAGTTATTCAAAACAATAAGTAAATTAGTTAAATTATAGTAAGAGAAAAAAATAACACGAACACCTGAAGTAGGAAACCGTTAACTAACGGCACGAAAGTAATAAAAAATGTTATTATATTTAAATACTATCGCTTCAATTTCACATTGAAAGCTAGACTTTATAAAATGTTTAAAGCTTAAATTCATGATTAAAAATTTAAATCGTATAAAAATAAGCCTTGGAACTTTTTTTTTTAATTAAAAATAAAAATAATATCAAGACACCTCACTGGTCTGAAAATAGTTTCAAAGAAAAGAAACTACCTATACAAATTTCCAGAACAGTGGTTTACTTGCATTAACATATTACACTGCAATCGTTACATCTACATCAGCTTATTGTTGTCAGTTTTTTTTTTTTACTGGAACCGGTATCATGACATTTTCGTACGCAGACATGATATGGTATTTCGCATACATAAACGTCTGTTTTGTACGACAGTAATTTATCGCTTAATACTTTCATTCGAGTGACCAAGAGCGAGTCGTATCTCGTACGTGATATTCTACCACTCTAGGAAAACATAACCGCGGTCCAAGAAATGATCGTTTTACCTATGAGTAAAATTAAAACAAACGCTGCGAAACGGTTGAGAACGAAAAAAATGTTCACGGGCATCGGAAAGATATTCGTCTGGAGCGTTTAAAAAAGGTGATCGTGTACGTGCGCGTTTCGATCGATTCGAATCGTTATCGTAACGAGTGTTAATGATATTATATTTGACACAAATCTTTCATAACCAAGCCGCAACGCAATGCGTGGATGTTGGCCAAGAACGAAGACGTTAATCAACAATGTCGCAGTGCATCTAAATGTGTACCGATTCCGACACGGCCAAAATGGAAACGTCCCTTTACACGTAATGTTTAATTATAGCGGCGATTATCGAATAAATATTGTGTTAAATAACCGACGGTTAAAGTAAACGTACGCGCGGCGAACACCGAGCACGGGGCCGGTCTCGACGTGCGCTGCGAAAACGGTCGAACGGACGTGTTACCGAGTGCAGCAGTACCTACCGCAAAAGTTACAACGAAATCGTCCGGAAAACGCCAACGGTCAACACTTGTTGTCACGACATATCGGCTAGGACGATCGACGTAGACCGATTCGGTTTTAAATAAATAAAATAACCGTTACCGTATAAAACGTATCCGGTGAATAGAACGGTAGGCTTATTGGATCCGTGCGGCAACAATACAAATTTGAAATTAAACTGATCGTGTGCACGTCAACGTGCAATATATTACGGCCTATATGTGTCCAACATGGTACAATGATCGATCATTTCGAGTTGAACGTCCGAGTGTTTTGATTTTTGATTTTCGCTGGATTCGAGAATTTTCGCAACGGTTTCATGTCGCTCACTCGGGAACTTTCAACCTCTCACGGGTCCACAAGACGACGGGACTAGACGCGGAAATAACGAACACGGCGGGTCCACAGGATCTCCTTCGAACGTACTGGTTAGACCGATTGGTCAATATACGAGCAACAATCCGTTTGCACTCTAACAGACAACAGTTAGAAGCACGGATTGTGCTTTTCGATTTTGTTCGACCACAACGAACACGTCGACGGATGGATTTCACTAATTCGGTTGTATTAATAGAATAATGTATATACATATATTTTTTTTCTCAATTGCTCGCCGCGAAAAAAATTCACAAAAAATGTTTACCTTAGGTGAAGAGTCGCCGCTTTCGTTCTCATTGCCCGTTCAATGAGATTGGTTTCCACTTTTCTTTGGAGTACATTTTTCACGCCTGAAACGAAAAAAAAAAAAAGAAAATATAATATTTTCCGCCGTCACGACCAACGTACTCTAACGGATCGTCACCGTGCGAACGACTGCGTGATACTGAGCGCGCCGTGTAGATCTCGCTCTCATAGAGTGCCCGCCCGCCCGCCCCATACGTTTGTTATCGTTGTTCGTATTTATATTTTTATTTTTTGAGGTTACCCGACGGAGCGTTATCATTTATTGTTTATTTTGTTTTTTTTTTATCAACACTCAACAGTTGGTCCCGAAATGAGGTAATATTTGTTTATTATGTTCCTTCGTGTAAATTATTTTCACTCTCTCCTCTCTTATTCACTTTGGTGTTCGGGTCTAACGAAGCTCTGTCATTTCCGTTTTGGATTTCCCGTTCAACCGGTAAGTTCAAACAGTTCAATTGGACACACGGTACATGCAGCGAGAATTCGGCAATCTGCTCGTCTTTGACATTTTACTGATGTTTATTTTTGTTTTTAGAGACATAATGTCGTCCAGCAGTGACGACGAATTGGACATGATGTCGCCCTCGTTTAATCCGACCAAAGCACTATATGCTAAAAACATAAAAATGCCCAGCAATACAGCTCAACCACTAGACAACATTTCAAAGTTCGAACTGACTGCCTCTGGGGAAATTACAATCAAACCGGAAAGATCCAAAGTAATCATTATTGAATTGTTAAAATAAAGTTGTTTCAATAAAATCCTCGATTTTTACAGAAACACATTGAAAATGAACCGGTAGAACGCGATTTAAGTAGAGGTAAGCTCTTGACAAATATGTTTTCATAAAATATTTAAAAAAAGTCATTTTCAGTGGCTGGAACGTCTCAAACAACTGTATTTCAAAGGAAATTTAAAAGAAGACGGAATGTTCTGACGCGAATGTCGGAAATCTCTAAATCCGGTGGGCCGTTATCACGTATTGCAAAATTTTGCAACACAAAACAACGAGTTAAGGTTTATACACGGTCAGCTGTATCCGTCAGAGGTCATTGTGAGGGGTATATTTCTGCTTATGATAAACACTGGAACTTGGTTATGGATGATGTAGATGAAGTATGGACAAGAAAGAACAAATACAAATCATTACCTATTGGTAAGGATATCTCTTGTAAATCATACTTTTCCAATTATTTTAGTATTTTTATTCAATTTTAAACTTTTATGCTAGTATTTTTTCATTATAAATGTATGTAGGTTTCTCATTTATCCCAGTTGTTAGTGAATTTATACTCGATTAATGTATGGAATATTTTATGTATGTTTCCATATGTCATTTATCATTGTCACCTGGTGTTAAATTTATATTTAATATGTAAACAACTAAAATCTAGTATTATATGATAGAAATATTATACATGATCCCTTAACATAATAAGTGTTAAGTATAAGAAAGGAAGGAAGAAAAGTTAATAAGTATTTCCGTTGATTTAATATAAGTAATATGTATAATTATGGTATTTTATTTAAAAATTCATCGTTTATTTGGAAAACTGAACATATTTTTTTTTTTTATTTTTTTCATTTTCAAATTATATGAATATAAAATAATTTAAAATGATCAAGTATATTAGTATACTAATGTCTGATAGTGATACTGCTTCGTTGTAATGACCCAGAAATGGCTACATTTTATCATAATTTGTTATTGTACATACAATTAATAAATAACAGGCCACAATAATCATAAATTTTTCTATAGGTCACATGCTAAAATGTAAATTATGTATTAATTTTTTTCATTTCTATCAGCTATAAATACAAAGATTGTTTAAAGGCATTTAAAAGCAATTCATATAATTATTCAAAGAAACCTTAAGGCATATTAATAATAAAAAACATTTAAGAGTACTAAGCTCACATTGTTGATCTACATGTTTTAAAAAATTAAATACTCATATAGATTGGCCAAGAACAAGGTTAAGGTATTATAAAAAGACTAATTTTGTAGCAAATCTGTTGAATTTTAAAGACTAAGTATTGAGTATTTCTTCTTTATTAAAAAAATATATGATTAATTGATCGACCTTGTTTCTATTATTCTTAATAATGCTTCTAATACTATAACATGTTTATTAAAAGTTGTTAATTTTGAGTTTTCTGTACTTGTTGTACACTTGAGTTCACTTTAAAAAAAATCTGGAAAGCCAGTATGGCTCCTAGTTTTTAATTTTTATTCATCATAAACTTAATTTAAATTCACTATGATAACAATTTCACATATTTTCCTGTACTATTTGGATTTGACTATTCAATACATCATCTACGTTTATTGTTATTTTTATTTTTTGAAATAAATTAAATTTTTTTTATCAAATTGCAATATTTTGTACAACTTATAAGGAACTTTATATCAAAAATGGCAATTGACATTTATTTATTTATATGCAATACCCATAAAATATGCGTACTTAATAAACTTGTTCACCTAAATTCGGATCACTGCCCTATTGATAGAGCTGCTAATGAAAAAATGAAAAATTACCATTACAGCACACTACTAGGGTATAATGCATTATTTATTATGTGTGTACTAGTTGCTTCTATCTACATAGTGCATTTCAATTGAGTCGATTGTTTAACCTTTTGGTAACTTAATAGAATGAGAAGCGAAAATACATAATGCTTCGACCATTATTATTAACGTTAATGACTTGCAATTACACAAATGGCCAAGTGAATAAAAACAATATAATAATAATAAAATTACATTGTAAAATTGAAATTAATAGATACTAAAACTTTGATAAAAATGTGTTAAAATGAAAAACAACTAAAAATGTAAACGAAATATGTTCAAAAAGAATAGGTTAAAATTACTTATATTTAGATAAACACACATACTTGTTTTTGTGTGTTACGAATTATAATAATTGTCTCTTGTGCATAATAGATAGTATTATACAGTAGAATTTATTCTCCATAGTTAATTATAAGTTATAAGTTATGCAGCATTAAATTGATATTGAACTGCTAATATCAAATTGTATATAAGTATTGTTATATAAATGTAGGCATGTGTATTTTTTAAAAGTGTTCAAATATTTAATTATAAAACTAAATTAGTATTTTAATGCCATAACCACGGTTTGTTTTAAAGTATTCCTAAAGATCGATAAGGTCAATGTTTATGTTCAGATAGTTGTCGTATAAAAAGAATACAACACGAATATTTATGTACGTGTGAGTTACCTACGTATGTATTGAAACGATTTGAGCTTGAAATCTGTTAAGGTCAATCTCTCCCCCCCCTGCGTGGAAAAATACATATTCATCAGACGCGATACACGTATGATAGCGTCTACGCGCAAGACGGTTTGTGCTATTGAACTTGAAGGCTATCGCATTGAAACCCACCCTATCAATTCGAAACCTGTTCACAAGACGTCGTTAACATTGACAATCCGAGGAAAATAATTAATTAAATTATCTACAAGGTAGAGTAGTCCTAATGGTTTCCGGTAATTTTCCATATATTTAAAAACGATCTATGAAAAATATCTAGGCCAAATACGGTAAGGAAATATGTAAATATAACGCGTGTTGTGTACTATTCCAGTGTTGCACAACAACAAATCGGTTTACTTTTCATTAAATTGTTAATTGCGACATTATACCATTATAATATCAAATTTACTATATAAGCATATAATACGAATCAATTCTTTTTCACGTCTTCGTTAGTGATCTATGAACGTAGTGTTCAGTATTTTTAAAAAATGTTCGCGGACCAGTACAACTATTGTGGTAATTCATTGTTTCGAGTTACTTGATTTCGATTAAACCACTCGATGACTGTAGGATTTTGAAAATAATTGTTCGTCGTATTTTTCTTAATTTAATGTTGGAATGCTTTACGTCAGCGTTTGCGTTATTTATATTCTTGAAATTACGAATAAAATAACGATTATATTAAGGTTTATTTTTATTTTTACTTTTGTTTTTTTTTGCGCGCGCGCGACGCACACGCAATTTTTTGAAATTTACCGACCTTGACACACAGTGCGTAGGTTACGGCGATGACGTGTGTAATATTTTTCGTCTAGCCGCTGAACAGTATTCTTTCGGAGCATTTTCTGCTTCCAAAATGGTAAATATTATCGACTGCAATAATAGAGTCAGTTAGATACGTTGTACGAGAGAAAAAAAAAATTACAAAGCGTAAATGCCCGCGTGTTTTTATCCGTGTACGCGTAATGTGATCAATGTAATAATTTTCGCAACAACGGCGGTTGACGGCCATATGTTAACCTTACACTGGATACCTTGACAGTGTTAGTTGGACGATTTTGTAGTAATTATGCAGTTCATATCCAGTTTGCGCAGTAGGTGACCTTAACTAAGTGTTTTTTTTTTTTTTTTGCCGTATGCCCGTTTTTTTGCGATTTATTTCTAATTATGTAATGTCGAGAACCGTGATGACAAACCGAACCGACTATGGGTTTTTTTTGAACTGCTATTATACTATTTATACATTTTTTTTTTTTTACAGGTAACGCGATAAAAATGGACTCGGCGGAGGAGAAACCTTACACCGTTATCAAAAGGATTCGAGGACACCAGGTGTGCCGAAGGCATATACCACGATTTTTGATACGAGGAGAACAAATAGTTTTAGTGGCCAAATGTTTCAGTTGAATTAAAAAAACAAAATCGATATTATTGTGTACTATGTTTTAACTTTGAGCTTGGAAAAAAAAAAAACAAATAACATTTACCCGGAAACGAAGTCTTTGGGCGCGAGCGGAGGAGGATTCGACAAACAAATCGCGCGCAAAGTGTAAATAAAAAAAAAAAATCGCTGTCGCAACGTATTTTCGAATGGAAATTTATAAATTTTGCGTATTGTTTTGACGGCGGCTGCGTTTGCCGAGAGGGGGGAGAGGGAGGGGGTGGCTCAGTCGACGACGACACGTGCGTCACGATTGACAACGACGCGTGCCGGGGTCCGGGCGCGAAACGGTAATGTAAACGGTTTAAAAAATATGTTTGAAAAGAACAATAATGCATAAACGCGTCGAAGTCTCGGATCCGTCGTCTACGTGTACGTACAGGTGGAAAATCGAATAACGGTACTTTCTCCGGGAGCAGTTGCAGCAATAGTGAATATAGTAGCAGTCGTCGGAGAAGAGAACAAACCAGAACGCAACGCCGCCCGCAGTGTACCATGCGTGCGTGCACCGGTCGAGTTCGCGGTCCTCAGTGAAAGTAAAACTCGGCGCGCAAACTTTCACCGGTGCAGTGTCTTCTCGCTGGCCGCGCGTGATATCGTAACGGTATATTTTGATTTTCCCACTGACGTGTACGCTACAAGGCGCGTTGGACGAAAACGGTTTTACTATAGGTGTACACACTATTACCGTACACTACTACTACTATTACTACTACTACTACTACTACTATTACCGTACCAGTGTTGCTGTGTGCGTATGAATAGTAACAGCACAGCCGCGGCGAATGCGTAATGTGCGTTTATCGTGATATATATTTTTTTTTTCTTCTAATTATTCGAAAACGAAATTTAAACGGCGGCGCCGTTACGTAGGAAAATATCGAGTCGCTCCATTCACTGTTATTCGTAAACGTATAGGCGCGTGTTGTTTCGTCGACTGGTCAGATGAATGGATGTACACGCGTTTGATATAACGCAATGCATACAGGGTGTACCTTTCGTCGACACTCCGGTGTAGCACAACGTAATGCAATATCATGTGCCCACGTAGTGCAGGCGAGCGAGTGCAGCGGATACTTTGAAACGGAAGAGGTCATAATATACAATGTGGCGTACGAAGCGCAACGCCGGGGCCCGATTAGGTTGGGCGTACGAAGATTACGACCACGCCGTTGGTTCGCGGTAAAAAAAAAATCTTCCTGGCGCGCGATAAGGGCGTCCTGCGAACGGGTCCGAAGAGCTTCGTCGGGTCCGTCGACTGTATGATATGTACGCGCGCACCACACGTATGTATATGTACAGTGGTGTGCCCAGGAATTTCCTATGGGTGGGGGGGGTATTGTCTGGTGGTGGAGTCCACTAAATCTAGACAGGGAAATTATAATTAAACCTGGTAAATTTGAATAAAAACAAAGAAATGGTTTTATCGTTACACTCGAAATGCCTCTTTTCTGACTCTTAATTAATGACCGATTAATTTATCGTTCGTATAATCACAATTTATGTTTGATTTCTTATCACAATTTTCACGAAATCATGACTTTATACCGCTGCCTAGATACTTTACATGCTTTATACTAAACGGTAAACAGTACATAATATTATAAAAATCTTATGTTTTACGCTTTGTTTTTTTATAGCAAAACAAATAGGTAAATTTCCCAGGAAAAAAGCAAAGAGGGGATAAAACTCCTAACCTCCCCCCTGCGAACGCCACTGTGTATATATAAATAGTTATTATGTACTATTAATTATTATATAAACGCGCGAGATGTTCCCGTTAAAACGCCTATAATGACCCACGTGGCCTGAGGTCGCGTCTTTCGCCGCTCAGAGACCGTGTACCTATTATTGTTATTATTATTATAATGAGAGTACAATGGTTGCGATATTATGATATTAGGCCGATTGTTTTTGTTTCAGTGGTTCAAAGGCTCGTGTTTGTGTACACGTATAATAATTAGTACGCTCCAGACGACTACTCGTTTAGGTCGTGCCGGTAAAAGAAAACAATGTAATATGGTCCAAATACGTGAATACATATCACGTATGGTCGATGGACGTACAGAAAAAAATAAATAGATAAAAATAAATCAGCGGGTATTTGTTCACCGTAAAGATTTAGTGAAGCACCAACGTCGTCCCAACGTATAATTTATTGTTCGTGTTATGGCGGATAATATTTTTGTAACTTTTTTTAAATTTCTGTTTCGAGTTTCTCGTCGATTTCGAGATCAACAGACTGTCAAACGGCGGAATCTCGTCGACATCTGGTTTCCATACGGTTGTTATCGAGCGTACCGCACCGTGTATACTTCGTCGGATAAACTTGTAATATCTATACCAGTTATCAATAACAACTGGACCGCGTAAAATAAGCTTTTTCGAAAAAAAATTAATTTCTTTTCTCAGTATAATATAACGCTTTGAGCTGCATCGTGTATGGAGGCGAACCACGATTACTCATGTTTAACTGCACACCGAAAAAAGAACCCCTGGATAACAGCCCCGTTGTTGATGTAGGTCACGCGTCAAACATTCGAGGGTCGGTACTAAAACGTAATAATATATGTATCGGGAACGCGATTATAACGATTGCCGTCATCGTAGTCGTCGACGTCCAAACTGTTAAGCGACTCGTGTGCATATAGCATTAAGTCTTTCGGCTCGAACAGAATGTTTTCGTAACCGTGGGTGAGAAATTCCAAGAAATCGTGGTCGCGAACTTTTCGAACGCTAAAAATATACTAGTGTGAATTATTATTGTTATTACTATTATTATTGCCGTTATTGGTATTCGTTTTGTGTCCCGGCCAGAGGAGGATCGATTGTTCCCGACCAGCTGCGTGCTGCCCGTTAATTGGTCGTTCGTCGGAATAATATTGTTGAGCTGATCGCTTCTTCCCTCGAGCACGGTTTTTTTGCGGAAGATCGCGGGGGCAGCGGCGTAACAGTCTTAGCCGAATCCGTCGGTTTTTATAGGGGTGCACGAAATGTAATTTAAGAGTAAACCATGAATCCATGTCGACATCACTGACGCACTAACGAATACGGTCCGAACGGGGGTGGCGACGTTACCGTTCTTCACAGCCCCGCCCTTCCGAACATTGCGAAGCACTTTAGACAGTATTCAACAGGTGCGTAAACATCGTATTTGCACATGTTTCCCGTTCGTTCGCATGATAATAATTGGTCGTATACGATGGCAATCATATCTATTAGGTTGAGCCGACACATGGCACGTGTTGTTGACTCGTATGGGGAAAAACAATCAATACCTATAGTTTACGCGTCGCGGTACAACGTCGATTCGTTCAATTCGGTCAAGTCCGTGATCGGCCGGTGTACGAACGCGTACTCATTTCAGCCCCCCTGCCGCGATGGGTTTTCTCGATCACGCCCGCGACGCGGCCGCCGGGGTGACGTTAAATATAAACCGGAGACGCGATACTTGCACGCGCTTCTGCCGTACGGACGATCACGTTGTCGTTTTCTGCGAACGTACGCGCGCGTGTGGGCGGCCAAAACGGGGCTCGGACAATTCGTCACGTGTTTTGCCGCGCTAAAAAATCAGTGCCGCGGAGAGAGGAGAGCAGAAAAAAAAATACGAAAAACATAAAAAACCGTTAGAAACGCGCGCGTAACACCATCGCGGAGACGACCGTATCAACCGTACACGTCGTCGCACGAGCGAAATCGAAACAAATTTTACCGACTTTCTAACGGCGATAATAATGCGTAATATACAATGTTGTAGGTTCGGCGGATTATTACCTATTCGTCGTTGCTTATTGTTGTTGTTGTTATTATACATTGCCGCTTCGATCGGACGTTATTTTTTAATTTTTTCTAAATCTTACTTCGCGGCGGCAACAGGACTCGTTTTCCCCGTACGCATCGTCGTCACCGTTTAAAGTTCACGAGACCGGCTCGTACGAAACGAAAGAATACCAACATTACGCACATGCGTTTTGTAACCGTATTGTAATCTCCTCATCGCACTCGCAGCGATGTACGCCCAACAATCGTTAAAATAACAAATAATAATGATAAAAAAAAAAAATAACGGGTAGTAATAATTATCGTTGTACGACGGCTGTACGCGTTCCAACGTTTGAAATAGCCGCCTTCGGTTTCCGATAATTAGCCTTTTACGATAACCCTCGTTGGTTTTGTTTTTTTCGCGTACTCCTAATTGTGCGATCTGATGCCGTATTAACGCGATGAACACGTCGAGAGGTGAAAGGCGGGCGTGAAATTTATGTATATCATATGCTATTTTATCGACGATTCAATCGGAAACTTTATATTGTTATCGTGCACGAGATTAAATGTTAAATAAAAGTGACGCCAGAGTACATGAGTACAGCGGTAAATGGTATAAATACGTAAATACATTTAAAACACGAAGCGATCGTTTTATTCCAATAAAATCGTCTCTATATATACGAGTACATATGAATGACGGAGGAATGATGAGAAAATATTTTGTTTAGTGCGTACGTACGCCTATGGTATTGTTGAAAGGAGGAAACTGATAGAATATAATATATACATTTAATATGATACATATAATTTTATTATGAAGGAATTCGAGTTATTGAGAAAATTAGAAAGTATGAAGTGCATTTTGGACGTTTAGGTTGTTGTTATTATTATAACAATCGTATGTGATGAACAGGTGGAGTAAAGTTATACGTGTGTGTGTGTGTGTTTTCAGTGCCCGTCCTCGCATAATATATACACCTACTGTACACGATGTAAAGCGTACGATTTTCCGCGATTTATTTCGTACAATATTAATTACGTTCATCGACAGAGCGGGTATACGTATAAAATATATACACATGTACACGCACAGTTGTATAGATTGGCTGCTGGTATCCTTTGTACCGCGGCGGGTACGTTCGATTTTACGATATTACTTAATTAGTATATCATGATACAGCTGCAAGACGGTGTAAAAGTAAACAACAGTTGCCATTTCAAAAACAGTCGACACGATGATAATGTGATTTTTGAGTGGTATAATTTAATACTGTACCCACGAGTGCATGCGTTTTCTCGGAACGGAACGTACAATACGTACGCGAATACGTGTTGTTTTACTCCTTATTTCATTAAAATATATACGTGTACCGTATTGATCCTCCGCGGCGCCACGTCTCCCCCCCCCCTCTCCCCGCATGCATGTAAATATTGTACAATATAATCGCAAAATGCGTTTTTTAACGCGAACCGTGTACACTGTACAGTTATCGTGCTCTGCACAAATACGTGTACAACGCGACGAACATTTTCGGTAGAAAATAATATTAAATGACTCTCTCTTTTCCGACCGGTACGAATTCGACAATAATACATCCCGCGCGAGTGACGTGTGAGCAAACTCGTCCCGTCCGTATTATTTTTAAAGACGATTTTTACGAGCGTATGAAAAAAAAATAATATTATTATGAACTTTCGACGGGCGCTCGGACGCGGCGCGGCCCTACTCCGTTCAGTATATTTATAACAATAATCGAATTTTTCGCTCTTTTGGCAAAACAACGCGCTTCAAACGATTAAACGCCTATTTATACATCGCTCACCAAGGGTGACGACGACGACCGCGGAAAACGGACAAAATCGTGCTAGTGATACTACTGCGCGGTCTCCACTCTAGTTCATAACCGAAAACCAACATTTTTCAGGTGCAACAGTGGTCAGGGTATTCGGAACGGGATTTTACTGAACAACGTCGGCGCGTACACGGAACGATCGAAAATGATATTACCTTTGCGGTAAATCTATAGAGCCGCATCTACGAAACCGTTTTTATGATTTCGGGGGACGCGAGTGCATCACGCCCTCCCCCGAAATTACAGGCGCTGCGGTATTTTCAGCGCGTTATTGTGCATATTTCAATATGATATTTTGCACTCGACTTTTTATCCCCCCCCCCATTCGTGGATCGTCGTTAGAATAATCGATCGTCGCGTCGATAACCATTTGAGTATAAAAACGCAGTGTCGCCCAGAAGTAAGTCAACAACGGTCAGTATACACATTGTTATTGTGATGGGCAAAGGACCTCGGACATTCTACTGCACTACGTGCTCGAAACGTCTGCCCGGTGTAATATCATCAAGTGGGTGCAACGGCGGTGGCGGCGGCGGCGGCGGCGACGGTGATCGCGCAACACGAATGCCTTTGACCGAGGTCGTACACGGGAAACCACAGCGCGCAAGCGTATCCATGACTACCGTCTACGAATATATACGCGTATTACGAAATTAAGTCTTTGTAAGCGTATCTCTCGTCGTCGTCGTCGTCGCCAACCTTTGTGTTTATATTATTATTATTGTCATACCGTCACCGTCGTCGACGTCGAGTCCCCCGAAAGTTATGCGCTTCGAGGATGCAACTGATAAAATAATAATACAACTAATAATATACATAATAATATACATATAATAAAAGTTTCATTCCAAATTACTTCATCATCCAAATCCTCTAATTGCAAATCAACACTCAGCCACAATTCCAGGTAACCCCCCTCGTCGCCACAAAAGACGTTGGTGTCGCGACCTCCTAAACTGAAACACCACTCCATGTCCTAAACATCTCAACTCAAAAGGGTCCTATCACTGGATAGCTTCCCTTCTCATGTATCCAAAGTCGCTATTATAATTGTAAACATATTTGCTTATTGTATTTTATTATGTACAGATTGTAAATGTTATTTTGTTAATAAAAAAAAATAAATAAATAAAATAATATACACACACATTAAGTTCTCCGCCGGGCGTGCATATTCCGCATGCATTATGTATCTCTCGCATTATCAATTCAGGGGCACCGGATGCGCTGCAGCGTGTTTCTAATTTTCTATACGCTTGCGCGAGGACCGAGCATTTTCCAAAACAATAATTCAATCCTTGAACGGGTAAGGCGTTCAAATCTAAGATATAAAGGTCTAGGAATCATATCGCAAATCCGATTTCGTCCGAAGCTGTTTTTTCGCGTTTAATTTACACCCGCCCGCCAAAGTATAAGGATATGTTATATTAAATGTATGTTTTAATATTTCAAAATAATATAATAATAATAATAATAATAATCGTGAATTCCAGTCATCCTTTGGCCCTTCAATCGATACCGCCAGTCACCGCGTGGGCCACCCAATTATACGTGTTCACCTGCAGAGTCTCCCTTATGTATCGGACCTTTTTCGTAATCAATAACATACGTAATAGTCATCGGTTATGATATCGTACACGAAAAACGTTGGTCTCATTCTACACGCGGGCAGCTAAACCTGCTATCATGGGAAATCAATAAAGACATTCGCGTTTTAGTTTTTCGCACTTTGATACCGTCGACGCGCGTCCTGCTGTATTGTAGTACATTATATTGATATTATTATTAATGGAAAATGTCGTTTCGCACCGCAGCTGCAGTGCCCTTCTCCCCGGAAAAAAACCACGCCACTTTCTTCGGCTAACGTCGCAGAGAACGAAGACATAATTTTTTTTTCTATCATATTTTCCGACACTTTTTGCCAAACCGCAATTATTGTGCATGTGCACGCGTAGCCTTCGGACCGTAGCCCGCTGTTTAGCGGTGGTCGAAACCGTTGGTCGCGTAGGTGCACTCACTGCAGTCGGGCGGACGTGCGGGTGAAATGGAAAATTATTAATCTCCGCAGATAATCGGAATAGGGAAAAAACCGCTTTCGGATCGTAATCATCGCAACGAACGCGAGGTTCGGGCCGATTTCTCGATCGCGTTAACGCGTGTTACGTATACATTATGTAGTATATGTTTTTTTACGCGACGGTCGAGGTTAGGCCGAGTCGAGACGCGTAAGACTGTTGTTATTACTATTTTATCTTCATCGCGACGATCGAGTTATTTCGACGCATATTACGTACTATACGTAATAATAATATCAAAACTGTACGCGGATGCGCGCGTTACACGATATGATGCACCGTACCTGCATAATGCATATTATTAACTATTATAAATCGTTTGATGTAATTGAGTACGTCGACTTTGTGCACGGGGGCACTGTGCATGCATGAGAAGACTCGAGAGCACGAACGTAATTTAATTTCTGCAGTATGTGCGTACTGCAATTTTCGTGTAGAAAAAAAAAAGAGACGAGAACGTCTCAAAGACGTTTCATACTGGATAATACTGTCGAGAAGAAAATTGATTTAACGAAGTTGAATTTTGGCCGAACCCAAGTTTCTTACCGCGATTTCTCCGAACCAATATATCATTAAATGTATTTTCCGTTGAAAATGTTTGATAATAATATCATAAGACGTGAACAGTTAGACATACTAATAACAAGCGAAAACCGTTGATTCGGAATTAGGAATGTTTGCGTTTCCGAGAAAAGTCGTGAACGTTGTTTTTTGTCCGCAGTTATTTTTCTTACCCATCTATAACAGCAGTCGGAATAATCGTTAAACAATAAACGGTATTGCCACGCGCACACCTATACATACATTATAATGGGTTATCCTAAACCTCTCGGCGCGTACGTATACAATATAATGTGTATACAACGTACATTGATATCATATCGAGTACGCGTTATAACATTCAACGGCTTTCGATTGTTTTTTGTTTGATTTTCAATAAATGTACGCAGGTTTTTTTATTGACCAATAGACAATAGTTCACAAACAACTTGAATTTTATGTCCACCTCTGATTATTCGGTCGAGAAAAAAAAAACGAGTTCGTTACCCAAATTCAATATAATACAACTATAACATTTATAATTATCATCGTCGACATTATGCACGTGTACGTGTGTTTTATACATCATTTATTATACTATCTTTACAACATAATATTTATGTATTTATTATTCATCGTAATGAAGTTTGGTTAAAATAATAGCATATTTTAAAATATATGGCTGGCGGCACTGTATTAGTACCAAATTATTTTATTGGCTTATATATTTAATTACACATATATTATGCACATAAAAGCAGTTTAATTTGGGGTTTTTTTTGATTTTATTTAATTTTGCTTTCATTGTCAAAGATTACAGCAGATTTGTGTTTTTACAAACCGCATCACTCGATTTATCACTTAACAATCCCATAATATATTATCTTAAGAATCCTAAAAACGCTAGGGGCTCAGAAAATCAAGAAAACACATTATGCCTGTACGAAATTGAAGAACCTCCAAAAACCGTTTTCTCATTCCTGTCAGCGTCATAGTGTCTGACACTCAATTATTATGTAATTACAAGATATAATAGGAAAGCAACGAAACATTCGAATCCAGAAGATATTGTTTTTTTTTCTACACTTCATAATCGTATCCAAGCGGTTTCCTGCGTTTTCAAATAGATGCAGGACGGGAAAAAAGGCGATAAATTATGAGGCCCTACGACACCAGGACACCGGAGTGCATCTAATAGTGTACAGCAAGTAGTCACACGATTATATTATGATTTATTATTATTTATTATTAAAATATTCCAGTCCGGTCGGTTCCGTTGCAGCCGTCGAATATCGTTTAGTACACGCGCGAACATATTTATAACATTACACAGGCAGCAACGTTGATCTCACGGTTTTTTTTTTTGAAAATGTGCACCGACGGCACCCGAAAATGATTGAAAAACAGTACACCTAACATTGTTGCGTGAGAAGGAGAAGGGGTGGCGGCGTTCAAATATGAAAATAAAAGGCGAATAGATGTACGCGGTACGCAGCGAATAGTTTGTGGTACCGGTGGTCGAAACGAAAGTTAAGGAAAATGTGCAAATTATCGTTTTTTCTTTTTCCTTTCTCGTGGTTCAGTCGTAATAACCGAATCGAAGTGTGTGACACGCGAAGAACGTTTTTTTCCCCGCATCGGACGCCGCCGAAAGTTCGTCCACCGCCGCCTCCGCGCGTACACGCCGACGACGACGACGTCTCATTAATGACTGCAGCAGCAACGCAGTTCGTTACCCTCGCAGCCAATCGCCATCGTCGCACGTACGCGCGCGCGGGCACACAATAATATTATACATCGAATACGGTTTACGGTTTCGTATAACAATTAATAGTATTATAACGTAACGCGTACAGTGCTACGGGTTGGGGGTAGGTAAATGTGTTTCCTTTCGCGATTGAAACGTAGAAACGAAATCAACGTCGAAGAAAAATGATTTAATAACGAAAAACGAACACAATAAAACCGGGGGCGAGTGACCAGCAGTCGGGAGGGTGGCGGTGGCGGCGGGAGGGCGTAGAACGAGAGAGAAAAAAAAAACTAGTCGTCTGTCTGCCGTAATACAGCAGCAGCGGTAGCAGTAGCAGTAGCAGTAATAGTAGTAGTAGTATACAGCGGCTGTAATTGTATAGCGTATACGGTTAGTATTAGTAGCTGGTAGTAGTAGTAGTAGTAGCGTTAAATAAGGGACGTCGCGCGGTTCGACGACCCTCCCCAACATCGTCGGTGACGTCGTCGCGGGCGCCCGCCACCACCGCCGCCGCCGCCGCCGTAGCCGTCGCCGTCGTCCCGCCACCTGTGCGCACCCCGGTCGTGGGGCGCGGAGACACGGCGGCGGAGAAGAAAAATAATAACGTAGTAAAGCCATTGAACTTTTCCGATGTAGCGGCGGCGGCGGCGGCGGCGGCGGCCGACGACGACGACGAGTGTATAAAAATATTATATGCGTCCGCGACGAGAATATATCGGGGACGGGTGTTGTAATAATAATATGTGTGCAGCGGCTACTTTCCGAAACGACCTTAAGTGCAACTGCATATTTCGAACCGCGTACGGCTTTGCCACGATCGTCGGGGGTGGCATGTATCTATGTCATACCACTTCTAATACCTCCCCCCATTTGTCCATATTGTTCAATATTCATTGGCGAGTTTCTGAGTACGATTTCGACGTCTATGTACATACTTATTTTATCAATGGGATTAAGTATGAAAATGAAAAATATTCATTAATCAGTACAAGCTGACGAAAAAATTCTAAGATGACAAGTTCTGATAGTCTATGTTGTCGAGAGAGTGTCCCAATGTTCGTTTTTCTGAATCAAAAATGTAACTTCTATAAAATGTCATTTTTTTTCCGTTACAAACGCGAAACGCAACAGAAATGTGATTTCGAGTACAATTTCTTACAGCTCGACAAATCCCAATCACTGCGAGGGATACCATGTCGATATCGATCGCAAGTAAATGTGCCGAGGTAAGCCGATTTTTCTTTAGGTATCACGTCCCGAAAGCTTAACAATTTCGACGACGATACGGTCAGGTTACGCCGCCGGTCTATGGGTCGCATGGCGATGACGCACTCCACGCGGAACCCTGGAAATGCAATTGGCCGCCCGGAGAACATATTGTCATAATAACGCACAAAGTACTCGCACACTACACACTCTACAGACGTGCATAATAATTGTTTAAGTATTTTACGAGAACACGAAATTTTTTTCCCGGACCGCGGTGCGTATAGGTACCCGGAGCACGCAGAGAGCACGAAAATCCATTAGCGGCGCGGTGCCCCCCCCCCTCCCCTAACCCACGCCGTCGAACGTGGCGCGGCTCCCGGTTATTTTCGATAATTTTCAGCGAGCACAAAAAATCGGACGAAAAAAACGAAAAAAAAAAAAAAAATTAAAAAATTCATATTTTCCAAACAAATGACCCTAAAAGAAGGTCGTAGCCTTCGGTCGGATCACTTTCACGTCTACAAGGCCGTTTGGTGTCGGCCACTGCGGCGGCTCCAGAGAGAGGACGACGTACGCGTTTACGCGTGTGTGTGTGTGTGTGTGTTTGCGTACGTGCGCGTGTGTGTGGGTGACGGTCGTGAATATTCGTCAGTGTGCGACGGCGACGGCACACGAGCAGCGAATTACCATACAGGGTGTCCCCTTCCCGACGGCCGGCCGAGCCGCGCGAGAGGATCGCCACGCGTACGCATACGAATGCGGTTTGGCGCCGAAGGCTCGCGCGCCGCGCCTGCTGCGGGCCGGCGGGGTCGAGGGGACCGGTGCGCGTCCTTGTCCGTTCAATGTCTATGCCGAAATTACGTCTTCGCACGCGCGATATTTTGTGCTACTACTATAATATCACGCCGTCGCAATGTATTTGAGTTTTTGATTCGCCAACGGTTACATTATAATAATATACAGGCGCTGGTTTTTTTTTTTGTTTTTTTACCCGCGAACTCGAACGGTCACGCGAGTCTTGGGTTCGGGTGTTTTTTTTCGCGCGCACGAATGTAATATTAACGTTAACAGCAGCAGTGCGTGGTATAAAAACGAAAATATCGAAAAAGAAATCGCGTTTTCCTCGCTCGGTTATATTATAAGCACACCTATGTGATGATGATGATGATGATGATGCGCGCATTTCGATAATAATAATAATATTTGCATGCCGCGTTGGTACGTGCAAGTGCGGCGTTACCACGCGAGATTGCACACGCGTGATCGAAAAGTAAAGGATTCTTTTTTCATCACCGAAAAGAAAATACATTTTACGCAAGGCGAAGACGCGGCGAAGTTATATCGGTTGCTGCGGTCAAACCAACTTGTATGGAAGGCCTTAATTCCATAATCAGTATAATAATTATAGTTTTATTTTAAGTGATTGTGAGGACTGGATATACGAGTACCTACACACATAATATTTATGCAGTTGAAAACGTGATTTATTCGGTTGCAATGTGCATTATAGGCATAATTGTTCACAGGAAAACAAAAATGATATGTTCGAAAATTAAATTTACAATGGTATACAAGATAACAATCAAAGTTATTATTAATCAGGATTTTGAACATTGTCCTTCACTCATATTAAAGTTTAATAACTCCCGTTAGGATAATAGAAAACATCAACTTCGTGTTACATTTATGAGACAAGTAATTTTTCGAATATTCTAACAATTTTCATTGGGTTTTAACAAAATATTGAACGTTGAATACCGATCTCGTATAGGAAATAGTCTTAACAGTATACGACAATTTAAGCTGAAATGCTATTTCAATCAACCATTTCTTTTTTATCGTTCGCCCACAATCTATTATAAATGACGACTGATAGTATGGTAACTATTGTTTGTTTTCCATTTTTTACGCTTTGCTGACTGCTGACACAACTAGCAATGACTTTTTTTTAAGTATTTCACTATCGCTGAAACTCGTTTGCGCACACACACTGCATTTTTTACCTCAAAATTGACAACTCGTTTCAGTACTGCAATTATTATTTACAATTTAGACTAGATCGATATCGATAAGACGGTAATTGAGCAAATAAATATACTCACCGCAATACGTTCAATTAGTAGCTAAGTGTACGCATAATCATTGTTCAGTTGAACGAGTTGTGTCATCGAGTTTTAAAATTATTATATTTCGTATTTTTGTGTCATGGATGTACAAGTATCGAATATTTTCGAGACGTGATATTGGTAAACGTTTTTTTTTAATATTGAAAATTATAAATCGCATACAATCGTAGACTTATTTGTTATAGTTTATGTACGCAAACGAGTCGCAAAAAAGGTTAAATGTGCGCAAACTGGTAGCGCTTGTTTGAGTTATTTGAGCGTAGGTATTAAATATTTCGTGTGCACAACCGAGTTGTGCGTTTGTGCGTGAACGAGTCACAAAAATGGTAAAATATGAGCAAACAGGTAGCGCCCTTCATTAGTTACCATCTAAGGATCTTCAGAATACAACTCTTGGAAGGTTAATACATCAAAAAAGTCTTTAAGAGTGTAAAGAATTACGCTGGCATAGGATTAATACGATAGGTCAAAAACTCCGCACCGCAATGAAATGGACACAAAAAATAACTACGAGTACAATAGCCTCGAACTTAAACAATCCCTGCAGAGATAGTTCTACAAATCAAATCATACAATGGCTTACGAGTTACAGCCGATACTTTCGTGTCCTTAAATAATATCTATTCGGACGAATATAATTGATTTAGAATTGCGTTGACGATAGTTTAACCGCAACAACATATAATATATTGTTGTTAAATTTATTGATATAACACCAAAGAGAGATATAATATGATAATACGATATATATTATAACTCGTCGATTCAAGTGTTCGATGATGGGACTCTGAATTCTAAAACTAAAAATAAAGGTTTTTCGAGAAAATACTTTTTCAAAGCAGAACGTTCAGTTATGAAAGGTGAATAAGCACAAAAAGTCGCTTGGGAACAAAAGCTGAGCCGAGAAAACACAAGCCGTCTGTGGCTAATCTAATATTTTTTCTCGAACATTCAACCTGCACATGCAATTTTACGAAAAGACGGTATTCAGTTGCAGTATGAAAGAACAGGATATAGAAATGGAATAGTGTTTCATCTGTAGAATGTTCTTTATAATATAGCGTCTCAAAAAGAAAAAATCGAGAATTGTACTGCAATTATGTGTGTTCATGAATATATAATCATACGATAAATTTCATATAATATGCGGAATTTCATGAACAAAATGTACATAAATTAAAAGAAAACGTTTGGTTAGTTAAAACATTACCATTAACACGTGTGCACTACCACGATAAAAACAAAGTGTATCAATATTAATTGCAAACAAAACCGGTAACATATTAAAAAAAAAAGCAAAAAAATATTACGATTTTTCATTTATTTTTTTAAAAGAGTTCAATCGTTTTCGTTATCGACACCGGACGGCAATACACATACACTATTATTATTGGATGATTCATCGGGGATCAAATGGTGACATATGGACCTCGTTATCGCGACGAACGTAATTTTGCGACAGTGAATATTGTTCTCGCGGCTGCGACGATACTAAGCCACGGTAATAAATCATACGTATACAGAGCGTAATATTATTATATTATATTATGTACTCACGCTCGTGTGTTATAATTCGTATCGATCCTCTCCGCGCGCTAAACACCCGACGATAAGAACACGGCGGCGGCGGCGGCGGCGGCGGCACAACGAAAGTCGCGGGCGGCGGGCGAAACGAGCACGAGGCCTCTCCTAACGTTTTGTTAAACCGTTTCCCGTCGTCAACTTATCAGCACGGAAAACGACAGCAATCACGATCAAAGCACGGCGGGTCACAACGATAAATCGCGACGATTATTACAAGTGGGAAAACGACGCGTCCTCGTCGCGGCCGTTGCGAAGATGATTTCGGCTCGCGCACCGTTCGATTGGTTCACCCCGATTGAACGTCTCGTCCGAGACCCACATTTTCGATCGTTCAGGGACTACCCAATCAACCGTTCGATGATCGCAACTAACTCGTCTCGCGAGTACTAGTGGCGCACTAGGTGGTGTCTCGTCGTATCGATTTTCATCGTCGATTGCGGTACTCGAACTGCGGCCGAGGTCGTACAAGCGATCCCGATACGCGAAAACCGCGACGACGGAGGAAAGACCGACGACGAAAAAAAAAAACCCGACACCGGGCGGGAGAGAGGGTAAGAAAAAGAAAGCAATCGTCGGCAACGGTACATTTGCGTGTAAAAAACCGAAGATGCGAATTTTCCGCCGGCCGCGTTTTTCTGCGTATACGTATATAATATATATATATATATAAGGTAAATATAAAAGGAAAGGTGTACCTGTAATGTACGCACACTGTACACACTCCGGCGACGCGATACCGAATTGAAAACAAAATCGTGTTGAAGGTGAAAGTACGCGTGGAGCGCGCGTTTGTGCCGGACAACTGTTTTTCGATTATATTTTCGCGTTTCTCTTTTTTATTTATTTATTTTTTTATTTTTACCGTTTTTATTATTATATTATTACTGTATTATCGCGCTATATTATGACTGCGGTCGCGACCGCTGACGATTTAGGCACCGTCAGTCGTCTCCAACCCAAGTATACCGTACATTCATACGTACACGAAAAACAATATGAAAATATATTATTATTATTATTACATTATTATTACACACACATCGTTTTACACGCGCTGCGGTATACTATAGTAAAACACAGATAATCGTTGCGACGTTGTCGTACAACAAACTAGAGCGCACGTAACAATAATAATAATAATAATAATAATAATGTAAACGTAAATTTTCACGTCGTAGCCGTTACTGTAAGAACTCGTATACTTTTATTTATCATGTGCATGTGAGGTGCACGCCGCGAAATCGAGAAGAGTTACATTTTCGTATTCTCTCGCACACACGCACAGTTTACGGAGAATACAATAACGTGTGTAAGTGTAACGCGCACACACGGCGTATCGACGAAACGTATCTGCCGCGGCAAAGGTCCGGGGGCAGCACACGGCGATATTATTTTATGTAGGTCACCTAATTCATTACTATTATCCGCCATCTTCGCGAATATACGTGCGATGCAGTGCAAATGGGTCAAGTCGATATATATATATATATATGCTTGCTGCACATATAACACACACACACACACGCGCGCGCTTATGGCACATGAACACATATCCACACGGTTTTTATCTTATACTTATATGCATATAATACATTCGTACGCGCGCACACTCGCACAGACAAGTCGTATATTATTACAAGTATTTGCTCTGGCAAAATTCGAACCTTATACGGAGAGAGACGGAAAATTAGAGTAAATAACGCAAACACCCCGTAATACACGTCTATAAATCCGTATATAAATATTAAGTACGCGTCGGTTTTTATGCTTATATGCGCGTATTAGCGCACGGAGTGTTACAATAATTGTACGTACAGTATATCGTACGAGTGTGCACGATATAATGTATTTGATGTTTACGTACAATACAACGACACGAATATATTATAATATACATGTAGCGTTCCGTTTTATACTCGTATATATACACACATGCGCGTCCGACTCGGACAGATATGTTGCGCGTAGCCTTAAAATTCAAGGTGTATGTGAAGGTGACGTGTTAAACAGACGTCGCCGTCATGAACGCGCCGAAGGTTGTCGTCGATCTGAACAATGTCATTAGCATTAGATGGTAATTCGATTAGAGCGTTGTTTTATTTCATGTATCTTTTTTTCCTCTCCGACGCAGCCACCGCCGCCGCCGCCGCCGCCGTTCACAGGTATACCTACGACGAGACCGGGCGCAACCGTACGGTTGTAACCTAACCTAACCTAACCGCGGTTTCATAGCGTATTCCACGTCTTCTGCGAGTTTAATTGCTACCGGTGTCGAAGCGCACGGGGTAAAGTCCGTCTGTGCATTACATACGCGCACCGTCCGGCAGCAGCAGCGGCCGGGAGCCCCGGGGAAACGTTCGTTCGTTGATATTTGTTTGTCTCGCGGAGCTTTTGCGCAGGACAATTTTCGCGGTTCATAAGTCATTAAGCCGAGAACGCGTTCAGATTTACCTCTACGGTGTACTTCTCGCGATACGCGACAAATAGCAATATTCTCCGGGATCCGGCACTGCAGTCGTTGTTGTTACGTCGAACACCGATCGATTTCGGATTCCGCGCTGCAGAAGAAAGTTTTGGGGGAGATCGCGCTCGTCGCCGCCGTATCCACCGACTCCCGCACCGCGAACGTGTAGGCGCATTTTTTAGATTTATCGGCCGACCGTTACACGTTCCGCGGGCAGAAACGAAATTTTTTGTCGTGTCGATTTTGCAGTAAGACCGAATAAAAGAAAAAATGAAAAAAATCCGCACGCAAATCGGATTCGTTCAAGGTGAAAGCGCAAGTATCTTCGTCACCGCTGTTTCTGGTTACGGTCGAGTTTTAATTGCATTTCGTACACTTTCGTTTTCGCTCTCGTCCGGCGCGCAAGCGGTGTGTACCTACACTTCTCCGTGTACACCGCTGCGTCTCGTTAACGGTATTTTACTTAATTATTAGATGGAAAAACAAAAAAATGTGTGCACGCGCGTCGGTATTCTCGTAAAACCTGCATAATCTACGCACTAATAACAATAATAATATTATGGTTGATGATGCGTCGTGATAAACGACACGGAGTACCCGGTGTAATTATTATACATTTTTTCCCGCCGTCCGTTTGTGCGCGGCAAGTTTTACGTAACGAACGTCCGCGTACACAATAATAATATGTATAATAGAGTTTACTAATCATGATAACACCGCACGATGTCGGCGATAAGTTGATATATTCCACATCACATGTCCCGTTATTATTAAACACGATAATTATAACAATACCATACGTATAAACATGTATTTTTTTCCTTTTTCCTTTTTTTTTCCATAACGATACACGTGGACGATGACGCACGCAGGAGAATCCGGAATAGTATTTCTCCGTTAACGAATCCTCAGGACGCTAATAATTGTCCGCGAGGACCACGCGCTATCGTCTGTAAATTATTTCACGTACGTTCGCAGAGCAGCAACAATATCGATTCTCGCGGGAGCACACGCCAATAATATCGTACGTAGAATCGGAAGTGTAGGATATGATTTTAAATTTCTTGTTGACGAATAAAATCGGAAAATTTCTTTACGCGATCCGCCGTTCTGCAGAATTTTTTTCTTTTAGCAATCAATCGCATTTATATTTCTCACAGTTTTCACGTTTTAACTATAATCAAAACCGGATTCCGATTAAGCACAGGATGCATTCGAAGTGTACAATATATTGTTACTTGTACTTATGCGTAACCCGTACAACGTGTATTCATTTGTGATTGTTGTCATTTTCACGGTATAACCAGCTGATGATTTTCCTTTTACGTATTTACGAAATTTTAATTTTTCTTTTATTTAAATACAGTATACGGATCACTAAATAATACACACATACAAATGTATAAGCACCCGTACTACTATTTTGCATAGGTACCTACTATGTCCTAAACTGACAGTGACGTTCTGCAGTATCGTCGAATAATAATGTCCAACACGTCAGGTAATCGTGGTCCACGTACATTTCACGCATGATTTTTACTAGTATATTATTACTACTGTACAATATATGCACCCCGTCGATCTAATACATATTTTATAATCATTACACTTAAATAATATGATAAAATTTCGTCATTTCTTGTCAAATGGTTTGGATGGAGAGTTATATATTTTATAAATAAGAAATTAAACCATATTATATGGTTGCAACGATTAAAATGCACTTATTTAAGTAGAATATAAAAATAACTTAACCGAATGTAAGCTATATCTTGAGTTATATGAGAACTCATATTATAATAATGTTGACATTGTATATAATTTATTTTCTATAAGATCATTTCAATTTTAAATCAAATGTTTATCTACTTTATCCACTAACCTTAACAACGCTTAAAAAACGTCAGGCTTTTACGTCTAATTTTTCATTTATTTATTTTTTATTTTGAAGAGCTTTATGCTCAATTATTGCTCGAAAATTACAAGTAAAATATTACAATATTGAAATTATGGTATAATCGAGTGTTATTTTAAATAAAAACAATATATTAATCATAATGGCACAACAATATTATAGTAATATAGATGACACGTTAGTTGTGATACGTAACATTAGTTTGTCAATAAATATAATGCAATTAAATGATAACAATATGAAATAGCGAACAGCGATGAGTAGGTAGAGATAATCGTAATTGACCTTTATTTAACAATGTCGTAAGAAGAGAAAGGAGATCCTTAATAATAATAGAAGTAAACTTTGAAAGAAAAGAAGTTAGTTATTTTTTGATATTTGAAGAATATTGGAGATGTTTTGGTTATTTATGTGAGTATGGGGTAGATTATAGAAAGCGGCATCAAAAGTGGGTTTAGGAAAATCATCTTTGCAGGTCGGAGGAGTGTTGTAAAATAGGTTCTCGCGTAAAGGACGGTTAAGAAGCTCAAGTTTTTAATCTTGGTCAGCCTTTATAGTTATTTTTAGGCTAGGTGGCTACCATGTAGCATAGTGCACACCGGGCTGGAGAGTAACGAGATTTGGTTTGACGAAATGAGTGCGGACGATAAGATATGAGGGTGTGGATTTACAGATTAGCCCTGTCGTGATGAGTACGGACGTCAAGTTTGAGATAAAAACTGAAATATAACACACTTTTACGTAAACCGAAGGTATTTTCGTTGAAGCGTCGTCAGAAATGTTATTTTGTGCATTGTCGAAAAGTGCATTTCCGTCGGAGTCATCGTGTTTCGCGACTACGGAAAACCGATACGTGCGTGCCCAATGAATGCAGCTATAAATGATCAACTATGTTTTGTAAAAAATTCTTATCTGAAGCGACCGGTGTTAATAATTTGTTAATAATTTTTAATAATACATGTAGGCGTTAAACGTTGACTTATAACCTGACCGCGGTATAAATAAATTGAGAATAACTTGCTTGTCCACAGCACCCCGAAGCGCGTACTTATGATTATGTGTTATTATGATATATTATACTGAATTTGAAACCGAGGGAGAAACGTTTATTTACTCGTACGTAAGGTGTTTACCACCTTTCGGCGACACGACCGTACCCACAACACGGTGCGTACAGAGCTAGCGGACGATATTATTATACCGCGGTAGTCGTTTCACGTTCTGGTTCGTTTTCGCTATAACTCGAGTTTCTTCCGTTCAACGCGTGGGATGAACGGTCGAGGCATAAGCGGTACATATTCGGTGGTTTAGCATAATATATACTCTACACGGGCGTTTAGGTGCTCCGCGCGCCTGTTTTGTCCGACGTTCAAAGTTCACTCGAGCACCACGCGGCGCAACGCATTCCAATCTATGTTGATAACGACGATTCATTATACGTACGCACGCGTCATTTCTGTACTCGAACGATGGACTAAATAAATATGAAATATTATACCGGCACGAGGCGTCCGATTTCGGTGTGAAAAGTCCGGTGTGAAAATTTTTAACCGACCAATTTGTTATATTATTATAACATGCGTTCATGGTGTGAATTATGCACGTATTATCGTGAGTACATTCCAGCGCATTGTATTAACTATACCGGCAACGGGAGAACGGGGTGCGCAGGACGCGTATTTTGCTTACACCGACCGACCCGTAGACACTGTATAATATAATAAAGCGCTGCTCCGAGCGTTACGTATACTCTGTATGGGTGCCGGACAAAGTTTTTCAATTGTCTAAAAGAAAATCGCCCGATTTATGACGGACCGTACATTTTAAACGGCGAGGGGAGCGAGAGAGAGAGAGTGGGTCAACGAGGTTATATAAAACTATACGAGCTCGCGCATTATGGTTGTATAGTGATTTATTGAATAAAAATATTTACAACTAGACGCGTCGGAACGGATTAAATTATTGGCGCGCATATTAAACGCTTGTTGCGGGACATGGTTTTTGTAGAAAATCAAAATACCGGATTGATGTAGGTACGAGTTTTTACGGAATTCGTTCGCGTACATCCGCAATACAACGGAATCTCACTAAACATTTCTTCCCCTCTTTCGGGTTTATTCACACTTAACGCACACACACACACACACACACATGTATACAGATAAATCAATAAACTAATCAAACGCTATCAAATCTAAAATGGTAAAATTATATGGTATAATTTATGGGCAATCGCGATTCCAAGCGGACGGCAAAAAAAAAAAAAATAAAAATAAAAATCGAAAACGTTTTTACTTTTTCCTCTCGTCTAACGGTGTGCCCGTTATTTCACGCTAACCGTGTACGGTCTGTATGTATATACGTACGTTTGTGTACGGTAGACTAACCGTCGTAGTGTTTTCTCACCGAAAAAAGAAAGAACGACGAGAAAAAAAAACAACGCGGCACAATGAACGGGCAAAAATACGCGGCGGCGACTCGTGTATATACTCGTATTTATATACATATACATATATACGCACACGACGTTCCCGGCGGTTCTGCGTATAGCGCAAGCCAACTTTCACTCTATGCCATCTCGTTAAATCGGCATTTTTAACGGTGTTATTAGCGTTTTCACTTTCACGTCTTTCGAGAGAATTAAATAACACGCGCGCGCACCCGCGACGAGACCGCTCCGTCGTCGTCGGCTAGCGGTCCGCGGCCGTCTCTTCTTTTTCTCTTCTCTTTCTCCTCGCCGCCGCCGCCGCCGCCGCCGTGCGTGCTCTGCGGCACGTAGTACGTACCGTTAGACCGTCGGATTATATAAAATGTGATCCTTCTACGTTATGCGCACAACAGCAACACGTACGGCGGGGGGAAAACGGGGTAAGCGATCGGTGAGACCATTGAAAAACGAAGGGTTCGACCCGAATCCCGTAAAATATATCTTTTGCGCTGCAGCTGGATCACAACAGAGTACACGTCTTACGCCTGTACTTCATGCCGCTAACCATTGATCTATATTTATCTCTTGCACCCCGGTCCTCGTGGGTTTGTAGACCAAAGTTTCGCACCCCGACGGTCGTCTTGGTATCCCCGATTACACGGTTTTGACTAACAAAATATTTACCATCGTCTATGAAGCCCGGCCCGCGCTACCCGTCCATCCGTTCCAATACGCAGTTCAGTGTTACACTTTATACGGCAGCGGCGGTGCGCGTCCGACTCGAGCACAAGAAATTACATAAAATATTAATTCAATAACGATTCCGGTGGATGTACTCGACGTGAATCGGATACCGGGATCGCAATAATCCTTGATGTAAAAACATTCCAAAAAACCTGTTCACTTGTTTCGCCGAACATCCTGTGTATACACGTACCCGACTTTGCCTAATAGATAATAAAGTTTTATTTACCGGGAGACGCGAGTTAATACCGTAACACATGTCGTCGGTTATAAATTATAATACATGAGGGTGGTGAGAGTACGGTTTGTTTATGAACAAGGCTACAATAGTTACAATTTTGAACAACACATATTATCAATTTGCAAATGAAACATCATGGTCTTGAGGATAGTTATCGTTTTTTTTTTTTTTACTCAAAATTACCGCTGTAGTTTTAAGCAAGTACTGAAATAATAATCAACATTAAAGACATATATTGTTTATCTCAGAATACTTGGAGGACGTCGTTTTGTGTTTATACGATGTCTCTTCGGCCGTGTCATTGATTAGATATGAACACGTCTATAACGTGTAGCGGCAAAATTTTTTTGTAATGATTAGGAACGAATATTTTTCGGCATACGTGGAACTCATATTTATGGTCTTCGTTAACAAAATAGCGTAAAAAAGGAAACAACGATTTCTAACGATCTACGATTTGGTTTATTATTATTAATTTAAAATCTGGTATATTGTGTAAGGACTATACGTAATACCGAGTTTTATTGGTACCTACGTATAAGTATAGTACCTTAAAGTTCAAAGACTGGTTACTTTACAGTATTTTTTTATTAAGCTGTTTGACCATAATCACAAATTTTAAAACGTTACTATGCTGTACCCAAAATATAGGTGAACTAAAAACACTGCATTTAAAATATTGTGATAATAATGTGATCCAAAGACCCGGGAAAGGTTTCTTTAGGTTACATTCACGGATTTACGATAATATAGCATTTAATAGTGATTATTAATTCAGAAAACCATTTACAATATACAAAACATAATGTGCTATTTATCAAGAGAAAACCATTTGATAGTATATATATAGTACCTATTTTATTAGCCTGATTTATTTCATACTTCTCGCCCATTGGCTTGAACAAACGCTTCAAATAATAAATATAATTTATACTTTGATACGAATGTTGAGATAGTGATTTTTAACGGTTTAGTAGATTTTTTCAATGAAAAGTGAATTTTTTGCATCATTAATTTTTTACGGTAACGGTAATTAAAGAACAACTCAAGACGTTCTGAATGTTATCATTGGAACGATCAGAGAAATCGTGGGTTTCTATAGGGTTAGACGAGTTCGTGTCTTTACAAATGTTTATAAATGGTATAGATGGAAAATGCATTCGTGATACTTTCACA
Organism: Periphyllus acericola; assembly: GCA_949715065.1. Classification (NCBI taxonomy): domain Eukaryota; kingdom Metazoa; phylum Arthropoda; class Insecta; order Hemiptera; family Aphididae; genus Periphyllus; species Periphyllus acericola. The sequence goes on along the minus strand of OX454271.1, from coordinate 16,733,905 downwards.
CGAACAACATATTATATTTAAAGAAGAAGCGACAATTTATGTCGATATACAATGCACATTTTTTTTTCTTCAGAAAATAGAGTAAATTAAGGGCACACTTATCTGGTTATAAACGGCTGTGGAAAAATCGTTTTGGGACGTATTTATGGAACTTTGACTTAGAGAAAAACAGCTATACATAGGTAGTTGTAATAACTAATAACTATAACGGATCGTTATGGCATTGCGGCGATTGAACAAGTTGTTCGTTTACAATAAAATGTTAAGACTCTTTTGATGTTCTAACATTTCTTATAAAATTATTTGGATTTGATTCAGTGACTAACAAGACTTTAGTAAAATTTTCAGATGAAATACTTTTATGTTTTTTTTATAGATTTGGTTTCGATTATGATTTTTCCTCCTAGTTTTTCAGAAAACTTTAAACATAATTTATACGTATAATGTAATAAATGTTTTAACATAAATTAGTGTACAATTTTTATCGATGCATTATAAAATATATTAGTCTGTTTCTTGGGAACTATTGAGTTATCATTTTTGACACTGGTCTTCATGGTAACAAAGTAAAAATGTATACCATAAGAAGAGAATTAAAAAAAAAACAAAAAAATAGGTCAGTCAAAAATTATTTTCACACCCCGAGGGGAGGTATTGTACTTACGTGCATTGTCAACACTGTACGAATGGATTGTGTTTTTTTAGCCCATACCTCGTATTTTATTTGTGCATCAAGGTTAACCAACTACATATGCATTTTCATTACACCCAATACGTACGAAAACAATTGGCACAGATAGCGCAAGAGGTATTTTTTTCGCAGTCCTTATTCCTATACGTATACATGCATGATCATAATATTTTTCTTTTTAAAATGAGAAAATTAAAACCTCGTGTTGCCACAGTTAATTTTACTGGAAACATTCCATTTTTATTACCTTGATAGTTTCGAGGTCTTCCGTTGAAGTTTCTTGGTCAGTGAGTGTGAACGCGCGCTAAATGTAAACGGTTCCGCAATTTTACTAAGTACGGGTATTGCGGAGTACTACACCTTTAGGACGCGCTATGGAAAACATTCTAAAATACATTTTAAAATAAAAATAAAACGAAACTAGTTCGATGGCCTTTGAACACCGCCAATATAATATGTAATATTATATAATATCACACATGTTACACGTCCATCTTTACGTAATTAAATACCTCTATAACGCACAGTGTGCTATTATTATTATTATTATTATCATTATATACCTACTTACTTTCGTTGAAAGAAAAAAAAATAGGCTATACACTGACAAGAGTATACACGCGTCATGTTTCCACACGTGGAGAAAATTGTTACATGAAATAAATATTAGACACCTATTCGCGGCATAAAAATTGACTAAGAAATACAACGGGGAGCCGACGATGACAACGGGAACAATGAGGGCACTTTTAGCGACACACGTAAATGAAATCGTTTTTCGCCGTTTATTGTTAATTTTTTTGTAATCTATGTCGAGTTACATAGCGACGTGCGTAATATCAGTCACGTTCAACGGACAGTATACGCAACAGAGTCGCATTCGAAGTGCATACGACAACGTGCGTCGGCTCGTCGGCCAAGGAGCCGTTTATTGGCTAGGTACTACAAGGCGTGCGGTCATCGTCTGCGACTAGTAGAACTCACTAGATGGCGTTTGGCCGTTTGGCGATACTAGATTTTCTTTTGAATACGGTTTCTAATAATTGAAGCCTGGGGAGCAAAGCATAATATGATGTCTTCACTATGGACGACGGGCGCTCGATAAAATAGGTCAGCCAATCAAAAACAAAAGCATCAAGAGTACTATATACGTTTTCGTTCAAACGCTTACGTTCGTGACATCGTTTAATTAGCTAATCGGAGAAATATATAACATACAAATGCAGCACGCACTCAAATGCAACACACACACACACGCACACGCACACGCATGCACACACACGCACACACACACACACACACACACACACACACACACACACACACACACACACACACACACGCATACATGCATACACTCATGTGTATATAATTCGATGCAGAGCAAGGTCTCGTGTTTATCAAGGTCGACGGCATGAAAATATGAAAATACAGAAAAAATTCTACAGAAAAACGATTCTTGTTTTCAAAACATGCATTTTGTCGAAACTAATATTTACGTTCGCTACAAGCTTCCCCTAAAAAAATAAAACGTACGAGTATGCGTTTCTATATTTTTTATAATAAGTGTGTCATACTACGCGCGTTGTCGTAACGTTCAAGGCCCATTAAACGATGATCACACATTTCGAATCCGTGTAGTCACGTTTTACGAAAATTAAATTGTTTTCACAAACATTGACAGTGATAAAATGATAACAAACGCGCGGGATAACGAAATCGGAATCGGAATTCATCGGTCTACATATTAAGCTAAAACATCGATAATGCACTGCGACCTTGACACTAAAAAATATAACGACGTTCACGTTACCTAAACGTGGGTTACAAGTATAGCTCACACAACACCATTTTTGAATCTTGCCGGTGAATCTTTGCACTCCACTCATCCGCGCTCGGACGTTGTGTACGTTTTAAGCACATGCATTTAATTATTCAAATGTTATGTGATATGCGCCTGTTGGTGTACATTATAATAGTAATTTTATTGTTTGTTTTTTTTTCCGTTCACACTCTCGAACCCATATAACAAGAGATAGACTATCAATGATAAAAATGTAAAAATTCTATAGTGATGGTGGCAATCAAGGTAATGTTCAAGGTAGAACTCGAGTTATCATCAAGGCAACCATTCCTTCCGCGTTGTTAAACCTTGTGAAACTCGCTTGGAGGTGGAGCGGTATAGGTACGCGGTGCTTTTTTATGTACTCGAATAATACGTACACAGCGCACACGCACACACAAGCACTCACGTCCAAGTGCGTGACTCAAATATCCACTCCATACGAGTTCGATCAATTCGATTAATATTGAGCACTGAGAACTAGTTGTTTACATCGGTGACGTCACAATTATTTTTCCATCATCCGAAACTCACGGATCACACGAGCCGTGGACCAAGGACGACGATTTTTTGGAAGACCACCTTGGGGGCGAAATCGCTCATAGGTATTGTCGTGTACTTGTGTGCCACCGTTTTTTTCCCGCTAATAGTTTTCGGTTCTTACACCAATGCATACGTCTCTCTTAAGGTCTCGGCCGCCGAGAAGTTCAAGGCACTAGCCCGCGCGCACGAACGCGATCCTAGATCGCGATCCGCTGTGCAGTACCGTAGACGACGGTTTTGCGAGGGAAGAATATAAGCTGGTATACTACGATATTATGATTTCAACGCGGCCCAAGGACGAACGATCGTTTGTTTTTATTAGCCTTCTGCGTCCGTAGGAGTAATAACAAGCAAAACAGAAAAGAAACGAAAAAAAAAAATAGAAAACCAGAAACTATTGTCCGAGTGCTATCAAACCCATTCACGAATACGTACGTTTCTTATCATGTCTAGCGCGCGGGAGGGAGGGGTACGCGCTACTGTCCTTATCAATCGGCTATTAATTAATAATTTCCACTAATGACTCGAGCGTATCCACAACACAGACCGAATGGTATTATTACATACATATTATACATGGGGCCGACCGACGTAGACACACACACACACACACACACATACACATCCGTGCACACGCGCGAACCTGCAGATGTACACACAAACTCGCGCCACATAATTTTATAAAGTTATCGGTAATACGTAATTTTCAAAGGTTATTGACTGACCAGGGTTAACCTGCGCGGCAACGACCGGGTAGTTTTAGTATAGTGTTTATAATAACATATTTATGCGTGTTACGTTTTCTCGGATTTCGATCACCCGGGAAAAAGATCCCCGAGGCCAATGTTGTTGTCGCCGAAGCTTCGATCGCAACGGTTTTACGTTTTTCACGGCGATTTTTACATCGACTCTCGCAAATCAACCCTAACCGCACTCGTCGGGGTCGATTGTTACTTTGACGCTTAATGCCGCACGCTCGCGGGCACTGCGTTTACGCGCGGCGCGGTTATACTGTAATGATATCACGAGGACTTACTTGAATATCACAATAGCTGATCCAATCGACGAGTGTGTGGCGGACTCGAAGGTCTCGTTATCCAAGCGGCGGCGATATCGTATGTAGGCGTGCACACGAAAATATAACCGAATATTAACGATACAACAACAACACAGCGAGATTAAAAGCGAAAAACCACGGATAAGCGCGCACTAACTAGAAAAAAAAAAAAGAGAAAAAAAAAAGCAACTAAACTAAACGAAACACCGGTACGCGAACGTGTACCTATACGATATTATGTTGTCGAAATTAAAAATTAGATTTAACGATAATAACGAGAAGAAAAGAAAAAAAAAAACAAATAATAATAATATTACAAAAATATCGTTTGCAAAATATACAAAATGTAGTATTTCGTCGGTTCGTTTACACGGGTATCGGGACCGTTTGAGTACGCGATAAGCGAGCGAGTGGGTATAGTCGTCGACAGACACGGCGCGCACACGGAGCGTTCACTGTGATATGAAAACGCGGTCGCGCGGCGGCGGCGGCACGGTGTCAGCATCGGTGGCGGCGGCGGCGGCGGCGGCGTCCGTCGGTTGCGGCCAGCAGCGACGGAAGGGAATCGACTGGTCGAGTGGGGCCGACGAAGGCCGGCGGCGGACGAACGGCGACTTGTATTTTTTTGCTCCGCGCCGCCTACTCATCTGTAACGCTCTCGCGTACGGTTGCGATCATAATTATTATTGGTATTACTATTAATATCGTTACTGTTGATAAATTGTTAAAAAATATTTATTTGAAACACGCACGGTTAAGAATACGTTCACTACGTACAGCGGTATACTCGGTATACGTTTTATACCGCGGTACGCGTTGTGCACCGGCACGTCACCGTGCGAACGTTTTTCTCGTCCGATCGCGCCGACGAAGAAGTAAGAACGTCGTACAGTCAGCCGCGACGGCCTTTGCCACGGATGACGGCGGCCGACGAGGGATCTTTCAAGACACCAACGAATCGAGCGCGGAAGTCCGTCGTTCGCCGGTGCGCCAAGAAGTTTGTTGATTTAAAAAAAAAAGACCGTCCGATATGCGTGGGCGATAAAAGTTCAAGAACGTCCATTTAGTTACCGACGTATTATAATACATGAATACTAAACAGCGCATACATAATACAACGCGCACAGTGGCTACGATAATGCGATTCGAACGAGTTAAATCGAAAAAAAGGTTTAAAGTCGGTGTTTTTTTTTTTTTTACACCGAAAGGTTACAATAGCCGGCGCGAGTTTAACTAAAATTAAAAATACATTCGTTTCATTGACATCATTAAGTCGATTTCATTTTCTAAATCTGTTTGTAGACCGTTACACCACAGTGATTACACTACTCGCAAACGGTTAAGATAATAGTGGCAATTTTTTTTTCTTATACCAATTAATTTGTACACTTCAAATAAGATTAAACAAATCATGTTCTGAAGCTTATTTTCGTCGTTCGCTCCCGGAACGGTTCAGTCGCAACGACCGTCTCGGCGCGGTCCGCCCCTTCGTCAGGGTGTGGATCGACTGCAGAAGAATTTCACAAGTCCAAAGCGATATCCATCCCTAGTACGCGTAGCGGTCATCGCGTAAACACAACGCTCGGTGTCGGTTTCGGTCGATTATTAAATTTTTTTACCGCCGACGTTGTACTTTTTATTTCAAATAAATAATATTCGTTCGAGTCAGTAAATAATATTGTAATAACAATATAATAAACGCTTGTTATTTTGCATAATCGCACCGTACAATAACGTGTACACGCGTGCGCGTCAGGAGTGCGAGTATAATGTACAATAATATCATACCATGTAATATTATTATTATTATCATCATTATTGTTATTATTATTATTATTATTATAAAATTGTGTACGCCGCCCGCCGGTGGTGATAAACGCCCGGAGCCCTTGACATTGTCGTGCCTGAATTGCCTAATCGGAACGCCGGCCAAAGAATCGGTTTGCACAATACGCACCTGCAGCAGCGGCGCGGACCGTTTCTGCCCGTTGTCACTTCTCATCGATTTTAAACAATTTTTCATTAGTATGACTGTAAAAATTTGTTTTTTTTCCATCGTTCACAATATCATAATATCGCACCGGCCGGACGCGTCATCGACGTTTACGGTTATCGGACGAAACAGCGTCGTCTCGTCTCGAACCAGTTTCTTCGATCGCAGCTCACCACGTCAAAACGATTTCTGCCCGCCGCACTTGCGTCCACCGTTTAGATTTACGAATCCGTTAGCACCACTCGACGCGCGCTTTTCGCTCGATATCGATTCATAATGAATCTTGTGACGGCAACCATGACCAGATGTCCGCATAACGTGTACGTACGCTGCGCATAATATGTGACGCACGAAACAACGCATAAGTGCAAGTGCAAGGTGCACGCTCGGGCACACACGTGGTAACATAATTGTTTAATTTATATTAGTACTTGACTTACTCATCGGAAACTTTCGATGGGGGCAAAAAAAATAAAACGTACATATATTGTACGTAAATATGTCAAAAATTTACTTTAATCATCGACGTTTACCGAACTGATAACCTTTGACGTTTGAGCGTGTAACGTATACACGGTTAAATACGTTTTGTGAACTTGGTATTTTGTTCACGGACGTCTATCGTTTTTCGATCATTGGAATATATAAATTGTGTTTGTTCAGCGAAAGCCGCGGCTTATGAGTATTTCAATTAAAAATCTAACCAATAATATTATTTCTTTCGGAAACACCGGCTATCGGCATAAGTTGTAATAAAAGTTTTATTGCTATATAATGTTCACATTTATAATATATATATACAGGTACTTATGGTCATGTTACGGTGATTCAGATTAGACGATTGGAATTCAATAGAATACGCACTATTCTGCAGAACGTATGTGGTAGGCATTATAAAATAATTGGATAAAATTAGAAATATAATATATTATGAATAATAGTAATAAATTACCGTATTTGTAACGTTAGAGTATAAAATATAATGTGCGTTTGGAGTTATGTTCCGTATAAATTCAAGGAAATTCCATTTTAAATTATGCAGGTGAACGTTCGTGTTATGACATTATAAATAACATATTTTCATCTAGGGCTAAAAAGTAAATTTCGCGTTGTAAGGACTTGGATACGTTTCAAGGTTTCCTTCGTACACGATATATGGTAAATAAAAATCGTGTTTTCTTTCGCGTACCGTTCAATCCGACTTTTTAAGTAGTGCGCAAGTGACAAGTAGTTTTCACCATGGAAAATAGATTTTATGTTACATGTGAATTCGCTATGAAAAAAAGCATGTACATATTTTACATCGACGTATATTAAACAATAAAATGACTACGCGAATTATGTATTGAAATCACTCCGTACAATGTGTTAATATCACTGTTTGAGCTTTCAAAGTCATAGATTATGGTTTTAATTATTTTCCTATAAATATTATCTCAGCATCAGAAAAAATGTTAAATAAATCATCAAAATAATATTGAACATACTGCTAATGGCCTCACAGTTGTCGAATCTGAAAAAAAATATATGTATAAGAATAATGACTAAATTTATCAGTTTCTCGTGTACGTTACAAATCATAGAGGCTTCGCGTGCACAAATTCAGCAATGAGTTTTTTATTTTAGAAACCCCGCATAGAGCCTACATAACAACATTTCAAAAGTATGGAGTTAATGATGTTTGAATATTAAACTCAAAAAAGATACTTAACTACATTTAATGTTTTTATCCTCAAAGTACATCGGATCAATAAAACTTTCGCAACTCAAAATAGAGTTCCACTAATTTGCACAGACGACTAATATTCAATTTATAGTAATATATTAATTTACATTAATGGATATATCTCCTTTTAACATTACGTCGAATGCATGTTACGTTTTTGTTACTACCTAGGTATATCTGCCATGTAACGCACGTATTTACCGATACAGCATATTTTATATGGCGCATTTCGTGAAGGTAACAAACAGATTTACATTGAAACGATTTGTTTTCTACATACGTGCGCACAAATTCAGCTTCAACTGTATGATTTAATGATAATTAAAAAGTTGTACGTTATTGTCTTTCGTTTTGTACATTTTAATACTAACAACTGGTAAAAAAAAAAAATTTGATATAAAACTATGAGCTTCACTCAATCCCTGCAGTATACGCTTTATGCGAGGACTTTATTTATTCGACTTCTGACATAAGCAAATTATATTTCAATTTAGTTCAGTGAAGTGATGTAATTTCAGTTCTCACGAGAATGAGTTTAATACATTATAAGAATAATCCAATTAAATAACGATAGAGTAATCGTTTTATGTGTACTTTTTACCTAAATTTATTTTTGATTTATTTTTTCTTACGAAAACTTCGAGTTTCTGTCTTGTGTTAATAAAGTGTATTAAAATAGAAAGAAACGTTTAACGCTAATATATTTTGCGTTTTAATTATATTGCGCGAGAAATCGAAATAATATACTGCACAATTTTGCAATACGTTTAAATGAAAATGAATTTTAAGCTCCGTAATAATATTACCATTGTACTTTTTAAAAATTGTTTGATGCATCCTACACTTAAATTAAATTAACGCCACATTGATTTGTACTGTCGAAGCAGAAGAAGAAGAAAATGTTCCACGGGAGTAAAATGTAAGTAATTATTTTTAGTCCAAAAATGAAATAAATGCGTTCTCGTTTGTTTTTCAGCGTACCTACCCCCCTGCGCACTGGACAGAATAACATTTAACAACGAATCGTGCATTTTTTTTTCAATTCGCCGAGAATGCTGTTCAGAGATGATGTATACGTATAAATACATATTTTAATGTTTCAGATGGTTAAAAGCAAGAGGGGCCGTGGGTGATTGAAAAAGTATAAAATGACTCAAGTCCGAGTGTGTGCGTGCACAGGTCACCTCACACGAATTCGTACGATCCTGCAGCTATAAAGCGAAAAAAACAATTGGTATATGATCTATAAATTGATCTTATTACATGTGTCAACCTTCAAAATTTTAATTACACTGCTCAAAGGAATATATTACGCTATACGCGCACCTTATATAACTTCTGCGCCATAATTGTATGCTTAAAAAAAATCACCAATGGCAATTTTAACGAGTGGTAATATGTGTGGATAATACTGATTTGTTGGTGACTTGTATAATAAGTTCACTTAACGATTTAGCCGTATATGAACTTATAAGTGGTACGATCATCACGTGATCAAAATTGCATTTCGACGAAATCTGTTTAAGTATAGTTATTAACAATAACTTCATATTAACAACCTGAGAGTTTGCGTGTGCTTTGGTTTAATGCACTGATTTAACTTATATTCAGACAAATTATAATATTTTAATTGTGTGTATCATTTAATTATGCACTGTTCATTGTTACGTCTCGTGCATGCCTTTTATTACTGCATTTCAATAAAAACAAGTAAAAATATTTTTATTCACCATAAATATTTAACCGTGATAATGTCAATGTACAACCAAAGTGATAAACTCCTTATAGGTACATCCTGTTTATTTTATTTATTATATTATATCTTGAGCAAAATGTTTTTTACTGTGCTCATATACTATGCACACTGATTATTATTAAAACATTAATTAAGTTAAATAAAATGGTATCATTATATCTAAAAAGGTATATATATTATATATATATATATATATAATTTATTGTTGTTGAAATACTATTTATATTCAACTTTAAACAGATAGGCAAGAAATGATAGAAAAAAATTGAAAAAAACAGTGATGTTATCGTTACGTTTGACTGCCAAGGTAATATTAATCATTCCTCTAGAGGCTGAACTTATGTACTTGCCTGGCAGACGATTTATTGCAACCAAAAATGATAACATGTTTAAATGTGACGTAATACCTTGTAACATATTATGAATTACATTTTGGTCAGTGATAATATTTTGTATTGTAAAATAGATAATGTTTGATTGTTTACGACCAGAGGTTTAGTAGAAAAATAATTTTTCAAATTGTTTTCGGAAAAACGTGCAGGTAGCAAAATATAATTCAACAACATTTCACCTCGAACATTTTGTAATCATTTCAAACTATTTGACTCGCCGATGACGTGTTCTATTGATTCGCTGTTTTTTTAAATTTCCATACGTAGATATACCTACAAGACGCAGACGTAGGCCAAACCACTCCAGTACGATAAGTCGTAAATTTAACCAGTTATGATAGCGCGGTCTCGTTTTTAAATATTTTAATGTATTTAATTATTATTCAACCATATAGTTTTTCACCATCCGAAAATGCGATACATTGGATCGCGGTTCACTAAAATTTATTATTTCTCGCTGCGATTTCAAAACAATAACGGTGGAAAAATCCGGTCTCCCCGCATGTTTGCTAAAGCGATTTAAAAACGTATGGGATTAGTAAATAATAATTTTACCGAAATGTTTTTTACACTTTTATCATTTTCTACTTAAAACACTCGGACCGATCACATAATCGCTATTTTTACAAAACACCCTCATCATCATATTGTACCTATATGAGTTAATAAACATAAAACATTTGTTTTGATGCGTAGGTACTATCACGATAAACAAGCGATTTTGTGCTTTATATTTTGAAAATTGAACGAGCAAGGTTAATGATGTGCCATTATGTATGATGTATAATTAGTTATGTTAAAATATAAATAATAGTTGGTTAAATATTTCTGTACGTAGTCAAAGTCATTTCGTTTCGATAATAGAGAGACGCTGTAATTGTCCAATTTATATAAATATAGTTATATTGTTTAATGTTGTTTAAATATTAATAATTTAGCCGTCCGTTTAATGTTGAAGGTAAATTAGTCATAATAAAAATATGCATTTTTAAATACAACCGCAATTGTTCTTAATTTTGTACGAACAATGAACAGTTCGAATTTGTGTAAGTTAGACATTTTTCATAATTTTTAAAATGTCTCAAATTAAACAAAACAATTACAAAATCGAAAGATTTTTTTCGTTTTTCTTATATGGTTATTTTAGTGAACGATTTTTAGATATAAATAAATAAACACCGCGTTTCGTGTCTTGAGACTCGTTATTTTAATACCAGCACACGAAATTGTTTTATGACGTGATACATATATAATTATTATTATACATAATCAGTATTAGAATAACTATAATCAGATATTCAATATATTTATAACACGCCGACCTTCAGTCCAGTATCGGTTCTTTTAATACGATGATTTATCATTGTTTTCAAATTTACATAAACAATACGATAAACCCGGCGAAGGACAAACGCAACTAGATCCCAGCACCTTACCGGCTTTTATGTGCATTTATTTTAGAAGAGTAGTGAGATCGGAGAAAAACGCTAAACGGTCGGTTATCAAAAGCTGATCTATAACCCGCGGGTTTTGAACGAAATTAATTTGTCCCGCTCAACACGCATTTATAATTTTATTTTTTAGCCACAGAGCTCAGTATCAGATCGTAGACCGTTGGGGGTACCGAATGTGTTCTCCACAACGTGGCACACCGAGAATATTCCGTAACACTGTACATGTATTGTAATGTAAGCTCGAAAGAAACAAAAATAAAAAATACCAACTCGTCAGATAAGTTAACTTAAGGTTTATTTGCGTTGTCTTCGTTTTATGTGCGATTGAAAGTGAGAGGGTTGCAAAGAAATTAGTGATGTTTACAGTGACAATAGTTATTAACCCACATTCATATATACACAAAGGTATGTGTATATACTTGTTGCGCGTCCATTATTTATTGACATTTGTATGTTTTAAAAAATAATTAAACCCAATGCTTTGTTGTTGAAGTAGTTTTTTTTAAATTGGATGTTTTTAACAGAAACTACCCTCGACTCGCAGTAACAAGTGTAACTGTTTTTGTGGTTTATACCTACCGCATACGTAGGAGTTTATATACAATACGAGTATATACCGTCGTCGGCAGTACTTTCGATTTCAACCCACGTTCGGACTAGGAAGTTAAAAATACTGTATTCGATAGTTTATCATACGATACGTCCTGTATACCGTGTTTAATACGTTCACGAATTAATATACGAGAGGATGTGAAGAAAATTGAAATGTTTGACATAAATAACTCACTCGAGAAACAATAAACTAATTGCATTCTATAAAAGGAAGGTTCTTCGTGTACATATTATTTTAATAATAATAATAATAATATGTCCATTGTACATACGCGTGACGAAATTCCCCTTAAATTCGTTACATTCGGTTTTTAATGTTCTTCGATAATTATTATTATTATTATTGTATTATAATGTATCGTGTCCATATTATTCGTACGTGGTGTAACGTAATTCGGTTTATTTCTTATCGTGTTGAATTTTCTTTATTATTATTTTTTTTTTTTATCGTAGACAGTTTCTAAAAACGGCAATAATAAGCCGCAGCGTGTGTACAGGTCTTTCGAATTATTATTATTCGTAAACCATATAGCACCGCCGCAATGTTATAAAACAATTTGTTTATCATCCCGCGCGGACGGTAACGAAAACTATTCAAAACAATAGCGGATTGTTTCGGTGCATGTATACGATACAGTTGTGCTCGTGTACACACGATATTACACCTATTGCAGCGGGAACCGTTGTAAAATAAAAGGTACGTAGCCCACACGAGCATCTACAGCGAGTTGCTATTGCCGCGGAACGGTTATTTTCCAATAGGAAACGTGCACCGTGCTCTGGTTTTCTCGACGTTCTAACCGTTTTACATATTATTTTCGGGAGGGGGGGGGCACGGACACGTGCAGGTGAATATAATACGAGCCTGATAAACAATACTCGATTGGAAAACACGAAAAATTATACCCACGTGACGAACGAATTAGATTCTCTGCGATCGGTCTGGATACAAGACGCGTAGCAATCTTCTGCGGGGTATTAGGCAATTGTTTGCTGTGACCGAATTGTGCTCGCAACACGCGGTAACGAAAAACGCGTTGTCGTACGACACAAAGACGAACAGAAGAACATATAAAATGCTACATAGTCAAAACGGTATGAAAGGGTTTGGTTATGATCACACGTTCCCGCGTACGACGGTCGAAACACCACGAATTTCGGATACTCGAGTTCTACGCGATACGGCTGATTAATACACGAATTATATCTTTTTTTTTTATTATTTATTCAATTTTAAAATGTTTCAGCATGTTGCGTGCTATTACAAGCTTATGTACATATTTAATTAATTAATAAATAACAATTTGTTTGTGGTAACTCTAAGTTTGAATTACATCTGCGACCAGCTACTTCGTCAATACAACGCATAATACACCTTCGCCGGCCGTTTTTTTTTTAAAAACTTCAATTTCTATTTTCAATGTTACCGCTATAATAGGTTTGATTTTAACCGTTGAGATAAAACATCGGAAATCGCGTGATCGTTATGCTCTTGAGGAAGTTTTCACGAGTCAAAGATTCGACGGTGTACATATTATAACGCGATATAATGGAATTTTAACAAATATTTTGTTGACAAAATATATATACCAAATGACCTAGTTTTTTTTTTTTGTATATAAAATAATAATTTACACATGACAATACATATTTGTTTATTAAACATTTCGGTCGGACACGTGGGGCATGGAAATGTGTAGATGATAACACGAGATACTGTTGCCAGTGATCTCATTAGTTTGTTATAGGGATTTTGCAGGTAACGAAACTACTAATTAGACACATTTTCACGGTGACTATTTAAATACAAAACATACTACTACGGATGACATTTCTATAGCCGAATAAAAACACATGCCGATAAACGAATATGATAATATCAAAATATTTAAATTTAACGAACAAAATGAAGTCAGTTAATATTTTTATATTTATTGGTTCAAAATATAAATGATTTTTTTTTCTATATAATAAATCATACAGATAAAGCACATAATATATTTTTTCTAATGAGAAATTCTTGCTTATTTGTGAAAATGTAATCAAGTGGTCGTTAGCGTTATTTAAATTGTTTTGTTCATTTTTAAAATAAGGTGATTGATATACTTTGATAGCGAAATGTATATTTATAACTATAAATTTTAATTTGTTTCCAACGATACGTTGTTCAATGTACGATTTATACGTATAACGGTTTGTTGTAATTTTATTTTTCATCTTCAAAAGTATTATAATATAAATGCGCGTACGTTTATTCTCGAATCTTTCAAAATAGTATTGATTATCGAGTGAAATCGGTTGGAAAAAAAAAATAAATTAATACAAGTAATTATTAAAACAAACATTTATGCAATTATTACTACGCGCATGCTATTAATGATTAAATATCATTTAGATTGAACAAACACGTATTTAAGTTTATATCAGTGCAGTATAAAATGTCAATTTTGTATTGAACAGCTATCACGTTTTGATATGTATCAAGATTGTTTAGTAACAAAATGTGGTTATTAACACCATGTACTCGTAATATCTATACACTTCAGCTGCGGCAATCAGTAAAAAAAAAAAAGTATCATTCCTTTTCAAGACTTTCATAAACAGCTAAAAAATAAATGATACAATATTGGATTTAATAAAAAATCATTGTTGTATTATTTTGAAATTCGCTTCAAGGTCCTAACGTGTTTTCTTTTCCGTGCGCTCTCCGTTATTATAGTTTACCATTTATCGTTCCAGTCCGGCACAGTGTTCGGATAAATGTGACTGATTTATTGTACAGACACGCCCCATTCACATCGCGAGGGACATAACATGCGTATTATATTGGCACCTGAGTCTAGTCCGCGGAGTACCTATCTGTGGACGTACGGGATTTCACTGCAGTGTCGAAAACCTACGATGTTTTCAAATCCGAGAAGCCCACGAAACTAATGATTCACGTCGCAAGCCCCGAACACCGAGAACTTAATATTATTTCGTTTTTCCTCGCGAAGCGCGTAACTTTGGGCTTTTGGCAATGAGATCGCGGTGTGCAAACATTTCTTCAGCACGAAAACACAATTTATCGTGTACCTTTCGCGTTGCTCTTGTTCTCAGAGGTTATAATATACAACACGTCCGATCGTCATCGTGATCGTTGAAAAATCAATCGAAATATTTTTTTCATCTCGATAGCAGCGGCGGCGCGCGCGTGCGCAAACCCGTCCAACACTATCGGCGCCGAGACGATATAGGAGAAAACACTGATCAAAGACGAAACGTTTGTTGCGTTTTCTTCTCAGCACGCGTCTACGGGTCGGCACTCGCACCACCTCGCCGCACCTGTTCTGGGGAAACATTGCCATGTCATCTCCGTACGGCGTGCGAACACCAGAAAACCGTATAACCCAGCGATTCTCAACCTTAGGGTCGCGACCCAATTGTGGGTCGCCAATAATTCTTAATGGGTCGGCTAAATTTAAAACGTTGATATTTTTATTTGATTTTTGAGTCTTATTTTTTTTTTTTTTTTACAATAAGGTACTCCTAGCTTTCGCTATCTATACCTAGAGATGAAAGATAAAATACATTTTGGCGTCTTAAGTGCGATAAATAAATTACAATTTTACGTTAAATGATTTTGAGTCTTATAAATAATAAATGAAACAGTTTTCGTAAATTCTTCTAAAAGTAATCATTACGAGTCATTCACAATATTGATAATTGGTACTAAGGCTTGGATCATACTATTATTATTGGATCACCATACTATCATACTAATTTTGGATATCTTTAAGCAATGAGTATCCTAATCTTTACGAAGAAGTATTAAAGAAATTAGTTCCTTTTGCAACAACATATTTATGTGAATCCGGATTTTCGAAATTAACTGCAATCAAAACCAAATCAAGAAATAAACTTGATGTTGAACCCACGATGCGTGTTTCACTGACTAATTCCATAGAAGCTCGAATTGATTCATTGGTGAAGCAACATCAAGACCAAGGAAGTCATTAAATTTTTCATAATTTTTTAAAACAATGATGTACAATACAATTATTCATAGAAATGTTTATTTTTAAATATAATGTAATAATAATAAGACCTATTATTAGCGTAAGTAATATGAATAAAAAATTTATTAAATTAAGAGTACCCAATAGTTATTTTTTATTCCTCCATTGAACATTAGTTCGCCACTGCACAAAGGTTTAGGTCGCCACTGCACAAAGGTTGAGAACCACTGGTATAACCCACACGTACCTATGTGGGAGTATCCGAGTACGAAATATAGCGTGCACTACTGTTGTTTTCACGTCACACGTCTGTCCGTCTGTCTGTACGTCTTATCGTCGGTCCGGGGTCACGGTATCGCGTACGTATTGTTGTTGTCGCGCCGGATGACGCACTCGTCGAGTACACCCCAGTCGAACGCTGCACCGTTTCCCTAACGACGACTTTTGGTTGTCACCGGGTAAATAAATCCATAGCGCAACCGTATAACAACCCCCCCCCCCCCGGTCAAAATCGTACGGTGTCAACCGGTTCTGTTAAAAGATTTTCGCGAAATCCACTCGGATTTCGACCGCGCATTGAAAATCGCCGTGATTTATAGTTATTTATTTTTTTCCCTCGTGAGCGCGTATCATATTGTTGTGCGATAAGTTGGTGAACTCGTCGCGTAAAGAATATAGTTCGTGTGCCCTCGACGGTATTTTATGAACGCATTGAGAACTCTATTGAGATAAATTTTGTTTTAGTTAATATTTCATTATCATATATTAAACCGATAGGGAAAGAAAATCGTAAAGATTGAACGCAATAATATTACGCTCAATTATTGCAATATCACCTTATCAATGAGTTTTAAGCATATACATATATAATTATATTAATTATTAGTTGCACGCACATCTTATGCAACACGATTGTGTTTTACGTGTACAAAACAGGCAGATCCGGACTGGCTCGAAGTGTCAGAGAACGGTGTTTCTCGACCGGTCGTAATCGTTATTGAAATTTGCATGCGGATGATTTTAACGCGGACACGAGATTCCGAGACCAACAGAAATTCGTTACGAAAATAAACCTTTTCGACGTGCGTGCTACCGAACAGCCGCCGCGGTCAGTTTTCACATAAAACGCCTATACCGTATGTATATTTACGTGCGACACTTTGACGACATTTTTTTTTTTCTTTTACATTTTCATCACATTATAATACATTGTGGTCGTGTTATTTGCGAGCACGTGAAAACGCGTATCCGACGTTCTTTGTTTTCAGCCAGATGTTGTCAGATCATTTTAAACACCGATCGGGTTTTCATCGTTTCCGCAGTTACTCTATGTGTACAGTATACATATTATTTATTTCTCATTTCAAACTTAGTCCTATTGTATAATATACATGTACGACTGCGCATAAGGTGTACACAATATACTGTTATGCTTCTGTATAAAGTTATTGATTTACAGTTTAGAGTTCTATAATCAAAAGCGGACCATCATGAGTCAAAAACTAAATTTTTTTTTTTTTTCATTTCTCATATTACACACAAGTATATACGTAAAGCTCTTAAGTAACTGTGGTGATGAAAAAAAAATTTCCGCTCCGCAGAAAAACATCGAATCATGGATGTACTCTGCTGGTTACTGTTAGAAACTTTAATCGTGTTGTGCATCACCTGCTCGCCGCGGTAACGTAAAACCGGTTAGGAAAGATTGTCCGTCGTGTCCGTAGCAATAACACAATATATTCATGTTAACAAGAAATGCGATCGTTCGGTAATCAAAAATCATTTCTTGGAAATGTCCCCCGACGCAACCAATATCGTCCGTCAAGTCATCGCATTCGCAGATCTACCGGTAAAAAATGTGTTGTAAACAGTTGAGCAGTAGCGCCGTTTAAGGGTAAGGTTCGTTTTACCGCAGGAAAAAATTCCAACGATTACCGATAATTTGCCGCAAAGTATTACCGATTTTAAATATATAAATAAATGATGAAAAGTTTTCGAATATTTCTAATAATATCTCTAATAAAAAACGAATGCTAGAATTCCTCAAAAAATCAGATTTATACAACAAAATTTAAACCTACCGTCAAAGAAAATTGTAACATAAATAGCAAATACATATAACAACACAACATAACAAACACCATACAAATATAAATACTAAAATCTTTTAACCAACACCATGAAATTCAACCAAACAAAAAAACTAATAACCTTTGTTGTTGATGTTTTTAAAGGTCAAAAAAAAAAAAAAAACGAATATCGGGAAAGTAAATAAAAAATGTTGACCTGGAGTATTATTGTGCTATGTACATTATGCGCAAAACCGTACGACAGGATTCAAGGTAAAAATAAATCATCCGGTATGAAAAAAGAAAAACCCCACAAAACCATTTTACATTTTTGTCTTTATTTTTCGTATAGTAATTTGTATCCTTACGGTTCACGTACAACAATTGTACTGCAATTCTTCGTGATTCCGATGGTAAATCATAAATTAGAGTGTACCGCGGTACACGACGGAATATCACGTATTCATTGAATATACTTATATATATATATATATATATATATATGTTATATTATATCACATAAACAATAGTTTCTCGTCGAAGGAAAACGTCAATGCGATCCCGGGAGACCGCTGCTGAAGAGTATTTTACGGTAAGAGCCGGAGACAGGGATGGAGAGCTGCTGCTCCCCCGAACGGCGGCGTCGTCTCCGAGTACGATGAAAAGGAATACTATTATGACACTTGATATCGATGCGCCCAGCGTCGCGTCCTTGTCCCCGTTATGGCGCGTTCTTACGACCCCGCGAAATGAAAAATTCGTGTCCGCGGCCGTATTAAATCATGACCGTAACGTCTCCGCGACTGCAACACACACGGTACAACGATCGATTTATCGGTTTAGCCCGCTACAATAATATCGGAAACTGTAATATCGTTTCGAGACGGAGCAATGTTTCAGGACGAAAATCGCGTGTCGAACCCGCGGCGAGTTCGTCCGAAACGGGTTGTGTACGAGTATGTACAGTATCGCGTGTACTCGCAAATTATCGTTGTCCGTAACAGCGCGTACTACGTATGCTATGCAGTTAACAATTCGATTGCACTTGTCTTTCGTTAACCTAACATTCTTTGAAACACCACAAAATATTGCAGTGCACGCGTCATCGTCACGTATCGCGACGCGACCTGCACTAGTTCTATCGATCGTACGCTGAACGTTAAGTTCACCCTAGGTAGGTGCACCAAAGATGGATCATTTTCAAGACACTGCAGTTGCTTAACGAAACCTGCAGATGAACAGCGACGAACGAATCGTAACTCTAAGGTTAGGTAAATGTATTGTAATTTTTAAACGAAACGTCCCGTGTTTGTAAACTCGATACGGGTGGAACCGATTTTTCAACGCGAGAAACTGTCTCGTACTCAAATGCAATTATGCACATCATGACTACTATAGTAGCACTGCAGCAGAAGTAAAACGGTTGAGTTTGACCGCCATGGACGTAATATACATATCGTCGATGGGCGACTAATACCTCGGACCTCAAAAAAGTAAAATGTTCAGGAGGGCCTAAAATGTGTTTATAAAATTAAGTTTCACTGAAAAATTATGGTTTTTTTTTAAAATCGTGATGAAAATGGTGATCTTAGATTGAAACATTGCGGTACTCTGATAATAATTTGTATGTATTATTTAGATATGTTAGGATAAGATTATCATTTATCCTAAATGAGATACGAGATATTTTGCGCTCAAAAAGTTAATAACTGAATCACGACAAACTTACTATTTAGGCTCTATCTAATCTTTGAAAATAACTAATCATAAGATATTATTTTATCAATAAATGTGTAATTTTTTCCCGCTTTTTTCGATGTATAAATCACAAAAATGATTTTTTTGAAATACGAGGTATTAGTCACCCATCGACGATATGTAGTTATCGTATTTTATTGATCATCTGCACGTGCGCAGGTGCCCAATATAACGACTCATTCATGTCGATACTTCTTTTTAATTAAATACAAATTTGAACACAATTAAATACAAATTTGAACACAATTAAATATGTATATATAACACATAGAAATTAAGTGTTTTCCGGCAAACGAAAATGTTTTTTAAAGTGAACTTAAATATTCATTAACCGCAATATGTCGAGGAATCTTGAATTGCTTTTCCGTTGTACTTAAAGTTTAATTCGATTCACTGTTCACTTTTGATCCATATCGTTTTAGAAGTTTCATCAGCTTCGACGTACCAATACACAGGGTTTTTTTGGCTGTAAAATTGCTTAAATTTGGATTTTCTTTGAATTACCATAAAAGCTATGTTATAGAATTTCTTTTTCCATGCCATTTTAAAGTTATCCTGTGGCATCACAAAATTGTATTTTTCACATGGAAACACCCTTTTTTCATCGCAGTATTTTATCGACGCCATTTTTCTGTGAATCTTGATGTGTCGCAATCAAAATGCAAACGAGTAATTTTTGAATTATTCTAATTTAAGTATTAAGGAAAATAGTATTATATTACACCTAATATTATGATATCATTTTTAATTACATTTAGTAATGCTATTTGAGATAACGCGAATTTTACATTTTTCGTACGTAATTTTAAATTTAATCTGCGAAAGTATTGGTCCTAATTTTTACTCAGTTATATTAAAGATTAAACATTCCAGAAGAATTAACTGAATAATATTTTGCGTAATCAATATTTTATTCCCATTGGAAAGAACAAAGTTTGTAAAGCCACCAGACACCCTTAAGTTGGAACGAAAAAAAAGTTACAGAAAACATAGGTTTTATGGTAAATTGATCATTGAAAAAAAAGTCTAACTTTAAGCACTTTTACGGCCAAAAAAGGTTGTGAGCATGGTTAAAAAATTACCCTGTGTATATATGTATAATATAGTTCTGAAAGTATCAGCGTATCGAGCTATTTTATCACGGCGAATGATTATAGGCTGGTATTTTATCATAAACGTTTAACCTAAAAATGTACGATCACTTTATTAATTTGGCATAAATGCGAGTAATACCTTAATTTACTATTTTATTTCGTTAATCGTACTATTTGACGTTGGAATTCAATTTATAATTAATTTTTTTGATATCCTTACATTTATCTACCGAAGTACAAGAAAAAAAGCATTCTATTTAAAAACACAGCGCTGTAGTGAATAATCGTGTGCATATTCTCAGTATCGGAAAAAGTTATTTTCGACGTTAATGTTAACAATAATTAGTCGGGAAATGTTCATAAAAATGTAAGCCACATGAACGATACAGGATGTATCCATATGCCTATTAATAGTACGGAAGAATCGCAAATAATTAACAGTACGGGAATAATATGCGATTTGAATGGAATCTTTTTCTATTCCGAACATTTTTCGAATTCACGTGCGTGATGTCCCGTCCGACCCATTTTGGGCGCTCTATAATTAATGTAATACATGTAACAAGACGTGTGATACCAAAACTGCGGTATAGGGCCGGACGGAGGCCGGTAATATTATTGTTGGAGTCCGGAAAATTAAAATAATAAATGAACAAGGGGGAGAAAAATGCGTCTTATTATTAAATTATTCACCGTAATTAACCACCGATATCTTTTAACGTGTTATCGACGAGATAACCATAATCCAAGTTTTTGATAAACTCAAATATTAATTTTTCTTTTCTTTCCATCAATCGTTGTGAAAATAATTTTAAATTCAAATAATATTGTGTAAGACACAATATGTGCGTCGTAATAATACGTCACGTTGACTGCGGACCACTAGTTGCTCACCGTTATTGGTACAGGTCAGTGTCTGTCAGTGGTGCGCAATCTTTTTCGATCCACGACTACCCAAATCGGTTCATTTCGACGAGGCGACCCCGTGCGTACGTAACCGCATACGTGATTTAAAACTTTTTCACTTGTCGCAGTTCAATAACAATCGGCTACCCCCGGGGTTCGCGGTACGGACGCGAGCTATAAAGCGTCTCTCACGGTTGAGCACAAAACGATATAGGTACAACACCTGGGAACGCTGAAAATCAGTCGATCTCGAACCACTACCACGTTAGTGTTCGCGAATCGCGATTCCCCTCTGGAACAACAACAACGATGTGAGTGAACTGCAGGTTTTATGTTGCACGAGGTCAGTGGCGTAGGAAGACTCGTTAGCGCCCCTAGCAAACCTAGGAAAATGCGCCTTTTTAGCGATTAAAAAATTGACGAAAATACGGAATGATATTTTTTATGTATTAGGTAATACAAAATTATTTAATTATCAGTTTTTATTACAATGTGAATTTCAAACTTTAAAAATGTTCTTTTCTTGCTTTAAGGCTAGAGAATGATCGATAAAAATAAGTAGCAATTTTAAAGCGCAAATTTGCGCCCCTTCATAATTTGCGCCCCTGGCGTAGGCACAGTTCGCCATACCCTTGGTACGCCACTGCACGAGGTGCACCTCACCGGCGCGCAAACTCGCGGCGGCGGGCCCGATAAGGGTGTAGGTAGGCTTGTGCACGTCACGTAAGCGCGTACGATGTATATAAATAATTACGTGCGCGTACAATACAATAATAATATGTGTCAAACGCGCGTGTACACGAGTACGTAATCGCGGTTGTGCGTATTGTATGTATATTTATATTATGTAGTGCGAGTTGGCGTTCGACTGCAGGTGCGCACTCTAAAAACGTATGTGGACCAGTGCGCGAATCGATGGCATACATTGTAATAATATACAGGTAGTAGGTGCACGGCGGTTGACGATCGGCACCTATATTTACCCTTGTGGCTCGTTTCGCATCGCATCGCGCCCGCGCTCGCGGGGGGAGGTTTCGCCCGAGGCGTGCCAAAGACCGTAAGTATTCTTAGCACCGTGTTGCAGCGCCGTTACCCGTCGGTTATTCAATCGTTTCAAGTTCAAAGCAATTATAAAACAATCACACGCGCGCACACACACGCAGAGTACGAACGTTTAGTGTATTTTTCATTATTGCAGATATCTCGGGGACGCGACGTGATGCACAATACGTGCTCGTAAGTGTACACACGCTCAATTATATGTGGTCGGGGCTCCGAGGCGATCGATGCACTCGTCGGTTCACTGCTGCAGTCGTTTCGTTTAGTTGCGATGATACGTCGTATAACTTGCATTTCTACGTGCGCGCAGTCGTCTACGATGCATATAGGAACCACGTGCGTGAGACTGCACGTCGACGCGTTAGCACGGATTGGTCGATACATAATGTTACGTAATGATGTACAGCGCGAGTATTTAAATGTTGCTATACGCATACGTGCGGGTGAAAATCAGTCGTTTTGAGGTAGCTGAAAAAATGTTACGAGTACGCGCGTCGCTTAAGTGTTTTCGTGATAAGCTACTCTGGCCGGCGCTCCGGAAGTGTTTAGTTGAAACTTGGTGCGGGGGAGGGGGATGCTTATACAGTTACCCCCGAGCACTGCTCAACGTGCGCCTAAAACGGCAAACAGTCGAATCGAGATGGGATAAAAGTCCTAGAAAATCGAAACGAACGCGAGAATACGAGTATTATTCACTTCTGCAATGATGCGAAGGTAGGCGTAGTGAAAACCACCTGTATAATATCTCGTACGATTTATGTTATATCGCGAAGATACGTCCGACGAATTCGTCGGAACGAACGCACGGCCACCGTTGACATTTGATTGCCAGCGTACCCATGTGCACACTTATCGCGAAAATAATAAAAAGCGTTTAAAAATGTACGTCTCGTGACCGATTTGCGTTCGCGAATCGCTATACCGGGTACACGGTAAAGTTATCAAACGGTATTGCAATATTTTTGCTATCACCGACGAACGCAAAATCGCGCGGTGCACCCCGCACGTCGGCGGCCGTATCGTTCACGTAGTATAATCGTCGCGTACGGCCGGTTATTTTAGAGCCGTTCGCGATGAGTGTCCAAGCAAAGACTATATACAAAACATTCTATAATTTATTATTATTATTATCATTATTTTCTAAATATGTGGCATAACAATGCAACAATGATTCATCCGCCAGCTATTTAATTGCGGTCTGCACAACTGTGCGCGTGTGTGTGTATACTTGATACTACGGTTCGCGTAAACAGCAATATTTCTTGTCGCTCAATACTACAGTGTTATAACACGCCACACTACCGTATTATTGTACAATAATAGCGTTAAAACGGTTCGACTAAAAACCGAATATAACTGCCAAACATTTGCAAAATACGTATGGATTTCAAAATAATACTATTATGTCGACGACAATGTTCCAAGCGGTAGTCGGATCGCGGCTCCGGGAGCACGTGAATAGGGCATCGGCGAGGTGGCGATTAGTGGCGGCACACATTGGGGGTCCATCGTATGCCAAAAGGCAACTTCTCATCTCGGTTGTAAACAGAACACTGCTGTACGGGGCACCGGCACGAGTCAGTGACGGACAGCAGAACCAAGGCAACGAGCGTGTAACGAGGAGGCAGGAGCGAAAAATCACCATCGAAAAATGGCAGGAGCAACGTGAGTCGAAACTAACGAGGCCGAGCAGAAGGAGGTGGGAAGCGCTTACAGGACACGGGTGCTTTCAATGTTATTTGCTTAAGAGGAGGAGGGACGATTACCCCGGGTGCTCACACTGCGGGTGGTTGGACGACACGGCAGAGCATACCTTATTTTTCTGTCCCCAATGGGCTGGGCTACGAGAAGAAGCGAGGAGGAAGATTGGCAGGGCGCTAAGTCCGATGGACATACCCGACATCAAGCTGGGACCGGAGGAGGCGCTGCTGTCAACGGACATGGGTGCAGTGACGAGGCTGTTGGGCGCGGCGGAGCGTTAGCGTCAACCAGATGGTGGAAGATATAATGGCAAAAAAAGAACGAATGGAGCACGAACGGCAACAGTTTCGACCACAGTAGGGGCCAGAAGGAATGCCATAACATATCCTTGTTTTTTATTTTTTACCGTAAGGGATATCCGGATGAGGCATGTCCCATCTGGCAAACCCGCAATGCTTGTATACGATATTGTTAAAAAAACGATGAGTGGCCAGGAGGTAGCGCAGTGTGATAAACAAATCCCTCCAGATATCTTGATTACATTGGAAAAAAAAAGGAAAATCGCAGCTACATACGTTGTACCGGCGGCGCCCACAGCGATATTGATATTATTATCTCATCATGGGGTGTACGTAGTGTGTTCACGACGTGGTTCTATATCAACAACATCAGCTGAAGGTGAGTCGGCGAAAGACGATTTACTCGTCAGTTGTTAGTTACCGCACCGTGCTAATGATAGATCAAACGGTCGTACACGGGTACCTGTGTAGATGACGCGCTTTACAGTTGTGTGTGCAAAAGCTGCGGCGAACTTTCGGTAAACTTCTTGGCCACCAAAGCTCCGACCGATTAATCACCGCGATCGCGTCGACCGCAACAATACGCTCCGTTCTGATATTCAACGTGGTTGAAATATTGTACTGATTAATTCAAGTCGAGGAATACAGCAATATTTACATTGTGGACATGTACGCGATCGTGGTAGGTAATAGAAATAACCATGAGTTTGGAAGAACTACCCCGAGAACAGTACAAGATCTCGTTGTCATCATCCCTCGTACACGTAATTTCACGGCGGTTTTCTCGCATATTTAGTCGCGAAATGCGGAAAAAAGTTATCTAAAGCGGTACGATTCACAGAAGACAGGTAGGTGTAATCTGAAATTACTGTTTGAGAGTTTTCAGTGTACGGATGCCCTTTAACGGGGGAGTTTTAGCGGTCAAACCGTATAGATCGAATAGCGCGACCCCTATTGTTGTTCACGTGCGGTTCTCTGCGAACACCCGGTGTACCTCGTCGACCTGGCACTGGCGTTTTTCGCGGACGAACGCAATATTTCGCTGCTCGGGATTTTCAACGGTGGCGCGTTGCGGTGCATTGCAAGAACGTATAACAATGCACGGTGCACGCGTAATCGGAGCAAAGAATTTTTATACCATCGCAATCTCCCCGCGGCGGCTATCTGCGCGTGTACTTGAAAAATGCACTTGTTATCATCAGACATGACTGTTCAACAGGCACCGCGGTCGGTTTCTATTGCGATGCAATGTGTGACACGCGGACATAATACAATATGTGCACGCGGCGGACTCTAGCGCGTTGTTCTCGTACGCACCTCTTTCGGTACATCGTTCACGGAGACGACGTCAGCGGAGTGTACCGGTTGCCCCAAAAAGAACTTTATACCGATTCCCCCCAAAATACTTAGAGCGAAATGTACCAGTTGCCCTCAAATATTACACGCACGATCACAATACGAGAATGTGTAGTGAAAGGAGAAAATTGTCATTGATTTTCAATAATAACACTTTTTATAAAGAACGCATAATATTATACATGTTCCTTTACAGGCGCCCGCAGAAATTTTTCTGAGGGGAGGAGAGGGGCAAGGTTCATGAAATATTAAATAACGACAGAAAAAAAAATGTATAAGTTATGAAGTTTAACTTGAAGTATAGTCATTATGTCGTATGTTTGATTTTAAAAAAGCTAGGGGGCGCAAGTTCCTCGTCTTGCACCCCTCCGAGCGCCTATGATTACATTTTATAAATTATTTATTATTTACATATTTAACCCCCCTATTTCGTATTGTAATCGTGTATATAATATGTGAGGGCAACTGGTTCATTTGGTTGAGAGCAACTGGCAAATTTGTTATGTAATGCCAAAGACAGCCGCTGAGGGTAACTGGTCGACACCAGACGATAGCTTGTAGAGCCAGGGCCAACGAAACCCGCATGTTTATGTAGGTCAGTTTTACTATAAGTTTTAGGGGTGGTAACCTTCATTGGCCAAATTGTCGGTGGCTTTATCCACGGGTTGTTGGAAAAAGGCGTATCTGTGTGTAAGAAGTAGATATATTTGTTTTACCCCATGATTTCGGTCTTCGAAATAACTTCTGTACGAGCGGACAAGTGTAATATTACATTCTCGACGTGGAAGTCGGTACGTCGTTTTGAAGTATAGGCTATATAGGTTAGTGTTGCACACTGAACTCACTGTCGAGAACAATCGCTAAATCGATTAATAAAAAAAAATAACCCGTTGTTATATTATATACACCGGATTACTATATTATAATTACGTGTAAGGATCAAAAATCACAGAAACGGTTCAAAGGTCATTAGAACACACATGACTTATGAAAATAAGTATCGCAATCGCGTAGTAGGATTTTTAAAAAATATTCTATATTTAATTTTTCTCTGAACATAATCACCTTGCTTTTTTCAACTGTACAAACAATATGTCGTGTAAACAGTAATTGAAATCCCGTTCAAGACGTGTTGACGCGTGGACAATAAATTATTGATTTTGGAAGGATAAGAAAAGAAAACCGATCATTTAAACTAAACGAAGAAATTCGAATGACGTGGTATTTTTCGACGACAGACATTTTGGAATCGTGCAATATAATTATTTTTAAAGCAGATGTTGCGAACACTTTGCACGCGTTTTGCCTGTGCGTGCACGGTTTACTACTGGAAAAAATAGACTATGAAATCTAGGAACGATACCGACGTGTAAAATAAAACTGAGAAAACTATTCGCATCAAATACGAGAGTTGATGTTCGCCGAGTATATTTTCGGTAGAACCGATGCGAGTAGAAATCATTGATTTTTAAGCACATGTATTTTTATCGTTTCGAAGAAACCGCATATATGATAAGTTGTTTTTTAATATCATACACACGTCTCTGCAGTATTTCAAGTAAAACATGTCTCACTAATATTCCGTCGCGCTGTTTAAAAAATAATAGTTAACATTTCTCGGTAGTAAAACACCTCGCGCGTGCGGAACGCAAGTACGGTTTGCACCGCACAATGGTCGGGAAATAATACGTCGGAAAGAATATTGACCACGGCCTTACCTGTATTATCATTAAAACCGTTCGATAATACAATAATATTTATTAATATCGAACAAATAAGATTAAAATTTTATCACTTTTTAATTATATACATATTTGCACGTTTGTTTAATGAGCTCGAGAGTGTCTAGCGAAATTATAAACAAATGCACATTTTTACACTATTGCGAACGCTACATTATGTGCAGCCAACTGTAATACTTACTTCAAGACATCAGTGCATTAGTTAACCTTAACGATATCTTGTAATAATAGTATGCACGCCGGCCGTACGTATCGTACATGACTACGTTCGACGGACATTGTTTTTATAACATCGTTAAATTAGTATGTAGTTATTTACCAATTCAATTACAGCAACAATAGTTCGCCTTATAATGAGCAATAATAATAATAGTTATTATTACTATTAATGTACTTTAAGCCTTTTAATCTAACCCGACCTATAAGTGATAATAGCGTCGTTATTTTACAATTTATTTTAATTATTCCATTTATAAAAACCGTTTGTTTACTCGCATTTTTTTCTATCTCTTTTCTTTACTTAGACTGTAGAGATGATCAATGAGCATGTTATCACGGTTTTATAATAAAATCTGCGATAGAATAAAACTCGTAAGCTCGGCGGGAACAAACAATAATGTTTTATACACTTTTAAATGTCCGTTCAGACTTTACGCGAAAGAGTTGAAGTACTCAGGCCAAATTCGTAATTTTTTTTTCCAATCACACGTCGTTATAATACTAAAGGTCGATCATGTCAAGATTCCTATTACTACGGAAGAAGTTGATGTACTCGTACAGTAATAGGAACGCGTACGTCGATGGATATTGCAATATAGGTAATAATATTTGTTCGCGTGTTATAAATATTGTACAAAACAAACGAGGAAACACGCGGGGAATAAAAAAAATAATAATAATAACAATAATAATAAAAACGTTAAAAACGTGTTTACATTTTATCGTTTTTCCTCGTTGTCGACAAGTGGTGTTTGCTTTGGACTTTATAAATTTATTTCACGTGAACGCGGTATGTGTATAATACATTCGTTCAAATTTTTATGCGCGTTCGGCCATAGATGAACCTGTTTCTTGGACTGTTAAAATACAAATTGGAAAACTTTTAAACAGCGCATTGTGTCGTGTTGACTTATGCGAACAGTGAATAATTCAAAAGGGAAATCAAACACTTGTAGCTCTTTAAATAATTTTAATAAATAATGCCAAAAAGATTGAATGCGTTGATGGTGTACGACGAACCTGTGTTCTATAATAGTTCCGTATAAAAATAAATTCAAAAATCACACATTTTCACACACGATACGATCAAAAATTAAAAACGCGTTATACATGAAAATATATTTATCTATTAATTAAAAATATGAGCGCATTATAGAATTATAAAAACAACCGTTTGCTGTTCCACATAAGTAAATAATTATAATATTCATCACTGTTGTTGTTGTCAATGTATTGTTTTTATTGTTATTAGCAGAGAAAATGTAAATTTTTTACACTTATTACAATATCGTGATTAAAACCGTAGATTTGTGTCAAACAATAGTCCATGCGACGCATACGACAATTATAATATTTAAAAGACATTTAGCGATTAACGGTCTAAACAATAATTCGTTGGTACTTACTTCGCTCAATGCTAAAACCAAAAATTAGTCTGGCAAATAAAATGCTTATTTACAAAAGCGTAATTATAACAGGTTTGGTCTTACGGTATACAAATATGGTGACCCGCCGAACCGTCTAACACCGGGCCATTACAAACGTTTTAATCGATAGCTCTACGAATCATTGCTAACGAATCCTGTTTCACAACAAACCAAATCTTCATAAAGACATCCTACTACCAACTGTAAACAACTAGCGTAAACTCACTTAAAAAATTTCATAAAAAAACTAAAGACCATCCTATCCCACTAATTCATCAAATGTCCTCCATAACATTTCCAAACGATATATCCCGTCGCCTGGATAGGAACTGGCCAAGAGACCTATTAGATCCTGTGTTATTGTTATGCGGGTCAGTCAGCCAAAAAAAAAAAAAATTGTTTAAAAATTACTAATAATAATTAATATTATAGGTGTGGTCATAAGGGCTTCTTCCTATTCAAGCATTTATTTTCTTAGGTTTAGCCATCAAAATGTCTTGTTAAATAAGAAATTGTTGAATAAGAAAAAAGGTGCTTATAACATATGCGAACATATATTATTAATTTATCACGAGATTTTGATTTTCGATCGTTTTCTTTCAATCATATCGTGGGACGGGCGGGTTATTTCAACCCTCGCCAGAGATTATTTTTATGGGAGCTAGAGACAGCGAGTGAGAGAGAGTGAAAAAACTACACATATTTTATTCATCTTCGATGAGTATGCCTGTACTATACGCCGATTCGGGGCCGAGGGTTAAGCCCTCTTGTTCTCTGTTTGATTTCGTCTAAGAACCACGAACACCCTCGTTTATGTAAAGTCACACATTCTGCGGTGCAAATCGCATTCCAAAATGACCATCAATACTGCAGTACAAACAGACGAATTTCCACGAAGCGGTTCTGTTCGTAGCGCAACGTAGTAATGCATGATTGTCGAAACTCGAATCGTATCAGCTATACGTACGTACAAGCGCGGTGAAAACGTAGTGCCTCGAAGATCTCTGTAGGTTTTCGATGCGACTCGAGGTAGGTATAATATTGTAATAATTACAATCGGTCGATAGGACGTGAACTTATTCGACGAGAATCACCACGGCTATTACGAAATGTGTATAATTAATAATTACGAGCTTCTTCCGGCGAGGATGTAACGCGGTACAATTATATGTATAGAGCCCGAACGATAGAGATAGAAAGGATGTTATTACCAAAATTTTTTTTACTGTTTTAATAATATATTATCTTTCGGTGCGATTAGAAATTTTACGAGCGTTTCAGATTGTTTATTTCTCCGTTCTCAGCGTAAAGTCGATAATCTAATATTACGAATAATAAAACAATATGGTAGGATGCTGCAGGTATGTTTCCGAGCAAACCTTACCGTCCTTGGTTAACTACCGGCCGCTCTTATACCGTTTCGGATAAGCACTATTACTAGTGTTACTCATGTATAAGCGCGGCCATTTCTCTAGGTCTAAGACGCTCGACGATAAATTATATTATTAAATGAGGTTTATTTATTATAATTATTTTTAATCTTACGAGCTATTTAGGTCCGTTTAGTGAGTGCAGGTGTACTAGGGGCCTGCGACACCGTGCTAAGAATTCGTCGTATTGCATATTACTATCATATTAGTCATAGGGAAAAATTGTAAATATAATATCAATACACGTAGATAGCCTAGGTGGCTAGGAATGTTCTTTACAATAAAAAAAAAAAAATTATCAGCGATACATTAAATATATTTTTATAACAACTTAGCGACATATCAATATAATATCATCAGTGAGATTTGGATAAAGCATTAAAGCGTGATATCACACGAATTCGAAACGACAACTTAGGTACCTCAAATGCATAAACGTACAGTCTCATCTGTCCACGATAATCGCAAATTATTTATAAGACGGTTGATAGTTTGTCTGAAATTTTTTTCGACACCGATAGACTGCGTATCACGGTCACTGACATACGGTGAAGCGCATATAGTGATTTGTGTCTCGTTTGACTTTCAACATTTATACCGCGTACTTATCTATTTGTATATGCAATAGTCTATGCATGACTGATGTTAACTAAACTTGTACTGTAAGACTATAAGACACGAATACATCTGTCCTAAGGGTTTCGTGACGCGTCCCCCGTTAAAAAAGGAAAAAAACTAGCCGAACACGCGTGTTTCAAAGGTTTCGATGACGAGCGACTGTTTGCGATTGTTAAACGCGATGTTCCACTGTTCGATTATTATTATTATTATCGGTTATATTACGGTCCTATGAAATTACGACGTAAACCGTTTTATTTTTGATCGTTTGAATTTTAATCGCGGCAAAACGTTGAAACGGTGAAACGTACAATATAATATTTAATACGAGGTATACATAATAGCACACGCACGGTTTCCAGCAGCTTTGCCCCAGCGCTGTGCTCCTAAACCGTAAACAATTTCCTATTATGTGGGAACTAATTACACGTGCGACATAACAAAACCATTTCTAAACCGTATGCACGAGAAAAACTTTCATCGCGTTTTTCCCTCTCACGTTCCGCGGTCCTCATACTTCTCACCGCAACACTGCGATGCGCACACCCACATTAATATATTACATGACGATACGGTGAAATCCGTTTGTTGTACCAAAGGATATTATATTAATTACTCTTATTCGAAAACCGCTTATATCATGTACTTCTGACTGCACCGCGACCGGTGTAGTAGCCGCTTGTAATATTTCATGCTCGTAATCGGTTCATAACACTGAACAAAACAAACACGCGTAGTACAGGGTGTCGATTACTCGCTCGAACGTATTGTCACGAAATCTTATAACAACGTACCCGCTGGAAAACATTTAACATCGTGAACGTATAGCGTAACGAGCCCCGATCTTGCAAACGATATCGATACAATTGCAGTCCACTGACATTCAAATCTAATGTAACGTCTCTGTGGTACTGATTTATGTGCAAACCGTGCTTTTTTGTTGTTCAAGGAAAATAATTTGTTTCGGTGAGCTGCGAATTTCGTCTTGAACCGAGTTCTTCGCGTTAACGAGTAGCGATATTCGATTCATGCTGAACGCTATTATTGTACAATATATGCCTATAATATTATATTAACGCTAGCCGTTTGTGCTTTTTTTTTAAATTACGTAATAAGTTTCAAACATCTTCAATTACCTAGCGTTATCGTTTATGAGTTAACGTAGAATTTATATTTTATTTTTAAAAGTAGCGATTGTGCTGAATTTATTCTAAATTCAGATGACCTGAATATGTATTTTTACGACTAAAAATGTTCACAATTTTAAACAACAATGCATTTTTCTTATGAATAAGTTTTGGTTAAAATTGTTCTCTTATTATATTGCATTACATTATTGAGAAGTTTACCGTAACAAACAAGTAAGTGTTTTTTTTTTTTTTATACGGTTTTATAATAACATTATTATAATTATATACGATGAGACGTTTTAATAATAACAAATTTATTTTTACAAAATGAATTGAAATTTAAAAATAAAAACTGATTATTAGGAACCAGTGGTTTTCTTTTATTGATCTTTTTCAGCTTCAACAACAAAGGTTATTAGCTATATTTTTTTTATTACACGTTATTTGACGTTTACGTTTTGAATTTTTTATTTAAAATGTTCTTACATACTAAATTCATTTGTACAGTCCTGACTCTTTTAAAAATGTAATTATTTTATTCGTTTCGTCTACCTCCGGTCTCGTATTCGTTTTTTTTAAACACTTTTTGGAAAATAATTTAAATTACCATCATTAATTAATAATTATAGTAATATCATTTTATTAATTTGTTTATGGTGTTTATTAAATAACCGGTTCTCTATATTTTTGAACATTTAAATTCTCATTAAAATTATATCACTTTAAGATACATATTTTTTAATGATTGTTAGATTTGTGATACTATATACTTAATTATACAATTTCATTTTATTGAGCTAATCGTGAATTCTTAGTCTAAAATTATGAGTAATTCGAACGGATATTTGTCGAGTTGAACAATATGAAAAACACATTTTACAGCGTTTAAACATTTTACTCTTTACATACGAATGAATACAATATAAATTATAATATAAAGTCGTGTAATGCGTTTTATCATAGTGTAGAGTGTAGACGGTTCGTGCAGTGCAATAGAATTAGTATTTCTACCGATTGCAATAAAATGTATATTTTCAGAAATTTATATCGCTAAATGTTCGCCTTTATCGCATCCATTAATATAATTAATTAATTAATAATTAATATTACACTGCGTCCAATTACGTGTTGTATACCGCTTATTGCGTAAAACCATATTTATTTTAATGATAATATCCATCTAAATAGATACGAGTATTACATACATTTTATTTTATTATAATAATATTATGTATCAAGAAAATTGTTTCAACACGAGATTAGTGGATGACATAATACATTTTACACAAGTTT
Source organism: Periphyllus acericola (assembly GCA_949715065.1). Taxonomy (NCBI): domain Eukaryota; kingdom Metazoa; phylum Arthropoda; class Insecta; order Hemiptera; family Aphididae; genus Periphyllus; species Periphyllus acericola. The sequence goes on along the minus strand of OX454271.1, from coordinate 16,699,739 downwards.
AACACAATAGTTTATATAGAATAATAAATGGTACACCTTTTCATTGCAGAGATTGGTATAGTAATTTAAAGGCATAAATCTAAAAAATAAATAAAAATAAAATACTTAATAACAATACATATTTTTTGATCGATCTTATTGAACATAAACATTTTTCCAAGAGCTATAATTTCTAGAAGCCGTTTCTCGAATAAGCCATTGATCTACACCATATTATACGTAGTCTCACAGCGACATAATTGCCATCATCTTTAGTAAAAGATATTATGTTGAATAGGTACTCGTGCAACAAGATGTCGTCAAGGAGTTTTGTTTTTTTTCTATATTACATCACTAACACCACGTTCTATACAATTTCCGAAAGAACGGTTTATATGCTCTATTTTTGACTATTACATATTACGATAGCATTGTGTATTAATTTATCATCGTATTTTCCTGTACTTTTGCTACTCCGCGGTGAATGAAAAAACACAAGACACCGGCCTTTGACGAAATACGCATCCGAAAATATGTGTAAGATCAACAAATCCTGCGCAGTAACTAGTATAACACCGTTTGGATGACAGTCTCTTTTGTGGATATATGGTGATAAGATAGACCCAAGCGACGAGGTATTAAGCACTAACGGCCATCTTATAATAGTGTAGACTCCGACTTTGACCCGACACCGTGGTAAATAAGTGCACAACAAGCTTTCAACCGTCCGCCTACCCGTATTCCAGAGGCCGCGGTGAAAGTCAACAATCGCATATTTGTTCGTTTTGTCTATAGTCGTCATAGCAGCGTGAATAAAAAGGACGAAACTCCTAGGTCGGATGAGGTACAAGGATGGGTGAATGATATCGTTATATTGGTCTTCATGATACCATTGCATTCGATAAAAACAGTTCTGAGCGCAGCTTCGGTGTAATAATCAGTACATTTACTGTCAGCTTTATATTGAGTATGTTTTGTAAATCATATGAAACTAGAAAAAACTGTGCAGATTGGTGTTATCTGAATATTATAAATCATGTTTATATTCAATAGTTTGGTGCACAATACATTACTTTTAATGTCCTTTCGACATAGATAACTTGTGATTATAAGAATCGAAAAGTCATTTTAAATCGCTTTTTTTTTACGTTTTCAGGTTAATAAAGACGTCAAAAAATAACTTTATAGTCTTTTAACTTGAAATCATCAATTTTACGACAACATTTTCGATAATATACGTAATATGTACCATATATATAATATTTATATAGAAAACTTCTATTTTTATGATTGAAGGGTCTATTATAATGTTCATTTACAATGGAAATTAAATTAAAACCATAGGCGTTTGTTAGTGAGTGCTCCCTCACAAGTTATTCATGAAAACTTGTTTTAAGTGGACTTTCACAGAGTTAAATTTTTGTTTTAATCTTAACGCATTGTGAATAACTCTTAAAAAAAATGCATGCATATATTTGAACTTTGATCTTGTCATACTATTGTCTAATAGACCCGCGGTCCGTCTTGTAAAAATATCGCTAAAAAACTGCGGTATAAACCAAAACGCATGTATTACAAGACCTTATACACCTTAAGTGAGTCGTAAAGCATTTATCCGCAGAACACGCTATACTCGAACGATTAATGGGTTTAAATACCTGCAGTATTTAACACGTTTTTCGGACATGAGTCCGAATATTTTCGTGAAACCTTCTCTCGCGTAAAGCTTGTGTCCCGATGAACGCGTCAAGTCGAATTTTTGAAGAAAAAAATAAAAACTACGTGTACACTTCGTTTTGCGGGTGTTTCGCCTTACCGGCCCATCCGGTCGGTAGGACCCTGACACGAGTAAAAGCGAGTCCAATAAGCGGCCACCGTACTCGTGCTCACGAATTGCCCGACTGTAAAACCGTATAATTATGTATTAACGAGATTGATAAGAGTTTTTTTTTTCTTCATTTCGAAATACCGAACGATTCCGTGCCTAAACCACATCTATCGTCCGTCTGGTATATGCTAGCCGCTAGGTATTCCGATTAACACCGTTAATAAAATAATATTTATTTTTAACTATTAATGCGCTACCGTACACGATAATCAAGTAAACGATTTATAACGTCCCTCCCCCTCCCCCCTTAACGATTGGCACATGTAACACAGCAGTTAGGTATACGTTTTATAACTCTGTTATTATAATATATAGATACCTATCGAAATTATGTTGAGCGATGATTTTCAAAAATGTGCAAACGCTTTATTGTTATATTTCACTACGCACTCGACACTAATTCGGGTAACACAATGAAATGCGCGTATTATATTATTTATGTATTAAATGTTATTATTTATACAAGTATAATATTTATATAATGTGTATAAGTCGTGTGTGTGTATGTGTGTATTGTTAGCGACAGTGTTACGAATGCATATCATATTATTATCATATATTGTATTATTATTTTAACTTGGTTTTCAATGAGTCATCTAAAACCCGCTTCGTAAAATAATATTAATAAAAAAGAAAAAAACTAAACTGTAATCGGAGGCATGCCCTGAAGTATAAATAATTATTATTATATAGTTCTATATAGTATTCATTTACGATTTTGTTTTGTTTTGTTTTTTTTTTCATCCCGAAATGTATGACATTATTACAATACACGCGTACGCGACGGCCGAGAAAACTTCAATAAACCTGTAATTACTATAATTCAATCAAAGGCCGTTTAGGTTTTTGCCCAATTCATTTTATGACTTTTCGCACATTTTCTTATTCCAATGGCGTAGGTATCAATATTATAAAATATTCTGCACTCGAGAAGTATTGAAGTGGATATATTGTTTTTAAGGATTAAATTGTTTACTCAGCAAATATGCACCGGGTACTATTTATATTTATCAACAAGATATAATGTTTAAATGTTAATACATATTTAAGATAAGTCACATTCCAAATCGAAAAGTGATGATATCTATTTATTAAATAGAGTTTTTTTTTTTTTTTGAAATACGTGTCTACTTAAAAATACGATAGAGCGTAGGAGGTACATTATATTTACAGGTTTAAAAGTTATTTTTTTTCTTTTCACAAATCATAAACGCACGGGACAAGTGGATAAACTATGTACGTACACGATTCACAGGTACGTTGTAATATTTGATTTTAAAACGGCCGCCACCGACTCATTAGTTTTTGTTCCGTTCGATAACAGCCAAAGTGTTTCCATTGTACAATAATTATTTAGCTTGTCGTAAAAATAGCCTATAAATGCGCACCATAGTCTATCAGACTGCAAGTCTTACAATACCAGTTCAGCGTATTATCATTTACTAGAATATAATTATACTCACGTGAAATGTGCATTTATCTGTCTTCGTACAACGTGCGTCGTCCGTATTGGTTTGATTACATTTATATTATGTGATTATAATTAATATATTACGTTAATTAAGTCTTGTGTACGGTGAAATTAAATCACTGCGAGTTTTTTTTTTCTCAATAGAAATATTATTACAATACATACAGATTAAAAATTAATTGATTTCTTTTTAATCTTGATTAAATTATGATGTATAAGTGTTACATAAGTAGGTCCATTACACACACACACACACACACATAATATATTATAAACCGTATACACGATTCATTATACAGCACGGAACACGAAATTTATTTTAATTTTTCACTTTAGGTGAATTAAATTATTTTACGTTCGAGTATTTGACACTTGTATTTGAACTACAACACCGAGTATGTGTACGATTTCGTCAGGTAACACGGTTTGTCAATATTAAACAAAAAAAAAAAGAACATTTCTATTGTCGCGAGTATAAATGTATAATATGCATTAACATTATTAAAAATCGATGAATATAATTTGCGTTCTTAAAGTGGTCTACCATATTCAGATAAATATCTATAATCAGTCGGGCGGTCGACTATAGGTGTGAGAAATATTTTTTATGAATCGGAGATTATATAAAAAAAAAAAAAAGGAATTTCATGTGTGTTGTATCACATTAACCAATAGTGAAAACATGAGATAATTTTAAAAACTAGATTAACACCATTGTGCACCATGTACTAACCAAAGTTTTAAAGAAGGAGACAACAGCGCGCTTACAAAAGTCGTAGGATTCCGGAGAAAAATATTTATTGGAAAAAATACTCTAATAAACATATATACTCGTATATGCCACAAATAGACTTTTTTTCGCCTGTTTAACTCAGGATCAAGAACATTTTCTAGAAATACAACTTATTTTGTGAGCACAGACAAAATACACATATAGGTACACTTCAGTTGTAAGTATATATATATATTTATTTATTATGCTTTAGTTGTAAAACATTACAGCAACGCGATTAAATTAAACATGAAATAAACTATATGACAAGTATACAAATAAAAAAAAATAATAATAATAAGGAAGCCAGAGGAATTGATGAAATTGATCTTGGAATGAATTATAGAAATGGAGTGAGAGTTAAGAAGAAGATTAGAGTGGCGCCGATCCCTGTATCTACCTGTGGCGACCACAACACAATATATTTAGGTGGGTGGGTTTGTCTTGTAACCCTTCACTCCTGCCGTCCTGTTTACAACTCTTATTCCTTAATTTTTCACAGCCGTAGTCAATATAAACAGCAGTCATCAAATCAGTCCTATTAATTCAAAATTATCTGCTACAAATGCTATAAGATAAATTAAGAAAAAATGTATACGCATGGAAGGTGGTGGGTGGTTAAATCGATTGGGTCTATAGTTGGCAACATAAAGCTTTTTATACGTCGGTGCTACTGTCGGGAGTGATGCAACCAAAAGAATATAAGGATGAAAAAAAGGAATCGTCCGAAAGTATGTATAATTGTGATCCGTAAATTATGATTACAATTTGAAAATAAGATCGAACTTTACAGCATTTTGAATAGCCGTACAGTGTACGGTGTACACCCAGAAGAGTTCGGAAATTGTTTTCCCGTCTTACTGCCCCGCCGTTATAACGGAGGGATATTCGAAAGATAACTTCCAGAATTCGGGTGAACACCGCGTATAGGTATAGGATTTTGAACCCAGGAAATGATGAGATTTGAATGACATCGCAGCGGCGTATTCGGTTCTCGTAAAAAATAACTCGAGTTCATAAACGTTGAACTATTTCATGTACACCGATGTGTAGTATATATATTGACTTATGCCCGTGCGATGCAAGCGCAAAACCAATTAACGCGCGAGTTATTTGGCTATCGTTCAATACGCGTCGCGGTACATATTATATTATAATATCGTCTGCGCTGCACAGACGCTTCTTCAAAAGCAGCAAGCGTAAGACGCAATAGGTCACGATGGTTTTTCTTTTCTTTTTTACAGATGCACGTTTTATTTTCTGTTCAACTCTTCGGCGCGACTGTGACGGGAGCGAGAGAAGAGAAAAAGAAAACCTTTTTTTTTTTTTTATTTGAAAATTTTACAATCTGTATTACATGACACAATAAGTAAAATAGATAACTAATATAACATTATACACATAATAAAATACACATGAGGCACATGATGAGGGAAATCATCCAACGATGGTACCCTCTAGTAATTTATTTTTTTATTTTTTTGTTCATTAATTTAATAGGTCACGGCACCAATTTCTTTTAAGTCGGCGTGTTGGGTTGTCAGGAAGAGTACGTGATGCTAGGTGAGTGACTAAGAAAACCTTAAAAATCAATATTATTGCACCCGGCATATTATGCCTATGTCTACGCCCGACGACCACTGGTGGAAGCCAAAATAATTACCGTACACGCATAGTCTTGTCTTACGTCTCGGAGCGAGTTTAACCCAGGGGTCCTCACTAGGATCTCTGAGAGAGCCAAATAGTTCATATCAAATTTTCCTCAGGGCCGCAAGTACAAAGTTGTACTCGGGGCCTACACCTAAACGGTATAGGTTAATTACAAAATATATTTTTCTTATTGTTATAATACACTATGAAGTTGCGTTAAATAACTTACAGACAATATGATTATAACATAAGTTTATTACATCAAAAAAATTAACTTTTTTGCATACAAAAAAGTAGGGAAATGTCTTTTACTTAATTTCATGAATAGGCCTACTTGAAATTATTAATTCGTTGAAGTCGAAGGGCGAAAACTCTCTAATATGGCATCTATGTCAGCATTTTTTTTTTCAAAAAAATATTTGTTTCAATAACTCTAAAATTTATGTTTATCTATCCTTGACAATCGGTCTGAGAGCCGCCAAAAAATCGTTCCGAGAGCCGCGTAGTGAGGATCGCTGGTTTAACCTATTGCCGCCCCAGCACGTTGAATATATATATTATTGTTCCGACAGTGCGCATTATATAGGTATTATGTCGTAAGATAATTCTACGCGAACAAAGGGAAGCATCGCGTACAGTGTACACCATTTTCAGTGTTATATTACGTTACACGCCGAACCCGTCGGCTAGACGATGACCGACGCGACGTAAGATAACACGATATAATGGACGTTAAATCGCCGAAAACTAATCTACGTTTAGTATATATTTAAAAACACGTGCACTTGGAAATCTCAAACGCGGCGCCGCAGTTCGACGGCCGAGAGTCCGAGAGTTGTAAGTCTATTTTTTCCCAAAACCGTTTTGTTTGTCCATTGGACACGTCGGGGTCGTATTTTCCATCGGGTCGAACATTATAAGTCAAACATCTCTGTCAACATGTTTTTTCTTTGATACTGGAAATGTTCGTGTATTTAGCGCCAGATAGGTTTTTTTTTGTGCTATATGAAATATAAATGCTTTATATTAATAAATATTCCGTCTTGACATAAATATTCAGTGGACAAATATAACAAGTCCGGACTTGTTATTTTTGTCAAAAACAATTTAATCAGTTTTGGACATAATACGTCCATCAAAGACTTGTAGCTCCGCGGCAAAAACAGATTATAATTGCCATTTATAACAAGTCCCATTTATATTGTGCAAAAACATTCTGACCACGCTAAAAATAAAACGACCTTAAAGTAGTGTGTTATATTGTAATCTATAGAACATTTTACTAATAATTCAGTGATAACATAAAAAAAAAAACGAAAAATTACCACGCGAGTTATGATATTAGTATGAGTATTTAGTTATAGTACATTGAAAAATGAAAAAACTTTAAACTGCTCGCCTGTAAATTGTACAGGTAATTGTCAACTTTTGGCCTGTTAGCCATCGAATTACATGTTTTCGTCGGTCCATCGCGTATGCGAGGATCGAACGTTTTGGATATCGCAAAAACGAAACGCCTAACATGTAATGTCGTCCTTATACAGCGCGTGCCCATGGGATAATATAGTATACTCATATTTATATGAAACCGACCGGAAAACGTGGCCTGCGTTCTACGTAGTACATATTATGTGTACCCGGTACATCAAACCGAACGCGGTATATACGTGCGGCTAACGCGAGGTGTCCTACCTTTTGGAAGGTCTAGCGAGTTCTGCGAGTAGACATTTTCGTGGGCCACATCAATTTTTATAAAAATACATTTTACTTATAACTTTACCATGGTGATCATATAGTGAGTGGAAATATTTTTTACAATATCACGTTAATTTATAGTTAAAAGAAGAATGATAACACTCTTTCATACTGTGCAATGGTCGATTAATTTAAATTCCGAAGTTTATTTTGTTTTTGATGTATTTTTATATTCTTAAAAAAATGTTTTTCTCAAAACATTAATCGACGGTTTTGAAATTGAAGTAAGGGCTGCATTCAAATCTACCGCGGGCCACGGGTTGGACACCCCTGACCTACACTGTACTGTTCTTAGCACAATCGAAAGTCGAAACTATACGCATGAACGTCGTCTCGTTGTCTTGCGATGGGGAACTCGAAGGACTTCAAATGCTCACCACGGGAAACGCGTATACAATGCGCGCAGTACGTGCGATCGCGTCGTGCATAATACCTACGTCGGTAGATTACGATGTCGGCGATCGCTCTGTATGCGCGCACAGTGAATTTATTGGCTTACAGTGTGTCAAAATAATTAGTCCATCAATCGCTATCTGTGTTACGTAACATTACACCAGGCGCGTGCACTGCGTTGTACTCGCGCGTACCCAACGTTGTCCGTTCGGAGTAGTGTTGGGGAAACGGACTGTAATAGAAATTCGCTTTAGGACAATAATGATTTCGTGCAAAATCATAATAACAATAATGTATCGACGAGTGTACGACGTGGATGTTTTTCGGAGTACGATTGTAACGGTTAAGGTGTCAGTACAGGGTGCCCCATCGGAATTACATAGAGCGATATGTTAAATATAAGTATATAATTTAAGAAGTTAAAAAATTAACTTTTTATTCTAAAGTTTTTGTGAAATCCGAGGATAGCCATTTTATAGAGCATCTTTTTATGAACATGTCAACGGTTCAACTTTTATGTATTCATTTGATCCATGATTTTTAATATTTTTTTTTAGTTTGCAAAAAAAATAATGTAAACTATTATCACCTCGTCATCTTGACAGTTGAACCGTCTACATTTTCGAAAAAACAAGCCCTACAAACTGGCTATATTCGAAATTTACAAAAGTCAAGGAATAAAAAGTTAATTTTTTAATTCGCTCAATAACGCACTTATACGTTCACGAAACTATTGTCGACGAAATTTCCTTTGGCCACCGGGACGCTCGTAAGAAATGAAAAGACAGAGTTCGATCATCACTACATATTGACACGGTTGGGCGCGGTTGGCGCGACACCCTGTACAATAATAATATAATAGTATACCAATGGCCCGAGTACGCCGCCGCTGCCGTTGCTGGTGCGGTCGGGGCCCGTACGACACAATCTTATCGGCGGAACGCGTTGCGCTATGGACATTATTATTATTTGACGCGTTGTACAGAAAAAACGTAAAAAAAATAAAAACGGTCCGGCGTGTACGCTAGACGAGATTTTTTCGCCAGAAAGTAACAAAAAGAAAAAATTAAAAACAACAATTATTATCGTTCTCGCGTGATCCGCTGCACAGTATATGCTAATCGTTGTGCAATAACGTTTTTCCCGACCGACCCGACGGGCCGTATAATATTGTTGTAAATATATTTACTGTAGACCAGTGATGGGCAAAGTACGGCCCGCGAAAGTATTTAATCCGGCCCGCCGAGGGTCCATCCACATGGATAGTATATGGCCTGTACAGTATAAAATTATAGCATAAAAAAATTCCCGAAATATTCTGAAAATGAACGAAACAAATAATTTTAAATATATCAATGGATTGGCGCGGATTGTGCGCGGTCGTACCCTCACAGCTTGGTTTAGGTAGATACTAGAACTAGATAGTAGATACTATGATAATAGGTAAATTATTTATATTTTTGTTCCAGGATCTCGGGTTGGTGCGTCCTTATCGTGGTTTTCGTATAATAATATGTATGATGTACTTATGTGTATAAGTTTAATTAGAGTTTTTAAATCAATTATTATTCAAGGTAAAACGTAATTTGTAACATTTGTGTGTAATGCTGTAATGTTTTTATAATATCATGATTCAAAGCTTTAACACAAAATGCATTTTTTCTATAATTCTGGCCCTCCTCTGGAATTTCTTAAACTTTGTGGCCCCCATTAAAAAAATTTGCCCACCACTGCTGTAGACGGACGCGCGTTCGCGGTCATCGTCGGATAATGTTTCCACCGTACGCAATATAATAATAATAATGATAATTAGGGTTGCCAGATTTTAAAATCACCAAACCGGGGCATCATAATATTAAATAACCTTTTTTTTTTACATAAACTACATTCATATAGTACTAATACTACTTCATCAAAAAGCTGATCTTGGTTTACAATTTCAGTTTAAGTCTCAAGTTTAAAGTTTCTGAAGCTTTTAAAAAATCATCGCATTTAATTTAATTTTCATCCACCCAAACAAATGTAGACGCATCACCAAAACTATTTTCCCACAGACTGATATATGCTGTACATTTAAACACATAATGATGTAATGATATTAGCCTAGTGATAATGATAATAATAAAAACGCGATTATGTGTATTCGCGCAATACATCGGTTTCGTTTCGTTAACATCGCCCGGAAACCGTGTCCTAGTTGTAATGTAGCGCGCGCGTGCGAGTACACTTTTGACAATAACCATAACGATTACTATCACATACGTCCGATACGCGCACGTGAAAATTGTACGAGGGGTGGGTGGCCGGAGAGGGGATGAGGGGAAACGTGTGCGGTTTCGAGAGCTACGTTTTTACATTTTGATGAAACGGTCAACGCGCGTACGGGTCGCCGCGGTGGCGTTCTCGCAGGACTCGTTCGACTAGAGTCCAGCGGTAGCCGTTAGGATTTTAGAAACGGTTAAATAATAACTTTGAAAACATCGCCTGCGGGCCGCATACAATTTTTTAACGGTAACGATTGAAAAATGTACGTACAATTGTATTATTTATTAATTTGCGACTTGATCATTTATATTTTATAATGTTGTTGGACAATAAGGACGAACGGTTCTATACGTATATATTATATATATACAATAAAGCTTAAACGAACAGATACGTGTTTTTTGTTTTCGCTATTTAATTTTGAGTTTTAGAATGTAAATTTAGTCTTAGCGCGGGCCGCACAAAATCTTTCAATGGCACTAGACGTTTGAAATGTTATAACAATAACACGCATTCGGGGTCGTACTCGCGCGAAGATATCGCCCGACGGTTCGAGACGAACATTTTTCGAGTTGAGTGCGTGAACGACGCAAAAACGTTTTATTATTAAATCCATCGTATACCTGTCACGAAACGGTTTCGAACAGACGACGGATAATTCGGACGAAACGTTTTTTTCGCGGCTTATACCGTCGAACGTTTCTGTTTGAACCCTATTTTTTCAAATCGATTAAAATTGATAAAAATCAAGTGCATTACTGGTTATAACAAAATAATAAATTGTTTACCCTCCCTTACAAATTAAACTTCCACGATTCTCCCTTTTGCATGTTTCACATGGAGGAAAGCATTTGTGATTTATCGCATGTTCTTTTCGACTGTCCTTAATTTTCTCTAAAACGTTTTCATTTAGTCACTTCTCTCAATTCCTTGAGCGTTTCCTTTAATCCCTCCTCTGTCCTAAAATCCAACTCTGAACAGGTTGTTACTATTATTGTTTCATCTATTCAAGAGGCTGTAATTTGAACTTTTTAGTTTTTTAATTATTTCCACGTTTATCCTTAATATTTTGTGCTGTTAATCTGTTAATGTAAGGTAATTGTTAAGCTAAATAACTGATAGTAAAAGCTAATTACAAATAAAAAAAAATAAAAAAATCATAGAACATAGCGAGCAGCAGTGACCGTTTTACTCTGCAGGTATATAGAACGATCGTTGTAAGCCATTAAAAAAAAAAAAACGTCCGCAGCTCTCAAGTATATACACACCTGGAGTGCGACGAGCTCGAATATTAAAATTTATATATTTTATGAATTTATTTTCGTACCGAAATGCTTGAAAAACTTGCTAGCACGCACCGAACATATTAGGACCACTGCAGTATTAACAATATCGAGTTACGCGACTGGCTATGCATCATATAATATAGTCATCTAAAATCTAAAATTTAAATTTACCAATGAAACGGCAATATATCGTTTCAGTTTTACATCGGTTAGTACGAACTTGCAGTATAGTTCGATTATTTTATCTGTGAAAACGCTGAAAATCGAGAACCTTCCGGAAGTATAACTGCAGAAGCGAGTAAAAAGTTTTGGTGACATTATTATGCCCAAGAAATTGGTTCGAAAATTAAATAAATAATCACATTGATTTCTTTTTAATTTAAACTTTTCGTAACGTAAATATTTATACATTTTTACGTTCTTGTTGATTAATTATAAATTAAATCACCGCTCAGCTGTATATATACATAGAACGTATTAAAACCGCTATAATGTAATTAAATGTTTATCATCCTTGTTTGGGATTAATTTTTTACAACATTTTATAAAAGTATCAGATGGTGTACACTCTTTTTAAGAAAACAAAAGAAACTATATAGCACGTGCACGTTTGTTTCGTTACAAATACATAATACAAATAATAATTGTAATAATAATTATCAATTTATTTTTACTATACCGAAAACCAGAATATTATATTCTTGAGCCGAGAAAAATAGTTGAACACAAAAACCCGAATAAGATGTTCATGGGCGCTCTAAGGTCATGTAAGTATTAAGCAACGAGTTTGCAATTTTTTTTTATCGATATCAGAAATTTCGTAACGGATACCAAGCACGGAAATTTCAATTGGATCCTAACGATGAATAAGGATAATTTTGTCCGTATTTCACCGCGTACATTGTTTGCGCTTTACCCGCGTTAAAAAAATACAAATCTATTGGATTCCTAGACTGCAGGCAGGTCCACTCATTTGCATATCATGTACACGCTAAAACGGTACGAATATTGTAATATATCACTACGAATAATCGTACGATTTTATTTTATCCTCGTTGTAAATGTTATTTCTAGTGCCACACTCAAAGTCAACTTCAGCGTTATAAATCATGTGGAAAATGAAACGTAATGATCTTTAGTCGTCGCAAAGGTCCGTCTTCGGTTTCGTTAGGGACCTACCCATAACGAACACACCGTGAGCACCTATAATAAAAATGTAGTGAAAAGAAAAAAAATGCCAACCGCTGCAGGCACTCGGTACGTTCGACGTTACGTAGGCAAAAATTATATTACACACTTGTTGTGTACACGTATGTAAATGCTTGATGCAGCGTATAGTGCTAGTAAAAAACGTATTCGTTTTTTTTTTTTTTTTCAAATCCGTCGGAGACGACCACAATAATTATATCATATAATGTGCAGGCGTATTACGTTTAGCCGAGGCGTACTGCGGGGCCGTAAAAATATCATAACAGGGACAAGGTTTCGGAACACTATTACGTATTTTGCGTACGGTCCTATAAAATACGTTCGTTGTCGACCGATATGTGTGTTACGCTACTTCGAGGATAACACATTATAAGTGATACGTGCATGTAATTATATACATTTTATAATCTTATAAAAAAATGTTCTACTAGACAGCGATGCAATGTTTGAAAAAAACAAATACCCAATCGATTGGATTTGCTTCGACGAGAAGAGAAGTACACGAAAAGATAAATGTGTCCAGGGCGGAATCGCATGGCACTTGGAAAATATGCCGTTTTAGATGCAGGTTTCGTCGCAGATAATATTACAATACAGTAGCGTAGCAAGGGGTAGAACTGTGCCTACGCCAAGGGCGCAAATTTGCGCTTTAAAATTGGTACTTATTTTTATCGATGAATTCTTTAGCCTTAAAGCAAGAAAAGAAAATTGTTAAAGTTTGAAATTTACATTGTAATAAAAACTGATAGTTAAATAATTTTGTATTACCTAATTATATACATAAAAAATATCATTCCGTATTTTCGTCAATTTTTTAATCGCTAAAAAGGCGCATTTTCCTAGGTTTGCCAGAGGCGCTAACGAGTCTTCCTACGCCACTGTTACAATACGTGGTAAACGGTGGTGGTGGTGGTCATGGTATTCGGTTGAGGTACTGAAATCGAATAGGTCATCAGATCGATTGTCATTAAGTTTGAAAGCATTATTATTGTGATCAATCGTCGAAAAACGATTGTACGAGCGAAGAACATTCATGTTGGTTTTTGACAAAATCATATTTTTAACAAATATTGTTTTGTTTCATATTTCGCGCAGAAGCAGAATATTTTTGGGAAAATTTATCCATGTAAGTCATATACTTTCATGTAAGTATTTGAAGTAGAGATATAAATAGAATATAATACTATAATAACATCTGATATGTTATATTTGATTGTTCATGATTTATAGGGAACGGATTTAAATGCTCTAAAGAACGAGAAAAATGCCTTAAAACATACGTATTAATGCGCTTATAACAGAATTTTTTTTTAAAAATGCACTAAAAACATAATCGATATTTATTTTTATTCTTTTAGAATGAATGTTACCTAAATTTTTATCGAACTTTATGCATTTCTATATAAAAATGACTTAAAAACATAAAAAAGGCTCTAAAATTGTCAAAAAATGTCCTAAAAAGCGAAAAATACAAAATAAAAGTTACATATTTTAAATCCTTGATGTATGAAATAAACATTATGTTTGGAAAGCAATGTTCTCGGACATTCAGAAAAAAATTTCTTTTCATGAAATAGTATTTAGAAAAATATTCTGCCTTGAGAAATAAGAACAATATTAGTGATGGCTACCTTTTGAGAAATACTTAAAAACTTCAAAAATATTTTATATAAAGACAGAAAAATATTATTTCTGCGCAATATGTCGTATTTTCAATACGATTTTAAATTGAATAAATAATTTTCACAGCAACACATACATTTACCGAAATAATGAATATCATCGTTTGATTAAAATGAACACTGCGCAGTAAAAGTTCTAAAATACAATTTTTAATTTTAAAACTAAATTTTTTTATTTACTATTATATTAAATTTTTTACGATTCAAGATTTCAAAATTTAATGAATAAATTAACAACTTTGTCACGAACGACCTAGGAAAACATTTGGAGTTCAAGTTTTATGACTCACAAATGGCATACGCCACAGGAATTACATTCAGACGAATCGACTTGACTCACTGTACGCGGTCATTGAAACTATACCATTATTATGTATATAATATATAATTCATGACTTTAAGGTGGCGTGCAAAAAAAAAAAAACTATTGAAAACATAGATTTCGCGGTATGTTGAACATTTAATAAAAAAAAATCCAAATATAAGCGTTTTCGGGGTGAGCGTGGTTAAAAAATCACCCTGTATACATAATATTATATAGTTAATTAAATCGCATCGATCATAATACGAGGAAAAATCATGTATTGATAAATGATAATATAATGAGTGCTTTAGATAAAGAGTACATTATGCAGCGACCGCGACGGGTCCACAGCGCAAGTATAAATCGCAATAATAACGTAATATTATGTAGGCATAACATAAACTATTATCGACGCGATCGGCGATATTTAGCCTATTTTTTTATTTTTTTAATTTCAACCGATAGCGACCGGGAGGGATTTGTTTTTCACGTTTCTACTTCCCATCGTTTACATAATTTCCAAATACATCATCGGTGTGATGGCAGACGGGACGTGGCACGGTGTGAAATACAGTACAGTACCAGCCCTATCTAGGCCCCCCGCACCCCGTCGGCGCACCCGCAACAGTTCCTCCTGTAATATGACTTCCACCGGGCGACATTCATCCTGTCGACCATGTTAGACGGTCATGAATGTTGTGAAAAAAAAATAATAATATGCATTGTGATAACGAGACGAAATGGAACACTGTCTCGTCGTTCGAAGCGTGTAACATATTCATTATTCACTTATGTACACAATATATATCCGCATGTACGGACGACGACGACGGAGGGAACACCTGTTGCGCCGGCGGAGACCTGTTGTCTGCAGCAGTGCACAAACGGTAAAAAATAAATAGCGTCCGTGCGACTTGCGGGAAACGGAAATCGATAGACGTACCTGTAACGATTTTTCTAGTTTGCCGCCCGTGCGAACCGATAACGATTAAATTCTTAAAAAATAATCGTACTTTCAATCGGCCCGGGCTCATATTATTATATTACTATGAACGATCGACCGGCGGCGACCGCGTCCGCCTACGATTTAGCGGGGCTCGATTAAACAAACATCAAAAATCATTATTATCAACCTTTTTTGTTTCGTGGAGCATGTTCTTTTTTAGTTTTTCGTTGAGGGCCGCTTTAAAAATTTAAAAAAAACGTTATTAAAAATACAACTTTAACATATAATAGAAATATACCTTTATTTATAACAAAATCGCATCGGACTGCGCTAAACAGGGTTGGATTTAGGGGGGAGGGGGGTTTATCCCCGGTCGTATAATTTTCAAGGGTGTATTTTTAAGGTTTGAAATTTTAATATTTTTGATTTTGAAGTTAAAATCGTTTAAATTATTTGTGGTTAGTTATTTATCGGTCCAGTGTACTGCGAACGGCTTTATAAATGGTTGGTACTCACACTACTATGTGAGTGTGCTTGATTTTTCCTTAAAAAAAAAAATACTAATCCCGGTCATCTCCGTGAAATGGGCGTAAATTTTTCATTTTCTCCGGGTGTTAAAAAGTTAAGATGCAGCCCTGGCTGCAAAACTTTGATGTAACGACAATCTGAAACACGTTTGTCGTCTATAATGTCACTTTACTAAAGATATTAGATTAGAGCTTTGACGTAAAATATTGAGATAAACTCGTACATTGATTTGTAAAAATATAATAGATACAAATCGAGAGTTCTAATAATTGAATGCTTCATGCTTAGAAATGTAGATATAAAATTAAAATGTTTAAACACTACGAGGGCCGCGGGTTATCGGTGTCTGAATTTCTAACGCCTAAGGGTTTAGATAGTATAACTACATTACTATTTTACACTGTTTTTTATTTTTCTATCTCGTCTTGGAATTCGAACGTATAATGATGAACTCAGCCATCGAAGAAATGAATCATTTATAGATTATAATACGTAGGTACTTGTGTAGTACATATATGTTGATATTTTAACGTGCATGTTTAATACCTAACTAGTGGAACAAGAACAATTCAACCGAATATGTTCACTGCAGTCCAGTAGTAAAATAGTAAATTAGTAAATACAAATCGTTTCCGTACGGCGTTTGTAATTTTTTGATACGACGTAATAGGTAAGTGGGGATGAATTACACAGCTTAGACGGAATGATAGAAGGAACAGGATCAAGAGGAAGACTACGAACTAAATATATCAGCCAAATAATGCAAGACGCAGGAGTCAATACTTACAGGGAGCTCAAAGACATGGCGAGTGACAGGGAAACACGGAGAAGACTTTTGGTGTGTAAAGAAAATAGTTAAAAACCAATCTCCGGATTGTATAAAAAAAAAAAAAGGTAAGTGCAGTGCACACAAACAGCGTCTTAGGGCAGCACGATTCGTGGACGTATGGCAAACAGACGACCGTCGTTAGCCCCGCGGTCGTGAGGGTTGATTGGAAAACAATCACCTCCGCGTGGCGTGCGAATGCACCGAGACTATTGTCGAGCGCACAGACGCGTGGTGTAATCATAATGAAGCAAAACATGATGTTTATTTATTTATACACGCGGATCGCGGGGAAAGAGAGAGGGAAAGAATGAAGAGAGCGAAGTGATGCGGAGACGAACCCGCTGGCAAGGCGAAATCGCAACGGGTCGTACAAGGTTTGTCGTCGTCGCGGTTTTAAATAATGAAATTTCCGAGAATCGCTGCTAGATTTTTAAAACTGACGACATTATAATACGTGAGCGCCGAGAATACGTAGTAACAATAATAATAATCATAATAAAATTACAGCCCGCGTAATTGGTACTCGGAGAAATATTGCATCGTACAAAGTAATACGACGAACTTTTCGTGCACCTCAACGAACCGCTGTATCCGCGTTTAGGAATTAAAACAGTTCTCGTGGTGATTAGGGTTCGGATTCGAATAACGGTCTCTGAACAACAGGAAAGGAAAAAAATAAAGATTTTGTACATTTATAAACGATGTCGAAGACCAAACAACGAGTGGAATGTAATACTTGTTGGATTTTTGTACACAAGTGTCTTGCGCTTTCGTCATCGACGTTACTTTTGGTCTGAAAATCGTAGCGAAGGCGATGGATACGGAGAAAAAGGCGTAAACGATTTGCTTGCCGTCGTAAACATTCCAAGACCGTCGTCTTGCCGCAGCTTTTATCCGTTAAAAGTAGCACGCGCGAAACGAACGCTCAAAAGCGCCGTGAAAACCGAACGAGTTTCGGCGATCCTTCATTTTTATCCGATCATCCCGGCGGCGTACGTAACGATTTTCGGGATTGGAAAACGTTGTCTCGGGTCACCTAGGAAGCGCGCGCGTTTCGCATTAAGTCCATGGCGCGGACACACGCTGCTCGGAGTCTCGGTTGCACATTATCGAGACGGTACGATGTGACGGCCGGCGGTGCGGTTAGATAATGTATGTATAGCCGTCTAGGACGTTGCCCGGGGAACACGGTAGGTGCATGGAAGCGATAATTGCCTTTTTTTACTCCATAATGATAATATGTCCTCGGTAGCGGTGTCGATTCTATGAACAATTAACCGTCGTTGTCCCTTGGCTGTCTGTTAAAAAGAAAAAAAAAAAACAACAACATAGTGCCACGGACAGTGGACGCACACAAGTCATTCGGACCCTCTCCGCTGTTTCCTAGACGAAATGTTTTATTCATTGCACGACGAACTACATGTGCTTGCAACACGTCATGTAGCAGTGGCGCAGAGTTCGGTTAAAAAGGTGGTGCAATTCCGACCTACCCGCCCGTCACAGTTCGTCGGTCAATAACTGAAGAAAATATTTAAAAGAAGACCAGATCAACACAACTTTGACCGCACCATTAGTAGAATGAATGTATTTTTTATTTTAACAAACATACCAATGTCAGTATTGTATAGTCACTATTCGGTGCACGTGTTCACGTGCATTTGATCGCAAGTTTTTGCTTAGAATCTAAGTAAAAAAATGTAAATTATAATCTAAGTCTCGGATTATAATTTATACATTGAAATTGTTT
This sequence comes from Periphyllus acericola, assembly GCA_949715065.1. Lineage (NCBI taxonomy): Eukaryota > Metazoa > Arthropoda > Insecta > Hemiptera > Aphididae > Periphyllus > Periphyllus acericola. The sequence goes on along the minus strand of OX454271.1, from coordinate 16,681,035 downwards.
AAACGAATGGGTACACGTTTTAGATACATAATCTAAATGCAGCTCATCAGACCACTGCGAAAAGTTCTCCTGACGAATGAATTAAACAACGACCGTTTTAAGTCGCACAATTGAATTGCATATTTTTTAAAGTGTTCACGGTATAGATTTACATTTACCATTTTGTAAATTTCTCTACGTATTATGCAGACATACTTGACATATGTGATAGTAATAATTGAGCAGTACAGACCTATGTACTACGCTGAAGAGCAGTATTGTTTTTTAGCGAGAACATTTTTTTTCTTCTTTTGGTTATTTATTTGTATAAAATGGCGTATACCCTAGATATTCTCCGGTAATTTCCACCAATACACCCCTTCATTTCTTAAAGCATACTCGAACATTGGATCAGTGTAATATTGCTATTTCTTTATTTCGTATAGCGTTTAACTTGCAGCGGCTTATCAGCGATCGGCCATAATCGAGAAACCCACCCTGCGGTTCGAAGTTGATCACGATTAACAAACTCGTTCCTATCTACTTTTTATTGAGGTAGTACACCTAGGTGTATGCGTATGGTGTGATCTTGGACGATTAACCGGGTATGGAACATGTGCAATATAATAATATAAATAAATTATAAAATACATAGCAATAAGCGTACACGCAGTAAATAGATATTTCAGGTTATTATACGTCTTTACGATAAATCATCTATCGGTGCATTTTGTTTGTAAATTCATATTTTAATTAGTTGTGCAGCAGAATATTCTTTTCCTTCCCTTTTGTAGTTTTGTTTGCTTTTTTTTTTTTTTTTAACAGCTGCCGCGTGATTTTCAATCACATAATCAACCCGAGCAACGGGACGCATTCGTTCATGGCTTCATTAAGCATAATAATCTGCCCGTGTAGCTAGTATGATAATTATTCTGCCGTAGTGTTGTATACTTTGAAATAAAAATTATTATTATTTTGTTCGTTTTGCAATGCAGTACATGTGCAAACGTCGCATATTTATCGATTTTCATTTTATACTGAATTATTTGTTCGTTCGGTGTTGTGATTTTTATTATCTACTCAAATCCTTAGATTATTTAAAAAAATAATTAAATATTCGTTAAGTTACGTGAAAACAACCGAAAAAATTCGAATATGTGATTTTTTATGGAAAACTATTTTAGGAACTTCTAATTTATAATATTTAAGAAACAATCCAAATTTTAAACGTTTAATAAAAGTTGAATAGTTACTTAAAAATTATCAGATTTTGAAGGGAAAAGTACACTTTTGAAGAGAGGTGATCCTGTAAAATGTAGCATCTTACAACAAAATATGTTCATGGGTTGTGACCAATGAGCCGTCCTCCCACCACATGCCTTTCATGTAAATTTTTCTATTTTTAAAACTATTGTAATTTTTTTGAATTATGTTGCTATTTGTTGAGCGTATTTATTGTAAATATTTCCTTTAATAAAAAAAATAAGTAGTAGTTTGTTGAACATTCCTTAAATGACAACAACACATTTTTCACGCAAAATATTATTCAGTTAATTTTCTGGAATTTTTTATGTAACGTTATCAAAGTGCTCTCAATGAACTACCGCAGTGAAAAAGGATGTTCCCGTTTGAAAAATAAAATTTTGTATTAAACCCGTGAGGTGGCGCGAAAAAAAAAACATAAGGAAAACACAGTTTTTATTGTAACTTGAACATTTAATATAAAAAAAATCCAAGTTTAAGCATTTTTACGGCTAAAAAAGGGGGCGAGCATGGTTAAAAAATCACCCATATGTACCTATGTGAATCATAACCTACTGGCTACGTACTCGTATATCAAATATGATAACAGTGTAATACTATAGTGAAACTAACATCCAGGTATAACTTCGAATGCACCCACATCGAGTGCGTACTCGGCGTCACCGCATTGCAGTCGTATCGCTTAGAAGATCCCGCATATTGATTTTACGAGACGCGTTAAAATCAAATTTGTCCATCTTTTATTTTTCGTTTCTAGAAAGCGATTATTCGCATATTATGCTAGTTGAAACGGGACGCGGTCGGCCGGCTCGGAAGGACGAACGACTTGATGTACGCCGTGTACGCGAACTTCGCTTCGTGCGAAAACTTCCTTGAGCGCGGCCGTACGGGATATACGTTTTTAACGCGCGGTCGGGTCGGGTGCATTTTAAATTTCCATCGCGATTGTACATTTCGTATTCCTTCCGATTTCAGCATTTTACAAGCCGAACGGAGAGTTCGTCGGTGCACTGAACGTTATAATCCGTTCGCGCGACATCGATAATAATAATTGCCGACAATATTCTGTAGCCGTTACAATCGTGGTGAAACGAACCTTGATGGAATTAAAAAAAAAAAAAAATTAAAAATTGTCTAAAATCAACAGTTCACTGTGGAATGCGCCAAGTCGAAATATTTGCGCAGCCGTTTCTTTGTTTTTTCATTGTTAAACTCACATCCCGCGACTCGTGGCGAGTACGTACGTACGTACGTACGCAACACGTATATTACCATACCGCCGCGCCGCGCCCGTTGCGGCAGGTGCTTCGGAACTATTTTTTTTTTTTTTAAACAGTTTATTATTCGCGTTTGCGGACGATAAATGATAAATCAAATTTCAGTGTACACAGTATCGACACGCGTACATGTTTTACGGCTCGCTACGTTGTTCCGAAAAATTTCCGACACCGAGATAGTGTTACCGTTGTTTTATCTCTATGGTTCGAATTCGCTCTTTCATTCCTGCCATATTACAGTCAAATCGCCATCCCATGCCGACTGAATTCAGTAGGCACGAGAAATATCCGTGCGATCCTGCACGCGGTGCAGATAATAGCTGGTACACCGCGGTTAACCGCGTTCAACCCACTTTAACCACGAGTTGTAGTCATCATTAAAGGGTTGCGGCGCTGGTCACGCGTTATTTTCTTATCTAATCTTATGCTTATTGCGCATGTAGCACGACGGACTGTACACAATTTTCTTCTTTTCAATAAAAATAAAAATATTAATATTATTGCAACAATAACAACAGTTATTGTAATAACACTGTTAAAACATCTCACTTTTACATAATGGTTATTATTCATTGTTCTCGTAACCAGACCCGGTACGTAGTTTAACGATTATATGCACTTTTGATCTGACTTTTAACGAAGGCGTACAATCAAAACGGACTTGTTGCCCGTTTACAACGATGTACACAATGCGTACAACAAGCGCAGCCTATATTAAATTATCGTTCTTATTATTGTTGCACGTGTGTTCGTCACGCCGCTTGAAGATTAAACGCAGTCGAACATGATCGAGTTATCCGATATCTGCCAATACCGCACCGGCCAATTGTTTTTCTCGCATTTTTCCGTCCCGGCGCGACTGTTCGAGCGTAATATTATTTATTACATACAGACAACTCCCGGCACGACGAAGTTCGATGTAACGAATACAACTGTCGTCCCCCTGAAAATCTCGCGATATTACGAACAATTAAATGTATTTTTGTCGCCTCTATATAAGGAAGTTTTTCTGGCCAAAGATCCCGTGACGTAACGAATTTCTACAATTTCGGAGCTTGATATTACGCATTTCACGAGTTTTTTTCGCCAGAATATTATTATGCGATAAGGTAATCCTTCATAAGACACACGCCTGTTGAATAAAAATGTAGGTTATCTCATTGATGACGGAGTGTTCTGTAGCATTTTAAATTTGGACAACACTATTGACCGCGTACGCGCAAGTTGCTAAGAAAAAATATCAAAGGTTTTTAAAATAAAATAAATATGTTTGTACGTAATCATCAAAAAATTAATTTTAATAAATATTAATATAACTCATGTATGTATGTATTTAATAAAATTGTAATATGTAATATCTAATAAATTGTACATGTACCTTTATGCAATTATAATAGTCTAATAAAATCAAAATTTTGAAATTTCCATTAAATCTCGTTAAAACGAATTTTTTCTATTTGCGATTTCGATATAACGTACTTTCGATACACTGAATCTTTTTCTCTGTCCCTTGAAAGTTTGCACGTAGTGTCCCGTACGTACTATAACTAGAAATCACATAAAAACTACTCGTACGTTTGATGATCGTCACTCCAGAATCGATCATCGGTAATATTATACGCAATCGAGTTCAATAGTATAGTTTAACATCAATCGATTAATCGCGCGATCCGTGTGTGAATCCTGCCCAAAAGTCATCGACTGACTTGAAATTTAACTTCGACGATCTTCCGTCGGTTGCCACCTGCAGAGGCAATGATTGTTCCTGTTTTCGTATAATGATACATCATAATAATCACGACGATCTTCGTTTTTTTTTTTGTTGATCAATTTAAATATTTTTTATTCGTTAGTTTCGTAGGTCATTTCTTGTCAGGGACAACGGTGAGTTCTGGAGGTTGCTACACGGATAAGCGATATGTTAATTGTTATACATATCCATGCGGTGGGAGGGGAGTGTGCCCGCCGTCACGTTCTCAAACGTCTTTGACTCGTGTCGGTGAATTACTTGACGTGCATTATGGATTTAATAATGTGTCCGAGCTCCAGCGTTCGGCTGTGTTGCTCGCTGCGTGCTCTTTGAAACAACTCGTAGAAAGCTGCAGCGATGTATAAAAAATGTATTGTAAGGCATAGGTCGTATATTATGCGTTTACCTACCTATAAATTGTATGTCCTGTCGAAAAACCCGATGGACAAGCTGTGCGTACTGTTATGCAAATCGTTTTTTCCCGCGTAACATGACCACTCAAAGTCGTACCTATAGTAATAATAATAATAATAATAATAATACAAATTACGATGGACTACACAAATATCAATACGGACGCGCGAAGAAACGTGTTTACGACGTTTACAATTTATCATACCTACAATCATAATTGATTATTTATCATTATTGTTTATTATTGGTAAATGATATTTGTATATAATATATTCTGTAGATTTTAATAACGTCTCGTAACAGGTCTGTCTATTTATAATATCGTAATCCTATGGTATCCGCTAGACCGGTGCATTTACTACGACGCAGAATCTATGGAGGTCGAGGATAAACCTATTATAATATGTGCAAAACTTATGGTTCGATTTCCGATTCACAATTTACACGCACATTTCCATCACTCATATAATAACATACGATCGGTTTTGCGAATTTTTTTCTGTTCCAAATTTATCTGGTTGATTTCCAAAAAAACACACCGCTTTTGTCGTTATCGCAGTCGTTTGTTGCGAGATTGTATATACTGATATATCTACCGTGTGTATACAATTTTTTAACTTCTATTTTCCTCGATCCTTCAAACAAATAGAGCTGCACGTTTTGTAATCCTTTTCCGTGTACTGCGGTTCATAACGTTGTAACGTACTCCGGTACTCGTATACCTAGCGTGTAAAAAAACAACTTTGTGTAACGCTGCGCCGCAGCGGATGCGGGTGTTCAATTATATTGTCCAATAATAACATAATATACGTGTACGTGATAAGGCGCGGACTTTGGACGCGAATAGCTTATTTTATTTGTTTGCTAATCATTTTTAATCACTATATCGATATAATATGTACCTACAATTATCGACTGGGTTATTTAAAGGTGTTCGAAAAAAAAAATAATAATCACAACAATTAGGTACATTATTGTTGATGATGATAATAATGTGTAACATGCCGTGATGAATCTCGACGGAAACCTAGTACACAAATTGACATTCGGTGCACCGTTCCCCCCCCACCCACCACCGGGGACACTCAAAAGTCCTGCAGCACTCGAACTTGTAACGCCGCGTTGTTTTCAGTACACCACGCCATAGTACACATATTCATATGTATAATAGTACATTGTACAACGATGATAATAATACAACTCATTATGTTCGTTTATTGCCCTTGGAACGAGACTCGTACGTATTATATTGTTTGGCTATAAAAATTGTTTTTTGTACTAGAAATATGTATATGTATATATATCATTTTACGTTATGGTAACAATAACCTATAGAGACGGTCGTAGTATCATTATTATTTATAGAACACCACCGTTTGGTATTTTGTTTTTGTTCGTTTCAATTATTGTAATAAAAAAACCGTCATCGAGCAGTACCAAACACACACACACCGCCTCTAACCATTTATCCGATTGCAATTTGTTTTTATCATTATTATTATTTAATTAATATTACGCTGTTAACATGTATAATGATTAAAATCGACGTGTGCGTCGATAGTATATATTTATCATTGAAACCGGCGAGAAAATCCGGAAACAGCGGAATACTGATTTATATGTACGTCGACTGCGTGAAAGTAAATTTTCCTACAGGAGTGCATTTACGACTGTTTTCCGGGGTACAAACGAAATGCGTAGAGCGTGATTATACGAGAAAATGCCGTTGACGTTTCGCGCAAAATACGGCAGAGGGGTTCGCCAGATCCATCCGGGGCTTAAACAAAATTGAAATGGGTACCGTGACATTTCGGATAAACGAACGACGACGCGTAGCATTGAACACTGTTAATGCAACATGGATTGTGATCGACGATAATATTCCGTACACGCGGTTATACGCGTCGTCATTGTTTTATAACGCGTGGAGTTAAAACAGATGCGCGTGCGAGTCCTTGGTCGTGACAATAACCGATGTATAGCTGTCGCTCGACGTGAAGTACTGCGCGGGGAACGCGCGAGGGGCGGGTACGTGCGTAGACCTCCCCTGCGCAGCCCCCCGGCGTCGAGTTTCACTTGGTTTTCCGTTCGCGTGACGACTCGCAAGTGCACGCGCGGCATCTGACCGTGGTAAGTCGCTGCACGCAATAATGTGGATTCCCTAGAGAAAAATTGTACACGTCGAAACCGCGATTCGGTTCTCGCGGTAAAACGAATTTTTGTTTTGAAAAGAAAAAAAAATTGCCAAACACCTCCCGAATATCGTTCCGCGATAACCTACGAAGGGCGCGTGGTTCTTGAAAAATGCAGTTTCGATTTGCAAACCGTCAATTTGCAATATCGTGTGCAATATTTATGTGCTTAACATCGGCACGGGTTCGGGAACGGATCGGACAAAGTGGTGGCTGCACGAAATTAGCCCCCTCCCCTCACTCACAAACTTTAAAACGGTCTCGTTGTTGCGTATGCGTGATTTTAAAATTGTAAAAACCAATCTGCATTTATATTAAATTGACTTGCTTAACATCGGCACGGGTTTAGGAACGGATCGGACAAAGTTGGCGTGTAGGGTAGAAGTTACTTCGCATGGCCATCCAGACCGTTGCGACAGTTTGTAGTGCAATAATAAATTACCATTGTAAGCTATACGTATAACGCCACCTCGACACTCGTGCGTACATATTATTTTATCGTTTTATTACCTATTAGAGCAATATTATGATTTTTCCGGCACGGTTCATCGTGATCAAACTATTTTCAAACAATTGAAGGGTGACTAAAAAGAAAAATGATAATAAACGTTATTCATGACTTTTGAGTAATACCGGTTTATTGAACGAACACGCGTAGCTCAAAACCGATCTAATCGACCTTGTACCGAAGATTCAAGGCTTAGCACACGAAAATGCAAATTTTTATCGGAGCAAAACCAACGAATGGAAACTACGTTATAATGTCGTCACGTAACACATTCGACTGTTATTAAAAATATATCAAATGTGTGATCGTAGAATTCGTTTAGGCAGTTGCACCCGGAACAGATCTACACGCCGTGTTTACATTTTAAAACCTTAGCGTAACCTTGGTGATGTTGCGTTTTTTGTTACCGTACCAGGATAATTAATACAGGCATACAGCAGTATGTTTTGGGCTACTTAGTGAATGGTTGCGTGGGCTTCACGGGGCCGCAGTGAACTTCGAGTGTGGTAGGATAACGGAGCTGAAGTCAAGGACGTTGCTGTTCAAAAAAAAAAAAACAGGACTATCCTATAAAGCTTGGATTACCGCACGCTTTACACGCATACGATTTTCGAAATATGGTCGCTTAATTCCGTTGCGTCTGCTGTTGACAATCCGTTTTTTATCGAGTTGAACGCAAACGATCACAGCGCCGTCTAGTGGCCGCGTCCGCGTAGGCGTTACACAGTTTAAAATTATGATGGCGTATCTGTATTCCGTACATTATTCTAATCCCGACGGCAATCATGATAATACCGTAACGGTGATTTGAGATGGAACGCTTTTGAATAATTAACAAGTGTGTTACGTAACTACGTGTATGATCGAATGGTACACACGTCTCCGGAACGTCATCCATGAAGTGGTGCGTAGAGTATAATATTCGATTTTATTTCCCGTTTTTACGAATAAATATCATACATATTACGCATAGGATATTATTACATAGAGTACGCGTCGTACTGACGTGATTTTTTTCGAAAATAATAACGCTGGGTCTCGCGAGGTTTTAGAATCATTATGTTTTATTTTCATAACATTCGTCCACAGTTTCATATCTTTGTTGAGTTGTCGCAGGGGCGTTATTACTTGGGCGGGGATAAGGGGGATGGATTGCCCAACACCATGAGCCGCATTTCTATACTGCCGTCTTATACGAATCAACAAATTACTTCGAAAAAAACATTTGCTACCCGAGCGTTATTTCGAATTCACCCCCATAAAATATTCTCAATATTACTCTCATGAGTTGATGCGGTACACGTTATGTACTACGGTTACCGCGGTGTTAAATGAATCCGAATGAAATCGTCTCGGCCGCGTTTCCGGTGACCAATGTCGACCTAAACGGACGTCGGCTGTCCTAAAACGGTTCGATTTTTGTAAAATCGATTTTTTGACGGACCATACAATAACCGCTGTGCTGCACTACGGGACGATTGCAATGATAATATTATGTGCTCGCGCGTGCGAACTATCGAAAAATACCGCGAAAACGTTTTAATCGAGTTACTGTTGATAGTTTTAGTTTTATTTCGTTTCACGCCGTGTTGGTTCGTGCGCAGTGACGAATATTATATTAATACGATAATCTATGCGGCTCCGCGGTCGCCGGGGGAATACTCGTACATTGAGATTTTCAGCTTACACGTCGAATTCGTGTTGCACACGTCGTTTGCAGGACCGCGTCAATCGTCGTGGTCGCCGATCGTCCTTCCCCCTCCTGATATCGGTTAAAACGTTTTATTTATCATTTATACCGTCAATACTTGACACGCTTTGTGCGCGCGTATCATATTATATAGTGTCGCGTAATAATCGCGACCGAATTCATCGTATTGCATTGTATACACGAGCGATATTTTCATTGCGTTCAGTTCATATGTTTCGTCGTCTCCGCTCACGGTCAAGTGTGAAAATACATTGATTATGGCTTATAACGAGTACGATTCACCGGTCTCTACGTATGTTGTGTAAAAAATAAAAATAAAACATATATACGCACACTCGCCAGTGAAGCCCACACTGGATATCCGCGCGCATGCATCCGATACTTCGAACACCTTTACCGTCGTTTTCCATGAATACGGTTATGGCGTAACAATTCTTCTTATTATTTCGTCGTTAAAAACAGTCGATTTGCGCACGGTTTGTCGCCGCGCGCTGTACTACCGAAAATCGTTAAAACTCGAAAAACAACGTGTTGTAAACGTAAACACGTTCCGCGCGCGCGCGCCCGGTTCTCGGACGAAATCGCGGTGAAATTTTTAATGAAACGAAACAATACGCATAATAGTGCACTAATTATAATAGCTGCAGTAGGTGCCTACGTAAAATCTTGGAATAAAAAAACAACAACAACCGACAACCGTACACGAGCTTTCATCGGATAAATTGTAAAAAACAATTATGAACGCGGCCGAATCGTTATTTGTTACGAGTCGTTTTCTTCTTCTTTTACATAACATTATTTTACGCGTCGTTTCAAGTACAAACAAATATAATTTCAAACATATATTTACATTTATGATATGTACATGGTCGACTGAAAAATAGAAAAATAAATAAAAAATAGTCATTACAATCGTATTTCGACGCCGACGGGGCAACGCTATTATATAACTGAACATGTGTTTCCAGTGATGGGAATGAAATCCGGATTCTTCGAATATCCGCCAAATCCGAATTTCGGATTTTAGAACTCGAAACTCGAATTTCGGATTTCAAAATCCGAAATATGAATTTCACGAGATTTGGGTTTGTCATTGCAAATTTCTGTATTCTAATCATATAACTTTCATTACACCACTTTTCAGTCGTTCTTTTAATTCTCGGACAAGATGATGGGGGTCTAAATAAGATATCTTAATAATTGGTAAACATTTCAAGTCTCACTTACCATTATTTTGGAGATACGACTAATAATAACTAAAATGTATGATAATAATAATAATGAATGTTTATTTAGCAGTTTTTTTAGATAATATGTACATACTTAATATTTGTTATTACACTGCAACGTCTATCACTAAGGATGTTTCCTTGTATTGATAGACGTAAGTCTCTAAAAGAATATAATTAAAATGATAAGATAGATAATAATAAATTAATTAAAATAAATAAATAAATAATAATAACCAGGTACCTTGCTGTTACTTATCTATATATAAAGAACAATCGCGAGTTTTTTCATAGATTTTGAATATAACATAAATGAATAAAAAGAGCAAAAATAAAAATAAAATTAAAAATAATATTATGTAATCTGTGTATTGACCTAAGGATTTACTTCATTAGTCAATAACCATTTCTTAATTAATAATTTGAAGGTATTAAAGTTAGGATAGTTCTTTATAGAAATAGGTATTTTTTCATAGAGTTTCAACCCAGTTATCATATAGCTATTGTAGTATTTAGTTGTGTTCATTTTTGGGTAAATTAACTTTTCAGTTCTTGTGTTATAAGTATGAACGACTGGTTGTATTTAATTTTTTTTTGACATGTAATAAATAGTTTTTTTATAATATAATTGTTTTACTGTTAATATTTTGGCTTCGGAGTATAAATTTTTGGATGAGTAAAGCCTAGGTTTGTGAAAGATTATTTTTAAGGAGGTGTTTTGTGCTATCTGTAAACAATTTATATGGGCTTGTGCCGCGTTACCCCATGATACTCTTAATGTTTTTGTCATTTATTACTTTTTTTGTTTTGGTTACCAATTATTATTTATATCAACTATACAAAACTATTATTTTTTGTTCCTTTATAGATAACTATTCTGATACTTGTTAATTGTGATACTAATTTAATTTAATACTTATACTGTAACTTATATATTTAGTTAAAAGCCTTGAACTTATACATTGTTACAGGTATGATGTATTTTTTTTAATTTTGTTCGTGGCTTTAAATAAAGTTCAAGTTACAATAAAATTAGTATTTATTTTGAGTACCAAAGTCTATAAATAACATGTTCAAAATATCATTTTATTTTAAGAATGTGTAATTATTTTGTATTTACTATAAATAATTCTTAAAATAATTCTAATTCAATGTTTTCAAATCCAAAATCCGGATTTTAGAATCCGAAATCCGGGTTTACAGTAAAGTTCGGTTTTCGGATTTCGAACTTCAAACATCCGGATTTTTCCCATCACGCATTTTCCGAACCAGGTTCTAATAACAGTGCCCGTGTGCAGGTGTATAATGTACCGTCACGACGATATCGCTATGACAAATGTTTGGGCATGAAAACATACTTCAACGCTACGATCCGAACCCGTGAACCTCCCACGCACAAGGCCGCGTTTAAACATTATGCGCCCCGGTGAAAAAAAACCATTACCTACCACATGCCCACGGAGTATAATACAACTTTTCAGATTCAAAGAAAATTAACTTTTAGTTAATAATAGTGAATGTTTTTTTTTTTTAACGATTTCATGAACCCTCTAACCCTCTCTAAAGACAAATTAGAGTGTACGCTACTCCAGCCCTGCATGTAGTTCGTCATATTATCGACACAATTTCAAATTTAAAAGTTTAACAATTCACAAGTGTTGAACAAATTTCCGATTTTGGCGCTCAAGGCAGTCGTCGCCATCGCCCCCTCCCCTCCCCCGCCACACGTGGCTCTACCCACTCACCCTTGAGCCTGGTACGGGGTAAATGTGAACTATAACAATGGCCGTAGTGCAGGTACAACGTACGGAATCCCATTGAGTTTATATAACATTATGTAACGCATTCGATTGCTCGTTTTTAATTTTGCTCGTTTTTAATTTTGCCCGTTTCAAACAGCACGCAGACACCGACTGTACCGCAAAGTATGTACTGCTGCCTATACGCGATCGCCTTGCGTTAACAACCCTTTTCGTGTATACCGTTACGAGTTTCCGAACTTCTCCGAGCGAACGAACAGGACAAAACAACTTTACGTTGCGCTTCGCTTGAAATACATTTTCCGTTCGAATCGAGTAGAAATATTTGAATAAAACTAGGCAAATACTTTTTAAGTAGTCAAAAACGTATTTTAAATACTTCTGAAAGAAGTACTTAGAATTGGTATTTTAAATATTTTACCAGAGTATCTGTATTTAAAATCAAATACTTTTTTTAAGCCTATCACGTTGAAATAATTAATGAACTGGTACGTTTATATTAATAGAATCTATCAACCATTTTCAGGATGTGTAATAAGTTTAGAGTGTAAGTAGCGTTACCTATGTTCTTTGCAAATATTATAGATGAATCTATACTATTTATCATATTATGTATAGGTTATACATCTTGATGGTTCAGTGTCACATCCTCTACATAATTGATGTAATACATGAATATATTTTTAAAATGCGCTTACATATTCTTATGATTTTAAGGTAAACGAAGTGATGACGTTTTTTTAAGTACCTGAAAGTATCTATGAAAACTTTTTGAAGTATCTGTATTCGTACCACTGTGTATTGTAAATACTTTGAAATCAATTATCTGTATCTGTGTTTGAATACATTTAAAATGTATCTTTCACAAGACTGCTGCAGCGTTATGATGATTATTTTTAACGCTCCCTGGACGCGAGTACATTGCGAATGTTATAACACGGTGGCGACGGCGACGATTTTAAAGCAAAAATAAAAATAAAAACTAAAAATAACCGGTCTCGTCGAATGTTTTCAAACTGAACCGACAACAAGTCGGCCATTGTTTGCCGCGATCGCATAAACAATACACCGTTTGTTGATACGTTTCGAGATCGGATGTTTAAATGTTTCCTATTTGTTAGCACTTCAAAACAAAATCTCTCGCACTCGTGTGTTCCTACGCACGACGCTGCATTGAGGTGCATAATACGGTATCGTCGACTGTATCGTTGTCTGATCGTTTAGATCGAAATCGGAAACACTCGTGTGGGCCTACTGCGCACAACGCCGCAGGTCTAGACGCCACAAAGGCAGTTGGGTCAGCGATCCGCCCGCGAATTCAAAGTTTTCGCAGTTGTTAGCAGATTTCGACTGGTAGCTTTTAGCGCGGACCAGCACCGACACCCCGCGATGTCGAACCACCCCCGACGTGATGGTCGGTCCGGATTAGGTATTAACGTTTTAATAACATTTGATTCCGAACTTAATGTGCGAGAGAATGTTTTCGGCCGGTCGTTATTATATTACGACTTTACCGTTACCGTACACGTATACACTGCACGTAGGTTCACGAAAAGAGTCATCGCAACGGCGTTTCCGAAGAAAATAACTAATATCATGTAGGCCGCGACTAGCTTCGTTAATCTTTGATCGATACGTCATCTATACGCACAAGCGAAGCTGGACTTCTCGATTGGACCAAAAGTTCGACCGTCGAAAAAATCAAATTTATGAAGCGGCCCGAAGAGAATTAATAATAATCGTTATACTTGGATTTAGGTGGTGAAATGCTCCGGAGACTTTTCCGCAAATGTACACTAGTTCTATAGAAAAAGAGCATTTTATTTCTTGCGTAAAAAAAAATATGTAACTTACTAACTTTACTTGTTATATTTTTATAATTTGTGCTTTATATAAGAACGGGATTTAAGAATATAATATGACTGTTACACGAATTGCATACGATACGAGTTAAAACGAAGTAATAAATAATATGTGTACATCTGCAACAGTGCTATGAGCCCATGTTCGATTCAAGCTCAAACGTTTTCCCAAACACAGCGATTACAGAAGTAGTTTATTGATCGAAACGTTAACCCACACGTTGTTCGACGAACGATAGAAAATACGTAGCAATACGAATTTCGTTAGTTCTAGTATTAAATGCACGTCACTCACTAATTTCAAATTATACGTACAAGTTTTCAAATCGTGTTTTCACTCGTTTTTATCTATTAAATAATATGATCATAATAAAGTCCGTAGGGGATGTTTACACTTTTCATTTATTGTCGTTTTATCAGTAATAGCGCTTTTGCTGCTTTCGGATCTATTACGAAACTATAGGTTCCTCAGCTCGAATATTTGATCACTTATCAACTGCAACTCCTATCCGAAAAATGAGCATTCGGTCGTCATCACTCCAAGTCTCTTATACGTCTCTCTATGGGTGGTAAGACCTCAATGCTGCCTTACGCCGTTTAAATTACTGAACGCTCTAACGGTCGTAATATTCCGTCTCTGTATAAGGTGGTATTTGTCTGTTGTTTTATCTACACCGGTGTGTCACGAAATTTTCCAAAGACCTCGGATGTTTACCAACTTGAAATCAGTTCATCGGTCTAAAGACGAAGACTACATCCGGAACGTCGATTTCGTCTTTGTCCGAAATTGAACGCAAAAACAGTACTAAGTTTTGATGGGCACCAAGTCCGGCTACTCTTTTGCGTTTTCCATCGTCGAGTCTTCTCACTATTCGAGAGTAGCGTTCGCGATTATTCGCACGAGACCACTATGATAATATCGTGGAAAATTTGCTCCTAGAAAAACGTCTACTCGCTCGCACGATCGCCACTAGACGGCCGACCGTCAGGGGCGTAGCCAGTAGGTAGGTCTGGTAGGCCAGGGTCTACCCAGAATTTCTCTAAAAAGAAAAAGAAGTATTTCAACACTGAGAAGAATGAAAACATACCTCAGGTCAACTATAAAAATTCCTAGGCTAAACGATTTGACATTGATTTCCATAGAAAGGGAAATAAGTGAGCAATTTATTGATAATCCATCGGCTTTTGTTGATTATTTTGGTATCATAAAGAAAAGAAGATAGAATTTTGACTTTGAAAATTAAAATTTAATAAAATTTAATTGGACAATACGTATATGTTGTAAGTTACGAGTATAGCAATTAATAATTATAAAAAAATTATCTTGTATTCGGGTAAATAAAAATTGCAAACTTTGTTATAAAAATAATCATTGATAACTTTGAAATTATAGGAGGCCAATACCAAAATTGGGATTAGTCCCAAAGTGTAACAGTGGAAGGTTTATGTGGGCCTACCCAAAAAAAAAAAATGTATAGCTACGCCCCTGCCGACCGTGTGTAATAACATGTCCCACGCAGTGCGCTGATCGATCAAAAACCGCAAGACACGTCTAGGAAAAGTGTACAAGAGCAAATAATTTATAAACAACGAAGACCGGTACACGTATGTACGCGTGAAAACGTGAACAATATAATTACGGTACCTGGCTATATTACAAGCGAAGGGACTGTCGTTTTTTGAATAATCGTTTGTAAATCGTTCGTCACAATATATATACGAGTATACGTCTCGTAGACTGTGTCGAGTCGTTGAACTTTTAAATTCGAATAAAAGAAGTATTGTCAGAGATACCGTGTCGCTGTATCGATAATGATTTCGCGACAGCTTATACAAATCACTCGTAATTCAATGTTTAGGTAATGGTATTTTGATTGAAATTGCGGTGAACATCCGTAAACGAAAGACGTTCATAATTGGACGTGCTTGTTTGTAAAGTAATATGAAGTCTGCGTATCTATATATACATACGCGATGTGTGCACGATATTGTGTACCGTGTATATGACGTACCCAGTCGATGCACCACGGTAAATAATTGTCAATTATTTTTAGAAAAATATGTATTCGTTCAAGGTGGTTTTTTTAGTTTTTACAGCCATTCGGATCCGCCAGACTCTTTAGCCTCCACGCGGCATGCGCGTTCGTGGTACTCAGAAGTAGTGCATATAATGGGTCTGTTAATGTGTATTCAAATACGTGGCCATGAATGGTTTCAACACACAAAAGATTATAAATTGCAATATTATTGGATTTTGAACGAGTATAGTACAGTGATGAGGGTTGTAAGACACGCATCGTGTATCTCCGACTTACCCCCAGGCCCCATCCCCTAGCCGTTAAGTCTGTGGCCATTTTTGTAGCAGCAGCAACGGTCCAAAAGCCCCGGTACATATATATTTTTTGATAGGTCATAATCTAGTCGCACGGTATCCGAGAAAGGTCATTCGACATATTTCCGGTACAAATATATATTTCTCGCGCTCTATTCCGCCGAAATCCTTTCCTGAGAGATGATAATGAAAATATTGTTTATTCCATAGTACGCACGTCAAGAAACCGCAGCGAAATGCCGTCGGTTATGAAAATAATAATAATTTTTATTGTGCTGGAAATTAAGACTTTGAATCTGATACGAGATATGTACATCACCGTATTTGTTGCTTGTACGCGTTGATTCATTTAAATTTCACATGTAATTGCAGCGTACTTTATACTATGACGTTACATCGCCTTTACGAAATGTATTCGATTGTGTGATCTACGTGGGTACATCGTGGCCTTGCTGAGATCCGCACGGAGCGTTGTAAAGGTGTCTATGGAAACGTTTATGTCTCGCACTCACCCTTGCACTTGCACCCCACGTGCAACGCAGCACGGGACACGGGACGTGTTGAGCAAAGTTCACTGCAGTTTTCAAGTGCACGTATGCACGTGCATGCACTTCTTTCGTATACTGGGTAAAAATGGAAATATTCGGACGAGCGGCCGACCCGTCTAGCATGGTTTTGTCGTTTTCTGTCGAGAACGAATTGTGAATACTTGTGAATGTGTCGCACGCGATTTTCTCGGTCGCCGAAGTCCCCTCTTGCGCTACTCCGAAGTACGTTGAGGGCAACCGGTATACATGTTATAAACGCCGAAAACAGTCGCTGAGAGCAACCGGTCGACACCCACGGCTAGCACGACGTGTTCTTGGGTTTGGCCGTGGAATATCGCGTAAAACGCGCGGCCGTGTCGCGAAAACGAGTAAAAAGTACCTACGACTGAACCGAACCTGTAGAGCCCATTCTTCTTGTTGTACCCGGAAGATCTAAGTTCTTGTATCGCACCGGAGTCCCGTCGTCATCGTCGTCTTTATAATTATTATTATTATTATCACTATTACAGGTATTACCTGTACGCGATATAAGCCAATGGACGTTTAAGGACGTTTCCACGTTTCGCGATCCCGTCGATTTGATGGGAGCCAATGTTTTTTTTTTTCAATGACAGTCGATCGAGTCCAAGCATTAACCGCACGTCAATCGCGCATGCATCGCGTGTGAACGAATAATAACGTTGTACTTAGACGAATATATTTTATACCAGGTGCGATGGTTTAATATTCGTTCGCGCGAGATTCAACGTTTTCACTTTGCGCCGGCAGAGTGTGGCACGCGGAGGGGGTGGGGTCTAGAGGTTTTTTTTTAAAAAAAAAAAACGGTTGCTCTCCGGAAACCGTAGGTCTAAAAAACCGTAATCGCAAAATGATTACCAATTATTGTATTCGCCAAAAGTCTAAACAAAACAATTCTGTACCTATTGTATACACCGAATTATATTATCATACTATATTTTATACCTATTTATTGGTGTTTACTTAACGTATGGGTTTTATGAGCGTAACGTGTAATATAATAGAGCTATTGGAGAACGAATGAAGACATCTTGAATACAATAGGAGAAAAAGAAGAAAAAAGAACATTGATAGAAATACTCTCTAAAGGGAACAAGACGGCAGATGAGGGGACACGCGTTGAGACGTGGGGATGAATTAACGCAGTTCAATAATTGAAGGAATGACAGAATGAATCAAGAGGAAGACCGAAATACATCAGCCGAATGATGCAAGATGCGTGAGTCACTATACACTTACAGGGAGCTCGAAGATATGGCGAAAGACGGGAAAAGACGGAGAAGACATTTGTCGGGAAAGGAAATTTGCTACAAACCAATCTCCGGATTGAATTGTAATATACAGTCTAGGGCTCTCCGCGAAAACCGTTTTAACATCATAAACTGAACGTGAAACGTAGCGTTTTAATCCGTTCGTGATCGGTCTCTTACGACACGCACATTATACATGGGTACGGTTATCAATTAACGGTGTACGATCGTCTGTTTTGCGTAGTAGACGTATAATTTACTAAGTTGAATGGCCAACGGGTACAGAAACCGGCCGTTGATAATCGATGTGGAGTCCGATCGTTACGAACCTAACCGACACGCGTGGGGCGGGATTCTCCCTCCACCCTTATCACCAACCTGTATTTTACCCTTCGCGTGCGAACGGAAAAATCGCACGAAACCAGTGAACTCGGGTACATCGTGTGATTCGTCTTTCGACATTGGCACTGCACGGGTGCACGTAAGTACATGTGCATGTATATAGCGATCGAAGAGGTCAGGGGTCGCCAATATTTTCCAACAAGTGAGCTCCATTCCAACACTTAAGTTCGTATAGCGATCGTCACCTAATTATTTTAGATCATTACGTAAGAGGGCATTTCCAAAAACTATTGTATAATACTGTTAAACGCTATCGTAATAAAAAAAAAGCATTTTTTAATACGGTCTACCTATATTCCTCTAAATATCAACTTGGTGATCCCAGGACTAGGTGCATACTCTACGCATACTTGTTCAGTGGCGCCGAACTTCTAAAAGAGTGCTCGGGGCAAATCATGACACAACGGCCACAAGCCTCAAATCATGAAGTGTTTACACTTAAATAGATTGTTTACAACCCATGTAATCATACATATTTTGATCTGAATCACAGACTTCAAACGATTACCGTTCCCCCCCCCCCCTCGGTACTCCGAAGCCACGGGCTAACTTTAACACGACGTTAACAGTGCCACTTTACTCATTAATATATTGACGACGTTCCGTGAGAAGTCCACCGAGAGATGCGAACGACTATTAACGTATTTTATACGACCTTGCAGCGTAAAACATTATTTTTATAAAATGAACTTGACGTTTACGCACCGGGCGCACAGCGAATGACCCAGGATGTGACGTGGCGCAATAAGTTCAGATAAAAGTAACAATTTTGTTCAGACGTAATAACATACTTAAGTATTTTATCGGATTATTATGTTTAGAAGATAAAAAAAATTGAATTCGTTATATCATTTTTATTTAAAGATTTAAAATTAAATAAATTTAAAAAAATAAGCCGCACGAGGATGTATCCTATTTTTTCTCTATTAAATTATCGGTAGTTAAGCTCCTTTTTATATTTTATTTGTTTTTAATCGACATGATTAAATTCTACGGTCAGTGCTTGGGAGGTCAACCGATCTATGTATGCTAACCTTCAACTACATTTACGTAAGTTTTTAAAGCAATCCGTGCATAATAATATTATAATTTTACAATAATATTGCAATAATTTATTGTGATGAGATAAATATTATTATGTAATATGTTCTTTAGATATTATTTTGGACTTACCGCAATACTATAACACACAAACATTTAGGTTTAAATTATTTTTAAATATTTTTCCTTATCAAATTACCACGGAATAAAGTCTCCACGCCATTTAGGGTTGTCCGGAACCGTGGCAGAATAAAATAATATGGATATTATAACAGGAAAACAGGTAGGACGTAGGTGTATAAGAGGCTTAGGGGTCCTCGAGACGAGAACGGACACTTCGCTGAAGTGGCAATTTTCTTGGAACCGCAGGAATGCCGGTCGTAAGATCCGCGGGACAATGGTCATTAGTAGGGTTCGGATTTGAAGGCAATATAATCAGTAAAAAAAGCATTTAAAATGTAAAAAAAGGCATTTAATTTATATAAAAAAGCAATTCATAAATATAATACAAAATAAACTAGTAGGTATTAAAAAAAAAATTTACTACCATGTACTTTAATAAGCAGTCTTCAGAAAAACGTTGGCGGTTTGGTCTTAAATTATTTTTATACATCGAAAAGGATCGTTCTACGTCCACCGAAGTTATCGGGGCGTATTTCATATATTTCGACGAATGCCAGCGGACTGACGAACAATCTTGAATCTACGCATTACGAACATATCTTAATGTTTAAATAGGTGTACGGGTAATTGTATGGCCATACCAAATACTCGATAAGACGATAAAGTAATCAGTGATATCGATGAATATTGCAAAGAATAAGACCCATTTGTAGCGATAATACGTGTATCGCGTATTATCGATAATAAGCTGTGTATAAAATTATAAAATCAACTGAAAATTAAACACAAAAAGGCATTTATAAGTAAAAAGGCAAAAAAAGGCAAAATAAAAATGCATCCATCGTCTAAGAAATTAAATGAAACTCATTGTTGTATAAAGATTATTATTCTATTACGATTAATAAAAGAAAGGCATTTGCCTTCAAATCCCAACCCTAGTCATAAGTCGACAGTCATTACTCGTTCGTGATCGAAATCTCGCGCACGAGCGTGGTGAGGGGAGGGATATGTGATTTCGAACTTTTCAGGAGTCGATATCAGCGTGCGCAGTTTTCAGACGTTCTCGGCGGACAATGATTAGAGCAGTGATGGGCAAAGTACGACCCGCGAAAGTATTTAATCCAGCCCGCCGAGGGTCTATTGACAGGTTATATGGGTATATGGCCTGTATAGTATAGAAAAATCCCCGAAATATTTTGAAAATGATCGAAGAAAATAGTTTTAAATATATAAATGGATTGGCGCGGATTGTGCGAGGTCCTACCCTTACAGCGTGGTTTAGGTAGATACTAGATAGTACAGTGGTCTTTAACCTTTTTGGACTCGCGACCCACTATTTAGGCCCACATTTTTCGCGACCCACGGCCACGTAAGCTTTGTAGAAAAACATAAAAAAAAAGCAAAAATCGTAAATTATTACATCCAATGTCATACTACGTGTAAAATCGTACCAGTGTACGAAACATGTACAGTGCGATTTGATATCCATTTTAATATTTTACTATAGAATATCAATTATATAATATTGTTGTATATAATAAACTAGCTGAATAACCCAGCTTCACTCGTGTGCAGTTATTGCTTTCTCTAAATTAAATTCTTAAATCAGATGTTTATTATTTACCTTCTTTCTTTTTTCCGTCCCCTAGCCACATACCTTAAATAAACGACGTGAATACAGAGGATGTCCAAATGCTTTCAATGTACTGCAATGAGCCGTACTGCAATTTTAATTTTTTGTCACTAAAAAAACAATATGAATTTCACAATCGAACATATTAAAATTAACTAAAAAACTTTTAACTTTTTTTTAAACTTTTTGTCACTAAAAAAACAATATGAATTTCACGATCGTATTAAAATGCGACGAAAAAACACCACACTGAAAACAAATTTTCACAAATTTTATTTCACTGAAAAGAAAGAAAAGATTAAATTTTACATGTAAGTAATTTTACGTAGAACGTAACTTTTAATGCCATAGACTCGTGTGCCACGGAAACAAATAATAAAAAATAACCACATAGAGTGTATATATCTCTCCACGGCAACACAATAATATTGTTGAATATCGTGCGTGCGTGTGTGATTAATATTGTGCACTTAAGAGGCCATAACTCCGGAACCACATATCGCACAGCATACAAACTTCACACAAACCATCTACATATCAATCTTAATATGCCCTGAAATTTTTATCGAAATCAGTTCGGTGGATCTTGAGCTATAAGATTTATTCAAAATGTACACTTATTTTTATATATATAGATTACAAATAAAATATATTACAATCATTTTTAATCCATAACTTAATCTGTTAATACTCTATGTTAAATAATTGAAAAATTAATATTTTACTTCATATATTTTTAAGAACTTTATTTATTTTTTTATAAAAAGAAGACTTATCGCGACCCAATTTTAAAGCTTACGCGACCCACCGGTTGAAGACCACTGAGATAGTAGATACTATGATAATAGGTAAATAATTTATATTTTTGTTCCCGGATTTCGGTTTGGTGCGTCCTTATCGTAGTTTTCGTATAATAATATGTATGATGTACTTATGTGTAAAAGTTTAATTATAGTTTTTAAATTTATTATCATTCAAGGTAAAAGGTAATTTGTAACATTTCTGTGTAATGCTGTAATGTTTTTATTAAAAAAAAAAAAAAATGCATTTTTTCTTTAATTCTGGCCCTCCTCTAGAATTTCTTAAACTTTATGACACCCCCCCCCCCCCAACAATCTAATTATTAGAGCGTTCGAGAACCGTCTGTAAAGGCTAGTTCAGACTATGCCAGTAATTTAGTCAAGTAGCGAGTAATTTAGTAACTAATCACGTATGAACAGATCGATTTAGTCGAGTAGTTTAGTAAAGTAATTTAGTTTAGTCAATCCATTCTATTCTATTTTTTTGGTCGAGTAGCACTTACCCCCTCTTTCCCGACTGATAACTAAATAAGCTAGCTTTGGGTCTGAACGCATTATTTTAGTATATTTTATAAGTTGTCATTATCGTTGACGCGACATTTAAATTTGTTTTGGAATATATAAAACACGAGTCTTTATGGAATAAAGTGTCACTACGTTGAATTTGTGGTTGCACTTTTTTCAACAAAAAATTAAAAAGATTTCAGACATTCTTCGGGTCTTCAAATTCTAGTTCTATGAAGACCATTTGTAGCTCCCAATGTGTCTCTTCTCTTGATCCATTCCCTAATCCACATTCGCTATGAATTTTCACTTAGCTCTTCTTCTAAAATAGCCGATAATAATTTTGACAATCACTTTTCACCAGCACCAAAACGACTACTAATGTACTAAAAGAGTTTTAAACCCTAGTTGTGTCTGAACACTTTTCAGTTACCAAACCGTTTAGTAGTTAGTAAATCACTTACCACTCGACTAAATTACTGGCATAGTCTGAACTAGCCTTTAGTTTCTTACCGGAATATTTCGAAAGGTCGGTAAAAAAAAATTGCTCCGCGTGTTCCCGGTAGCAAAGCGCCAGGTATTGGTGGACGTAAGCGTTACGGTGAACGGGCTCGGCGGTGTCGCCGCTAGAGCGCGCCCCGCTTACCGTTCGCGGAGAACCGTCGATACCGTCGAGAAAAATATTATATTGACGGTTGGATTTAACGACAGACACCGGGCAGGGCAACAGCTCATGATTATTATTGACAGTGGCGTAGGAAGACTCGTTAGCGCCCCTGGCAAACCTAGGAAAATGCGCCTTTTCACCGATTAAAAAATTGACGAAAATACGGAATGATATTTTTTATGTATATAATTATGTAATACAAAAGTATTTAATTATCAGTTTTTATTACAATGTAAATTTCAAACTTTAAAAATTTTCTTTTCTTGCTTTAAGGCTAGAGAATTCATCGATAAAAAAAATAAGTACCAATTTTAAAGCGCGAATTTGCGCCCCTTCATAATTTGCGCCCTTGGCGTAGGCACAGTTCGCCATACCCTTGCTACGCCACTGATTATTGATCAACGTTACGTACAAATGTACCGTTGTTCCGATGCGCTACGTAAGTATACCGATATTAACTTCACGTGAACGAAAAATACGATTCAGTAAAGCGTGACGGTTAACACCGCACGGTTTTCACAAATCCGTTTAGGACCGTCAGTTCGACCGCACCCCCGGTGTTTGATCGGCTGCAGATCAAACGAATATTTTCCATTTGATCAACTGAATTCGATCGTTGCCTAAGGGTTCGACACTGACTGAAGACGACCACACTACCCGTGCAGTCAAGGCCCGTACAGCCGATCTTCATACGTTTCGCTCGGTGGCGATCTTTCAGCTTTCTAATACGTTTAAAACGTGTTCGTCTCGTCCTGTCCACGTGTAGGTTACCGCAGATCGCGATTGATACTCTGTCGCACGGAAAATATGAAACGTTTTGTGACTAGATTTACTTTAGAATTTTGTCCCAACACGCGTGCGTTTCGATGCGGTAGGTATAAGGCTTAAACCAGGGGTGTCCACATGCGGCCCGCGGTAGATTTTAATGCGGCCCTTACTTCAATTACAAAACGATCGATTAATTATTCATGTTTTGAGAATGAAAAATATTTTAAGAATATAAAACTACAACATGTTAAAAACAATATAAACTTTGGAAATTGAACTTATTGAACAGTAGTATGAATGTGTTATTATGATTGGATGCATTGTTATTTTAAAATTATTTCCTTCTTTGAGCTATAAATAAATGTAATATTGAAAAAAAAAAATTTCCACTCACTATTCACTATGGTAAAATTATAAGTCAAGTGTATTTTTATGAAAATATGTGTGGCCCACGACAATTTCTACTCGCATAAAGTGGCTCAGTCCTTCCAAAACGTTGGACACCCCTGGTTTAAACCGTTTCCTTAGACCGGCGGTTCCCAACCGTAGGTGCATATGGTTGGAAAAATCAAAATTACAATGAAAGCAGCTTAGATATGGTGTAAACTTATGAATGAGTAACGACTTGTTAACGTGCTCGAAAACAAATGGAAAATACGGAAAAGTAAATCTATAATATTTAAAATGTTCGCATGATGTTTTGTTGCCAACACGCTGCGCCGCGCGCCGGCGTACACACGCGTTCAATGTCCCGCAATACATAACGTTCTCCATCGCCTCACTCAATGTGCTCACGTCTGTTAAACATTTTGAGTTGTATATTTCGAACAGACTGTGAATTCTCGCTCGTGATACGATGTGTTTTTTACAAGTAAAAAAGTAGTCGACGGTATCTTTTTAATTCTGAACGGCCGTTTTCGAGAAGACGGTGCCGCGACGGGCGACGACCAAACACGTGAGTAAATATACACTTTTCTTGATGCACGATCTCGAAAAGTACATATCGGGCATGCCATTTGTGCATTATGTAGTGCGGTTAAAATACCTAGCACGTCCGCAGGTTGTAGTTGTTTCAGGTTGTCACATAGTCGTGTACCCGTTTGGTATTCACGATAAATCGCACCGATCGGTTTATTTTGCTAGCGAAAAAATATTTCTAATTATTATGGCTGTAATGTATTATACTTAATCACTCATCCCTGTTGACAACGCACGCGCGATATTGTATGTAACTTTTATCGCAACTTTACTTACTGAACCATTTATGCGTTCAGAGTTGTGATTCTTACCGTCTAGATATTTAGGTAACTTCAGTTGGGCCAGTCTGCGCACTGGAATATGCGTAAGTTTTCAAATATCGTTTTATCATATATTTTTTAAAATAAAAAATGGGTGACGAGTTTCGATATAAGGATGTAGTTGGTTCGTATTCACTCTTTGCGATGCTGCCGTAAACAGATAATACTAATGCACAGAACCAAAATTGGCAAAATGCTTAACGTAATCAAAGAAAACTCATGCCACTCACCTATAGATATTTTTAGAAGTGTATGATTTCATAAATATTTTAATATCAGGTTTTTATTATAGTTAGTGTTGGATAACAATAAGCATTTAGTGTTTTTTATTCCCACCATTTTTATCTGATTGATTATAATTTGTGACAATCTGACTAGTGTACTATGCGGGTTAGTAATGTATTGTCCTCAATCGACATCCTGCCACGATGTGTTTTACTGTTTGTGTGTAATGGCCGCAGTCACATGTTCGGCTGTCTCGGAGTGCAGTCATGTCAGCATATCGATAACTATAAAAGTATAACACTTGACGAATTATGAGAGCGGTGTAGCTTAATAATCTATATTATGTACTTGTGCACGAGTACGATTCCACTTATCCTGGCGCGCTTGTAGTTGCAGGTGCATAATAACAACGTTTTGAAGACAATAAATTTGAAAAGTCGTTTCGATTAGTGCGCACCAAACGCTCGCACTTCTTTAGAGATGTTTCGAGCGCTCGCCGTGATCCGATCTCGATCTCGATTTCACATGAATATATGATATCGTATTTTAACGATCGAAAAGCTTCCAGTGTACACAATCAAGTGCGGTAACGGGGGTGACTCTCGGGCGATTATCGGGTTTTTAATATATCAAGCGATTCGTGTTGAGGAATCACAGTTGACACGCAGTCGTATACAACTAGACGTGGGCACTGGTCGCGTTTCGTTGGGCGAGTTGGAAAAAAAACCTCCCCCGCCGGTCGAAAACCGTGCGCACGACGCACTCGAAAAACACCCCCGACAACGATCGGACCGCGTCGCGCGTAAAATAATACACGGCGTCTTCGTCGCACGCCCGAGTACCCCACGTGCACTGCAGCCACGGCGCAGACGACCTATCTCCGCGCGACCAGGAGTGTTTTGGCGGCCACACCCTTCCGGCGTCATCCGAGCACTGTTATAACGCGTGTGGTGCCGGGCCTACCCGTTTCCAGTGTTCACACAGGCACATATGGACACGTGGAAACGATTTTTCAAGGGTTCCGATGTGCCACACGCGTATATCGTTACACAATACGTGCAATAAACATTCGTCCGGCCGGGAAAACGTGTTCGGGCGCGTTCAAAACGTGTTGCCTAATGAGTAGGGAACGGATTTAAATGCTCTGAAAAATGAGAAAAATGCCTCAAAAGAAATACGGTTTGATTCACCAATAACGGACATTTCTTTTTAAAAATAATGCTCCTAACATTTTTTTTAACTTTGACAAAATTTGATCAGTTTTATTTATATAAATTCTTGTTCTTAGGTATTAATTATTCGTATGATTTTCATCATCTTCTAGTTCAACGAGACTATACGCGATGCTAAACGACGAAGTAATAACTAAACTCATTAGTGCAATACTTTAAAGACTTAAAGATTTCTAGACATCTGATCGTCTCGTTCACCCGCCTTCGAATTGGCCTTAGTTTACTCCCCCGTCATTCCTTTAAACTCTCTCTTAACTCATCCCCTCTATGCAGTTTATGGTTTAAAATTATGCGACTTCAATAATAATTTGTAAATTTCTTTTGCATAATTGTATTGCTGTAATGTCCCTGACAATAGCAAAATATAAAACGGTGCAATACGACATTAGGATTTAGATGAATAGCTAATCGTATCTTTGTATGAATATTATACCTTAGTGTTTATACGTGTCAACAATCATTTCGTCTCGCGTCACATTTATCTCATTTATCTGATCGGTAAAAATATGAGAAATATTTATTTTTATTATTTTAGAATGAATGTTAACTACATTTTTATCGAATTTCATCCATTCTTAAAAACGATTTAAAAAAATAAAAATGCACGGCAAATGTTTAAAAATGCTCTAAAAAGTAAAAAAGTCTTGAAAATGCAAGATAAAAGTTACAATTTTTAGTTTCTTGATGTATGAACCGTGCTCGGAAAGCAATGTTTTCGGAATTTTAGAAAAAAATGCAATTTGCGTTGAGCACGGAGACACGGAATCGCCGCGCGTATGTAGAAATAGTACCTGTTTGACGGGATCCACTAGATCCACGGACCGGCTCGTGTCAGTGAAATCGGAGTCCGATCGATTGTTTAACACCGCGGTAAAGGATACGCGAGGGTAAGAAAACGAACACGTCGGGAGAAAAATACATCAAAATCTTACGCAGCATTAGGCCGGCCGCACAGCAAAAGAGCAAAACTGCTTAAAGCAGACTAAGTTATCTCTACTATGACTAATTAAAAATAGAACCCATGTAATTCAGTGAAAACCCGCACATTGATAAGTCATAGTCAAAACAAAACATTTTTGCTCTTCAGTCAATTCTAGTCATGACTAATCGTGTTTTATCAAAACAGAACATGCTCTATTCCGTCAGTCAAAACCAAACAATTTTATCAGTCAAAACTAACGGTTTTTACTTTTTATATATTAATATTTTAATTAATGTACTAATATTTTTTTATTTATTATACATTTTGTGTACCTATATGAAGGTAATTATAGACATGTTGAATAAATCTTTATTACGCCTATATTATATTATATTATTTATCCACATAATAATATATGAACAAATAATAAGCAAATGTATTATTTTTAATTTTACTACTCAGACTTCAATATGACCGCTGAAAATATAGACCTGGAAACAATAACTTCTTCTTTGTCGGAAGACATGTTGGTGACTAAATACGATAACACAGTTTTGCTCTTTTGGTGTGCGGCCGGCCTAAAACAAATTGTTTTCAGTCGACTTTAGTTGACTTGAACAAAAACGACTAACACAGTTTTGCTCTTTTGCCGGCCCTACGTTACGCGCAGACGATATTTGTGTTTTACCCGTTGCCGCCGCGATGAATAAACAATATGCGCGCGTGATATTATTTTCTATTTCCCGCGAGCTCGAGGGCGCACACGTGTACAGTACGCGTTATATTCTATTACCGCACCAGCAAGGCTAACGTATACCGACGCGGTACCGTCAGAGTCTGCGTTTCGTCTCCTCGCGGCCCTCGAACACGCTCCCACACGCCCGAGCCGCGTACCGTATACGTTAGCGCCGCCTTACCCGCCCCCCTCGCGTCGCGGCACACACTTATTAAAATTTCGGGCTTTATTGTCCAGACGTGTCCTTTCTCGGTTTTTCGTACGCCCTGCTCCCCAGCCCCTCGCTGCGGAGGGGAAACGTGCGATGTGTAACCACCTCGTCGGACCTTGATGCAATTAAGCACGACGGTTTTTACGAGTGTTCTGGTCACCGTGTGCGCGCGATCGCGTGTGTTTTGACGTCGCTTGTTCCCCGAGGGGAGGGCGAAATATACGTTCCGAGTGATTTACGCGGGCGTGAACTGCCATTATTCCGCAGTAAAGTCCGTCCTGGGAACACGACCACCGTTGTTCCGACCGAAATCTCATTCCGTCTACGACATTATTGTTACCGCGCTACGAATTATTTTTGCGCACCGTTCGTTATTGACTATAGTCACAACAGTAATTATTTCAACGGCCAAATTTGTAATCGTGCTAATACCGTCGCACTGTATACGTCACGGGTTCATTTGTCTACCGGCCGTGCGAAACAAATAAGCTCGCGGTGTATACTCTGTTGCTCAAAACACAATGTTTATCGACTCGTCCCACGGTGCAGTGGTCGATGAACGGGGACTGCAGGGGGTAGCAAGTAGTGGTGGACACATAGTGTTCGGTCAATCGAGAGAGAGAGAGAGAGAAGTCATGTTTACGTTTTTCACAAAAGAGTAAAAGACCCTCCCTTGGTTTCTTTTTAATATTTACAAATAATGCCTTGATATTTCTCAAAGATACAACAACCGTAAGGTGTGATTATTGTTCACTCCGAGGTGATCGTTAAAGTACCCGTTCTCCCTTCGAATACACCGTTGTAGAACAGTATATGAGCCTGAGCCCGTCGTCAGATTTTAGATAACAAAGAAAACACAATAATTAAATGAACTTCAAATTTACAATTAAAAAATGATCGTCAAAATTAGATTATATAATAATAGTACACTCGAGTAATGAAGTAACGTGAGCATTTCAATTACACATATATCTACCATATTTTAATTAAAGATCCCTCGTTTCTCTTTAGCATATCATTTAGTAGAATCGGCCCACGGTGAAAACAATATCCTTACCTACATATATTATACACGCCACCGGTCCCGTGCGATTCTTTCTTGAATACTTTTCACCCTATTACATGCATTGTAGGCGTGCACACAGGTGCAGCGGGGGATGTTTTTGCTGCACCTGACCGAGCCGACGTTACTCTTAAGGGTAGAGATTAAGTAAGGTAGATTTGGGTTGAACCAACCGTTGTCAGTCACTGAATCCGGGTACGGCGTTATTGTTGTTAATAAGGTAGGTATACTATATAATTCGATTGAATCAACACCAAATTAGTCATAACTTCTGAATTTTTCAGTCCCAAAAAACTATTTCGACTTCTCAATCTGAAATAATAACGAAAACAACTATACCAACTTTTAATTTTTTGTTTTTAATCTTGATTATTATCCGAAAAAACATTTATATTGTTTATAAAGATTTCAATCAATGATAAAAACAGATGATAATTTTTATTGAATTTGGCTACACAGTAGAATCCGCCTAATGGTGGTGATCTTTCTATTCCCGCATTATTCGACTGTCCCAATCAACTGAATTTTTAAAAAAATATATTAAAAAGCTATTATAGGGTATATACATAGTAACTTAATTTACAAGAAACGTTCATACTTCATTCATATGTACTTTGTTTAAAAATTATTATTAATAGTATTCTGATATTGTAAATTAATTAATTGATTGATTTATTATTGAAATTTATTACGTATTAATTGATTAGTTGAATTATTTTTGCAAAAAAATACTATACGTACATACGTAATACATACTTTGTTGGGCTGCAGAAAATGGTCAATTCTTCTCTGTTGTAATTTATTAAAACTTGGCTTATTGACAAAGTCTGCACAAACGTTTAGCGAAGTTGTTGGGGCACTTTCGTTTCCGTTTAACATGAAATATGTGGTTTCAGCTGATCTGATCAATGCATTTTTCTGCTTATATTGTTGTAATTTTAACGGGTTGAACGTTGTCGTCATCACTTTCTTCATTTCGCAGACTTCTCTTAGTAATTTTTTCAAGAATATTATCGCGATTCTAATTTTTATTCAAGCGCTGCACACTATCATCGATGTTTAAAAATAACTCACCATTTCCTACGCATCGCACTACGTTGTTTTCAATATGAAGGAGATGGGTAGACCAATCAGTGGTCTGAAGCCGCAACGTACAAATCAATACTGAATCGTAATAGACGACACTTATTTCTCCAGCCGTCGGTCGGAGACAAATTGTATTGCTTGTAGAATGTTTATTTTATAACTGATATATTTATGGCACTTGTAGACGTGGAGTCACTTAATTCTCTTCAATAGCGTTTCAAACGTATGTTACCGGCCAGCAGACCACGGTAACGAGTTTTTAAATTATTGTCGATCCCCCATATCGAGTGGATGAACGAGTGAAGTATACAAATATTTTTGGGTGGCAGAAACACTAGAGTGATATATTTTTTTCAAATCCATTGAGTGGGTACGCATGGTCCCGCATTATCAACAATTAATACAATTTGCCTTGAATGCCAATTTGTCCCCATTAAGCGGTTGTCCCCTGTATGTGGCAGTGCACCCGTTGAGCCGATACTTGTGATCCTCCCGAAACCAATGTCATATAATTATCTATAATCGCTAAAGTTTGGACTTCAACCGGCACATGGTTTTATGCCACTTTCTCGTCTTTTTAGCGTACAACGTGTTTTCATTGGTCGCGCGCGAGTTATAATCGTACGTAGGTACTGTGGCTATTAATTTTTCCGAGCAGCCAATCAGTCCAATCACTCGTGCAGTTAATATGCGTCACGACTTTCATTAATAATTGCAGTTTGAACGTAATCACGTTCCGATAGTGCAATACGCGTACATGATGCCGTCTGCAAAATAATAATTAAGATTCGATAAACCGTGGATCGCAATAAAATACATAATAGTACATTACGCAGTGGCGGAACTAGGATTTTGGTTTTGGAGGCCCAATATTTTTAAAAACAATATTAACTGCATACCTAAAATACCATAATTTCACCCTTTGAATTCGTATGACTGTAAAATTGCTGTCTTATGAATCTCTCTTTCGGAATGTTTTTTTTTTAAGTCATCTTATGCATCTTTGTAGTGTTGTATGTGCCAACTAGGCCAACATTTAATTATTATAAAAATGGTCAAATAGACAAAGTTTATTAGTACGATAGCACTGTCGTATACCGCACTTTCGTGGGTATCACTCTATCCTCTCTTTAGTAATCAAAACTAATAGATATCAGTTCAATGATTAAGAGTTGATGGGTTTTCAAAATAAAACAATAATTCACACCAAAAGCTTATTTTAATATAACACAAAATAAAGCGTGGCGTCTTAGTCTCTACACATACGTGCTTCAACCGAAACACACACACTCTGCCCCGGTCTCGTCCGACCGGCTGTCTTAAATATTGATTTACAATATGCTACCTCAGCTCATTTGCTTCACTGGCCTATCTTACTAATAAACTTTGTTTATTTGACCATTTTTATAATAATTAAACTTTGGCCTAGTTGGCACATACAACAATAGTTTGCGTATGTCCTCCAAAACCATCCACGGTAGCTCCGAAATTACTCATGAGTTGAAAGTCACAACTGAACAATTGTCTAGTCTATTAATCTGACATTTCGGGCTACCCGGAGGGAGACCATGCCTCTTTGCGCGTCCTTAAGTCCATCGATGCGTAATGCGTATGCGTTTATAAGTCTTTTAGCTGCTATTCACATTTGCGCACAATGTACTTCATCGTGCCGCCGAAGATGGTGAGACCGCGAGCTGCGTATGACGATATTGTCCTGGACGTTGGATCCTTACTCGGGGGGGGGGGGGAAACGGAATACCCGCAATTACTCGGTTCCGGTATACTCGCTGTCGTGTATACAGTATCAGCTACTGCAGCCGGTATAGGAAAAAAAAATGCTTCGGATAAAACGTAATATTGCGAATGTCCGTCGGATGATGAATCATCGCCGCTACAACACGCGTGTATAAATATGTGTGTGTGTGTGTGTGCCGGTATACGTCAACGGTACACACGTATCGTGGTAGCCGCGTATGGAGCACGGCCGCTCGCGGAGAGAGACGCGAGGACGAAACGAGTTTGGACGTTCGGTAGCCGGACCAGGGAGACTTGGATTTCCATTATAGGTTACGGCCGGGGACGAGACGAGGGCATCGGGGGAGCGCGAAGAGGAAAGAACACGAGGGGAACGGAGAGAAGAAAAGGGGGAAAAAAAAAAAAAGGTAATAATAAATTGTAGGTTTTACAAACAAGGAAACGCGCGCGCCGCGCCGTACGGAGAGGAGTAGCCGCGGCGGAACGAGGGCCGCGCACATATGGCGAGCGCTACCGGGGCGCGACGGTGCCGAGGCCGGGAATCGCGGTCCGCGCGCGTCGGCCCGCGGAAGGTGCGGGTGGGCAAGTTCGACGGGCCAAAGTCCGGTGCGGATATCGCGGGAATTGGCGCGGGAAAAACGGTTTTCGCCGAGCAGTTGTTCGACGGGCCGACGCGTGTGTGCGCGTGCGTGTGCGTCATAATAGTAATGATCGGCCGGCGCGGCGCGTTATGTAGTGTATTCCGACCACATGGACGCGCGCGTCGCATAAGGATAACCATCTGTTCGGGTCGTTTGCTTATATAGACTTACGAGCGCGAGCGTGTGCGCGCGGCGGCGACGAGGAGGAAAGAAGAGAGAAAAAAATAAATAAAACCGATTATCATTGAGACAAATTTAGAGTAGGACGTCGTCGTGGTCGGCATGCATCACGCGTATAATATACGGTATGTGTACAGGGTCTCCCGGGGAAAACGGGAAGATTTAAAATCGCTCCCGTGTAGAACGAAAAATGCGTTCGGTGCATCGTTAAACGGTTTTCACTCGTGACGACTTGCAAGTTCCGTTTCCGGGAATCGAACGCGGCGCAGACGTCGTGCGCGGTTCCGTCCAAACCGTGCAGGAGCTGAAGCCGTCCGACCGCCGATTGCTCGAAGTAGAAAAACGATGGAAACGGTAACCGCAGTCTTGTGTTTCCGTGAATCAGGATTCGAAAAACGGAAATGCACAATTTAAACGTGAAAAAGGATCGAGCATAAAAAACCATCCTGTACAACGCGCGCACCAGCCCATGGCGAATTTGTACGAGTGAAATCAAAATCCTACGACAAAATCCTTCGGACGTGTAATTAAAGTACATACGTGTACATTATAACTCGTCGTTTGTGTTTGTTATTTTCCCCGCGCGCCCTCCTGCCGTCCGTCGCCCGAGGTGCCTATGTACGGGTACGGACTCGGGAATAAATATAAATAACCAAACACTTCAATCCGACCGAAATCGGAATCCGCGCGCACGCGATATATTATAATGTACACGTCTAACGGTTGTTCGGACGAGTTTGGATCGCGTCCGTGGGTGGTATCACAATGTACCACGTAGTGTCGTCGCTGCCGGCTTAGATTTCGCAAACTTTTCGTGCGCGGTTCGCAAAATTAATTACACGAACGCTGGTCGACGATGACTGGCGCGTCTGGCAAATTCTCGTTCTAAACACTCGTGCGGAAACGGTATTTTCACGTGGGAACACGCATTTACTATTATTTTTCAAGCGACACCATTATTGTGTTACGTCTCGTAGTTATCGGCGACTACCGCGAAGTGTACCGAAAGCGTTAGGAGAAGAGAAAAAAATAGAATTTTCTCAACGATTATGTCACAAAACTGTTCTTCGAACACACGTCGTTTGCACTGCAGCACAAGTACAGCGGCTCTCGACCTTTTAACGCCCGAGTGTCGCATACACGTTTTGAAAATGTTCGCGTACCACTTAACTTGGTAATAACTGTGTTTTTGCAAGATCAATACACTATCGGTAATCAACGGAGCGTTTTATCGGGTTTTAATTGGAAAATACATATTAGCATACGAGTACAAGTGAAATGACATATAGGTACAGTTATCACTGTAATAAATTTGAATTCGGTTAAATTATTAGAAATACGTTTTAATCAGATGATCGGTGTTGTTTTGTATGGACTAGTAAGTATGGTCAATATCTGGTATCTTGATAATCTTAAGTCCTTAATAGATTTCTACGTTCAATTTATTTCTAAATTTAGTGTATAATAAGTGGGAAAACGTGTTTTCACCCAGATACGTTGACACAAAAGGGATGGGAAATTGTCGTTTCTTCGTGCGGTTATTGTCCCCTTTGAGCTTTCTGCGCATGTGATACGCGGTACGGGTCGAGAAACGCTTCTCTGTGCTATGCTCGCGGGTTGTATACGCTGGATCAGACACCGGATAAACCGTCGGACTGACTTTAGTCATTAGCT
Source organism: Periphyllus acericola (assembly GCA_949715065.1). Classification (NCBI taxonomy): domain Eukaryota; kingdom Metazoa; phylum Arthropoda; class Insecta; order Hemiptera; family Aphididae; genus Periphyllus; species Periphyllus acericola. The sequence goes on along the minus strand of OX454271.1, from coordinate 16,645,981 downwards.
GGTGATTTCCATTTGGAACACGCGTTTCTCGCAGCTTTTGGAACCGACGGTTGGAAATCATGAACGAAATGTGGTCGACTGGTAGAGGAGCGCGTAGGTTCGGTGCGATACGATATCGTATACTATACGGTAAGCCCAATTACAGTCTAACTTGGTTAACTCGAAGTTGAAAGGACCGGAGTAAAAGTTGAGTTATCCAAAAAAAAATAATTTAAAACCGTACAAAATATGTATATTAATTCCTATAAAATAAAATATGTAATGTAATAAAAATTAGTTACTATGTATTTATATGTATGTGCTATCCATTGCTTGCCTTAAAATTAAGTGTTCCTAATTTTAATGCGAATTCTTCAGCTTTTGCTCTTATCAACAGCCCACTAAGGGGTATTTTTTTGTCACGTGTCTGCTTAAACCATTTGTAAACGTAAACATTAATGACTAATGAGTAAACGACCTTTATAGATAAATGAGGGAAATTGTATCACAATTTTATAATACATACTTCGAGTTATCCACGAAAATATTCGAGTTAAACAAGATTTTTTTACATTGTTTAAATAGGAAATTCTGGGGACCGGAGTAAAAGTTCGAGGTATCGACGATTTCGAGTTAAAGAAGTTCGACTGTACTACGGTAAGCCCGGGACATTTAATCGTAGCGTATTCGAGACTATAATCGATTGCGTGTAGTACGCATAATATAACGCGCGATCGAGTGCACCTTATTTGGTTCATTTATTTATTTCGGAAACTGGCGACCGCTCGTAAACAACTCCACGACTCCGTTTCAACCGCGGTTTGTAAATCGAGGTGTAAAACTGGTGTGAGGCGTATCACACGATGTTATTATGAAAACATTTCCGACGCACAACTTTTCCGTCTCGACGCGAACCGTGTCCGCCCGAATAGTCCCACCCGAACTAGATCGCCGGACGAATAATAGATACCGCTCGGCCTATAATGTGCTCTGCACGCACCTGCGCACCGATGACGATGACGACTACGGCACGTGTACAAAACACTGGTGTAGAATATTACACGACGACGTTGCAAGTCAAACGTATAGGTACTATTATAGTGTACGTCGATGAAATCGAATAGGTTTACATTTTTCATTTCCACTTGATTCGTGGGCCGGCGCCGTGTAACGTAACTGATTTCTCGTCGCGCGCGCGTATCATGTGCACAGCATATCTGTACAGGATGTGCCACCGGTATTTACACAGAGCGACGTATACCGTGTTAATAGAGATAAATCGAATTTCGTTGTTTGACGGATATCCCTGGGCAATGGCAATTGCGTAGACACTATACGAGTACTTTGGTAAATATAAGTGTAAAGAAGTGAAAAAATTAACTTTTTATTTTATGACTTTTACAAATTTCGAAGACAACCAGGGCTTGTTTTTATGAAAATGTAGACGGTTCAACTTTCAGTTTTTCGTTGCATTCATGAATTTTAATATTTTTTTATAGTTTACAAAGAAATAATGTAAATTATTACCACCTCGTCATTTTCCGATAAGGTTTGCTGAAAATGTTATTAGGTATTTAAGATATAGGATACAACTATTTTCTTCTAAGCTAAAAAAAATGAATAAAACCAAAAATTCAATGAAAATTGAAAGTTGAACCGTCAACCAAACTATTGTCAACAAAATGTCCTTTGCCCGTGGACGGTCATAGAAAAAAGAACAGAATTCGATTATATCTATTGCTCTGGTGTTAAACCCTATTGGACACCCTGTATATATATATTATAGTAGTAGTATAGTTCTACTACTATCACGATTATTAACTAGTTAGCGAAAATGGTTTTATTATGTTATGCACTATTACAAATATGATTATAAAATGTTACATATAATAGATCAAAAATGAAAAATACAATTTTTCGGTTCCGGGGGGGGAGGGAGTTTAACCCCCAAAACCCGGGCCTTCTACGAAAAATACTACGGTTTTCGTGGATCGTGATCGGTCTCGCGCGTATATTGTGATGCGCGTCGACACGGATGTTGTTCGAATAAATCGTGCGGCAGTGTTGTTAAATCAATCCCGGTTTCGATATGGTAGTGCACGTAATATAATATAATATGTTAATCTTCGACGGTAAAATGTCCACGCCGGGGAAACGAACGAATAAATCGAAACCAATTAATGTCATTCGTGTGTACGCAGATCCGTACGGTCCGAAAAACTAGTTTCGATTATAACGACGCGTGTCGGTCGGACGGTTCGGTTTGATGATTTACACACGATTTATAACACTTGTCGTGTACCGCACTTTCGTGGGTATCGCTCTATCCTCTCTTCAGTAATCAAAACTAATAGATATTATTAGTTCAATTATTAAGAGTTGATGGGTTTTCAAAGTAAAACAATAATTCACACCAAAGCCTATTTTAATAAAAACACAAAATAAAGCGTGGCGTCGTAGTCTCTACACATACGTGCTTCAACCGAAACACACACTCTGCCCCGGTCTCGTCCGACCGGTTGTCTTAAATATTAATTTACCATATGCTACCTCAGCTCATTTGCTTCATTGGCCTATCCTACTAATAAACTTTGTCTATATGACCATTTTTATAATAATTAAATTTCGGCCTGGTTGGCACATACAACACACCGCACGGGACCCGATGGTTTGTTCGAGCACTTGGCTGTACCGTTTATATATTTCGTGTATCGTTCACGTCGTCGCGCGGTATCTGTGTACCAATACGCTGTTTACACTGCGCATTGTATTCTTTTACGGACGGTCATAATGCCATTCTCTTACGGTGTTTATTTTTCCGAGGGAGGCGGTTGGGAGATTTAAAAATGTAACGAGGAAGACGGGTCGGGTGAAGCGATACGGTATATTATGGTGTTTGTTCTCACACGTCTTGACTTTCTCCGGATCGAGTTCAAGGGTGTACGGCTATATCGTATCGGCGCAAATACTCTGTCGCGTCGATTCCCATCCCCTGGCCGCGGTCGTCGTTTCTCTCAGGTTTTCCTCTCCTCTCGACTCGCCCGCGCGATGATCACCATCACACCGGCCTATATACAGGGACCACACCCTCCCCTCGGGGTCAAGTAGCGTGTGTCCGCGCACCTGGCCGGGACACATGTACAAAATATGCGTGTACCGAATTATGTGTGTGTGTTTTTTTTTTATTTGAAAACCTATCCCTGTGAGACGTTTTAATACGTGAACACAACGTTGTATACGACGCACGGCGGTGGTGTGTATTATTATCACGGCCGTTTCTCGTTTTCGAAACAATAACGAATTATTATTATTATCGCACGGTCATTCGAAATCCCACCGAGCGATGCGGTCGTGCGGTTATCACCCCCCTCGCAGGATTTATGGACGACGTGTTACGGCGCCGCGCAACTGCAGTGCGTACAATGCACTTGCGTACATATATATATACCAGGTATACCTACATTATAATACAGGTAAGTGCGGGCACGGTGTGGCGGCCGTGATTCCTGTTTCATCCTCTCACGCCCACCCGGGCGTCCTGCGGACCGTGAAAACTTTTTCGTCTCTCCCCGGTCGGCCTGTGCGTGTTACCACCGCGTGTACGCTCCGATTTTATACACAACACGACCACGCACACGTCATACTATTATAGTTTTTTTATTTTTGCACCTGTTGTCCGTCCGTCCGTCCGTCCGTCGTCCCGGACCGTATATATTCCTAATTTAAAGGAAATTAGAATACGAACCCAATGCCCGTCGGATTACGATAGAAATGTTAAAACGCTGTCGGCGTACGTACCTAAAATGTGTACGCGCAGCCGCACGGATACGACTGTATACGCTCGAAGTACAACTCATTATTTTCCTCGCGGGCGCCGCTGGGAAAATACGTTTTGTCGACTTTCGGTGCGCACTCGATTTCTACGTACTCTATATATTTAACAATGTCCTTAATTAACTTCCACGTTCGGATACAGGACTTGAATGCACCCTTACGAATATAATATACAAACGAAGAACTCATAATTGGTTTTAGCCGTTTCAGGTCATTATTGATAAACTTTGGGCCGCATTCATGTACGTATAATAATCGAATTTTTTACGGATATCAGGTTAATAATGTTAGGATTGTTTGGCTTTAAAATATTTCCAATAAAACTAGTTCATCTTGCTCAAATAATTTCCGACAGAAACGCTACAAGGACGAAAATGATTTATTTGACGTGTCGGGATTCTGAAATATTCATCCAAATACCTACTGCAGAAGTTGCGCTGTATAAGACTTCGAAAGTGCTTTTTCTTCTAGTTTCGCACTTTGGATACAATACGTTAGCAGTGGTGTTCGAAACATAGAGGACATAGTTCAAACTTGGTGTACGTCATTCGAATGTGTATGCGATGTAATAGTGTGATATTTTACATTTGCAAGATATGTAATTAATTACCTGGTTCAAAAACGTTGCTGAACGGAGCTCGTGCGTTGCGGTATTATTTAGGTATATTGAATTTACGCAGTGAATTTATATTTCATCATAGAACAACAATTGGAGAAAACCAAAAACTAATCTCCTCTCAGGATTGTTACCGTTGTTGGTTTGATGATTTTTTTTTACTTATTCATATCGGGCAACCGTATAAGACGTACCTATATAAAGACGCATATGAAATAGCGTACGGTATAAAAGGTATCGTATACTAAACGAGTTTGACCGTGTGCATTATACCTCACGTAATATACATTTTACATGTTCTCTGCTAAAGCGTACGTACGGGTACGGAGGTTGAAACGTATAAGAAACGGTTTTGATTTAAACGTAACGATCTTATACTCTCGATGATAAGGACCGTATAATTTTCCATGGACCATTCTCGATAACGACGACATCGACGACGACGATAACCCCTATACTCGCTCGCATACCGTGTATACCGTGGTATACACGGTATACTCGCTCGCAACACGTTCAACACCATTGTTACGGGTACATGGCTACGCTAAATTTGCCCACCGGCCATGGCGTACACGTGCTTCACGATGTGTGTAGGTACCTATACGAGTATACCATCCAAAATATCGCCACGGCCGTATCCGTGTAGATCACGGATCGCTAAAATACCTACGGACAGTATACCCACCCGTGCGCACGCGTTTATATAACAATATTTTATCGTACATTATAATATTAAGTATATTTCGATAATATTTACGTCCTCATTGTAGGTACTATATACGTACTACTGCGGGCACGTCCAGTATACCTACTCATTATGCCGACCGCCGATCCGTAGCTGGGAGGAACGAATTCCCGTTTCGCATCTGCTCGCAGATTTATACCCACACGCGCAAATATTATATAAAAATATGTATAATAATAATGCTTTGCAGATTTATTGCCGCCACCGCGGTTATTTTTTTAATTTTTTTTTATCTAATACTGCGCGCAATCGTGTCTTCAACGTATTTCGTAACAACCGTCGATATATTATAGTACACGCGTATAATATACCTACGACGTAATTACGGCGGCGGCGGCGGGGGAAAAAAATGAATTTTAATTTCCGTCCGTACGCGTCCGAGTCGAGGCGGCGGCGGCTTAGAAAATACAAGAGACTGGCTGTGTGACGACGACGACGTGTACGGAGCGGTCGTAAAGAAACGTGACTGCGCCGCGGGTTTGAGGGCGACCGCCGCCGCCCGATCGCAATCGTCCGCCCGGACTTCAAGAACGTATTGTACAGTCTCGTGTGAATCAAATTGGCTCGGACGCGGTCGCGGCTTCGCGTAGGCCTCGGAGGTTCCTGGGAAGTTTTCCCGTTTCGGGACGACACTCGTGGCGCACGCATGGATGAATATTATCCATCTCACTCGCTCACAAACACACACACGCCCACACGCGCACTCCTCAGAAACCAGGTGGCCATACTGCGGGCGACGAGCTGAGCAACGGCAACGTGTGACAGTTCTGAAACGTTTTGAAAACGATGTCGATTTGTGATTACTATGGTTCGGATTTGAAGGCAATATAATCAGTAAAAAAGGCAAAAAAATGCATTTAATTGATATAAAAAAGCAATTCCATAATCGTTCTACGTCCACCGAAGTTATCGGGGCGATTTCATATATTTCGACGAATGCCAGCGGACTGACGAACAATCTTGAATCGACGCATTACGAACATATATTAATGTTTAAATAGGTGTACGGGTAATTGTATGGCCATACCAGATACTCGATAAGACGATAATGGATAAAGTATTCAGTGATATCGATAAATATTGCGAAGAATAAGACCCATTGATTGGTAGCGATAATACGTAAGCTGTGTATAAAATTATAAAATCAACTGAAAATTAAACACAAAAAAGGCATTTATAAGTAAAAAATGCAAAAAATAAGTGAAAAGGCATTTATAAATAAAAAGGCAAAAAAAGGCGAAATAAAAGGCAAAAAAAGGCGAAATAAAAATGCATCCATCGTATAAGAAATTAAATGAAACTCATTTTTGTATAAAAATTATTATTCTATTACGATTAATAAAAGAAAGGCATTTGCCTTCAAATCCGAACCCTAGTGATTACTAATCATAGCATTGATACATGTGTTAAGCTTTTGCAAATATAAATCCGCTTCCGATATAGGCACAGTAGTTACCAGTAGAAATAACTGCGTGGTACACCAAAGGCCAGAAGGGACGCGGTCGCATAACAATTTTTCCTCGACTACGTTTCGCGGGCAGCTATCCCTTAAGACTAATATGTAGTATCCGCGCAATATGTATCGCAATCGTGTAATCTCATACGGTGGTTTGATTACGAGTTGACCATTTTATTACACAGTTTAGTTTAAAAAAATGTTAAAAACATGTTAAGGCATACGAAATCGAAAAGACCATTTAGGATGTTGGACGGCGTATCGAGGAGCTGATTGATCGACCGCCTCGGATCAAGTAATACGTCCGGTCGCTATGGCGCTCGCCCGAAGGGGTGATCATCGGAGTGTTTAGCGACTGCAATTTGAAAATAATATCCTCAAGTGCTGAAATAATTTTGAAAAAAAAAAAACTGTTTCATCGCCATCTCGTTTAACCTCTGCAATACCGCATAAATCATCCTTGACGAGGTCCGCGTCGTTATCAGGCAGGACTCGCGAACATTACAAGCCCGAAACAGTCCCGATTTTCCCGCGGGTTTCTCGGTGAACTTATACCGCGCATACCGATGTGGCTTGCGAGCGGATCTGCCGTACGTAGGTATAACGTATATGTTACTCTCGGCGGTGTAACAATGGAAATACATTCAATGAATCGGGCTCGAGCAGAACGCGATCTCGGTAGTTTTTCCCACATTTTAATCGATTTGACTGCAGCAGTCGTTCAAAGGTAAGTGTTATACATTTTTAAGAACGGCTGGTGTGTCTACGCTGTACATATGCACATCAACGGACAGGTGTGTGTGTGTGTGTGTGTGTGGCTATATTTACAGAAAACATCTGTAGTGTCGTATCGTCCGAAGACCATCTCGCTGGCGGGGGTCGATTGTTGTCCGTTGGTAGTGTAAAAAAAAAAAAAATTAATAGTTCGACGAATTAAATTTAGTCTGGATATCCATAACACGGCGGCTGCAGCGGCGTGGCCGGGAGGAAGTATAAGACTTTGCGCGTATCGCAGTGCATATGTGCGGCGGTGTGTGTGTGTGTGTGTGTGTGTGTTTTGTGCGTGCGTGTGAGTGCGTACGGCTGACTCGGGAAACATGTGGGAATCGAAACGCCATACTGCGGTTTCTATAAATGGAAAACGACGGTAATAGTACGCGATAGTACTAAGAGTCCTAGAGGATGCGCGTACTCGAATTATTGACAATTTTTTTCTTGAAATTCCACAAAACATGAAGTGTGTTGACCGCGTCGAAAGCTTTCCGTCGAGGCTAGACCGGCTGCGCGTTTCGTTGTAAGGCGCTTATAAGATTTCGTCCGAGCTTAGTAGTTGAATAAAACGCAACGCAACAATATACCTAGACTATATCATAGTCTACGTGTACATACAGGCAGTTCCGTAGATACGAAAGGGTTGGGGTGTTGGAGTTTCAACCCCCCCCCTCATCGAAACCAAAAAAAAACATCAAGTGGATTGGCAATGTTGTTATATGGAGGCGGCGGACAAAGTCTTAAATGAGTTGACTGATAGGAAAAAAAGTTGAATTCATTTTGTCATATAGTAAATATTTCAATTTATAAATGTTGGAAACTAAAATGAATTTCGAATTTTCTAAAACCATCACCACAAGAAAGTCGTATCTACGCCACTGGTTCTACGGTTATATATGGTTATATAACAGTGGTTGTACAAACCTAACTCGTCGAGTCTAATTCAATGAATTAATAATTCATCTTACGTTTCAATATTACCAAAGAGTTATACTCACATGTGTTCACGTCGATGTTCTCTCAAGCCTCTATTTGAAAAATAATAAACGTATCTTGGCTGTACGACTCGTAAGAAAAAATTACTCTACTAATTAAAAGCGGTTGAATAACAACAATATTGTGTACTTCTATAAACACCGTAATAGATGATTTGCCGATATTGCATTTACCGACGGGATGGTTAAACAACAGTAAACACGATAAATCAGCTAAGACCAAGACAAACGTGGTGCAATTATTCGTTTATTACAATATAGATACATCCAATGTTATCGCGATAATAAATTACCGTACACGCTGCATCATTGTAACTATTGAATTTCTTCCACATCGGGCGAATATTTCGACTGCCAAGGATCATCGATTAAACCGTACCCGTTTACATACAGTGTTTGGCGTGTACATTATTGGTGCTGTTGAGTCGGTAAACCTGCATAACACAATATCATATTATTATCTATCACGTGAATCGGGTACAATAGAAACCAGGAAATTAGCATGCTGCGCGAGTGTGTGTGTGTGTGTGTGTGTGTGTGTGTTTGTACTGCGCAGTAATATTATTTACGCTTTTCTTCTCGACGGTTTGCCAGTAAGAATTTGTTAGAAAAAAAAAATAAATAAATAAAAAATCTTATTCGTATTTAACAAAGGTGCAGATCACGACCATACAAGTTTCGGCACGATGATTTATGGCCGCGTCATGTTTTTTTCGCGGGTAACGAAGAACGAATTAATCAATACGCACTCGGTCGTATGGTAAACGAGCCAAAGTCTACTAACGCACACGGGGCGACCACTCCTTGTACACACGCACGCATACCCACACACGCACGCTGCTTCTTCTGTTCTAAACGGCCATCGTTGCCGTATAATGTTCGACACGAAAGGTTAATCCACACGGGCTGACCGCTAATAATTTAATGTTTGACGACGGCCATCTCCGTCGATCTCAGTTGCGGTTATTTATAGTTATTATTATTATTTTTTTTTTTTTCTTAAACCTTTTGATTGATTAATAGATCAACTCTGTCGATTAATCGACAGCGTAATCGGTTGTAAATAAAACCCGTCCGGGCACACGGTTATGGAGATCGCACGGTCTCTCCCGTAACAATTATTATTGTTTTTCTTTTTTTTCTCTCGCGCCGAAACCATTCCTTACGAAAAGGGTGGACAGGGACCACCGAGACAATGCGACGTGCAGGTGCATTATTCCACGAACGTACGCAATAGTAATACGCGGATACATCGTACTGTATAACACGTGCGTTGTACGTCGTACGAAAATATGATTTCTAGTCGCAACGAATTTGACGCACGATAGATTCGACGCGTGTCGAAAATCGTCGTCGGTGCATTATTTCGTCTCGACGATTATATTAATCGATATCGTACCCACCCGAAGCCATCTCAAAAGCACGCATTAATATGGAATAATAATTTATGCGGACAAGCGCCGCGACCATTATTTCCCAGGACGGGTCTTATTATATCGTTTAAAACAAAACGTATTATTCAAATTCGACCGTGCCGTAATTGCGGTTCGAGAAATAATTACGTAATTCGGAATTTCAAAACCTACACCCGTTCATGCGCGATCGCACAGATGTACGTAGGCGCCTACACGCGTTACCGTTCTTATAATAATAACATCACAACATGGGAATATCTAATAATAATTTAAGGCTAGTGAAAAAAGTCCACGTGCAGTTCCAAACGCAACGTTTGATACAGAACACGCGTAACGATTTTCCGTCCCTCCATATGTTCTCCGGTGCCGCAGCAACATTAAAATTAACAACAATCGAGGCCCGGACGAAAAAACAACATATGGACTATAACATTTGTTCGAGTGGAATGCCTACGGTTTGACAATAAGCGAACACTTAATCGGACACTCAAAATTCACATTATCCACACCAAGTATCACCTGTATAGCGGGGCCATCTTGTTGAAAATGAATATCGGCTCATAAGCGCTCTTGGACTTTATTCGAATACGTGTACACTCGACAGAGCGCGTGTGGTCTTAGAACACTTATAAATTTCCCGATGTCCCATTGAAAATTTGAACGATACGGTCGACGGATTCCGGTTGAAATTTCCAAAATTTTTCATAACGTTCTCTTATCAATACGTGTTCAATGACGAGGGCAGGCACGAACATTAAACGGCATCATTTGTACCTAGGCTCTACTCAATCATAATCATGTACGCGAGTACGTTCTGTAGCTCATATAGTTTCCGTCATCGTATCATCATCTTCACGTGCTGTTCGTCCACAAGCTACGTGATAACAATAATGAAGACGTGTGTTGGACTTGCGTATTAACACGTGCTGCACATTTTAACACTACTCGTGTGACCGATATTAAAATAACGGGTCGTGTGTGAACAGTGCTTTTGCATTATTTTATTTTTATTTTTAGAATTTTCAATCGTTTTGAATAGGAGGCATAGGTAGCCGTCGTCTTCTCGTTTCAAAAAGGAATGCGGTCGAGATCGGTTGTTGGCGGAAAAAAAGTCGTCCTTGGGGAAAATATCTCTCATTCAGCTTGACCACACAGAGTTTCGTGTCTGCGCAGCTCTCGAGGAGAGTCGAAAATAATAGCTGTGCATAACGCGACGTGCAGTATATTGTTTAACGAATTTACAACACGTGCAGCAGCACCGCGAGGAGAAAACACAATATCGTGGACCGCGCGCGTTATGATAATGCGCATTATAATATTTTATTTATTCGCGCACACGGCATACCCGGGTCGCGGGCGGGTTACTTTTGAAATCGGATAACCCGCCCAACTCGTTTTCGACCGATTTTCGTACACATCGGCCGCCGCGGGTACCGCGTTCAATTTCGCTAACGAGACCTCGGAGACGTGTGCGCGTTACATGTGTACTGTTGTATATGCCAACTAGGCCAACATTTGATTATTATAAAAACGGTCAAATAGACAAAGTTTATTAGTAAGATAGGCCAGTGAAGCGAATGAGCTGAGGTAGCATATGGTAAATTAATATTTAAGACAACCGGTCGGACGAGACCGGGGCAGAGAGTGTGTGTGTTTCGGTTGAAGCACGTATGTGTAGAGACTACGACGCCACGCTTTATTTTGTGTTTTTATTAAAATAGGCTTTTGGTGTGAATTATTGTTTTATTTTGAAAACCCATCAACTCTTAATAATCGAACTAATATCTATAAGTTTTGATTACTGGAAAGAGGATAGAGCGATACCCACGAAAGTGCGGTATACGACAGGTACCACAGTATCTATTTCAACAGTGTTTTTCGAACGTTTTCCTCTAGTCCTGCAATACCCGAGTGCCACGAACTATACGACCGTCACGTCTGATAATGAATGCACTCACCACCTATAATATCCTTTTTCCCGCCTTCCAGGAGATATCGGACTTAATTTTACGATCGGGGAAAACCAATTGTTCTTCACACATACAACTGCAGTACCCCTTCATGATGTAATATACGAGTGTGAAAATATTTTTTAACGCCCCCCCCCCCTCCCGCTCGGTGGAAAAATCCTAGATACGACACTGGTAAGACCCGATGGTACGCATCGCGGTGTATTTATATACGTAAACACGCGGCTGCGAAGACGAACTAATGATGAACGATAGGGTTGTGATCGTGGGACGGAAACGCGTATTATGAAATGAAAACGTTTTTTTCATTCTTTATTCATATATAATATGTTTTCTACGTGGATGAGGTCGTCGTCATCGTCGTCGTTGTTGTCGTCTTAGAGATGTATAGCACACGCGCACATGTACACATATACACACACACACAGGCATGAGAGACTTTATGGTATACAATACGTATACGTAGGCTATAACCGCCGACGACGTGAAGTCGGCAAACCGCACACCATAATACACAATGATACGATATATACATCGTAAATCACGACCGCCTTACAATTATATTATATTATTACACTCGAGCCGCCGAAAATCGTGAACTCCCATCGGCACCGGCACCGGATCGAAATTCATTTCCGGCGCGGTTCGATATAGTATAATAACAAATAATAATCGTAAAAACAACAAAACATTTTTAAACGCAACGTCACTTGTTTTCCTTTTCCTTTTTTATTCTTTTTTTTATTTTTTGTGCCCGTGAAACTCCGTGTCAACAATCCGTGAATCCATTTTCTCCTCCGGGTCCCCTGGCACCCGCGGTCTCGTTGCGCTGCACCTATTTATCTGACATGACGTGTATACAAAATACGTTCATCAACGTTTGTCCGGTACAAGCACCAAATAGTATTATGAAAATAACACACGTTATACGCATATAGTAATTATATTATGACAGATTTTTATTCGTAATATTATCGACTGTATTCACGCAGGAATAATAATGTGCATCACGTGCCGGTGGGTTACGACGAGTACAGGAATATAGTTTTCAATCGTTTGCACTCGCAACAAAGTCGATAGAACACGAATTACGTTTAAAAAACGCGACGGTCGGAAAAAGAATTATTTTATTTCACCCCTGTGCAGCACGAGGTCGTTTTACGCGCACGTATACATCACAGATTCACACGGCTCGCAAGCTGCCGTTTGCGCTCCATCTTATCAGATCGGAAACCTTTTTAGTGTACATAATATATTTCTACGTACATAAGGTCATAATTTTATGAATTTTGCATACGGCGGCTGCGGCGGCGGGTCGTACTACGTGATTCGCAAGGCGGCGTTGTAAACGTACATACATTTATGTGCTTTACGCGAAAAACGTGATTTTTTTTACAAACGGTACACCGCAAACGTGCGCATTTTATTAGCTTATAATATATTCGTTTGATACGTGAAACCGTTTTTGGGAAGCGATGCCGGTTATTAATTTCACTCGGTCGCGACAGGTCTTTGTCTCAGAAACGTAAATTTACGTGGTGCACTATGTTCACGGGTATACCGCGCACGAGCGTTTACGTAAAAGAATGCAATTCTAAATCGTGTACGTGTAGAACAGATCAGTAGGTAAATTCTTGTGGCAGTACACACTGTTGTTGCGTCCTGTCGCCGCAAGTTCCCGCCTAGTAAGCAGCGCGATCAGATGTGTGTAAAAAATTAAAAACTCTTTATTGGGCATGGGAAATTCGAAAATTTTTATTTTATTTATTAATAATTATAGGTCTACGATGGAAATGAATCGAGACAACAACATTTTATTGATTTTTGTAACTATATGAAAGATATAAATCGAAAGGAAAAAAGATGTTGCTGGTTCTGGGTAACGGTAGACTATAACTGACGAGTGGCAACAAAGTGCATTACACAATCTGCGTTTAAATAATGCCCATACGTATTGTGACGGGTTTATTAATATTTCACTTAAAGTGTGATATGTACTCCACGCGGTTTTCTCGCGGGTGACAACAAAACGACCGATTCTTACACACATTTCTTCACATCCGACGTATTAGGAGCGGTCCATATGTATTTACAAGGGTGATTGCAGGAAGGGTTGCTCAATGGTTCTAAGCGTATTATCACAATACTGCACCCTCATCTCGAAACGTCTGGGAAACGTGAAAAAAATTTAAGTTACACAACACACGTGGGCATGGACTTCAATAACGGTTTAATATTGACGGTGTAGTGTAAAGCGTTATCCTTGGAAATCATTACGAGCCGCCTAAAAACTGAGAAACAAATCGATCACTTATTATAATATATCGTTATATTGCGCGAATGGCGATGAAATAATGTTCACCGCCTCCAAGCCTATGTAAAAAATCTGCGGGTTACGTGCTACGCATCGTATATTGAACTATATTTATAGTTTAAACAGTATTGTACATAAAATACTGTACGGCTAAAAAAAAGAACTACCGAATCGATTTCGAAACATCGTATAAGATTACGAGTTTATGCTGTCGGTTATGAGCTTTCTGTAACCAAATCAGACGTTTGGACTTCCTCATATCGCGTCCACGCGCTGCACAGCTTCGACGACGACGACGACGACGAATATATTATACGATACAATATCATGTGTTCGCCGACACACACACACACACATGATACGCACTGTGATTATAATGTGTATAATATAATAAATAGTCGACGGACTTGTTTTCCGATAAGGACTCGCATGAGTTATCGCACGGAATTCGGTGGCGACCCGAGACAGTTTGTCGTGCCATCGGAGAATAGCCGGCTCGAGAAGGACGACTTTTTACATAGATAATAAGAAAAACGTGAAAGACTGCGTCCAGGTATTCGGTCGTACCGGTAAAGTCTTCGGGGGCCGACACCTGTGCGGTCAGAATATTGACGGTCCTTCGTACGTACATAATGGATGTGTATGCACGTGTGTATAAAGGGGTCGAAAAACAGAAATACTAATATATGACTTTGTCAAAACCCTTTCTCGCTCGGTGAGTTTTTCCCCTTTTATCTCGCGCACATAATACTATACACATTACACAATATCGTTTTGTCGAGTTTAACGGCGGCATGTAACAAGCCAGTGCGCGCGCGCGTGTGTGTGTGGTGTGTGTGTGTGTGTGTGTGTGAGTGTATCATTTTACTCGAGTCGGCGGCATCGTCGTTACGACGCGCATACACACACGCACAATACTAATAGCCACGTTAAGAAAAAAATCAAATCAAAGGAGTATAATATATATACGCGCTCACATATAGACGCATGAGTCACGGGCATACCATAAAAAACGATTTGGTGGAAGGTAAAAAAAAAATAAAAATCATGTTCGACTTGATGCACCTGCTCCGTCGTTGATGCTGCTGTTTACCGCTCTTACCTACGCACACGCACACGCACACACACACACACACACACACGTGCACAGACAAACACTGACAAACACAGACATGTATATATATAATATAAGCGACCATGAGGCCGTGGAATCTGACTAGTCCATTACGCACACACACACACACACACACGCTGCTGTCTGTCCTTAGTGGCGCGTTCTCACGGGCGCACAGGTGCGCGCGTACTTACAAGTTCTCGGCGGTATTCTTCGTATTCGGTAATCGATTGCAAAGGGTTGCCTCGAGAGGTATTCGTAAGAAAATAGAAAGCGACCATGTTACATTATTCTATAGGTCAACGGTTCTTAACCCGTGGTCCACGACGCTATATCGTCTGGATATAGCGTCTGGTTAGTCGTATAACAACGTGCGATGATTTTATAAAATGTGATCAAAATCGAGTAAAACGTAGCACGTCACTATTAATATGTTCCCCCTGCAAGGAAATTTAAAAGCAATGAGCAAGAAATACGTTTCCTTTCAAAGGAATCGTGAAATCAGTTACGGTCAGAAAAATAACGTTGTATGCAGCCCATCAAAACATATTTATGTTAACAGTGAAATATTTTTAAATATAACCTAAACCGTTAATTATAACCTAAACCGTTAATTATAACCTAAACCCTAACCTAACCGTTCTGTTCCTTCAAAGATTATTTTCACAGCGTTGTATTTCACAAAACCTTAAAAACCACTGGTTATACACTAAAATATAAGAATACGTGTTATTTCATGACAAAGCATCAAAAAGCTCTAAATATCCTGAAAAAAAAAAATTAAAAATAGCGACAAAAGAAAACAGTTCATATATTTAGATTTTTCTATACTAGTCACTAGATCTTTTTTCAACAGTTTTAATTAATATTAAAACTAATGCACATTCGAAAAACAAATAGCACAAAAATTGGAAAAATAACACAAAGTATATTAATAAAAAACAACTAAAACTATAAAAAATATTAAAAAAAGTGCAGTAAAAATTTTAGATATTCAATCCTCGTTACATAATACAAATGTATAGATTATTCTTCATTCTGCATTCTATTATAATTACCAAATGGTGCATATAGTCCGAGCCCTGTCGATGACAAACGCGATATAGAATTCTCGTATATTGTGACGAACGCAGACGGGGCGAGTATTTTATTTATTTTTTTTTCCGAACCCCATTCGACGGCTAATCGATCGGAAATTGGACGTGCGCAAACATAAATCTATATCGCTCCGACTCGATAACAGAGTTTCAGAACCGACCTGACATAACAATCGAACGGTTCAACTATTGTTTCCAGTCAACCGTGGCGTCCGCGTACGTACCTGTGCATGCACTGCACTGAATAGATACGATGCACAAACGTACAAACGCCACGTATACTGCGGTTTTAATATATTGTAATAATATGTTTGGCAAGCAATTGCAATATTCGTTTAAGAAATGCATAAAAGTGCATCGAAATGACGACATAATAATAATATATATTACGTACAACAATACGCTCTAAACAATTGCATTATGATGTATTTAATGGTCAACAATGCAACCTCGTTCAAGTCCCAACGTCCATACGGTTACGACGTACGCGGCTGCATCACAAGTCTTTCCGCGTGCAGCGCACGCCATTTATTTCGCCCATTAGCATGTAATGTTCGTTTAATGTCTGCTGAACGTACGCGCTTTTGAATATGTTAATAGCAATTTTTCATTCGCGACGTTAGTGCACGTCACGCGTGAGTGAAATATTGTAATACAGCCAAGTGCGCCGTTCGACATCGGGAAAAGGTCTCACGCGCCGAGTTTGAAATCGCTTTTTCAGCTGCGTTTCGTCCGAAAACGAACGCGCACTGTCATAAAAAATAGACAAATTTTTTTTTTTTGCTTAAACCGTTGCGCTCAAGGATATGAGACGATTCGCGCGGCTTTCTGTTCGGCAATATCGTTGTACAACTATTGCGATCTTACACATTTAAAACCGGTCGAAAACACGTAGGCATGCGCCTAATAGCACCGCGCGTTATTGCTTATTAGTGAGACCGATGGTGGTGTTCTAGAAATTCTGATTTATCGCACGTGGAGTCTGTCACGTGTTGACACGGTATACTATGTTACAGGTGGTGAATCGTAATAAGCATAGTAACCTAACACGTCGGTTTTCGGTAGGCGAAGTGATAAAAAACGAACACAATTATTATTATTGTAACCGACTTGAACGCACGAATTGTCGCAAAGTTGAAAGTACCGATTTTGAACGTTCCGGAAAAGGCGCAGGTAATTTTACTTTTAAAATATTTAGTGGCACGGTAAAGCATCTTGATCCGACCAAACCGTAAATATACGGTTTTATTAACTATACGTGTTCTTACCTAACGCGAAGTACTCGTCGGTGTTGCTGTAATAAACGCGTGCCTTGATTGCGACAGAGTATTTATTCGCGCCGAGTGTAGCGTATAGATACATCTAAATCGTGTACTCGTCTGTTGACGCCCGTAAAGTTTTTCAAACGTTTTTATTGGATTTCCTTACAGGGATAAAATGCAGTAAACGCTGTAAACGTTTGCAGCACGATTTATTCAACTGTCAAAATACATATACGTATAGTGTACGTGCGACATTCGACGTTGATATTCATCTTCCAAACGCACAGATTTATGTTCATGTGCAATACACAAGCCGTATACGTTTTCGTAGTTAGTAAATTAGTAATTTAACTTTGACCAAACTTGACAGCACGACGAGCAGTAATAGATACGTATTATCATTATTATTACGACCTGTAATAATATTTTGATGCATTCTTGATGTTCACGATATCTGCTGCTGCAGCACCACGTTGAACACGTTATCCGATAACACCGCGATATCAAATTACATCATTCGCTTTACCTCTGACAATACTATGCATTTGGTCGATGATGTTGTACCCCCACGCCGGTTACCCTACTCCCAAATTTTAGAAAAAATGCGTGTAAATAAAAAACGAATAAATTACACGACCGAAAACACGCGCTGAAAAAGAACCTACCTGTGCTGTACCTGCACAGATAATAATGGTTATAAATTTGATTTACATTATGAACTTTACGGGTAATGCGAGGGATCTGGAGGGAACACGAATCAGCCATCTTTATAGGACGTAGATTTTTCGCAAATCCTTACTGTTCTTTATTTTCATTTAAATGGACATGTGATAAGCAAAGCGATCACTTCCTCGGCAATTACATTCGCGAATCGTAATACTTCACAACAGGATGTAGAAGGTCTTCTACGGGTTCTTGTATCACTGTGCAGACGTGCAGTTGAAAGTTTTATTCGGTGAAAACGTATTACTTTGAAATTTTGTTTGTTCTTTCGTGTATTTACGAAGATAAAGATTAATATCACTGCAAGATAAATTTGAATTCGGATCACCTGTGTAACGACCATAAGGCGTTTTATAATATATGCGTTTATTTTGAAGTAGTATATCGTTTTGAACGTTTCCAGTTTCCACCCTTCAAAAATCTTGCATCACCACATAATAATCACCGAAGAAGTAAATAATATATAACTGGTTGATGAAACGAACGAATGTTTTTTTTAGTCCACTCGACGTTTTGTTCTTTCAAAAAAATTCATTTTAGACACGTCTAATACTCATATACCAGCTAGGGAGATTTTATAATCAAGTTGACCCTCTTTTTTGGTCGTAAAATTACTTTTTTTTGTGAATCATCAAGTTACCATAGAAGCTATGTTTTCCGTAAATATTTTTTTTCATGCCACCGTAAGGGCGTTCTGCGATGATACATACTTTTTTTCTAATCAAAACACCCTTTTTTCGCTGCAGTATTGTATTTAAGTAATTTTTCTGCGAATTTTGATGTATTGAAATCAAGCTGTTTTTGAAATTTAAGTATAAAGGGAAAGAAACTTTTATGATACCGAATATTAAATGATATAATTTGTAATAGCACGTATAATCACCGTATCACGTAGAGAAGATAGTGTTTCTTTTTGAAAAATTAAAGTTTTCGTAAACAAGTGAAAATCCAAATTTAAGCATTTTGACGGCCAAAAATAGGGTGAGCATGATTAAAAAAAATCCCACTGTTTATATATTATTATAAGGTTAAAAATTTGAAAATTTGTTCTGTTAAAGTGCGCTTTCAGAATCACATGATAGCAATAGCTGCAATCTTTTCGGTATTTTAATTTCCACCCGTTTTTTTTAAATAAAGAAGAAAAACGTAAACTTGGAATTACCAAAGGAAAATTCGGATTAAAAAAAACCATACGTGTTTGTGATGATTTTTTATCCGAACATAATTTATTTCACTTTATGTAATATAAAGATAATCTTATAACGATAAACTTACTGCGTATGTATTGCTGTACGTAGACGTGTGTGGGTTGTGTACGCCCTACGCCCTAATACGATGAGAGAATTATATAAACACGTTTTCCGTTTCGAAAGTTTTCGGCCACTCCGGCACACGTGCGCGTGCGCGTTATCGAACACCGATTTTTCAATTAATAATTTCTCTAACGATGCATTAAACTGCGCAACCGACGCACATCGAAAACACTTCCTGCGACGTCGCGACGCGTAAAATGTCGGGAAGTATGTGACAGTGATGCTGCGCGGTTCTCGGGGTTAGGTATTTCAACAAACCGTTTTCATACAACTGTCGGCGGATCTATTCTTCGTTCAAACCACCAGATCGGGTGTTCTAATATGCTCTTTTTTTATTTTCAAAATGTACCGTCTTGTAATATTCGAGAGCTTACAGTTCGTGCTCGAGCGGAAAACGTGAACACGGTCGGTGGAAGTGATGGAAATATTGAGTTCGTGAAAACGCTCGAGTCGACGAGTTTTCTATGATTTCTCGAGGGAAAAAAACCAGTCGGAACGATTAGACGCGTTTGAAAGTCTAAAATATCTAAAACGGCTGGTAATAGCTGGGGTTCCAGGGATCGCGCTAAGATCCTGCGCAATACGAAACGTGTATTTTTCCGACGTCCTGCGCAGCCTTAACATTATTCACAATATTACGTTATAATGTACACGCACGCACACACATTCCTAAATACACGCGGGGATTGCGCGGGTAATCATTATAATTTTACCGTCGCTAATAGACGCTGATAAATCGCGCTCACGCCCATCTCGTGTACACGGCAGTCGTGCGCGCGCACTCATTACGTACACGTGAAACGTGCCTACGCGTTTAACCGCGGCGGCAATTTACGATCCGTACGGCCGCTACGGGTCGACACGTTTTCGGGCCGCGAAACGACGTTAAGTACACCCATTTCATCGCACTTGCGCGCGACGCATATTATCGTTATATCATTATTACGCGATGATCTATGCGATTTATGACGCGATCGTGGTGCACCAATACGTTTGCCGAAGCGCACGCCACGGTCGTACCAAAAGCGGCGCCGGAGGAGGAGGTGCACGTGAACTTTAAACGCGCTTTCACCGACCGTCACGCCGAACGGAAATCACCTCGGGTCCGGAGGAAACGTACGGCGGGTATTCTTATCCTTTTTTTTTAATGATTACAACGAGCGGATATGATGATAAAATAATTGAATCGACATGAATAACGTGTTGAGGAATAAACCCATTGGTAACACGTCTATAATTAATTTAACAATTGATCTCTACACCGTTTTTGCTTTAGTCTGCGCCGCGGGTTTTCCACGCTAGACCGTTACTGAGTGAGCTTATATTTTGATGGAAGCGTTTATACATTATTTCGGCTCGTTCTCAGTGGTAGTACTTAGTTTTAAGTCATTGTGTAGGGAAAGGTTTGAAACATACCAAGGAGCGTGAGTTAGAAGCCTCGACGAAATCGAATGAAATGCCTGAATCGGTCTTATGTTCGGTGGTTTGGCAGGACCCCATATTGCGATTCCAAAGGACCAAACTGGCCTTATAATTTATTTTATAAATCAATAATTTATTTTGGACTGATATTTTGGAATTTAGGAGAGGGCGGAGGAGATGGAGTCTGTTGTTTGCTGATTTTCTTTTTTCTTTTTAATGAAGTCCCCATGTTAACCTCTCGTCAAGAGTAATACCCGAGTATTTTATTTCAGTTCTAACGGGAATGGGGATGTTATTCATTATTAATTGAGGACACTCTTCGGGGGATTTTTTTAATGTAAAGGTAACTTGCACAGATTGTTTGGTGTTTATTTTGATCCCCATTGTTTCGCCCCCGGGTCAGTTTTATTTACTTGAATTTGAAGTTGCGATGTGCGAATTGCGACGTGTGCGTTTGAGAAATTTCAACGCGCGCCGATCGCGTGTCCCGTCGCATCTCGTTTCCGAAATTATAATAACTATTATTTTGTCTTATATGGCGACGCGCACTGCGATAACACGCATGTTCACCCGCAATGTACGGTTGGTGAGGTAACTCGGAACAGTTTTCAGATGATTGTCGACGGCACTCTCGTGGTCCGTTCGAAACAAGTCGGATGTCGCTCGGTGTCTTATTATTGATTTTACCGTACAATGGTCATCCATAACCCACCGTTTACGTACACTATTCGAATAAATCGTGATGTCTCCGTTGACGAAACGATAGTAATGACAGTTCTCTCGATGACATTTTTTTTTTTTTCATTTCGATAGAAACAAATAGAAGTTTAAGATAATATGTTTGCTGCACCGATTGTTTCCAACAGAAATAAAATGACCGTCACGCGCCTAGGGGGCCGAGACAGCGCTCGGGACTCGTTTACGCGATTTTTCAATACAACTTACAAGCGTGCGTTCCAAGAGATTTCAACGCACGTCGATCACGTGTCCCGTCATTTCGTCTTGGAGATAAGTATATAATATTATTATTGGACTTTTATACCGACGTGCACGCTCACTCGTTGCGCACGCATAATAATTACATAATATAACGTGTCTTGCGTTCAGCGCCGCATTTAAATATCTTTCGCCCCACGGGGACCTTCCAGCGGAACGTATGGAAGATGAGATTTTTAGATTCAAAGAAAAAGAACTGTAGGTCTTACAATGATGAGTGTTTTTATCAAAATATTTTTTAATAATTTCATGTACCCTATCCTCCTCTAAAGGTAAAATCGAGTGTATGCCTCTTCAGCCCTGCTTACAATTAGTCATACTATTATTGACACAATTTCAATCTTAAAAGCATGGTGATTCACGTAATTGAAAAATTTCAGACTACAACATTTATTTTGTCCCCAAAATGTTGACGCCCGGTGCAGTTGTCATCATTGCCCTGACATGCGGCCCTGTTTGTATTGCATGTTCGAAAAACGTGAATGCAGCTCTGACGCGCACTTGCACCACGCTGCACCAGTGGAGTACGCGGACGGGGTTGAGATTTCTGGAAATCTTAAATCGTTTAAAATGCATAGGCACCTCCCGATGTACGCTGTTTCCACGAACAAACTCTTTCACAAAACGTGATTAACCGTTTTGAGCATTATGTGTTTTTCTCAAGCGCTCATTTCTGGAACCCGTGCTGTTTACAGGCGACGAATAATGTTTTATCCGCGTAAGCACTATACGTACACCATCACGGGACGATGAAAACGCGTCTGGGAACAAGGCAACGACCGCGATCATCTGTTACCGCGCGGCCGTCTCGCGATTCGCTGCGAATTGATTTCGTATGATCGTCGGGCGCGGATATCTTATAAATCGTTCGCGTCCGAGCAGTGCGCTTGAACGACGGCTATTGGAGAATCGCAATCAATTATTGTCACTTGTCCGCGCGCAGGTATATAATGTGCGCGCGTGTATTGAACGTTATAAACCGTACGTAATACATAGACGACGGCCGCCTTGTTATTAACACATATTCTCCCGCTCGAAAGGTAAAAATGCGTGTTTATCGTATTCGAATAAGAAAAAAGAAAAAAAAAAAACATGTTATTAGTTTTACGTACACGCGTATATTATAATTATTAAAAGTAGCCGTGTCGAAAATGGTGGGTATTTTACAACTCGAGTAAAAGTATAGCTATAGGTGCCGCTGCTTCGGCGACGTCGTCGAGTATTTTATCGATAATTAAATCGTCGTGTATTTCTATTTCTATGGAAATGTGAACACCGAAATGAATTTGAATAATACTTCTCTCGACAACGTGCTCTTCGTGCCGATTAAAATATATGCTACTTGCGCCCGTTTAACAGTTGACGGCCTGCTCACCTACTCGTGTACGTCGCATCTGAACACACGTAAAAATTTACATTCCGTTTTAAAATATATCGAACCGCGGCACACTGCAATGTTAACGTGTCGTGCAACAGCTGGAGGTCGAACCGATTTACGAATGGTTTAACGGTTATTCATTTATTCGTCTATTTTTTTTTTTTTCAATTTAATATCTTACACGGTGATAACGTCGTTTTACACACGTCGTGCGCTGCAGTTGCTTCGGGTTTCAATCGTCGAGGTGATAATTACTTACGTTCCGCGTCGTACGAAAAAATACACATATTCTAATACTGGAAATCTTAAAACGACCAACGTAAAATTAAACCAATTGAAAATTGGCTATTCACATCAACTGATTGTAATTGTACAGCTATTAAATCTATTAATTACATATTATCTTCTGTCTATTGTCAATAATAATCAACTCTATAATTAGTTAATTATAGTATAGTATTACATTAAACGCTTGTTATCCCTTACCTAATACTTGTTTATGGTATTTATTCAAAAAATCTTTGGTTTGTTCGCACTCATCTAATGAACTCTCTGCCTCCACCACAAGCATTAGGAGGTAGATATTTATCGTAACAAAAGATTATGTACTTGATTACAATGAAAACGAAAAAAAATTCAAAAAATTAGTGTATAATCGCGTAATACCGCTGTTTGTGCAATTTCTTTTCTTGAACGGCTACGGTTGACCGCGCCCCCGGAGCTATGACGTGATCGAGAAAAAATGCGACTGAAAGGCCGCGCGACGTTGGATTTTCGTCGCACGGACCGGTGTACATGGAATTTCTTTTTCCCACGCACTTTAGAACGCGCGTACGATTCGTACGTGTCGCGGAACGCGTAAAAGATCGTTATCGTTCGTCGTTGTTCTACGTGCGAGATACGGAAAAACGTTATGAAACCGCAACAAGGCTGTGCGACGCGAACTGCACTCGCAGGTTATGGTATGAATTCAGCACGTTTCACAGCGACCGTCCGTATCCATACTGTAACGTGGTCGGGGATGACCTGTTAAATATAAGATATTCGGGGAAGAGGTCAGGATCTTAATATGTATTACAAACAAGCGCGTATTGGTACAGATAATTATTTTCTTGTATAAAGGTTTATCAAGACTTACTGACACAGTTAACAATCATACAGGGCTGTTTCGTAGTTGAACGGAGTTCAAATCAGCGTGACGGTTAGGGCGTCCTGTATAGAATAAACTGTGGATGGGGGAAACATAATGTATAATCAGGGACGGATAGGCCCACCGAGATACCGGGACTTTCCCGGAGGGCAGCTACATATTTTGACCAAATATGGGCCGACGCGTTCATCATAGTGAAACATTTTATTGTAAAATTGAAATATATAATATGCAATATTGCATTTACATTTTTAATTTGAACGAAATATTGTGTAACGATTTCTAACGATTTGCGTACTACACAATATACATTGAGTTCTCAGATCTCATATTGTCATTTACGAAAGTCACTGGCCAGTATCAACATAGTAATTATAAATGTATCAAAAAGATCTAAGGATTATCACAACGTAAAATACGAAAATGCAGGCAATGTAATTTTTTGGTACGATATTGTCATGTGGGCCGCTAGAATTTTTCCCCCGGCCGGTCGGAGCACGTCTATCCGCCCCTGGCTTATATTATGTTTATTTAATAGTAAAAGTAATATACATATATGCACCTAGTACATAACCTGACCGTTACAATACCACGTCCGTCGTTTGTAGGCGAGTGGACCTGCTGCGGTCCTGGAAATGAATCCTGGTCGTCGAGCTGCGATCGGTTCCGTAAAATCACTCAATTAACGACGCGGTACACGTGAAATACGACGTTGTCCGCGCGTAACGTTTGAGCGTAATAAAACGTATTCAATACGATATCGTATAACGTTTAAAGCTAACGCACTCTGCGTTCGATCTATGTCAGCAACGATAAATATCGTATACACATGACGTAATTACACCGCTCGGGTGTATAATAATAATATAATCGATCGGATAAACCGCTGCTGGATTAAAATTTAAAACGGTACTAGCTACATACGTGTTGAAAACGTCGCTTTTCGACGTCTTGAGTACACATTAAACTAATATATTGTAGGTACTTATTATTATCGACGACGCACAGTTCTGTATACCCTTGTCGAGTTTTTTTTCTCACCCCCTCCCACCCATCTCCGGTTACTCGATAATGCAGGTGAGAGCCGCGGCCGCGCGCGCACATAACACGTCATATTATTATACCGCGACGACTTAATAATCGTAATAACACTAATAACCGATGTACTTGCACAGTGTACGTATAATTATTATTATTATTATTATCACGGTAGCCACACGTGTAAACCCGAAGATGCTTGAAAAAAAGTTTCTATAAATACTATTGGTTCACACATTTATCCTGAAGATACGTCTAATATTTCCGAAAAGATACTAGAAACATTATTTTTTTCTTTAGACGCAAGATACAAGATAATCTAATAAAAAACATTTTTAATTAGATTTATTTTTCCGTTCATTTCAAGTAATCTATAGTCTATACAATCTATACAGTTTATGTACAACGAATAGGTTTGATAAGTGACAATTTATAGTAATTAGTAGTGAGTCTTGAGATTAGGGAGGTTACCAGTACAGGTAACAACCAACTAGTTTGCTAGTTTGAGTAGGTAAAATTATTAAAATTTTGTCAAATATCCAGATAATAAACCCAATTACCTGTAGAAAACGACAAGTTGACCCACATTGTCTCGTTTATCTGCGTTCGATGATATGTATTTTTTTTATTTTTATTATTAGTTCAGCAATAGTTTGTTCTGTATATTGCAAAGTGAGAATCTGGGCTCCTTTTAAACTTGTTTTACGAAACATGTTTTCAATAAATTTTGTGCTTATATCGGTAAACTGTAGAAATAACATAAGAAAAATAAAAAATTGGTTTTAATTATTTCTTGGATAAATAAAATTATTTTCATTTGTATCTTTACGCAAACAAATTAAAAAAGATACAATTTACGAATCATTAATGTTAAAAGGTACATATACAAAATAATGTATCTAAGAAACATCACTTTGACACAAGTATATATCTAAGATAGTGCATCTTAAGATACAGTTCTTAGTTGAGATACATCTCTGGGTACACTCGAATTAAAATGTTGATTCATCTGCTGAGATTGAGGGGTAACACTGACGATGTAGCTGCGTATCGTTTTCCTTTGTCAAAGACGTCGATCCATGATAAATATACATACCTGATTCGAAGTTAGCCGCAGCTAGGTATACGTCTCCATAGTTCCCTATGCATCACGTATAGCACTATAGCCTCACTGTACTTTGTTTTAATGTTTTAGCTGAAAATTATTACCGACAATCCCGCGACGAACGCACTTCTCCGGTTCATCGGAAAATGTTGCCCAAATGGTCTTTTAACGTTAGCCTTTGAAAATGTTGATGTACATGGGTAAAATCGAAATCGATTGTAAATCCCGTTGGTGAACCGATGACGATTACAATCATTTTCGCACGTGTTACTAAATGTTAATCGTCGTGTGACATTTCGACAACGACATCATTTGCGTTGTCTTTTTTTTTAAATTTTTTCCACGCATCACTGGTTTTAATAATTTATGACTGTCGATAAGAAAACAAAGCTGTTTATCTATTTATTTCTGCTTTTTCGTGCCTAGCTGACGGAAGCGTTTTCGTCGGGGCACATAATGATGATTCTCAAGGAAAATAAATAAAAACATAATATGTACGCGGGCTAATACGTCGTACGCGCGTGGAATACTGCATGGTATTACGCCTAATATATTATATAATACGTGTGTTGTATATATAGGGCGAAAAACAAATATATATACGTATATATGGGGGGTACCGGCGAGTTTTTGTTTTATAAAATAAAAAAAAATTGTATTATTAGTATATTATTATTTCAAGCCCGGCGCCCACGCTGGCCAATAACGCGAGCAGGTGGAATGATAAAATAATAACATCATACGCACCGTACACACCACAAGACGTTCCCACGGATCCGAATCACCTGCCGATTTCGCGGCCGTTTATACGTGTACGTGTGGGCACACACACACACACACGCACACGGTATATTATGCGAACGCGCGTGTGTGCGTGTGTTTTTTCCCCATTTAATTTCATTTACGACGACGTTACGTGATTGCCGTTAAATAATAATAATATATTATATACGAGTACCTATATGCCCGCGCGATGTGTATAATACGTATAACGTGTACACGTGTGATTTTCGAAGGTTTCGTAATAATGTAATGCGTACAAATCGATGTAGGAAAATCGTTCTCGTCAAAGGGTTACCCTAACGGGGGGGGTTCACGAAAACCTATCATAACGTATAACATAATATGTCTCCCGCGGTCGTCGCAGGTACAGCAGTCATCGCTGTGTACAATCACTCTTATACGCATTCTCGTTTCGTTTCGTCGTTTTTTCTCCTCCGATTAACTCGTTTCGTATTTTTACATTTATTGTTCCTCGATTTTTTTCTCTCTCTCTCTTTCGTCTCGTGTATAAATAACGTGTCGTTTCCCGACACGACCTTTAAAAAAATATACGCGTATCTGTACTGCGCATCAACACGTGCGTGCGTGATATACATTGTGTTATGTACAACCCGCGATACACGTCTTCTTCGGAGAGCGGATCGGGGTGGGAAAAAAACGAAAAAGATTACAACCCCCAAAACGCGGGCGTGACGCGTGATCTTTTCGCCGTACCGACACGTATTTAAAAAAAAATCAAAAAAAAAACAGCGCCAACCCTCCCGCTCGATCCGTCTTTTTCGAGTCGTCCCCGCTTGTCGTGTGCCATCGGAAATGCAAACGCGATTACGCACAATTATTACGACTTTTTCCCGCAATCGCGCGATCGTCTCGTCGTTACAGTACAGTCGACTCTCAATAATTCAAACCTTCGATAGTTCGAAACCTTCGGTAATTCGAAGTAAATACTCGGTTCCTTGAAAATCACGTGGTAATTCGAACAAAAACAATGCATTTAAGTACACTCGGTAATTCGAAATTAAATTTTGGGAAAACTGGCCACCAACACTTGACAATTCGAAGTATCATTCGTTCGATGCTCGGAAATTCGAAGTACATAATATATTCATCAAATGTATTTTATCTGTATTCTTATAATCTTTTTATTAATAATTTACTATACAATCGTGTAGAAATTTAGATTATTATTGTCGATAACTATAGAATACTATAGAAAATACTATTGTAAAAATGAAACTAAATTCAATGAAGCAGAATACCATTACAAAGAATAATAATCTTTTATAATAATAATAAAATTAACAATAAATAACTAATATGTATGTATCACCTAATTTACAGAAATAATTAATATGTATGTATGTACAAAAAACAACATTTTTTTCTTAACTCTCTACAATTCGAAATTTTTTTTGCCCTCTCGTTATTTCGAACTACTCAACAATTCGAACTCTCGGTAATTCGAAGTTTTTGAACAGTCCCGTCAATTTCGAATATTATCGAGAGTCGACTGTATTTCCTCGCGTTCCCCACGTCCGTCGGTGCGTCACGGACTTGCGTATGCGATCGCGATTTACAACGGCGGGTGTCTGCTGCTCGACAACAATATAAATACGGTATTGTAATCATATAAACAACGCAATGATCGTCCGTAATCGAATTCCTAGTAAACGAGTGCGCCGTTTTTTTTTTTACTTTTTGCTTTTTACTTCTCAAACACACCGCTGCGCGATCGGACGTGCCGACAAAGCCGCTCGGGATGACGCGCGCTCTTTAGCTTATTACATATTTTTATCGCGTTACCGCCGTGGTGCTCGTGCATGTAGTTGCGGCGTACCACTGCGATTTCCCCGCTAAACGGTCGTGCGCGGGACGTGAACAATTAAAATGGCTCTCGGCCGCCCGACCTATGTGCGATTCACCGTATTGTTCGATGACGCTCTTTCGTCGCACTTGACGTACGCGATGAAACGTGTACGTATTTTATGTCCATTTCCCCAGCACCCCCACACGTTTAAACAGGGATAAAACTCCAGAACCGTTGAGGTACAACCGAAGGGACTAGAGGCGGCCCACGGGCCAAGTCCGGCGCGCGGGGCGCAAATAACTGGACCGCCAAAAATATTTTTCAATATTATCACTCTCCAAAATGACGTTTTTGAAAAACACTCTGCGCATTAGTTCTTCACCAAGAGTACCAAATTTCAAAAAACTGGCTCGAGACAAAAAATGTCATTTTTCTCATTAAACTTTTAAGAATAAAATTGTGTTACGAATATATTACATTTTTTTCGGCCCACGAACATTTTTTTTTCAAATTACCAATGAACCGCCATAGAAATTAATTACCGACCCTTGGAATACAGGTACGATAACGATGGTTTCGATCCCCGAAATTCGGAGGTGGGGTTGCTGGGGAAACGGATGTATTCACGTATTTCATATAAATCTTCGTTTTCGTGTCCTCCGTCGTCCCGGTCATAATATTTATTCTTTTCCCTCTACGTCCCCGTGGCTCTCGTACGGTACACTTCGCGGCTTACGCAACTGAATTGAGTCACCGCAGCGAATCACGAATTTCATACCTGCAGCTGGTGTAGGTACGTACCGTCTCCGTACGATAATGTTATTGTAATTTATCCGATTAGTTTTCGCTCAAAAACATAGTGTAATCATTTATCATTCGCGCTTGGTTCTCGGCCGAATAAATAAATAATTTATCGAGTTATCCGGTAAAACGATTAATTATTATAATCCAAATATCGTGTACACAAGCAATGATGAGCCTGCAGTTAACGTCTCTCAAAATATAATCGATTATTTAATATTATCGGTGTATTTTATTAAGTTGTCTGGTGTTCCGATATTTCATAGATCTACGTATTTATACTTGTCATTTTGATGGATGTTTTAATACTTTTATCCGATTTTTTTATCGACGGTTTTTTTTTCTCGTCATTATTTATAAGCATTATAAAATATATTCCACCGTTTCCTTTACGGAACGCTGTGCCTGCAACGTTTGTGTTACTTCAGTGTTAACTACATGACGTATACAATTTTAGCTTCCATATGAAACCGTGTTTTCCAAAAATTATGCTAAGAATTTTGAGGATTTAAGAGTTCAGAGTGAACGTACATGATTTGTTTTTTCGACAATCCGAACGTTTCACAAAAATCTCACGGGACCTGACTTCACGTACTACACCGTGTGTAGGTCATGGCTCACTGGCTTAGTACCTATACATACGACTGTGTCAACGCGTTAAGCATTTCTTCGCAGTGGCAGTATTATGAATAATTGTTTTTGACTTCGGACACCTGTGCATTACAAAATAGTAATTAACAATCGAAAATGTCACGTCTAAAATCAGTGCGTTGCATTGCGTATAATTTATAAGTGGTGTCACGCGCACGCACGGTTAAATAAAAATATTTAACAATTATACCGTTAACATGCGCATTTATCGACGTAAACAGAGTACTTACGGACAAAAAATTAATCGTTGTATCTCTTGCACATATATAAACCCTAACCTATCACAAAACTTTATTCTACGAGTGTAAATCGTTCGTCCGGTGTCGTTTCGTCGTGTAACATCGCAATAACACATGCGTATATTATAAACACACAGCGATTGGTGTACAGGAGACCCAACGGATGCAAAACCGTCATTATTTAGGACCTATACGGGTTTGAGCGATGAGCAAAAAAAAAATCTTGTTTATTTACGTTGTACACGGTAATCAATTTCTCCTCTTTTTGTACACAACACTCCTGCAGTACTACGGTTGTGCCTACCTCGCATTAGGCATACGAAACAAACCCCGATAACAACCTCCCTCCAGTCGCAACCCTAATATTGTCTTCGGCACACCTGAAGAGATGAAAAATATCCATCGTTTAAGTTACGACCGCGATTTAATTATACACACCGACACTCGCCGCACTGACCTAACCCCGCATCACACGTTTTGTACGCGATATCGGACGGACTCGGAGCCGTCGTTAGGTGCGCGCCGGTTATACCTGTGCAACCCCTTTTGAAACACGCATTTAGGCGTTAAACTATAATAAACACGCGGGCGGCCGATGGTAAGTTCTTACTTAAGTACAAGACGTATAATATATATATTTAAACTGCAGCGGCGACGACGCGCGTACCTGCAGCGTTTAGGTATATTTTCGTCGTCGGCCGCTAACTTAAGGTAGACACCTATACATTATAAACCGTGTGTGTGTACATATATTATACCTAAACATGTGTGTATGGATACCGCACCACCGAGATAGCACGTTCACGCCCGCGGTCACACCCTCGCCGAGCCACCAGTACCTAGGTAATAATTATAATCGTTCCAAGGGTACCGCGCGACGGGTTCGGTTTGGTTTCGGGACTTGTTGTATCTCCTCCAGCCCCGACCGCCCGTTCAACGGGGGTGCAAAGAGAGTGGGGCAGGCCGCGGCAACAAAGTGCGGTGCCGGTGTTTTTTTTTTCCATTATTATTATTATTTTTTTTTTTCGCTAAAGAAGGACGACGAGACGCGAGAAGAGGGAATGAAAAAAAAAAATTAAGAAAATAATAATAATGAAAATATTTGCACCTGTACGTCAAGACCCGAAAAACCAGCCAACCCTCCCGCGTGCACGTCGCCGACGCGGCCGCGGTGTACCGCGACGACCATTATATTATTAATGTATACGCGATGATCGCATACATGAAAAACTATTAAATCCCACGTATTATTATTATTATTATTTTTATTTCGTGTGTACAATAATATGCGCAATATAATAAATATACGCGCGCATTATACGTAAGATTGGTTTCTCGATTGTGTCGACGACAGCTATATCATATAGAGTTTATTATTAAATATTAAAACGTTTACATAATATAGTATTTTGTGCGTTTATACCTAACGGGTAAAAAACGACTTCTTTCTTCTTACTATCCTATTGTGTTTAAACGGATTTCAAGTGTCGCACAAGCAATTTAACTTATTTTTTCAAGATTAAATATATAGTCATATAGACGACCTAACTTACCGTTTATTTATTTTTTAAATATTTTCTATACACCCTGATTCCGACGAACCAATGCGTTTACCCAAGTGTTCCAGTATATCTTACAGAAATAATCACTGCTATTCGCAGAGGCAATATTTTGTTTTTTCCCGTTTTCGTACAACAATCGTCGTTTGAATATTTCGAACGACTACATATACTTTTACGATATCACAAATCTAAGTCATCTAAGTTTGCTCGACGTAGTGCTACTCTCATAGATTATGGCGCGAGGAATGACGATATCCAAATGATGGGTCCGTACCATTCCTCTCTCGTAAACGATATTTCTTCAAAGTTCTAAAGAAATTGAATTAGTTGAATAATCTTTTCATGCTCAAACCGGGCTATGGTGTACAGAACAAATAATAAAAATAAAAAATTGCGTAAGAATTTAAGTAATATGTGTTTACACGAAGTAAACGCGATCACGTCATGCACCCCTCGCTAATCGCGTTCCGAGTGATCGAGAATGCGTTTAGGGTCCTTTGGTATACGCACCATACTCGAAATTATTTTCTTCTTGGTACAGCTCTAACTACAAAGGTTATTAGATTGTATGGTGGAGGTACATGTGATTCAAACTCGTTTATTTTTGGAACAGTTTGTTGGGTAGGGGGATGGTTGGGTTCTTTTCTCAGGACGACGATGTTGCCGTCCGAAAAGCTAAACCACCTGCAACCATGCGTTCAAGTCCTTAATCACAGCCGCCCTTACTTCTCCGGTTCACGGCACCCCTTTAAACTCGAACATTATATAATCAAAGAACACACAAAGTTTCACCGAAACCTCTAAGGAGTCACGGTTGCATCACGGTGCACGCATAATACGACCAAAATATTATTATTATGATCACAACTTGTCTCGTATACGTGTATTCACACGCAAGCGCGCACGGGCATTTAGGTGTAACTTATAAGCGTATGTATATATTACATAAGTATATAAGTATACACTTGTGTCGCGTACAAACGTTCTGCTAAGCGATCTCCGCACGACCCCCCGGCCAAGGTTAATAGTCCAGAATCACTGTTTGCACCTGTCCGCGCGCTCGCATTTGCATAACACCGCTACCGCCGCAGCCGCCTCCACCGTGGCATTATAATAATGCGCTGCGTCCAAGTGCATAATAATATATGTTTACCGTACACGCGTTATACGCTTTGTGCTCGGCTACCAACGTATAGGTATGCCGTTTGAGATCCACGTCATATTACTCGAGAGATCGCGGTCGTTACTCGGTCCCTTTGCCAAGGTTGTCCGCTTCCGCTTTCGTATAACACCCGTACGGACCGTGTAGCCAGTTCCGTCTTTACCCTATGGGCACATAGTAATTACAACTTTAAATTGTAAGCCGTAACGTTATAACGCGATCGTCAGTACTAAAATAGTTCTAAATTCTAGATAAGAAAAAACTTAGGTAAATGGCAATGTTAATACGTTATTTAAATAATGCTAAGTGAGGAATGATATTGTACTAAGTAGGTATACGATAAGTTTTATCAATGTAAGTTGTAACAGTAATATACCATTTCTAATTCTGTAAAATATACATCATTTTTAACAACTAATAAAGTCATCACATTAAATAAGCTTTTTATATTTTTATTCAACTATTTTTTCTAGGGA
Organism: Periphyllus acericola; assembly: GCA_949715065.1. NCBI lineage: Eukaryota > Metazoa > Arthropoda > Insecta > Hemiptera > Aphididae > Periphyllus > Periphyllus acericola. Next base: position 16,611,807 of record OX454271.1, on the reverse strand, counting down.
CCTACTAAAAGGGCCCCTTAAGCTCCTGGTGCCCATGGGCCCCTGCATAGCCAGGGACGGCTCTGCGTTGTACTAATGCGCGTGCACGAGGATACCACCTGTAATAGTTGTATCATAGACCATGATAATAATATTAAGATTTATCATCTCATCCGTGTGCGTAGCAACAGGACCACGAGGCGTGCGTGGATTCGTTTTTATTTGGCGTGTCGACCGATTTTCGGTCGGTTGGTAGAGGGGGGGCGGGCTAGGGGGACACCGTTTAGCTCGGAGCCATCGATTTATAATAGTGGTGAATATATTATTATAATGTACGGGTCACGTCAACGTAACTATTTTGTTTTTTTCCCACAGTGACTGGCCGAGCATTGGCCCATCGAGTTGAAGGGTTGACGGCGAACGGACGTCGCGGTGGTCCTGCTTGTAAATAATACCAGTCCAAGGTATCTTCGTTCATGCGTACGTCGTTATGAGTTATTGCAGATATCAGAACTTTTATTTTTGTTCGAATAACTATGTAGGAGATAAGATGTTTTCGTTCGTCTTCACAGATCGGTGTCCACAACACGTTCGAAAATATCACATATATGTCCTCTTATCTACGACTATTTCGCATTATAATTTACTTCGTTTTCTTTAGGCTCCGTTCATCGTTTTGTAAATATTTAACAAGACGTCGAGTACATGTTCACACCGACAAGGCGACAGCCAATATTTTGTATCCGGTCAGGACTAAGGATATGGTACTCAGCGACGGCGCAAGAGGTGTTCGACGGAGCGGTGACTTTGTGCGCGAATATTTAGGTGAGCTGGTACATGTATCCCAATGGTTACAAAAAAAAAACAATTGCATCTTTTATAAGTTATATACATGTCGTACCGCTCTTTCCTATATCGCTCTATCCTCTCTTCAGTAATCAATACTAATAAATATTACTTCGATTCTTAAGAGTTGATGGGTTTTCAAAATAAAACAACAATTCACGCCAAAAGACTATATTAAAAAAAAAACACAAAAATCAAGCGTGTAGTAGTCCCAGCACATACGTACTTCAACCAAAAAACACGCACTCTGCCCCGGTCTCGTCCGACCGGTTGTCTTAAATATTAATCTACAATGTGCCACCTCAGCTCTTTTGCTTCGTTGGCCTATTCTAAGTATAAACATTGTCAATTCGACAATTTTTATTAAATTTTTGTCTTGTTGGTACATACAACATACATGAAATCGTTTGTTTTTAAAACGCCCCGTTTGGTGCGAAAAAAATGAAACTATTGTCCATGGATTATCCATACCACTGACTTTACTATAGAACAATTGGTGTGTAATACCGGTTGATTATCATTCATAATACATCATAACATAACCGCAAAACGAGTACTGATTTGTCCTTTTCATTTCAATGCGTATATAATATACATACTGTTTTAGTTTATTTTTTACTCATCGGTATACCATACCTGGTACCTAGTTGATAAATAAATTATAAATATAATTCCCGTAATCTACCACCGTCGCCTCGAACGTACGAGTATACCACTTCACGAAATGGATCAGTTTAGTGACTATGGCAGAGTAGACGTTGTCTTTTGAACATCGCGTCTAAATGTCGAGAGAACATTTCTGATGATTTCGCGAGGCATAACATTTTATTTTACTAACACTGAAAAAAAGTCAAGATGTGATTCTCCATAATGAAGTGCATTATAGCACCGTGAATGCTGTCTAAAAGGAAAAATAATTTCGCAAACTGAAATCGTCAAATTAATTCATGCAGAACTAAACATTTAAGGGGAAAGCGAAACTCTGGACAACTTTTCGCTCCAAACCTGCTACAAACAAACTCTTTGATACATAATTTAGTTGTGTTTTTTTTAATTGTACATAATAATCGAGTATCAACGTTTTGGTTATTAAATCAACCGTTTTTACATGTATAATTAAAGTTAGTTTTGGTTTATTTAAAAATGCATTTCTAACGCGCTTATTTTATTCCAAGTGTGTATTTCAGACTACATTTTTTTTTCATATTCAACATACATTTTAAATATATACTATAATCAGGCGTCTATTTACATGTGGTAGGGGTGGAAGGTGGAGAAGGCAGACATGGCTGGGATATAAAAATTGGTATATCTCAGTAACTGTCTAAAAAATGTCATTGTCTCGTAGAGGAAAAGTTTTGTTGATATTGTAATTCGATATATTTTTACACTTTTATACTATGTATCAGCGGTTAATCTCTGTTGAAATAATTGTGCAAAGGTTCACGAGAATGAATAGTTTTCGTAATATTACTCTCGCGATTCGTAATGTAATTTGGGTGGGAAAAATGATATTTTATATAATATTTTAAGTGCAAGACAGAAAAGTGATTATTGAACGATGATTAAAATTGTATTATCGTCGTAATTACAAACGCATTCCACCACTGTGATTAAGACTTTGAACGTTCATAAATAAGCAATTACGACAGTAAATTTTCGATATTTCATAATTATATTTCAAATACTATTTATGTAATCGTAAGAGTGCGTAGGTATACTAATGAGCTTGTGGCATACGTACGATTTTCATGTACTGGAATGAAACATTTGATCGAAACACATTGTTGGAAAGTCGACGTGTTACGCGTTTCGACCAGAATCTTAAACGACAGTGGCAAGGGGACGGGGAGGTAAGCTAAACTACACAACTGATCTGCCTGCTCCGGAGAGATCTTGTCGCACAAGACTTAGATACTCCGTGATCTTACACTGCAGCAGATACTCGAAAAGTATCGTCTTGTATCGTTTCATTTAACCGGACAAACAATACACATTTTATGCAAATCATTTTGGACTGGTCAATATCGTATATGCTTAAGTGAATACAAGACGTAGTTTTAGGTCAAAAAATATTAACTCCAGTCCGGTTCCCAAATTTCTAACACAAGTTCTCGACATTGGTATCCATTATACCGGTTGTAATTCGTTCGAATAAAAGAGAATGTTGCTCCTCGTATTATTTGCACTCGCCTTTTAATAATAATTATTATTGTTAATACGGTTTAGATAATCGCTACTCTACATTGTACGAATTACGATATATTACATAACACCGAATCGCGAATTGATCGATCTAGATGATAACGCTTCGAGAGTAAAACCGTATAACGTAGAACATTATACGATGTGTAATAAATTGTAATTACATTGATACAATCGTTCGTGATTCAGGTGCGTACACATATAATATGATGAAGGCAATGAAATTTAAAAAAGAGCATGTTAAAACGTTTAAAAGTATAGTAGGACAACAATTATTTATTCAGACCGAATCGTTATAATCGTTGATTATAAATACTAAATAAATAATATAATATACACAGTTCTGAAAAACTGCATTAAAATAATAGATCTTAAACAATAATAGCTATAACGTAATACATTTAATAACCAATAAATAATGATGGTACGAGCCGTACGTATATTGTACTTTTACTAATTAGACGCTCTTAATTACCTGTGCATTGGATGTGTATAAAAACTGTGAATCATCAATCCCCCCCTTCTCCCGCTGAATGCACTTAATAACATTTTATTTTACAAACACTATGTATGCATAAAGTTTAAAAACAACCGTGGAACTAAAATCGTATTCGTGTATATCGAATTGTGGGTCCCATCACATGTTGGAATTACAGGAAACGAGAAAGCAGATGAAATGGCGAATGTAGCAGCAACAGGCTCTACAACTAACAACACTTACAAAATAAGCAAATTGCCTACCGACGATTTATTAAATGAAGCAAAAAAACATGACAAAACCAATGGGACTCCATCTCACCCAACAACAATAAGTTAAGAATTATTAAAAAATCAATATCCAAATGGCCACTCCCAAAAACTCAGGCAGAAGAGAACAAATAGTCATTAACAGAACCAGAATAGGCCATTCCCATCCATCACACTCATACCTCATTACCAAGGAACCTAAGCCTTTGTGTGACCTATGCAAAGTTCCAATTACAATCAAACACATCACCATCGCATGCCCCAAATACTCCTCAGCATGCCACATTCTCAATAATCCAACATCGGCAGGAGAAGCCCTCAATCAACGCAACACTCACAACATTTTCAAATTTTTCAAACACATAGATTTAAATAAAAACTTGTAAATTATGTCATAATATGTAACCCCCCTCCTAGATAGGCTAATAATCATTGTAATTGAAGCCTTATCTTATAAATAAAAAAAAATTTTAAAAAATGATAATATACTTCGAAATAACATGTATATCGTATATATATATATATATATATATATTAGTAGTAAATAGTTGTAAAATACCGAGACTGTAACTCGTTTTTTACGAAGATTTCGAGATTGGTGATTAATTATCTCGCATTAAAATAACATAACTGAACTATAATTATAAGATTATGTACATCGTGAACGTGTTCTAGAGCGTAACATTATGTTATAACTAGGGCTCGGAAGTTGATGCATTTTGCATTTTTTTTTGGAACGTTTTATACGATGCTCTTCTGGCCACAAATGTGTTTCATTAGCATGTGGATATGAATAACTAATTTTTATTTTGCATTTTTTTGCATTTTTTGGTGTTTTTTACTTTATAAGTCATTTTTTGACATTTTTAGGTCATTTGCCCATATTTTAAGTCATTTTTACTGATTTCACACTAGTTCACTTCTTATCGTTTCTTGTCGACCATTATGCCGAATGTATTACGCGATTATGTAATGTCTAAAGAGCATTAACTGTTTTAAAACCGGCTGTAAAATCTGCCTATAACCATTTGTATAGATTACAAAATGATCTTAGTTGTATTTACGAATTTGTAATGAAATATAAAATGCAAGCCAGAGCTTACGCCCGGAGATAGTGGTTCAAATCATGTTCTAGTTATTAATTTATCTAGATAATGAAGTAAACTTTACCTATAAATTATCTGATCTGCGTCGTTTGTATTTGCAATGATAAAAAATAGGAATTAAATGCTCTTCCCCCCCCCCAATATACATGGTATTACTGCAATTTTAGTAATTTTTTGAAGAACTTAAAAATTCTAATTTATGCTAATATGTACTTAATTAGCTGGGCTTAATATTAAATTGAATTCTTAAAATAAACAATAATAGCAACTAAAATTAAATCGACAATTTTACATCTATATTTATAAAAAATAATAACATATTATTATAAAATATTTTTGTGAACCGTTCGGCGTACATAATATTATGTCTGTCGTTATTTTTAGAAGTTAAAATATTACGATGTCTTAGAATTCTCTTCATCCCGCTTTTCCGTACAAAAAAAATAACCCGTTTGGTGAGATTCGTAAATATTATCAACATAAATGAATTTTTTTATAAATAAATTATTAGTTATAACTTTATTAAATTATAGAATATAAGATCGTCACGGTCAGTTGAATTACACATATTATGTAGCTATATGTGAAACAATTTGATGCGGAAAGGGCTAAAGAATAACGCGAGTAATTTTATTTTTATCACAAATTAATAATTTTAAGTTGTTGGCACACAATGATGTGTTGTTTTACAATTGAAAAATACTGTAGCTAAACTTTTGTTATTCGTGGAATATTGGTGACTACTGGAGTCGTCTGCAGTCTACACAAATCCTTCGTTCGATATCGAATCTATTGTATACTAACGACTAAGTGCGGAAAGTCAAAGCCTGCGTAGGTTAGTCATACATTCTAACGAGTCAAAGTTTTAGAAGAATAAGAATAAATTAAGCAGTTAGTTACTTTTATATTTAATTTAGGTACTTGTGATTTCCACGAGATGAATAGAAACTAAATGAAAGTCAAGCAATGCAATCACCAGCCAGAGCTCGGTTACAAATATTAACAAAACGAAAATAAAATAAAGTATTTTAACTTTTATACCGATAAAAATTATTTATTTATTAATCTAGGGCTCTGATTTACTTGTATGTACATATTTTTACTCTGACTTGATAAATAAATGCAGGTAAGTGATTCATTTCAAGTGATTTTCAATAAAATAAACTATACTTGATTTCACATATTTAGAGTTTAAACAATTCGTAAATATACGATCATTTGTTTACGGTTGTATTTCTCAATTGCGTATACTTATCGTAATCTGATAATAATATTGCAAGTATGAAATTTCCGCCCATTATATCAGTTGAAGCGTCATATTGTGACTCATTGAGCGTTCTTTAGCCGGAACGAATCTGTGTTATGGTCAATTCGTACAGCATTTAACTTTGACTATTTGAGTATCCACATGATATCTCATTGCTTTCAAGATAAAAGAAAAATAAGGTTCACTTTCATAGTAATTATTAATTTCATTTCAAATATCTTAAGTATTTTTGGCATATATAAAGACATTTCTTTTTATTTTTAACATTCTAGGTTTTCATTTTTTGGACACAATTTAAAGCGGTTTTTTTCACATACAGTAAAACCTTTCTATAACGGACCCTCTATTAAACGGAATTCTCCTTATAACGGAAAATGTCAATAGTGCCAGTGCAAATAATATATAAAATTGACCTCTCTAAGACGGAACCTCTACTAAACGGAAACGGACAATTTTCGTAATCAAATTAGTAAAAATACTCTCTGTTAAACGGAAAATAAAATTATTTAAAGATAAATTAGTAGAAAACGATGATGATGATGATGATGATGACGATGAGACCAACGATGAGCCAAAAATAAAAGATTTTAAAACCGCAATCTCAAATTTAAAAGAACTACAAAAGTTTTCAGCCATGATATCAAGTTCAAATCTATTAAAACTTACAAACGAAGCCCGAGAATGTGCTGAGCGTGCTGCTCTTGATTACAAAAATCAATCAAATATTAAAAACTATTTTTCTAAATTATAAAAAAAGGTACAAATATGTTACTATTTAAAATATTTTTTTTTAGTTCTAAGTTTTAGTGTTTTTGTATTATACACAAACGTCACAAACACATTTAAATATTAAGTCATGCATTATAATGTTACTGTATACTTTTACATTGTACAAAGTATTTACCTAATACATACATGTTTTCTTAAAACTTAAATTTTTTTTCTACCTCTGTAGGACGGAAAACTCTTTATAACGGAAAAATGTTTGGTCCCAAGCGATTTTCATTTTTCTAACGCGTATAAATCCCAGCGGTTTTTATTGCATGCCAATATGTTGGCCATCGCAGTTATAAAACGCGAGACGAAGAACATAGACAACTTCGAACGCGGACTAAGACCGCAAAACCGTTTTCAAACACATTTCGGGATCGTTGTGCACGGTTATACCGCTCGTCAAGGTACTGTTTCACCCCGCCGAATCCTGTTAACCCGAGAATCATCAAAGTTCTCCGCAGGTCGGCAACAGCTCGCAACACGACAACGAGCAGGAATCGTTCGGTGTTTTCGCGTCCGCCGCACGTCTATTCCAACGGTCGGTGCCAATACGTTCGCGTATTATCATTGTCGTAATATCGCCGTTATTATTTTCGCCGTTAGAAACGCACTACTGCAGCTCGACGCGGTCCAGGTAAAACGACAACACCCCAAGAGGAAAAAATAAAAAAAATAATAATAAAAACTGCGACTACCACCCCATCGGCCAAAGTTGGGTCTCATTATGTTTTTAAAAAAGGAAGGAAAGAACAGATGTCGGCGCACGCACGCGGTGTGCGGCCCGCGGACAGCTGACACACGGCGCGAGGAGTGCGTCGACGAGGACGCGGCGAATGCAGCTTGCGCGACTGCATCGGTGCCGCGGCGGCGTCCGCGAGAGGACACGACAGCAGCGACGGCAGTTGTTTTCCCACACGCGCGCGCGCGCGCGCGGGGCCCACGAACGCGGACTCGTCCGTACGTACCAGCAGCCGCTTTTGCCCGTGGTCGCAGCGCACCTCGGCCAGCTGTCTCGGGGCAGCACGGGTCGCCCCCATAAAACATGTATACGTAATACGTGTACGATATTATTATGTTATGAATAATAATACTGTGCCGTGCGACACGCGCTACCTTTTAACCCCACGCCGCAGCGCGTCACCCTCGTCATCCCCAATCTATATCACACGCGCACCACCCGGCCGTATCAATTATTTATGCGTGTACATACTGTTATAACACGCCCGTGTATTAGTGTACACGCGAATTGGCAAACAAACCGTGTACGTATGTGTACACAATATGTGCCGCCGCCGCCGCCACCCTTCGAAAGACAACGGCTTCCGTGCGCACGCCAGACTGCACCGCTTTCGACCTCGACGTTACGAAACGATTTTCAACGCGATCGTACGTTCTATCTTTCTTAAAGACCATTCATTACATATGCATGCCCAATATGGGCAGCCGCATCCCAAAAACAAAAATTAAAAATATCACAAACGGTACAAAATAAATTTCTCAGAATAGCTCTTACAGCCCACATGGCTCATGCGAAACACACAACTCCATAATGACACTGGAATACCTTACATAAACACATGGATAATTGAACAATTTAAAAATTTTACACGAAACTAAAAACAACAGAAGGCGCCCCCCCCCCTTCACTTCAAAATTGGGAAAATAACTAAAAACCGCAGACTAAAGCCACGGCTACCTCAAGATATCTTGCTACCTCCAGAATCATCTTCATCATCGGTATCATCAGAACAATGACCTAACTAAACAAATCATAATTTAAATTCATTTTACTAAAAAATTAAAATAATGTACAAATTGTATTACTCTGTGTATGAAATGTATGATAAATATAAGTGTATAAAAAAAAAATTGTAAAAACAAACATTTTGTTGAAACAATTATAATTAATAAACGAAAAAAAAAATCTTTCTTTCGATGTCGTCGACGTTCACCTATGTTTTCCCGAATGCGACGACCGCGACGCGAGATATACATAATATTGTACGCAGTGGCGTATTTTCAAATTTTTCTGGGGAGGGGGTTCTCAGTTTCTACATAATTAATATTAATTATAATACTTATAACTTGAAACCATGCAGCAGGAACATGTATCCGTTTTAGCTGTTGTAACTAATATTAAACTATATTTTATATAATATTTTGTTTACGCGAAAAAACTATGTCCGCGCGACCGCGCGTGCCTACATAAATCGGGTTCTGCAAATATACAAGAATTTTATTTTTTTTTTTTTGAGAGGTTCTGTGGGGGTCCAGTACCCCTGGTACTATTCGCGTATCATTCTCTCGAGAGAAAGGGTGCAACTTGTCCAAACACTGCGGGTGGCGTACACACATCGTTCGTGTAAAATCTTACGACAAAGTACGCAACAACCCGAGTGCGTACGCAGGGGGAGGCTAAGGGGCTGAACGTCGCCCCCCCCCCCACCCCATGACCAGTAGTTTTGTTTTTTTCGTGTATTAAATTAACAACGTTAATATAAAAAAGAAGAATTTTCGGAATTTAAAGTATATAATATAAACATTTTCAAATATCTCACTCAAACGAATGAAATTAATAGAGTGGACAAAATAAAATTTGTATTTACTGTCAATTGCCAATTATTTTTATGATTCAATGTAATAGCTCTTTTTTTCATACGTATTTTCAACAGTTTTGTATCATTATATCAGTAAGAAAGTATCTACTTTATTTTTTCGAACCAAAATTCAGAAAACTGAGTAAATATTTATTTTCAAGCCCCCCCCCCCATTGAAAAATCCTGCGTACGTCACTGCAACAACCGATCGGTTTTCAAACGCTGGGATAACAATAACGATACACGATATTAAACCGAGACAGGAAATGATCTCGCGTAAACAGTGCTAATGTATACTAATGTACGGCGTACAAGCGACTCGGTAGCACGTAAAAAGTCCTCGGTGTCCAATTAAAACCGTTATCGATCTATTAGTACTACTACACGGTACCGCGTGTACAGCTTGCAATGATATAAAAAAAAAAAAATACGTTTTTTTCCCAGCTGTGGAGAGGAAATCGAAGGGCTATTCAGATTATAATATAGTAATAAGGGTGCCCGCATTGACCACCTTTTCTATTTTGTTCATTCATAAAAATCCGTTTCCCCCCCGACGGTTTACAATGAATGCGTAATGCGTTCAACACCATGCGACCCGATGCCGCGTTGACTGCGGCGCACGGCTACGAGCGTTATAATATACGACGTTATCATCTGTCATCGGTCGGGTACTAGAACAATGCGCGTTCGCGGAGAGTCGGAGCGCTCAAAGTCCTGGTCGTTGCTTGCGCGCGCAGATGTCTGGAAATAGTTGCGTTTCGATGTAGGAGACACTCATCGGGCAGTCATTAAAAAGCGAACGGAAAATAACGGTTATCGGGTATACACATTTTGAAGGTATGGTTTGAAAAAATGAAATCAAAAAGTTGTACCGAGTATCGTAAGACAACTTTACAGCGACGCCGATGAGATGTTTTATCGAAATTCGACCCCGAAACGTCACGGCAGAGTGAAACGTCACAGTGAGCAGTGTACGAATAAGTGAAATTCACCGTATAACAACGATTAAGCTGTCATATGGTAAATTCGTGGTAAGTTCATTTTGTGAAATGTTTGCACATTTTGGGTAAATATTTCAACAAAAGCATAGTCCGGTGTCGGTAGTATGCGATGTTGACTAAGATTTTACCATGGCAACCAAATCGTCGTCGGGGAAACGATGAATTTTTCTCGTCTGTGTGTAAAACGTCATAACCATGTGCCAATGTATTCCAGTGTCATTAGCGCAACTGAGGGGAGGGGGGGACTTTGGGTCTGTAGCACCCCCTGAGTCAAAATTAGCACTCCATAAAAAATTGTTAAAAATGTTGAATTTAAAGTTGATAAAATCATTGAAAAATCAGTCGATTCATCGAAATATAATAACACAATAGCAATTTCATAATATAACATTTTATTATATTTTATAATGTTGAATTGAATGTGTTGATTTAATTTAGAAATAAGAAAGAAAGTACGGCCGCTCTGCCCAAGTTATTTTAAATTTTCTGTATTACCTACAATATTATTAATTATTATATAATATTTATACAATTATTTAATCATTAACATAACATTAAATTTATATAAAATCATAGTGTTTATCGATCATTTCCAGGTTAGTCAATTTTATTAAATACATATAAATGGAGTATAATATTTGTTTAAGACATCTATGAAATTATCAATTAATTTTATTAGGCATTATTTTTTATTGATAAAGAAGCATTACATTGTGAAATGACTGTAGCACGCAACTGTGACTTACAGTTAGAACCAAATTTTGGTTTAGAAGAATTAAAAATAAATTAATAAATAATTTCAAAAGAAGTGTATCTTAATGTTCATTCCTTTAAGACTTTAAGTAGTAGCCACTACAAATCAGTTTTTCATCATTTGAAAGCTATGTACTCAGCCATGCATCGCATTAAAAACTGGACTAGAACATCTATGACAAGAGAGATCGTTTTAGTAATCTTTCCTTATTACACATCGAGAGGGATAATGTTAATAATCTTGATCTTATATTATACTTGATGAAAACTCAAAGGAAGATCGTCTCGTTTAGTTTTAATATTGTAATAAATAATTTGATTAAAATATAGTCTATGTAGGATTTTTTTGTGGGTAGGCCCACATAAAGCTTCCACTGTTAGACGGAAGTGGGGACTAATCCCAATTTTGGTATTGGCATACTATAATTTCAAAGTTATCAATGATTATTTTTATTAATCATTAATAACTTAAGGCAAAGTTTGCAATTTTTATTTATCTGAATACAAGAGTGTCTTACAAGATAACTTTTTTTAAATTATTAATTACTATACTCGTAACTTACAACATATACGTATTGTCCATTTATAACATATTTGCAAAGTCAAAATTCTATCTTCTTTCCTTTATGATGGCAAACTCATCAACAACAGCCGATGGATTATCAATAAATTGCTCACTTATTTCCCTTTCTATGGAAATTAACGTCAAATCGTTTAGCCAAGGAATTTTATGGTTGACCTGAGGTATGTTTTCATTCTTCTCATTGTTGAAATACTTCTTTTTCTTTTTAGAGAAAATCTAGGTAGACCCGGGCCTACCAGGCCTACCTACTAGCTACGCCCCTGATTTTATGTCATCGAAGATAATCGAATTACAAAAAAACCCGTAGCTTAAGCACACCCTTGTTCAAATGTCTAATAAATTGCGCCTATATATTTTTTTCGTATGACAGAGTAAAGCAACAAATTTAAACATGTAAATATTCACAGGCATACTATATGGAATAACGTAAAATAGATAAAGTAAAAATGAAAATAAAAATGAGCTTAGTAAGACGAACGGTAACAATTATAGCTATAGGATATATATGAAACTATACATGATGAATGAATGTCCAAATCTCGTATCCAATCGACTACATCCCTATCAGCTGTATGGATATCGTTTAGAGCAGCGTTTCTTAAACATTTTTATCCATGGAACCCTTTTTGATGCCCATCTTTAACGTAGAACCCCTACTTTTTTAAGCTTTTTTAGGATTATTTGCAAATAAATTATAATTATAATTACAAAATAAGAAGCCTCGGTTGCTTTTTCATTCATTGTTTTGTACTTTGAACCATACAGTTGATTTTTATAGTTCATCACGCTTTCGAGCAAGAATTCTAAATTTTTTTCTTTAAGTTCACCATGAACAGATTCTAAATGACGACTACGTCTATGATGCATACCTTTTTCCCCACTACTAATCTTCAGTTTGAAATTTTAAAGTAATTTTCTTGCAAATTTTGAAAAAATTACTTAAGCTTCGCGGAACCCTAAAGTGATCTTCACGGAACCTCGGGGTTCCGCGGAACACAGTTTCAGAAACGCTGGTTTAGCGTTTAATTCAAAGTGCCTTTGAATGTACGGATCGGGCATTCAGTTGCTATATTGGGCATATGTCCCGTGTACATACTTATTCGTCTATACAGCGTAGCGGGTATTCGACGACGACTTAATACATATTATTATAAACGATAGATAATTTGTACTTTTTCTGGCGCTGCGCTGTCATTACTTGTCCTTAGTAATAATAATAATAATAATGATAATATTTCTTTTCCGCCACAAGGACGAGATTCGGGCCGCGGTACGCGCGCGCTTAGTTCATTGACTGCGGCGCGCTGCAGGTACCTCTGGCCATACACGTACAGGTATGCACGTATACTATTATGCTATGAGATTTCATTGAGAAAAAATAAACCGCGCGGCCGCCCGCCCATTCACCGCGGCGACGATGACGACGGGTAGAACTCTTTGACCGTGTTTCCTGTCCAAAAGCGTATCGTTATTACACCGCGTTCTCGGCTCTCTCGTCCGTTACGAACCTGCAGGAACAATGCGCGCCGCGACCGCTCTTATACAGGTATATACCGCGATGGTTATTGCGATAATATGCCGTCGTTTCTCAACCTTTTTCTCATTCACGTGCCCCTCGACCGCATTGCGGCGGTCCTCCGCGTACCAACCCCCCACCCGGCAAGCTGTCTCGGTGACCGTTCGTTTATCTCTTTGCTTTTCACTAAAATATCGTGCTCGTCATCGATACGTGGTATGCGAGAAAAATCAAGATATACGTATTTTAATGATTTACGTATTTGCAATTTAAACGGGTACACGTGAAACGATGAAACAGTGTGATTATAATACATAATAAATTACATAAACTATTGCTACATACATTATAGGAATGGATGCAGTTCGATGAAAAATTAGTTAGCATTCATTCTAAACGAATAAAAATAAATATTGATTATGTTTTTACCGATAAGATAAATGTGACGCCAGATGAAAAAAATTGTTGACATGTTTAGACACTAAGCCACTAAGGTGCACATACGAGTGCATACAACATACATACAATTAGATGATATGAATAATTAATACCAAAGAATAAGAATTTATACAAATATAATTATACAAATGTTTTCAAAGTTTAAAACTTTAAAATAATTTTAAGAGCATTTTTTTAAAAAATGTTCACTATAAGTGCATTAAATCCTTTTTAGAGCATTTAAATCCGTTCCCTAATCATCATAAACTAGCTACTCCCGTGTACACGACATATATCGTGGTATAATAAAAACATACGTTTAACACAATATTAATTCATTCGAACAGATTATACTGAAATAGGACGTTTTATTATTATCATGTTACTGTGCGTCTCGATCGCCGATGACGACGATCACCGTCGAGTGGTGTGTACACATATTTGTGTGCTCCTATTGCACCGATTCGACATAATAATATAATAGCTTAGACCTGCATTTTGACGCAACGGCCATAACGCTCGTGCGCAGTCAAAACCGGCACGTAAATTCACATGTGTGTATGCAATATGGTATAATATAGATACGCGCCGCTGTATACGCATGGTTCGCCCAGTATACCCGGTACCGGGTACCCGCCATACAGAGACGAATCGATACGTCATGACGAATGCGTCACTGGGGACGTAATCGTATGTTACTTTATAATATTTATAGACGACGGACATCGCGTTTCGAGTGTTCCGACCTGTGCAGCTCACACCGTACATCGAGCAGAGGCAGAAAGCTCAAACCCAGGTACCTGGTACCGCGGACATGACGGTGACCTTACAACCATGCTCGCGCGGACTTAGTTCACCCCGAATCATTTCTCCGCGCAGTTCCTCGCCGGACACGGAGCTTTTCAGGCGTATTCGCACCGTTTCGGATTAAGACACGACTCGTTTTGTAGCTGCGACGAGACTTCCGTGGAAGACCACACTGCTACATTGCGCCCAACAACACGTCGCGCATCTGGCGGCGTGCCCTGCTCCGTTAGGGGTGCTCGAAGAGTACGCTAGGGCTGTAATCGAAACCAGGGAGAGGCGGTAGAAACGTAGAAATTGACAGTACAATGTCTGCAGGCTTATGACAATTCATGCTGACGATACGGATAGTCTCCTCTGACGATAGTTGAGTATAAGGTTAGGGCGCAAGATCCATCTTGTGACTCTGCACAGAAAAGTGATCGCGAAGAGCCGGCCGCGCGTGGTGAAATAAACTAGAAACAGTTTCGAAACACGTCGCGGGGTTTGGTCGGAGCGGCTTCGTCCGCTTCGTTCGCGGCACCCGGGACCGGCGAGTAATCGCAACAACTATTCTGGCGACTTTACAACTCCCAAGTGCCGATTTCGAACTCTCCTCGCAGACACTTACGGGTACACTTTGGAGAATGCAGTACATGTACTGCCCGATTTCGAATATCTCCATGTATAATATTATTACGCATATAACATGGTTTAGAAGTCACCACTTGGATACCCATTATCTCACCCTCCTGATAATGGAGGGTTAGCGTCTATACTACTCGTGTATTATGTATTGGCTTGAAAGGGTATTTCAGAGGTTACCTCTTCGGAGTTTTAAAAGCTGCAGGCAGGGTGGGCCCTGATAGGTGCTGGCAGTGGCGTAGCAAGGGTATGGTGAACTGTGCCTACGCTAGGGGCGCAAGCTACGAAGGGGCGCAAATTTGCACTTTAAAATTGATACTTATTTTTATCGATGAATTCTCTAGTCTTAAAGCAAGAAAAGAACATTTTTAAAGCTTGAAAGTTACATTGTAATAATAACTGATGATTATATTATAATGTTGTGTTATCTTATTATATAAATAAAAAATAAATGTTAAAAAATATCATTCCGTATTTTCGTCAATTTTTTGATCGCTAAAAAGGCGCATTTTCCAAGGTTTTCCAGGGGCGCTAACGAGTCTTCCTACGCCACTGGGTGCTGGTAATGTGGATCGCGAATAAAATGTGAATTCTTGGACTAGATCTGTTCGTATACAAACAAGTGTATTCCAACCGATTTACGTACCAGTCCGAGCAGAAACGTATACAGATAGATTTACGTACAACGTAGGCACGCATGTCGATACACGTTTTGGTACGCAATAACAATAGAGTCTTACAACTTTTCCGTCACACCGCTAATACATGATAAATATTAATAATACAAATTATAACTGTCATAGCCACCGATTGTTGTTACGGCGGACGTCCTTTTGAAACGTGGATTTCGAACGTCTTGATCGAGTCACGGACGAGTTGCTAACTGTACGCTTCGTAAACGTTTTTATCGAACTGACGCACCTACTGGTTGCACGGATTTTAACGGCGACAATGAACCGTCTACATATATTTTCGTACAAGAGACACTTCGTACTTCACGACAGGTCTGTATTGTGATAATATGTGTACCGTTATAATGTTTGCGCGGCGAGTATTGTGTATTTTTAACGCAAGCCGTCGATATTTACATGCACGATGCATACCCACGTTATACGAAAAATAATATTCAAATATCGCGTGAGGGTTACGAAAGTGAAATCTCTGTACGCTATGAACAGACGCGCGCACGTGTTGGATTGTATTTACATATCCATGCCGAAGCCGGTATTGCAGAGTTGATGTTCTTCTCGCGATAACATATTTTCGAAACAGAAGATTGTTTTCGGTCACTGTTATTCTCGTGTACCACAAAATGCTAGTATTCTATAAAAGTATAATAATATGTCCTTAAATCGTTTTTGTTACATCATATATTGACTTGATTTTGAACCAGTTTATCCGTAGAGAATAATGGTTTTCTTCGCATCGGACCGAGCGCGTGGGCGCGTTTGTCTTGCGCATTGTCTCTCGCTGTTTTAAACATACAGTGAAACCTCAGTATCTCGAACTCCGGTATCTCGAAGTTTCTGTATGTCGAATTTTTTTTCGGTCCCGATCATTCAGTATTGGACTTACGTATTAAGTTATTTCGAATTTCCATAAGTCGAAGTCATTATCCGGTACCCAACGCTAATTATGATTCGCTAACTCAAATTTTTTCTGCACTTAATATTTTATAGGTAGTTTTATTGAAAATACTTCTAATACTAAACAAAAACAAACAAAAATGACAGATTTTCTACTTTCATAGAAAATAATGTGTACGAATTCTAATACATAATATGTATGGAATTTTTAAATACATTTTGCATTATAAATACAATTTTTTCCCAATAATTAAACATTTTTATTTCAAATTTTATTTATGTTTTAAATTTCCTCGCTAACTCGAAGTTTTGATATGTCGAATTTTTTTTTGGTCCCTTACGACTTCGAGATACCCAGGTTTCACTGTATCTTGTTTTCTCTCTGTCGCCGTGTTGATGGCTTCAAAAACCGTTTACGCCGCATGCGGTCACTTTGAACAACGCTATGGCCACGATCTTTTAGATTAAATTCGAGACCTCACGCGTCGAAATACAGCCACGTCCGGACCACTCCATCATAGGTACGGCGGACACCAATAACAAATAATAACATATTATGCATAATAATATATATAAATATTTACCTATATCTCTCTCTCACCGTGTCGCCCGTGCGTCGGGAATCTTACATCGGTATTCAAATGTCTGTACAAAACACGTTCCTGCACAAGATTATATCCTACCGAAGATACGGGGCCGCGGGCGGAAACTCGTCGGCGGGAGGGTGGGCGAGGGGCGGACAAATTAATTTATTCGTATACATACATTTTTATTTTCCACCAAAACACGTGTTTCATAGATCATCGGTTTGTATTTTGTATCGCGACGCTCTGAAAATAGAGAGAGAGAGAGATTATCTCTCCGTCACTCCGTGTGAACGTCACATTGCGTTCCAAGACCGTTGTACGCGGTATGTCGTGTACCGAAAATCATATTATACCTACGCGCAACTTTACCGCAGGTATCAGCTGTACATAATCTCGAAGAGTATGCGCAACGAATTATTTATATACAAGTAGGTATACAATATACCTAAGGACATGGCCGACATCTGACATCTGACTAATTTCTCATAACGAACGTGATGTAAAAGCGTCAGGACCTGTTGTGACACCCTGTGATGTATGTAATACATAATACATTTTACACGGGTTCGTCGCCGAAAGAAACTTATCGGTTGTTGTTTTGTACACAACGCTAATATTCGACTTATCTCTATATATATCTTATACATTCTACCTTCTGCAGGTTTGCGTCTGTTGCGCAATATTTTCTGCTGCAGCAGTAGTCGATCTCGTTTCGTACGTGTTTCTGTTCATTTTTGTCGTTTATTATTTTGGTCAGACTCGAAATCGCAGCGCTAAGAATTTTATAATTGATCCGTGCGGTAGGTACCTACCTCTATTAGGCACAATGCGAAAACTCGTTGTTTTTTTTTTATTTCTTTCGAAACGAACATTCCTATAACGGACGTTGAATTCAAAATATAGTTTTGACCCTGGTGGCCGGCGAAAAAACTGGTTTATATAGGTCCTTAGCTCTGTACTTTGCAGTTTGCACTTGATGTAGTATAAACACCGCAAATTCGAGCCATACAGTGTTTCGTAAGTATACCCACTAAAATTTAACACATAATTTCAGTTTTTGAACAGATAAAACCTAAAGGTTGATTTGCGAGTATCGAGTGAACTATATTATAGTAACGAACGAATCTCTCGATAATCAAGTATTTTTTATTACACTTAACGCTTTTCGTTAGAAACTACATATATTACATATATATATACCCTATAAATATATGCGTTTACTGTGAAAAGTAAAATTTACATCACCCAAATCATAGGCACACTAATTGTTGGACTATTTTTGACTTTTTGGCACTACGATTGTACCTATACTATAGAGTTATTAATTAAAATAAGACCAACGTAATTTTGAGCTGCTTAACAACGGACAAACAAAATATGTTCGTTTTCACTTTCAACCGAATTGCAAAACTGCACATCCACATCTATAATACGATGACCTTTTTTTTTAATATCTATATTCATAACAATTCTATTTACATCTTTATCATCAGTGCGATTTTTAGTGTAATAGTAGTAAGCATAATGCTTTTTATTTCAACATAATGTACGTATGCTAAAATATTGCTATAGAATACTACTTCGATGTTCCACGTCTGAAATGTATTTTCTCGTTATAAAAATACGCGGTGTTGTATAATTAATAAAAGTAAATTCGTGGTTTGCAAATATATATTTCGCAGTTATATCATTCGGACGGTCTTCATTCAATGATTAATGTATGATTAAAATCGTGTAAGCAAATCGATTTCAGATCTGCGCATTATTATTACGCCGTATTGCGAGACGTAGTTTCGAGATGTCGTTGGTCCCATGTTATACGCGACATTATACGCGACACATACCTAAATAACAACTACCTTTAGGCTATAATAACTTACTATTAAGCGAAATTCTACGTAATAATTCAACGTGCAGCGGCGCGTGACTAATATTGTATGGAACGTATTTCGTTGGAAAAATATCTCGGTATTGGACCGATCGAATAACAAAATAATATAATTGATCAGAGCTGTCCGTACTGATAACCTCTCCCAGGGTTTTTTTTTCCATTATGAGTAATGAGTCATTATTATGACTTATGAGGAAAAATAATTCCATTGGGTATATTATACCTCAATTATTTAAGTGCTATTCGACAATAACCGAATAATACAATACACGTTAACACTCGATATACGTTTTACATTTTACGTTTGAAATCCGTATTATTGAAACCACAGGTTTGGTGTTCAGCTTATTGGTTTGGAGGATAAATAATTGTATTGCAACAAGTAATTGTGTACTCCACACACATTTATATTCACAACAAATCGTCGATTTACAAAATTACTATCAAAAAGGTTTGCCGAAACGTACAAAAAGAAAAACTAGCAAATATGAACTCCCTAGGTTAAGGCAGTCTTGTAAAGTACTTGAGTAAAAGTATTTCAACAAAAGTATTCATATGATTTTTAAGTAATACTTATGGAAAAAATACTTAGACTTAGTATTTTAAATACTTTACCGGAGTATGTGTATTTAAAATCAAATACTTTTTTAATCCTATCGCAATAAAATAATAAATTAATTGGTAGATTTTATGTTAATATAATCATCATCAACCATTTTCAGGATGTGTAATATTAGTTTAAAGTGTTAGTAGCATTACATAATATCATCAAGATAAATAAATTATAGGTACATGGTATACAACTACACTATATATTATCTCGATGGTTCTTTGTCACATCCTCCTCTATATAACTGATGTAATGATAATATATGAATACATTTTTAAAATGCGTTTAAATTTTTTTTTTTAAGGTAAACAAAATAATGACATTCTTTTAAGTATTTGAAAGTATCTATGAATACTTTTATGAAGTATCTGTATTCGTACTCGAGTACTTTTTTTATCAAGTATTCAAATACTAGTATATTAAATACTTTTGAAATCAAGTGTCTGTATCTGTATTTGAATATACTTTTAAAAAGTATATCTTTTACAAGACTGGTTAAAGGACAGATTTTTGGCTCACCTAGGCTATCAATAGAACCCATGGACGAAAATATGCAACTTCCACGACTTCTCAGCGCTACAGTTATGACGTACGTATGGTATTCGTTTCACACGAACCGTGCTCCAGCAGTCCGACTGACGAGCAGCCCGCAACAGGTCCGATGGGTACGAACTCACCGCTGGTTTTAATAAGCGCGAGCGAGCACATTTATCATAAGTCTAGGGCTAGGGACCTATAGGAGTTTGCATATTTTTCAATAATCATTTAAAACATAGCTAAGTCATATAGAAATTTGTTTCATAGTAATATGAGTTTAAGGAAATTATTTTTATTTTGCATATTTTACATATTTAGCTTTTTTTTCCAATAAGTGCATATTTTGCTATATTTGCATTTTTAGTACATATTTAACATATTTTACACATAAAATACAATATTTAATATGAATATTCTAAAAAATTGAAAATCAAAAAAGATTAAAATTATTAAATATAAATTATTAAATAGAAAACAATATTTATGTAATTTTTGTAACTCAATTTAAGGAACATTTTATATTTTTATTTTTTTTATTATATTCTATGTAATAAATATCCTTGTTGCAAGCTAATAACCTTAGCAGTTAAAGCTGTACCACGAATAAAAAAAAAAAAAAAAAATTATTAAATAATCCATCTACCTAGGGTTTTTAAATTATTAATTCATAAACAGAATCAATTAATTTTTTTATTTGTTTTTGTTTTGTTTAAAGGCAAACTTAAAAAAGAAGAAATGAAAATAATTAATATATAATAATAAAAAAATTTGTAATTTTTGGTTTTTTAATGAAAATTAAATACTTTTAAGAGCATATTTAAGCATTTTTGCATATTTTCAGAGCATGTATAATAATTTTTAAGGGCATAAATGCATGGATATTTTAAGGTTTTTCAGAGCATGAAGTCCCTAGACTCATTACACAATAACGATACCAGAGGTGCATTATATTACTGTACACGTCCAACGCAATATTATTGTATCGGCTTCAGGAAAACGCGCCGCGGTGTTCGAGTGCTCGCGCTCGTCAAACATATTACACGATTAGTCGGTTTACTTCACCCGGCTTTAATGGGGCGTCGTCGTCCTGGCTGAGGATCGAGCGTTGAAATGGGATTTACGAGGTGTCCGTAGGATAAAAAATAAATAGAAAAAAAAGACAAAACAGCCGACCTGTTATATTTATATTATTAATCGCCGGTCGAAACGCTCGTCGTGTTTCGGCCGAGAATCGTCGAACTAACCGCGTCCAGATGTAGCAATGAGTTTTTAACACTCACATATACTGTAACGACCGTTCACATCGCACCGCATTATTTTGTTATCGTCTTATTTCATTTTTATTACAATGGGATTTTTTTTTCTTCTTCACAGAGTCAACACGCGCTCGTAGTATCGGTCGTCGCGCGCACGGGGACCAAATCGAATAATACGAGTCTTTGATCAACAATCGACGGTTGTTGTGAACACGCAGCAGAGCCATACGGTAAATCCGACACATGTGTAGGACCGCACCACGATGGTACTGCCGGATAATCAAAAAAATCGGATGTTTCAACAGAAACGTGTTAACAATTTGAATGTATTTATTTCCGTTACGCTTTCACCGAAATACACATTTTCATACATGTGTTTGACATTTACGCGCGCAAGCTCGTGATGATGTTTGTTGATATTTCAACGATATTATCGGTAGGACTCGACCAAGCCTAAGCGGTTCCACTCGACGATAGATTTTGTCACTCTCGCGATAATATAGGGTGTCCCATAAAGTGCGCAACTTTTGAATCTGCCGCCATTTTTGAAATATTTCGTTTGCGTCCCTGTTATCGGCAGATGCTAACCAGATTCTTATGGCCTTTCCTTCAAAATATTGATGTGCAAAACTTGTGGTTTCAACAGGACGACGGTGCTACATGCCACGACTCGCGTCAAACAATTGACATTATCAAAGAAAAATTCCCGGGAAGGGAATGATTTCACCGCGAGGTGACCAGGAGTGGCCTGCCAGGACCTTACCCCCTGTGATTTCTTTATGTGGGGCTATGTCAAATCTAAAGTTTACGCTAACAAACCGCGTACCATTCAACAACTGAAAGCGGAAATCTTACGCGTCATTGCCGACGTCACACCAGTCATCTGTGAGCGGGTTATTATCAATTTCATCGAGCGCGTCAACACATGCCGAGTCAGTGGAGGTGGTCATAATATGCCAGATATTGTTTTCCACCATTAAATCGGAGATGTTATTGAATATAAATCTATAAAAATAAATACATTTTGATCGATACATAACTGTGTTTTTAATTTTTTAAAAGTTGCCCACACGATGGTGCGATAGCCACTATCATTCTGTTCACACGGTTCTCGATAGTCACGACACGATTACCGCGACGCAGTAGCTTTCATCGTGTGGACACTGCTCTACGCGTATTATAATGATATTACTGTAGCGACAGTTCGACAATTAAAATATTAAATCGTGTTACTGGACATGGCAGGAGCACGCCGGATTGCACTGAGGGTGTCCGATCATCAAGACTCGCGGTATTGTTATATTACCGTGTTCAAACATTATACGGTTTTTATCGTTGTGTGTTCGAATCGATTATCCGGTCCTCGGATCGAAAACGGCGAGGTTTCGTCCTCGATTGGATACGCGGTAGTTTTGGGCACTTGCCAGCTGCGCTACGAACCGTTTAGTTTCCAAACGTATTTTTTTTTTTATTGAAAAATACGAGTTTGTCGTGCTAAATGTTACGAGAATAAATCAGTGAGTACGGTTGAAAAAAAATTACATCAATCGAAATAACATGATTTATGTTGAAGCGTGTTTTAGCTCGTATACGACGATAGTACGGTAGACACTTTTTTTTTGGTTCGACTCCGTGAATGGGTTTAGTATTTACACGTTCATGCTTAGATATTAATCGAATTAATGTAGCCCACGGTTTATTACAGTTATTCACGGGTTGCTATCGCCGTTGCGTATCTCTACATCGCGAGTTACAATATAATACGGCACGAGGATAATTAATATCTATTTTATTATAATCTATAAACTTCATTAAAATATATAATTTGACTAATAACTGTTACAACTTTACAATACAGCTGTAAACTATATAGATTAATAGAAGTAATATTTCAAGGTGATTATTATATGACTTGGGTTCGTATAGTTTAGTTTAGTTCGTTCGATAAAAATATCACCTAATCGATTATGTACTTCGTTTGATTTATTAGCTAATGAGAGGGATCGTGGAAGTGATTATTGTATTACGTTTTCTACTGTTGTATTGAAATATTCAAACTATCAAGTTTCTGTCCAAACTCCAGATTTCAATACAAAGTGCGTCTTTTTTTTAGAACATAATTCGTTTCATGTGACGGATTCACTTCAAAGGTGAAACTCTTATTTTGCATTCTTTTTTTGGAGCGCTTGATAATTTTAATTTAACTAATTTATAATAGTATTTACAGATAATTTCAGTCAAAACGCCAACCGCCAACGTGGTCACATATCAAGTATAGTTTTTCAAATTTCAGTTTTTTTCACACCTTATAAATATTTAGTTTTTTTTGTAAATTATTGATGAGATTCATAATATAAAACAATGCATAAAATAAAAAAATGTGATTCTAAAATGGTAATTTGAGATTAAATGCATATTTTAATGGCATTTTTGGGCTATATTTAGACGTTAGAGCATTACTTTATGGTTTTTAGGTCATATAAATCCGTGCCATACTTATAACAGTTATAACATATTATAAAAATATGATACAATACAGTGTAACTTATAAATTATAAGTATACTATAGAAAAGAGTTCACATTTTGCATATTGAGATTATAGCTGCAGCCAATGTCCAAAAATAAAAATACTTTAACTAGAGATTATTTTTTATTTAGAACACAGACGAATGAGATACCCAGAATTGTCCTTTGGAAAATTCCGTAAATCGTACAGCGTGAAAGCACGAAAGTTTTAACTCTCGGAATGGATAATCGCAAATTAGTGGAATGCCTGTTTAAAAATAAGAACGTTTGGGATCTGGAATTTCCTTAGATTTTTTTCTCAGAAAAATGTTTGATCTTGTGATTTTTCAAAGCACAAAACAACGAAGTTTCAGCTCGTGTATGTACCTATGTATAATATAACTATATCTGGTAGTAGGGCAACGCAATGAAAATGAAAATGAACCTTATCAAGGTAATATTATAGTAATTAAAGAAATTAAGAAAATTGTTTGAATACCGGAACATAACGACGAGTATAATAATTAATTTTTAATTTTAATCTTTACAGCTCTTTCTGAACCGAACGGTATTGTGTTATAGCAAATCGAAAACGATGAAACTTGAACACGATAAAAGCGTACGATAAATTGTACGGCACAATATTGCGCTCAAGATCGATTTTCTTATATTATGGCGTACGAGTACATCGCATCGTACCGTTCTTTCTCGTATTAATCATAATCACAATCGTTTACGAGTGTTTAACATTCGAAATAAAAACGCGTATGGTAAACCGAACCCGTTCATAACCGCTTTACGAATACAACGATCTATCACTGCTATGAAATGTAAAATATATAACAACACGATACCGGGCTTACGTCTTTAGATGAGCAAGGTGGGATTAATGTCAAACACCATATTTACGGTAACTCTTCACGGTGTTTGTATAATTTCGTGTTCCAAGCGATCGCTGTGCGCGTACGGTGTACGCCGTTATCAAATACACGCAACTTTTTCAGATTAAGCGTATTTCGTGTTCAAAATAAAATATTCGTTTTTAAAACGGTGACGTTGACAAATTATAGCGTAATATTTATAATATACGCTCAGTACATATGATAACCGTACGCCGATGACCGAACAGTATAACGTAACAGTACAATAGTGCGTGCCAGAATATGACGACGACGCGGTTTCAAAGATCCACCACTATAGCTGTATACACTTGTGCACGATACAAGGAAGCGATTTAAGACCCGAACGAACCATTTATATATTGTTGAACGCCGACTCCGGGGTACGCGTCCTTTAAGTATACACGCACGGCGCATTTTGCGCTTGGAGCGTTTTAAACGTAATTACTAGGGTTCGGATTTGAAGGCAATATAATCGGTAAAAAAAGGCATTTCATTTATATACAAATGCAATTCATAAATATATAATACAAAATAAACTATTAGGTATTAAAAAAAAAATTTACTACCATATACTTTGATAAGCAGTCTTCAGAAAAACGTTGACGGTTTGGGCTTAAAATATTTTTATACATCGAAAAGGATCGTTCTACGTCCCCCGAAATAATCGGAGTGTATTTCATACATAAATAATTATCTAAATTAAGATTACTACTTGATAAATCGTCATCGCTTGCGAAGAATAAAACCCATTTGTAGCGATAATACGTAAGCTGTGTATAAAATTATAAATTCAACTGAAAATGAAACACAAAAAAGGCATTTATAAGTACAAAATGCAAAAAAAAGCAAAAAGGCATTTATAAGTAAAAAGGCAAAAAAATGCAAAATAAAAATGCATACATCGTCTAAGAAATTAAATGAAACTCATTTTTGTATAAAAATTATTATTCTATTATGATTAATAAAAAAAGGCATTTGCCTTCAAATCCGAACCCTAGTAATTACCTACGTACAACTATCGCGCAGTTCGTCGCAATCGGTTGACCGAGTGTTGAGTGCAAGTCGAAAAACAAAAAGGGCATCATTGGATATACGTGTAATACGAATTGTATCGACCTCTATGTCCCAAAAACGGTGTCAACGACGGCCGCGGTACAAAGGTCAAACGGATACTTGTGACGACTACGACGTGTTTAAATAGTGCTGTTGGCAGTGGCGTCGCTACGCCTGTGTAGGCCAGGGGTGGAAATAATTTGAGAGCCCTCCCCCCCCCTCCGCCCAGATAACAATAAGTTATAAAAAACTGGAATTAAATCAAGTAAGAAATAAAAAACAATTTATAGGCGACGAAAAGGTCAAGTCATTAGAAGAGCAAGCTTTTTCGCGTAAGATTTTTTTTATGTTTTCATCTTTCTCAGCTCTCCGGACACGAGTAGTCTCTTACTCTTAACAATCAACAGCGAGGTGACGAGGTTGACTGCCGGTTAAAGATTTATTAAAGTTTAAATATGCGCCAAATATATCTTGTGACGTGGAAAGAAGTACAAACGTATGCTTCGAGATAATCTTTGAAGTTTACAACTTGAAATCGATTTGCATCACCTCACGTTGGCACTCGACACATAATAATAATTTAATTTAAACAGTTTAATTTAATACTTTCAAACACGATTTGTTAAAAATAATCTTAATCTTAATTCTATAATAACGACTTTATACTCATATTATACTTAGATCGTGTACTGTTTTTATCGCATAGCTTATTAATTTGAAGAAAATATAATTTGGCCAATTACACTGATGATATGAATCTGCACATTTTCTAGATTTTTATTGCATACAAATCCGGACCTTAGACTTATTAGGCGTTCACATACTGTACGATCACGATGTTATTTCCACGTGGTAAAAATCCTTCTCCGCCGAACACAATAAAATAAAAATATGCACTCACGCCATTATCCCGAATAAACGATACCGCCGCGACCGTTTTTACATAACATATAATAATATTATCACACAATTATTATTGTTGTCGGCGGTGTAGCGTATAAATCGGGGGTAGACACGTAGCGTCTTAAAATATATCGAATTATAGGCGATAAACAGCCCGGGGCGGGCGCGGGGGTGCGCCGCCGATCCTGCAGCAGGTACCACCCTGCCAACCCGCCTACCCGAGGCCTACCCGTGCCGGTGCACTTTTCCAGTGTGTGTTTACACGCGATGATGACGTGCGCGTTATTACTACAGTATTGTTACGACTACTATTCGACGCGGCGGCGGCTCGTTACCGCAATCAAAACACGCACAATGAGACGTGTCCGCGACGTCAATTTGCAAATAACAATGTACGCGCGCGGCTCGGGTCTCGCGGGGCCTTTTTTTCTCGTTTCGCGGTCAAGGGACAATAAAATAATATATACGCTTTCCATTGTGCGCTTCACGGCTGCACACTATACAAGTATAACGCGCGCACAATCGCTACTATTGTGATCGTTCCGTGGAAATAAGGTACATAATATAATAAAACGTATTATACTGTTGTCCGCGTGTGCGCTTGGACTCGAGAAGATTCGCCAAAAAGGGACGGCGGCGGCGGCGGCGGCGGGCTGCAGGTGCGCGCGCGAGCCGCTCGTATTGTGTTACATCAGGGGTGGCCAAACGGCCGACCTTTGGAGTTCAATTAGGATTCGTACTTAACAGTGCACACCGATCGTCGCTGGTGGTTCGGACTCGCAAATCATTGTTATCGTTGAAACTCTGGTCGGCGTTCTCTGCTCAAGTCGACCGTCCTAAGAAAAACGTTTTCTCCGTCGATGTCTACTCGAACAAGTTTGGCCGTCCCTGCGTTATATTATGTGCACCGTCGTCATGTTAATATAATATTATTGTGTGCAGTACGCGGTTCACGTCAAGGGCTTTATGCACATGCGTGAGTCGGGTCGACGAAAAATGTTGACGCCACACAATTGGACGGATATTGGTACAACACGTCCGCGCACCGCAACGGTTTTTCGTGTGTAAACGGAAAGAATGATACAATAATATAATATGTGTAATAGATATACAGAATACTTATGCGGTTCTCAAACTGTTTTCCCGGTAGTGTCCTTTCATGGACCTATTTCTACGGCGGCGGCTGCGGTGAATATCTCAAAGAGCTTCTTGCAACACGCGCGATAAGATATGAACAATACGTGGGTTATCTATTTTTTTTTTTTTCGTGTTAGGCATCATAATGGTAACTATAAGTTAGTAAACTAGACAAATTTATGTAACTGGATTAAAATTTAAAATATACATAGATTGATGGAATACGATAAAATTCAACAAGAATATAAGCACAAAAATAAAAAATTTTATATAATAATAAAATGTAGTAAGATAGGTGTTTTTAGTAGATGTTTTCATTTGCAGAGTACTGGGCCACTTCCCTTACTATCTGGTTGGCAGTAGTTAAGTCTTCTAGTGTGTAAGGTCCTGGTGCCAATAGGTGTGCCATCGTCTGGGTTGATCCACAGTGGCAAGAGGCATCCTGATCGTTAAGGTATCTTCTATATATATCACTTGTACCTTATTTTTGTGAGGCCCGCGGTGCACAATTTTGGGTGGCGAGTACCTGTTGCCCCCAAACTACACGAGCAAAGACGCACCAATTGCCCTCACGTGGCATGATATTTTATACACGACTATGCAATACCAACCCGTAAAGTAGGGGAGGTAAATCACCTAGTGCAAAGACAGAATTAAGACAGGGATGCGTAGTTTTCGACGCGTCTATGCGGATTGCCGATACAAGTATGGGTGACGAGAAACGACAAATATATTATGCTTTATCGCAATACGCGTGTTATCATCATTTGTTATATCTTTAGTAGAATTTTTATGGTCATAAGAAACGACCATGTGATACGATGTATATTTTGTCAGGTAGGTACATTTTAGCAGAGGAAACCCATGGGTTACACGATGGAAAATATTACGAGTACGCATTATTAGTTTTAAGTAATTACACGTTTTATAAAGATCTTATAACATAATATTTATTCTTATGTTGCACTACATACATTATTTATTATTTACATAACCCCACGCTATTTTGTATTGTCATCGTGTTAAATGCCAAAAACAGCCGCTAAGGACAACTGGCCAACGCCCAATTTGGGAACCGTTTCTGAGTAGGTACAGTCTTGATAACCCGACACATGTGGAACCGTAGTATACTTAATGCCGAATCGTCGAAAAGGCTGGGCATTTACAATTTCAAACGGAAATAAGGTAAACAATTGAAATGTATTTATTTTCATCAGACTTGTATTGAATTACATTCTGCGCATATTTAATTCAAATTTAAGTGAAATTCAACCCGTATTAGTTATAAAAATTATTCGTGATGTTATTTTGTTTCTTTCCATCAAACATTTTTTCAACGAATCCTTACGTTGATAACACTGAATTATTACAAAGAGATAATCCAAAAATACAATTATAGCTACACGTGGTAAAAATATACCAGATGACCGTGGATGCCGGACCATGGGTGCCCCATTGTGGTAGGGGGAGGAGGAGATAAGCCCCCTTAGGAAAAATAATATGAACTTTATTAGATGGCAGTATAGCACGTATTATTAATATTACACCGTATGAAACAAAGACATTTATAGTTCTTTTGATTATATGTCTTATTGACTAGCTATTCTATTTTTCTGTCCTCATTAAAATCCATGAAATAACATTAAACCTTTATTTAATGCACGCTTCGAGAATACTTCGACCCCCACTCCTCCCTCCTACTAAAACTTTTGCTGTGGGTGCCCATGTGCCGGACTGACGCGGTGCGCCCCGGATCATCAAGACTCCGTAGAGACATTCCTCCACTGCGCAAATCGTATAATATACTTATGGTAAAATAATAATTTAAAAACAATACGGACCAGTCGCAGCGATGCATTATAATGCAGTTGTAGCATAACGATAGTGTTTAGAAATAACCGCGACACCTATATATAGTATTGTACGCCATTACGCGCGGCTACGACCCCGTTTCATTATCGCTCGTCATACGATGACCGGTATGCAAATGACGCGTCGATCGCGTCCGCGGGGTCGTTAAACACATAATAACAGGACGCGGGACATACCGAGCGGGCGCGCAGTACCACCTATAACTCCTTAAAAGTACATTTTCGTGTATTTTCGTGAGCGACCGCGACGCACAGATGGCGAGTTCCGCGGCGCGTTACGATCACATTGCGATACGTTTATTTTACCCGTAAACACACGATCAAACGACTGATCGGTTCGACCCGTGTACAGGGTGCACGCACGCAGATGTACGTACAGCTCAATGTCGCAGGACGGATGCGGTTGTCGCCGAGCCCGTGCGCGTTTCCCACGATCGGCGCGCGGTCCTGCGTTTTATGAATCCATTAAAACCCGTAAAAATCCACACTCGACGAAAAAAAAAAAAAAGCCGTAAGTTTATTGCGCCCGGAATAATCGCATTCAGATGCAAATCCGGCCGAAAACTGATATCGTCTGGATGTAAATTTTACGTACGGTCCACCGAGACGTCGCGCGGTACGTTATACACGGTCACGGGCGAATCGTCGAAATGTATATTACGAACAAACGTCATTTATTCGCGTGTGTTGTCGCGTCGCATGACTTTTATTACGGTATAAACATTTTGTGGACGCGGTAAGTTTGAATAAATAGCAGATACAATCTTGACACTCCTCGCCACGGCCGCGCGTGTGGTATTCTCGCTTTATCCGATCACTACGTGCTCGCGAACCAATACCATTTATCGCGTTATTTCGGCACGGCGAAACATATGCGTAAATCGTGAAATGTCCCGACGAGAACAAAACGAAACAATCGGAATCGTACGCAAACCCGATGTAGGTAGATTTATAATTTACCACGTCTTTACCGATGATCCGACATTGTCATCAAGTACATTTATCGTTCGAATGTGACAACACGATAACACGACGCACATGTTTATGTCGTTCGAGACCAGTGCCCGTAGAACGTTATGAAAATGCGAATGAAATATCTAATCGGATAAAAATGTTGACGCGCTAAATAAAGGTTTTTGTCGGTGTACACGTAAAGTATATTTGAGTTGAATAAAAATGAATTTTTAAACGTTTTGTCAGTCAAAAAAGCATATTATTATTAAATATTATACATTATGGAAGAATATTATGAATTATTTATTTTTCGGAAATCAAAAATGATTTCCAATCTAAAATCGAGGTGCTATAATTTCTTCATTTTATGCTCCCGGCACACAAAAGATTTCAGATAAAATTAGTTTTTTTTTTAGATCATACATTTTATTATAAACTACACCGAAGTATATTGTACGTAGGTACTTACTTACTCGTGTACAAAACTGACGGTGTACACAGGTAGAGTTGTCGCTTTAAGACCAGAAATATTTCGTGGACGTCATAACAAGATTTCTATTATTGTTTACACAATATGTAACATGCTATTCAGACCGCGGTCAAATATTCGAAAACAATCGGACGTAATTATCGACGGGCTGGGCGTTAGGAAAATTATTCCTCGACGCGGCACTTTGTGCGTTTAATGGGTTAAACCGTCGTGCGATACACGTAAAACGATTTCTCGAATATTTTTTTCATATTTCTACGCGTTTCCGACTGGAACAACATAATGAAATATGCAATAGACACGCGTGTGTTGTTATACAACGAGTCGGCGGCGTAGACAGAAATTTCGTACCGGGGGAATGGGTGGAGGGAGGGGAAGGAGAGAGTATACTCATAATTGTTATTGTACTACAGCCTATTATGCTTTTATCTTGTTTTTTTCTCAAAGTATTCCAACCTCCTGCACGATGAAATTTATTTCTTCACTAATTATTTTCGAAAACAACTTTAAACTGTATACGGTAGGAATGCGTGGGTAAAAAAAACACATGAATAGATGTTGGGAATCCCCTAAACTGTGTCCGTTTATGTTATATGCTCCCGACAGTAAGTGTGTGTAAATACATATTATTTTATAGCGCGTACATAATATTATAACTATGTACTATTGTATTTCGACCGATTTATTAGCATTTTTACCCATTTCTAAACATTGTTCAAACTCCTAAGCTTCTATATAGTATGTACTATTGGGTGGGCATTGCTAGTTTTATTGATATCAATAAATTATTATTATAATTATTATCTGTACCTGGTCTAAACGTATTGCAACGGCACGCGTCCGTCCTGCACGAACGGTTAGTCGGATATTCTTTGTTCTCTGTTCCTACTGGTAAACGAACACTTTGTGTACCGTCTGCTATTGTTTAATTTGCAAACCACGGACAATTGGTACGGTAAAAATAACTGGTGAACATTATCGCGGACACTTTGAACGTCCTAACAATAATGTAGAGAGAGTTTATTGTCATGATTTATTAATTTGGTGATGGCGATTGTCACTATTTTCATCAGCTCTTTTGACCAACCAATCTCGGACGGTATGAATTTGACGAGATTCGGAAGTGCATCAACATTTAAAAACTACAAAGTTAAAACCGAAACGAATCAAAGATGATTAAGATTATGCGGTGCTACGTATTAGTAACAAAAATATTCGTTGGAAATGTGTTCAAAAGTTGCTTACGTTGTGGCAAAGTAACAAAGAATATTAATGAACCGGTCTGTTTTATTGGTAATAGTTATTATTTATAGATTATCTTTAACCAAAAATTGTTTATATAATGTATCCATTATTTAATTGTCTTTACTACACCTACAAAGTACAATAGTACTAACTGTCCACCACATATTATGAAATGTTAATACATTTAATACAGACATACGGTAGTAATAACCGTCCGAGGTTTTCATTGTTTCGGATTGACCGTGCAAAGTGTCCTACAACCGTTTCTACAATATACCTACTTGCTGCTGGTTTTTAAAAACCCATTATGTGAACGGACACGCGTGCTATCACATATGGTCCCGTTTTAATTATTCAAACCTATGTGTACATTGTACGTATACTCAGGGGTGGGTTAATTATTTTTTTTTCTCCCCCAGGCCTTACAACACTAGTTATTGCAACGCACTCCGTTTATTTCAATTTTTAAAGGCGTATTTTCACTTACCACGTGCACGGCTCACGCCCACCCAACTACCCGGGGTATCATAACGAATTAAAATTTCAAAATATCGTCTGGCTGTATATGGTATTTATCCATAAGCCGATAGTGGTTGAATAACGTTAACCTTATCGGCTAGAGTTATCCACTTGGCTAAACTCCGACATTTCACCACCGACCAAAAGCATTTGCTAAACTTATAATTGGCCGGCTAATCCTAATATTAGCCGTCCTTCGGACACGAGCCGTAACAAAATGTACGCGTAAATGTTCGCGGGCCGGTCTTTCGAAGTGCCACCGCTGGTGAAGCTGCAGGTCAGTGCGATCGGACTCGTAAGTGTAATACGTTTTCATGACGTGTCCTCGCACGATACGAAATGTGACGTAGTAGGCGGTAGTATAGTCGTCGAGCGGTGGAATGCGAAATCGTGCGATCGCCGGTCGGAGACGAAAATGACGTACAACAAAAAAAAAAAAAAAACGCGCGCTCCTTGAACACAAACGGTCGTCTCGGAGCCGGAGAGAAATACGACTGAATCGCATTGCTCTCGTCTCTCTCTCTCTGCTGCAAGTCCGTTGCATTGAGTTGTTAAGATCAACGTCATTTAGAGAGCATTTAGACAGCGCAATCGTACGCACATAGGACGGAAAGACGGTGCATGGGTACGTCATGATTGTCTGCTACGCGATATAATATATAATGGAACCGCGCGCGTTTGATGTGTCCGTCGCCGATCGGCAATTTTCAAATAGTTTATGCGCTTCGGGTATTTATTTTGTAATCTCTCTCTCTCTCTCTCTGTGTGTCTTTCTGTCTCTTTCTCTCGTTCCAGCTCGTCCGTCGAGTTTTCCCGTAAAACGGAAACCTTTATAAGGAGTCTGCGCTCGAAATGACGGCCGTAGAGTCACGTCGTCGTCGTCGTCATCAGTAAAAAGATAAACAAATATGCCGCCACGAGATAGATCTAGTGCGATAATTATCGCGGTCCCAGTGTTTTCGATCGCGATATAATCGTATTATTATAGTAATTACAACCGTTAACGTCGGGACGGCTGGGTACAAATGCTGCGAAAACCGCATAGCTCTGTAATGGAACGATACAGCGCGTACGCGTGTTATTAAAAAGAAAAGAAAAAAAAAATGCTAAACGAGTGCGGTGGAACGAAAACAACAAAATATGTCGTTTGATTCAAACATTATCGTTTGGCTCTATACTCGAAACGCTAAAGACGGTAATAATAATAATAATATTAGCAATTATGCCTACCCGTTTTACGAGCGTTGCCGACAAAGCGATGATCGTCCGGCGTTGTGCTATCAATATTAAATGATGTCGCGCGGAGGATGGCGAGTGTAACAATTTTTTTCCAGGAATAAATAATAGAACCAAGAAACCGTTTGACGACCGTAACGCGGTCTAATAAAAATTTCAGGGACGTCAACACCGCACCCCACACCGATACGCCATTAAAACGTGATTACCTGCTACTTATATCGTATTATGTTTTTCACGATTTTTCTCCGTCTGCCGTTCTCTCTCACCCTCTCGCCCTCTCGCCCTCTCTCTCTCTCACTCTCAGCTCATCGCACGCACACTCCTCCGCGGTATTACAAGTATTATCATTGTACACGTATACTGTTATCCTTCTGTATTTGTATACGTGTGCGCTCAGGCGACCCTGAAATCCGAGAGTGGCTTTTACAAATAATAATAATAATAGTGTATATACGCGACGCAGATATAGGTACGTATTATATACCTACGATACGAGTACGTGTGGTACCCGGGTCCATTGTTGCGACGATTCGATAAAGGAATTCAATGGACGGGCGCGCGCATTATGACAATTTGTTATGGCCACGTTTAACGAGTGACGACCGCGACCACGGTACATATACATATTATGTATAGGGTGGAGTTTGAACATTATGTGTGACTATATATACTTGTACGTACAGAACGCTGCGCTCGTAATGCTCGTGTACGCGGTGATAAACGATACGCGATTTATATATGTACAGAATCACGCACACAATACACCGATAACTGCGTTGGAGTAATAAAAAATAAATGTATCAACACTAAGTTTAGATGACTTTGTCGGGAAAACTTTAAAATCAAAAAAATTAAAAAAAAAAAAACATGATAGCAATAAAAAAAACATAAGAGTAATAAAGTATATACGTACGATAATGAGAGTGTATCTATCTATAGCAGTGGTTCCCAACCTTTTTTATTCCATGCCCCCTTTGTAGATTTTTTTAAACACTCACGCCCCCCATCCCTACAATAACATGAAAAATATATCACTTTTTTGTGTACTTTACAATGAAATTATAAAATATCCGAGATGAATTCAATTTTATTGATGATAGTAATTATAAAATATAAATCATAGTAAAATAGTAAGTAATATAATATAATGAAATTTACGATTTATTAATGTGTAGGCTGGCAACACTTTTCTTTAGACAATGTTTGGCTCAATATTTTTATATCTATACTATACTTTATCAATATCTTTATTGATTATATTAATGTCTCTTTATCAATACTCGTTATTAATTTTTCACATTTTCCCTACATTTTAAAATAAAAATAATTTAATAAATAAAAACTGTATTTTATAATGACTGCTTACGCCTCCCCAGGTTGGTAAACGCTGAATTATAGTATCTAATTGTTTAACTCTTGTGATTCGACGCGTAATATTCACTATCGTGTACGGAGTGTACCGAAAACTTGAGTGCCGCTGCAACAGTGTTTAGATGTGATCGATCGCTTGGAATTTCACGCGTAGTAGGCAAAAGTTATGTTTCTTAACAATCCCCGCGCGAAAAACACCGTGTACCCAGTGGAATATTGCAAAGAACCTATGTAGTAGCTTTTCGTTTAGTATTACGAAAATGTGTCTTACAGAATACGTTACAGGATTAGAAGAGCGAGCAGAGGACCTGCACGTGAAGTAGCAATATTTTGAATAGCACGAATAACAAAGACAATAGATCAAATGAGAAAATCGATAAGTACCCGAAATAGCTGGCGAGGCTCGGAGAGCTGCGCAATAAACTTATCAAAGGTTTAGTGGCAAAAATCAGAAAAACTTTTCGATCGCACCCGCGAATAGAGGGCAACGATGATCAAACGATCGATGGTGATCTACTAAACCGGTTGAACGCGAAGAATTTAAAAGGCGTTTAGAAAATTCGTTAT
Source organism: Periphyllus acericola (assembly GCA_949715065.1). Lineage (NCBI taxonomy): Eukaryota > Metazoa > Arthropoda > Insecta > Hemiptera > Aphididae > Periphyllus > Periphyllus acericola. The sequence goes on along the minus strand of OX454271.1, from coordinate 16,575,343 downwards.
AGAATTATTAGTTTTATACGTTGACGCGTTGTTACGATAGATTAACTATATATACGCGCTTACCAAAGAACGGATTATTCGATTAGCCTTGTCGGTCAGTGCGTCTGCAGATTGTTATCAACTCGCCAACGAGCCACAACAAACGAACGGTACGAAAATGTATAGAAAAAAAAAACGAAATTTAGAGTTTAACTATATTTTCGCCCTTCCGGTCAACCTAATTTATGGGGCTACGTGATCACCGCTAGTGTCGTTCCCCTCGGCCCCCATTGTTAAGGCCGTTTTCAAACAAGTTCCCGTAGCATTCCCAAAGTCGAACTTAATGATGTACACCTATATTTTCTTCCGTTCACGTTTAGTGCACTGTATAATATCGTACACAATTCATCACCCTGTACATTACGTAAACGGATTGCTGCGAGTAAGTGAACGTGCGTGATATATATATATATGTGTGTGTGTGTGTGTGTGTGTACGAGTACGTGCACGTGCACGTATCCGCGCGCTTGTGTGCACGTGTACGCGCGCTCGTGTGTGCGTGGCGACAGTGTGGCGGCCGTGCACCTGCACGCTAGTCGCTCTGCCACCTAGTGGAATGCTGCGTTCCCACAACAATCCGATACACTGGCCACATCCATTGACCCCCCGCACCGCCTTCTCGCCGTCACGAGTCCGCTGCAACCGCTCTGTGTGCACACTCGCACATACGTACGTATGTATTACGCGTACACGTCCGACCTCTGCGATACGATCGTGTGTGTGTGTGTGTGTGCGCGTGCGTGTTATACTCGTCCGTCTCCGTCTTGTCCGTGAAAAAAAAAATAATAATAAAATAATCTTTTCTCCCTCCGTCTCCGTCGCTCTCTGCAGTTTCCCCGGGTCCCCTCGCAACGTGTGCATAATATAATATACCGTGTTTATGTTCGCCGATTTTGCAACGCCGCAGCCGCGCAGACTTAAGTACTTTCCACCGCCGCCGCTGCTGTTGGCGCCTTCTTTAAACAACAATCGCGTATTGTACTCCGCGGCGGCGGCGGCGTGTGAATAGAATATTATTCACATAATTTTTCGTCCCCTTTTGTCCCCGCCGTGTTTAGGTATTTACCCGTGTGCGGTTTGTTTTCGATTATATTATTATTATTATTATTATTGTACGACACCGCGTGTCAGGTGCACTACTACGCTCTAGTAGTGTGGTCCGAAGGAGTGGCCGAAATTCCGTGATTTAATGTGGGGAGAAAAACGAGGCTTTAAACGTTTTTAACGTTCCCGCGCTTCCAATAATAAAATACTATGCACGCGATAACAATGCGCGTGGAGTGTGCGTACGCGATTTTTCTTCTTTTCTCTCCTCTGCGCTTTAATATGCCGCGAACCACGGCGCTAATGCCGCCGACAGACCCCGCGGGGATATGGTACGTCATCATGAAATCGTGAACAAAATACGTTCCGTCACTTATCGCGTCTCGTCAGCAACGGCGGCGCCCGTTTGGTGGGGCAAGACGGGACCCTTGCTACCCTGGAAAAGTAATCTCTACTTCAAACTTGGAATATTCAATAAATACCGTTATGATTATTAATAGAAAGAACAGTGCAATATATAATGTGCTGTTTCATCAAATGAAATAACAGTAATAGCCTCTAATCAATATTTAACGTTATGAGAAATTGGTTCGCCCCCCCTTCAACTTTTCCTATGGCCGACCATACTCGTTAGCGCATGATTTGCATAAGACCACGTCGTATTTCAACCGTACATCATATTATACTATTAGGCGAGAAACTCGTATTTTCCAAATTCCATCGGATTTTCGCTCGTTTTCGTTAGAGCATACTATAGGTATATTAGATACGACATCCTTTTAGTGTCACAACCTTCGAATACGACAGCATCGCCGGAGCAGCAATACAAATAAAGTATAATGTATTGGACGTGCGCTTCTAAAACGAATATTTACACGAAGGGAAAAAACACGCGTCCCATTAGGATCGCCGACTTTGCCCGGTACGGAGTATAAAGCATATTTATCGTCCGCGCAGTATACGTAATTATATGCAACGTCTATTATACGACACAGAGTTTAAAGACACTTATCGACGATGAAATATTACGATTTTTATCGCGTCGTCCGTATAAACCGTCGTATTATACGGGGAATTTACACAATATTTATTCGCGTATCCGAACCTGTACGATACTCGAAATAACGATCGTATTGTGTCCTAGACGAAAACCAAAAAAAAAAAATCAAAGAGTTTATCTATTATAATAATACGTGTGTTTGTAAGTTATGCGGTGTATGCGCATGACGTGTATACCGCGACGGGAATAACACGTGATGTACCCGCCGCGACGGCCGCGCGCATAATATCGGCTATTGAAGTCGTCTCATTAACGAGGGACGTCACACCGCAGGGTCTTCAATCACGGCGCGCTTACATAAATACAGATATAATATACACAGGCACTAAACATATCCTTCCTGCTGCGATATTGGCGGCGCACACGATTATTATAATATGTACGCGTTTATTATATTATTATAAATCAAAAGTCGTCCGCGAGCCGACAGCGACCGTGCACTGTAAGCTTATTAGGCCTTGGCTGTACATAGTTACGAACGTTCGTATAATATTTTAAACGTATACTACTAATAATAATAATAATAATAATAATAATATAATTATTGTATAAAGGAAAAATCGTAGACAAGGTCGTAAACAACGGCAATAACCGTCGGTCGGCGCGCGACGTCTACGTAATGTATAATATACGTTACCCGTGATCGTCGGGTGTTGCGAAGAGATTCGCGACTGGAGTACGTAACTACGATGTTCCACGCGGGCCGATATTAAATTATAATGATTCGCGTAAATTTACGTCCAAACGTCCGCGCGTAATTTACCGTCATCATCGTCGTCATCGTCGTCGTCGGCGGCGGTTCTTCAAGGCAAATCTACCAAAATAACCATGAGGTATACGCGTTCCCTGTGGTGCATGTAACGTGGTCGGGGGGGGGGGGGGGGGTGACTTGTTAAACGTGTATAAGATATTCAGGGAAGAAGTTTGCTTCCTTTGAATATAATCAACCGTAGCTCTGGAGCATAAATGGTGTACAGGATCTTAATATTACAAATAAATGCGTATTGGTACGGATAATTATTAATACATAAAAGTTTAATTTTCTCGTAGTTATACGGAGTTCAAGTTAGCTTGATAGAAATCGCGGAGAACTGGCGTCCTCTTGCATACCGATTGTCGACGATAGGCGTTGCAATATTAACTGTGGATGTGGGGAACTTCATGCATAGTCAGCTTATATTATGTTTCTATAATAGTAATAGTAAAATTAATATATATACTAGCTGAATTACCCGGCGTTGCCCGGAAACAAATTCGTGACAGATAAGATAACACCATGTATTTACCGTCTTAAATTCATAATTATCGATAAGACATAAGGTTAGGATACCAAACTTAAAAAAAAACTACGTTTTTTGGAAAAGTAATTTTTATTATTTTGAAAAAATGCTACATAACTACCGATTAACCAATATTTCTTTATAAACTATATTATTAGTTTTTTCACCAGGGGCATATATGTATAAGTTTTTTTCTGAGCTTACACGGGAGCAGGCAACATAAAATTGTCCGTGAGTGAAGCAAGGATCACTGATGTCAATTCCTGCAACTTTCATTGTCTGCCCTTGTGCCTTATTAATTGACATAGCAAAACAAAGTTTAACGAGAAATTGGACACGTTTAAATTCGAAGGGGTACTCGTTTGTTATCATTGGTATTTTTGGGATATATATAATTTGACCACTCGCTGAGCCGGTAGGCATTTCAGCTTCAATAAGGTTTTTTTTCAAAGATAATATTTTTAATCTCGTTCCATTGCACAATTTGGGAGCATTTAAATTTCGCATGAGAATAATAGGCGCACCGATTTTTAAATCAAGTTTGTGTCGGGGGAGACCTGATGGATTTAATTAGAAAGATGAGAAATTTCAGGATAAACTTTGTTGATTAAGTTATTTTGATCAAGAACCGAAATCGCAAATGTAGAATTTATGTGTATCATGCTATCCTCATCATTCTGAAAAGTTCCGTCACCAATTTTCAAAAGATGTTTTGACGATTAACTCTGTTAATATAAACGTGTATAACTTTGTTACATGTTTGAGGTGATATACCTGTTATAAAGTATAGAACTATCAGCGATATTTAGGCGTATGTATATTTCGCGCGGCAAACTTCTACGCACGTAAACTTCCACGCGAATATGATGTACGGGCACCAATATCGTTACCGCTTACCACATGTACCATCCGCTGTGTTGCACAGCCACTTATATGCGTGTACTTATACCTGCAGCTATGCACGTGTACAAAATACGATCTCGCCGTTTCCCGCCCAGCTGTCATCGAAATAATATCTTATTGTCGCTGACCCCGCGAACGGCGCATTAATAACGACAATAATAATAATGCAGTACGCCGTAGGTGCATTTTCGCCGGACGTTGGTACGGTTGTACGTACAATCTTCTATGCGTATATTATAATATTCTTATTGTGGTCTTTTCCTGCCGCCGCCGTTTGGCCGGTTGTCACCCCGGGGCCGGCTGTGGAACGTATATAGGCGCTGTTCGGAATTCTTGAACGAGTGCACGATATTATTATAACGCTGTCACCCGGCGCAGATCGTTATCGAAAAAATCATCGTCCGTAGGATTTTTTCATCTTTCAATGCCTGCGAAAATCGATTATCTATATGGAACGCGCACGTGGTCCCGTGTACCAGTTTATAACATAATATCAGCCGTTTCTGAACTACGTAAACTGTTGAAAAATCCCGTAAAATTAACTAAAAAAATATGGAAACTACCTAAAAACTTAAAAAGGTCAAAAAATTCTAAATAAAAGTTTTAGTTAATCGTATATTTTCTGCACTTTCCTACGAATTCACGGTTATTACACGCATAGTTTACACGTTTCCATGTGCACAATAAATCGGGAATCAGGTAGGTATATGTGGTATCAGTGGTACCCGCGGTATACGCACGGTTCTTGCCTATCGTCGATCGTTCACGACAAGAACGCGTGTACATTAAAAAGTATAATACGCACTACGCGGTCAGATCGTTACCGTGTAATTTTCGGCGCTCTTTATCTGACCTGATCTAATATTTTTTACACAAGGTCAGCGCTGCGTTGAACACAAAATATTGTTCTTTCACGCGTTTTAATACGGAATGTGTAAATAAACATCGGCCGTCCGTAAACACGATAATGCACTATTACGGGACTGCGTACGTCGTTGATTGTTTCGATCAAAAAAGTTTGTTTGCGCATTTACAACGATCGGTTCATCATGATCAGGTGCAGGTATACGTACTGTTCGGCTTCGGGGAGGAGTGGGTAATATTATTTATTCCCGGGCGTACACGCGCATAGAACGACACGAATTACAATAAACCGCAGTGCACGTGGAATCTAAAAACGCGCACGTCTATCGGCGTCCGATCGAAATAATGTGATTATCGTAAACGAACAAAAGACGTATCCCGAATGCGTTTGTTTTTTCCTACACTTTTTAGCGCGCGCACGTTTTCGTAGCGTCGCAGCGGCCGACATCAATGCCGCGGGTTTTTTTTTTTTTAATAACAAGACTGCGTCGGTACGTCAGACGGCCGGGGATTACAATGCTATGACGTGTGAAATGTAACTTGCACAGCTCAGCCGAACGCGATTTCACGCGAACGGCGGCACGTTGAACGTATACGTATTACAGCGGTTCCCAATGTGTGCTCCATTCGTTATACCACAAAAATGTAATACCTAATTATATAGATTTCAATAATAAACAATATTTTCTCCAGTTCTTTTAAAACCATTGTTTCCTTTATTCATAAATATAATTTTATTTTGACTCCCGTATGTATACAGTTCGTGTTAATCGTGCATCATGGAACTCAGACAAATGCAAATTAACGTTAAATATCACCACGAGAAATTTCTCCTTAAAAAAAGGCTCCGAGGCTGAAAAAGTTTGGGAACCGCTGACGTATTACGATCGATCGGCATCGATATAATTGGATTTTAGCGCGAACGTCGAAACGCATTCAATACAGTGTTATGCCACAGCGACGAACACGTCATAATTCCGTGCACCATAATGTCTGTACGAGTTACACTTGCCGCTGTGATCACGGTGACCCGACGCGATAACCTCACAACTGTTCGTAGAAAGAAAAAAAAATACGATAAAAGAAACAATCATCGGCCACGTCCTGTGCACAGTGCAGTACTGCTATTCGGGTTTTGGGTGTAAAAACGTATTATTTGAAGAATACAGCGTTTCATAAGCGTTAAAAAATACGTGACGAAAAGACCGAATCAGCCACGTCCTCCGGACGATATAACACAATACACGAGTCCTGAAATGATCGTTTTCACCGTGCCATATGCGGCGCGTGTATGAATTCCAGAAATATGGGCACGTTTTTTTTTTTTTTGTTTCGTATCTCGTTCGTTTTTCGAGAAGTTCTACCGCCTCGGATCGTCGATATCATAGCACAACGTACATAAATTAAAACGATATCGCGGTCAGCTGCAATTATTTCGACCGTGTCTTGTGCAACGAATTATTGCATTCGACACCTCTACGAAGAGTGCATACACCTATAGTCTAAGGACTGAGAACATTTTACGGAAAACCGAAACGAATCGTAAATTATACGATCCGATCGAAGATTCTCACGAGCATTTTTTTTTTCTTCTTCTTCTCTTGCCTCGGCTGCAATGGAAATGAGAAAATAATTTATGCGCGTACGATTCCGAACGAAAAGCATCGATGTGCATTCACGCTATACACTGCACGTTATACCTACACGTTATTACATACTGTTACGTTAAACAGCTATGCGCCGTGCGTTCGCTTATTGTACGTGTAGACGTACTTACGAATTTCGAACTTGAAATCGAGTCGTCCGGCGAAGATAAGTCGGCGGAGCGTGTACACTCGTGAATATTTATGAGGCTATTAAAACACCAGGTCCGTGAAAGGTATTCGTGTGCGTATTGTTTTCACTCATTAACGGTTCACCGAGATCGACCGAGAACAATATTAATGTGTATACGTATATAATGTGTGCGCGTGTGTACCTGAAAAGCGCCACGTTAATTGTACTTACGCAGGGCGAGTGCGGTAGATATTATATTATAGAAGGATGCAGACGAGGAAGAAAAACTCTGTCGGCGTCAACGCGGGAATAAGACGTGTACACACGTGTACATGTATAAATACGAACAGTGGAAATAACGATGATACGCCGTATACATTTATGTACAGGAAAATGGGCGCTAAGAATTAATATTATATCACCGAACGTCCGACTGCGCGACGACGACGACGACGACGACGTGGACACATGGTTGCACGTGTTCGGAATAAACGTAATATATTATTACGTGATGTCGTCATGCCCGGTCGTATGTTAAACGATTGGACGTCGACAACGCGGACGACCGTTCTCATAGAGCATAACATTCATATTTTCTATTCGTATTTTTTCTTCATCATTATTTCCATACGTTTTGACTTTATACCGCGCGCGTATCGATTGTAATAATAGTGTGTAGTAATCGTAATAATATTATTATCGCGCAACATAATAGTATATTAATAGTGCGTTGAACAATTCGTAGTGATTGTTTTATTTTACACACGGTTTTTTTCATTTATTATTTTCGTCGACGGTCAAGTACGCGGGGTGCTAGAAGACGTTTTTCAGTGACCGTGACATGTGGCGGTTATTATTGTTGTTTGTGGTGCACACGTGTTCAACAATCATGGCTTGTTAACAAAATATTATCTACCAGGCGATTCTCGTACACGCACTACAGCATACCGTATACCGACACCGCACCTATTAAAAAATATATATTCCCTCGGCCGCCGCCGCCGACACGCTCGAAGTGTATACACATGTTAAGACGTTATGGAAATGAAGTCGTTTTGAAAAACGCGGCGTACACCTGTGACCTCTTTAGGATGAGAGAGACAGAGTGAGAGAGAGAGAGAGAGAGAGAAAGAGAGAAACGGTGGTATACCGTGGCGTCGCGCCGCGTGTTATAGGATAGATGGTGAACAAACCACTGCACCGTAAGTGTACACGACGACGGTCAATAATAATTATTATTACCATTGTGCAATGGGAAAACGCCGAAACGACCGCTGCATAGTCGGCATACCGTGATATTGTGTTACATTATCGAATTGTTCGTGTTTTATTGACACACGCGGTGAGAGTGTCGTTTTACCAACGACCGAGAAGCAAAAACTGTTTAATACGTATACACGTGAATATACGTGGCGGAACGTTAAGGGCTTAACGCTAATACACTATTATGCGTAGGCCATAGTATACGTATGTGGTGACGAACGGACGAACGAAAAACAAAAAAAACCGAACCCTTTCGTCGAAATATTAAACGATATTTTTTCGGCAATCGCCCCGAGTCACGTTCCCGTTGTAAAACGCCAAAGTGTCCATGTAATACGTGCAATAACGCAACAAATATAGAAATGTGTATTTAAGACGGTTGGCGCTGCTGCAGTGGTCTTGTGTATAAATATTTCACTAGACGCGGCAGCAGTCGCACATTATTTTCCTCGTGTAATCGAACACCACCGGTCGGTGTCATTCCTTAGGCGGTTCGTTCAGCGCGCGCGCGTGTACGTAATAATAATAATAATAATATTAATATTATCATTATGCTAGGTGCACTCCATTGTGATACGTAGCTACCTCGTGTACACGGGGAAAAATGACGCTTTATTGCCGCACACCGATGTCGTCGATGGTATAATTATTGTTTTATTATCGTGTCGTCGAGGAAGTACATTACGTACTGTTGAATGTAAACAACACACCCTGTAGTATGTAGATTAAAGTCAAATTATTTATACTGTAGTACAGCAGACGCTGATAAGACATTTTATATAATTTTAGCAATACAGCATATTGTAGGTGCTACGTGACAGTCTGTACGGCAGTCAGTCGTTGTTGTACAATACGCCTCGGAGCACTGTCTTTTTCATTTCAATTATACATTTATTATATTATTACATATATCCGATTTTATTAGTTATCTACCTTTTGCTTGTGTATGTCTGTGTAATTTAACACGTACATGTATGTATAGCATTTGCTATAAACGTATTTATACACGAACACAATACGCAAAGTCGAAACTCTAGTCCAGCGATCCTCACTACGCGGTCCTCGGAACGATTTTTTGCGGCTCTCAGACTGATTGTTAAGGATAGATAAACATAAAGTTTAGAGTTATTGAAACAAGTATTTTTTTGAAAAAAAAATGCTAACATAGATGCCATATTAGAGAGTTATGAAAGATTTCGCCCTTCGACTTTAACGAATTAATAAATTCAAGTAGGCCTATTCATGAAATTAAGTAAAAGACATTTCCCTACTTTTTTATATGCAAAAAAGTTAATTTTTTTGATGTAATAAACTTATGTTATAATCATATTGTTTGTAAGTTATTTAACGCCACTTCAAAGTGAATTATAACAATAAGAAAAATATATTTTGTAATTAACCTATACCGTTTAGGTTTAGGCCCTGACTAAACTGTACAATTTGTACTTGCGGCCCTGAGGAAAATTTGATATGAACTATTTGGCTCTCTCAGAAATCCTAGTGAGGACCCCTGCTCTAGTCGAACTGTAGTCGAAATTCTAGTCATACACTAGAACGACCCGTTTAAAACGGAATCGGCCCTCTTTTGATCATCATATCCACGTTGTCCCGTTTTTAGAAGATGGTCCCGCTTTTATCCCGTTATTTTCATACTGTTAAATTATCAATAAATAAATACAATATTACAACCAGCAGTTTCCAGAATTATTGAAATGTGTTCAGCATTAAAATCGTAAGTTCGACTCTAAGATTAAATGCCCGGCCATTTTTAAATAATTTTTTGTCGACCCCGTTTCAAATGTTTCAATAATATGGTTTTATTCCATACAAAGTCAATTAAAACCCGTTTATGACAATGTAAGAAGAATATAAGGGGAAAACATGCCTGCATGTCAAATATCAGAAGAATTAGAAATACTGGGTATGTGGAAAAAAAAAAACAGAAAAATAAAAATATTTTTAGCTTTTAGTGTAAATTCACTACTCTTAGAATTAAAAAAACAATTTATAGAACAAACTAATTGGTCTTTTTTTGCTGTACATTTAAAAGTTGGAAAGTTCTTTTGTAGAATTGAAAATATTTCGTTAGACCCGACTAATAAATTTTTCATCGTGGAATTATATTCAAAAAGGGTTAAATTTTTATTTCGCGAAACAATAAAAAACAGATTGGAATGTGAACGAAGATATTGTTTTCGGTGAATTATCAGTAGTAATAATAATATGAAAATCGTGTAGTTGATGTTATAAATGACAATATTTCCAAGAATGTTTTAAGTCCTCCAGAAATGATTGGTCCCGTTTTTTTCTTTATACAAAAATGGTCACCCTAACGTACACTGCAATATTGTGTGATACTACGATCTGTGCGCATACGGTTCGAGACGCACGGATGTTGCGTTCATCGGGAGACGCGAAATGAAGACGAATGTTTGCAATGACGATTGTTTCAAAGTCAACCGCGACGGCGCTGCAAGTGTAATAATAACAATTGTTATACTCGTGTGTAGGACGGTGCAGCCGGTCAATAAGACGGACGCATATTACAGCGTGACTGTGTGAACGACGATCGAGTGTGATTATATTATTAGTATTTTTTTTTCGAACTTTTATCGTTGTACAATACGTGATTGTCAACGTGCAGCTACAAAAATCAATATCCGGTGCAGAAATAAAGAACAATTACATAGACGATCTGCGGTTGGTACCTGTTGACAGGAGTGACTTTATTTCAAACCGACGTTATGTCAGCTATATGGACCGTTCGAAAATCGATTTTTGGCAAAGAAACTATACACACTTCAGCGCACGGCATGTACGCAAGACACAAAAGGGCTAGCGATTGTTTTTTGGCGTTCAGAACGTTCGCAAGACGTCTCAGATATTGCTAAGAATAACGTGATATCGAATAGTATTGAAATATCAAATCGTAATCGCACTCGGATTGATCGAGAGAATATTTCCACAGATAATCCGCGTTCTATTAAGAACGATGGAAAATGTGAGAAACACTACGTGGAACTTTATTGTAACTGAAAGAATGTGTGCGCTCATTATTATCATTGTACTCCTACAGTTTTTTTTTCGCCAACAATTACTATCCATTTAGACGAGTTCGCATGTGCATGATTAAACCGCAGTTGGTATTACGACACACAGTGTCGCTGCCGTTTCCTCTAAATTAGACGATCGCTATGGTGACGCGGCCTATTCGTATTACTGTGCTAATTATTGTTAACAACGTGTTACAATAATATCCGAACACGTGCGAAATAACGTGTTGCAGTGGTCCAAAACCGCACATATCGAAAACGCATTGTAGGTACTAATAAATGTAACTTCGGTCGAACGTACAGCTATAGGAGTTGTAGAACTGTCTTCTGATGTATACAGAGATTAATGCGTGATCCAAACATTATCTTCAGTTTATCTATATTGATCCTAACACTTACTGGCACATAAACACACTGTAAATCCCTTAAGACCACATTTGTGGTTGTACGAAGCGAATTTCTGGTGAGCTTAAACTATACGCTGAGTATACAAAATATATTGTGTCAACTGTGAACGTGCGCGTTCACACGTGTTATGCGGTCTTCGTCGCAACAAAAAAAAAAACGGCACCCGGGAAACATTTTTAAGTCTTACCGGCCACGTTTTTAAAACGTATCATTTCTCGAGACTTAGCACGCGTAAATCATGATATGCGAAAGACTTGACGGCATAAAATTCACTCCTTCTGTAAGTGTTCCGATTCATGCCGGGATGAATTTAGAGGGGAGTGATTGGGACGACCGCCTCCCCCCGTTCTACAAGACAATAAAATCAATAGAATCCAAGGCTTTAAGACGTTTTAGTCGTAACAGCCGCACGCGGCCTAAAATATATGATTATAAGGATATTTAAGTATATTTTGAACCGTGGCACAAGCCGGTTCTTGTACGTGAGCCCTTAGAATTTTAAAAATCAAACCCACATCCGTTGCATCTTGCTATGAATCAGCCGCCCCTGCAGGACTCGTCTGTGGTGCGTAAATGTTATTCCCTTCCTACAATATCCAATTATTATTGGCCGTGCCCAGTCGTTGCCACTTAACACGTTTTGCTCCGGACCCGTTGCGGGCGCCGGCTCTTTCTCGAACGTGCTTACGACGATATGGGGGGGGGAGGGGGAAAACGCTCCGAAGGGTACGTCGCAAAGTCTTCGCAGGACGCGAAATAACTGATGGAGCCAGTGACGCGCGACCGGAAAACCTCGCGGCGGCAACGACATGCGCGTAACAGCCGTCGTCGTCGTCGACACCACGTGCAGCACGCCGTACGCGTACTTCGTAGACACGATTTTTTAACGGTCGCACGCGGAAAAAATGACGCTCGTGCGTGCGCGTGTATAAATATACGCGACAGACCTGGGGCCTGGTGTTTTGCGTACACGCGTATACGGTGTGCGTGTAGCCGAGACACGTGAGACTTCACCAGTAGGTAGGTGGTACACACACACGCACATATATACACGTGTACACACGTACAATATGTGCGGTGGCGCACACACGGAGCGCGTTTTTCCGGGGCGCAAATCGCAGCTGATGACCAGACTCGAAATGCAGATGTACACAACGTGCAGTTAAACACAGTGTGTGTGTGTGTGTGTGTGTGTACTATTATTATGCGTGTACGGTTTTAGGGCAGAGCAGAGAGGTCCCCAGTCTAGTGCCAAAGCGGAGACCGCGTGTGCAGCTGTGCGCCGCCGCTGCAACGGCGCTGCTGCAGCGGTCGGTCGCGTTGCCGGGTATACGAGCTGCTGCGTTTGTAGTAAAGTAGTAGCTGTATAATATTATGTGTGTGCGTGCGTGTATTATACACCGTGCGCGCGGTGGTCTAGTGTACCCGGTGGTGTCACGGCGTCAATGGTTTTTTTTTTTTTTTGTTTTTCGGGGGTCGCAGTTGCGTTTCCCACGGCTGCAGCTGCGCCGGGGCAGTGTGCGCGCACATGGGGTAGTATAGTGAGGGGGGGGCAAGGTGCGCCTCCAGGTCCGGTCGCCGCCGCTGCGCTCCCCCTCTGACGCCGTTTCGCAAGCTTTTTACCCTTGCACGAAATATCATGTATTATATTGCGTACACGTACCGCGATGGGTAAACAATAAACGAGACGACGCGGGGGGTTTCCCATGGCCGATTTACTATACGACTAACCCGCGACAATCGATCCGCGCAGACGACGCACGATCGTACGCCTTAACTAAAACGTTGAGTTAATAAAACGTTGACAATTTATTTGGACAGCGGTAGGATGTTATATTTTGATTTGTCGCATCATCCTTCCAGGTCGAAACCGCGGCGTTTGACCTTTTATACACGCGCGGATTAACCCGTGTCTCGCTTCGTCAATCCGCGGGATGACGTCCACCTATCATTTTATTTTGTTTTTGATACGAAACGATTTCCGTGTTATTTCGTACGCAAAGCATGGACTTGCCCACTCGTTCTTATATCTGTACTCAAAAGCGGACCTATGAATAGATGAAATGCGCGCGAATGGCAATTTTCCGGAAATTCGTGACTGGAAATTTGTAGGCGATTCTATTATACCCTTATATGCAGAAATATTTTAGAATCATACAGGGAATCTATAGAGATACGCCTATTGTGGTTTTGTAAGCTCACCTTATTTTCAGTTCAAATTTCCGTCTGAATAGCAAACCTGCAGTTTTACAACGTAATGATTCTTCGTTCGAAATAATTTCTTTGAAATAAATCTGACTCAAAGTTATTTATTGATATTGGTCGAGTTCTTAAAATATTTAATGCGAGCACAAGAGCACTACTTTAGACATAACAATACGATGTCTGTTTCGTGTGATAATAATTTTCCTTAATTCAAGAGCGTTCGAAGAACATCCTTTATTTCGTCCGGCCATAAAACCGATGATGACCGCAGCAGTGTGCTGCAGTAAATCGTAGTGTAGTCGATGGAGATGACATGTACTATATCCTATATACAGTCGCGTTTGATTTCTGTTGATATAATATAGATATTATAAATACTGCGTGTCGCGACGAGGAGGGGTAACATAAATCTACTATTATAATAATATGGTACACATCGGGAATCTAAATACACTGCGACGCGTGTGTTGTACCGAAACACATATGGATTTACACGAAATACATCGAAATATGTGTTTTGGGGGGTATTTTTTTTTTTTTTGTACTGTTAAACCGTATTGTCGTCGCACGCATGTGCGTCGGATTGGGCGTTTTATGACAAAAAATACACATATGTAATCCGTTTCGAAAAACGCCGCAGACGAGGACGGATAGTATAATTGCACCGTCTGCGTCCGATACATCATGACGACGTGTGGGACGATAATAGTAATTAGACGTGTGATACACGCGCGAAAATCGATCGGTTGAAGGCGATCGAGAATATCTTATACGCGCACGTCAGCCGTCACATCGCGCGCTAATTAACTTAGATTACTAATTTGGAAACGGTCTCGGAGAGAACCGTGCGTCGGTCGCGATTGTGCAAAAAGTCCTGTTTTTTTTCCGCCTCTTCTGCTTTTTCTTCTTCGTCTCCTCCGCAGTATACTCGTAATTGTTTGTAGTTTTCCCTTGTAAGGGTTTTCGAAAACGTGTACAGACATTTTGCCACACATCACGTGTGCCGCGTGTACACATATTGCAATATGTTCTGCGGTCGTTGAAATGTGTGCGTTTGTGTTTTTTTTATCCTCTACGCTCTCCAGCGTGTGTACCTATATATAATATACGCGTACGAGATAAAAATATGTAAAAAGAAAAACACGTGTCCCGTTTGGACACCGTGAATATACGTATATTTCTGTTGGCGCAACGACGACGGGTGCGGCGCACATACGTACCACGCGGTCGTATGTATAACGTACAACGCAGCGTACCCGGAAGCTATTTAAACCGATACTCAGATGGGTCCGCCTAATTGTCGGGGAGGTGTTTTTTTTTTTTTAATGGGTTTTTAAGTCCTGTTCGTCGCTCGCGCAAAACAACGTCAACCGTGACACGTGTACACAAGTCGATTGCCTTTTAATTATTTTTATACGTCTTAATAATGAATTACCATGTGTACACTGAAGAGAGATCGAGCGCATTGTAGCAATATCTTTTAGTGCGCGGTTAGATAAGCCGTTGATAAGACGAGTTCAACAAACCGCGTGCGACGATCGTTGTCGTTTCGCCGTGACCGTAAAAAAGTACGTACACGCACTTAACAATATGAGCTCTCGATTTTTACGAGCTTATATCGTAACCGTACGTGTTACCGAGCCTTAGGTACACACGAGATATATTATTGTACACAACTTAAATGTATAATATCCGTATGTGTGCGCGCGCGCGTGTGTACCCGAACCGTTGACTGCGACTAGAGATCACAATCACGGGATCCCGGGATCTAGACCGATTTTTGGAAGCAAAAATACCGGAACCAGTATCAATAGTTCTGAGACTAACAAAATAGTACATCAGATCAATAAGTCAATAAGCCAGCATTAATGTCGGTCTACGTGCTTTTCATATATTTTATTACAGAGTATACATTATAAGTTACAGCTATTAGTATGCACGCTGTTTATGTAAAACTAATAATTATTAACTACTCGTATTAGAACGTAAAATAGAGCTCGTGGGCATTACAATTAGAAATTATTTAATGTCTACTCCACTTACTAGCATCGAATCAGAACGTGAATTTTCAACTGAAGCCTATGTGGGAAATAATTCGAGAAACATACTCGGAGATGAAACATTAAACGCTTTGGTAATTGCTGTTACTGTGTTAATATCAGTCTGCGACGTACAGTGTCCGCGATTCGGAATTAATATTAGAAACAACAAAGTACACCACCACCTAACCTACCCCGCGATTAGCTACCACGATGATATGCGCGTGGACGAGTCGGAGATGAACGTTTTCTCGGTGTTTATGAAATTCTCACGTTCCAATAATGGACCGTGAACAACCGCTGTGTATATTTTCGTGACAATAATAATGCGGTTTTCGATTGAATAAAATTATTATAAGCGGTGACTTTTCATGGCCGTGAATGTTTATTCATTAAAATGTTTCGTTACTGTTCTGAGTAACGCTATTGCATGCAAATAATTACTACAGAACATCGTATAAATGTATAATATATATATACACCTCAAGGAAAATACGCGAAGCTACCTACTTGTGTTATAGGAGTCTACATAATATGTAATACGTTGCTAATCTTACGCAACACAAACAATATAAGAAAAAAACAAAACGTTACAGACATTCCAAGTATAATATGTATTATTTATACACTCATATTTCATGTAGAAAAGTCTTCGAAGAAAACACTTATTAAGTATTTATCAAAATTGTTTTTTTTTTTTTAATTAAAACAACTGTTGACGTATATATTGAGCGAATTATTGTTGACATGAAAACAAAACACGAAGACTCATCTAAGCCGTAATGACCTACATATATTATATTACAGGATAATAATAAAATTGTTGTTCTCGATGGTGATATAATTATAATTAGACGAAAGTAATGAGAAAAAAACTCGAGTATAAAAGTAACTGATATAAGGTGTAAAGTCGTGAATAATAACAGACATCTTAAAAATGGTACCATGTTAGGTACATTATTATTTTACCTTACCAATGACGAAAATACTGATTGTTTAGAATGTAGCAATATGCCAGTACATAATATACGTCATTATAATATGGAATACATTAGGAAACCTCCAAAAACCAGTAACATTATATGTTATACATTTTGATTGTATTTAATTACCGTCTTCGTATAATACAAAGAAATTTAATTATTTACTCCTACTTCCATACAAATATAATCAATAGAATATTGTAATAATTCGGCTTTTTTTTTTTGTTTTCGTGTATATTGTATAAGAATATAATCTAATATTGGTTTACGTTTAATGGAACTAGGCAATAGGCATCGTTATTATTCATTTAAACGAAAAACTGTTAACGACCATGTCGTAGAAATACGTATAAATTATATGTCATTATGTAATGTAGGTACACTTTAATGTGTTAAAAATTGAATCACAAACGAAATATCGATTATTTCATTGTCATATACTTTGCACCGACAATACAATTACATATTTATGCTATTACTGTAATAACGCGTATTAATTTAATGTGAAAATGTGTATAAGACCGTGAATTCTCGACGTTAAAATACATTTATTTGTTCTTCACGAGACAAGAAATATACAAAAGAAACAAACTGCATTTTCGTGTAGTGCATATAGTGTTCCGAATGGGCATCATATTTTTCCCGATTAAGTAAACACTATTATAGTGTCAATGAACGCCTAGTGTCTTATGTCGCATCAATGATTTACATAAAAGTATAGAAAACACATTTTGATACATTGGTCCTATACGTGCGCGTTTATATTTGACGCTGCGAGAAGGTAAAAGAGATATGAAATCGAATCTCCAAAGTATACGCAATAATGTATCAATTTCTAAAAAGCGTCCGAGCGCAACGACACGAGAGTACTCTAGGTAGTGTATAAGCCCAATAAATACATAATACATTGTATAAAATAGTATACAAGACGGTATGTACAAGGCGACGAAGGTCGAATTCGCATAACACCAGCGGCGGTAGTCGTACCGATGTATAAACGTATGTACACGCAAGTAAAAGTGACTCGAGGGGCAGCTTCACACACACACACACACACACACACACACACACACACACACACCGTATACACTAGGTATTAAATCGGATCATAATAATCTAATAAAAAAATAAAAGAATAAAAAAAAAGCGTACGTACGTAAGTGAACCTCACAGTCTCACCGTCTCTCTCTCTCACAACACGAATAGACTATAATACGTGAAGCCTCGTTGTACGCACACACACACACACACACACACACATACATAAATATAATAATAATAAATATACACGTATGTATATGTGTACAAGAGGATATATACCAGTTGGTGTTCCCACGCCAACTAGCCCGTTCGGTCCGGTCCGCTTTGAGATAACCGGGCGGGAGGAGGAGCAGAAGCAGCGGCGGTGGTGCGGCGAACGGGTAGCGGGCGAGGGGTAAAAATCCTCTGCGGTATTTTTCGGTGGCCGCCGTCGAGGCAGGTGTCAGGTGTGCGCGTCCGCGCCGCCGCCGTTTTTCAATAGTCGGCGGCGGCGGCGGCGCGGCGGCCGCATTGTGCGTGCGCGCGCTATAGTCGTCTCTTTGAAATCCATTCAATCTCGTCCACCGCCACCGTCGCGGGCGTGGCCTCCTCCGACGGACCCCCACCCACCGCCGAGCTCTATAAATACCACCCGACCCGGACCGGCGGGCATCAGTCGTTCAACGTTCTTCGCATTGTCCACGTCTCTGCCGCTCGCTCTCGCGTCGAAGGAAAAACAAATCCGTGAAAAAAACAAAAAACATTTAAAACATTTTCCGTCTCGCGTGTGCGTCATCGTCGTGCGGTGCACCTAGATAACAGTTCGTCTCAGATCGTTTTCTCTCTCTTTGATCTATCCGTTCACGTGCTCCACGTCGACCGATTCGTTATATTTGCATATAACAACTTTTCGACGTTTCGCATCAGATAAATCGCCATGAAATCCATACCTTTGTGTCGCAACAACAACAACAACAACAACGGCAGTTCTACCGGAGCCGTGGCCGGCGGTCGCGTGAACCGCAACAAGCGCGGCGACCTGGAAGACGAGAAGATCCAAAAGTATTTGTCCAAGCTCAAGGACCTAGTGCCGCTGATACCCAAGGACAAGAGGATCTCCCGGCTGGAGGTGATCCATCACGTGATCGACTACATATGCGACCTGGAGGACATGCTGGAAAACCACAGGTCCGTGAACGCGGACGCCGTCCACTCGGCCGCCGCGGCCGTCATGCTCTCGTCGTCCGTGGCCGCGGTCCGACAACCGCTGGGCATCATATCCACGCCGAACGCGCTGGCCGCCGCCGCCGTCGCAGTGGCCACTCAACCGCAGTCGTCCTCCGAACCGGTGAGTTATAAATAATCATTTACCGGACTATACAGGGTGTAGGTGCAATGCCCGCGTGCACGCGTCGTCACTAATATCGCATACCGTAAATAGTACCGTTGAAGCGCGCGCTATAGTTGCAGCGCGCGCGTTTTCCGTCAACACACACACTGTAGATAAATATCATGTTATGATCCACCTACTTTCTCTTGAAATTTCACCGTTCCGCCCAGCCGCGCAAAACAATTTTATTTTTTCATTACCTCGCACGTGTGACCCCTTGACCTTTGCCAGTGTGCAGCAGTCTAACCGCAGTGTTTCGAAAAACGCGATTTTATTATTGTTTTACGGTTTTTTTTTTTTGGCGTGTGTTTTTCTCTCTTGAAAATGTATATTTATTTTTTGTTTATCATTTTTTTTGCAGACAATTTCCCCCGCTTCTCGTGCACAAGACAAACTCTCGAATTCGTCAGACTCTAGAGCCGTTAGCTGTTAGACGGTGTATAAAAGTTAATATGAACAAAAAAAAAAAAAGAACTAAACGTTGCTCATCGCCGCCGCCACTATCACCACCGTCGTAGCCGCCGCCACCGTCGTCGTCGAGTAGCCGAGGAAAATCCTTTGTCAATCCTTTAGAATACAGTATACACACATTCCAATCGATTTACAACTCTCGGAGTTTACTCGTTTTTAATTTTCGTTTCGTTTAAAAGCTCGTTTTTTTTTTACTGTACAGTTTAGGTTAAAGTCCTAATTGTTATTATTATTATTATTATTTTTTTTTTTTTGTTATGACTGTGATCCTATCGATGTATAGCCTAGGTTTTAGTATTTATTTAGACGTTTAGCTCTAGTACGAGAAAAATCTTTATTTACGTGACCCAATCATCAAACCGACTGGGTGGATTTCAGCCCGAATCCTAGAAATATGAAGTAGTCCCCTTTATTATAAGTACATAAATTATCTACACTACATGTATTCACGCGGGGGACTACGACACATATTATTTTATTATAAATATATTATTATATAAATCTATATCTATGTACGCGTATGTCGGTACGCTTTTTCGTCTTTGAATACTTATATTTTTCTCTTTTTTGTTTTCTTTTATTAAATGATTTATATTGTTTGGGTATATTAATTACTTGAGTTATTAGCTTTTAATTCAATTATAATATGATTTATTACAAACATAAAACTCGGATATTTTTTTTTTATTTCGCCGGTTCGGTTTCCTTTGTGCGGGAAACGCTGCGCACCTAACACAGGTATAAGTGGTGAGGTGCAGCAGTACACGGGCGTGCGCTAATGCCTTCCAGCTAATCTCGTTGTACAGACGAAACGTACGTAATAGCGCATTGTACATTTAACGATTGTTGTCGAGAACGCGGAACACCACTGCAGCACGTCAATGGAGTCGCGTGCGTTTAAAAGCAATCAGCTACTATACAGGTAGGTACAATGTACACGGATTTCGGATAATTGGTTTACCGTAAAACCGAGGCTGAAGTACGTGGTGATGACGACGATAGCCGCGTGTTTTCAAAACGATGATTAGTGGCCACGCGATAATCTTATTTTTGGTATGCAGTTGATAAGGAGACGCGGGTATACGGCAGCTGCTCGCAATAGTGCAACGCGTTATAACTTATTATAACAGCGCGTGAGTTCATGCATTTGCATATCAATCTTGCCATGTCGCATTTAATGCTAGGTGACATAGAAATCCATTTCAAGGTACTGCGGTTAAGTATGTGAAATTTTATGTTTTTGCATGATTAGAGGTTTTTTAACTATTTGGCATATTTATGCATTTTACTGTGCATATTTTTACCGAAATTTGATCAAAATACAATAATTTATATTTTTACACAGTATAAAATATATGGAAGTTTTCGCAACATCAAATTATTAAAAATAAAACGTATAGAGCAGATAAAGCGAGTACAAACGTACGTATACGAACGTATAGGTACGTAGCCCGCATTATGATACGAATGGACATTTTTTTGTTATTCCAAAATGTACTTATAGTATTTTTATTTTTAGATTTTTAGTGCATATAAATGCATATTTCTGAACTTTTAAAGGCATATTTCAACGCATATTTTCCCAGCTTTTAGTGCAAAAGTGCATACATATTTAGGTATAATTTAGAGCATGAACTCACGAGCCCTGCTTATTGCAATAATATATAATAATTGCTAGTTGCAATAATATTGGTTAAAAAAAAAGCCCCGAGTCTATGATATCACGGGTGGAGCGCGTACGGTGCATGATGATCGATCGTTACGCTATTGTCGACTGCGTAGGCGCGCGAGCCGACGCTTTCCGTGTGCGCGCATACAGGGCGAACCACACGGCGCGAAATGAAACCGCGCTCGGCATCGCTCTGTACGCGCATTCGGTCGCCGTAACGGACTTATTTACACGGGTACCGCGAGAGGTATGTAACACTGTTACCATTACCATTGTATTCGCAGTGTTTGCGGGCAGCTCATCTGGAGACGACGAAGACCGTTTCAAGTCCACTCTGCTCGCGGCGTTCCATTGTTTTTGTCCCGTGTACGTAACGCGTAATGACGTGCCGAAGGTTCGCGTGAGAAAAAAAATCGCTCGGTAACCGCAGCGGTACAGGTACACACTCGTGCACGTTCACAGTCACACACACGCGCGCGCAGCCCGGTCTTGTAAGGTACTCGAGTGATTCGAGTACTTTTTACGCATTCAAATTTCGAATACATTACCAGAGTATCTGCTTATAATTTGATCCTATCACGCTAAAATAATAAATGAATTGGTGGTGAGTTAACGCCAATAGAATTATCGACCGTTTATCCGTGCCGTGTAAATAAAATCTATGCTTACGAGTATCCGTGACGAATTGTAATGAAAATGTCCGCACAGACTGCAGACCGTATCCTAGATAATTCCATTCCGAATAGCAGAGCCTGAGAACCAAATTTATAGTCTACAACATTACTACGACTATTGTCCATAATGATATAATACTACATTGTAACCAGTTTCGATTAACAATGAGAAAATTGAAATTTGTTTTATTTTCGGACGCAAATAGCACGTAGTATACAGCTATACTGTATATCTCGATGTTTCTTTTTCACATCCTCATCTACACAATTGATGTGATACATGAATATATTTTTAAGATTTTAAGGTAAACGACATAATGACATTTCTTTTCAAAAATATTTGAAAGTAGGTATGCGTATGAATACTTCTTCGAAGCATCTGTATTCGTACGCGAATACTTTTTTTTTTTCAAACAAGTATTCAAATGTGTACTTTGAGCACTATTGAAATCAAGTACATCTGTATCGGAATACTTTTAAAAGGTATATTTTACAAGACTGCAGGCGCACACGCATTCACGATTCGCATAACGTGTTTATCGTGCCCGACGATCGACCGCGGCGGGCTTCTGCGATCGCGGAACCGGACACGAACCAACGGGGTTTAGGTCCACCGATACGATACCGCGCGCACAACAATATCGGAATATTACATTCGTCCGTCGACGCGCACCGCACGAATCCGTGTCAAGTCTCCGCGCCGCCGCTTACACAACACGCGAATTCGGCGATGCCCAAGGTTCTTTTTCGACACGTCTCGCGTATACACCGCGGTCGCGTAATCGCCATCGGCGTCGCGCGTATCCGTGCAATCGGAGTTTTGTTTTTTAATATTTTGACCGGGGTTTTTCCCTTTTTTTTTATAACAATTATCCGCGCCCATACGCATTCATTCGTAACATTAAGATCCTCTAAACCAGTGGTTCTCAATCGGGGCGACATCGCCCCCCCAGTGGGCGGTGAAGGGTTACCGAGGGGCAATGAACTAGTTTTGGGTGGTAGGGGGGCGGCGGGGGTGTTGTACATGATGCGACCTAAAAATAATACATACTTGATAATCCATATAATAGCTATCTATCACTATAAAAAATAATAGGTACTCTGTTGAGCAATGCACAATAACTTATCTTTGATTTTTTTCCAATTTATTATCTTTATTATTTTGGCGATTGTGCGTGCACATCGTATTTTACTACACCATATTATCTTAAATTTTAGAATTCTCACATAGAGGGGGAGTTAAAAAATTGATTGCTGCTCGGGGGGGGGGGGGCGGTAACATAAGAAAGGTTGAGAAACACTGCAACACTGCTCTAAACCATTTACGCTCCAGAGCTACGGTTAATCATATTACTCAAAAGAACCTATAACTCGTTCCCCGGACATCTCATACCTAACAGGTCACAGGGTACACCAGGTGCGTGCAGTATTGTTTTGCGTGCTACAGGGCTACCCACAGCACTCGTCTAAACGTGCGCGCAGCTTACGTTAGGTCCACTACCGATTGCAGCTCCGGGGAAAACGAGCTGATGCCAATTGTTACGCTTTAGCACGTGGTTTGATGATCAAACCATTATCCGCGAATCTTCGTTTTCGGTAAAAAACACACTAATTACCGTGCGCGAACACCACCATATTATCAAAATATTGTGATCGATTGTGAACAATAGTTGTTCTCGAGACCGGAGAAAACCAGTTGTCTGGTTCTGTTCCGTGCAACGGTATTATATCACCGCAGTGGCGACCGAAAATGATTTAAGTCGGCTTTTTCCACAAACTATAGTCAAAAATCGTAACGGTACAACCAACGTCCGTACGAGATAACGTGCTATAGATGTATCCGCGTCACCGGTGCTTGGATATTAGCAGTGGCGAAAAGAACCTAAAATTACTCATAATCAACCTAAAATGTACATACCCACCCACCCACCATCTATAAGTACCTATTATATACTTAAAATATATTTTTATTCAATAAACACTAGTGCTATTACCCAATACCCTTATACAGTTATACCCATGGTACTTGTATCTGAATATCTCTATAAATTGTAATAAATACTTAGTTATGGATTGTCACTTTTATATTTTCACCAACGACCCAGTGACCCACCCACCCCTAGAACTAAAAAATCGAGAAGCGACTGCTTCTCAAAGACCACGTTCGTTTCGCCACTGGATATTGGTTATTACAATGGAGGTGCACGTGCGATAGCGGAGGTAAAATCGAGAAGAACCGCCGACAAGTTTAGACAACCGTGATAACTGATTGTTGTTGTGAAACTCGTGTTCCATTCGGAAATATAATAAGACCAATTCACGTTTCTCAAGGTGTACTTTTTATTGCGCTACGCACAACAGTGCATGTACCGGCCGCATATTATTTAGTCCGCGTCATTAGGAGGCCTCTTCGGGGTACGCGCTGAGCGGTATTGCATATTATGTACAACGCGAACACGAGACGTCCGTGCACATGCAAATCGGCCATCATCGGAATTATTGGTCCCGAGTGTTATACCGACTTACGAGTGCCGGGGCGACAGCCGAGTCGCGCGATTTCCGACGCGATCGTTTTGTGGACGATTTAAAAATGTCATCAGTTCCTACCGTCCTATCAAACGGTTGTGTCGACTCGGACTGAGCGACTCGAACCGTTCGTCTTTCGTCACCAATATTTTAGGATACAGTCTTGTACCATTTGTAAAGGACGCGATGTCCTGTTCGATCGATTTCCCAAAACGACTGCGAGTTACAACCGTACTTATCTCTGGTACCAGAACTCTTCGGGCTTATCGTACTTACCGCAGGAACGGTGTACTGACTTTAACACGGTCTTAGAAGATAAGGTCGGGAAATTTCCCATAACACACTAGACAGCAATAGGGTCGCTTGGAAAAGGACATTTTAGTTCATTTTTGAATCACTAGCGCTAGTAATCAAACCTTTTTGAGCGTATAGAATAAAAGGCCTATTGTATTGAGGTAAAAGAATAAAATCGAAACAAAAAAAAAATGGAAAATTCTTTTCAACGTAGAAAGAAATTGTAATTTGTGCACTTAAAAACATTCCGGAATATTGAATAAGTAAAATTGAAAAAAGCATAGATTGACTGAGATCGTGACGTCAAAATAGCGGAAAATTTTTATCACTAAAAAAACTTCTCTCTAATCGTGGTATTTATTAGAAAAAAAATTTGTTTGATCAAAATTGTGTTCAATATAATATATACAATATAAGCTATAGCTTTATATCAAAAAACCTTTTTGAAACCTACTCGCGCGCGGATAAAAATCAAAACAAACTGTAACAAACGTTATGGAGGATTGAAAATCGATAAAATGTAAAAAATAAATCACTCCGCACTCGCGTACTATCGAGCTACAGGTCACACGCTGCTTTCTGCGGTATTGTTGAAACGTACGCGTTTCTCACTGCAATTCCGACGCGCTTCCAGCGCTGCGAGTGCACCGGAGTTTAACGATTTTTTTTTTTTTTCATTTTCGTCTTTCGTTCTTAAAACCTGAATCGCGACTTTAAGAAATGCCGAAATGTACACTCGTGCAACGGTACACGAGATAGATGACCGCGATATTACAACCGCCCGAATTGCACGACGCTTACATGCACGCTCGGTACAACGCTGCACTATAATGTATCGTACATGTATACGTTATACGTATACTCGCATATATATAGGTACGTACTCCAAAAGCCACGGGACGGGTCTTAACGTCTTTCGTTTCGCCGAGTGCAGCAAACATGATTATTATTATTATCGTTTTGATATTATGAATAAATTTCGTTTCCCGCCGCCGCCGCCACGACCTATCCGCATGAAACGCTTGACCCGGCCGCGTCGCAGCCAGGATGCCGCGTAAAAATTTGTCGTGTACATAATTCACCTGCGTGATGTGAATTTATTATACATTGTGAACGTCGTCGTCGTCGTCGTATATATATACGTGTACATAATGACGGGGAGCGAGAAAAAGGAGGAGGAGGAGAGAAAAAAAGAAAAGAATCGTTCATTTACAGTTGTTGCAAACATCGTCGTCGCGGCCGCGTAGTTAACCGCAATAATAATAATAATAAAATAACTCGGAACCGTGCAAGAGAAGAAGAGTGGGGCACAGGTGGAGAGGGTGGGAGAGAAAAGAAACTTGGCGGCGGCGGTGCACAATGCGTTCTCGAATGACCTGAAAAGGAGAAAAAAAATCACAGTGCACTTATATACATTATATTATTACACCGTGCCGCCACGGACGGAACCGACCAAGACGGGAGTGAAGTATAAAGTAAAGAAAAAAAAAATTTTCCAACAGTGACCAGTTTTTTGTTGACGCGGTACGTGTACACGTATATAATATGTATGCGCCGAAGACGACTTGTGTAATAACAATAATAGTAATGACAACAACACAAAGCCCCGAAAATCCTTCGTTCGACCCTCATCGATTACGTCTGAATAAAGGACTGCGCGCGGCGGGGCGAGAGCGTATTGTGAACCGCCGCGTGTGCTCGGGATAAGGGACAGATTTATTATGGTATCTTAATATTTATACCGCTGTAATGGTCACCCGGATCGAAAATAAACGCGCATGGCGTGGGTGTTTTGAACACATTATTACTATCATCATCATCATCGCCGTCGACTGCTGCAGCAACGTCTTCATTGTTCGGGTGCTATCACGTACAGGTATATTGTTGCTTATCGTAAATATATTATTATCGCACGTCGTGTTATGTGTTTTATCGACTACTACGGTATTGCAGTCGAATCGGAAAACGCGGGACCGGCGAAGACTTGACCGGACATCGCCTAGTCTCACCGCAAGTTCAGGTTTATTTTTAATGAATAAGGCAAATATGAAAAATCTGATGTTATGTATTCTTTAATGACTTGGTAACTAAAAAAAAAAAATACTATTCGAAATGTCCACCGTTCGCAAATTAATGTTCACTTCTTCAAACGATCCGGCCACTCGTCTATGACAGCACGCACCACTTCCAACGGTAGTGAGGCTGTTGATTTTAACAAATCGGTTTTTAATGATTCGATATTTCGGTGGGGCTTACAGCAGGTCTTCTCCTCTAAAATATTATACCTACATCATCGTTATACTATAGATGTACGATGAAAAACAATGAGCATTGCACGTGCGGTGACGTCGACGCCGTTGTACTGTTGCACTATTGGAGCCCATTATTGTGATCATTTTTTTTCTATTGAAGAAATAATGTCAACCGTCAATTGTTATATCTCGAATATGGGGCAAGCAGGAAAACAAGAGAAACGGTATAAAAAAAAAGATTTAATGTGTTGTAAAACCCATATACCTAGTTTTAATGGACTCGTTATTTTCAAGTCGATAAAAAGGATAGAATGAAGGATGCGTTTGATTAGTTGGATATTATTTGGAGAAGATAAGGAAACTATATGTAAGAAAAATGTATACGGATAGAGGAAAATGATCTTTTTGGATTAAGTCTATTGGAGGACCGAGCTGCAGGACACTTAAGGGAGAAGGTGACGAAAATCACAGTTACTATTGCCACAGTTGGCGAGGATACAACACAATGTGCTCCGGCTGAGGCCTAGAGGATAGTCGATTCTTATTCCATAAAATAGTTATGAAATCACAAAGTATCTCGCACTTTTCCCTTCTCCGCAGTTTTTCCGTTCAGCTGCGAGCTGTTTACCGAACAATATATAATGGTGCAACGTTTGAAATAAATAAATTTCAACCGCGAACGTTGCACTTATA
This sequence comes from Periphyllus acericola, assembly GCA_949715065.1. Classification (NCBI taxonomy): domain Eukaryota; kingdom Metazoa; phylum Arthropoda; class Insecta; order Hemiptera; family Aphididae; genus Periphyllus; species Periphyllus acericola. The sequence continues at coordinate 16,547,437 of OX454271.1, read as the reverse complement.
TTGTATTCCGAATACTGCCAAGTTATAATACCGCCTGCGGTACCGTTGCTTATCGCTGGATATATTCCAATCGTTCATAATCGATAACATCACTTTTGAAATTGATTTGGCTTCGAATCGGTTAGGTGACTCGAGGCGAAACGATTTCTTTTTGGTCTTAGGTTTTCGGTACACTTTTATTGCTATTATTCGATGTACACAGCTAATACTTACCGCTCAACCTATGTTGTCTATGGGTATTCATCGAGCAGTGCTACCTTAGTATTGGTTCGAGTCGACTCGTGCAATATGCGTGATAGGGCAGCGTACACAGCTGAGCCAAAAAAAAATTTTTTATAATCCTGAATTCTTTTCAAAGTATTTATGCGATGGGATTTCCACTAGAATGGCTAGTCTTAGGCTCTTAGGTCCACCTCAAGCGTGTATTCTATACAGCGGTCTCAGTTCGTGTACAATGTGCAGCGCTTTAGAATGAAATCAATCAATGCAATTTAGCATTACATGCAAATAAGCCAGTCCGGCTCCTATCGCGTCTCGTCGTGGTGCGATACGAGAGTTCAGTCTATGCTGATGCACCAACGACGTTACGACGCGTTGTGCAAGAACAGTAAACGATTATAAGTATACTCGTAACCGTATTCCTCGCGTTGGCAATTTACATACTAATTTTAATGTCATATCGCCTTTTTAACTATGATATAACAGTATACATTTATAATACATATGCGTATGTGTGTTACACATTGTTCAGCGTGTACGAAGTAGGTAATATTATTTAAGTGCTCTGCACGACAGCAGTAGGTAGTAGCTATATGTACGACGTTATACTGTTATTTGTTGACATGAGATGAATGAAAAATCTCGCGCTCGGACGTAACTATTATAGTTATTATCATGTACACTGTATAAAATTAACGTTTCATTTTTTTTTGATTTTATTTCACGTCCCTGTTGTACACCAGAAAGAACACGCGCGGACTAATCATAAATACCTGTAGCAGAAACGATGATAAACGATTCGATAGTAATATTATATCCGTCTGCTCGAAACCACGTTTCCGCCACAATTATTGTACAATATATTGTATTTTATACGGTTCAAGTCGAGCGTGTTTGATTTGAATTCGTACGATTATTAATATCAGCGTTATACATGCGTCGTTCTGTATGATTATGCATGCATTGTTATTGCGTAGGCCTGCGATTAGAAATATACTAATATACGTATACGTTATGTAAAACGATTAAAACAAAAACTGATGTTGAAGTATGTGCACTGCACTCGCACACAATCGTCACCACTTTGACATACCTTCATGCAGGTGTCATCATGGTGATATGTGTACACAAATTGCCTGCGCCCGATCGTAAGACGACGTGTCTTGCACGACTAATATTGTCCACACCAACTTTCTCGAGTTCAGTTAAAACTTTTATGTATAACATTATTGAACCATGAAAGCGGCGAAACCGGTGAGTGGTACAGGGGAGGGGACAGAGACGCTATCACTGCAGCAGTAGTACATCACCAAGCTGTCAGGTTTGACGAAGTCTATATTATGTAAAACGGTTCAGTCGTACAGTTCGCGTTGGAATCAAATATCAAAACATTTATAGTCGTGAGCCCGTTTCAATGTATATGTGATATTTGAAATTTCAACAGGAATACTTTTTATAAACTTATATATTGTATAGTTTTTAAAAATAACATTTTATAAATCATAAATTATGATGTATATTAACAAAGTATAAAAAAAAATATTTCTTTTTTTCTTTTTTCTTTTAGATAATATTGTAATAAAAATATAAAAAGACATTATCATTATCAAAATGCTCATGAATCTTGATTTTCAATAATTTATGGTAAATTATATTATCAGAAGTCTCGTATAGGACAAACATTTAGTGCCGGGGCTCTGTTTATACGCAGGGAATATTAACCAGTGTTTTAAATATTTTCCAAAACTAGCATTACAAATGACTAATGAGTGGTTCGTCCATATTGATTTGGGTGATCTCAACGCAACTGCACTTAAGGATATCATATAATAACCACACGTCACCGCACTCATGACTCATTTATACTCACGAGCAAACAATTTAAAAACGTACACGACGAACGTGTTTTGTATTTGGGTATATATAAAAAAAATGTTTTGTGATTTCATCGGTAAAACAAATCCTAATTGAAAACAAATATTACGCTGTAGGAGTAGACCTAACATAACAAACATTATCGCTATCGAATTCTCGTTTCTATAACAAGTTTAAAGCCTATACATATATTGTGGTATATAGTTCTCCAGAGACTATATATACATATTATCGTATATAACAGGGATGGGAAACTGTTGGCCCGCAAACCTTTTTTATCTGGTCCGTGCTACATTCTCAAATTGCTTTTTAAAATTATAAAATTTTACGATTTTTCTGTATTTTATTATATAATTATTTCGTCGATATAACGTTTATCGAAAATCGACATGAATTCCTATCTAATATTGAATAATAATTAAATATATTGGCCCTTTAGTAGCATTGTGTTGGTATCCCTGGTATAGAAGTTTCATCCCTTTCATCGCTATTATTCCCATATCGACTCGTTTTCTCGACAACGTTTTTGTAACAAGCAACACTTTCATATCACAATAATATGACTTCTACTCCGAAATGGAAGCTGATCACCAACGGACGATTGACGATCACACAGATCACTATCGAAAATCGACACAGCTATAATATATTGCAGAAAACGCAACGGTTTAAATATTTCGTTATAAACGCGCGTATCGTACAAAACAGCGATTCTCAACCTTAGGGTCGCGACCCAATTGTGGGTTGCCAATAATTTTTAATGGGTCGGCTAAAATTTAAAACGTTGATATTTTTATTTTATTTTTGAGTCTTATAAATAATAAATGAAACAGTTTTCGTAAATTCTTCTAAGAGTAACCATTATGAGTCATTCACACTATTGATAATTGGTACTAAGGCTTGGATCACACTATGCGTTTTGTCGGTTACCGACAAAACGCAACCGATCGGTAATAGATTCGCAACACCTAAAATCAATATGATTTCAATGGAAACTATCGCGACCACATTATACCGATTTTCCGTAGCCACCGGAATGAAAAGCTTATCAATTTTATTCGTTTCCAATAATTCGTCAACCGATAAAGTATATTTATAGCTATAAGTTATTGTTATAGTATTTGATGAGTTTTTGACCACCATTTATCTTAGTACCAGTTATCAATGTTGCGTACGTCATATGGTATCTATTCGTGTAGTTATATCTAACATATATGTGCGAAATATTCGTTAGCATAAGTATAATTTTATTCGTAAATTGACTAATAATTTTGTATATCTATTTAAATTTAAATATTTATAATGAGTAAACAGACATCACTCTCATCTTTTTTCAAAAAACCTGTGGTAATTAAAAATAATGAAAATGAAATGACGGAATCAAATGCAAATGAACAAGAAATAGAGATGGACGAAATGCCTAGAAAAAAGTATATAAATACATTGATAAATAAATTTTTCATTATTTTTTTTAAAAAATGATGTACAATACAATAATTAATAGAAATGTTTATTTTTAAATATAATGTAATTAATATTATGTCCTGTTAATAGCGTAAGTAATATGAGTGAAAAAATGTATTAAATTAAGAGTACCCGATAGTTATTTTGTATTACTCCATTGAACATTAATTATAAAAAGGTCGCATGAAAAATTTGGAAAATATCTTGGGTCGCCACTACACAAAGGTTGAGAACCGCTGGTACAAAAGATAGCGATGCAGGGCTTCGGAGAAGAAATAATTTTATCAACGTTTCCAGTGTAAGCATAATATAGGTACCCCCCAATCAAAAGTTCATCGTGATACTCGCCAGTATTATACGACATAAATCGTGACCGCAGAGAGATTCGACTCTGGACTCGATTCACCACGGTCCTTTAATTTTGAAAACGTAAAAATTACCACTTTCTGCGGTAGGTAAGCTGGTTAATAATAATCGTTACGGTTGGGTATACATTACGTGTGCCGTGCGGTGATTCTGCAGATATATAAGTTAAACGAAACCAGAATGCGACGGACACGGGGGGAAAAAAAATCACCTCTGTATAATTGAGTAAGTACCTATAAATTAGAAATATCACGTCTCGAATATTCTTCCCCCCCCCCATTACGCCACGGTGTATATACAGGAACCCGTATATTATTCATAATATTTATTATATTCGAATTTAATTTAGCGATTTGCGGAATAATAATTTAAACTTCACCGCACAGCGCTCTTTGGTCGCCGTTCAACTCTCGGGTGCGTTGCAATTATATATTTTATACGTACGATAAATTAAATCGTCATGGCTGAATACACCACTTTGGTTTCGACTGTAATAATCTGCAGGGCGTCTTGTTCACGCGATTTTCAAACCGGAGTGCGAACATTCTGGTTTTATTCATTTAATCTGCGGTTTAATCGTGCGCGCGTATTTATAAGGTTGTACACACTCGTGTAGATACCATTGAGTTTGCGCGCGTTAATAAGTATAATTGTTACGTATTTTAAAAATATTGTTTTGTATAAAATTAATAACGTCACTATTGCAATGCTTGTGTAGGCCGCAGGCAGCCCCTTTTTTAAATAAAAATCCTTACATCGATACGATACTAAAAAATTAAAACAATTTTGCCTAAGATTATTTTAATTATAAAAATAACAAAAGTGACGATTTATCAAATTACATTCATTACACATTGTTTTTGTACTTTTATGCGAAACCCGTACTTACGCCGTATATACGATACCTCTTCCACACAATAGGTTGTTGCAAAAATATCTTATATACATTACCGTACCAAATCTTATCTATTATGATAACTTATTTTATCAATTCATTCTTTGTGGTTTTTCGGTGGTTATGAATCATCAAGTGCATTTAAAATGTTTACGTAAAAGTATATATTTTATACTTATTAATATACGTTTCTCGATCCCGTACTGCACACTCCTAGTTTCAGAACGCACACTTTGTGTCGGGTCCTGGCCGTAAGATATGTAAACAAAACTCTACAAGCATGACGTATTTGATAATCGTGAATAGTCCTGCGTACTGCAGAGATTCTCACGTCACGCCCTTACTCGTAATACCTTATTTACGTATGTACAACCATATAACTACCTGGAACTTAATAATAACGACACAACGTTAGGTAGAAAACAGACATCCAGGAAGAGGAAAGGGAGGGTTCGCGCTAGCCCCGAGAAACAAAAACATCTAACTCGTCAATGATATTACGCATTAATACTTTTGTTTTTATTCAATACACATCGCAGAGCCGGATCAAGGATTAGAGTCGCCCTAGAGCAAGGAATATTTGGTACTTCCGATCTAAGCGCCATGAAAAGTACATATGTATTTCAAATTGTCATCTAATACCGTATGAATATATGTAACCATTTTATAAAAATAGAATACCATATAAATACGTAATAATTTTATTAACATTTCAGTTTTAAATAGAGACTGAGCAACATTCCCAGTTGAAATAAGCAACAGCTTAACTTTTTAAAAAGACTGTCCAATTTTTGGCATAGTTGACTTTTATTTATTTCCATTGTCTTTTTACAGAATTCACTGTAGCTTAATTAAATTAGTTCATCACACTTTGTAAACAATTAAGAGGATAGAACGCTACGTCGGCGGGGCTGCAGCGAATCGATTAGACAGAACCACAAAAATCGTTTATTTCACACGTTAAAGACGTTCTCACGTTTTCACGTTCACACGCGATATTCATAGCTCTATCTTACATTATTCTACGTATATTGTGATTAATACAATTACAACTACGACGATACAATATGCGCTATAGAGTCCATGAAAGTATGTATTATATTTCATTCCGTTCTATAAAGCTATTATACTCGTATATATATAAAAAAAAATCTATTATTGACTCCGATTAGTGACTAGGTATTTGTTGCTTGAAATAATAAAATTATGACATTTCCATTAACTAAACCCATTACTACTTGACTTAAAATTGAGAGAAAAATGTACTAGATATTAATCATTCGAACTTGACGACTTATATGCCGACCCTATAATTTTACCGCCCTGGAACAAAAGCTCCTTTTGCACCAAAGTTAATCCGGCCTTATACATACATTATACAGAATCGTCTACGCGGATGTCTTATTAGGTACCCATACACGAGAGGATTTTATGACGGATTTGGTCTCTGGCGGATTAAATCCCCTAAAATGTCCTATCGTGTGTGGTGTTCTAGGATTAAGTCCGTCTAGTATAAAATTCCGGTAGATTTAAACCGACGGATCAAGTGTTTCGCTTCTCCACACACTAAGAGCCCGGATCCGGCGGACCTTGATAAGAATTTTTCTTTTATCAATATCATTATTATCATACAATAGCTGTAAGCGGTCGTATAAGTCCGCAGATCTTTCAGAACGTCTTGAACGTTTTTTAAAACGAACGAGTTAGGACCTCAGTACAAAAATCAACGGATTTCCTCCACTAACCAGCGGACTTGGCCCACTGGTGGATTCGCTCCGCGAAAAGTAGCGGACATTTATTTTCACGTTAGTGGACACACCTTAGGATCTAGTCCGACGGACCAAATCCATCGAGGCCCTGAGGATTTAGTCCGTTAGACTAAATCCGTCATAAAATCGTCTCGTGTATGGGTACCTATCGGGTACGAAATATGACGGTACTCGCATAGGATCGTTTGGAAATGTCGAATGATTCCAGTAACATAGAAAAAACAGTATTTCACGCAAGCCGTCGCCGCGCGGGTACGCCGGGCTGTACAGTGTAAATATATAGGTCAGTGCGGTGGGTGGCTTGCGGAAAACGGCGAACGCGCCATGTCCCCGTGTGCACATAATAAGTGCGCTGTAAACATAAACATAATATTTTTCTTCGTGCTATCATAATAATACGCGTATCGTACGAAAACGCTCGTTGGCATCGGCAGCGGCGGACCAGGTCGATCCTATATATATACGTCACGTTTAATCTCCGCGCAGATGTCCTCCTACGTCTCGTCTACTCTCGGAATAGTTGATATAAATATATACGCGCGCACGCATTTCATACACGTACAGTTAAGCGTGTGCGAACGATTAGAATTTTCGTCCGTATAATTAAACGGACGTCGTCGGCTGCGAGCGTAATGCTATAATGTATCCACGCGGTGCGTAATATTATGCGCACGTGCTCCGCTACGTGGTCGGCTAATTTTAAAACGCGCGCGGCTGCGACTCGTCGTCGAGGTACGGGCTAGAACGGAAAAAACCGCACCGCTATGTATATACTTAGGGGTGGACTATGTTTAGAGCTTAAGGCGGGGGGGGGGGGGGGGTTTGTTCCCTTCCGTAAGCGCACGTGGTCCCCGTGCAAGTTCTCGTCTCCGGTCTCCCCAGGTGCGCGCAGGGCTAGTGTAATTTTGGCAGACTTTCATCCGGCAGGCGTCGGTCGGTCCTCTCCCGCTCGCACCGCGCGCAGCTCTCCGCGCGCGTACAACTGGTATCGCTTTTCGAAACGCGCACACGTGTCCTCCTCCGAGCTATTTTCATTTTCTCGAGTCCGACGCGTACGCATATACGTATATTAATACTTACGCACGCGTGCCACTATAGATTGTTTTGTATGCGCGTGTGGAAACACTCGGCTCCGACGAGAGTGTAATGTGTATATATTTACGTGTACGCGCGGCACATGGCGACGATATTTGGATCGGTGTGTATACATACGTTGTACAAGCTATATACGTACGGTGGTGTACACGAGAATAGCTTTTCGTCGGCGTGTGACGGAAACGTGCGTGGGAAAACCGGATGTATCTAGGGAAAAGCATTAGCGGTCGTTGGACACTCACGAGACAGGGTTTTGCCGGTTTTTCAGGAAAACGTTTCGGAACCCTCGGTCCAAGATTGAGTCGTCTCACGTATCTTCACCGCTTACCATGAATACCGATGTTACCGCGTTACGCACTTCCATCGATCTTATGAAAGTCTGAAACAAAATCAATGATACTGTCAAATAGACAACACTGTCGTATACCGCAATTTCATGGGTATCGCTCTATCCTCTCTTTAGTAGTCAAAGCTAATAGATATTAGTTCAATTATTAAGAGTTGATGGGTTTTCAAAATAAAACAATAATTCACACCAAAAGCCTATTTTAATAAAACACAAAATAAAGCGTGGCGTCGTAGTCTCTACACAGTACACATACGTGCTTCAACCGAAACACATACACTCTCTGCCCCGGTCTCGTCCGACCGGTTGTCTTAAATATTAATTTACAATATCCTACCTCAGCTCATTTGCTTCATTGGCCTATCTTACTAACTAACTTTGTCTGTTTGACCGTGTTTATAATACCATTGACACTATATGGAACCCGCACATCGCTAACGTTTTGGTTTTGCAATGCGCGAGTGTGCAGAAATATACGGTATTACGTAATGCGACAAAGATACCGAATGCGATTCAATGGCCGAAGACTTGCTGCCGCGGAAGGCGGCTCTTTGACCTGCGGTACGATATGCGCATGGAGATATGATATTTTTATACGCGTGTCCCGAGACGGATCGAGGTTGTCGTTGACGGACGAAAACTGTACAGGCAACGCACAAGCTCGAACCGGTTGCACACCGACTTACGAACGTGCGCTACTCAAGTCGGACGCGATAACGCACGCGGGTATTACGTGGCTTATAACTAGGGTTCGGATTTGAAGGCAATATAATCAGTAAAAAAAGCATTTAAAATGTGAAAAAAGGCAAAAAAGGCATTTAATTTATATAAAAAAGCAATTCATAAATGTAATACAAAATAAACTAGTAGGTATTAAAAAAAAAATTGACTACCATGTACTTTGATAAGCAGTTTTCAGAAAAATGTTGACGGTTTGGGCTTAAAATATTTTTATACATCGAAAAGGATCGTTTTACGTCCACCGAAGTTATCGGGGCGTATTTCATACATAAATAATTATCTAAATTAAGATTACTACTTGATAAATCGTCATCAATAATACGATACTACGTAAGCTGTGTATAAAATTATAAAATTAACTGAAAATTAAACACAAAAAAGGCATTTATAAATAGGTACAAAATGCAAAAAAAAGCAAAAAGGAATTCATAAGTAAAAAGGCAAAATAAAAATGCATCCATCGTCTAAGAAATTAAATGAAACTCATTTTTGTATAAAAATTATTATTCTATTATGATTAATAAAAGAAAGGCATTTGCCTTCAAATCCCAACCCTACTTATAACGTTCGCAGTGTACCGTTGACCGCGGACGATAAGTCTACCGTGCAGCGGTGCCGGAGTACTTTTTCGAGAGCAAAAATTCTCAGGCAAACCAGGCGGAACATTAAAAACACCATATACCCATTAAAAAAACGCAATCAGACACGTGGGGGGGTTAGCCCTTCTCGCCGCGGATCAAGATCGTACGCGTGATTTACGTGCAACTGTTTGCTCGATAACAATATTATCAATTTGATTGATTAGCCTCAGCAGTAATGTCATCCGTGCAGCTCGCAAAAGTCAACAGCGTATTTGTTCGGTATTAAATGTCAACAATTAAGTGCGTGCGAGATCATCCTTTGAAAACTGCGCCATGTTAAAACACCGTGAGGGTCCCCCTTGTGTGTTTGTGTACGTGAGTGCGTGCATTGTGCGCGTGTGCGTGCGTGTACCTATACAAAGAATGATACATATATAGCCATATATAGGTCTATTAGCGCGGTCCCTGTACACAAATCGACGTACAGGGGGGATAAGCCTCGTTTAAACCGCCGGCCGAACAACGGACGAGGGGTCGTGTGCGTAGGTACCCATATACCGTGTACCGTGATTTGTGTTTGTGCGGACCTAAACGGTATAAATACACACACTCGCACACACACGCGCACAACAGTAAAAATATTATTATGTACCCAATTTCGAAATAATAATAACAATAAAAAAAAAAAAGAAACGCGCGATGACAATGCGAGAGTTTTGTGATGTATATATCGTGCACACGTACACGAAGAATACTCGTATGTGATGCGTACACAAGAGTCAGGGTGGTATATGCGCAGGAATGAGGATCGGGAGGGGGGATGAAGAAAAAAAAGAGAAACCTTTCGGATGAATAGGAGTTAAGGCGTTATATGTACAGGTGTCCCGACAACGGTAGTACAATACAGGTATATTATGTGTATAATACGCATTGTAGTGCATGTACATACGGTATAGAGTAGTAGTAGCCTATTTATTTATTTATTTTTTCAAGAATTTCGTCTTCCCACCCGCGGGGTCACATGCGCGCACACATAAGAGTGCGGGTGTTGTAAATATGTGTCTTGCGTGAAAGGCTTGACGAAAAGAAAAAAAAAAAAAATAGGAAGAAGAATAAGAAATGTGTATATTATATATACGTATTGTCGTGTACGCCCTGCACGTGTGCATACCGTGTGGACAATATCGTTATTCGATGTGATACCGGGGCGAAATCAGCTGCTGCTGCACCACGTGAAGTCCACGCGATGACGTCTTCGGGCGGGGCAAAACAAATGGCAACGGTCAGGACGATTAGTATATATTACAACATGTAGTGCGCAGGCCCATAGCAAGATGTTTTCCGCCCTAAAATTGTGATGACGCTCTAAAGATACCTAATAAAATAGGTACATGTACGTGGAACCACAAAATGTTTATTAATAAACTATAATTGACAAAATCATGAATATGTATACAACTTTAATAAGTAAAATAAAATAGGGTTACACTTCATACGTCATAATGTTTATTTCAACATAAATCAAATGTAGAAAAACAATGTTTGCTCTTTAAATTAATTAATTCAATTTGTGTGTTTTTAAATGATCTGGCAAATTTCTCCAATCGTTTTAACCAAATCTAGAGGTCATTCCTGAACCGGATCGATTGTAACCAACCATTCTACAGCAAAAAAAAAATACACAGTCACATTTTTTTTGGAATAAACCTATCAGAATCTTTCCCATTTTTCATATACACTGTGAATTGTCAGCCACGACGAGATACCGTAAACATGCGATACCAGTGCAGACGCAAAACTAATATTTTTGGCTTTTTTCGACGGTTCAATTTCTTTAACATTTTATGCCACCCAAAAGCAGCGCAGCATGAGTTGCTTGTACCCTTGCGACGGGCCTTGTTGTTCGCGTACACGAGTTATCAGCCATCACTGTATTGTATGTGCCGACAACACCGACGACGTTTAGATATTTTAATGAACATTGCCAATCAGACGATATGTTCACACGTAGAACAGGCCGATTATGCGAACGAGCCGAGGTATCACGTTGAATATATTAGTATGTATTTAAGGACACCGGGAGAGCGTGTGCGTGCGTGTGCGCGGAGACTCTAGCTAAGTTTTCGTGTCATGTATAGTATAGAGAGGTTTTTGTTCGGAGCGAATTATTTGTTTTGAGCAGCCCGTCGACTCTTAAGAATCGAACTTGTCGGTTTCGGTTACTTAAGTTACTTAAGTTCGGTTACTTGTCATCGACGCGTCACCCTAAGGCCTAAGATATTGTAGTGCAGCCGTTATTGGTGAGATTACGCTCTTGTACACTGACGCGATACCTTATGTACGTGTACACAATGCGCGCGCACACACACGCGCACAAAACGGTACTTAATTTTATTTGCATACGCGCGCGAGTATTATGTTGTTATGTAGAGCGATATGATATATACGAGTGCGAGTGTCGCGTCCCGACCCCATAAATATGAACATACACAATATTATCGAAAAACGAATAAAAATCCTTGTCCTCGATAAAATATCGTACGCATAATAACAATAGACATTCGAAACGCGCGCCCATTGTTCGCATCGTAATAATATAATGTAATAATAATAATCGCCGCCGCCACCCTGGTCCGCCGCGGCTTCCGCACTCACAAACCGTGTAATGGGGTTACTCGTGTTTAGGTTTTTGACTTTTTGAACTCGTCAAACGGCCGCCGCGAGCAATATTATAATAATCGCAACGTGTCGTACTATAAAATATTATTGTTACGGCGCGGGTAAACTGCATTCTTTCGAACACCGCGTGACTGCGTGGAGTGAAATAACAAAAACACTTTCCTAACGTGTCATATAATATATACTTGATATTATACAAGCATCATTTTATATTTCAATACCACGGAGTATCGTTCGTAGCTGATGCGTTGCAGGTTCGGTAGAAAAGAGATTTTTTTTGTCGTCTCGATGTTATGCGAGCTATGCACTTTTCACGAGTTTATCTATTAGACCGACAAAACGTATAAAACTCTGCTTATTTCGTAAGACGTTCACTTAGAAATCGGAAAAAATCTATTAAAGACGCGTACGTGGGTACGAAACTTGGGCAATGTCGACGGAGGAACAAAAAAGTTTGAACCTCTTGATGTGTATAGTGTTGTCAGAGAATGCTGGAAACAAGATGCGGATTGACTAATAGTAACCTGGAACAAATAAGTACTAGAAAAATATCAAAATTATTAGGGCTATTATGCGGAAATGTGTAGTTTAGAGACGAAATTGTTGGATATGCCACGTAATAATATAACATGACGCGGATGACAGTTAAAATTGGTCATAGAATGGAGCGGGTTGGAAAAATATCACGGATGAAGACCCAGCTGATTACAATACATGTACAGCAAACATCAAGGATACGGCTCTTGTTTTAAATGAAAAGAAAATAGGAGTACTTAATCCCCTCTGAGATTTTCTTTCTATAAGTATTCTTCAACTATAATTTATGGCTTTTTTCGAACATAACGAAATAAATATCTTATCCATAGGGCATAGAGTAATTGGTAATTTGTGCCCCTCCCATAGGAACAACTCTACACACGCCACTGTTGTACTTAATCGTCTAAGACATAATGTATAAGACATATATTATAGCTCATGGAGCGTATTGAAGAAGAGAAAAAAGGATCGTGAAAAATAAAATGCCAAACGGTAGATAACGGATTTGCGTATAGCTCACATTTTCAATATTCAATAACAGTGTACATATTATTATGTATGAAACCTTACGCTGTACTCAATCACCTACTTGAATATAATTTTGGAAACAAAAATAATAATTTTCGCAATCGGATTTCTCCTGCACGTGAACATTTGTTGCCAATCGGTCCAACGTATAACACATATTTTGATTCGTATGTAAATATTTTCCAAACGAGTACTGCACACGAACCGTCTTAATTGGTAAAATAAATAATCGTTTCCTGAATTTTGGGCATTGCAGCGCTCCGCGTGATGTAAATTGATACATTGGTGCGGCAAATTATGCGAACAGTTTGAGTTCTCGGATGATGAACGCTGCAGCGTCCTTAAAATCCTAAAGAGTCGTATTACATTTACAACACTGCAGTGCGTGTGTTCCCGCCGAAGATTTATTAGTTTCCTTTTTTGCCGGACACATTTTTTAAATATTACTTTCAAGCGTCAACTATACGCGTATATACACATTACGCGTGAACGAGTGGATATACGCTGCAAACACAAAAATACGCTTTATCGTGTGGATAAGACGGTTTTTTTTTATCCTGCCCAATTGCAATCGTTCATCAACATATCGTAAATCATGGCGATAAAAAATCAAAAAAAAAAAAAAACGATTGGTCGCAAACACGCATCTTACGTGCTCTTCGCTACCGGTTCAGCGACGCGTTTCGTATACGTTTTATCGTTTAAGCATCTACTTTTCCGCGTTCGCATCCTGTGTACGTCGCGGTGTCCATCGACGTGAACGATTTCGATTCCGACGACCTGGTCGAAACGAATACGATACGACTGCGCGGCGGACTTTCGTGAGCTGCCCGTACGTTATTATTTATCATCATCGCGATTCCTATTGATAACGGCACGAGCTTGGCACCATCAATGCGTCACGGTACGCTGTGCAGATGACGGCGATTCGTAGATTTTTATTGTGTCGAAAAAATGGTACGGAAAATATCGTAACGTTTAATGTCTATTCCTGTACACGAGCAGCGAGCAGACTTAAACACGGAATGTCTTGTGTCCTCCGCCTGCGTACGCGAGCGGATGTTTTCCAGTCGTCGGAACACGTGCGGGCGCCTCTCTGGGGGTTTTTTTTTCGGAATCTTAGATTTTGTCGTCGTCTCCGCGCTGCGTGTTGACCGGAAACTATTCGTGTCGAATCGCTGTTTTCGTTTTTCAAAGCAAACGGGTTTTCGGTCAAATCACACGAATCCATATATATTATATTATTATGTCGTACACGCGGACCGGGCGAATATTATTATCCTAAACGTATAGGGAAACAGATTGCGTTCAGCGGATAACCGTCATAGAATATAATATTCGTGTCCAATGTCCGTAGACGGGTATATCAATGCAAACGGACGGAAAACGAAGTATGAAATATGATAATGTTTACCGCAGTCGGCGCACATATTTATTGTACACTGCTCTCGCGATAACATTCACACTCGTTCCATTGACGGACGCGTTAGTTTTAAAACGATATAAAATATAACATTGTATAATATAATTGTTGTCCGCGATGACCGCGCGTCACGGATCTTTTATACTGTCGGAAAAACTCTAAAGCAGAGGTATTCAAACTTTTTCATCCCAAGGCTCCTTTGAGTCTTCACAAAATGTTGACGTCTCCCAAATTATAAATGACAAAATAATTAATGTTTATATGAAAGTAATTTATATTTTATACTAATTATTTACTTACCATATTAAATATATGAAAAAATTATAAATAAGTAGTTATTGTAGAAAAAATTGTGATTCAATATTTTATGTATAGTATGTATCAGTAATAAAATATAAATCAATATTAATTAAAGCTATATTTAGCGAATGATTGTTGAAGACAATTAAACGTTTCCCAACCGATGTGCCTCAATGATAATAATAAACGTTTTTCGCAAAAATATTTATTAGTTTTGAATTATATGACACGGCTCCCTTCGACAACTCCCGCGACGCCCCTGGGAGCCGCGACGCACAGTTTGAATACCTCTGCTCTAAAGTATAGACTTGAACCATTGGAAACGTTCTTCGTCATAATATTGTAACGGCCGTGTTAGATTTCTCGAACGCGGAAAAAGTAAACATTATCGGTTTGGTCGAAAAGTACAAATTATTATTCATTATAATATATCTATAATTATTATTAGCAATGAAACACGTACTCTTCAATGTTTTCGCTTTAACCTAAATACATTGAATTTCCGCCGCATCCACGTGTATAATATATACATATTTTAAACAGAAGCATTTGAAAATCTGATGAAATCGTTAGACTCGGTCATACGCGAAAACGACGTAGATAACCACAGGCACAATGTAACCAACAACGCGGTATACACGTCATATTAATTGGTCCAATGATTTATATCGTTTGCGCACAACTTGTACGGTTCTCACTTCTAATCTTATGTAAATCAGTATCCGAAATTAATTATAATATAAAGATCGCGTTGTCATCGGTATACGAGACGTGACCAAGTTCATTAAGTTGTTTCTGTTGATCCAAGATCCTTGGACGGCGTGAGCGGCGAGCGACGAAAGCTAAAAAACAACCCCGTGCGCATAGCAAGTTGAACGGTACATTATTCGCCCGTTATTATTGTTTTTCGACGTGTTTACGCGTTATGATATTATAACTCCATCGGATTCGCGTCCGCTGCACCGGCGGTGCATAATTTTAAGCGTACGACGGCGTGCTTGCGAGACGTCCACGTGTTTACGATTGATTTTATAGGCCGTAAACCGACCGACAGACTGTAACGTGGTCGGGGATGACCCGTTAAATATAAGATATTCAGGGAAGAATTTAGGTTCTTTTGAATATAATTAACCGTAGCTCGGGAGCATAAATGGTATATAGGATCTTAATGTTACAAATAAATGCGTATTGGTAAAGATAATTATTAATCTATAATGGTTTATTAAGACTTACTGACATACTTAACAATTATATGGCTGTTTCGTAGTTGCACGGAGTTCCAGTTAGCGTGATGGTAATCGCGGAGAACTGACGTTCTCTTACATACCGATAGTCGACCATAGGCCTTACAATATAAACTGTGAGTGGGGGGGGACTTAATATTATGTTTCTATAATAATAATACTAAAAGTAATATATATAGTAGTAAACGTAGTATATGTAACAATTGTTACAAGACCAACCTTTCGTATCGACTAAATCGGACGTAAGACGAGAATAACGAACGCAACATTAACGCGGCCATCTGCGCGTGCGTTACTATATCCGTTTCAGGTGACTCGACGAGGAGACTATGCGTGTTACGTCACGAGCCCGAGTCCGCAGCAGCGCATTATGGTGTTGCACTACATTAGGGACGTGCACTACGCCGTGTAATACGGTCGTTACTCTTTTCGCAATTTTCAGTGCCCCCGCGGAGGATCCGGACCGCACTTGCGCGTGGTTAACGCATTTGCTACTAAAACGTCGGTGTGGTATATTATACGTATACAGTAGAACTTCCATATAACGGTCACCGAAGGGACTGTAAATAATGACCGCTACTTAGAGGTGCCCGTCCTGCAGAGGTGACAGTTAATAGAAGTTCAAGACCTTCCAGGTGACCGCTATATAGAGGCTCTATATATTAAAATTAAGAAAATTGAGTTATATTAGTTTGTTTTAGATTCATTTGATTATTTGAACAATTTTTTTCAAAATAAATGTCTGCGGTTTTTAACATATTATAACCATCTTCGTCATTTTTTTGAAGAGTGAAAGCTGATAATTGTCTTATTTGAGTTAAAACCTCAGAATAGTTTGATACAGTGTACTCGGGTTCTTCAGTTACTTCAGTTTCTTCATGTGTTTCCTCCTCGAGGATGATAGTCGTATTTGGTGGTACACAAATTATAAAATACACAGACAAGTGTCATCGCCTTATCGACATCATAAATTAAGCTCGTTAAGATAAACTGTCAAAAATAATTTCGAAATAAAAATTTTCCATTTGATATACTTTTAAATGTTGACCGTTAACGGAAGTTTTACTGTATATATATAGTCACGTATAACGTCTTATTGCACTGGTGCAACGAAACAATGTATTATGTGATGCACTTGTGCCTTCTTTATCGGTAAGCCGCGCCCGGCATGTTTCGATCAATCACGATCGATTTAATAATAATATGTTGTACGATCGTACAATAATGTAAGATAAAATATCTCTTCTATAATCGCGTATAGGGCTTAATTATTATCATATTATATTGTTGTCGTGCACGTAACGAACGGTACGCGTATTACAATATGTCCACGCGAGGAACCGTCGCCGCACGTGGCTTTATGTACTAACGGTAATGAATATGATATTATAAAATGTATAATACCGGGTGTCTCACCGGTACTTACACAGAGCGACATCACTTGTGTTTTAACAATGATAATCAAATTCTGATTTTTTTTTTTTTTTAAAGCATATTAGGGCGAAGACAATTTTGTTGACAATATAAACATAAGTGTATACTGTATAATTACATTAAACTTCTTATTTTATATATTTAATAAAGCTTGTCTTTCAGAAAATGTTGACGGTTCAACATTGAATTTTCATTAACATATTGTTTTTTAATAATTTTTCTAGCTTACAAGAAAATAGTATATTGTTAAACTATTTACACAATTTTAAATAATAATAATAACATTATCAGCAAACCTCATCGGAAAAATTACAAGATGATAATAATTTACATTATTTTTCTGTAAACTAGAAAAATTATTAAAAATCAAGAAATTAATGAAAATTGAAAGTTTAACCGACAAAATTTCCAAAAAGTAAGTCCTTTAAAATGGTTATTTTTAAAATTTATAAAAGTTATGAATAAAAAGTGAATTCTTTAACATCTTCAATAATACACTTATATTTACCAAACTATTGTCAACAGAATTGCTTTTGTTCAGTGATGAAAAAACAGAATTTGATGATGTCTTTTGGCACAGGAGACATCGCTCTGTGTGAATCCCGGTAGGAAACCATGTTTGTGTAAAACATTATAATATTCGCAATCATAATATTCAACATTATTATAGGCGCGCCGGACGATTTAAAAGATAAAAAAAAGACTAAAATTGGACGTTAAAATATTTGCGTACAACTATATTATAATATTTTATACCGACCGTGATGGACGTTTTTTTCATTCATAGAAGATTACAAGTGATGAATAATTAGGTTATTGAATCGGTCGTACAGTCATCTCGTATCATACACGAAAAGCGACAGGGCATCGAAGATTGCAACGCTCGCGGGAAACCAGGAAAGATCGGGGAATTTTGATGTTTAAAAACTAACATCACAAAATAAGCGTTTAAATATAATTTTATAGCAAAAGAAAATAAAATCATCGGAAAACTATCGATTTGTAAAGACGCTCTATTTTGAGAGTATGTACATAAATTGCGTATCTGAAATGGTATTAGTGCTCAATCGGTTTGACTATAACTCAATCTGTGAGTTGAATACATTTTTGTTTCAGGAAAAGCGACGACGGGAAAATGTCCTAGTCCTTCGCAAAACGAACAGAACCTGTAGCGGAAAGTCAGTTTTCGAGTAGTTTGACGATTTCGATCAAGGGCTGCTGCATATAGGTACGGGCGACGACGATGCATGGTTTTACCAATTTTATTCGATATTTTACATTTTACATTCGATTTTTTTCGGTGCAAATATATGACTACACAATCGTGTAGTTGCACTCGCAGCTGCAGCTGCAGCGGTCGCAGGCGACGGTGTTCTTGTATCGCGTAAACTCACTCTGCGTACACGTACACACTATATAGTTGCGCACTTCGTTATCGTTTAAAAACTAATGAGCGGTGCGCGGACATTATACCGCGGACGTCGACTTAAATAAATTATCCGCCGTACGGGTTAATAAGTATATATTATTTCCATCGATTTAAAAATAAACGTTTCGCGAACGGACTAATATGCAACGGTGCACGGTCCCGCGATGCAATTAGTTTTTGGAAAGGATCCAGAGAACCGCTGAACCGAGACCGCGAAACGGCCGGTACGGTAGTCTTGTCGTACGGTGACGCGGTCTCGCGAAGAGAAATCATAATATATAGTCTTAGCGGGTGTACGACTCGTGATTTAATCGAATAACAACGGTTGTACTGCGCACATTTTTCTCCAAATATATTATTATCGCTCCGCGGTAACGTTGTCTGAAAGTGGTGTTGTCACAGTGGTCTGTAAAGTGATTTTAGCGTGCCAAAAACCAAATATTTGAGTTCGACAAAATTATATTTTTGGTACTTACTTGTACCGGTAATAACTTATTTTTAAAACTTAGTTGTTTTCTTATTTAATTAATGTTTCAGATATGTAATTCAACGACGAACACATCAAGTCAGTCTTGTTATATTTACGCCAAAAAATTTAAATGATGTAGATAAATGCGATAAAATGAAAATTAACTCCGATCATTTTAAGCTTTTGTAGGTTAGTGTTGAAATATATTTCAATCTAAAAATTAGAAAAAATAATTTTTGCACATCTAATATTTACAAATTTTACACAAAAATTAGAAAAATAAATATAAAATTAAGTTTTTAAAATACGAACATGTTTACTTACTATCTTAATTTATACAAAATTCTATTTAAAAAAAAAACGTTATAAAAATAAGTTCAAATTTTAAGTGTCAACAATTTTGATAATATGGGGTTGAATTTAAAAAATAATGATAAATTTGTAATCTTTGTCTTCAAGAACAGTTAATATTTTGATGTATTCGAAAGTAATGTCTAGTGAATAGAATTCGATGTTAATTTCGGCAAACTAAGATCACTTTTCAGACCACTGTGCTACAGTACGCGGAAAATATTTTCGATACGTTTCGTTCTATACAGGTACATGATAATTAATAATAACGATAAACCGAAGATAGTAATAATAATAATAATAGCACCGAACGGATATTTATCATGTCCGGAAAGACGTATAAAATGGAAAGCCGGCGGCGTCCGCGTCCTCCGCAAGCAGTCCTTGAACGCTCGGAACGACTTGAACGGATACCGATTTCGGTTGATCGACAGACTGCGCGTGCAATGCTAACGCGCGCACATTATAATTATAGATTATGACGTCGGAGTGATCGACATCTTTCTGCGACGGTATCCGCGTCGCCGCTGGTCTGCGATCACGATGATAAATGCGCACGAGAAGGACGACGAGCTACACGACTTCGTTGTGAAAATATGTTTAGCGCAAAAAAAAAAAAATGCTCGTCCGGTCCGTTTGGTGCACAACGATCAACGCGGTGCGGCGGCTGTACTCCAACATCTCGAGTGCATCGACGACGCATAAACTCCTCTATCGGCGGAACCTTGCACATTTCGCGTGGTAGATGTTTCCTTAACTTCGGAGCCTGTGCCTTTTGGTCCGCTGAAAAAGCGCTCGACGGTTAGGGCGGGTGGATAACGTCTCGTTAAAATGATTTTATAAATTTCGATACGCATTTATTATGCACATCGGGGGTGGACAGGAACGGCGGTCCTCGTAACATTTAGATGTGGCCCACGTCACCTTTTAAAATTACGAACAATCTGAAGTCTGAAATCGATAATTACTTGGCAAAATGTTGAGCAAAAACGTTTGACTATATGTAGTAATGCTAAACGTCTACAAATATGGTCAATAGCTTATACTTATCTTGTGGTGTTACGTGCCTACGTCGTGTAGTTCGGTTACAGTTTTAGTTTTTGTTTTCCGGCCCGCTATGTAGGTTCTAAAGGGATGAAAAATGGCCCTCGGGTACCTTAAAGTTTCCCCGCCTACTGCTGTTATAGTGTTAAGTGGACCCGCCGCAGATCCTAGCCGTCGAGTGACACCGAAGCCGTGGACAGACGAGCGCGCTTGCGGAGATATACGGCGCGGCAGATAAACGTTTTTGTGATTATCATAATACGCACATCACGCATATGGTCCGAGTGCAAGTCGAACATTGTGCGCAGCGAGCTCTGGACAAAAGAAACGAGGTGGCGCACCCACGCACACGAATTTCACCAGGAAACGAGTCACGTGTGTGACACATTTGGGCGTGTTGGATATCGGCCGATTGCAGTCGTCCGGTCGGCTATAAAGAACCGCCCCACATGCACGCACGGATTTACACGCATATGACGTGTACACGCGGTGATAACGATTTACCGTCCACAGGTCGTTATCTGCAGATACGTTGTGCTGCACGTGGACGAAGCGCTTTTGATTTTGTTAAAACTCGTTCGGCTGGGCACCTAAACGAAAAACCGCGGGATCACCCCCGAAGGCGCGAAATGGTCGAACGTCGAAACACGCGAACAAACAACGCTACGTAGACTTGCAACGGGAGCTCTTGGTTTTTGGTTTTACGATTTATTGCAGCCCCTGCCTGATGTGCCGTCATAGGAGGCCACCTAATTGAAGGCGGACGTAAGCAACGTATTCAACGACGAAAAGCGAAAAAACCCGAAACGGAAACTTTTGAATTAAGTCGTCGGGCCATTATAATGGTATGTCCATAATGAGTAAACTCATAGGTGATGGTAAGATAAAAATAGTTTTGAAAATCGTAAAATTATGTTATTCCGTATAGCAACTACACGGTACAGAACGTAAAATTATAATTTTTCAGTGGTCTTATGAAAGTTTCCAAATCAGCTGATAGACAAAAGAATAATTTGCCATATTACTTAATCCACCTATTATGTTTGCATTCGATTATATAACAGGTCCTAAATGTGCACCGAAAAAACATCTCGAAAACACACAGAAATAATAAATTGTCAGTGTTGGTTTTAGACATTCACTGTTGGAAAACGAACATGCAGAACAATCGAAATTGTTTCCCAGTGAGAATGAAAATAATGAAAGCGCTTTCAACTTTTCGCCTCTATCAGTTAGGGACCGCCGTTAAGCCTGGTTAAGTGTGTACTACGAAATTTGAAAGTATGTATTAAAAACCTTATTCGTCGGAGTCACAAATACAGTGAACTACTTACATAAACTGCAAACATCGTAAGCTATACGAGTATAAAAAAATTCCATGATTTCTGCGGTACACATTTTTACATCGATTTTCATAAGGTCCGAACAATATTTGAACAGTGGGGCTCATAATATTTTTTTGAAGAATGAACCGAAAAAATGTAGACACAGAGGCTCATCTCGAACTGCGACTTCACACGACTCGTAGATCAAATTTCAGTCCCCCCCCCCCCGACGGATAAATAGGTACGTAAGTGTAGTATGCACACTCGGACAATTCGACAGTACTACGCGTTATTTCGCGCGCGAGACGGTGTTATTGAGTCGTCTTCTCTTCCGGGGGCTTTCGAAAAAAAAACCGCAACAATCGGTATGCAGCTGGGGAGGTGCAGTCGACGGCTGCGCGCGTTCCTCACCTCGAGGTGTGGCGTAATCCGATTGGCGGCGAACCGCTACAAATACCTACACCACGAGCACACACGCGGCGTGCGGCTTACACGTATATTTTCGCCGCGATATCGATGACTACGCGCCGCCGCCACAATGGGACCTATATCACGTGTTATGTGTACAGCCCACCCCACCCGTCGGTCGTAAATATTTCGTTTTGCAATTTACTCGATTACCCCGGGGCCGGCTAAACGTATTGTAGGCAGGCACCACGGGTGCGCGTACGGCCGAGACGTGTTGTGCCGGTGCGTGGCACAATGATAATAATATTATACATTATGTACATCGCAGCCGTCGTCGATTTCGTCGAAACCTTCCATTATTTTCGTCTTTTCTTCGTCGTCTCTGTACTGTATTTTACACGTATTATCGTACCGCTGCAGCAGTTTTTTTTTTTCCGTACACGGCCGTATAAGTTTTCGTTATTGTCACACCGCGCGGTGACGGCGGCGACGTGCGAGTTTATAAAACACACGTATACGTATAATAACATAATTCGTTTATTGTACAGGCGACAGTATGCGGAGTAGGCCACCGAAGTGTCACGGCGGTCTTTTTAGACGCGCAGGTGTAGACGTGCAGCGGTCGCGGGTTTGACGGCAACTACGTTTCGGCGAAATCCTTAAATACCACCGAACATCCAAAGGATGTGCACGTTTATTATTCGCGTCCTGCTGCTGCGGCCCACCCGTCCACAAAGGGAGTATGCAGTCGGCTGGGAGAACACGCATTGCCTCTACACGTTTCCACGGGAGACTTACCCATCTTATCCGATAACACCATATTCTGGCACGAAAACAGCATTATTATCTCAGTGGCGGGGGCCTCATTTAATTTCATGATCTTCAAATTAGAACCTTATTATCAACAACATTTTCATACGAGTATTTTATTGTAACGTTTTTACTATATCAAGGATAATACGGTTTACGGGATTCAGGTCATTGGCGCAACTAGAATGTTTTCAAGGGTGGTGTCCGCAAGTGGCGTTACAGTAGTTCTCTAATTTTTTTTAACAGGTTGACCGCCATGAGTTTTCTTTCGGGTTACTCATAGCCGCCATGAGACTCTATTTAGAGTCTCGGCTAAGTTACTCAAAACCGTTATTGAGACTCTTTTTGGAATCTCAATGACTACACATGTTTATACGCTGATACTCCGAATAGAATCTCAGTTGTCACGGTTTTTATTGCAGAAACGGATTCTACAGTGTGACCAACATAATTTGGTGTTTATAGCAAACGTTTATCTTTATTTGTTAATTTTTAAATTAAATTTATTGACAACAATGATGATACCAATGAAGTTTTCTGGTCATGTTTGTGTGGTGGTTTAACCATGTTCGTGGTTTTAGTTTTATGTTATGATATTATCTAACTATTCCAACTTGTATATTATCATAACTACAACTGATAATATTCACCTTGATAATAATATGATAAACTTAAAATTAATGAAACGATAACGATTTTTTTTTTTAAATTCTGGTTTATTTTACCATTACTGTTGTGGTTGTCTGTTGGTTTACTTTAAAAATGAATGCACAAGAAATAAATGAATTAATCGATTCCGAATTCGAGGATTATCTTGATGACTCGGACGACGATCCCACTTGGAAATCACCCCACGATGTTAATTTATCTAGTAAGTGCCTGTACATTATTATACATCATAACCCAAATTTTTTGTTTTTAGTATCCATATTTTAATATTATTTTACATTATGTAGATGAAAGTGATTCAGAGTCTGAAGAAATTAAAATAAATCGTTGTTTGTTTCCAAAAACTACTCATCTTAATGGTAATTATATTACTTGAATTGTACAACAGTTGAGCTTAATTATTTATTATTATTTCATTATTTAGCTGAGCCTCGGGCTATGGATGTTGATGCTTATGACTCTGGTAAATAAAAACTAATTCTATACATAACTTATACTGTTTTATAATTATTGTACATTTTATATATAGAGATATCTCACATTAGTGACTCTGAAGATGAAATTACTGACATACACAACCCGCCTGTACGCCAAAAGAAACATACAAACCCAGAATCTGAACCAGATCGTCAGTGGAGAGTCGATGACAAAGTTACCAATGCATTTATATTCAATCCTGAAAATGAATTAACAGGTATAAATCCAGATTTATTTGATTGCATGATTGATGGGTCCCCACTTGATTTTTATAAGCTTTTAGTTAATGATGAAATGATAGAGAAAATAGTTATAGAAACTAATAAATATGCAGTCCAGCAAATTAGTAGTAAACATATATCACCTCATTCCCGTCTTACTAAATGGAGAGATACAAATATTATTGAAATGAAACAATTTTTGGGAACCCTAATTTGGACAGGTTTAGTTCAATTGCCATCATATGAACTATATTGGAGCAGTTCAGAAATTTTTAAAACTAAATTTGGAACTATCATTAGTAGAAATCGTTTCGAAATTTTGCTACAGATGATTCATTTTGCTGACAACTCACAAATTGATAAAAATAATCGCTTATTTAAACTGGGAACTTTAATAGATGATGTAATGTTAAATTCAAATATGTGCATGAAACCGGGTAAATCTTTTTGTATTGATGAATCTCTAATAAAGTTTATGGGACGATTATCATTTAAGCAATACATAAAAAATAAAAGGAATAAATTCGGAATTAAGCTTTTTAAATTATGTATTCATCCCTGCTATACACTAGCTGTGAAGGTGTATTGTGGAAAAGAAGCGGCTCCTGATTTTAATGTTGGTTCCAAAATTGTCCAAGAATTGTCAGAGCCTTTTTTAAATTTTGGTCGAACACTTGTAGTGGACAACTGGTACACTAGTGTTGAACTTGCTGAACTTTTAAACAGGCAGCAAACACATTTAGTTGGCACTTTAAGAACCAACAGGAAATCTAATCCTAAAGAAGTGACAAAAAAAAAATTAAAAAAAAATGAAATTGTATCTTTGAGGAGTTCATCAAATATTTTAGTCTTAAAATGGCGCGATAAACGAGAATTGTGTATGATCTCTTCTGAACATGATAGTGAAATGGTGGAGGTGTGTGTTCGAGGTAAAACCACACTAAAACCAAGAGTTGTGTTAGACTATAATGAAGGTAAATCTCCAATAGATTTAGCAGATCAAATGAGTTCCTATTCAAATCCATTGCGTCGTACTGTAAAATGGTACAAAAAAGTAGTATTAGATACACTTTTGAATATTGCGGTCGTCAATGCTCATGTTTTATTTACTCAAGTAACTAATAATAAGATATCAATAACTGATTTTCGTACAACGTTAGTAGAAAGTCTTATCACTCAAAATATTGAACCAGAACCTATATCCTATAGCCAAATAACTACAATTAAACATAAGCTAATAAAAGCCTCAAAAAGTAGGTGCCATAAATGCTATAGCATAATGGTAAAAGAAAAAGGTAGACAACATTCACAGAAGTATTCCAAAAAAACTAGTACAAAATGCGAGGGTTGTGACAAATACTATTGTGTAGACTGTTTTTTTGAAGATCACAAAGTTGTACCAATATAATTTATTTGTTTATTTTTGTTTGTTATAAAAAATAGTTCCATGATCCACCAAAGAGATGACAAAAGTTTTTACAGATCTACTCTTAAAATAAGAAAAAGTTATTTATTAAAATTTGTTTTATGTTATTGTTATAATTATTAATTATTACTATAAGGTTGTTCACCTAAGGAAAATGTTAATTCTTAAATTTTTTTTTTATGAAATGAAAATGTTACTTTTTAAAATTATTTTTATCTTTTTGTTAAAATATTACTTATTATTCTTATAAGGTAGTTCACCTAAGAAAAATGAAATTTATTAATTTTTTTTATGTGGTTGTTATAATTATTTATTATTACTATAAGGTTGTTCACTTAAAGAAAATGTTAATTCTTAAATTTTTTTTTTATAAAATGAAAATGTTATAATAACTCTAAATTGTGTATTGTGATATGAAAAATTTTAAGAAAATGTTACTTTTTAAAATTATTTTTATCTTTTTGTTAAAATATTACTTATTATTCTTATAAGGTTGTTCACCTAAAAAAATGAAATTTATTAATTGCATATTAAATATATGTTTAACAAGAAAAATGTTTCTTTTTAAATTTTTTATTATGTTTTATGTAAACCTGTAACCTCAAGTTCCTAAAAAATTTTATTCTATAATCAAATATCCTAAATTTAATGGAATGACAATATTTTTATTTTGAGATTCCATTTGGTATCTCAGTTTGTTAGGAACAATCATCAATTTCTTTACATGTTACTCACCACCGCCACGAGACTCTATTAAGGGTCTCAACTAGAATTTGTCCAAAATTATTGTAAATCAGTCATATAAGTGATACTGAACCCATATTTAAATTTTCAGCAAAATCCAATCATTTTTTTTTTCAAATCAAATTTGAGTTATCACATTAAAAATACCATGGCGTTAGGGAGTAAACTAGTGAGACCCCAAAAAGAGTCTCATGGCGGTCAACCTGTTAAAAAAAGTTTACGGTCATAGCATTTTAAATGTGCAGTACTTAATATTTTATCTTATTTAGAGCTACCCACCGTAACTTATTTCCGAACACTTCACTAGTGTCCGGCTTTCGATTGACTGATAAACGCACAATATTAAAATACAAATG
The DNA here is from genome assembly GCA_949715065.1 of Periphyllus acericola. Classification (NCBI taxonomy): domain Eukaryota; kingdom Metazoa; phylum Arthropoda; class Insecta; order Hemiptera; family Aphididae; genus Periphyllus; species Periphyllus acericola. The sequence continues at coordinate 16,520,212 of OX454271.1, read as the reverse complement.
ACACGCGTTCTAATAAACCTATTATGCATATTGATTTTTGATGGCATTTATCGTTGTAAATTTAAAAATAAACATTTTTTACATCGATCATTGAACGGGAATGTCCTATAAATACGGTTCAAGGGGAGCGTCCAGACACCCGAAATACCCCTCCACGATTACGCCACTGCTTCGGGTACGGAAAAAACTAACAGGAGGGGTAGTCTAGACCCCATGTACCCATATCCCTGGACACGTGACTGAACACCATGTAACTAACCATGTCAAACGATTTTTGGTCGTTTTTAACGTTATACAATACGTATGTTCTCCGGCTTGTCCAAACTACGGCGGCGGCCGGGCATCGCGTTCCGTTTAATAACGTGTAATGTAATTTTCTCCGACCGGCCGCCGCCGGTTCAAATGTTATCGAACAACAGAATATCGTAATGCTATTTCCAGAGCAATAAAGTACGGGACGAGGAGCTGTGCGTAGTTATGTCGGCTTCTTCGAAAATACTTTAATACACATATTTATAGCTACACGGAATCGTTTTTTACAAACGCGGTGCGCGTCAAGCCGTACGGTACGTGTGAACTGCCGTGATGTCGAGATGATATATCGTAATGGTCGGAAACGTTAAAACCACTTGTTGAAAACGTTTTAACGTAATATAATATCATCAACGATACTAATATTATATAGTACACGTCGCGGAAGATCTAGCGCTCGTTTTCTATTTTATTTTTACAGCACGCGCGCCGTTGTTCGCGTATACTCCCATATGCCGTACGGCTATGTATTTATATACATAAGGTTTAAAACGTGGTTTTAATTAAGCCCTCGATGCGGCCGCGTGTACACTGCAGCGATCCAGAAACAGACGAAAGATACTTGGACCGGATTTTTGAAATTCCGTATGTGCACGCTCGTACGGTGACCATACGAGCCGTTTAAAACGGGATCGTCCCTTTTGTTATCACCACGTCCTGTTTTACTAACAAACGTCGAACTGGTCGCTTTTCATCCCGTCTTAATCACGTTATTCTCATACTGGTAAGTTATCAATAAAAAAATATAACGCTACAACCGGCAGTTGGCAAAATTATTGAAATGGTTCAGTTTTAATTCCGTACTTCGACTCTCTGAATCAATGCCAAACCATCTTAAAGTCAATGGTAATTCGTTTGTGACACTATCGGAAGAATATGATGGGAAATCATATCCGCATGTCGAGTATCAGAAGAATTAGGAACACTGTGTGTGAAAAAATGGAAAAAATAAAGTCACGAAACTTTTTAGCTTTCAGTGTAAACTCATTCATAAAACAGTTCTTTTGAAGAATTAAAAATATTTCGTTAGATCCAATTAACAAATTATCCAACACAGTTGAATGACATTCAAAAAGGTTTAATACTTATTTTGTGAAACGATAAAAACAAGCTGATTAGAACGTGGATGATAAGATATTCTTTTCGATGAATATGATCATGTGTTAATGTCATAAGTTATGATTCAAAAGAATGTCATACGTCATCCAAAAATTGTTCGTCCCGGTTTTTTTTTTTTTTTTATATACAAATGGTCGACCTAGTGTACGCTGTTCGCGCCCCCGCGGTGGAGTATAATTTTTTTAACCGCGAAGAAAATGAAAAGAAAACCGGCTACGTACTAAATAATGGACGGACGGACCTCGAGCAGCGGCCTGCGGACCGGATGGGTTCCGGTTCTTGCCCACAAAAGGACACCTGTGTGTGGATTACCCGTGTCAGATATTTTCAAACGTGGTTTTTTATCACCCGAAATGTGGTCCGCACATTGAACGTCATCCCTATCCGCAAGATGCACTCACCCCCTCCTACGCGATCCTATTGTGGCGCTCCATGTGCGAGTGCTGGTGACCGTATGTGTAGTATATACGTGTTATATACTCGACACCATCGTGTGTGTAATACGCGCGTGTGTACACGTATTTGTGTGCCACACTAGAAATCGTCAAAACACATAAAATATTCTTCCTCCCGCCGGCCGTTCCGCAGTCCGACGATGATAAATCGTATTTATTTTTTTCCCCATCGGCGTTACATAAAGATAATCGGACGAAAATAGGACGCTCTATATACAGTATATACACGTACCGAACGCCCACACGGTTATTGATTATTTCGTCTGACCGTGTCCACGCGCACCGATCGTCTGTTTTGTATAATGCACGTGAACAGATTTCCCCGGGACCAGATTGCTCGAGAGTTAAACAAGGACTCACGTCTGTACGTCTCGTAAAATATCGTCGGGTCGTGAAGATTCGTGCTGCGCGTGAAACAATATATATATAATGTTCCCGACGCGTTTCCGTCGATCCGATAATGAACCGAGAGCAGCAGCTTATTGCACAATATCGTAAATCATCGGGCGCAGTCAAATCATAACACTCCCATCCCCCCACGGGGGTAAGATTGACCCAGGATATATTTACCGGGATATAATTTTCCTAGGACATTCTTACCGGGTTCGGTAAGGGGGTAAGATTTGACCGTTACACTAGTTACGCTAGTCGAATGTAATTTTTGCCGCACCATTCAACAGTTGTTCTGAGGGAGGCGGTGCAGGAAAACAAATGTTTAAATAAGTGCCATGAAAAAAAATACAAGACGCATATGTAACAGACATTATACACCAATATACATTTTTTATAAAATAAACACGTTTTATACTGAAAAAATTCAACCATGCCTCACGCATGGTTTACAAATTATGGAATAAAATTCATTTCGAAAACTTTCGTACTTGTACAACGGTTAAAAGGTAATTCATTAAAAATTTGCCGCCGCTAGAGTTATATATTTGCCCGCAGCCTATCTTGCCAAAGCGTTGGGCCGGTCATGATCGAGCATAGCTAAATAAATATGTTATGGTCGACTACATTTTATTCGCACCAAGTGAAACGCTCTGATAATTTTCATGTTTGTTTGGTTTTTTTTTTTTGTTTGTTTTCAGGTAGAACAACGACACCTTCGTGAAAGTTTGGCTTGGGGATTCCGTGCAGGCATAATGCACACGGCGTACGTAATATCGTAATGACATTCGGATCCATTATAATAATATGCGGGATGTACATTCCCCGACACGTAGGTATACACTATCCATTGTGTCGAACAACACGTGTTCGTTTAAGCTTAATAGAGACTACAGCCCGCGCGGTGAAAACATCCGTCCTTATCAAACCGAGTGGTCTTTGTTTAGGTATTTTTTTTTAATTTAATTTTTCCTTTTTTTTTACGACGCGTATACCTACACGCTGCCTTGTCACGGGCTCGGATGAAATGTCACACAAGCCACGCGCGTTAAGTGTGATGTCTCCTTAAACCCGTAGACAACCCGTCTGCATACATTATTATGAATCATGATAATACACACGTAAGTATATTCGAGCATACGACTACGTGGAGTTGAATTCCAACCTTATACGCGAGACGTATACGTTTTTTTTTGATTTCGAAGTTCATAGGTCCCGTAAGAAGTTCCCTAACTTGTGCGCGCTAAATTTTTTCGAGTTCCTCAACAGTTGTCATACGCACGTGAATTTTTTTTACGTATTTTCATACACGCACCTTTTAACCGTAAAACGATTTCAAGTTTCTAAATTTATTTTTTCGCATTCCACTTGAAATATCCGATAAACAACTTGCGGACGGATACAAGCAGCATTTTGACCGGACTTTTGTTATGAACAAGATTATCGGAATCGGTTCGTATGTTACCGGAGATTTTTTCCTTTTCGTTTTTTTTTTTTAATTCAGCTGTCTTGTGCGCAGCTGTGAGACTGTTGCAAAAATAGAGCTTTGTTCGAAAAGTCTCGCAAGACATTTGCTCCGCACCTTTTGCAGATGTTTTCGTTGTGAGCTATATATACATACATATGTTCGTACCGCAGTGCGACAGCGGTGAGCGCGGAACGAAGGAGAGAAACGTTTTTTCGACAAAGGGTCCCTTGGTCCAGGTGCCTTCGTCGGTGACCATCTTTACCTTTTTTCTTTTTTTGTAGTAGTACCAAGGGCACACTACACTACAGCTGCCATTTTTCTCAATCCCTTTTGGACGAGCAGCAACAGCGTATTAGCATTCTTCAATGTTATTATTACACAACAAGAAAAATTCCTAACCCTTTAAAAAAAAAATGTGCCGCGCGCGTGTGTTCCCCCCCCCCCCGGTGGTGGTGCTGCTGCTGCTCCGTGTCGGCCACATGTCGACAAAACCAGCCGCTCGCCGGTGTTCGTACGCGTATACCGCCCCGCGTTTTCGTTACAAAACCGTTTGTGTGTCAGGGTGCGTCATTTCAAAACATCTCTTCCGCGTACATCAATTAGGCCACCCCAAGAGCCGTAGATACCAACAAACGTGATTTCCGCAAGGGACGGCTTGTCCCTCTAAGTTATTGTGTATTATTATACCCGTATTATATAGGTTACGGAGAGAAAAAATAAATGAAAATACCTAGAATTGTAGTGTATAGGTTTTTATGGGCACCGCGGATAGGAATGCGACGAACAGGTCGAAAACATATTGTGCACGTGTACGATGTGTCGGCCGGTCGCAGGTGTGCAGAAGTCAATAAAATATCGTAGAGGTTAGGTCTTCCGGTGAAGTATCTGCGGCGCATATCGTACGTACCACGGTATATAAAGACGAACGACCGCTCGTAGAAAACTGCATCACGTACCTATGTGCGTATGAAATATTTAATAACAGGTTTGCGGGCCAAATAATATGTTGTACGCTTCAGGTATGCACCGACGAGGTACACGTGTACAGTAATATTGCGATGTACATTATATTGACGATCTGTTCGATGATGCCGCGTGTGACCGAACGGAAACGCCTGTACCTAATAGAATAATAATAATACGACTGCGTGTACATCGGCTAAAGAGCGAATCGTGTTGTTGCGCGTTATGCGCGGTCAAAAGCCGTGACCGGAAGAGAGCAAAAAGTGCTCAGTATATTATATAATTAGGTACCCGCGCGGTGAAACGTTTGTACAACAATAGTTTACGAACTGGTTGAAACGAGCGATGCATTGGGTGTACCGTCGCGATATTATGCGTTTGTTTGTTTTCTCCGTGTTTCCGTGTACTCGATTTAGACCAAAATAGGCGGAGAGCTCCGACAATCACAGCTTATGCACGGTGTTTTGTAGCACTTTGTCATTTTTATTAATTTCTCGACGGTTTTCCGAATAATTTTGAAAACGGAGGAAAATTTGGCGGTTACCTTCATACCGGATGCACGTTCCAAACTCGGTAACCCCTAGTACCTATATTTTGTCACGTACAATGCCGTTAGACTGCGATATGTGAATGTTCGTTATTTGTTCGTAACTTTGGTTGCCGCACAAGGACTCGACACGTATTTCAATAGTCGCTTACTTACGAGCATTTTATTGACATTTCATAATTTTCGAAATATTTTAATGAAATTTATGCTTTTTGGAGGCAGTTGATACTTTCGATTTAAAGTTAAACCTACCTTATTAAAAATACTGTTTCTACTAGACTATTTAAACATCAACCATTTTTGTGAAATATCAAACGATCCTCTTTCACTTAGAATCGTTTTTTTTTCGAAAGAAACGGTACACTGGTTTCAAGTTTAAAAGATCTATCCTGTGCGGCGAGTCTCACCCAACCTAAGAGTTTCGTCAGGTTTTTTTTTTTTTTGAATATTTCAAATATAACCAAAATAATATATTGAGTAGAATAACAATAATAATAACGGTAAGTTATAATATAAAATCTGAAATATACTAAGTCAACGGACAAAACAGTGGACGGTAAACATTCGGTTGTGATGGGAAAGTAACATTAAAACGGTGTAGGATAAAAAATGTCTTTTATTTTTTTTTTTATCAATTCAATAAGACTTTTTACAATCCGTAAAATAATTTTAACAAATAGTAAATGCAATTGACAGTTATAGGGGTAAATTACGTGAAAAGCACGATGAGGAAATCGCCCATTGGTATAACACCTCTTGTACAGAACGTAGCCGCGGTCCCTACACCGTTTTCGCTTCAATCAACGAGGCGGGATTTTCGGTAGCGTACGGACGTGCGAGAAGTAAGTGGATTGTAACGTGAACAGTTGCCAAATTTAGTTATTTATTCACTTTGCACTGTTTCTATCGCAGTACGCGTTATGCTTTTCACCGATGCATTCGGTTCATTCTATTTTTGTTTATTCGTACTAGTCATATCTCCAGCCGACCGTGTAGTATCCGAGGAGATGAGCTGAAGTATATTGTTTACAAGCGACGTTTCGCCATGAAACTGTACCGCGCGGGGGCGCTTTGCACGTGGTGCTTGACGTTTTGTTCCGTTTCGGATCTCTTGACACTCGCGCGTATTACACCGGTATGCAAATAAACCCGCGCAGGGTCGGCTTTTCCGTCGGGCGAACTGGACGCATCGGGTGCACACGACCACGGTAGAACAACAATAATTATAACTTTCTTAGATTCAAAAATGCTTATCCTGAAGACTCTATATCATAAATGGCAAAATCACTGGACAAAAGAAAATACAAAATTAAACACAATAAAAAACAATATTCAAGTATGGCAAAAGCCAGGTCTAAACAGAAAAGATGAAACCATTAAATCGACTACGAGTCGGGCACACCTTTGCAACACACAATCACACTAATCATGCGGTGAAGAATTCACCGTCAAACACATGATAAACTCAACGTTTAAAGTACGCGGACTCAAGAACCGAACATGATATTCCATACCAATTAAGTGAAGCCTTACAACCCGATCTACAATCAAATAACAATATCATCAACTTCCTGAAGGATATTAATCTATATAATGTAATTTAAGCCACAACAAATGTAAAACCAATTCTTATGTATAATAATAACTAATGGCCTAGTAGCCGATGTTTTCATGTTCGATAGTAAAAAAAAAAAATAATTATAACATTATGTACTGATATACGTACGGTTTAGCGCGACGATAATCACGTCGCCGCGGTGGGGTTCAGATTCGGTGGTGCGGGCGCAGGTGGATTTGAACCGCGCTTTATGGGGTGGGAACGAGATTATTCGATTTATTGTTGTTGTATTACCATCGTCGTCGCCGTCGTCATAATAATCGAGGGGGATGACGACGATTGCGTGGCGGCGGCGGCGTGTTTATGCGGTGTCGATCCATGGGAGAGCGAAGAGAGCTGCTGGTCGCGAAGCTCGACCGTGGGAATATGTGAAAAAAGCGAACGCTCTCTCCCTCTCTCTCGCTCTCCGGCCCGGTCAGCGCTCGGCAACACCTGCGTCCCGTCAATATATTCATAGTACATTATACGTGGAGGTGATTTAAAAAATAAATATATTATAATTTTTTTCTCCCGATACACTGGTTTACACACGACGGTGATTATTATTTTGGTTTGGTTTTTTTTTCCTCTACTAATAATTTATACCGCGCGTACACCTATAAATACGTATAAATATATCTATTGCCATTACACGCCGCGGCGGTAGTCGAACGCGTTAATCGCATGTCAACGCGTGAAACGTCGTAGTTCGCGTCCACTACGTTCAGGCGAGAAAAAAAATAAAATAGAAAAAAACCGTTTCGGCATTTCTCGTGTTTCGCGGCCGAAAGCCCGGTGTGAACGTATTCATAATAATAGTAATATATTACGAGAGAGTTACCAAGAAGGTGTTGATCTCGTGTGCGGTGTACGCTCATTATCACTACAAGGCTATTTTGAATATTTAAAATTTAAATGACGCCTAAGAAACTCGCTGGACACAGTCATTATTATATACTTATTATAATATCGGTGTACTTAACTCTTTTCCGCTGCAACGCGTCACCGCACACTAGCTGTTTATAACTGATTTTAAAATATACATGTATTCAAACGAGTCATGACAGATCAACACCTTCTCGGCAATTTGTTTTGAAATATAATCGAGTAGAATATATATAGCATCGTGTATTAACTCGATATTCAATCACAATTTGCCTGCGAGAAACGCGAAAAACCGTTTTAGTATAATGAGTGCGGTGCGTGTGATATATATTTATAAGATGTATTTTATTTTATTTCAAGCATTATTATAACACAATCGTGCTAACTCTCTACCCCACCATATACTTAGGCTTAAACATGTAAATATGTTCTTTATTTATATGCTGTTCACTGATTTTTCAAAGAAATACATTTTATTAAAATAAATAGCAAAATATTTAAAAAGAAATGAACATAATACAAATAAAAAAAAAAAATTATATAATAGGATAATATATGTGATTTTCGGTGACGATTTATTAAGACGTTCTGAGAGCAATTTTTGATTTCTATGAATAATGATGTACGTGTAGTAAACATGTACATTAGTTGGTCGAGTGTACGCGAAACTACCAAGATAATTGTATTAATCATTATTATCATCGATAATGCATGTTGTGAGTGTGGCCATTTCTTTAAATCGCATTTCAATGATGTCTTTTCAACCATATAGTGTTTATTTTGTGTATCTGACCCAGAAAATGAGCGGTTAATAAGAAAATAGAGAAAATAATCAGTACCTATATACTAAAGTGAATTAAAGTTGTCGACCATACTGTAGAGTGTTCAAAATCTTGATTCAATCTATCCCGTGCAACGCAATGAACCTCTACCGTCGATAAGTATACAGGTACAGTTGGTCTTGGGAAAATGTACACGGAGATCCAGTGGCGTAGCCTGAGATTTTGTATGGGGGGAGGCTAATGCCTCTAATAAAAATTATTAATTAAAAAAAAATAGTTACCAAAATTAGAAAACACTTATTTAATACGACCTATAATATTGGTTATATTTTTTTTGGATGCGCACCACTTTATTAAAAATCCACGATCCGCCGCTGATCAAGTATAACGGCTATTGGCTTCAATGAATATGGTCAATGGGGAGTGCTATAATAGCCCCCTTATCCCACCTTCCTTGGCTACGTCTCTGCGGAGATCAGGAAAAATACTTGCAACTGCAGTGGAATCTCCACACTTAATATATATGTGAGAACGGACGGTCGCGGCTCCGTCCGGACTTTGCCGTCGTCCGGTTAGCCGGAGGTGTCCTCGGCCGGAAGGATATTGCACTGTACAGGTATCTTGTGTTTTTCACGGAACGTTTCGATAACTGTACGGGCGATGGTTTCCGCGGCTGTGCGGTAGGGAGATGAATATACGTAAACAAAAAAAAAATACGCTCATCCAGGCCCATTCGTAATACAGTGAAACCTCGGTATCTCGAACTCCGGTATCTCGAATTTTCATAAGTCGAATATTTCTATAAGTCGAAGTCATTATCCGGTACTCGACGCCTATTATGATTCACTAACTCGAATATATGACAGATTTGATAACGTAGAAAATGTCCAGACTATTAAATATAAGATAAATTATAGAGCTTATACACACAACGTTGTATATAGACGAGGAAGAAATTGCTGTTGTTAAACCTTTCATACGTGGTGCACATACTGAAAACTATATACATGAACTTCGAAGATACGTCCAACAACAGTCAGGAGTTTCTGATAACATTTTTTCTGCACTTAATATTTTAGGTAGTTCTATTGAAAATACTTCTAATACTAAACAAAAACAAACAAAAATGACAAATTTTCTACATTCATAGAAAATAATGTATTCTTACCCAAATTACGAATACTAATACATAATATGTATGCAATGTATAAGTACAAATTTTTCCCAATAATTAAACTTTTTATTTCAAATTTTATTTATGTTTTAAATTCCATCGCTAACTCGAAGTTTCGATATGTCGATTTTGTTTTTTGGTCCCTTACGACTTCGAGATACCGAGGTTTCACTGTATTATGTTATCGTTTGAACGGTTCGGGTAGATGAACGGCCGCGAGTTGTGCGACGCGTGGCAATCGATCGGAATAATAATAATACGTATTATAATGTACGAGAATGGCCATTTCGAAAATAATTGACGGCTAAACCGCGCTAAACGGCCGACGTCGTCTGCACGTTTTCCCGTCGATCCCCGGGCAGGTCCTGCACACGCGCACGCGCAACGTACAATGTAGCTAACCTCCATGTGTGTGTGTATATATATATATATATATGTGCGAACTGCAGCAGTGACCTCGGACAAAAGTCATATTATACTGTAATAATCACTGCCGCAGCGTACACAGGTCCTGCGCCGGGGAAACGTTTTTTCCGTTTGATTATTATTCGATAGATCGGCCGAGCCGTACGTGTATATAATACGCTGGCATATTATAATGTGGCCGGTAGTATATAGGTACAGTTGTGCGATTTAACGATTTATCGTCGTCGTGACATGTCAGACGATCGACTGACCGAGTGGTACGCACGTCGTCGTAGTCGGGGGTTTTGCATCGCGACCGCTTGTCGGGGGGGGGGGGGGTGGGGGTGGTCGAGGGAGACCGAGAGCCATACGCGGTCTCCGCTTCTCGACTGGTTTACTGCGGGCGCCGCCGTCGCCGCCGCACAGCAATTACACAATATAAATATTATATTGTACTGCGGTTATACATGCTATATCGTGATCATTTATCATACATAATATGCCAGTAGCAAGCGAAAAAGAAAAAAAAAAAACACCACTTGTAAATACTGCACCGAGTGAGTATTTTTATGTAGGTACGCCGGGCGCGTATCGTGCGATTCTAGGCCGTAGGGGCGAGTGATATAATTTACCTAGGTTTTCATTTTTTATTATTATTATTATTTTTCATAAACAAGACGATGATTTTCAATCCGTGTAAAAATGTCAACCATAAGTAAATGTTATGATTAGACAGGTACACCGCGGTAACAAAACGATTAGTATATCACCCATTGGTAACACCTCATCTCAAGAGCGTACGCAGGGGCGAGGCTAAGGGGCTGAAGGGGCCTCCTTAGTCCGTAGTATTGTTTTTTTTATGTATTAAATGAACAACATTAACCAAACCGAAGAATTTTCCAAATTTTTATAAACATTTTCAAATATCTTACCCAAACGAATGCAATCAATATAGATTGGACAAAATAAAATTTGTATTTATTGTCTATTGCCTATTATATTTTTTATGATTGAATGTGACAGTTTTTTTTTCATATATATTTTTAACAGTATAGTAGCATTATATCAGTAAGAAAGTATCTACTTTATTTTTTCAAACTAAATGTCAGAACCGAGTAAATCTTTATTTTCAAGCCCCCCACCACATTTTTTTGAGTGTGTGATAGTACAGACATGCGAGAAGTAAGCGGATTGTAATGTGAATAATTTCTACTGCCAAATTTACTCATTTATTTACTTCGAACTGAATATGAATTCTCTTAATTTTCAAAATATTTTTTTTTTTGCAAAAGTTAGAACATTAAAAGTTCAACCTGCCTTATTAAGAAATTTGGTTCCACTACAATACCGACCATCTTAAAAAATAAAATATAAGCTGATCTAACTGACTTATTTCACTCATAATCGTTTCAAGTTAAAAGACCTGTATCCCTATATTTCGCCCAACCTAGGAGTTTCGTCCGTTTGTACATGGTAATTACAAATCACGAATCTTATACTGGTATGCTCATAAGTTTAAAGCGAACAGCGAACCAATTCCTCACATTTTAAAACTGCTCCTCAAACCAATTCGGACTAATGGACAACGGTATACAGTTATGGGGAGCAGCTAAACTTTAAAATACAAACCGATTTCAAATGTTCCAATCCAAATGTCCCTCCTAAAAAACTAATGAGCGAGTCTCAAAGCAACGTTTACAACGTTCTAATTCTTAAAATAAGAACATAGTACGGCTTATTATATATAACGTGCGCAATTACTGGCGGGCTTATTTAATTATTTCGTATTTTTATCTCGGTTCGTATACCAATCGAGACTGCAGTACACAATCAATGTTGGCCGCGGTTTCAACTTTCTCTACGTTTTGTTATTCGAAGATCAAACAAATAATTGCATACATCCTGATTCTTATTCCGCATATTATAAACTATAATGGGCATTTAAATCTGCTTTTAAACACGCATACGCGTGCACGTAATTTATTTTTTATTTTCTACAGCACACACAGTTCCGATCGTTACATTATGCACTTCAGCACAATACAAAACGCAGGTTGTGTGCACGGCCGCGAGCTCTATACGGTTCCCCTCTGAAAGTCCAATCGCGTTTCGAACGATATCTGTTACACGCCGCCGTACGTCAAATTGACGTCTTACGGTTCGGCGTAAAAATAATAAAAATAATAACAATAACGATCGTAATAATAAAAATCATAATAATTATAATGATAAAACACGTGGACCCACCCACATCGAACGCGGCGGCGGCTGCTACTATACAGGTACGCGGTGCTGATGACGTGCATTGTCTCCAATTCGTCGTACCTGCCCGTACAATATAATGCACTATAATCGTGTATAGTATAATAACTCGTTATAATCGGATTCTTGTCATCGACGACACCCTAATCGTGAATATCATCTCACGCGTATACACGTAGTCGCACTCTCCGTTGTGCACACGTATATCATATTATCGTGTACGCGGGGCGGCGGACGGAGCGCAGAAGGAGAAGGAAATAATAAAAAAATAAAATAAAAAAAACCGCTCTAACTATAGCCTCGTACGATCGTATAACAATAATGCGTAAAACGATTTACTTGGATGGTCCACGCGCGAGCGCTATCGTGTGTGGCCCCCGCGAAGACTTATTCATTATAGATAGACATAATACGTACGGATACGCGTGTATTACACGTGGATATACTTCTCGACCCTAACATTTGGGTCAATTAGAAGTTTATTAAAGATAATAATACCTGATGTACGGGCGGTGCGTGCGATCCGAGATCCAGATACGTACGCCCCCGATACATCGGGTAGTACGCACAATGTGTCGTGTAGCGCGTATACGTAGGTACTTAAAATACTCGGTCGCGGTATATACCGGTAATGGGGTAATCGCACCGTGCGGTTTTACCGATACACCCGACAGCCATAATAGTCGTCGCTGCTGCAGTTTTTCAGTGTTATTACGCAATCGTACGTCACGGACGCGCGTCGTGTAGGTACAACACGCGTGTCCGCCGCGCGCATAATACTATTTTTTTATAATAATATATTACGTCTTAGAGATTTTCGGTTTTTTTTTCGAATTTAATTTTTTAATTATCCGTTATAGCGTCGTACGGGAACGGTAGGAGGCTGCAGCAGCTCGGACGACCACCCACGACAGTCTCCTCGACGCCCACCAGGTACCACACCCGTTCACGCACGGAGCACTGTACAGCGTATTATTCAACAACACACGCGCACGCACGTACACGGACACGCACGCACACACACGCATATATATACTGTACACGCGCGTAGCTTTGGACCTGCGGAACAACCGTTGTGTGCGTGCGCAAGGTATTATTATAATATACCTGTCGAGCGATGCCGGAAAAGGTCTCGGACACGGGTGCAATGCAACGCCATAATTGGTCGCAAATTACCTACTATTACTCTAAGACGCGCGACTGCAGGACATGTATGTGCATAGATGTGAAACGCTTCTCGCGTATTTAGCACGCATCAAAAAGGGACGGAAAGTCCGCGACGTGCCACCTTCGGAATATGGCAGACCCGGAGACAGGCCGAAGAGCGAAAGAAAAAACAGAAAAAAATCGTCGACAAAAGATATTGTACCTACAGCCCCATGTATACAGCTTAGTTAATAGGGTAAAATGGTACAACGAAATAATAATGTAATCACCCATTTTATTGTTAAGAAATGCAAAATATGTTTTTTATTTAAATCTTAAATCATAATTTACATTTTTTTTATGCACATTTCAATATTATTTTTCTTGTCCAGGAATTTTCAAATAGTGCAAACATTCTTGACGGTTCATATTGTAATCAAATTTGACACAGAGTTCTGATTTCACCATTTCCACTGACAGAACGATTTATTTCACAAATTTTCGGTCCGTAGATTTTTAAGTAAAACCTGATTATCCGGATGAAACCCGGAGAGGTGGCAACCCTAGTCGTACTTCGTGTGCGGATCGTACTATGATTTCAGCGATTTCCGTTTTCATTTTCCTGCGCACTCCGACGAAGCACACGTCTGCAGCAGTTTACCTGCAGCGCACCAGACGCCCGATAATCGTAAGGGTCTTGTGTGACGATCTGCAAGTATCTCCTACTGCTTAGTAGTCTCTTACATGCTAAAGAAATATATTTTAAACTATTTTCGCCCTGATTTTTAGTAATTTAGTTATTCAGTTTTTTAAGGCGTCTGATAAAATTTTTGAATTGCCTGGTTGTTGCATGGCGGCACCTTTCATATTCTCTCCTTGTGATTCTCTTCTTCGACCGCAGGAAATAACCACACTGTCACGTTTTGTTCTTTTTAAACGCACGCAGGGAACGCGGTCAGCTCGATGTCGACTGGGCAGGATAGATCACTGACATCGGATATTTTGACTTCAATCACTGCTAATTATTACATAGTGTATAATTATTATCGGACCGCATGACCGATATTCTCTGTGAAACGTATACGCATATAATGTATCGCAGTGAAAACAGTCAGGGACGGAACAACGCGTTTGATAACATGTGAAAAAAGAAAAATCACGTTTTAGCAGAGTTTCTGTGTCGGATATGACGACCCTTGAGAGGACGAGAAGGACTCGCACGGCGTGCAAAGTATAAGCGAGCGTTTTGGCTTTTCGAAAACGGCCACGACGGTAATAGGTACCTCCTGTAAAACATGATTAATGGTCAACAAACGAATTCAAAAGCTACGAAAAACCCGTTCTGTTCGCCAGAGCCGGATCAAGGATTAGAGTCGCCCAGGAGCAACCAATACTTGGTACTTCTGATCGAGGCGCCATGAAAAGTACATATATTTCAAATTGTCATCTAATACCGTATGAATATGTGTAACCATTTTATAAAAATAGAATACCATATAAATACGTAATTTTATTAACTTTTCAGTTTTTAATAGTGACTGAGCAACAGTCCCAGTTTAAATAAGCAATGGCTTAACTTTTCAAAAGAACTGTCCAATTTTTGGATAGTTGACTTTTATTTATTTCTATTGTCTTTTTACAGAATGCACTGCAGCTTAATGAAATTATTTCATTTCACTTTGTGAACAATTAATATGATAGGACGCTACGTAGGCGGGGCTGCAGCAAATCGATTAGACAAAATCACAAAAATCGTTTATTTGACACGTTAATGACGTTTTAACGTTCTCTCCATGTTTATAGGACTATTTTACGTATGCTGTGATTAATGTGATTAATACCATTACAACCACGACGATATAATGTGCGATATAGAGATCATATAAGTACGTATCACGTTCCGTGCTATAAAGTTATTATATATTATAAATAAATTTACCCAAAAATGAACACAACTAAATACTACAATAGCTATATGATAACTGGGTTGAAACTGTATGAAAAAATACTCATTTCTATAAAAAACTATCCTAACTTTAATACCTTCAAATTATTAATAAAGAAATGGTTATTGACAAATGAAGTAAATCCTTAGGACAATACACAAATTACATAATATTATTTTTAATTTAATTTTTGCTCTTTTTATTCATTTATGTTATATTCAAAATCTATGTAAAAACTCGCGATTGTTCTTTATATATA
The DNA here is from genome assembly GCA_949715065.1 of Periphyllus acericola. NCBI lineage: Eukaryota > Metazoa > Arthropoda > Insecta > Hemiptera > Aphididae > Periphyllus > Periphyllus acericola. The sequence continues at coordinate 16,504,502 of OX454271.1, read as the reverse complement.
GATAAGTAACAGCAAGGTACCTGGTTATTATTATTTATTTATTTATTTTAATTAATTTATTATTATCTATCTTATAATTTTAATTATATTCTTTTAGAGACTTACGTCTATCAATACAAGGAAACATCCTTAGTGATAGACGTTGCAGTGTAATAACGAATATTAAGTATGTACATATTATCTAAAAAAACTGCTAAATAAACATTCATTATTATTATTTTAAAAATAAAAAATCACATATACTCGTACTATTAACTCAGATTAGTCACTAGGTATTTGTTGCTTGAAATAAAAGTATGACATTTTCATTGACTAAACCCATAACTACTCGACTTAACATTGAGAATAACATTTACTAAACATTAATTTAGCCACCCCTATAAATTTACCGCCCTGGAACTAAATCTCCTTTTGCACCTACGTTAATACGGCCCTGCTGATCGCAGCAGTGCGTACGCATACGATGTGGGCTCGTCGTGTCTGCAGGATTCGCTTCCCCCCCCCTCCTCGCTGTGCAGGACTCTCCGAGTTTTCGCTAAAAACGTCACGCCGTGCCCGTTAACCTGCGCATGGCGTGTAGTAATGATAATACGTGTATGCGTGTGACATCGCCGTGCAACGACTCGGAGGAAAACGTCGTCATTTCCTCTGTGGCCCCGAGCGTTCGTGGTACGCGTAAATATATTATATCCGTTCGAGCGTGATAGAAACAACGAACCGCCGCGCGCATGGGAGTCAAAACACGTTCAATCCTATCAGATGGATTCGACGCCGGGTTACACGATAAAAATTTACATATATACTCACACACTTTTTACGGACGTGTATTATAATGACGTTTAAAAAAAAAAAATAAATAAAAAACTATACACGCCCTGTACCTATATATGAATCTGTGTTTCCGATGCACCTGGTGCATGATGGTTCGCCGTACAACGCATTGCGTTATTACGTGCAACGCGTTTATGTATGCAAGCGAGCGTGCGAGTGTGTGTGTCGTCGAATAATCGAAACGAAATCTCGTCGCGGGTTTCACACGAGGGTGGGTCGTGTATAGTCTAACCCCCCCCGTGCGTGTGAGAGAATCACCGGGGCCGGCTCTGTATACACTCCGTTTTTCGCAATATATGCCCAAAATTATTACTATACGATTTAATTTCGGGGTTAAAGAGTTTTCCCTCTCACGCGCACGTCGCACTCGTTTCTATTTCTATTTTTTAACGGGAGGGTCGACCGCCGTACACGTTTGTTGTAATCATAATACCGGTGGCAATTTCTTCACCGCTGCCGGTGCACGCAGCCCTTATAATATGTATACGATATAATAATATAATATGTACGTAACGGGGGGAGGGGGGGGCAGCTGTACCGGAACATCTGTTTTTGCGTAACTTACCCCTTCGGAAGAAGAAGAAGAAGAAGAAAAAGAATGAGAGAAATATAGGTGTACAAAAAAAGAATGGAAAAAAAAAAATTAGGAAAAAATAAAAGCTGCATCGGCCCCGCTACCCCAGCGGCGACGTCGTCATTCGTAACTCGCGTGTATATATATATATATATATATATAGTTACAGGCAACGGCAGCCGTGCGCGTATGCGTATAGTATAAATATATTTTTATTATTATTATTATGTATATAGGTACCGGGGTTGCACATGCGCAACAACGCACCTTGGCCGCGACAGCTCGGCTGAGAAATCATCTGCCCCGTCCGACGGAGACCGGTGACGTCTTGCGTTATTGCGCGCAATAGGCCTTCTGCAGGACGAGGGTTCCCTGTGAATTTCATTATACTTTGCGTGTATGTGTGTGTGTGCGCGCGCGTATTATTTTATAATGCGACTATACGCGAGTGTGCGTTCGCGAGAACACCTTGACTTGCTTTTGTCGAAATTACGCGTACACACCGTACCGCGGTATATATTCAGTACCTATGTTTGCAGTGTTTAGCGATTTCGGTAAACGCGCGTTTCCGTGAAACTCTTAGCCGATGTCCGCGCCGTCAGACGGAAAACGCGTCAAAGTTCGCGTGCACTAGTCCGCGAGTAACGTGACCGCCAATCGCGTTTAGATAGCACCGACGACGACGACTCCGGTTTCGTGAACGTATGGGTAGGTCCGGGGACGGCCGAACTGTCGATCGCGTACGATTTAAAAGTCGATCTTTGGCGTTTTATTAGAATTTTTTCTAGCAGCGTACACTGATCGTGTCTGCAGGTGGTTTAGACTCGCAAATCATTGTTCTCCGTTGTTCATCGTTGAAACTCTGTCGGGCGTTCTCCGCTCAACAGTCGACCATCCCAATAAAAACGTTGTCTTGGTCTCGATCTCTACTCGAAAAAGTTTGGCCATCCCTGGGTTAGGTAGTACATGCTGTTGTGTTTTACATACGTCGGGATTTCGTAGAAAAGCCATATGTCTAAATCACATTCTGTGTTCAAGTGCGTTGACGCAACAATGTCAAACATCCCGAGTGTATGGAGCATAAACATGAACTGCGGTCACATGGGTTCATTTGTTTTTTTTTTAATATCTTCGACGAGACGATTCGTTTTCCAAGCTTTCGTAAGTATCGGATGAAAACTGTTGTTCGAGGAAATCTGCAGCTGCACCCGTTGCACGGTTGTCGACGAAAAGCGTGCGGCGATAAAAACGAATCATAAATATGTATGAGTTATGTCTTCGGAACGAATAAATTAGAAAACATATTATTAATATCGTTAACAATACTACGTATATACGTTATTTAATAAGACGCCGCTTTAAGTGTTCGTTCATAATTATTTACGCTCGCGACGTTAACGAGTCAAAAGCACGCGTGCGGTACGCACATACCCTAATTATTCATTCTAAAATTAAAAACATCAACAGCGACCGTGCGGTGACTGTACACGACGTGAGCGTGCTGGCTGTGTACGCTGTATATTTGTGTGATACATCTCTCTCTCTATATATATACTCGTATACGTATATATACTCGTATATATGATTGTGTTTGAGCGTAGAAGTGCACGTCGTGCAGTGTTGTATAGGTACAACAACACGTGCTCGGTGCAGTGCGATGCCGTATGTGTGCGGCTCGCGGACGGGGAAACTTAACACAAGTATGTATCGTCGTACACGTTAATAGTATCGCTGTTGCACGTGCGTTGTGTGCAGTTGTCATGATCGGCTACGATATGAGCAATAATAACGCGTTGAGAGGACGCCACGAGGACACGCTCGCACGCGTCGTGTCCGTCTGACGAACTCACGCACAACGCGAGACAAATCTGCGTTCGTCAGCACCGATCGTGTGTTGCCAGCTATTTTTTTTTTTAGTTTTTTTTAAGCTATTGCATAGCTTTTATCGCAGGTCTGGTGTGGTGACTGAAAAAAAATTTTTCGTAACGAAAAAGCGTGACCACTACCTGCGGAATCCCGTAATCCCCCTCCTGTCTACCGCGCGGCGACCCGTATTGTCATACCGTGCTATCTGCGATCGAAGGTCGGCTGTCGGCGGCTATTGTTTGCAGATATATTATTTCCAAGGAATAATAATGTACCTATAATTAATAATTATACGGTTTATATTATATAATATACATTTATATATTTATATCTGGATAGTGGATATGATAAAATTACACAGTGTATGAGACATGCTGCGTTATCGTTTTTTTTATTTCAATAATGACTTTCAATTGCCAAAGTCTCAACAGTCACAAATACGATTTACAAGATTCTGTAACTAGACAAACAAATGTATTACTTCTAAGTGAAACTTGCATGTCAAATGATTATCCGATCGACATACCTAATTTCAATTGCATAGTTCATTTCAAACGAGATACTGTTTCAAAAGGTGGGGTAGCCATTTACCAAAATAATAATAATGATACTACCAATATTATGACTCCGAATATTGATATAAATGTGGCAAATGTTGTAGATGTAAATGTTAGACGCTCAAATGTTGGAGATATTTGTGCGTGCTTATGCAAACTGCAAAATGGCCTAGAAATAGTCATTGTAGTCATTTACATTACTCCAAATCCAAAATTGGACGAGGTAGAATATTTTATTCATCGCACTTTACTGGAGTACACTGTAGAAGGGTCAAAAATACTTGGTGGAAATTCCCATAAATTTCCACTTATCTTGGCTGGCGATTTCAACATCAACTTCAGACTAAAAACGTTTCTCTTAGAAAAATTAAATTTACGTATAAATAATAATCCACAAGAATCTACTACAAAATATGGGACCACTATCGACGCCGTATTTTCCAGATATTTGGTGAATATTAAATCTCAAACTTATATTTCATATTTAAGTTATCATAGGCCTATAGTTTCTATGATACAAACTTCTGTATAACTAGAATAATAATAATAAAAAAATTTAAAATTATATCAACTTCTTATTTATTTAATATGCAATAGCTTTATCGCGGCAATCCCCGAATGCCACTTAGTTTTTTTTTATTGATCTGTTAAACATCATCAAAAATGGCCATTAGTTATCTTACAGTTAGGATTGTGTACAGGTTTCTATTGTTCTCGGGGTTACATTTTTATATTAAGCTGTAGAGGTGGCTACCATTGAATTGGCTCCCAATTTTGGGTAAATATAAATTCGATCCTTGAATTGGCTCCTTAAATTGTTAAATATTATTTTTTAACCCGGGGTTCTCATAATCTCAAAGGTCGTGGTTGTCGATTTCATCTTGGACAATCTTGGTATAGAGCAATACAAAAGTTTGGCCTTTCATCGGAATACGTACAAAATACAGAAATAGACCAATATTTAACGTATATATTTGGGTTGCCATTCCTAGATCCACAATCAGTTGGGGATTGCTTTTCCGACGAATTAGCTGAAATACTGCCTATGAATGGAAAAACTCACAAAATTCAATGACTATTTAGTAGAAAATTATATTGCAAATGATTCAACATTTCCACCAGAAATTTGGGCAGAAAAAAGCAATAGTATTTTATCGTACAACTAACTCGTGCGAATCGTTTCATTCAAAATGTAATTCGCAATTTTATTCTCCACATCCAAATATATTCAACTTTCTAAATATATTATATAGTATTCAATCTGATACAAGAATTATTATAAGGAGTTCCAATACAACAAAACCACACAGGAAAGAAATTAGAGATAAAATACAATTTTTAGAAAATGTTATTAGTAAATATGATACTGGTGTAAGTTCGAAGTTTCAATACATAAAAATATTGGCGAATAAGTATAGACCCCGAAAAATAGTCTAATAATATAATATTTTTATTGAACTTATTAATTTGTATGTATAAATTTTATAATGACGCACTTTAGTATAAAATATTGTCTGTTTTTTTAATTTTTTAATTTAATTTTGTGTAACGATGTAAAATATACCAATTATGAATTACGTACTTTAAATTATTAACATTTTGGTAACCAATACATTTTTGAACAAAACGGTAAGGAGCCAATTCAACAGAAAATTTTTGGGAGCCGATTCAAAGGTAATTAATAATTATTAAGGGTAAAATGTTGACTACCTGTATTAGGGAGCCAATTCAATTGCACCTGTAGAGGTTGGATATTTTTAAGAATTTTAAGATTTTGTTGATTGTGTCTGCGTTTGGTCCAAGTGCTGCGTCCAGGGTGTTGGGAATGTTGAGGTTATTGAGTACGTCTGTGTGTTGGAGGCACTCTGTGATTATGTGTTTGACTGATTGTTCGGTTCCACAAGTAGAGCAAATAGGTTTTTCTTCCTTTGCCATGAGGAATCCGTGAGTTAGACGAGTATGTCCGATTCGAAGTCTGTCAACTATTTAATTAAAAATTAACCTATACCGGCCGATGATCATGTCATCGAACTTGTAACGTCGTCTGCACGTCTTCTCTCAGGTTTTTCGCGATAGCTTCATTTTTAAGCGAGTAACGATTTCGTAAAACATTACGGTTCAAAAAAGCTCCGAACTTGCATGAAAATAAAACCATTGTAAACCCTTCCCCACGCGATAATCCCTCCGTTTGAGTTCCGTAATAAGTCGGTTTGCTCTACGATATTATGAAGCTATAACTACACGAAATTAATAAATTTACATTCCAAACGCGGATTTGCCGTCTTGTGCACTATTGTAAGACGATAGACGACGCGTGCGGGTGTGACGTCAACTTAAACAATATGCGTGTGTATGCTACAACTCAGTGGCGTATTTTGGGGGTGTGTCCTCCATGTCTGGACATCGCCAACTTCAAAAAGCCTATCCAAAAACAGCAAACGTTAAATTCACTATGTTAGATCCGACGACACGTTTCGAGGTATATTAGATATTCGAATTTCACCGGCTCACTAGAGGAAGCCACACCCTGGAACTCGCATATGTTGTCTTATTCGTCTTACAAACATCCTGAATGTTGTGTGGTAAGCTTTAATATTATAAAGCAGTGGTTCTCAACCGGTGTGCCGCGAGAAATGTCTGATATTTGTGATCATGCTGGTAAAAAATGTTGAAAACAGTATTTTATTTCATTACATTTATTCTTTGAAAATACAGCAACAAAATAATATTTTTAGAACTATATTATTTAAACAAAATAATATTACATCACAAAGAGTATGTATTTTAAATCATTAGTGGGAAACTTGAGCTTGTCGTTTCGTACACAAAAGTTCGATACGTGGTCGAATTGAAGACAAGCACACACGCATTTCCTGATCAATGGATAGAAACCTCTACCGTTTTTTTGATTTTTATGTTTGTTAGTGCCGAAAAGCCTAACTCGCATAAGCAGGTGGTTGAAAATTGTCACAAAATATTGATTGCTTCATCTGCTTTTACAGGATTTTCTGTCTTTGCATACATCCGAAAACTTGCGATGTTTATTAGTGTACCGCGAACCAAAAAATGTTGAGAACCACTGTTATAGAGTATAGCAGGGATGGCCAAACTTTTGCAAGTAGAGATCGACAAAGAAAAACATTTTTCTTAGGATGGTCGGCTTGAGCAGAGAACGCCGACCAGAGTTTCAATGATGAACAATGATAACAATGATTTGCGAGTCTAAACCACCTGAGACGATCAGTGTATACTGCAAGTACAAATTCTAATAAAATGCCAAAGATCGACTTTTAAATCGTACGCGATCGATTGGTAGATCGCGATCGACCGTTTGGCCACCCCTGGAGTATAGTGTATAAACTGACCTATAAGAACGTAATTTTTAAAATAAGTGATGCTATTTATTATTTTAAACTGTTAAACTGTTAAGTAATAACTAATAACCTTCAAATTGTCCACAATAAGCCACTATACCAGTGTTTCAAATGTACCTAACAACTAAAATTACTTATCATGTTCATACATAGTGATTTGAAAAAGTGAGTTCCTACAAGGGAGTTGTGTATTTTTTTTCAATAAACAATTCTAAAAACGTGTTGGTGAGGTCTAAGCTTTTGGACATCCCTCGAAAAATTACCCGAAACACGCCACTACTATTGCTACTACTATAACTCGGAGTTACTATTCGCGTTCACAATATTCAATGTATCGTTTAGGTCAGTGGTTCCCAACTGGTGGTCCGCGAATGAAAAAATTTAAATTTTAAAAAAACAAGAGAAATTATACTTTATATTTTTTGTTATTAACGGCTTAGCACCCAACAGCCAGATAATACACTTTAGCGACCGATGACAATTTATGTACGGATATAAGTATATACTAGTGATTAGCGGGACCAGTTTATAACATTAAACTTTTGTTCGCCGAAAGGAATTAAAAAGATACGCGGTGTTATCGATACTTCATAGCTACTTATAATATACGTATACACCTAGTACGATAGCATATTAGTATAACATACATATTACTCGAAAAAGGGTGTCTCCTCGCGATGCGGTCCTCACCCTCACGACAAACATAACGTATAATATTATTATCTACCTTTACCGCGCTCTCGTATCGAATGGCCGTTCGTGGCTTTTCGGGGGTACTCTAATTAATTGAAACGGTCGATCGATCGCGGTAAATCGTTACACCCCATCGCGGATATTCACCAAAGCTCCACGATCGTGTGTTAACTGCTACGAGTGGGTACGATCGAAACGATGCATACACGCGTGGTGTACGCCGAGCAGTTCATTGCTTTTCATATTGTATACGTATGCGTTTCGATTGACGTATAGCTGATTCCTTACAAGGCAACGGTCGGGGGTCGTGCGCACGATATTGATATTATTGCTCGGACCGTCGGGCGAACTTTTATTGTTTTCACGAATCAATATGGTTTTTACCTTCGCGGCAACACTGTATTATAGCAGCTGCGGCTTAACCGTTTTAAAACCATTATTGTATTGTATCCGGTTCGTCCGATAACAGGACTAAAATATATTAGATTTAAGCGTGTACGCGAGGCGCGAAAAATATGAAAATTGCCGAATCAATTCTAACGTTGCTCTACACGTAGTCATGTAGGACCTACTGTTACGATTTAACATAAACCTAATTATTAATTATTATTAAAGTAATTATTAAAATCAACATATTAAACGAAATAAAACGTTTCCTGGGTAACCAAAAGGTTGAAAAATTTATGAGTCCAGCTCAAAGCCTAATAGGTTTGGACCCTTAAAAATGCGTAATCGAATAATGACAATTTATGCTTGAATATAATTGCATTGCTTTAAATTTAAGCCAGTCAATCAACTAATCAACAATTACATAAGCCACCCGGTGCGGTCGGATACATAAGGTTAATTTATTTTTTATTGCTTACATAATATATATGTATGCGCTATGCAGCAGTCTGCAACACTCGGATTGGCAAAATAATATAAATTGGATTCTAAAGTTTAAAAATCATATGATTTCGGTAAGCTCGATATAAAAATATATAAATGTAATTATTAGAATAATATAAATTGTAATTTAATCAACCACATAATTGGTAGTAGGCCGTTTGCGGCTTCATCGAAGTTACAATAATTATCATGTATTAAACTTGGAAAAAAACCTTTGAAACATAACAATATGTATAGTCTAATGAATAAATTTAATAAATCAAACCCTATAAACTGCATGCCATCAAATGTTGAATATATTGGAGAAATACGAAGAAATCTCATATTATTGCGATTAAAGGGTTAGGTTAGGTAAAGCTGGGTAGTTTGCGTATTTGTAATATTTTTTTCAAATAATCCTGTTCTTATCATTTTTATTGGGATAAATGAACATAAACCGCGTTAATTTAAAGTTTTAAACTCTAAAGATGTACTTCCACAAAATAGTATTGCTGCTCATAGAGAATATAATATTTCCAACACTTCTCCCCGAACGACGAGGGAAGAGCTTGAAGCGATGTCGAAGCAGTCATATGTACGATATGCGGTCCCACGTCGATGACTTGGGTGCGGGGACGTCCATAGGCAGGAAATTTCTTGTTAAACAAGTATACTCCCCCACCCACGATTCCTGCGAGTTTCACGCAGGAGTCTTAGAGCAGCGATACCGTCCGGTTCTCGCGCGTAAAGGTACGGTTTCCAAGCTGCGGCTAGCCGCAACGACTCACGCAGTCCGACTGGTGCTATTTATAATTGCGAGTGTGGTTTCCAATGTGCGATCGACGTGTGCGTGTCAACAATAGTCGTTGCGTTCGACTGCTCTTGAAGCAGTGTATTGCGTGCGTCGCACTGCGATTTTAATATATACTATACTATTTTATATTATTATATTATTTTATTATTTATTTTATATTTACTGGAATTGAAAAATGTCGAAAACCTCAAAAACATTATTTACTATAACTGACAATGAGCAGTTAGTTGGAGAAGTAAATTCTTTTTCTCCTTCTTAAAATAAATGACTTATTGGCTTCCTATTTGTGTTTGTAGAATACAATATTTCTTCTTCTTCCTCCTCTTCTAATAAATTTACGATTATTTTATTATTATTTATAATAAGTTGTTCCATTTTTAGTGATTTTTAACGACAAATTAAAAAAAATAATACGTGTGTGCACATTGAAATATCCGAGCTAAACTAAAATAAACTGAAAATAAATGCCAGCCGCAGCATTCAGTCGTATTGTGGGAAACCAATACACACGCAACGATCAGTCACCGCGTAAAATCGTTGCGGCCAGCCGCAACGACCAGTCGCAGCTTGGAAACCGTACCTTAAGGCGCACGGGCGGGAAAAACGGTTTCGTACGAATTTGAGGTAAACCCGTCAGCCAAAGTAGGTACTTATAATCGAGACGACGAGAACGTGTGGTGGTGCAATAACGTGTAAGACCCGCGCGTAGGCACCGCTATTACTTCGCCAAGTCGGTCGAGCGTAGTACTTATATATGCGTGTATATTATCACGCGTGTGATATGGGAGCGCTCGTAGAGTTACTCCCGTGCCGTGGACGACGGAGAGGGGTGGGAAAGATCGTCATCATGAATTATGACGAGCCGCGCGGGCCGCTTAATTAATATTATGTGTTCGCGTACGCGATACTTTGCGCGTAGCTGGTTCGGACCGATATCAATTTCTCACGTGCGAAAGGAAAGGGTGAAAAGGAACCGGATATACAGCCGAGTCGGGGGTGGCGTGTGGTGCGAGTACACGTAGGTGCGCGCACATAATATTATTATCGTGTAACGTGCGCGCGACGGGGACTTGTGAACAGCCGGCGCGCGCGCATGCGAACCGGGGGCCGGAAGCCGTTTCCGGTTTCCACGCGTTTTGAAATTCAAATCACGAACGTTTTCCTTTCTTACGCGTACACGTACCCGGAAACGTGTGCGCTCGCACGACGTGTAACGTTTACGGAGGAGTGCGTCCAGACGGTGCCGGTGGCTTCACCGGTGACCGTCGCGTAAGATGTGCGGTGGTCGTACCACGTACTATAGCGCAGTGCGTGCGACCATATGCGCACCCCCCCCCCTGGACGCGGGGGCTTAGCGTCGGTGTCGACAGATCGTACGTTATTTTCATTGTTTATTTATTCGAATAAACGCCTGGTAGGCTCGAGTACAGATTGATAACATAGTCTACGGGATGTCGTATTACGAAAATTATTTCAAAGTGTGATGTAATCATGTAAATGTTGTACGTTTGATCAAAAATAAACGTAAACGAGAGAATATAATCATTATAATCTGGATGGACTAGTGATTCGGATAATGACGTTTTAGATCTGACAGATTGTTAAAAAAAAGAAATCAACATTCGATGTATTTCCTAATGTAAGGAGTCTGTTAATTGGATTATTTTGTCCATAGTTAGTGCGGTGTGCACGTGAAACGAAATACATTCCAGAAGAGGAGGGCAAGATATGATACCGTTAATTCATTTTTATGTAAGAAGGATATATTTGACATATTGCGACGGGCCAAAAGTGTATCAAGTTTTAAATTATATCGTAGGCTCTGAACTGAAATATCATCAATATTATTCGTTAACCTTCTTGTTATCGATTTCATTTTTTCGTCACTCCGGACCGCTGTGTAGTAAATGTTCTCGTGTACGTTTGTCGCCCGGTCCCACCAACGCGACCTTACGACAACGCTGCGTTAAACGTAAGGCCGAGCGCCCGAAGCGCGGCAAGTGACGTAGCAAGTAGCATGCATCTAGCACGCTATTTTGTATCAAAACAATGCAATTAATAGGTTTAACGCCAACCAAAGTGATACGACAGTGACAAACTACATGTTACTTCGGTGTCATTCAAATGCACCGTGTTCCAGTTTTTGCCACGTGACAAGAGTGACAAGTGTTTTGGAAAATATTGCTATTTTAATTATTTTATTAATTTTCCAAAGTTAAAAATGAAAGACGATCCAGTTTTTAACATACATTTTGTTGGTGTAATTGAAGACTATCCGTGTATTTCTGACCATGGTACCATGATTCTTTGAATACATCAAAAACACTACGTCTAATTGTTTGGTTCTTTTTCCAGTATGGATGAACCCAATACTGTCTTTTTTTTATTATTCGCGTGGTTAACATTGATTAAATTTACTAAAGCCAAAAAACTTTCGTCATCCGATGAAGAAGAAGACATATTGACAACTGGTGTTACTAGTTTCTAGATACATAGATACATAGCTAGGCGTTGTGTCGCACCATTCGTCATTTTGTTGTTACGTGTTTGCTATATCACTTGCCGCGCTACACGTCACCCGATCGCACGTAATTATGTTATAACAGTGTACGCGTTTGCATTATAAATCGAAGAAATTAATTACTGTAATATTCTTTTTGGAATTTAAGTATCTATAACGTTATTTTAGTCGGTAGATGTAATACATAGTTCTCAAACCCGACACGAACCGGTTCGTACAAACCGTTATTAAACTTTAGTGAACGATAACTTTTAGTGTTGTTGACTGCAAGTAATACAGACGTACCCATATATTATGGAAAGGTTTCACGGTCAATAAAATGTATTTTTTGAAGTTTAATCAATTTCGTAGGTTTGAGGTGATTTTGTATAATATTAAAGATAATCACTTTCTTACTCAACTATCATATTATAACTCTTGCGTGCTTAGAGGTAGTTATACTAACGTATTAAATCCGTCTGATGGCGTTATAGGGACTTACGTTTGTCATATTTTTCGTTTTCAAAACAAGATATTTAATTCGCTTATTACTATACGTTAATTTATTTTGTTTTCTTTTACGCGCTCACTCATATTATTCATACTATACGTATATTGTATATTGTGTTACACACACGTATCCGGTTTGGTTTGATTCGAATGTCTCACGCTGTTTTCTGTTTTAAATTTGAAACTTTTTTTTTTAATTTGAAAACCAATTTATAAACACTGAGATGTTTGGAAGCTAACCTGTTAACACGTAATAACACATTAAAATATGTTCAAAAACGCGTATAACTATATAACACACCAGTTCAGACGGCTATGTGTCGTGTTTCCGCTGTGTATGATATGTAGTATGTACATACAAGTTTATGTTCGTATAACCGTTGTGCGAGGTAAATAATTGGTCTCGCTACGTGCTGCAGTACGCTACACAATCATTCGGAATAATGCGAGGGGAGGGGGAGTTTGAAGTATTATTAATTGTTTTCCGCGACACGCGCCGTCCTGCGTCCAGCTCTTATTTTATAGACAGACCTTCTTTCGGAATTCTGAGTATTCCTCATTATTGAAAAGCAATGCGCTCGAACTTTGCCCCGTCACCATTTATTTTTGTGCATCGAAATCGATTTATTACATTTTTTATGAAAAGATAATAAATAGTTATAAACACACACACACACACACACACACACACTTGATGGAAATTTAACGAATCGTGAAAAAAGCAGTAAAACTGTTTCCATATTGTATTGAATCCGTCGGCAGCGGTTTCTTCAAATCGGCTATCCGCACTTCGTAGCATATATTATACGTGGATAAGTACATAGGAATATTATTTTATCCTTTTGATCAATTTCCCACGTAATTAACGCATCCGGATTGAAAAATATAGAAGGTATACTGATAATACAATAGTTTACCAACCAAAATTAATTGATTTATAGTTTTTTTTTTTCATTAATAGAACTTATGAATATTGATGTATACGTTTTTTAAGTCGTTCAAATAAATTGTAAATTGACCGCCCCGTAATATTGTATTAAAATGATTTCAACAAATCTCTGCACAATTTGGTTCAATAATCAGTGTTCGTTCCAATTCCGAGATTTTTTTTAATACAGCTGCACGACGACATGATCATAGCATACTGATAGCTATCGCTGATGCCGGATGTGGTAAGTCCGTTTTACGAACAATAGGCAATGGTGGGCGCACAGTTGTAATTTTTTCGAAGTGCAACCCGTGCTATTGTGTTTTAAAAAATATTCTTCCGAATAAAACAATGGGGTGATTTTGTTTTTTTTATTTTTTTAGTTGTCGCTTATTTATTCCACATCGACGAGCCTAAAATAGTAATTGGCGGCGCGGCATCGGTTCGCGTTTATTGTCAAAATTGTAGTTCTAGAAGTAATGATATTTTTCTCTCCGAAAACCAATATCAAATAATATAATATGCGTGTACTACGTAAAGATTGCATTTTATACAATGAGCCGAATACGTATGCGTGTTATTTCACGAACGGGTATTGGAATTTTAAAACTGTTTTCCAACTTGGAGGGGTCGGGGACACGTTCGTTATTGTTTTTAATTCGAAACATCCGAGTACCTCTATAATAAATAACACTGGTTCAGGGTTCTATTTATTCATCGCGCACAACAAGCACAATGTGCTCGCTATACTATAGTTAATATAATTAAACTCGGAAAATTATATTTTACAGTTTTCGTATTGTATCTAGTTGATCAAGTTATAGTTGGTCAAGACTTACGAATACACGGGAATAATTATAGCTACTGATATTGGAATAGGCCAAACATGTAGTGCGTTAATATATCCTGGGACACAAGGATAAATATTTACGTGTAAGAATAAATTAACCATAACCATTTTGAAAACTTTCAAACGCCATAATAAACAGAACAAATATGATACTGCACTCGCCCATTGAACAGTTTGAGGTAACAAATTAAAAAAAAACCAATGAAAAACTTAAGAATGATCATCTTGAAAAAATCGATCTTATTGTACATGTAACCTGCAAATCGACATTTATCTAGAGTCTCACGGTATTATTCGCTAGAGTAAAATGCGTTACACATTATTGAGTTTAAAGAATAATGCTTAAACTGTCGTACAACGTTTACATGTTATGCTGTCAACAGTAGACACTATAGACCAGCGGTTCCCAAACTTTTTCAGCCTCGGAGCCTTTTTTTAAGGAGAAATTTCTCGTGGAGACCCAAGAAACATTTAACATTAATTTGCATTTGCCTATGCTGGGCGTGTATGAAGCATAATTAACACAACCTGTATACATACGGGGGTCAAAATAAAATTATATTTATGAATAAAGGAAACAATAGTCTTAAAAGAACTGGAGAAAACATTGTTTATTATTGAAATCTACAAAATTATTAAATTTTTGTGGTGTAACGAACGGAGCCCTTGAGAAACCATTGCGGAGCCCCAAGGGCTTCACGGAGCACAGTTTGGGAACCGCTGCTACAGACTATAGAGTATAGTATAGTAGACACAAATTATAATTGTATTAAAAGTGCGAAAAAATATCTGTAGTATCTCATCGGCTATCTGCGTTTTACATTATTCCGACACGAGGACACGACGCGTGTAATAATATGCGACGAAAACAAAGTCGGAAAAAAAATAAAAATCTTCACAACCCGCCTAAATTATATTGATAAAAATCGACCAGATGGCACGCACACCGAACGAATGCTCATTGAATTCGACATTATGTCGTAGCTGCGACGTTAAGAGTTGTACGCGTCGGGACTGGGACTCGCCGTAAAATAATTTATACGCATTGTATATTTGCACGAGTTTGCAAGAGGAAAAAAAAATATCATTCTCCGCGCATGTTCTCTATCGAGTACAGGAATACGTGTTTACATGCGATTACGCGGATCACTATGTACGTATAGAAATCTTGAACGGTACGCCGCGTACAACGGACCATTATGTTTAGCTAATACGTTTTAAAACTTTACACGCGGTCGATTTTTACAAATAAATATACCGAACAGCTCCCGAGGCGCACATTTGACTTATAATATCGTGCGTGTATACACAGTATAAGTTCATAAGACGACTCGCAGTTAACGGTCGAGAAAAAATGCTAAATAATAATATGCAAAACACGCAGCGTGCCGTGTTTCGCTACATCGTGAAACAAATTTGTACCTGACCCGGCGCGCGTATTACAATCTGACCACCCAGATGGAATACGTTATGCAAGGATACATTATGGTCGCCGAGTCCTGAAATATATTCATGAGAGTCTCCGACGAAAGCGTATTAGAATAACATAATAACAAATAACGTATACATTATAATGCGTATGAATGTCCGACGACCATTGTCTCGCGGTACGGGTATTTGAACACGCATTTATCGTTGAATTTGCGTTTTTATTCCGCCGTTTACACACTCCGCGTATAATAATAATACGCGTACGCGGTGTATATTTATTCTATTTTATTGTGCCGCGCGTGTTCGAAACCGCAATTTCATCGTTCGTCCGTGCCAATGCCCGACCGATTAGGCTCGACGGACGCCGCGGTCTCCTAGGGCAGCGTCTCTTAAACTTTTTTATCCATGGAACCCTTTTTGATGCCCACTTTTAACGTGGAACCCCTACTTTTTTTTAGCTTTTTAGCTTTTTTTTAGGATTATTTGCAAATAAATTATAACTATATAATAATATATATAAGAAAAATTATATAAGAAGCCTCGGTTGCTTTTTCATTCACGTTTTTTTTAGTTTGAACCATACAGTTGATTTTTATAGTTCATCACGCTTTCGAGCAAGAATTCTACATTTTTTTCTTTAAGTTCACCATGAACAGATTCTAAATGACAATTACGTCTATGATGCATACTTTTTTCCCCACTACTAATCTTCAGTTGGAAATTTTAAAGTAATTTTCTTGCAAATTTTGAAAAATATTACTTAAGCTTCGCGGAACCCTGAAGTGATCTTCGCGGAACCCCGGGGTTCCGCGGAACACAGTTTAAGAAACGCTGTCCTAGGGATATCGCACGGTTACGCTGTGAAATATGTGCGTCGCGTTGAAACCGCATCGTAAGTTGCGGACTTCGACCGAAAACGCGCTTTAAAACGTGTAGTTAATCTACAGATTCGAGATATTACGCAGAGTAGTACATATTTTTTGAATGATACACTCAATGTTATGTTACGAACACGGTGTGCACGTCGGGAATTTTATTGAATGCCTAGGCAAATAGTCGTGAGAATTACATTTTTAAGCGATTTTACTATTCGCCCGATTCAAGTAATGACAAATAATAATAAAAGGAAAAAACATTTTTGTGTTATTTCTAACCATATGTTATTAGTTATTCATTGCTATCTCATGTGTACGATTCGCGTATAAAAATATATGTGAAATATTTATAATTTAGTGTCCTTTATACTTGTGATAATATTATTTTGAAGAATCAATTATAAATTAGTGTAAGTAATTACTAATCAGGTGTAATAGTACAAGCATACAAAATTAATTATAAGTTATATTATAATTAAAAATGTTTGTCAGTTTTTGGTTACCATACTTTTTGTTACACGTTAATGTTTGGTAGTATTTTCTGGAACATATAACATTTTTTTAAAAACACAAACAACGACTTGTTTGAAATTGTGGCTTTCCTGCTTGGCAGTGACATTTATCAAAACCTTGACCTTTGGAATTTGAAGTTTGAAATCTCTTTTTCCGTAACGCCATGTACAAGTGTAATCTATTGAGCAGATTTTCATTTGGCCGGTGTTCATTGAATATGAGGTTCTCGTACAACAACGTACGAACGACGTAACTTTACTTTTCAAAGGTAACAAACTGATAAGTGATAACCTATTTTATATTGTCGGATTTAACAATGCATACATATAATTAATTAGAAAATATATTTTAAACTTTAAAATAATACAAAGATATTTATTTTTTATTGTTTGCCTAAATTAATGAATTGGGTACTTAATCAAACGCGTAGGCATTCAATTAAACGACTGTAGAAAATGCCTAGGCGGATAGTGAAATTAAATTCTTTGACTATTTGCCAATTAATAAAATGCCCGATTTGACCATATTCCTACGATGATTTCAGACATTCCGAAAAATCTTTCAGTATAATAGTTATTCGTCGAAACTACGCGTACGCGATAGCCATCATTTCGGTTTTCCCGTCGATAGTTCACGTGCCACCACGAAGTTTTGTCGCCGTCAATTGAAAACATAAATAACCTAATGGTCTGCGCGCGCGTTCGGTGTTTATTCGCAGCGCTCAAATTTAATTGAAACCACAAGGTGCCTAACGTAACATGCGAGGCAAAAATGTAAGTTTTTTTTCTGATCATTCCGTTCGCACAGTTTTACCATTTTTCGGCCTCAATAATAATTTAATACCGGATTAATTTATTGACGATCGTGCACGGACATGCGGCTTCGATTGCGTTAAGCCCCGTGTGGCTTGCCGAACGGAAACGGTAAGAAAATTACAATGATCGCCTATAAATATTCTTCTCGGTCTATAGGTTTACATTTCGTACAAAGATATTAAAATATTATAGATAAAAATGACATAAAATATTGGTTTTAACGATGAAATTTATGGTGACCGGAACATAAATAAAACGCGCATGCGTACGACGACCGATGATAAAAAGAAATCGAGTTATCTCTTGCCCTTTCGCAGATGAGTGGGGGGGGGAGGCGGTTATTCGATTATTTATTTTCACGCCATCGCACGATTAATATTCGTTCGGTCGGGGGCTGAAATATTATAATATTGAACGTGCACGATATCTGCAGTCCAGCGGTTATTCGACTGGAAAACGGACGATGAATGGCGGGGGGGGGATGGGGGTGTAATATAGTGCCTGAACGGTAAACGTGTATTCTTTGGACATTAATGGTGTACAACACGACGGTGGTCGTAGTGGACGATAATATCGTGTACGATTCCACCGCGGACAACGGTTCGATTAATAGCTTTATTATCGAAAACGCACGCGGCGCGATTCCGTAAAATGTAAATTATAATATTATATTTAAATTGGAGGCATTGCGGTGCGATCGTTTAGCTATAAAATATTATGTTAAACACATCGCATGATGTTATGAT
Source organism: Periphyllus acericola (assembly GCA_949715065.1). Taxonomy (NCBI): domain Eukaryota; kingdom Metazoa; phylum Arthropoda; class Insecta; order Hemiptera; family Aphididae; genus Periphyllus; species Periphyllus acericola. The sequence continues at coordinate 16,485,755 of OX454271.1, read as the reverse complement.
CGTTGATAATTATTCATTTCCTATGCAAAGCGCCGCGACGGCTTTACGAGGGAAAAAATCAATTTTACGACGCGAAATGTTTTCGAACGCTGTTCCGACGTTGAAATAGTATTGTTTACGGTTTTTTACGACCCGCGGTGAACGGAGAAAAAAAACGGCCCATAAAGATGCGACACGCGAAAACGATTTTCGTTATTTATTCGTGCTCGGGTCCATTATTTTCCATAATACTATAATTCCGACGGGAATAACGTATTATTATTTTAAACTCGTTTCATTATTATTCCGCGCGCGTCGAAGTCGATATTACGATTGTTCGATTCTCTCGCGCGTTGAACATATCGAAGGGGTTGCCCGTTTGCAAACCGCTTAGTTTTTTTTTTCCAAACAGCCTGACGTTTTTCTGACTTATTGCGAACAGACCAACTGCGGTTAGGCATCCTAGAAACCATTTAATATTTTTCCAAACGCGGCCGGCTGTTTTCCGAACTTATCGCAAACACTTGCTGCGGTTAGAAATTTTAGAAATTATTGAAGCGTGCGTTAAAGAATACTGCTGATGTTACGATGCGACCAAAGAAAACCCATTTCATTTGGGTACTAGAAATGTATACGTTTCACTTATTATTACATTCCGTTTTCGTCGTGAGATTTTGAGATACATACACATTATTCTTTCGACAAGCACATCACAATGAAAATAAATAAATGAGAAAAAATATTACGAAAAATAATGTACTGTGTAGATCAGAACGCCACGAAAAAATCACGTGTAACAACAAGTAAATTATATAAGTTTGTAATTATTAAGTAATTTCTAAAATGCCTAACTGCAATATTCGTCTGTTCGCAATAAGTCTGAAAAACAGCTGGCAGTTTGGAAAAATAGTAAGTTTTTTGCAAAAGGACTACCCCTTGGAAAAGAGCCTAGTCTTTTTTTGCGGCCTACGGCGCTGACACGGAATTTTATGTTCTCGATTTCACCTGAAAACGCTCAAACTCAATATCGAGGTATAATATCGAGTCGTACAACGCGCGTTACTCGGTATATTATATTACCTGTGTCGTAAGCTTACCGTCGCGCGATGTCGTATAGACAGGATGTATTGGTAGGTAGGCAGGTAGGTAGGCACTATAAGTAGGTGGATATGTTCACCCGTGAAAGTATGAAAATATAATATATAAATCGAAAAAAATACAATAAATTTTATAAGAAAACGCGCGCGCATTCGCGTACAGGGTGATCAGGGTGATCAGGTTACAGCAGTTTTTTTCGTACAAACAGGGGTAGGCGGAAAAAAGTAAAAATGTATTTCAGTGAAGTTTGATGAGGCACTACCTGTATATATATATTGTTTAAAACTATTATTTTACGTATTCTCAAGTACAATATTATATTTCGTGGTAAGATGTTCCGATCACCCTGTACAGGTAATCGAACGTATTAAAATCAGAGCGTATCGGTATCAATAGTGTGCGTATGATAATATTATTCATACGCACACACTTGTCGTCGGCGTGTTGAAAGCAATAAAATCGTTTCCACGCGTTTTAATGTAATCGTATATATTATATATTAATAATAATACGTATATCGCGTACCTACGCGCACCGTTCGAACGGAAACGCGATAATGATTTACGTCGTGAAACCGCAAAATCGTTTTTGCCGCTAAATTTTACGGCCGAGTACGACGTAACACGCGCATGTAGGTATACTGTACCGTACAACACTTGTACGTGCGTCGTAAATACATAGGAACTTAGCAATCGATCGCAAAGCATTATATCTGTTCAGAAATTTAGTTGTGCGGATTTTTTTATAAATTTTTCACATTTTTTCTCATGTGATAAACTCCGAGCAGTTTTTTAGAATCGTTATCGAACAATATCGTCCGGTATCATCTGCTCGTTAACTGCGGGACGACTAACAAACCCGTGCACAAGACTACGGTATTGCAATACGTCACGATACCGCTGTAAACCGTCGTCGATCGCCGCACCGGTCGCGGACACTACAGCTCGTGGTATTCAAATTCGCTCATTAGCCCGTGTAGCGTACATAATATATAGGTATATACGTATATACCAGCTGTAACCGCTTCGGCGGTAATAACACGTTGATGCCTCATGCCGGAGCCGCGGATAGTTACCGAAAACAACTTACGATCATCGTTGCGACGCGATTGTCGAACGTACCTGTGTACAATGTTATACCGATGAGTAATATATTCTTGTAGATCGATCGCGAGATAAACGACCGTACGATTTGCCGGCGGAACTCGGTTTTGAGCAGCGTATAGTCGGGGAAAAAACGATCGGAGCGATAAAAAATTTCCAAAAACCGTAACGAGCACACCGCGATGATGATCGTGCCCGACGGATTTTTTCACATAGGATCTCACATGGTACACAGGGGCGTAGCCAGTAGGTAGGCCTGGTAGGCCCGGGCCTACCCAGATTTTCTCTAAAAAGGAAAAGAAGTATTTCAACAATGAGAAGAATGAAAACATACCTCAGGTCAACTATAAAAATTCCTAGGCTAAACGATTTGACGTTAATTTCCATAGAAAGGGAAATAAGTGAGCAATTTATTGATAATCCATCAGCTGTTGTTGATGAGTTTGCTATCATAAAGAAAAGAAGGTAGAATTTTGACTTTGAAAATATGTTATATAAATGGATAATACGTATATGTTGTAAGTTACGAGTATGGTAATTAATAATTATAAAAAAGTTATCTTGTAAGACGCTCTTGTATTCAGATAAATAAGAGTTGCAAACTTTGCCTTAAGTTATTAATGATCAATAAAAATAATCATTGATAACTTTGAAATTATAGGAGGCCAATACCAAAATTGGCATTAGTCCCCACTCCCGTCTAACAGTGGAAGGTTTATGTGGGCCTACCAAAAAAAAAATTTATAGCTACGACCCTGATGGTACACGTTATACAAATTATACATATTATTTATGGCGTGCTGGCAATTATTTACTAAAAACCGTTTTCGGCGGTGAGTCGAAAGGAAAACCAGTCTCCGGGGTACCGCGCGACGTGCGATGTACGCATTTGTACGCGTGTACTTTCCGAAAACGTGGAAAGCAGAGAAAAAAAAATCAAAAAAAAAATCAATAGCCACCGAAACCGTGCGGTCTTGGCTCGTTTTCAACGGCGAAACGCGGAATACGTCTTCGTAATGCGTCCAACAGATGGATATCTCGGGAGCAAGTCCGATTTTAGATCGGACATATGTGCGCGCGCGTTTCACGTGCGGTCCGGGACGATGAAGTCGGAAAGCGAGAAAACCCTGCTGCGTGTGTATCGTTTCCGCGCACCGAACAGTTATCCGAAATTTGAATTCAAAAAAATATTACCAACGGTGAAACGATTGCAACGGCCCATATTCGCGTTTTCTATCGCACACAATCGGTACTGATTAAACGTACCGATTACGATATCGAATTTACGCACTATTGGCCACGTATTACGTGGACCGATTTCAAACGGAAAATGTATTTCGATCGTTCAATAATATGAGAATACAGTGTACGGGTAGAGACCAAAAACGATACGTACACGTAAACATGAATGCACTAATTATCTGGGTGGTGGATCGAAATAAGTATATTTAACGATTGAAAATGTATCTTTTCGTAAAATCCTATACGCTCGTATCCGAGTAGTACAATATTAGGGTATGAACAAGCGTCGAATAATGCAAATAAATGTCGAACCATTGCCACACCTCCGACTGAAACGGATAATAATAATAATAATTGTTGTGTCCATTAACGAACAGTAGCAGTGGCGTCGAGTGAATTACGGTTTATAACGCAACTACCACATGACGCGCGTGCGTCTAGACTAACCATTACCCGGCTAATGGTAAGCCGTTGTCGATTACGAAATGTGTACTCATGAACGCGGTGCGGTCACATACGGAATGATATGGTGAAAATACATCGGGCTTCCGGTCGCGTGATATGATGATATCGTAGACATAGTAGCGTGCAAGCCGAAAAAGCACTTGCACTGCGCTCGGTAGACTTTGCGTTCGACTTTGGCGACCTCCCTCGTACGGCGACGGTATTGGAGGGGTTGTCGTGCGTAGCGCGGAATAGGGTGTAGCCGCCACCGGGCTACCATCTTGGATCCGGCCGCGTGCGCTTTTCTTCCGGTCCGGGCATGCGTCATGTCCGGCACGCATACACGCGGAGGGGAAGAAATTCGAGATGCATCGCGCCACGGTCGCGCGCGCGTATAGTGCAGTCGTCCCCTCACCGGCGCGGCGGTTCCGGATGCCATGAATATTGCATTTTCAATTCCGGTCGGCTCGTTTTGTTGTAAACGCGAGCGTTCCGCCGCCCCGCACGCGCACGTACCATAATGCACGATTTTCTTCGCGGCGGTACACACGGCCCCGGGGGTCCGCCTTTCCGGCCGAAGCCGAGGGGCTGAGGCTTTTAATATTCGAAACATTTCCCCGAAAAATCAATGTTCCTCGACCTCGCCCTCCCCTCCCCTTGTCCGTTCAACGCGCTCGTACGTACGACGGCGCGTCCTCCGCGATTTATCACGCCGACAGAAGTCGTGAGTTTCTTTTTCATTTCGCTCGGAACAGAAATTTGTGGGTTTGACGGTTTTTTTCGTACGTGCGTTAGACTATTCGACGATTGTAAATAATATAATCGTTGAATAAGTGTGCACGCGACGTTATAATTTATAGTTAATAATAATCAACGATATATATTTGATAAAAATTTTAATTTTATAATGTCGCATATGTGCAATATTATCATTTCCATGCCGCGTTTGCGTGTCGCGGGTTTCTGATCGACTAAGCGACGAATGGAGCAATTATCGATACAATATCGGCTCGGTGACAATATTCCAATTGGTATATTTTGAGCAAGTCGGAGCCCCCGAGGTGTACTTACCGCTTGTATAGGTATGTGGAAAATTGACGACGTTAATTACTATAAAACAAAATTTAATTACGTCGGTATGGAAAACAAATTTTGTTTAAATTTGAAAAACTGAAAAAAAATGATTCTCGGAGTTAAAAAATAACAAAAAAAAAAATATAAAAATGGGTAATAACAAAATGTTGGCGTACATTCTAAAATTCTGATATAATAATTAGACGATTGATATACGTCGACATTTGATTTTTGCAATTCTTTTCATCAGTTCCGGTGGATCTCAAACGGTTTTCCACTAAAATGATCTATCCCTCTGTAATAACAATTAGACACATCATTTTAACGGCTTGCGTGGCATAATAGTTTGTGCAACTTAACATATCATAATAAGACTTTTATTATAATGTATCACACACAAGCATGCAAGTTGAAAATTATAATAAATAACCGGTTCAGTGGAAATCCAAGATAATAAATTGGTTTGCGAATGCATCTTTTAATGTTTGAACTTCGAAAAAAATAATACAAAATTATACGTAAGTGAATCGTTTGAGAGAGTTTTATTCTATAAATATTATTTATAACGAAAACTCGTATCATCAACGTGTACTTTATGTCATGTAGTTCACAGAAAAAAATTAGATTGCAGTGAAATATTGCATTAATAACATTTTACCAATAGTTTGCTTCATTTCGTCTGCCATAATAGAAATTTTGCATCAATAGCAAATGATTTTGGATTAAAAATATAAAAATTAACACTATTTGACAAATATTTTAACTATTTTCGGGAAAGAGGGGGTAAGTGCTACTCGACCAAAAAAATAGAATATAATGGATTGACTAAACTAAATTACTTTACTAAACTACTAAAATCGATCTGTTCATACGTGATTAGTTACTAAATTACTCGCTACTTGACTAAATTACTGGCATAGTCTGAACTAGCCTTAACACAGGAACAACAAATTGCGTATAAAGAAAACATTTCGGGGGTGGTTTGAACCCTGAAACCACCACCCCCCCCCCTTGGCTACGGCCTTGTCTAGGGAGTATACCCGTTTTGACGCGACGGGTACATGGACGCGCACTAAAAACACCACTGGAACCGCAACTACGTGCTGCAGTGATTGCGCGCGCCGTAGACAAATTTCTTTCTCTAAACAATCATTCATTTAGATCAGGGATGGCCAAAGTTTTTCAAGTAAAGATCGATCGAGAAAACATTTTTCTTTGGATGGTCGACATGAGCAGAGAACGCCCACCAGAGTTTCAATGATGAACAATGATAACAATATGATTTGCTAGTCTAAACCACCACAGACGATCCGTGTACAGTGCAATTACAAATTCTATTTAAATGCCAATGCCAATGCCTTTTAAATCGTACGCGATCGACTGGTAGATCGCGATCGACCGTTTGGCCACCCCTGATTTAGATTAATGAACTGAGCCCGGGATATCGTAACGCGCTGTGTCCTGCGCGCCGGAAGTGTCGAATCACACAGAGCGTGTACGCGCCGCGGCGATCTCGGGTTCTCCGGCCCATTCTCCGTCCACCTGCTAAGAATACGATTTTCGACCGCGACGACGGACGCGAACGTCAACATTTTTCAATGACCGTCAAGTTGGCAACGGATGGCGGCGCCGCGCTTTACATTTTTAACGGTAACGATGCACGTATGCCGCGCGGCTTTCGTGTCCTAGGATTTATTTTGGAACGCCACGTTGCGCACGGGCTTCCTTAATAAATCGAGCGCACGCTTTAGATTAATTGTCGTCCATTTCTCTTGCGAACGCTGGCCAATAAATCATTGCGGTGGAAACTTTCCCGAAACGTTATGGTCCGTGCGTTTTTCTTTATTTTTAAACGGATTCAAAGTTATTACAATTATTGTACCCCGGACATGTAGTGTTTATTTATTTCGACCGAACTGTTTTCGCCGTCCCATCGCTATCCTGTAAGATGTCATCACGTCCGAACGTTCCGCTAACGAAACAATTAAAATAACGCAATCGCATATTACCGTTATTTGCAGGGGCGTATGATTTTTTTGGGGGGTAGGCCCGCATAAACCTTCCACTGTTAGACGGAAATGGGGACTATAACTTCAAAGTGATTATAATTATTAATCATGAATAACTTAAGACATCGTTTGTAATTTTTATTTACCTGAATACTGCACGAGTGTATAACGAGATAATATTTTTATAATTCTTAATTACTATACTCGTAACTTATAATCAGGACCCGTTCGCTACACAGAAAAACATGCTTACTGAGACACAATTTCGTTTCACAACAATACTCATAATAATATAAAATATTCTGGCAGAAAAGCTGGACCAGCTTACCTCCTTCAAACAAATTAAGAAACATTAAACACAATATTGAAAAATGGGATTTTACTCCTGAAACAAAAAGAAATGAGGAAGTTATCATCGGCCGTGCACGAATAGGACACACACACCTCACCAACTCATACCTTATCAGTAAAGATCCAGCACCAATATGCAACAATCTAACAATAGAACATATAATGATCACCTGCCCCAAATACGCAGTAGCCCGCCAAACCCTCAACAATCCTCCTTGGATACAAGAAGCCCTTAAAGAAGAAAACACTGCAGCTATATATACATTTTTCAACTCAATAAAATTAAGTCAAAAATTGTAAAACTATCATCCAATACTTTCCTTTTATATATTTATTTACTATCTTTTATTTATTTATTTATTTATTTATTTATTTTTGTATTCATTTTCTCTCTCTAAAACAATGTAAAACCTAATTAGTAATAGTAATCTTAAGATAAAGTAAGCTAAAAATCATTTTTGTTGAAGCCTTAATAAATTTGTTAAAAAAAAATAAATAATATAAAGTTTAATGGTGCATGTTTTCACATGTTTTGGGTGTAAGGGCATATTTGGCATAAAGTCGATTTTTTAGAGTTATTAGCGAATATTATTTCATAAAAAAAATTTTTTAGACAAATATTTGAAAAATGTCTTGTTTATTTACTTTCCCGTTAACAAAATGACAGTGTTGGTTTGATTTATTTATATTCTCGTGTGACCACCTAAATACATTTTATGCGTTTGCGTTTTACACAGTATCGCGGAACTTATAAAGCTTTAAACAGTTTAAACTTCACAATTATTAAATTTATTTATTATCTTAAAATTTGATCATGATTTTTTTATGTAATGCATATTTTGAGTGCATGATTTTAAAATGTTAGAGCATATAAATGTATATTTTCGAACTTTTGAGTGCATATTTCATTGCATATTTTGCCAATCTTTAGTGCGTGAACTTACGAGCAAGAGCCGATGGATTATCAATAAATTGTCCACTTATTTCCCTTTCTATGGAAATGAACATCGTTTAGCCGAGGACTTTTCATAGTTGACTTGAGGTATGTTTTCACTATTCTCATTGTTGAAAAGCTTCTTTCTGTTTTTAGAGAAAATCTGGGTAGGCTCGGATAATATGGTTATAGGTATCTATTACTATTACTCAAAATAGCCTAAATACGCCCGTTCGGGTTTTCGATTCCGCGTTCCGTCCACACGGTACAATGCTTATGTCCAAAAGGATATATTTTTAAACCAAAATTGAAACCGTTACAAATTGTTGGTTTTTGACACGCCGAAGTGACTACATAGCAACAACTGGTACATGCATGTTTTAATGGTATTATTTGTATACAATCCTCTGCACACGGCCGCGTCAAGATTGGACATTTTCGTCAAGTCTAAAAATAATCTTAAGTTAACATGTTAAAACATCTGTCGCCTTCGAATATTTAACCCGTCCGTCCAAGTTTTAGATCTCTCTCTCGAGATTATTATTATTATTATTATTCGTTTATGCGGGTTGAAGGTGGGGTCGTGTGCACGTGCAACAGTACGGCAGCGATAAACAATGATTACGTTTAATTACACATTACGTTTTCCAGTTTTGTCCCGTTGATGTTATCATCGAAGTCGTTCCGAATTTCGGTTGGTATAATAATATTTCATCGTACGATGCGGCATTATTTGTACCATAATAATAATAATAATATGTACTGCAGTAACGTTACACCGGTACACGTTACACACGGCGTTTGTCACTTTTGTAACCTGTACTTAATGGTTCTATGCGTTTTTATCGTTCACAAACTGATTTAAGTTGATAACCGTACGTAAAAATATGTATCTAGTACAAATGTTAGATTAATATGCAAGCGAAACCGTGTACGTATATTTTATTGTAACGCCTCAATCGATGTGTCCATAAAAAACGACTCGGATATTATGCGACTCGTCAATAATAACGGTGTACGTGTAACGATAGTATCGTAAAAACAACTGTCGCCTTCAAAAGCTTGCAACTGCAATGTTGGTTCACGCACGAAATCTCACTTTTTCGTTATAAAATGTAACACGTTGACGTCACCGTTTCCAGGTTTCATTTATCCGAGTGCGTTCATTATTAGTGCCACTAACACCGTAAAACGTTAGGTCGGAATGTGAACGAGTTATTGCATCGCGGTATAACTACATAATATATTACAATTATTATAATAGTTACAGTTGATCTAGAGCTTTGTAACGAATCGGATAATTGAGCGATCTGGTAGGGCTATAAATGAAGCATTATTCCACAATGATAAATGATTAATGAATAATGAGAATATTTATGAACCAGTATGTTATGGTTCGGCACATTTGATGATCTACGATCGACGGGGTTTGGAACGTGCGCTTTCTTTACCTTACCTTCGTGGATAATTAGAGCCTATACATTATTACTATTCTAAGAATATCCGAGGTTGTGAGGTACAGACTTCTGGACAAGTAATAAAAATAATATCTTATATGTGTTTATCGCAGCCTATAAATTGTTTATAAAAAAGGAAACTTACTGTTAAAAAATACGCATTATCCTTTTTATTTTCGTTCGATCTTTCACTTTTACAGCTCAAGGTGGATTTGATCCTTCCTCATTATGAAAGCAAAGTACGAAAGTCCTAATAGCATATGAGTACAAGACGAGAAAGTTACTTTTAATGAAATAATCAACACACTATTTGAGTAAGTTGTTAATAATAATTGTTCTCGCATCTCGCATACGCGATGAAAGTGTATTGTATGGCTAGACGGAGATTAGTAGTCACTTTTCTAAGTTTCAGTCAGTGCAGATTGCAGACTGTTAGGACCGACTAACACCTTTTACAGCTGATAGCTTTGATATATAATATAGTTATAACGTTTGTTGTTGTTATTTTGACAGATTTTTTGTATATAATATATCTCGACTAATACAATTTAGCATAGAATAATCATATCAACAGTATTTATAATAATTATTATGGTACAGGGTACAATTATTTTATTGATTTTTAAGAATGAAAAAATGTATTGTTGTTATACGGTGATATTCATTAGTGTGAATATCTTTACAGCTTTTACAATAATTATAGGTACAAATATACACATTGTGTACAACGAGAGAACCTTTGCAAAAATAGAGATATTTTTCCTTCGAGATTTTCTAATTCATATAGGTCATATTTTTATCGGCGCACGTCCTTATACCAGTTATGGTTATGTCGGATTGACGATAATGTTTTCTTTTTTTTCCTTCTATTCCAATATACCTGAATCGCATTCAAATGTCACTCGGCGATTCTTTTGCAATAATATTTTTATAGTGGATGTCGCGGGTAGGTTTAAATATCATGACGTATTGAAGGAGCACGGTGATCATATAAGTGATTTTACTATACACTTATTACACGCGTATTGTGCACACTTTTCATAATATTTAACACGGTTGTCCGTCCGTCAACGCGTTTATGTCGAATATAGCTGACATTGAGATCCGGCGGCACTGAAGTGATTTGCCTTTAAACAAGTGATGTATGAATAATAACGAAGGTCCGTGAACCATTCCGCGGTTAAACGTTACCAGAATAGAAGAGGTGAAAACCGCCACAAATCATAACCGTTTAGTTATTGTAAATTATGAATAGTATTAATTATTTACAATTTACAATAGTATATTATACTTTGAGCGCAATAATAAAAGCAAACACATATAGGTGCAAACAAGTTGGGTGCTTGAAAAAAGCTTAGCCCCCCCCCCCCAAACACGAAACTTTCCAAATTATAATTAATCTTTTAATGTAGTTTAATAACTTTGCCAATAAACTGGGCTACTTGTGAAATATAATTTCCCACCGTTTGAAGATTGAAAACATGGATGAAACCATTGAGACCTCAACAATTTTCTCGAGGACAATGTAGTTTAGGGTTAATTAATTTTAAAAAGGATGTTAATGTTGACACGTTATTGGGAAACCTTCAATCATTTTGCTAACTCCAACGGGAGAATCAATTTCATATTGTAGCTACCTAGCTTTTAATAATAAATATATTGATATATGCACATGTTTAATAATATAAAATGTATTAATAATCTAAACAAAATGTATTATTTGTCAACAGTGGAAATAGATTATTGTGTTGGTAATGGGGGATGTATTTTTGTTCAAAGTAACAGAAAAGGGGCTTTCGTACGGTAAGAATTAGGTGTCTGGTGCGGTAGTAATACGACTTTGCAGATGGCAACTCGTACGTGTACGTCGTTCAGACTCTAAACTTTATATACGCTTGTTTCGAACCGTTCCGACGATGACGACGGTTTTTTTTCCCCCCGAAACTCGGCGAGTGCACAATCGAAGATCGCCATCGACCGGAAGATATGATGGTCGCACGCGGGGAATCCGTGTACGCGTGTGCATAATATGTATTCATACATGTCAATCGATACCATCGGTCGCACGGCGTTACCACTACCGCGTTTCGTCTCTCCGTCGCCGGGCAGATGCGGATGCTGCAGTTATCCCCGAACGATGTAATAGCTTCGGTCCGCGATTATAATATAACGCACGGCGTGTACACGCGCGTCGTAATCGCGTCGAGCTCATCGCGAAACCGTATGCGCCCCAAATACGAGTCATTGTATAATATGCGGCGGCGGTGCCGGTGCAACGTAAATGTGCATCGTGCGTGCATCATCGAGTACATCGTTATTGTGATCGCGCGGTGCAGCAGCGGGTATGGACAGCGTATTTAAAAGTCCATCTTTGAGCGTTTTATTAGAATTTTTTCACTAACAGTCTGATCGGTGGTTCTAGACTCGTAAATCATTGCTTATCATTTCGTTCGTCGCTGGAACCCTGGCGGCCGTTCTCTGCTCGGTCGACCGTCCGCAGAAACATGTTTCCACGGTGGACCTTTACTCGAAAAGGTTTGCCCGTCCCCTGTCGTTACGGCGGCGATTTGACGGGGCAAATGTAAACTAGGCCCGCGGTTACCTTTTGTTGTAAACTCGGCCCGGACATTTAAGATAGTAAAAAAGGTCGGTTGTATACTCGTCCCAATCATTTTTGTATCTTGTCATGAACAATTAGTTTTAAAAAATTAACAGCCTAAATGCACAATTTCAATTTCAAAATTCAAAAACTAAAAAAAAAAATAAATCTTAGAAAAAACATTAGAAAAAATATAAAAATAAGGAAATATGGGTGAGTGAATACGTCAAAAATATGGCTTACTACTTAAAAAATTAAATTTATGTCATTACATAATTACACAACGATTTTATATTTGTATCCTTTTTTATGCTTACGATTTTACATAAATGCATTTTATTTATAATTTTTGCTCTGAATACTCAAATAAAATCCGATAATCATTTGTACTTGAAAAAAACACAGGCCGAGTTTACAGTGGACCTTTTGACGACGAAAAAACCCTAAAGGATTAACGACTATCAGCGTGTCGTCTTTTTCGTATTCATTTTTTCTCCTCCGCCCCCAAATCGTTACCCATTTACACGCGATGCGGTATTAACTAACTTGCCCCGTTCGTAACGGAACAATACGCTGTACACGGCGCAAACGGACACGGAAAGAGACAAGGCGGCGCGGGCGCGTGCAATATATTGTGACGAACATAAAGAACTCTCGCATAATAAGTGTAGCGTATTATTAAACGTATTCGTATAAAATATAGCTTGCGCGTATAGGGCCGTCGTCGTCCGTAATGAACGGTTTAGTTTTAACGGCGGCCGCGGGATCAAGATATTCTGCACGTGCGCGTACACGTGCACGAGGGCGCATGTACACTACGTAAACGCACGCGGCGGCGGCGGCGGCGGCGGCGGCGACAAACACGTGTACGCCGTCGTCCTCGTCGTCGGTCTCGTAATTGAGCGCCGGCCGGGGGGCTCTGCGTGTGTACTTGCTGCTGCTGCGAAAAACTTTGCCCGTACACAATAAAAATAATATAATACCATTCGACGCGCGGGGTGGCGGCGAGGGACGGCGGGCGAATCGCGCCCCTATGCTCGCGTCATCCCCGCAGGTGGCTTTTTATTATTATTTCCGGAAAACTCGCGGAAGCAGTCCGCCGGCCACGCACCGCGTATGCATCGGGCACTCGAAGCGAGCCGAAAAAATAATATTTGCGAGCTCATAGCATTATAATACCGTATAAGCCCGCCCTGTATGTACGGTCGAGCCGCTATTCTGACGGGTAGGAAAATGATATGCTCCAGTCAGCCAATCAGCATTTCAGTGTACGTTTGATTAGGGCCGATGACTTTAAATTTCATTCGAATGATCGACGATTGCATCTCAATACAATATGTTTTGTTAAATGGTAACGATTTGTCACCACTGCGGGATAATATTACAAAAACGCCTTTTCCTAACAGTACTAATGAAAAATGCACTAATCTAACAGAGTCCGTCAACTTCACGAGTTCGACGGTTTTGGAAAACAACTGCAGAAAATTGTATTCGTTTTAAAGGAAATGAGAGAGGAAAACAGAGTTTTGAAAGGACATAGTATAACACTTCACACTGAAATCTCGTTTTTATATTGGAACAGATATCCGTTGAGAATGCAAACACGAAAACAAAAATAATCAACTTAATTCAACGTTCTCGGATGAAACCACGAATTAAAATAAAACGACCCTGTATAAACAATTATTTTAATGGAACCAAAGTGACTCACATCAACGCTTGTTACCGCAGTAATGGCCATTTTTACTGGATACCAATTAATTTACCGCCAAAAATTGTACGGCTACTAATGAACAAATGTAATGTGCTCTTTAAAAATATTCAATACAAATAATTCGCAATCGATTTTAAGTATATTTATATTTTATTTAACACGATTGTCGATTACTCTAATTATTTATATCATTGATTGTTCATTTTATCAACTGGAAGAATTGTAAAAAGTTTGCAATCGAAGATTCAGTATCACTTATCATACCGGCTGTAACTGGATTTGTATTTTTAAGATAAACACAATTTATTTTGCAAGAAATCGGTGAAAAACGATCAAAATGAAATCTATTATTTTATGTACATCAAAAACATAGTTTCCACTAGTCATTTCTATTGTGCAGTTATATTACAGCCAAGGGTGGATACAGGGGACGGGCAATAGGGGCAATTGCCCCCCCCCCCGTACACAAAAAAAAGTATCAAATACTCTATTTGAAATAATTTTGCTCACGAAAGTTCAATATTTTCTTTATAATTTATATAAATATACAACTTTACCGAAATTCAATAACACTTTTCGACTTTTTTGATATGGCTTAGTAGATATTGAGTTTATTTGAGTATAAGATTTCCGTTTCATACCCATCACCGGTGTTTCTGTTGAGAGTGTGACCGATTTCTGAACACAACCAATTTTATGTCGGTTAATAGTAAGACAATTCCTAATAACAATAACAATAAATGACAATACCTTATTTTGTACATTTATGTATATTGCCCCTTCCGTTAAGGACCTCTGTATCCGCCCTTGCTCACAGTGGCGGTGGACCGATTGCCGTCGGATCCGACAAAACGTAAAGCCACCGCCGCCGTTGCCGGACGGTTATCAACGCCATTCACCGTCCGCTTCATTCCGAACCATCGTGACGGTTTCGGAAACGCCGTCACCGCAGCGGTCGTTTTCGCCGTCACCGCAGCGATCGTTTTCGCCGTCACCGCAGCGGTCGTTCTCGCCGTCACCGGAGCGATCGTTTTCGCCGTCACCGGACGCTCATCAACGCCGATCGTCGTCCGCTTTATCCCGAACCATCGTGACGGTTTCGGAAAAAACGTCACCGCAGCGGTCGTTCTCGCCGTCACCGCAGCGATCGTTTTCGCCGTCTCCGGACGCTCATCAACGCCGATCGTCGTCCGCTTTATCCCGAACCATCGTAACGGTTTCGGAAACGACGTCATCGCTGCGATCGTTTGCGCCGCCGTCACCAGATCTTCGTGCCGCGTTGTCCGTTTTGCGGTCCCGGTGACTGTAACAGCGATTTATTCCGTGTCACTTGAGCGACCAAGGTCACTCGGAAACCCTTACACGGCGAAACCTCTGAACAACGGGGACGCTTTTGGTCATTCGGCGGTTTCCGCTTTTCGGCGGGGGTGGGGGGTGGGGTAAAGGCAGTCAGTGGCGTAGCAAGGGTATGGCCAACTGTGCCTGCGCCAGGGGCGCAAATTTGTGCTTTAAAATTGGCAATTATTTTTATCGATGAATTCTCTAGCTTCGGGGCAAGAAAAGAAAATGTTTAAAGTTTGAAATTTACATTTTAATAATAACTGATAATTATATAATGTTGTGTTACCTAATTATATATATAAAAAATAAATTATCATTCCGTATTTTCGTCATTTTTTTAATCGCTAAAAATGCGCATTTTCCTAGGTTTGCCAGGGGCGCTAACGAGTCTTCCTACACCACTGGAGGCAGTCAAGGTTTGAATTCCATAAAGTATATATAATACGTGCAAAACGAGAACGTATAATAAGTATATTTTAATTATTATTATTTCGAATTCGATTATTGTTTAATTTTCAAATGTGCATTATTATTTCCAATTTAATGCACGGGTACAGGAGGTTTTTGAAATGGTCGAAGAAACTAGTATGATATTTTAACATTTAAGACGATGTCCTAAAGATAATTGGGTAAAACCCAAGTTTGAAGGAAGAAAAAAATATTTAAAAAATATCTTGAAAATCTTCAGGATTCAGGGTCTATGCGTTAATGCGTAATAGTTTCCTCAGCCATTTCAGAAACAGCTTGTGTTCTTAAATATATATATATTTTAAAAAAAAACGTAAATTGCACACCAAATCCAAAAATTCCGTGCGACAAAATCGATAAGTTTAGTTTGTTTGGAATTGTTGCGGCTCTGTTCAATCTTGTGAATAAGTTTGTTTGACAAGGTTACACGTGGAGTAAATAGAATTGCATTCAACCTCTATTGATGAAATGAGACCACCGTGTATCTCGTCATTAATTTCAGAATAATGTAGGTGCTCGCTATTCGGAAAATCCGTTAGAGGAGGTAATGCTGTATTATAATCAGAACTCGGATTTAATAGACGCATCAATCAGAATAATACGACCATTGTGTACGAGTCGCATTACGCGTCATGGATCAGACAAGAGTGCATTTGATCCTACACACCGCTTTCAATCGAATTTCTCGCGTACGGCCAATGTAATAGAAAAAAAAAACGGAAACAAATTTATCGCGAAGAAGCTATGCTGCATTTGATTTGAACTTTTCCTAAAACTATGTGCGCCATCATTCACGGACGAAAATGTATGTATTCGAGGGGAAGAATATGAGTGTATTAACAACGAGATGGTTTCGAACATTTGAGTACCCCTGATTTGAGGGCTAGCACAAGCGATCGCCTAAAACTCGGGTCGGTATGAACACGCATATAACCGCCCTTCACACTTCTAACCTGCCGGGCCACATCGAGTTGCCTATGGATCGCCAGTATCGGCCGAAGCCGTACACTTTGAGAGTTTTGCAGGGTCGAATCATCCCTTTCACGTACTCAGCTACGCGCTGGTCAAAGAGTTTAGTTACTACCTATCTAGCGCTGATCCCATTAACACCACGTTGCAGTCGAGGCTAAACTCAAACCTTGAGAGTTGAGGGGCATAACACTTTCGAAGCGTCTAGCTGGTCCGACAGAGACCTTCTCCCGTGTTACTATTTCAGTTCTAAGTTGATATTGACTGATTTGCTCGACTGATTTGCTGGTAAATTTTGGTATACACTAGTTTTATACGGTTCGCGGATTGTTGGGCGCTTATGGTTACATCTTTCCGTGCAGAAAACGAAATCACCGGTGACCAGGTTTGAACCGAAAACTGTACGTTTAGACATAGCTGCCTTATCCCCCCCCCCCTTGGTAATTATAATATATTTATGGTCAATGCGTACATAGTGGACGGTGGTCGCGTGAAAACATATCGTACGGATGATTTTTAGTAGCGGTCTTCTTCTCAGCCATCCTCGCGTTGTTCGGTTCAACATTGGCGCCGTCTTCCAGCCAATCTCCTCCAGGCTCGTCCATGGCGTGATCCATAATCTCGATCCCGCCAACGGTCGACGGGATCGCACGTTCACGCGGCAATTGGTTGGTTCCGAGCAGTGCGGGCAGTGCGCAGAAAAGAACAATCCGGGACATTTCCATGATAATTGAATTGCACTATACTCATATATATATATAAGAGCGAATGAATGAAAACGTTATACGCGTCGAACACAAATAATAAGTTGTTTTATTCCTAATAAATTGTTTTATGTGCCCATGGTAACAATACACAATGTTCGGCCAAAGTGCCAAATTGATTTATTTCTACTTTAAATACATACTCGTAGATATCCCTGCTATTTTATGCGTCATCTCTGTCGCATATAATTGGGCGTGTTTTCCATCAAGGTTTTCACTATTTTATTTATTGTGATTTAATCAAAATATTGGACCACGACGAGTATACCACTTGTGCTCATTTCTGGCGGTAAAATCGAAACCATCCATGTACTCCAGTCTAAAATCTAAATTTAAAATCTATATATCGTATATAAAAATGGAGCCGAAAATGTATAACATTTCATCAATTGAGAATTCATCAATTGAGGCTGGGGTGATTTGGCTCAATTTTTTTTTAAATTGTTCGTAATTGCCAGGACAAGGTTTTTACGAAAAAAAATTTTGGAAAAACTCTGAACACTCGCACCACAAATATTTTTTAATATTTAATTTTGGCGCCAGAAAACAAAACGAAAAACATTGTTCATCATACTGCACTCAACTCATTTCTGTTTCAATTCAAATAAATCAATAAATAAATTCTTGAACTATATATTTTATTATCACTCTAAAGTGTATCTGAAGGCGTTAAGTTCGCCGGGTCCACTTAATATTTAAAAAAACTTATTCGCAAAACAACGTTTGCCGGGTCAGCTAGTTTTCTTATAATTAAGACTGTACCACTATGTATAAAGTTTGTGAAAATATAAATAAGACGGATGTAAAGAAAACTCCCGGGGGGGGGGGCTCTCCCATAATAACCTAACCTCCTAACAAGACGTATATGTTTATGGTACCCCTTATTAATGTGTTTTGTACCATCACGCGTGTACCGGCATTTGCATTTTCAAGATAAACATATTATTGTCACCAGACATTGGTGAAAAACGAGCAAACTTAAATCTATAATTTTACATGTATCAAACAAAGTTTCCACCAGTCATTTCTATTGTACAGCTATGGTGTAAATGTATAACTAATATGAGTTATATAATATAATAATATATGAGTGTTAAGTGTACGCGTTCTACGCGAAACGTACTTTTTTATCACTCATTTACGCCGTATCGTATATGCTGTACAAGATCATTTCGCCGAGACGCTTTTGCGGCACGTACCTGAGCGGCTTTAACAGGTATCGTTTCTACCAACGCGAATAAGAAGCACAAATATAATTTCGTAGGACTCGAAAAGTCGGACTTTGGCAAGCTAAAACCAATTTTCAGACCACTGCAGTGCGCGTTGATGCAATCATGTTTCTCCCGTCCGGTTCTCTATTCTGGTCGGAAATACCTGTATGGAAACGCGTCAAAACGTCGTGTGCGCATGCGTGTAACACAGTATATGGTATTCGTCCGACGGAAGTCCGTAAATGTTCCGATTGGCCGTGTCGTCAAGTTCACTGAGTGAAACCTGTACATGACGAATACATTCATATTATGCGCACTCGCTGCGGTTAAGGGAATCCAAATACCGCGGTAGAAACGTCATCTGCATTCATATGGATACGCTGCAACGATTAGATGACGCGAAATGAGTTCCGAGAAAACTGTATTTGACAAATTAATCGACAATTTGTTGCATAAAAAAAAAAAAAAATACCAATATCATATTAGAATATTTTATACTGCACGTTGTTTTATCGTCGACTTTGCGTACGATAATCTCCACGAGCTGTCTGTGCTTACCGTTTACTACCGGTTACCATCGAGTATATTGTAACGATATTATGTTAATCATTCGAACATGTATCCACGTACTGATCTATACTAAGTATCTGATCTCTGGTCATTACGTACGGTACATCTCCGCACGTGTATAGCTGCATTTGGCAGAAGAAAATCTGTTCGTATCGTAAGAACGTCATAAAGTATTAGCAAACGAGCATAGTTTTGTCAAGTAAACCGAATTAATAGATCGGAACAACAATATTCGATGGTAATCAGTAATCACGCTCAAAAACGTGTGAACCGCGTCATTATCATACAGTACTAGTGCCTATACTCATATTTTCTCAGGAGGGCTTTGAAAATATTTTTCGGGTTCAAGGGGTGAAGCTCCTCCGCGCTCACCCTCTCTACGTTCGCCACTAAGTCAATGTCGTGACTGCCGAGCGAAACCGCTTGGTTGTATATTATTATAGATGCTACGAAGACGTTCATCTCGTCAATATGGTGCGACAATCGGCCATGGATAAAAATACGTACAAACACATATGAGTGCACAACACGTGTGATAATAGTATCAGACACACTCGCACGCGTGTATAGCCGAAGACAATACTTTACCAGCGTAGATGAGAAAATATCCGCTGTGTCGCAGTAATATTTTGATTGACGCTAAAATATTGCAACTCGTAGGTGAACTTTCAAGACGTAAACTCACACATAACGCAAGCAGCGCATAGGTGTTTGATAAACCGTAGCGTCGCATGTTATAAAGCTACACGTGTATTAGTTATTTTCAAATATCGTGAAGTAATACGTGAAATGTACCTACGTGTAATTTTACCTCTGACAGTATAGTTAAGAAGTCGTAAGTTTATGCGATTTGTTTATTTTTTGTCGGTCAGCGAATCTACGTGACCACACGTATCCACATGTGGCGTCGATGACAAGCTTTCTCCCCTGCCCGCGCGGTCGTTCTATATAGTTCTTAAGCAAACGCATAACGTGCACTTCGGAAGTTCGACGGAATACGAATTGTTGAATATTATATAATTAATACTTTATATTATTAGTATCAGATTGTGATTGTAAATGATAAATCGCGTGATCATAACAGGGTCAAGAGGTCAACTGTATATAAGACCGACATTTCGCACATTATTGTTACTACACACTATACTACACCACTCTATAGTATTGTCGATGTGTACGTCATACAGGTTTAGTAAGCTCAGTACTTACTGTGTTAGAAGGCAATTTATTCTACATTAATTTGTACTTTAGTTATAGTGAAATATTACTTGTTATTATTATTGTAACTAATTGTATTGTTTCTTTTCGTCGATCCACATCATAATCCTCATTCAACACGAATCATTTGCAACGCACGTCCACGCAGAGGCGTAGCCAAGGGGGTGGCTAAGAGGGCTTTAGCCTCCCCCCCATTGACCGTATTAATCTTAGCCAACAGCCGTAATACTTGATCAGTGGCGGCTTGTGGGTTTTCAATGAAGTAGTAAACATCCCAAAAAAATATAACCAATATTATAAATATATTATAGTTTGTATTAAATCATTTTTTACTAATTCTAGTTATTGACATATTTTTTTTTTAGTTAATAATTTTTTATTTTTGTGGGAATTAGCCACCTCCATACGAAATTCCTGGCTTCGCCACTGCGTCAACGTGCAATGGTAGTATACCTACCTAATACCAGTATAATAGTATAAAGTCGTACGACATACACGAAAAAACTACTTCCGACCGTGTCCCCGTCCGGTCGGCATACACGCGCGCACCCGTACGACTATTTATTTTCCATTATCGTACGTATAAAAGTATAGGTGCACGTGACGTGTTTGCAAGGTGTGAACTCCACTCGACTCCTGGGGGGAAAAAAATAAAAAAATATTGATCCTTTTGTGTTTAAACTTCGATAAGAACGATAAGAAGTAATATTCACGTAGTGTGGGTGTGTACAGTGCTAGTACAATATCCGTCAAGCGTAGATAAGATATACGTGCAGTAGAGTCGAGGGGCTAGGAAGAAACACAAACAAATGTAAATCATGAAGTATACAGCAAACAACAACAAAAATCACATCGAGCAAATTAATAAAACTACTCCGCGAGTACACTTTTTCATTTGTTTTTCTGAACAATCACAATAAATACAGTGCAACTAATGAATGTTACCTACGCGTTATGTTAAATGTGTAGAATATTTTTCGTCAGTTGCACGCGGCAAGAAAAACAAAACGTTGGCACGTAACGTTGGAAATACTTGCCATCTCTGATGTAGTACACGTCACACGTCGTGTTCCAATGTCGATACTCTTACGATAATATTCCACGTTTAGTTATTGAGATATTTTCATTTTTCCAAAAAAAATTAGGAAAAGTGTACTTATGTCCTGCGGTTAGCGTGATAGTAATGCGCGCATGGTCGTTGACGGTGAAAAATCTCCTACCTCTGATTGGATGCCAAAATGAGATTTCGATGTCCCTGGATAGCTGGAACAGAAACAATTAATTTTAATAGGAAATTATATAATCTTTTAAACGTTATACTTTTATAATGATTAATTAAATATAAGATAAGAATATCAGATCCCAGAAACTTTTTTAAAATACCTCATCAACGCGGGTCGATTTAGAAAATTACTACCCTTTATAGTAATTAATAGAAACGATGGAGTGCCGCTTATAGTTGAAAATAAAACTGATCATGGGGAAGATCTAACCGTAAAACAAATTCTCCTATACTGTCAAAACTACGCAGACACCAGAACAGCCTTAAGTATACCTGATCAATCTATACGAAGCACTTGGACCCGATCATGAAAACACCAACAAAATAATAAAGTTTCTTAAAATAACTAATTTGTATAACCTCATCTGACATTGCTTTTTTTACTTCTCTTTTTCTCTTATTACCTATGTTTTACTCATACCTATGTAAATAATCCACACTGTACATAATATTCATAATGTTCTCTAGCTCCTAAATTAATGTTTATATTGTATATGCCAATAACCTTAGTTGTTGCGGCTTGAATGAAATTAAAAAAAAAAAAAAAAATGCTTTCACGTAATAACATTATTTAAATCGTAGATATGATTAATGTGGGTTTAAAGAAAAGTTACACATGATTTTTATTTCACTACGGAAACCGTTTGAAATCTCTAAAAGAGCAAGTTTTCCGAGGAAATTTCCTCAGTGCTTCAGATTCGTGCATCGGTAAAAATTGATATTAGCCTCTTATTATTGTTGTTCACATTTTATATAAATGTTTGTAGTGACATAAGTAGGTCCACGCGTTTCTGAGCTTTTTAATGCTAAGGTCACTATTATGTGTGTACCCGCCAAACCCAACTGTCAACTACTTACTACCAAATATTTCAACATCAATGTCCTATTAAATAACTGACGTATGCTTCAACAACTTCCCTGTATTTAAATTTTGAAGTCCAGGCTACGTGATTCAACAAAAACTCGCCATCAATCACTATCATATCGATATTTTATAATAATAATATTATGGGTATATCGGATATTAGCATTTAATTTTAATAGAAATCTCATATTTTTCGATAAATTAATTTGTACGATTGTGTACGAGATACAATAAGATTTTCTCAGGTTGAATATGCTCACGTATGATAATTATATTAAATTAAGTACATTTTAAGCTATTAGATTCGTATGGTTGTTGTTACCTTCAGGAGCCTCATAATATTTTAAATGTAGACTTTAAAAAAAAAAAAATGAGATTTACAGTAATACAATCAAACCTGTATCTCGCCTGACCTAGGAGTATCACCCCTTTACACATATTTAAGTGCATGAGATATGCAATATAACAGGGTCTCGATTAGAATCTATAATTCTAATTACAAATTAACTTTTTTATAACAATTATGAAAACTAGAGTATACAAATTAAATTAATACAATGCCACATTACGTTAATAGTTTTATTTCTTTTCCTGGTCTTAAATAGGTTCTTATAATTTATAAAACGTACAAACCTATCCCATTATATATTATTGGTTCTACTCTACTATATCTTTAAAAATCGAAACTGATGCACCCGATCTCTTTCACTTAGAATCGTTTTTTTTTTTCGATAGCAACGGTCAACTGATTTCAAGTTAAAACGACAAATACAAAAACGATCAAACCATCCCTGTACCTCGACCGACCGCGATGGAGGAGTGTCATTCGACCCAGAAGTTTCGGCTTTTTTTCAACTACGATTATATTATATTGTTATATTTGCTAAAATAACGCTCGTCGTCCGTCTCGATGTCGAATAATTGAGTTTTTGCACGTCGCGTAGGAGATTTTTAGCCGCGGTCAGCGACGACGTGGTACGGCGCACGGCCAAATACGGCCGGGGCGGTCGCCGCCGCAGACGCCCCCAAATACGGCCGAGGCGAGCGTGCACATGATGTACCTGCGCGCGCGTACGAACCGCCGCCGGCGACGGTTCTCGTTTTATCTTTTCTTTTTTTTTTTATTCATTTACCTTATGCGCTTTATTTATTTATTTTTTTCGCGACGACCGTGTTTGGCCATATACGACTATATGCCGGCCGACAAATTACTCCTCCGCGAAGCCTTGCGCGCGCCCGACCGGTCGGCACATCGGTCGGTCGGTCGGTCCAGACGCGCGCGAGTCCTCGGAGGGAGCCGGCCAAGGACGCGGTGGCGGCCGCGCGAAAACGAAAAGGTGTAGAAGCACAAGCACAAGAAGAAGAAGAAGAAAAAAAGCGAATTAAGTGAAATACATGATCATGCGAGTCCGGCGGTACGTGCGCGAAATACACGATGATTACGCGCGGCGACCGCGGTGTATATTGCGTTCTAATGAAACGATAGGGAAACGCCGAGCGAGTTCCGAAAATCGCCTTTTATAGGCTTTTGCGAGGCGTCACACGCCGCCCGCCGTGCTCAGGCGGTTTTTTTTATTAATCGCTTCCAAACGGTATTCCAATGTTCGCGCGTTATGTTGACAATAATTTCAGTATACCCGTGCAACGGTGTTACCGTGACTTTATTTTTATTTCAGAAGTATACAACTCGTTCACAAGTTCTGGTCGTTGGGAGACGTATACCTAAGTTTAGGTTCATAACACGAATCGCTTGACGTACGAGAAGTCACCCGTCACGGAAATACCGCCCCGCTTAACGATCGTCGTTGTCATTTAAAGTAAAACACTTGTGCGTCGTACAACATGTAGTATTGCTGTTGTTAATAACTAGGGCTCGGAAGTTGATGCATTTTGCATTTTTTTTTGGAACGTTTTAGACGATGTGTTTCATTAGCATGTGGATCTGAATAACTAATTTTTATTTTGCATTTTTTTTGCATTTTTTGGTGTTTTTTACTTTATAAGTCATTTTTTTAGGACATTTTTGGTCTTTTTTACGTCATATTTGCATATTTTTTTTGGTAATTTTTTAATGTTTTTTAGGTCATCAACTTCACAGCCCTATTAATAACGATTTGCGAGCGTTTCACTGGTGAACCGATCCGTGATAATCACAACGATATACACTAATTCTGTTTTCCGCTGAAAGATCATCGAATCGCAGTTGTTTTGATATATTTTCGTCAACTGTGGACATCACTAGAAACATCAGCTAGTCCACAGTGCTGTACGCGCACGCTTTCTTCAAACGCAAATAAAATGCGTGGTAAAATGTACCCTTATTATTACTAGTGAACTAAAAAACGCATTTTTTTGGTCACGCCTTGACTCTGTTTTTCGTCAACGTTAATTATGATTAATTATTGTTATTAGTTGGGATCTTCTCTGGGTGGACGAGTGTGTATTGAATGATATAAGTTGTAGGTGATTTCGATATAAAAACGTCTGTAACAATACTTTCATCGAAACAGACTTGAGAGTTTTGGTTTTTGATTTCAAGATCAATATTCAAATAGGTTTTTTTTTTTTTAATAATATTTCTAAATTCTATGCATGAGATTTTTATAATAGACGATTATCATATTCTATAAGGAATCGTAATTTTTGAATAAAATAAAGAAAAATACATCATAGAGGTCGACGAAAAATAATACTTTTTGGCAATAATTTGAGGCGTCGATAGTTACCGCAGCGATTGAATGCCCGTATGGGAAAGCCTCGGCGGTTTTATAATAAATGAATGACGGATTACTCGTGCCAAATTTGAATTATTTTTAAGCAGCTTTGTTGACCGACGGCGCAAGGATACTGTCAAGTACGATTTTCTCTCGTTCGTATACACCGTTTGTTTCCAGTCCGTCAGACACGTGCCGTATATATTATAATAATAACGTTCAGTAAATGGATCTTTGTTTAGATAACTCGTCCCGCTATCGTGATTTGTGCACCACGTGTAGTATGTCTCGATCAGTTCGACCTATGATTCGTATTGTATTGTGATATAAATAAATTGTGTCGAATACAGATCGTCCAATTATTTATCGTTCGGGGAGGACGCATAACTATAAACTACGAAAAAATGCACTATCATAATACAATACTAGCTTACGTATAATCACCCGGCCTCGGCCAAAAGATGTTTCACCATTTTGGATCAGAGCAATTATTAGTGTTTTGAGGTAAAAAAAAAGCGCACATCCTTCGTATATTCCAATGATGTTTATTTTTATTCACTTATACATTAACATATTCACCTAAACCGAATCGGTAATTATACGAATCAACATGCTCAACAAAATAAAATGATTCCCGAAGTTAACCAAAAAGCAAAAAATGTATAAATCCAGAGCCCAAAACTGTTTCGACCCTTAAAAATGTGATTTTCCAAAAATCCTTTTATAGTGCACCTAAACGTCATTAAAAACACTAAGAAGAAATCCAAATTCAAGCAATTTTTCGGCCCAAAAGTGTGGTGAGAGCACGGTCAAGAAATCGCCGTACAGATAAATGATAAATCGAAAACAACAAATACTAATTACAGTAATTTCAGAAATTTGCCACGCCTTTGAAGAACGTGCCTGCGAAAATCAAAACTAAACGGTATTGAAAATTCAACGCGGTATTATGCGTGATATTATGCTCAGAATAAGACATACATTTTTTTTGTAATTCAGACGCATATTTTACGAAGAATTTTTTTCGTTTTTCCCCCTATTTTTCATCGGCGCTAATCATCCGCAATGTCCTCGTCTCGTTTGCCCGCCAAGTACAGCCCGTGTGTTTTTCTCGAAATCCTACAGATATTTTCCGCTCACCGACGACGAGAAATCAACGATATCCAATAGTTTTTACTTAGGACTGCTGCACGTTCCATCATCACTTGCATACGCGGTTGGACTACGATTGTGATACAGTGAGCTTTTGAAGCTTCGAAAAACGTTTCGGCCAAAAACCGCGCCCACTGTGCAATTAATCATCGCACCGATGTTGTAGCGACGTCTTATTGAACATGTAACATCGCAATGCGAGTGGCGTTAGAGTTGAAACAATATCCGTACAACCGCTAATCGGCCGTCTTTGCTGACATCAATATAATATCGTTTCCATGTTTTCTCGTGACATTTCAACAATATCATAAAGTAACATTCGTGCGATGCTTCAATAAAACTTCTAAGTAACACACCGCGGGAACCGTATCTCGTGGCGGACAAAAGATAAGTCGTCGAAACCACGTACGGCCGCCGCTGTTGAGTTTGTGAACGCGGACCCTCGCGTCCAAGCCGTTGCGCTTTCGCGTACACTTTATGTTTGTACACGTCGTGTACGATTTTTTCCACCCCATAAATATGAGCTGCATAATGAGGGCAGCTGCGGAACTTGCACGTGCGACGCGTGTGCAGTAGTCGATCAATGCAATTTGCGGAGTGTAAATTATTTCTCGATACTACACGCAAGCGGCGAGCGCGAATTAATATGTCGTTATAGAAGAGTGACGCGGGGAAAAAAAACGTTCGAACCCGAATTCACTGTACTGCTTCAGACGTTCTTCGTGTCTTTCGAAATAGCGAACACTAGGAAAAAAAAATAATGAATACACGGGGAAAAAACCACCCTCGTCCAACCAATAATGCAGATATTATGTTAGAACGTGATGCGCACTTATTCGTTTTTATTTTTTACTTTTTTTCATTTATATGAATCAAACACGTTTGTATAAGCAGTAAGAGCTAGGACGCCTTTAAAATGTGATCTCTAGTTCTATGTTGTCTTTAGTAAACATTTTTAGAAGAAACGGATATAATTGCACTAAAAAAAAAAAAAACACGTATCTTTGATTTATATATTATATTATGACGAGATGTACAAACATTCTTTCGAATTTTTATTTTCTTATTTAAATAACTAAGAAATATAATAATTTACCACACAACTCGTTTAAAAATTCGGACCGTAAAAACCGACAAATAGATAATTTCTGTCTTTCCTATAAGCTGTTTGTAAGCCGGTGACAAAACGCGCACGGAGTGCGGTGTCACCGCAGTGATACAATATAATATTTTCGATTTTATTTTTCAGTAGCTTGTGTTGAAGGTCGCTACCTTCAACACAAGTTGATATAGTAGCAGCTTACGCCCTACGACTCTTCGAAATATATTGACACGGAGACATATCCTAATCTTCGAAACAACGCATTAAGAATGATGTCTGCTTTTGGCAGTACTTACACTTGTGAACACATTTTTTCACGAATGAAAATTGTCAAATCTAAAACTAGAGCTCTGTTAACTGACATTCACTTGGAAAATTCACTCAGAATTGCATCGTCCAAAATATTGAAAAATTAGTTAATGAAAAGCATTGTATGTTTTCACATTAAAAATAAAATAAAAAATTTGTAATTAAAAAAGAATGTTTATCAATACATGTTTTAATAATAATAATAATTTGTAATTTTAAATGTACCTACCCAATCATAAAACTTGTAATATTAAAACTGAATTTTTATATAAAATACATGTTTTTACTACGAATGCGGCCCGCAAGATTTTAAAAAAATAATATTTGGCCCGCTGCATAAAAAGGTTGAAGATATAATTATTATCGTCGTGTTTGTTTAGCTTTTGACAACGGTACGTACGACACGAATACAAAGTGCAGCGTAAAATACTACAGTAAATATGTGCACAAATCGCGCGTTCGACAGTATAATATTATAATAATATACGGTGCACTACGTTACCGACTTCTTCAGTCGGTCCTGTAGGTAGTAGGCCGGTAAAAATAAAAATAAACATATGATATACTTTTCCGAGGTAACGCACTCGCTTGGCAGGTACGTGCGCACGACTATTTCATCATATTTTATTACTCGATTTGTAGTCCTGCATCCTGCTCGCCGCCTTTATACTCGTAATTTAGCCGCCCGCGTTCGACCGTAGTGGGTGTGCTCTCCGGACTGCACGTGTGCGGTGCGTGCGTGCGCGTGCGTGCGTGCGTGTGCGTGTGCGTTTCGATCGATTGCGCGGCTTACGAGCGTATTTATACATTATTATGCAGGTATGTTCTTACGACTTACGTGTATCAGCTTGTCGGTTCTACGGGGCGCCGATTATAGTGCACGTACAACAATAATAATATATCTCTCCAGTTGATATAATTAAGAATGTTGACGAATACTGCTTACAGTTATGGGACTCGGAGTGGCGTCTAAGTACACCGAAAACAAATTAAGGGAGGTCAAACACGCAGTCGAGCCTCGGCCAAAACTCAACTGCTCCGATCGAAAAAAAAGAGGTTATAATGATCCGACTTAGGATCGGCCGCACGAGAGCTACCCATGGATACCAAATGGAAAAGACCGATCCGCCTACATGCCACACTTGCGATTCTTTAATCGCAGTAAGACACATCATCATCCAATGCCAATTCTTCACAAAGGTCAGAAAAGAATACCAAATACCAGACAATCTATACGAAGCCATTGGACCCTATGCTGACCCGCAGAAAATAATCAAATTCTTAAAAATAATTGAAATGTACAACCGAATTCGACCAATTTATATTCATAGTACATTATAATAATATTCTTAAACATCTTTGTAAAAACCCCCTAATGTACATAACTTTATAATCTAACTATAAGCTAATAACCATGTTGTTGATGCTGAAACAATAATATAAAAAAAAAAAATAATAATCAACAGTAATCGAGCAGAGCCGTACCGGGGAAAAATCCACTCGGACCCGCGCTAAAAAACCACTGCGCGAGCGTACTACGAGTATATGTACGGATAGAATGTAGCTGGAATACGTACACTGACCGGACATGCGGCGGCGTCCGATGTCGGAGAAGAAATACTCGAAAAGGAAAAAAAAAAACAAGAGTAACAATAACGTCAAACGCGACGCGTTTAACGATAAATAATTATTACAATATATTATCCTCGGCCGGGCGTAATATTATTGCGCGTGTAAAGTAATATAATATAAATCGCCCGACGAATCGAATATTTGTTTCTACGTACTAAAACCTAATCGGTTTCGGTTTCTTCGGTTTCGGCTTAGGCACCACTACGATTATTGTAAATATTATTACGCTATAATTCTAGGGCTGGGGACTTTAGGAGTTTGCATGGTTTTCAATAATCATTCAAAACACAGCTAAATCATATAGACATTCGATTCGCAGTATTAGGAGTTTAAAGCAATCATTTTTATTTTGCATATTTTGCTATATTTGTATTTTTAGTACATTCCAGAAATTTGAAAAAATTAAAATTATTAAATAATCTATCTACCTAGGGTTTTAAAATTATCAACTATTAAACACAATTAAATAATTTTTTTTTTTTGTATTTGTTTTGTTTAAAGGCAAGTTTAAAGAAGAAGAAATTAATATAATAAAATGATTATAAATAAATTTGTAATTTTTGGTTTCTTAATGTAAAATAAAATATTTTTAAGAGCATTTTTTCATATGTTTAGAGCATATATGTGCATTTTTAAGGGCATAATAATATGCATATTTTAAGTTTTTTTAAGGCATAAAGTCCCTAGACTTATGACGTAATACAATTCAGTCGCGCGACACTGTCAAAACCGTATTGCAGACGCGTATACTGGTTTTTCTTATTTATCAGACACGTTTTATTATTATTATTTTTTTTAAAATTTTTTTGCGCCACGAGTATAATAATAATAATAATAGTAGTAACAATAATATCGTGTAGCCGGTATGGTGGGTGTGCTCTCCGGAGTTGACGTGCTCACACGTGTGTGTCGATCAATGCGGTTTAGTTGTTAGCCGCTGCGTTTTCTTACGGGTTTTTTTTTTTTTTTCAATTTCGTCGATTCCACGTGTGGATTATAATTGACCGAGTCATACGCAAACACGAATCCACTCAACCCGGAGGAGAATAGTTTTTTTTTTTATAAAATATACGGTTTCGGTCGAATGCTGCGTGACGATAATTTAATAATATTATAACGAATAACGATCGTCGTGTACGCGATATTCATGGCTGCGCTCCTCAACACTTTATTAAATATAGTGATTTTTCACACGCGACCGAGAACAAAATGATTCCATCTCCTTAACAGTACCGTAGCTATATTCACGAAGAAAAAAAAAATGTGACGGTTCGGAATTTATTGTGTTTTTCACCATTTTGTGGGCGATTTCAAATGAAAAAAATTCAAACATTTCTGAACACACGAATAAATAAGCCGATCGACTATCAAGTTACCATAATGCAATTTTAAACCGTGATCCGTGTAATAAACGTATTTTTGTTTATTTAATATTTAAAATTAAAAAAAAAAACGCAAGAACCAACAACAGAGTGGTTGTACAATTGATTGTGTTTTTTTTTTTTATTATTGTGCGCGTGTACTTCATAATTATTATGTTGTGATTGCATAGAACAATATGTCAACGCCCGACATGTTTATTGCTATACTCTCTCCGTCAATCCGGCGAGGAACGAATACAAAATAACCTTGTTCCACATTGCCAACTCGATTGGTTTATTATCAATTTAATATATTATGATCGTATGCAAATATTTTCAATGATTTACATAGTTCTACGACAAAAGTTAAGAGCCATATGTTAATTTCAGTTGTTTTTGTTGTGTAAAAATTACAGACAAAAAACAATTTAGTTGTTCAACCTTTTTTGACGGTACCAATAATTTATAATTCGATCTTCACGAACTTGATATGAATATGTACTTCGGTCCTCGTATATTAGTTCGATGATGTATTTTTATCGTTTTTTTTTTTTAGCTAAGTTCACCTTGTGCATCGATACATACCTACTCATTTTTTATTACAAATTTACGCCACAGTTGATTTCTACTCATCGATCGGTCGGAAATTACATTATCTTATAAGTAGTCGGTAGGTACTACGAAAAAGTAATTTGTAGTGTTCATCAACAACTTATAAAATGATTTAAAAAAAAAACATTAATATTCACGGCACGCCTGTTTTTTAACTCGATTTAT
Organism: Periphyllus acericola; assembly: GCA_949715065.1. Classification (NCBI taxonomy): domain Eukaryota; kingdom Metazoa; phylum Arthropoda; class Insecta; order Hemiptera; family Aphididae; genus Periphyllus; species Periphyllus acericola. Next base: position 16,454,016 of record OX454271.1, on the reverse strand, counting down.
CAGTCTTAAATATATGACATTTACAATGATTATTTACTTGAGTAAATTATACATCCGAGCTTAGCGTTTATAAATCCATACGACCTCTTTGGAAATAAACTATTCAATTATTTTATAAAAATTTGCGAATTGCGATCCTAGCATCAAAGGATTTAATGTATTTTATGTCGAGTAAAAAAATGATTTGCTGTGCAATACCACATTGATTTTTAATTGAGCTAAATTCAATTGTTTTGTCTCGAACCACCGATAATTTAGAGAATTTAAATCAACTCAAAAAACACACGACACGTGGGATTTGTGTTATTTTTTCTCTCTTCTATTCTTCGGATCGTTAAAACGACTTTATCACAACCGCGGTACATAGTTTTGAGAGTTATACAGCCCAAAGGACTCAGCCAAAATGACAAAAATTATAAATATCATCATCATTATTCAGCGCTCTCCGCAGTCACCCACATCATATTTGTTAACAATGTTTTATTGAATATGTAATATCAAGAATTTTCATTTATCGCACAAACTTAACTCTGTGGCAGACAATCACACCGTGAAGATTATTATTATTAATCAATAATCATCATCATTTATCTCTGAAGTTCCGAACTTTTACATAATAATTAGGGTATTTTACGACATTTTTTAAGCTTATGTTTTTCAATTTTTGGAGTGACTCAAGTGTGTACCTGTATTTTAATTTTCGAATCTGTCGGCACCACGAATATAAACAGATATTTTCGTTTTATAGATAGACGTCGAAAATATAGTAAGAGAATATTGCAACATGCATCGGTCAAAATATGAACTGTGTAAATATGCAATAGTGTATTCGTTGATATCACACAATGATACGTTGATAAAGTTTTACGAATTCTTCTGTCACACCATAAATTCTATATACACGCTTAATTAATAATAAGAAATTAAAACGAAAATGTGCGTGAAGTAGAACACCAGGATAACATAGCTAAGTGTTGACCAAGTGCACATGCGTCCTAATAAAGTAATAACAATATATTCTAATTCAACAATTTTAAATGATACACACACTACACTAAGGCTCCGTAGTCGTTTAGAGTCATTCATTTTAGTAGTAACACATGGAATGTGTTAGGTCTAAAAATAATTTAATGTATTTTTTGGATTTCTAAAACCGTCTAGTTTTCATTTTGAACACTGCTATCACATAATATTCGTTGTCAGTGCAGTAAACCTCTAAATATATATTTTTATATCGTTCCAATTAAGTCGAGGGTTTGGTTTATTTCAAAAGTATTCGATTCGTGCACACAATTTTATCTCTTCCTCGTGTGACAAATCTATCAGAATGAATGTTATAGTACTTATTGTTTTTTTTTCTTTTATTTAATCAATAGTACACTAGTACAGTAGTAATTTCGTGTTATTCTGGGACATATTTATGTAAGAACAAATGGGACATTTGCACCGGGCCCACTCAAAAACAGGCAAACAAAGTTAAATGCTTATCATTTTATCATAATTTAGTTTTCTAATCGTCTTTAAAATCGTTAATACATGTTGATTTAAAAACAAAAAAAGTTTACTTTTTAATTTGTATAGGTACCTAATTATAAATAATAATTATACGTAAAAGTATAGTGTTCTTGTGTATCAAACAACTATGCTTTTAACGTTTTAACCTACGGTTTTATTTTATAATTCAACTACCTACTCATAGGCAACAATAATAACATATATATCCCTATTTCAAAAAAATATTGCTCATTCATTTTGTTTTCACATTGGAAGAAATAGCGATAAACGGTTAGAGGTCCAACATTTTATATTGCGCTGAAATTATTGTTATTTATTAAACTGAGCCCATGAATTGGTAAATCAGAGCCTAGTGTTATAAGTTCATCATCAAATTGTTACGTAGAACACCAAGTATAGTGTATATTATTATAGCGATAGTTCATATCGATGATGAAATTCGTTTGGTTTTTCTTTATATTATGTAGTTTTGTTCAATAGCAGTTCATTTAACTCTGATATAGTCTACAACACGTGCACGGTGTACAACACCACTCGTCGTATACTGCGATTACTTTTTTAATAAGGATTAGTCAAAATTTTTTTTTCTTTTGCAGCACATATCATATTCTAATTAATCATAATAAATATCATTACCAGAGTAGTAATGCATGTTTATAAACGTTACAAACGTTCAATTAATTCGTATGGCAAAAGGGCGTTTTGGTTAAAACGCCCTTTTGACAAAGTCCACCCCCTTATACATAGGGATAGGGTAACTCGGCAAAAGCTTTTGGCTCGAGTAAAAGGACGGAGCAATTTATTTAATTGAATTTCCATCAACAAATTCCTAAATAAAATTAATATCAACATTTTTTTGATGCTCGCAGTTCATGCGATATTAATTTAAATAAAATATTAAGAATCCTTATGCAATTTTTGCCGTGTTTTACTGTATGAATTTGAAACATTAACAAACTCGCTGAAGGTCGAATCGGTTTTAATTTGTTCATATGTAGTAGTTTTGATTAGATATCTAGAACGATTTTATAATATATAAGGTCGTTATGTTTGATTATACGTATAAATTAAAGGTGAAAAGTTAGGGCATAAACAGTCAAATACATAACGAAAACTAATTAGGTATTGTAATTGATAAACCATTACAAATATATATTTAATTACCGATAAGATAGATTTAAAAACATTTTTTAGTATTGTATGTATATTATATAAATATCTATGAGAAGTCTTGACAGAATAACATAAGTATATTTAAATTTGAAAAATAACGTAATTAATCAATAAATTCGTTCAGTATGTTCCGAAAACAAGGTTATCTAATTAATTTCTCAATTTTGCTAAAAAATAATAATAAATTTTAATTAATTTGTGTAATACTATAATGTGCAATAGAATCTTACTGATCAAATATTCAAATATTTTAGTTCTTTAAGAGCAAAATAAGAATTGTTAATCCAAGTAGAATAAATAGAAAAATATATACTAGATATTTTCTCAATGTAAATTCATCCCTCGATCTTTTATAAATACTCTGCAATCGATAAATGTAGATATTTAATTAGATAATAAATTAATCGAACAGTCAATAATTTCATCGCGTCACTGTGATCATTCTGAAATTCAATTCAAAACTTTCCATACTATTTTGTTGACAGTACAATTTTACCGTCAACCGTGTACAAATTATTATTTTTAAAATATGCGATGCGTATACCAGATACATGTATAATACGCTTATTTATATGGTATTATTATTGTTGACTTGATCCGTCTGTGTATGTTAATACATCAGATAAGTGTAGATTTTTGCTAACACAAATATAGCGAATTGATTAAAAATAGCCTTCATGTGTAACACATGTGACATATAAATTGTATATTAATTACAGCAGGTGTTTGAGTACGCGTTACTCGGCGGATTGTATTTATAAAAATCAAGAGTGTTGATGATTTGCCAAGGAAATCCACATTATTTATAACAATGTAGGTAGATTTTACGCCATGTGTGAGACGAGAGACAACGAATCGAACAAATTGGGGGAAAAAAATAAAAATTTCAAACTGCAAACGAACCTCGTTGACTTTGTCTTGTAATAACACGTCCGCGTCGTTTGTAGAGTAACAATTTGACGAATTTTTATGCTGTCAATGCGCGTGGAGTTTGAATTTTTCCTCAGTTGTTCGGCTCACTCGATTTTAATACAATATTTTAACAATAGGTATGAGCTACGCGATTCTAAGTCCGTGTGACGGACTATGCGTTTCGACTAGAATATTATTACAACGCTGTTAGTCGATAGTCACTATTATAATATGCGGCATAATCGTATGAGCGTAACGCGAAATTCTGTCTAGAAATGTAATCGTTTGCGCAACGATGACCGATTGCGATGTATTTAAATGTTTAACCCGAATAATACCCTTAAAAATTGCTATCCAGTTTACCTGTATATAATAATATACGTTTTTTGTATCTAAAAATTAAGCTCAGAACGTTTTCAACATGGAAGTTTTGTCGTTCTATTCTACATTGATCCCGGTATGTTTCCGGAACCGATGGTAAAACCGATGGCTACGTTGAAATTCACATTTCGTGTCCGTATGAAGAGACGATATGCTCGACTGGAACACAGCTCGACCGCGGTTGATAAAGATCGAAAATATATGCGTGAGCGAGCGGCGGTGCGACCGTATATAGCGTGTAATGCGCATCATATCGGGCGGGTGGCGGTTACACGGACTCGAGAGAAAGGGGCACGGAGAGAGCCATAAGGGTAGACGCGCCGAGCGAGAGGGGTGGTGGATATGGCGATGGAGAAATGAGAGAGTGAAGGAGACGGAGAGAGAGAGAGAGAGACGGAGAGGAGCTGAAGTCCCTCGGCGGAAATCCCATAAGTCAAAGCCTTTTGCCCGTGTACGGCCACGCACGGAGGGTAAAGTCACGACGACGAGCCACGCGCACACATATTGATCGGCGGGTGGAGCTTGCCGGAAAAGGTTTCCGCTAATGAAACGACGCTTGTGGGGTTGCCCCGGGTACACATGCGCAGGTAAACGCTACGAGGGCCCAGAGCTAGGGTTGCTACGTAGCGGTGGCGGGCGCGCCGCCGGTAGAAAACGCCGCCGCGTCCGCATTGTTCGCGCCGTCTGCGCGCGCAGCGGCGAGAATAACAGCCGAAATCCGCTTTTTCCCGTCGCTCGGCCGAGGGCAAAACAACGTTTGCTCTCGTACTCCGACGAATGCGCGGGCGGTTGGCGCGGCTTAGGTTCCCGACGAATTCGCAGAAGAACTTGGCCGGTCGTCACATCTCTACCGCGTACGTTATTATAAATCGATCGTAACAATGCGGATCGACGGCGCTGCATTGCTACGTAAACCGATTGAACTCGATTCTGGGACGAAAAATCCCATTTCGTACTCCGCGATCATTTGTTCCCATTTACTTCGGTCGTCTAACTTATACACAAGTGCTTATAAATCAAAATGATATTAATAAGTGCGCAGCGTAAAAATAATCCCTCTGCATAAGTATGATAAGTAGTGTAAAGCGGTATATAAATTATAATTTTATGTCTAATGAAGCAAGACTGTAAATCATATGAAGATTGTAAATTATTACTTATTACTTTGTGGTCTTGATTTAGTCTCACAACCAAGAATGTTACCTCGACGATAATGTACAAATTGTACGGATTTAAACAATTTCCCGTGAGAATAACTGTTCACTATACGGACGAGAAAAATTAAAAAGTCGATATGATCTGGAGGAGTCTAGATCATTTTCTACGTGCGCAATCTCAAACGTATTAAGATAAATGTTATTTACAATACCGGACATAATTTATTTTTTTTACAAGCGTTAATTGTAAATGTATAAAATTTACTTTAGTCGATTTGAACTATAAAATTATGATTCTATGTTTTTATAATGGATGTTTTGCTATTAGACTTTATTCGTCGGAGATTTTAGCTTGAATACTTTGATCTTGGATTTTTTGACTTTGGATGATTTGACTCAGGATTTTTGGACCGAATAACTACATTATATAGTCGTGTACATAATACGTGTCATAATAATAGTCAATGCGTGCAAGGCTATTGTGTTTTTTTTTTTCAAAGCTTCCGGTCGTAAAGCAATCCCGCGCCGAGCACTACATCCATACAAAACGTGGTGCGGATAAATTTCTTCTTTTCACTCGCCATATCGTGTCGGTTATAATGTGTATTATTTCATACAAAATATATTTTAGATCAACGTGCGTTTTGTTCTACGAAATACGAGGTGAAGTTATATTGTAATATTACGTTTCAGTTTTACATATCTGCACCGGAAAGTACTATAAGCGTTAGTGTTTTTCATTCGGTTTTGTATTATTACACTCCACAAAGCGGTATTTATATATTATTTAAACGCATTTTCAACTCGATTCAATAGTTGCGGATCAATCGACACATTTGTGTTTAATATAAATATGGACCAACGTTGTTTCATTTTAATCAAAAAATAAACTATAAAACGATACAGTTATTGATAATTTATGTTTTTTTTTAACGTTTCCTTTAAAAATGTCACTATATTGCTCAGCTCAAAAATTTAGTTGTAACAGTTGATAACGTATATTATAATGAAACGGTTTGTTCGGTCTTGAGTTGAATAACACGTTACAGTTCTTCGTAACATCTATTCGTTAAAACTCTGTGTATGTCCATCTGTTCTTCGGGTCAGAGTCGGTTTCCTTGAGAAGATATGCATAAATAATATTCGTGAGAAAATTTTATTCGTGTATATTCATATTATAAAATGTAGGTAATAAAATATTTTTATTCGTTATTTTTTTTTTTTTTTATTTCACGTTGTATTCGGGGCGGGTAAAAGAGCCCGTCGGATCTCAGTATCGAATTCTCTTGTACACTAATAATTAAGGCTGTTTAACATTAATGGTGTTTTTTTTTTTTTTATCGCGTTTCTAATAGTATTAAATTTATTACTATCGTTTCGTGTACATTAGTTACATATTTAAAACTTCTCATCAAAATATATTATACGATGGAGCATGTAGAAGTGCGTATAACTTATATAAGCTCGAGCGGGACGCGAACACAATATTATATTGTTTTTCCGAATACACACATTTTACACGTCGATTTATCGCCTTCGATCGTTTAACATGTTCTCCGCCTACTTTTTGATTCGATATCGAATTAATTGCACAGTTGTAAGTCGTTAAACCCAAACTTACGGTTAAAACAATGTACACGCTATTACGTGCGTGTCTTGTACTTGGTTTATTATTTGTTTATCTAATTTTTATTATGTGTGTTTACGCGTTTTTATTGATCGAAAAAGAAAAAAAATGTTATTAATTGAAAGCGTTGCCCATAAAGTGGGTACATAATGTAATGTCTTATTGTAAAGACCAGGCTTTTCTAACGGATCGTAAATAACTCAAAGAAAACCAAAGATCTGATTAAATACATTATTTTTATACGGTTATATTTTAACTAATCTCGAACAGGTCCCAAATATCTCAGTAACGTCCGAACTGTGGACGTTTTTTTCTTTAATTTCCAGGGCTCTTTCGGTATTTTTTAAGAAGCTTTATTTATGATGATTTGCCGTACGCTTGACGTCTTTATATCGATCGATGTAAATGAAAGTTTGTAAACGAAGGCTTTTTGTCTCCAACTGAACTCTGAATTACGTTTTATGATTTTCGAAGTAAATCCGTGAAAATTGTAGTACATAACAAACATTTATTTCGTATCGTTCTTATGGTGATTTTAAATAATGGTCGGAAACTGAACTTAATTCAAAATGTCGACATTAGGTGTACACGTATAATTAATACATAATAATAATAAAAAAAACCTCAAGTCAGTATAACTAATACTACATATTGATCATAACGATCTTAATAAGGACACGAAGATGAATAATAGTTTTAGCCTCCTGGAGTACTTCTCTTTACTTCTCGTAGTTCTACGTCGGTGCGTCTACTTTTTGAAAACCGTAAAAACCCATTTGCAGCAAGCGGAATAATAAATCACGCCGATTCACAGCATCGGACACGAAGTGCTGTAGGCACGTGTAAATAATACAGGGCCACGGAAACGTTAAAAAGTCATGGGAAAAATGCGAAAAAGGCTACCGACGGTTCCGTCGTGCGTTGATCTTAGACAATCCAATTCGCACGTCGATTTTCTCGGCCAGAGCACAGGTGGTCGTTGTACGGCATGCACCGCGAAGTTCGTGTACACGTCTGATGGATGTTCACATATACAGTAGAAGCCGCTTATTTGAAACACGGATAATTGATACGATCGCGTTATCGAAACAAAATGTACCGGGACGGACCGGCCGTATATTAGAACATTGAAAATAAATCGGATTATTGAAACATCACATCGGTTATTTGAAACAATTGGGCGAAAGTCAATTGACATATACACCGGTTACCCGTGCGGTAACCTACGTAATTTAATGTTATCTTCGCTGTCGTTACGTTTATATTTTGACTGTATTTCATCTTAAGTACGTCATATATGATGTATAAGAATGCTCTGTCCTGTACGTATCGTTGGTTCATCTTCGCCGTGCGTACGTAAAGGTGATTAGTGTATCGTTGTTCTAAAAATCTAAAATTTATACCTAAAAATGTCTAAACGCCAATATTTAAGTGCTAAACAGAAGTGCGAGTTATTGAGCAGCATTATTTATATGAAAATATGGTCATGCACTTACTTGACGCAAAAAAAAAAACAAATTTCGATCGTTAAGTATTTTAAATAATGTAGTAAATATATATACATTTGTACATACTTTTTATTTATACATACATACATACATTTTTTTTTCATGGTACAAATCAAACCAATCGCTTATTAGAAACAATCGGTTAATTGACACGTTTCACTTCGGTCCCAAAGTGTTTCTAATAAGCGGCTTCTACTGTATTTTGAAGGCGCGGGTAGGTAATGGAAATGAAAAAAAAAAAAAAACACGCGTATTACGCAGCTCATCGTCGCGTCGCGAATTTTTAATATTATTCCCGGCCCGAGTCCATCGGTGGTGGGCGCAGGCGATTCATCATTGAAACATACAATCCGTACGCAATCGGATCGATGATATGAACGGCCGCGCGCGTAAAAACAAACAGATGTCCGGTGTATTACCATACGAGCGGGCATCGACGTCGTCGGCGCGGGATTGTCGTTCGTGGACATCTGTTTGTTTTTTCCGTTCTAGCCAATAACGTTTCGTCGGTCCTTAATGATTCGTTTATTTTTTTCCATTTTTTTTTCTTTTCGCCACGCGTTTCGACGACCCGCGACTTCGTACCTACGCGTGAATCGTAGTAACATTACGGGCGTACTTGCTGCAGCTGAGCGTCATTTATTTTTATCCACGAATCGCCGTGTGCCCGGACAGAACGACCAACGTCGAGTAAAAAGTCGCGTCGACTAAATAAAATATTATAGCGCGCGGTATGTCGGCCGACGCACGAGCCGACACCGAAAACGAAGCGAAGATCGTCGCGTTATATAGCGAAATAATTAATTTATGCACACTCTCACGCACGCATACGTGTTTAGAAAATTGTCCATTACGACGTTTTCGGACAACAACATCAAGTCTAATTCTGTGACATTGCGCACGTACATGTGCGTGCCTGTGCCAAAACAAAAATGATCCGTTTCGACCAAAGACTCTTAGCCTCGTGTTCTACGTACAGGGTGTCCCATCAGGATTTACACTGAGCGATATCTCCCGTGTTAACATGGTGATCGTAAAATTTTGTTTTTTCTAAATTAGCATCCCTGGGCAAAGGCAATTTTGTTAATTTTTAAAAAAATTAACTTTTTGTTTTATAATTGTTGTTAAATTCGAAGATAGCCATTTTAAAACCCCACATTTTTTCTGTAAATTTCGATGGTTCAAATTTTTAATTTTGATTGGATTCATGATTTCATTTAAACAGAGAAATAACGTAAATTACTTATCACCTAGGCCTTTTCCCGATAAGGTTTGCTGATCATGTAAACTAGAAAAATTAAAAAAAATCATGAGTCCAATGAAAACTGAAAGTTGAACCGTCGAGATTTTCAGAAAAAGAATCCCTATAAAATGGCTACCTTCGAAATTAATAAAAGTTAGAAGATAAACAGTGAATTTTTTGACTTCTTTAATCATACACTTAAATTTGACCAACTATTGTCAACCAAATTGCCTTTGGCCAGGGGCGCTCATGAAGAAAAACAGAATTTCAATATCTCATGAGATATCGGTCTCTGTGAATCCCGGTGGGACACTCTGTATATGAAACCAGACACATATTCCGGGTGGACCTTATCTGATGTTAATGAACTCAATGCTCGTTCGAAATTATATTGGACTACTGAAAGAGTGGTACACATCGTTTATTTTTAAGAAATAAGTAAACGCGTGTATGTATGTCTCGTCTTGAAAACGTAGCGTGTGGTGCTAACCACGTAGTTCTATTAAAAATACAAAATTAAAAAAAAAAATAAAAACCAAAGTCTTGGCTCGGTCAATCCTATAAAAATAATACGTCTACAACACATATGTTCTAGTGACCTGCACAGTGTTCGAATATTGTGTATTATGTGTCTCACTATTCTTGTACGCCCGCCAGAGTCGCGTCCCGCGGAAGCTTCGGGGGACTCGAGACCCCGAACGCGTTTCTCAGATAAAAAAATGCATTCACGTGTTCGTATTTTTAGTGTTGCGCGCGGGTACTATACGATGCGTGAAAGAAAAAACGACGTCGATTCGTTTTTGGTGGGCGAACGCGCGTCGGGGACATTTCAAATTGTTCAAAGCCCTCCACGCGGTAGTCGCATCTCGTCCGAGACGTGCGAATTAAACAGTACGACACTGTAAAAATGTTATACTCGTAACGCACTTAATGTCCAATCCCCGAGACCCGTTGCACTGTTATTACGTGATCGAGACTTTCGGAAAATATTTCACAACATTCTGCATGCGCGCCGCACCGCGAAGTCGCGGCCGTTCACTATCGTTGCGATTTGGACTTTTTTTTTATCAGCCCGCAGTTGCGCATCGTAGGGGCATGTATCGTTTGCGCGTTACCCACCCGTTTACCCTTACGGCAAACTACGTACACGGTAAACAATTCGCGCACCAGCGTATTCATACCCGCTAAAGTGCAAGTTGTATATTTCATTTTCATTTCACTTCCATTTTAAAATTTTACGCTCGTACCCATAGTGCTCGACTTGCAAACGTTGCAGTGTAATGTGTTCACTGTTCCCAGGTATTTATGTTTGAAAATATATCCGTACACATAGATACCTCAATGTTACGACCGGATTAACAGCTGTGAAACGTACCTAAGCTTGTACGCGTACAACATACGTTATAAGCGTTATTTTTTTAAATTTTTTATTCACTTTGGACACAAATGCACGTAAATCAAATAATATCGAAACGCTAAGTTCAACCATACATTCATAGGCGCCCGGCAGCAAGATTTGCCCATCTTGCTTTTTAAAAATCAAACGTACGACATGATGACACCGTGTTAAATTAAACTTAATAACTTTGTTAGGTCGTTATTTAATATTTCACTAACCTTGCTGCCCCTGAAAAAATTTCTGCTTTCCCTCACTCATATATTACTAGCTCGTGCCGCCTGTTCTTACTTAATGTTGTCGCAGGTAAACTGCAGCGGGCGATGCGCGAACGAAGACCCCGGCCGAAGTCGTTCTACGACGATGGTCGTTCTTCCCCTTGTGCCGCCCGCAGTGCCCTCCCGCTCGAGATTAGATCGCTTTCAACCGAAACCCCGTGTGGGGCGAGACGAGAATATTATGTTACTGAAATACATAAAACATAAAACGTTTAAACGGATCGCGTGGTCTGAATGGTAAACAGCCGCAGCCGCCCACCCCGGCCGGCGCTCACCTAACTGTTTTCGGAACTTTTACTGTAGTTTTTTTTTCCTCACGTGCATACGTGCACTTTGAATAAATAACAACAATGACGTAAAAACGAGAATCGATAAACGAACGGTTACACGTTAATACGATAACCTGGCGCGCCCGGACGTGCACAATGCGGATGTACCGATATACTGTTTTATACGCGCGTGTGATTAGCTTCGGTTTTACCATAGTAGGACCACCAAAGGTCGCCGCCGTAGCGGGCACATTACACACGTGTGTCATCGTACCGTCGCGGGTTTTACGACCGATTCGGGAAAATAATTGATCAATAAAAACAAAACGCTAATGCAACGACGACTGTACCCTCCGTGGTATTCGAGACAAACCGTTTAATTATATGATACGCAACATGTGTATAAATATATTATTATATTATTATTATACGACCGTGCGGGGCTATTATATCCGTATAATGTAATAATAGTTTTCGTCTGTCGATCGGCTGGACCACGTAGGTATACGCGACGGCAATAATACGTGTACTATTATAATATACGACATCAATAAAGTGACCATTGTCTCCGTTCTCATATTATACGTATTGTTTTTATTCGATTTCCAACACTGATATAATAGTATCTAATACCGGGAAGAAAAAACAGTTAAATTCAAACGTAAAAATACATTTTATTGAAAAAAAAAAAACTCGTAGAAAAATATCACCTGCAGCTGTGCCGACGTAGAATGCGTATACTCGTATATAACCCGTATAATGAATATGGATTTAAAACATCCATAAAAGTGTTATTCTAAAAACACTTATTAAACTTAAAGAGTAGCAACACTGGAAAAAAAACAGAAATAATAATAATGCGTTAATATAGACTATAATAGATCTAAGACTTATCATCGGACGATAGACAAGAATAATATGCAATAGGCATAAGAATATTTTATTTTAATAATTCGTACATGTAACGGTGGTTAACATGATGTCTCCTCCAGGGTTATACCATCCCCGGATGGCTTATATCTACTCAAAAGGTTTTAAGGTTTTCCTCTTTACCCAAGAACCTATTCGCTCGTTGTATATTTAATTTATGCAGTTTGTAAATAATGTCATGTTTTAAATAAAATAAAAAAATACGATTTCTACTAACATTTTATATATTCGTTTCGAATCATAGTATATCATGTATACCATGTACTCGTATACTCGCATACGAATTCGGATGGTTGTAGTTTTTGTCGTTTTTTACATCATGTTCGTGCAAAACGACGAATATTTTATTACACGTTTGATATCGTAAATTATATTCAAATTTGTTCCATATCATTTACAGATACTGGTAATAACTACTCATTATTAGTGTCGTCAAGGTTATTTATATTATGTGTGAAAATATAAAATTACAAACGATGTACACAATATTCATATGTCCTACAGCTTTCGCACATAATAATATACGACGTTGGTGTGGCGCGTAGTAGTTTATGCATGCGAATCTTTGCTTTGTAGTCTGTAGAAACTAGCAGTGATAAAGTGTTTAAATTTTTTTTTTCACAAATTTTATGACATTGACGTAATACTGCGCGCACAGAACGGTGAAAGTCCTAGACCTTTAAGCTAAGGCCGAATTTGACAATGGCGCACGCGGCTTCTGTATGCGCACAACAATAATATGCTGGTGTCCTTCGACTGAATATAGTATTTTTGTTTGTAATGGTTTTTTTTTTCTCTCATGGCAATTTGTTCGACCGCAGTTCGACTCTGAAAACAATGCATTATTTCGCGCAGTTTTAAACGTGCATTTTTTCGCCGTATTTCGTTGTTTTGAAACCAAACGAGCGGACGGTTATGGTGTAAATAAAACGTCGAGACTTTCAACGGAAATACGTAACGACATCATTGAACCTGCTGCAGTACACTTTCTGCGCGCTTAAGAAAATCTAAACTTCAACTGCAATCGAGTTATGTACAATAATATGCGCAATACCGTAAAACGTGCTCGCCCATGTGCTTGGGAATAGCTTATGATAATTTCTAGTCGCGATACGTGCTATCGTAAGTATAGTTTTTTCCTACTTGACGCGCAGCACTATTAGGTATTATGATACACGCGCACGTTCTACGTACTACATAATACGTAGATACTAACATGTACGACTACGAAGGCGATTCGGCAGGTGCACTTATAATAATAATAATAGTAATAATTGTCCAACAACCGCACTGCAGCTACCCCGGCACCATTATCATACCGAATGTCCTTGTCGACGCGAGCTATCTCGATATGATCATTCGCGTGTGCGCTGAAATCGAAATGAGCACGTTTTCGCTCAAACGGTTTTCGCATTGTTATCGGCGTTGTGTGTACAAAACGAGTATGAAAAAAAAAAAAATGAAATATCAAGTCCTTATCGTTTATCGGCATGTACATCGCGGACGTTGGACGTCAAGTCCGTTGACATGTTGCCGTTTTGATTTAGGAGCCGCGTCGTCCTCCGCGTATACCGAGGGTGTTTTCGATAATGTTGTTTCGCCCGTCGTGTATTATACATATATCCGCACGTATAAAAGTACACGGCAAAGCTATTATGTATGACGGATAAGCCAAGGGGGTTATCGCACGTACATATATATAACATAATACCATATAGTGACGCGGTGGCGGAACAACCCTCAAGAGATTGTATACGCGCCAGGATTAGTGATTGTGTGTGTGTGTCCGTATATATTATACTTGTACACACACACACATATATATATATACGGGGTGTGCGCGTGTGTGTACGTGCTGCTGGTCGATCAGTGAACCAAAATATGACGTCACCATCATTCAGGTTTATAAACTCGTCACGGTGTCTCTCTGTACAATAATAACACACGCGCTCCGTACACACGTATATAATATATTATATACGCATAATATAGAGTATAGACCTCCGGCGTTATCCTTTATTTTTCGTTCCACCCCTCGGTTGTCGTCGTGGTCGTACGTGTATAGAGTTCTCTTAAGCTCCGAAAGACTCGAGCTGAATTTAATGACCTGCAAGGGACGAAAATCCTTCACCCCCTCAACCCCAACCCTGCATCGTTCATTATACTTCCTTTGCCTCTCTCCCCTCACCCACACACCGATGTTTGTATATAGCAATTTGATACTTTGATTTTATACGCTGGCCGTCGCTGCAGTCGCAAAGCGAGAGATGACGATGATTACAATAATTAATTTAACGATCCGGGAAAAACGATCACCTGATATTATATGACGTTGCTCTAACGAATATAATAGTAACTATTGTCCGTTCGAGCCGACATTGAGAACCTGGGTGAGGAGAGACTAATGATATTATATGTTGCGTATAATACATACGAAAGAAATTGAAAAACTATAAGCTTATATTATAGTACATATTACAAATATTCTGTATGGCGTGTGTAGTACACGTTTTGTACATTTTTTTTTTTTAATACTCGAGCGGTTCGCGTTGGAATTTCCAATTAAATTTTAATTGGACCTTTATTGTATACAGAGTGCTCGTTAACGTGAGCGTACGAACAACGAACAATTCGTTTGTTCTACTCAATAATATTATCTCTGGTTCGTTACGTTCATCAACCGTTCGCCACCGCCAAGACGCGCATATATTACTATGCGAATGCACTACGCATTCAAAGACGCGCTATACGCACGCAAACATCAAACGACACGGCATATTGCGGACACGTCGGATCAAAGTCGTCCAGCCGGGCGCTGTGACACCGTGATAGTGACGTTACCTGACGGACCTATTATAAGTCGCTTTCGATAAAAAAAGTAAAAAGGGCATGCGTGATCATTGCACTGCTATACCGGGTACAGCGGTTGTACAGCGAAATACGAACTCGATTCAAAACGCACTTGTATACAGTTGTCAGTCGTGTCGTAGACGACAAGAAAGTTTTAGGCCTCAAATCACCCCTTCCCTGCCCCCCCCCCCCCCCACAACTAAATTGTAAGAACATATTTTACATTCTCATGCCTACACGATAAACACTCCGTAGTTAAATTTTCACCACGTTAAAGATATCGGATAGGTAACTAAATCAAATATTCCGTCGTCATTAGTTATTTGTTAATAATATTTTGTTGTCGTCATCATGGTATAGTCCTCGAAAACCCTACAAACCCTCCACGAAATATTTGATTGTGTACGCGCCTTAATTCGTCGAGCTTAAGTTTTGAATATAACTATAATATAGTTCGGATCACCGTCCCGGGACGCTGTACTGCAGATCATGAAACTCGTATTGTTCTCGGTCGTATATAGCATTCGATACAGGTGCACGTGATTATCAAGTTCGTAAAAAAGAAAAAAAAATCCAAGGACATTATAATACATAATATTTCGAACAAGTCGTGCGATATGACGTGGCGTGCCCGCTGCGAAGAGTGATTTTGAATAGGACGGCCCTTGGACCGGCGGCGAGAGGAGGATTGATTGGAGATTTACGATCTCCATCCGATTTGATACTATTACAATCGAACATCTACAGATATGCGTGTACGACTGCTGCAATAATAACAGTACGTTTTCAGGCCGATGACTCGAACTTTTACCGAGGTCGACCCGGGACGACAGAATTCATCACAATATCATAATATATGCATTACGCACATGACGCGCGCGTGTGTGTACACCTAATGAACTCTGTGATTAATTGTCGACAGGACCGCGTGCGTATAAATAATAATATGTACAGGTACGCGCGGTGTGCGAACGTGATCCAGTTGAGCGATTTTTCGATTTGCCGGATCGTATTAGAAATATTATACTATTATATCCTCGCACTGCAGCTGCACCACGGCGTGTGCCACTGTTCGGCGAGCACGGGTTTGGTATAGAAGAAATCAGTGGCGTATCTCGGGAAGAGCGGGGCGAGGAGGTTATACAGACCCCCGTGAAGTTTTCGGGAATCTTAAGTTATGCACAATCTTAAATAAGATAAAATACACGGGCATCACGTAGTGCGCTGTTTTCACAATTTAAACCTTATCACAAAACGTGAAAACGTGATTTGCTGTTTCGAGTATAGTTTATTCAAATTTTTTTAACAGATATTGCGGTTTTTGTAATGTGATATGTAAACCGATCGGCTCTTTGGAAAAAATTCCTGGAAACGCGTATGGACGAAACGCTATACACGTATTACTATTATAATCATCTACGCGACGTTTGCGAATCGAATAGCGTGGGATCCGCTTATTACGATGCCGTATGCATAACGATATTCCCGGTAAAACAAGTTCCAAGCGAAGCATATATCTGGTTGGTTTTATGTCTCATTTGCAGTCATTTTGGTCGTATTATACTATCGGTTACAACGATTTTCATCTGGATGCGTACCAATGTTACTTGATATGAACTTCGGTTAAATATTCACCTACATAGCAATTTGCGCTAAACAAAAACTTTTAGAAAGTAAAAACTTGCTCTTAAACATTAAAGGATTGGAGTGTTGGAATTCAGAGAAGTTTTGATATAATGAAAAACGCAGAACACGGACGAAAAAAATAACATGGAACGGAGCCGAGTGCGTTTCTGTAAACTAATTGTGTTTCTCGTATTCTCCGCCAACGATTCCAAATGTTCAAGTATAATACGGTTTAAAACACGATGGCGGTGAATAACGCGAGAAAAACAATCCGTTCGATAAATCAATAAGAACTTTTGAACGTTTTCCCTAACCCGGGCGCAACGCGACGAAGTCCGGATAAGACGCGATCGGATTCTCCGCTGCTCCATAGGTCCATCGTGAACGTCGTTGCGATTGAATAATCGTACCGCGAGTTCTGCACACCTACATGTCTATGTACATCATTGTGATTTAGCGCGTGCGTGAAGTGCGCAGAAAGTTTTATCGTGGTCGGGATAAAAAAAAAACCTTATTCCGTCGGAGCGCGATCGACGAGGGCGCGCCCGTTAATTAAACTCTGTTCACTTGGCCGTAGCGTATTTAGCGTGCGGAATTGAACACGTGTTCGACGCAACAGTAATTGCGTTATGTCGTCGTCGTCGTCGTGGTCGTAACCCTGCACGCGCGCACCCCGGTCGACACAATCGACAATTTATTTAGCGTCCTACTACGTACACATTTTGAAAACAAATTGATGCCAAGAGGTGGACATGTGGCGTCGGCGGGTTCGAGGGACACTCGGTAATAAGATTTCGTCGCAAATCGAATTCGCCGAACGCTGCATCCGCAGTACGCACATGTACACGGGGACGAGCTGCAAACCGTGTAATCGGGTTATATCCGATACATAATGTGTACATATATGTTCGTCGGTCCGCGTGTGCAGTGTTTTGTTAAAAGTGCACTGGTGTGTGCACATCGCCGCCGCCGATGCAGCCGTATGTATACGTGCGGTGCAACTGCAGCGCGTGCAAGCGTCGGCAGATGATAGTACAAGCTGCGCGCGTCCTCGGCCCGCAAACGGTCCCGTCATTAACCGACCTAAATGGGGTGTCGCGCGACGTTTTTATTAGTACGAACAAAACGCGTACAACAATAATAGTGATAAACGAATAAATATATTAAATTATAAATCCGCCGCCTGCTGCTCGGCATACCCGTCCGGTCGTGTGTTTTAACGGCAGCCCGTTCAATGTGCGTAGGCGCTGAGTGCATAATAATGCGCTCGCTACGAGTGTGGCGCTCGGTGAAACGGCTTACACGATAATAATACATAATACGTGTATAGGTGTAACGTAGGTACCGACTACCGGATACACGTGGGTACAGCCGCGATAACTCGAATCTAAAAGGGATGTAAGTATGTTCTGGTTGTATAACACAGGGAAAAGGATAATATTGCAAGATGACGCGTAGTGCTTTCGACTTCCAATCAGAGGATAAAATTAAATTATTAGCTTGTATTAAATGTATAATAGTCATAGGTATCTGTATTAGCCATTGAATATTTATGATATATATTGTCGATATAACTAGGGGGCGTGGGGGAAGAAGTGCCCCAAGGGTTACATTTAGATTCGTGTGCTTTGGAACGCTAATTGTTATATTACCCTTATAGATTTGATTCTACAATATTATGTTCGACTCAAGTTGCCTGTTATCACACCTAAAATGGAAGAACGGTGTTCGTGTTTGTATACGTTGGTCTTTTCGTGATATTTTTATTTTTAAACTAATCGCGTGAGTTTCTAAAATGTAATATTTTACGAGTACATGAGTAAGGACCTATACTTATAAGGTTGAAAAAACCTACGTATGTACCATACACACATAATGTTCTTCCTTAAATCTGCGATATTTAAGTTAAAAATACCAAATTGGTTTTTCTGAACGCACATTTTGTACGTCTTATCACTTATGATATGCGGATGCGGCGTACTCTTAAAACACATTTTATAGAATCAACAATTAAACTCGAGTAATCGACATATATTGTAAAAACGTATATGGTATATTATTGTGATAAATTGTCTTTAACTGTAACGGTGACGAAGGACCTGGAATCGGTGCTCGTGCCACGACTGTTACTGCGCGGTGATCCCGGTTCCTCGGTTTAAACGTGTAAACGCTGCAGACATTAAAAAATGACAATTCGCTGGTCGGTTAACGTTTAGTATTGATTTCTATGTAAAACTTCGATGAGAAATGTACAAGTTGATATTACTTTGAAGTTTATCATATACAACATGTAGTGTGTAGACTATATTATGTTTTAGCAGTTGTCGATTGTATGCCATACATTTCATTGCAAAGATCCAATTGTTATTTCATTTTATTTTTTTTGGCATTTCAGTTACTTGGATTATACTCATCAGAGGCTCATTCACAGAAGTGGCAGCGCATTATTAAACATTTGGCGTTCCTGGTCGACTTTAGCAACAATGACCTGTTTTCTTCGGTTCTGTTTGCCGTAGGTTTTTCGAGTTATCGATCAGACATTCTGGACCCTAAACGTGTTCGAAGAATGATTTACGGCCAAATACGAATCATACGTATTTTCAAGTGGCTGAAGCCTAATCTGCCTGAAGCTTAATCCTCCGCTTCGGCATGTGGATAAATATCAGTACAGGCTTTTTGCTGAGCTCGGTGTAACAAAACAAAATAATATGTATGATAGGAGCTGACGCAAGTAACAATGGCGATTTTAGTGTTGGAAAAAAAAACTCTTATCAAAATCCAAGTTAATGCAATAGGACTAATACTTTGGAATTCTGCCAAAATGCAATAATGCTTATAATTTTAAATAACAACATGTACGACGTTGTACGTGTTTTATTTATTTTTTTATCGCAAATTGACGAACCTAAGCAACATAGTGCTTATTATAGCAATTTATTGTGTAACCGAATTACGTCATCGCGGTGGGAATATTACATATTAAATACGTAAAATTTAGCGAAAATCGGTCGGCTTCTAAATTATATATTATTATCATTGTATGTATAGGTGAGGAGATCGATTGTTTCGTCTAAAGTAATCGAATAATATCGTACGTATATAGAACCGGTATAAACAATTTATTCGTGAGACGGAATCGAACCAGTATGGACAATTGAAAACAAATTTATAAATATAAAAGCATTAAGCATGTCACGTAGTATATGTATATGATTCGATAAAACGTTAAAACAAATCGTTTCCAATTGCACGACTTTTATTTATGGATTAAAAAATCACGACGACGGCGGCGGCGTTGTAATGCGGTACGTATTACTTTTATGTAAAATCAATGTTAAAGTGTAGCAGCGTGACTGTACACCTGCATGAAACAGAGCAATGGACACCTTTGCCATTGTTGTAAACAGACATGAAACAAAAATATATTTAAATACTGCAGTATACGCATGCTCAACGCACAAAATCCTTGAACCATGTACTTTCAAAAATAGTATAATAAGCAATAAAATGTTCACGCTCATCGAATACGCAGAATCCTTCGTCGGGGCAACACAATGATGTACTTTTCATGGAATTATTTCACACACGGGAAACAAAGCGAGTGGTCAACTAAACTAAATTTACATTTGGACTAATTGACACCGGGGACCTTCGGAATGCGAAAACAACAATATTTCACAAAGGACAGACCCTGGGACACGGGTTCAGTTCAGCAGCGCGAATAACGGCTCCGAATCGACACCGAAATCATACGTACGAGTATATCCTGCCATGCAGCGAAGAAGCTCTTCCCGTTATTGTCATCAACGTTTTTGTTGTACATATTTTTTTAACGTCGGTTTACTTGAAGCGTTAGTATGCACTCTATTTCATTTAAAATGTTCAACCAACATGAAACCAACTCAAAACATTGCAAGTTGTTACTACTGGTTCGAACACCGGCACGTCACGGCGTGGTCATGTTACCAACGATCAAAGGGATTTTATAAGTGAAAGAGAATAACAGCTTCGCAGGCCAAAAGGTCGAGTCAATGAAAACAGAATAACGCGACTATCACGGCGAACACCATTAAGGGGTCAAATCAGGTCAGCACTGGCAGAGCTAACCAATGTATAAATCATGATGTACTTTCCATTCTAGTCGTGTGTCCCTATGTAATTTATCATTTTTTTTTCTGATCAAATGCCAACATTGGTCTCAGTCCAAACATATACACGCGTAATGGTTATTACATGTAAACGGATAATCCAAATTTACCTTATAAGACGTATTAAAATACGTAATATTATATTATACCTAGACATCGATATCGGTATTATAGCGTTTATGGTCGACGGATAAACATTAATGCAAAAAAAAAAAACTGTTATTTTCCACCAGAACTGTGAACAGTTATAATCGCGTGTTGAATGGCGTACTAATTACATTTGTATCTAATAAATGAAGGATAGTCAAGGTTTGATGGAGCCCGTTGTCCGTACAATCTTTAGAAACGTTTCCCTATTCCGAGATCAAGTTAGTAAAAAATAAACGGAAAAATGTGCTTCAACTTGATCAGTGTACGAGTACCGTTTAGTCATATACAATATACATATCTCGTAATAGCACACATAACGCAAGACTATTGGATTGATCGTGAAACGGTTAGTGGAGGGGTGTCGTATTATTATCGATCGTACCTGTGATGGTGATGAAATTAACGATATCGTTCTGGTACGTAATTAGAAAAAAAAAATTATAAAATTATATTAGTGGAAGATAGCGTTTATAATACCTGCAAGTCTTACTTGACTCTTAGACACTCGAAAAAACACGTTCTCACCGTTAGTCGGTATTAACACCATTCGCCGAAGTCAAATGAACACTACAATTTCTTTTCGCGTGCGTGCGGACGAAGAAGAGCTGTAATAATAGCTGAATAAGTGCATTCCGAGCAGTTACAGAACTTATTACGTACAAATGGAAAAAATATCGCGTTTTCGAGGACATGCCGTGTTCAACATCGTAATAAACAGTTATCAACAGTTATAATAACAGTCGTACCTAGCGTAACGTAACTTATACACATCACATGTTGTACATAACAGTCAAGTCAAAGCGTTGTCTAGGCGTTGCCTGCTTGATTCGACAAACGCTCAGAGTAGCATGCGAATATAATAGAGAACGGTCCATAGGAAACGCGTGTTTGTATATTTTTGATGTCCGTAAAGTCGTAATATGTATGATAGCAACAGATTTCTCAGAAACGTCTCATAGAAAGTCAAATTAAATAAAAAAAAAAAACTTTCCGACAAACAACGTTGGGATTACTCCAACATCGCCCAACGAGTCCAAACACAAATCATTGGCCTGTCTTCAAGAATAGTATACAAAACTTAGCGGAGCAAATTAAAAAAAAATAAATAAATAAATCATAATCAAAATATAAAACATGTTTTCGGTAACTATATGTACCGTGTAATATATCCTTGTATTATTAGGTAACAATAATTATAGTGTTTCAACTTTCAAGCGCATACAGTTCAAACGACACGCACACGTCCGATTGAGTTACTTACCGTGGAGTGCATTTTGGCTTCAAGCTCGTCATATTATTATTATTAAATATTTTCAAGTCTCTGCGGGCTAGGAGATGAAAGGACGAGACATAATAATATTATTATCTAGAATTCAAAACAAAATGAAATTTGAAAAATATATCGTTTAATGATTAATACTCTTAGACAATGACAAATTTTTATTGAATACAAAAATATAGTTTATTAAAATTTTTTTTAAATAAAAATCGGTCGTATTCATTGGTGCTTTGTTATACTACAATGCTCGAGGCGCTGTTTATATTTCATTTTATTTTTATTTATGTTATACCTTGTTATAATATTATATTAATTGTTTAATTGAAAATTCGATTAGTTTTAACAAATCTTTTGTAAATCCAACGATCCAATTTGTTGTTATTATTGCCTATCCGTTTACAACGTTTGTAAAACAGTCGGTGTATTCCGTCTGTGTACATCGGTGTTTCCGTGTCAAACATTTGTCGCGTGATAATCGACTTCGTCTCGCATTCACGGATATTCCGCGGAAAAATTCGTCGCACCGGATCGATTGCAATTGAAAAACGTAGAACACAGTCGGTCGTGCAGTCGACACGAAAGTTCGTCATTATCGATTATGTTAACTTGCATTACACTCAACTGCCAGCAAAAGCGCCTCGAAATGCTTAACACAGCAGCCGTCTGCTAGTCCTACACCCCATCGCCCTACAGCACGGTAGTGGTGTGTACGCACTTCCACGCATAACACGTACTCGTGACTCAACGAGACGCCGTCACGTCGAGCCCGGTGTAGACAATAAGACCGCAGGTCGCCGAAAACGCTACGTATGCGCGCCCTCGTCGTGAGCCTCTCTCCCACGGCGGCGCCGCAGCGCGTGTTCGTAAGTCAGACAACTGCTGGTCTCCGAACAAACTTACATCGTCGTTATCGTAGTATTGTGTACGCAATATAGCGGTGCGCACATGTCGTCCGCGAGGAAAACCGTTTTATCATCGTCCGACGACGTGCGTGTAAGGCCTGTCGAATAAAATTCACAAACGCACACTACCTCAGAGGCATAGCCAGGGGAGGGGGGCTAAGGGGGCTACGGCCCACCCCCATTGACCGTATTTATTTAAGCCAACAGCCATTATACTTGATCAGTGGCAGCTCGCGGGTTTTTAATGAAGAGTACATCCAAAATATATACTATAGATGGTATTAAATAATTATTCACTAATTTTAGTTAAATACCTCTATTTTTCTTTAATTAATAATTTGTTTTTTTTTTTAGTTTCTCAAATTCCTGGCTACGCGCCACTGCACTACCTATATATTGTATATACAGTGGAACCTCGATAAGTCGAAAACCTTAATAACTCGAAAAAAATTCCGTTCCCTTGCTAAAACCTCGATTACTCGAAAGAAAAACTATAGATAACTCGAACATTCTGTGCTCCGAATATACACGAAGAATGACGGATAATTTTCATAAACATTTGTCTAAGTGGCTTGTGCGTTCCGATATTTGTTATCTAATCCCGATTATTTAGTACATATCGTGCTATTCATTTGGTATCGGCACTGTCAGTTGCGACTTGCGATCGATCGGTTACATGTGTACGGTGAATAGCACTGAATGTAAAAATGCCTCGTAATTTAAAGACGCTTACTCTTGGAGAAAAACAAAAGGTTCCTGAAGCAGTGAAAAACGATAAAGTGTACTCTGCTCTAAATACTATAGAAAATACTGTTGATAATAGCATGTGTTCTCAAACTCTAAGTCAAATTAAGATAACAAATTATCTATTATAAATTTACAACACTGTACACATTTATTATAATATTTTTTTCGTGATAGTTTTTTTTAATTAAATAAGCTATTTAATCACATTTTTTTCATTGTACATACCTATATATAATAATTAAAAACTAATACATACATTTTAAAAACTCTTCAAGTGGAATTTTTTTTCTAAAACCTTGGCAACTCGAAAACCTTAGTAAGTCGAAAACCTCGATAAGTCGAAAAAATTACATTTCCCTTGAATTTCGACTTATCGAGGTCCCACTGTATATAATATATACTATATATGTACCGCGGTTGCTATGGCCGTTTCGCGGTAAATCACAACAGGTGGCGCTGCAGACCAATCAACGGTCGGCATAGCATATATTATGCTGCAGTATTTTTTCATTTTCATTTTCGTTTTCGTTTTCGTTTTTTTTTTTTTTTGATTCGTCGCAGCCATCTGCGAGCACTATGTACCATCATTGTTATTCACACGCGTACAATGCACGTATAATATTCATGCAAGTACACGAGTGTGTGTGTGTGTGTGTGTGTGTGTGTGTACACACGCACAGCACGCGCGATATTGCGCTGGACATATTGGACGAAAACGACGAGTTGCATTTCAATATCGGTAATGATTGCTCCTGCAGTATACTAGCCGTCCATTTGCCGATATTAAAAGGCCCCGGAAACAAAGGCACGGAACCGGTGTGCTGAGCGACATGTGCGACGCGGGCTAGCGTACACACGCACACACGAGCACCGGTATTGTATGCACTTTTCGAGGGGGGCCGAAGCCGATCCGGGGTGGAAAAGAATAAAAACCACCCGACGAAACGTTATAATAAAAGGATTGACAATATAATTTTCTACGCGTTTAACGGCGGTGACTATATACGCGGTACCCGGTAGCGACGGCCGATTACCGCGTGTCGTATGATATAGGTACAACATGACCGCGGTCACGCAATATAGTACGGTGGCGGCGAAGAAAGTGAAAACAATATTTCGTCGCAAGCGGTGGCGTATTTTCAAATTTTTCTGGGGGGGGGGTCCTCGGTTTCTACATAATTAGTATTAACTATAATACTTATAACTTGAAACCATGCTGCAGGAACATGTATCTGTTTCAGCTGTTGTAACTAATATTAAACTATATTTTATATAATATTTTGTTTACGGGAAAAAACATGCAAGAATTTTACTTTTTTTTTGGAGAGGTGAGAGGTTCTGGGGGGGTCCAGTTACCCTGGACCCCACCACCCCCGTAAATACGCCACTGGTCGCAAGTACTTAAAAATGTCACGTAGTCTATGTTGTGGTCTGTTGTGCGGGAGGCGAACGCTCTGCAAACGGTCAAACTGTAACAGCGATCATAATTCGATCATAATTCGACACGATAATTTTAGTACCGTCATCTACGTTGACCACCGTGTCTATCGAAGTGTACACAATTTCTTCCCCCACAAAGTGTCGTTGAATCAATTTCGAAAAATGCTTTCTTAGTGAATAATCACGTCATAAAATTAAACTACTGACCAAAGTTCATACCGGTACCCGGGAGAGATGTATGTTACTATTTTATAATTATATTTCAATGTAAAAAATTGTTGGTTGAAAAAAGCCCACCACATTCGTCGTATGACCTAACGATATTTATTTCCATTTTACTATCCCATATTGATTTTCATTGACTGATACCGCAATCGGTAATTATCAAAATAAACATATTAAAAACAGAATAAAATATTTCTTAGTTAACCAAAAGGTTGAAAACTGTACCGGTTCTTTTGTAACGGACGCCTACGTCATAATAGCTATGTGTCAATTTTCAGCTTGATCCGTCCAGTGATTTGAGATTTGCGATGATGAATCAATTAGCCCGACATTTTATATTGGAGATTATTATTTGGTATTAAAATATGTTTTTTTATTTCTATTTTATAATTAATTTACAGAAAATATAAATAATTTGTCCCCTCCCTCTTCTGTAAAAGTTTTCAGAATCTGTTGTTTCCGTGAACCGTTTGCTGACCGATTAAATGGTCAATATATTTTAAGTGGACATAATTTTCATAAAAACATCTGCTCATGTCGAAAAGTACAACAATCTGCACATCATAGTTAAAAATTAGATGTGCGAATATAGTTATAATCTTTATAGTGATAAAACATTTAATAAATTTAAATTATATTTTTTTATGTGGATATGGATGTGTCTTATCGCATGGGGTCGTCAAGTTAACATTTTGTCCGAAAAGTCACGCCGGATGACACACTTGGCGAGTGAAAAGTATTGAAACGAGTAAAACGCACCGTTTCTCTAACAACGATTTGGTTGTCATAGTAAATTCATAGTGAAATCACAGTCAAAGCCATAGAAAATGTTGTGCAAATATTTTACACATATTGTGTGGATATAAAAAGACGATTGTACATCTCGAAATGGTAATTGCTCTATAATCTAAAATGGTAAAATATCTTCCGGGCGAAGCAGAATCGGTTGTTACTATGCAGATTTTACTATGAATTATTACTATGACAATCAAATAGTTGTTAGGGAAACGGTGTTGTTATATCTGATCGGTTAGCAGCCTATACCTTATACGTAGTGCTAAAATATCTGAACACTCATTTTTTCAACATTATTCACTGGTTTAATAAAAATGCATTAGACGCGATAATACTATAATTTGAAAGAGCTTCTCGTTGAAAGTAAGAGCAAATTCTTCGTAGATTTCATATTTGATACTTTGAAAACGTATTGAATACTTATGTATTCGATCAATGTTTTCGTAATTTGAATTAACTAAATCCGCGTGTGGAAATATGAAACACCAGGGTTAATATAATATGAAAATAGACGAATAAAAATTCACAAATAAAATCGCCTATACTTTGGAGTACCGCGCGTCCTGGGGACTTTACTGTGAGAATAAAAGCGCTAAAAATTAATTCTATACACTCGGAAATGTTGAAATCAAATTTCTGTATTAAAAACTAAAAATGATTGACAAAAGTACAATCGTCAATTCGTCATCTTACTGATGCACACATTAAATAGACATTTTCACAACTCAAATTTCATAACCGAAAAAAGATCGTTTCTCGCAATAAAATACAGAGTTATATAAAAAAATGTTCATAATAAATAGTGAATACTATGTTTGCGCAAGTAATCTAAAATATGTACATATAATAATCATCACAACAATAGTAATAACTAATAACGGATAACTAATAGTACATGCGTGGGGATGCATGTATTATAAATTGTTATTGCGCACCGACGTACTCGTATGTTATAATATTATTCAGCCGTTGTCGGACATCAAAAGCCGATATATTTATTAAAGTCTTTAGTAATTATAAACGGAACGGCTCTCGCGTGCAGTGTTTCCCCGTGAGTCAGACGGCAAATATTTGGTGTATGCGCGCCTTGCACTCCGCGGGGGTGGAATGATGGGCATATTGGCTTACGAGACATTTATTGGGTGGAACGTATTAAGGCCTGGTGCGATGGGGTCGGTCACCCTTTTATTGCGAATTCTTGGCCACCACCCGCCCCTCGCCACAACCCCTACCCGGTGTGATGGCGTTCGACGTGCGGGGCGGAAGGGGGCTGCAGATGAAAAAGCTATGTTACGCGAGCGTATAGCCGTTTCTCGGGCAAAACGTCACGTGGGAATAAAGTCAAAAATCGTGTCTCTCGCGGTGCCGCCGCACCCCTCTTCTGCGCATTATGCACGAGCACGAGTACAATAACACTCTACCCAACGCTTTCGGCTAAAAATCCAATATATTTTTCTTCTCAAGTCCCCGGAGCTAAAAAAATAAATGAATAATAATAATAATAATATGTCCAATCGTATAAAATTACTAGTAACGCAAGATCGTATCTACGTCATCTACGCTTTGTAGCTCGCGCAACGAACACATCTTTCGACTTTTTGAGACATTTGCGACGTGTTCTATTATAATAGAGTTCTTCTAAACCGTAAGAGAACGGTCTTTGGTTCGCCGATTTTGATAATTTCAGAAATAAAGTCCAAGAATTTTAATAGGAATTTGCATTCATCGTAGGATACCGGGTGATAATAATAGTGCACACAAAATGCTATTCAGACGTGGAGCTCGAAAACGTAATGGGCTTTTTCTTCACGTTCATTAGACGTTTAGAGGTGACGACGACAGCAGGAAGAAAGTGGAATGAAACGTTTACAGCGAAAAATCAAAACCCGTTCGTATCATACGAGATGTCCGCTTTATGATTTTTAATTTATGTTGCGCCGGAAAAATACGTAATACGTGTACAATGGACAACACGGCGCATAATAATAATAATAATGACCGTAGCGTGTCGTTAGCGTTTCAACATTTAATAATATATTCACGAAAAGCGATACAGTTTACGGGCGCGTGCATAATGTATAAGTACGTTTACAGACGTAATGCTGCGGCGCGATTATCATAATGTGCACCGGCCTGAGCCGGACTACCTATAATGATAATTATTGTTATTATTTCCGAGATGAACTCGGCGAATGTTTAAAAAAAATTGATTCCGGTGCAATTATTGCAGTGTTGTTGTTCACGTGCGCGCGCATAACATTAAGTACAGGTACGCGCGCTCGCGGTCGTGTACAAACACAGAGTAGGTACACACGTATTATAATGTGATGATGCAGTAATTTACGCGCCGAAAAAAAAAAAAAATAATTATAAATAATAACGAGTAATATTATTACTAGTGAACATTGCGCTTACGCTGCTGCAGTAGGTATACCGATATCGTAATACACATGCCCGGAACGACCTTGCTAAGCGCACACCTGCGACACAATATAATATAATGATAACACGAGATTTTCTCCCGGGGCGCGCGGCCGGACCACCTAGGCTGCTGCCGTCTACACAATACGTCCGCCTTGTAAAAGATAATTTTTAAAAGTATTCAAATACAGATACAGATACTTGGTTTCGAAAGTATTTAAAATACATGTTTGAATACTTGATAAAAAAAAGTATTCGAGTACGAATACAGATACTTCGAAAAAGAGTGCATAGATACTTCCGAATACGTAAAAAAATGTCACGATTTTGTTTACCTTAAAATCAGAAAAAAAAATTTAAACGCATTTTTAAAATATATTCATATATTATCATTATTATCAACTACGTAGAGGATGTGACAAATATACAGTATACATATTTGATGTATACCCCTGGATATATAGTATAGTTTATTTATCTTGATGCAAATCAAGATAAATAAACTATACTATATCATAGCTCATAGGTAACGCTACTAACACTTTAAACTAACATTACACATCCTGAAAAGGGTTGATAAATTCTGTTTATATAAATTTACCAATTAATTTATTATTTTAATGTGATAGGATTAAAAAAAGTATTTTAAAATTGTATTTGATTTTAAATACAGACACTCTGGTAATAAGTATTTAAAATACTAAGTCCAAGTATTTTTCCCAGAAGTATTTAAAATACGTATTTGAGTACTTAAAAATTGTTTGAATACTTTTATTCAAATACTTTTGCTCAAGTATTTTACAAGACTACAATACTTATAGTATGCAGTTCGTGTGCCGTCTAACCGTCTCTACCTAGTGTTTTTTTTGGACAAACCCGTTGCTATCGGATGTATATGTACGTGTTCGTACGTGCACGTATGTATGATGTGAAAATCGTACGTGTACGGTATTATACTGTGCCTATTCGTATGTACGATGAGCGTGCGTCCAGGAAAACTTTTAATACAGTAGACGCCGCTTATAACACTCGCATTGGGACCAGCAAAATGTAAGTCTGATAGCCGAACGAATCTAACTGTATCGTCATTGCGATAAATTTTTAACGCCATAAAATTTGTTGTACATGCATAGTTAGTTGTAAGTTTACGGCGTGATTAGAAAGTAGAAACCAGTTATAAGTAATGACCAACACAAGAGTTTATTTTCTACGATTTTTCTCACGAAATTCGAGTATTGCAACCGAAGTGGTGATTTGGTTTTAACCAAATGTTTTTTTTAATGTTCTTGGAATTTCATATACGTCCGGTCCGTTCCGGATGATTTTAAGTCTATAATAAGCGGCTGAACCTATGATCCGGGAGTCTTATATGCTGCGTCTACTGAATGGCTAGTGCACTATAATCGCTGAATTGCACCTAGAAAAGCGAACGTAATTACAATCAAATCGGTTCTTGTGCAAATTAAGTCTGGGTAACTTTGAACTTTTGTACGCTGTAAAAGTGAAAAGTTTTCAGATTTAAAAGCAACAGCGGTATCTCGCATCATACACGTGCGGCCTTTTGTTTTTCAACGACGTGAGGTCTTATAATATAAAGTGACAATATTATCTACAAGGATAACTATTTTTTTACGCCTTCCTTAACCGTGCATCTAGATCAATTATTGTACCCAGTTTATGACTTTCGAATAATATACATATTATGATAACTTCATTAACAAAATAAATTAATTTTACTCAGCGTTCCTTTCTCCGCGGTGCAATGGATTAGTCCAAAACGACGTCGATAATATATTATTTTAATACATAGTATTCCCAAGCAAACGCCAAGATTTCATGTTTCCCTTGAGTTAAGTATGCGCAGGCATATCGAATCTTGCCAAGTATTGATGTTGTACTTCTCCTAGTTTCCGCATACACCCGCATAACATGACTACAGCATATTTGATTTAATTTTAATTAACGTAATATGTACGGGCAAAGCTCCACGGTACAGAAGATAAGGTTAAGTATGCGCTTGGGACTAAGTTGGAGTCAAGGCTTAGATAGAAAAATCATGATTTGCCGCACGGATCATTCAGCAAGTGGTCAAAGAAGAATCAAAAGAGTTTGTAAACTATGTTTGGAAACTATAGTGAACGGGTAGAACGAGTAGAAATTTTTAAGTGGAAAAATTGTAATAAAACTCTTCGCGTAACGCTTGTAAAGTCATCATAATAGTTAACCGAGAGAATATTACTGAAACCGTGGTAACGGTCTATAGGTACGAAAATTTAAGCGATTTTTCTGTTTTAGTCTGCATTGTCCGCTGAGAGAACGTCGTGCGCAAAATCCAGTAGAGGCCCCAACGTTCATCGACGATCGGTTGTGTCTACGTTTACCACGTACACGACATTTTCGAGGCTTTTGTATAGTTTAGTTTGGCGCCCAGCACTGCTAACGGCGAAATACATCGCATGACCGCCGGATCGAGACAACCTAATTATGCTCGTAGTCCGAACCGGTCCTGCAGGAATAGGTGATTTATCACACTACGAATATAAAATAAACCGTGTACGAGAAAACGCTGTATGTTTCAAGTAAAAATATTTTTATATTTATTTTATTGGAATTGGTCAAAACCAGTATAGGAATATTAAATCATAATTTTCTTCCTATTCTCGGCACGTAAATTTCGATTACTGCAGTGTACTGGTCTTACAACACTTGTCGAAACGGTCGGTACGTTTTAGGAAAAAATTAAATGTTTTGACGATTTAACAATGACATCGAAATGAAACGCATCGATCGTATCGCGGTTAACAGTGTCGGTATGTTTCTTCGTAATTTCAAAAAACGTATTAGCATATATAGTATTATATATTTTCAGTCGTGACACCTATACTGTTGTATTACTTTTGAACGTGTCTACTATTTTTTTCTTTATCGTGCTTAAACATTTAGATTCGGATCACGATTAAGATTACGTGCAATAATATTATTTTGCCGTGAAAAATGGCACTTTTTATCGTGAACACAATCCATAAATAGACTTGTAGTGTACATTTTGCTATACGTGAGTTGATTTGAATACCTTACGCGTATTTTTTGTTTAACGTGATTATATTTTACAACTTGGCTTTAATCTTTTGGACAAAAACAACATACACTTTTATCTCTGTTTTTCGTCTTCAAAATGCCTCAGGTTCCGCAGTAAAGAACAAAATCGTCATAATTATTCGTGTAGTAAAACTATATATAGTTAGTTTACTATGGTTTAATTATAATCTGTCTAAGATCGGTGATGGTCACCAAAGTGTTATCATGTACACTTTGCGGAATTCATCATTCTCATCGCGTTTCTCCTAAGACTTTTATTTATATGAAAATAGTCTCGTTCAAAATCGGTACACATTATACCATACACAGGTTTCAATAGTCTCACACGCGTCGGTACGCCCCAAGCTTCTTACGATATATTCGGTTTTCTACGGTCGTTGAAATATTTTTTCAATTTAAAATTTGACAAATAAATAATATTTCTATACGAACGCAGCAAAATACGAATATGTATCTATTACGATGTTATTTCACATTTCGCTTATTCCTTCGTCGTGCGTATTTTTTCAATCGGAAATGTTCACTATACTATATTGTATACGTTTTTTTGTTCCCTTCCGTTTTCGATCACAGAAGGTGCATTACTGTTGGGCATATTGTGTTTTATACAAATACATAATATATGATATGCACGGCCTCGTATTATTGCGTTTCTCGAACGTCACGTGCGATCGTATCGGCGGCGGCGGCGGCGGTGGTGGCAAATGAGTTTTCGGGAAAATTAAATTGGAAACGCTCCCTCGGGGGGGGGGCGCGCGCGCGCCTATATGCCGGGCCAGCCGGCCGCGCAAAACAAACAACTGTCGAGTGTACCGCGTCGCCGTCGCTTTCGTCGGCCATCTGTCAATGCTGGACTTTGTGCGCATATAACATACACGCGCATGCGCATTGTAATATTATGTGTGTACACGGAGCGTGTGTGCCAGGCTTTATTGTAAGGTGCAGTAGGACACTAATTGTGCATTAAGAAATATAAAATGTGCAGTTGACTTATCGAATATGTGCACTTCAGAAATACATCGAAAATTATTTTGCCAAAGGTATTCAAAATAATACATGTATTATCTTATTACGTGAAATCAGAGGCTTGTCAATCGTCATCGGCGTCGAACGTGTCGAAAATAGACGTCAACAGCAGACGCGTCTAGTTTTGAATATTTTATTCGTGCAGTTGGAAAAAATACTTACAATAAAGCTTGGTGTGTTCACGTCCGAAAGTCCGTCGTGAACCTCTTGTGCGCCGCGACCGGGTCGACGTACGATTGTCGCGGTAACCATTCGACAACGGAACTGTAGGTATACCGCGGTACCTAGTTCGTTACTTTTTTCCAATGGGGACTACGACAACCAGTTCCGTCTTTACCCTGTGGGCACGTGGGGCACGTGCCTAGAGCCCCCAACTAGATGGGGGCCCCTAATAATAGAAATTACAACTTTAAATTGTAAGCTGTAACGTCATAATACGATCGTCTCTACAAAAATAATTCTAAATTCCAGATAAAAAAAAACTTAGGTAAATGGCAATGTTAAAACGTTATTTAAATAATGCTAAGTGAGGAATGATATCACACTAAGTAAACGATAAGTTTTATCAATGTAAGTTGTAACAGTAATATACCATTTCTAATTGTGTAAAATAAACATAATTTTTAACAACTAATAAAGTCATCATATTAAATAAGCTTTTTATATTTTTATTCGACTTTTTTTAAGGACCTACTAAAAGGACCCCTTAAGCTCCCGGTGCCCATGGGCCCCTCCATAGCCAAAGACGGCTATGACGACAACAGCGATTCCGAGATTTTAAATTAGAACGAAAGGAACCCGTACCTGTCCTGTACCCGTTACGCAGTGTTGAACGAGGACCGTTCGTACACGGAACAGCCGTTTTTCCAAAAAGTTATGACAACGTAACGTCCGACGAGCCACCCCGATGTTGTGACAAGTGTTCAATCGTCGTTTACCCTCCTCTCGCCCGTCGCCGAATTTTTTGGTTCCCTGAACTATTGTCAGGTTGGGAAAAACTAAACGACGAGCAATTTATTAGAATTCGGTCGTTTGTATAACGCCGTGTAAACACCGTGTTCCGAAGAAAAATTGTAATATTAGCGACGGAGAAAATGATCTAGACGCCAAAGCGGCATTTAGAGAAACCGAAAAAGACTTGACCCTTGAAATTTCGCGCTGAAAATCAATAGTGTTCGAGTAGAAATCAATACTTCACGGTTTCATTGAACGTTTAATTTTACATCTTTCGAGCGCCGTGTACACAGTATTGTATATTTTAATATCGTGATCATGTCGACCCCGGCGAGTGCACGCTCTGTCCTTTTAATTAATGTGGTATTTTTATACTTCCGTCACTTTATACAATTATAATCTTCATTATTTCTCGAAGAGAACACGCTTGTAATACTCGTATATATATATATATAGCGGCACGCCTATACGCCGTAAAAATACTTTGAGAACATATACTACTACCCGTGCGGGTGTTCAATGGTGCTCACATTAAAAACGTAAATGTTGTTCTTTTTTTTCTAGTCCAGTGCTTTTTACGGTTTTAAAATTCGCATTGGCCAAGTATATTAAAAACAACCGCGAAACTTTTTTTACAGCTTCCAATCGGTTAAAATGAAAAAAATTGAATTAAAATCAAGGAGTGTGCTCGCAACAGTGTGAACGATTTATAAAAAGTCCCTTGGACAATGATGAATAAAGTACTTACAACGAGTCGATATGCTCAGTTTCGTTCTAAATCGAATGCTAGCTACGATCGAGTACATAATATCGTAGTTGTAATATGTGTTTGTGTTTTTGTGCATGGGAAATGGTAGATTGAAAAACGTATGTCCTATAAATGAAATTGGTACAATATTGATATCGAATAACATAATGTTACGGCTTGATGGAAACACCGAATGTTTAGGATTTCAGTTAAATTTTTAACGACTGTTTGTAATGTGACGCTTGGTAATTTCCCACGCGAAACATAACAGTTAAGTTAGATTGCACATGAAAGTTCCGACACGAGAAAATTATACCGATACGTAAGTTCCTACACGAACAGAAGTACAAATTATACGATATTTCCTACGTTGCAGTCGCGAGATAAAATAATATGCATAATGTTACTTTCTGAACGGTATCTACAAACGACTATAAGCAACTGAACAAGAGTGTAATGTGTTGTTACTATTTTATGTGCCTACGTATATACGTATTCATTATTTAAATTGAATATCCTATATTCGGTTAAAAGTTTTACTAAACATTTCACTTTTTTTCATGAAACAACAAACGAATTTTAACCACACCAAGTCACCAACTGCATATTACAAGTTGTCGGTCCTGATAGTGGTAATAAAGACGTGAAGTGAGACGGAAATTTGTATTTGTTACAATTTTTCTGATCATGTTGGAACTTGTTTAATTATATATTAGATGTATCTTAATTTTAATAATAAAACTATTTTTCATCATTTCCAGAACGATTACGCTGTTCGCAAAACAAATTTCTACCAACGTGTATATCAACATAATTATATGAACACTTGATTTAATTTAATTATGAGCAAAACAAAAATCTAATTTTAAACCGCCTTTTATTTTTACGATAAAAATAACGGGACATTTCAAAAGTTGTTTTATTGACCTACATTTTTTAACTATTTTAATGTTTACCAACAATAAATAACAGCACAAACAAATTATTTACAATAAGTGCAAATAATATGTAAGAATACCAACTAATTTTGAGTTAATTTTTAGTAAAGTATACTCCAATTAATGGAATTTTTGAAAAAGGACTATTACTTTTATGAAAACCATATTAATGTCTTTAATGATAATTATCAATGATTATGATATAATATTTTGGTGCGACATGAGCAAATCAAAGTATTTTATCCGTTCACCGCAATATTATCATGCCTATCGCAAATAATTTCATCGAATTTATTTCCTTTTTAAAAATTCCAAATCAAGGACGTCATAACATTCTAAGCTTAACCTTTACTCTACACGACTAGGTACACGTAGTCATTTTAAAACTTAGATATTCATGTATATATTTTGGAAGTCATTGGAACTTATATTATCCAACAATAGACTAGCCTTAATATGGTCTCCTAAATTAAATTTAATACATGACTCGAAAAAAATCAAAATCATTATTTACAACATTATTGTAACAAAATAACGAATACAAAACATATTATGATAACGAATAAAAGATTTTCTAAAGAAACAGTAGTGGATGTTTAGTTGAACCTAATTTCAAATATAAGTTATTTAACCAACAGAGGCTTACCAAAGACTCCTATCCTTCAGGTTCTAACTGATTTAGAATTGTATGCACCATCAAATTTTCAAGTAACCCAATAGCAATAATATTAATAATAATTACCAATGTGCATTAAACATGTAGTTATAGATAATTAGTGGTGAAATTAGTGGAATTAACCAATCAACTGTAACTTTTCGTTCTTAAGTGTATTATATTCGAGATCACTAATTTTGGTTTTTCACCTAAAGAAAGAAAAACCTACTATCCAAAACATAGAAAATACATAAGTCCAACTATAAAATCACATTATTATATACAATTTGACATTAGTTTTAAACGTAAAAATAAACACATAAACCCTTTGTATCACTCGAAAAGATGATTTTTAAAGCAATTTTAAATAATTAACTTTTTATAATGAAAATTGAAATTATTCGTTTAACCAAGTCATGCTTGGTTTTTTTATCGTTTGTGTTAAAATCCTTTTTTGTATCTTCAAATATTTTACACGGTTTTTGGTAACAATAGAAAAATATTACTTTTTCTTCTTAATCCTAATTTGGACCTCTGTCACGGTTCATTTTATTCGTCTTCACATCTTTTACGTCCATACTTCCAGATTCCAGTTTAAAAAACAGTAAGAAAGTAAAAGTGTAAATAAGTATAGTTTCTATAAACTTTAATGGATGAAAAACGATTTTAAGAAAACTAATAACACCGATAACTATCATAAACACTACTGATAAGCGTGGAAGAATAAATGTATTTAAGTAAAATTTAATATTTAAGCAATACCTAACTACGGGTTAATTAAATTTCGACCGTGAAACCAAGAATTAATTGTCAACTACGAGTCCCATAGTAAAGTATTCGTGTATTACTTAAGGGTTTTAGGTGCTCTTTAAGTGTTGGACTAGACATACTAGCCAATTGGTATGACAAAACATGGTTATACTATAGGTGTATAATTATATATACTATATTATATTTTTTCTCTTATTTATATTACTATTGTACAACGTAGTATTATAAAATATATATTCATATACACACGTGTGTGTGTGTGTGTGTGTGTGTGTGTGTGGGATGTAATCATAAACCGCATTCATAGGGAATTGGATTCTTAAAGATAATTACGTGACCGTAGAAAACGAAGGGGCCGGGAAAAACGTGGGAGAAAAGAAACGGTGCATTTCCCAAAATCACCCAACCCCTTAGGGAAGCAAATCCGAAGTACGCATTAGTGTGTACCACACATTATACGGCCGTGCGGAGGAGACCGAATGGTCTTTAAAACCGATCGATAGGGTCCTGCTGCTACGGCGGCAATATGCGGAGTGTGCACGAAACTGGAACCAATAAGTATACTCTGTAAATACGCTCAGACTACAGAGTGTTTTACACGTACACACGAATAAGGTCTGGAAGGTAAACAGAAGTGGTCGGTAATTATTATCCGATCTCAGTCATCCGTAACAACACCTTATATACACACATCATGCAGGTACGGAACAACCTTGTCGACTTTTTACGAGTGTTGAAAATTTGAATTATACTGTATTATATAATGTTATATCATATCGTCCGAAGAAAACCTTATTATAATAATGATATTAGTAAACCAATATACACTGCGCAACACTCGATTTGCGATTTTAAGATGTGTGTGTGTGTGTGTGTGCACGAAGTATAAACATATAATAATACACTCGGAGGTATCCTGTATAAATATTATATTGTAATTACCTTATTGAAAATGGCAGTGCACCAAAAAAAAAAAAGGTGTATAGGACCATGCGTTGTACATTGTACTGAATTCCGAACACGCCTTGTATTGTCGAAAAAAAAAAAAAACTGTTCTTTGAAAAATAATAACACAATATTTCGCAGTAGCCTGAAAAATCTGTTTAACGTACCATAAAATTACACAAATAGCTTAAATATACACAAAATGTATTGTAATTTATTGTGTGATGGTTTGTGCGTGTTTTAACTATACGTTATACGTATATTAAACAATAATAAGTGTTCTTACGTACACAGCGTATATTGCATATTTCGGATTACCACATGGACGTGTAAATAGTGAAAACAAGAGATTTCGGGATTAAACCATACATTATACTTTTAGGTATTACGATACATGAATATTAAAAAAAAAAATTATGTTATCGCAAACAATGTGTTGTTCGATATTTTTATAAAATGCGTTACGATGAAACTGTATTTAAATCTTTATTATTTATAGTAGCTGTGCGTGATTTCGCGTTCGAATGAGCGACATAAGGTGTGCCTACCGCAGCGGTATATATATATTATTCACCGATTGTTATAGCAATACGATCATTATAATTAATATTATTCGCATTATCGTCGTTCGTCGTCGAAATAAAGAACCGACGACGCGAGCGCGTTTACAATAGAAATAAGAGTTACGCCTGCACTAGTTTCCACCGAAATTAACGCCCCGACGATCGGCAGTGTACCTATTCTGTACGCCATAAGTTACTGTAAACATTTGAAGCACGCGGTATACACGCGACGTACGTTCGGTCGCGTATACTTTTCGAAAAATATCACCCAACAGTCCATCGATGTGCACAAGGCGTACAGAGAGCGTTACGGGCTACGGCTTAAACGTCGTATTGGGCATTTTACCAATAACGCCTGTATACAGGCCGCGAACAGTCGAAGAATATTTTGTGCGATTCTTCTATCCGCCTGGGAAAATATCGTACCATTAAATACTCATGGTCCGACGACGAAAAATACAGCTGGTTATAAGTATATAACTTATAAGTTATAACCATCAAACACGGTAATAAGTAGGGTTCGGATTTGAAGGCAACAGAATTTTTGTTTAAAATAATAATAGAAAAATCATTTTTATATACAAATGTGTTTCATTTAACGTCTAAAGTTATGGATGCAATTTTTTCGTTGCCTTTTTTACTCATGAATGTCTTTTTTTATTTATAAATGCCTTTTTTTGTTATTTTTAATAATTAATTTCTGTGTTCAATATGTATGAACTTGTTTTATCATGCGAGATATTTATCTATATAAATACTTTATCGTCTTATCGAGTATTCGATGTGACCGGTTAATGTAACGTTTATAAAAGTACCCATGCTACCTATCCGAAGATTAAAATATGTCCATAACGCGTGAATTCAAGATTGTTCGTGAGTCCGCATTCGTCGACTAAGTATAAAAATATTTTGAGCTCAAGCCGTCAACGTTTTACTGAAGACAGTTTGTCCAAGTACACGGTGGTGAATTTTTTTTTCTTAATACAACTTCAACAGAAATCAACTGAAATCTATTTAATTTCTTAGTAAATGTTGTAAGTGCTTCTTTTATTGATTATACTGCCGTCAAATCCGAACCCTAGTAGTAAGGTATACGCGGGACGCGTAACGTCGCACGCGAGGCGCTTCTACATTTTTTATTTTCGCAAAACACCGGACGCATAATCCTGCAATTTACATAACATATAGAATATAACAGCGACTAACTGATACGAGTATCTAGTAGTACTCTAGTGCTCAAGTAGAGTAACAATTTGGCTTCAAGCGCTATCAACATTTTCCGTTTCCCACGTATAATAACTTGACGTGCTCGCGTAACACCGAATAAAATGGGCGATGGTCAGTAGTTAAATAGTAAACAATTGGCAGTTGAAAGTCCTACATTATGTGGTCCCGGGCGGAAACGTCGCGCGAAAACGATTTTTCTTCGAGTATGAGAATCGTACTCGCATCGCGCTCGGACGGTCCGACGAAAATAAATAAAATAAATCGCCGACGAATTTAAAACACGACGAGGCACGTGTGCGAGCGTGTCTTTTCGCGAAACGTAGTTCGACCTACATCGTGCACGTGTTTACGACGCGACGAACGAGCCCGTGGGCTTTTGCGGGGGCTAAGGTGCCCGGCTCGTAGGTGAAGTAACTGTGCAGTGTGTAAGCATCCGAGTCACTTATACGCACTGAGCGCCCTGCAAGTCAATAAGCATGATCTATACTTCAGACGCCGCCGCCGCCGTGTTGAAGAGACGCATTTACGGTGTCTTTTCGGTGCGCAACGGTTCTAATACAGATATTCCGTATGTACAGGGTGGTCGGTACGACGCGTTATTATTGTTGTATGGGTAAATCGTGAAGAAAATATAACTGATACAAGGGAAAATAGAGCATATGACACGAACATTGAGTACACTAAAAAAGCATTTGGTCAAAAATTTGTTGATTCTTTAGGTCCCAAGTCCTTCAATTCAATGCCAACAGATATGAAAAATATATATATTCTAATAATTATAAAAGTAATTAAAATTACTTACATAAATAAAACAATTGTAAATTGGTTATTCACATAAATTGACTAATTCCCAATACAGCTACCTATTAACAAAAGCTATTAATTATATTATATTGGTCTTACCATTATATTAGCTATAGCTTACTCCACTATATTATATTTACTATATATTACTTATGTACACGATTTATCTTTGAGGTTCCACCGTATTTATTATGCGCACTAATTGAGAACAAATTTAAGTTTTTTATATTGTGTATTGTGTTTATTTTTAACAATAGCAATACTCAATACTCATACTTATATAATTAACTGTCATTTAATATTGGTACTTATGTTTATTATATTTCAATCAATCTATTCATGACTAAGCGATATATAATGATTTATCGTCGTAGAAAAATCAAAGATTAGGACTAAGTGTTAAAACCATACGGGTATGATTCTCGCGCTAAAGCAGTTTATTTTTGAATTTATGCGCTTCGATGGTATATTTTTTTTTTCGGTTAAATATATATATTTTTTGAACCGTTTGCAATACGCATAGGTAAGTACTGCTTACCACAGGCCCAGCTCTCACTTACTACTAGGTACAGTTTAAACGGTCATTCGGAGTCGTCGGTAAGTATTTATTTATAGGTCATCGACGACGTCTATTTGTGTGTAGTAGGCGTTGTGACTGTGCTGTGTATATTATACGTGTACTGACCCGACTTACGCTGAACACCCTGTATACAAATATACATGATCACGTGTACGCGTCCATACTTATACTATTATAATGTAGCGTGTAACGTTATGTACAGGATTATGTTAATTAATTGGAAAGTCAGTCACCATAACTCATGATTAGGGCGCGGATTTTTATGCAATAAAAAAGTCAAAATATTTAAATATCTATGTTGTTATTTTTGCCAAAATATGTATTAAAAATCATGAAATATTTAACAACAATAGATAATATAACTAATATAGATTATACAACAATAGATATATCATATATAACATAATTTTTTTTGTAATTTAATTTATTCATCTTCATTGCAGTCGTCTTTGAAACACTTTGAAACAACGTACATTTAGAGATTTTCAATTTTAAATGTGCGGTGGTTAGGTCTTAAAATTGATTTGTATAATTGTATCGGCTGAAAGAGTTCCACGTCAACCGATGGGGCATATTTCATATTTGATGGTGCAAATTCAATATTCATAGATGGGTTTTCATTTGTATTCAGAAGAATATTTCCAATAGTTTTTATGTTTTGTAAACCAACATTTTTTGCTAGTACGTAATTTAATTTATTTTTTATTATCACTCCAGATTCTCCTTGGACATCATTTAGTGTATTTGCTGCATTTTCCACAGTTGCTAGGCTTTCAATTATTGTGAGATTCAATGTTTCTAATTTTTTTATGACTTCAACCAAAAAACAAAAATTTGCTGAAATATATGCTAAATTATTTTTCAGCTCGTTATTTTGCATGATAAAATTTCCAATATGAAGAAATGGTTATTTTTAACATTTCTGGAAATTTAATAAGTACCTACATTTATTAAATATGAAATATTTGCAAAATATGTACTTATTAGTAAAAATATTTAAAAATATGTATTTACATCCAAATATGTGAAAATATGTAACATAAAAAAGTGTCATTTTATTCAGGGTGT
Organism: Periphyllus acericola; assembly: GCA_949715065.1. Lineage (NCBI taxonomy): Eukaryota > Metazoa > Arthropoda > Insecta > Hemiptera > Aphididae > Periphyllus > Periphyllus acericola. The sequence continues at coordinate 16,411,666 of OX454271.1, read as the reverse complement.
TATGAAACGTACTTATTTTTAATCAGAACGAAGATATCTGCATTCAATAAAAATATGTATTTACATAAAAATCCGCGCCCTACTCATGATCTATTGCCAATGTTCGAGCGAAGTCTACATTTTCCGTTGACTTTCAAAAGCGTAAAATGAGATTTCAAAAAACTTTCAAAATTTCAACGCGGCCGCTTTTCAAAGTTTTACGTTTCGACGTTATTTTGATTACGCATCGTGTTCTTCGAAACTTGCGTGTTCTGAAAGCACTTTGGGGGGGGGGAGTGGATCTTCACCTCCACCTCGTACGTTGCGACATAGGTTTTTTTTGCATGCCCACGAGTTATTTCGCGACCGCATCGCTGTGTATATAATACGTATGTGAGAATCGGAATATGACGTGTAAATATTATAAATTTATAACCATCGTCGTCGCGTCGTCGTCGTTGGTAATAAGGTCAGACGCGCAAGGACCGCGCGTACGCAAAACCCGCGCAAATGTCATCGACCAACGCGAAAAGTATTACGTTGTAACAATATAATAATTTTAAGCAAACGTCGGCGGCGCAGTGGCGTTATAACGTGTTATTATAATAGTACGCGTGTACGTATTATCGTTAGCAGCCAACCAGTGGCGGATTTAAGGAAAAAGGCCCAGGCGGCATACGATATAAGGGGCCCAAGAAATATGAATCGTCGTAACTAATACGTAACTAATACTAACTCGTGAGGGCCTCCCTCTTAAAACATTGTTAAACTAGATAGGTATTGAAACAAAATAAAAAATAAATACATTTATTTAAATCGTACAAACTGGATATAATTTCTAAATAACCTTAACAATATAAATAAAAATACATGCCGGTGCGCGGTGTATATTTGACAGTATAATATGGGCAACTATAGTCACATAACCAATTTACAACACTACACAGTATTATTATTACTGATTTCTTATTATTATTACTTGATCTAAAACAATCTAAAACTTCACAAACAAAAATTACCATTCACCAATTATATTTTAATTTTTTTGTTGAAATGAAAATTAATGAAGACTGAAGACTGGGTCCGGAGCCCGGGGGCCTTTTCGGGTAGGGGCCCAGGCGGCAAATGTCCATTTTTTTCCCGTTAAATCCGCCACTGCAGCCGACAAATAGTACGGTGGAGAATCGAAAGCGCGCGCTTTTTTGCGCGCGCGTCTCGTATATTATATTCGTACACATGATGACGTGTACACGGAGATGACTTGCACGCAGAACAGTAAAATAATTAATAACATTATTTATACGCTAATAAATGCATTGTGTACGTATAGTGCAATGCTGTCGCTGAAGTTGCCACTTGTTGAATTAAAACATGCTCGTATATGTATATTTATGGTGCTTGTTACGGTTACAATCCGAGATTCGTCAAAAGCAGTTTTCACAAGTATCTTTCGACGAAACTTACTTTGACTAGGTAAATTTGGAACTAATCAGGACTTCAACTGTGATACTAATTTTAAAGTACGATTTCGTAACAAAAATGATTATTAAGTAGTGATTATTATAGCGATTACAGTTTAATTGGTTTTGGCAGGCAAAATATCAAGGCGCTTAGAGCCACGTAAGATAAATTGGTCTTACACGAGCACCCGTGATATTTTGCGAGAGCACTTCACAGCCTTGTCCTGATCCCGTTGAGGCTTTAGTTGTGGCTGTGTGGGGAGAAGTATTATTTCCTGGAGCTTGATTGAAGGTAATGAGTTCTCTTTGCAACAAATAAACTTAAATTGTGTTTTTAATAAACTAGGCAAAATCAGTTTTGACGAATTTCGGATTATAACTGTAACATATATATATATATTATGGTAGCTGAATTACCCACGATCTCGATAGGGAAATAGTACGGTTGTATAACCGTATTTATTTATATTTTTATGAAAGATATTACTTTACAAATACTGAAATATCTCAACCAGTTATTATTCTATAAATAACCAAAATTTGAACAAAGCTATACTTCTAGCCCAGAGCCTAAGATTGTTCCTACCTTTAAAAATGCCAACTCGAAAAATACTATTTTTAAAGTACCTCTACATAGTAATAACTAATAAGTAAGTAAATTCTCTCAAAATTAATTCAAATGAACTGGTATGGTAGTTTTGGCTGTATACTTGTCGGCTGATCAGTTCATATGTAAGTGATATTTGAATTTTATATTATATGTTTTTAATATGAATATATTACAATGTATATTATAATTTAAGGTTGACTTCGTAGTGTATTCATGTTGCAAAATAGTAATCGTCGAAGAAAATTTTTTTTATTGATTTGAAGCAAAATGCCTAGAGTCATTATACGTTTTTAAGCGTTAATTTTCTAAATGAAGGAGTGTTTCGCGAGTCCCCCGAGGCTTTAGGAGATCGAACGTTGAACGAAACAAGAATAGGTATTGTGAATCATTTTTCGAATTTCAAATAACGCGTCTATATTATAGAAACTTTCACCGATTAGATATTTATTTTAGTTTTTATATTCATAGACCGACCATAAATGGTCCATAAAAACAGTTTTAAATGTTAACTATACGTCAATATATTTTATTCACATCATGACAATAAATAAGAACATGTTAATAAAGTGACTTTTTCAGAATTTTTCGATCCGAAAACACTTCATTGTTCAATAATAAAACATTGCTGCGTCGTAGTAAAATGTAATGAATTATTTGAACATTTTGAACGTCATGAGCTCACAAGTCACAACACACATACTAAAATGTTGTACTTTGTGTGCTTAATACGTAAACGCAGTAAAATTACGGTTTCGTAAGAGTAAATAGCTATACTACCAAATGCGGCGGCAGTCGAAAGTCTGTATAGATCAGGGGTCGGGAACTTGTTCGTAAATAAGAACCATTTTTTTTTTAAAAAGTTACAAAACCATGATGTCCGAAGAGCCGCAAAGGTTTGAACAACCATTTTTTTAATCGTAGTCGTAGTATTGTTATTATTTCATTGAGAAATTTAAAGGCATAATAATAATAAATATAATAATAGATCTTAAATTTAAAAAGTATAGAAACAATTTACTTCATTAATTCAAATTTTACTACACTATTATAATTATTTTTTAAATATGATATATTATTAATAAATAATTAATTTAATAAATAATATATCATATTTAAAAATTAATATTATTATATATTAAAATTATTTAATTAAGACACAATAACACATGAAAATAAAAATAAATGTATCTTAATTAGTGGGATTTTTGACACTAAATTTCTCCGCACAGTTTATTCAATTCGGGGAAGTAATCTATAGTTTTCAATTTCAAACAAGTATCAAAGCTGATACCGTTCGGTTAGTTTCTTTATTAATCCTTAATAAAGTTTATATTTGAAAACGTTTGCTCACAAATGTACGTAGATCCAAAAATAGTCGACATCTGGAAAAATACCTACCGGTGTTATCAGGGCTGAAGGCATGAAGGATGTTCTAGCTTGAAGAGACTGGTCTCAACACCCCAACTGCGTCATGGACGTCCAAGCCGGCCCGACGTCTGGAAGAAGACCAATGTAATCAGGGATGAAGGATGTCCTAGCTTCAATAACTCTAATGGGGACTGTATGGATATCCCTTTTGCCCCGACTAGTGGAATAATATGAACTGGTGTAATTATGGCTCGATGGAAGATGTACTATGTATTTAAGCCTGATTTATATTCCTTGCTTTGTGTTCATAAATGCCGAAATAAATATTTATACTTTTAATAAAATATTTTACTGTCGAATACTATGTACATATTACGCGTTGCTCCCGTGGAATTGAACGATTCGTCCGTCTGCTGCAGCTTCGAATTTTTCACGTTCCTTGGGTTCCTACCTGTATTGTAATCGTATTATATACCTAGGTTAGGTTACCTATGAACGTGATGCAATTAAATGCGCACTACGGTGTTATTTACGAGAGTCGCGGTCGTGTCGTTCTCACGATCCGATGGAAAAACGTGTTCGCATATTATACGTATTGGGAGAGAGAGAGAGAGAGAGAGAAGCAACATTTATATGTGTAGAAAGAAGGAGAGGTGAAAAAATACCAGTCATTTTGGTGAAATTAAAAAAAAAATAATCATCCGTTCATTAAACCGCGTTTGCGTCCCCGCGATTTTATGCGCCCATCGTACCTCGTCATACAGAACGTATTTATTGTTCATCGCATACATGCGTATCAAACGCGTCGGAAATATTTTTCGAAAATGCGTACGGATTGTAGCACGCCATCAAGTGCACGGAGGAGGAGAAGAATTGATAAAAAATGAAATGAAAAACGGGGAATCACGACATGGGTCCATGCGGACAGAAACAAAACGCGTCGACGGTTTCTATTCGTCGTGTTACGCCGCCTCCGTCGCGCTCGGCCGAGTGTAACTTCTTTTGCCCCCGTCTGTCTTTTTCACCGGAGTGCAAGTATGATATTCGAATCTACGACAACAATACCATTATAATACACGGATGTACAGGGTGGCCCGTCGTATGTTTTGCCGTTTACGCGTTTATAGTGTCAGCATAGTAGTGTACCTACACAGAGGGGTCTGCATTATTCCATAAAATCGTGAAATATTGATTTGTTTTCTTCAAAATTCAACACTATAACTGTTACGACGTCCAAGCAGATTTAGGGAATAATTATTTTCATAATTTTACACATATGTGCTATCATGCCCAGTGTCGTTACCTATAGGTCATAAATTCACTCCATGTACAATGTTTGATGCACATTAATCCGACTGCTGGACTGCGATCTATATATAAGTTTTTTTTTTTCAATAGACTAAAAGATAAATAATTATTACAGCAGTGAAATCGAAAATGTATTTTCGAACGCGAACGTTGGTAAAAAGATTCTGATCATTATTTCGTCCTTTGATAGTTAGATTCATCTTTCTGATGAACTAATATTGGTCTATACACGCATGTGCGCCCGGTGGAGGGGCAAAACGGGGAATTTTGCTCTCTCTGGACTTCAAATATAATATTATATAATTTTGAAAATTTGAACTTGTATTTTGTATATGTTCAAGTAAATATTTCATTGATATTTTGACTAAATTAGTATAGGATTAAACATTTGAAATTGACGAAGAAAAAAACAATACACTCGTCATGTACTAACGCGGACCTTCATAATGATATGATATGTATTTTTTTTTTTAATATAATTTTCGGTATTTGATCACATAATTACGTCCCTCCCTGATAACATTTCTGCGGGCGCCCATGTATTTATGTTTTGTTAAATAATTAACAAATAATGTGCCCTTACGCACCCTAAAAAATTCAGTGCGTTTATGTGAGATAAAAAATAATTAGTAACTACTATTGTTAACAGCTGCAGAGTTTGTTTATTTAGTTGAAATAGTATGCAGCTATTGTAGTTATATCTTAAAACGATTTCTATAAACTATGTATAATATCTATAGTTGAAATAAATAATATGTGTTGGTTCAAAATTATACGTATACTACATGGAAAATCGGAAGGAAAGCCGCGGTGTACACCCTGTATAAAACATAATATGTGTACACCGAGATGTACGCACGTGCTTCGATACTCGCGTATATTATATATTATGGTACACGCCGTGGTCGTTATTAATATTATTTTATCGTACGTCCTCGATCGCATTATCATAACTAGGTAGGTCTTACGAAATGTATTATTATTATTATTATTATTATTATCATCATTATTGTAGACTTCAGGTAGGTAGGTAGGTAGGTAGGAGGTACGTTTGTGTGTTTTTTTACTTAGCCTATTTATTGTTTTTCCTTCCGTTCGTTTCATTCATCCGCCGGACTCGAGACCGTCGTAGTGTAACGCGGGAGGTCACCCGATCGTAAATCGTAGATCGATCGATCGATAATAATAATAATACTGTACACGTGATGCGTCTATGTATATACATACTACAATAGGAGCCGTGTCGGTGTTGACTTACGGAAACGACGTGTGCGCGTACGCTTTCATATGAATAAAAATGCGCGGTATACGAGTCGGCGGCGGAGAGCGCCTTCCGCGGGACTTTTCGAACGAAGAACGTCGCGGGCCGGAACGAGCGTATTTACTTTTCATTCCCCCGCAGGCAGACCGCGACGACGTGCCCACGCGCCCACCGAAACCGATATGAACGCGTCGACGTACACGCACCGTAGTAATAATAATAATAATAACCCTCGTCGATCGATTGTTATTATTGTTTTCGGTTTCGACACGCGTTTGTTACACACTGTTGTATGTGTCAACTAGGCCAAAATGTAATATTATTATAAAAATGGTCAAATAGACAAAGTTTATCGGTAAGATAGGCCAGTGAAGCAAATGGGCTGAGGTAGCATATTGTAAATTAATATTCAAGACATATTTAGGACGAGAGCTCTGCCCCGTGTGTGTTTCGGTTGAAGCGGGCGATGGTAACCTCGGCTCGAAGAAAAAAAATGTTCAAAAGGTCTATTGTAAACTCGGCCCGTGTTTTTTTTCAGGTAAAAATGATTTAGGTGTAAACTCGGCCCGGGTCTTTTTCAGGTAAAAATTATTTAGGTGTAAACTCGGCCAAGGGTTTTTTCAGGTAAAAATGATTATCGGATTTTATTTGAGTATTCAGAGCAAAAATTATAAATAAAATGCATTTATGTAAAATCGTAAGTATAAAAAAGGATACAAATATAAAATTGTTGTATAATCATGTAAGATTATAATATAAATTACATTTTTTAAGTAAAAAGCCATATTTTTGACGTATTCACTCACCGATATTTCCTTATTTTTATATAAGTGCTTTTTCTAAGGTTTCTTTTTTTTTAGTTTTTGGATTTTGAAATTGAAATTGTGCATTTAGGCTGTTAATTTTTTAAATTTTAACAACAAATTGTTCATGATAGATACAAAAATGATCGGGACGAGTTTACAACCGACCTTTTTTATTATCCTAAATGTCCGGGCCGAGTTTACAATCTACCTATTTTATCACCTAACATTTCCGGGCCGAGTTTACAATCTACCTATTTAACTACCAAAAATTTCCGGGCCGAGTTTACAGCAAAAAGGTAACCGCGGGCCCAGTTTACATTTGCCCGTTGAAGCACGTATGTGTAGAGACCACGACGCCACGCTTTATTTTGTGTTTTTATTAAAATAGGCTTTCGGTGTGAGCTATTGTTTTATTTTGAAAACCCATCAACTCTTAATAATTTAACTAATAATATCTATTAGTTTCGATTACTAAAGAGAGGACAGAGCGATACCCACGAATGTGCGGTATACGACAATACCTACTTGCGTAATGTAAGAATATAATGTGACTGCGGCGCGCGCATTGTACGTAGATGGTCAACGACGGAATCGCCTGTTCGTACGCACGCACGTGACGACGTGGGCAAGTGCAGCGTGTAGGCAGGTATAGGTAATAAATTTATAATCCGATTAGAATGCTATATATATTCATACGTGTATACGGTTGAAGACGTTTTGAGAGTTTTTCACCGCCGCCGGCCGCTGACCGTATGACGTCGTAATCAAACCCAAGACTAATCTCAGGGACCTGGGCACGAGGTATGCGAGCGATCCGCGAGGTAAAAGTCACGCCAACTTTGTCGTCGTCCATTTCGGTTTTAAACCATATTTGGTGATAATAACCTAACGACCGGTAACTGGTAAGCGCTTTAATCGATCCTAATGTTGTGTGTAACACGTTTCAAAAAACGTATAGGTTCGCTCGCAATAATTCACAAATGTTGTAAACGCGTGTGTACTGCAACGTGAAGACGATTTTTAGAACTTTTTTTTTTCTTACTTCGAGTAAATGCTTTTTCCACATTCGTTTTTAGATCTTGTTGTAACACTATCGTCCACGCGCCATAGATTCGCGTTTATTATTACACTTATTCACCTTACAATCAGCTCTGGTCTCACTCCGATGATAATTCCGTGAGTTTTCGTTGGTCCGAGCGATGAATGTTACTCCACGCACTCGTAGAGGTCGTAACGTACGCGATTTAAAGTCATGACGAAATTTTCAACCGCAGCTGCGCGAGACGTTCGGATGTCCAGCGGAGCGTATAGCGTGAAATTCGGTGGCCTTAAGAACAGCTATTAGAACACGGAAGCCCTCTTCAAACACAGAAATTAAATTAAAACGAAACTGCTCGAGCCGGAGAATCGTGTTCAGAGCCAAATAAATATTGTGTTTCGGACAATCATATAATATATGGTACCTACTACATACACCGGCTACTATTGCAGTCCACGCGAGGCTTATTCGATGTACAGTGTTGACGATAAGATTTGTTGCGAAACCGAATCCAACGCGACTGTGAAAGTCTATAGCTGAGCCTAGCTGAGAGCCTGGTAGTCGACATAGTTGATACTGATATTTCATTGCAGCAGTAGTATTATAACAAATATAAAAAATCGAAAATAAATGTTAAATATATACAATATACATATATATATATATATATATATATACTAGCTGACCTCTCATTACTATAGCATCATGTTCAATGAGAGCATTTCATATTTCTTTCATAACGACAATATTGTACAATAGCTCCGACGGCGTAGGACTCGATGAATCTCCGTCGTCGCCGCGTCCGCCACCAGGTACCACTACGAAATCTATTATTATAAACGATACCGATTATTATTTTAAATTAACATATGTACACGTGTACGTACCTATCTTGAATAAAAGTATGTACACAATATAATCACGGATTCCGATCGCAGATCTCTGTCAGTAATAATTCCGTCGTAGGTCGTAATCGTATAGTCGTTCGCCGTCGTCGAAATATCGTGTACTTTAGTCTATGGTTTGATGTTATATTACGAACTATAATGCCTCATTATGCTATTGTTGTAGCCATAGGCGTGTCTACGGGGGAGGCAGGGTGGGCACCGGCCTCCCTAGTGACTTAATTCTTGGCCTCTTGGCTAAAAATTTTCCGATTGGCTTTTAACATACCATGGTTAATAATGGTAGGTGATCGATAAGAAATGTGATTAATGTCAACGAGTTTTCGTCACGACCGCGATTGTAGCACGTAGATAACTTTAAAAACTGTGGACCGTGGTTTTTGTGAAGAATGCCCGTTTGTTTTGTTAATAAGTAGCACATTAGTTGATTGGCCTTATTTATTAGTTATAAATGTTGTAATGGCACAGTAAACAAATTTTAAGATCAAGATAATCTTTAATTTTGCGGGGTGAAAAATTCCAGGTGCTACGTAATTGCCATACAACAAAAAATTAGTCACAAATATAGATCGCTGTAGTAAGTGAAAAATTTAAATTATATAAATGGGCTCCCCAGCCATGGGGGTCTGGACACGCCTATGGTTGTAGCTTGTAATGCCACGAAGACGATGCTATCGAGAGGGTTCGATCGCTGGACCGAGATATCTTATGGTATGCTCCGACGATGCGGTGCGTGCGGTATAGGCTATATATATCGACGAGAGCAGGAAGTGGATTTGCGTAAATTTGTATCGTCGCGTTATTACCTAATAGTGAGCACAATAAGATAGGTGCACGTACGCGTGTTGGAAGAAAATTCGTCGGAAATTTAAGCATAAAATTGTAATAATTGAAAATTCCGATACGGTAACGTTATAGCGGTACCTTTATATTATGATGAAGGTATATCGGTTATATATATTTCGAAACGTTTAAAAGAAACGTCATTTAAATACGATAATGTTGTACACATTTACGTGCAGGCTCGTACAAAAACTAATGTAGAGCTTTTATAATATACATTATCATTTATCGTACGCCCAAGTGATCAGGACCGAGGAGAGAGAAACCCGGATATGAGGGTAGTATTTCCAGTCCTTAAAAATGGACTCCCTCCCCATCTCTTCATATCTCCAAGTTGTACCGCAGATGAGAAAAACCTGCAGACGGAGCACTTTCAATGCAAGCCATGTAATTCTCAAAAATCCACTTCGCAGTACTGTTAGTGTGTCACCAGTCACCACTGATGGGAAAAAATATTCATTAACGAGCATCATATTATAGAGTCACAGATTATGGATAGATAAAATCTAATTATCTAATTGTTTGAATTGTTGTTGGAATTCAATCCATATCCATCGATGCAAATGACACCAATGAATGTTTTATACTCAACATGTACCGGAAATCAATAAACATTTCATATAATAATTATTAATTAGGTACAGCAAAATGAGTTGTACTATAGTCAATAATTTAATATTCCTCGTATAAGTTATATCTGCATTGAGGTTATTTCGAGTAATTAGTAAATTTAGCTACACCTATTAACTTATTGTTAGTTAATAGGCATAGATATTATGTATTTTGTATTAATAATATAAAAATCTGTGTTAATAGGTACAATTGTAAGTTCCGAAGGGCACCGTTTGGTTTTGTATAATCCGTGGTAATGCTAGATATAGTGGCAGGAATCAAATGCTTATGAAATCCGAAATTCCAAACACAGTGTTCGGCTTGGCGTTTTCGGAAAAATGTTTTGCCCGAAAAAGTGCAAATTGAAATCCTGAGTGGCTGAGCCGAGCTTAAAATTGCACATTGAGGTCATCGGTTTTCTCTCAAATAGGGTAGGTACACGACGAGTGAAATTACTAATGAGTGTACCCGATCTGTTCAGTGCTGAGTGTACATTCGACACATGTTCGCTATTATTGCTAGGCAGGTAGGTAGAATAACACGTTCCCGGATGCTTAAAAATCCTGTTTCAGTTCATTTAATGCGTATTTCCTTACTCAACATTCATGTACTACCAAGAGCAGAGAGGTGAATCGCAGTCATGTTAATAGGGTTACGGTGTAATTAGGTACCGACTACTAAACTTGCTGCACTTGCCCGAACCTACTTTAGCCACTTATATTATAGTTATGGTGACCAGACGTACTTATTTTATAAGGACAGTACTGATTTTTAAATGCTTGTCCTACTGTCCTACGTAAATTGATAAAGTACACTAAAATGTACTTCTTTATAATGATGTAATAACTGTTAATGAAATAATGTTAAAGTTACCCAAATTCGTCAAAAGAAATCTTATTCCCGTTACTAATTTAGAAAAGTTGTGTGCATTTGTTTTATGCCTTCCAGGAACAAGTGCACCAGTTGAAAGGCTCTTTTCACATATCAACAAATATTGGACTTCTGAAAAATCACAACTAGAAGTATCATCATTAAAAACAGTTATGCAAGTTTATACAAATTTTGATGAAACGTGTCATGAAATGTTTAATATGCTGAAAACAGATCAAAAAATACTCAAAGAAATTCATGGATCTCAAAAATATTTAAAATAGTGATATTTGTTCCTTTTTAAGTTAATTGCTTATTAATATATTAAACTTAGTTTAATATTAAGTAAATTTAATGTTTGAGTTAAAATATGTCAAAAATATTGAAGTAATAACCAGTTGTTTTTTTTGTTGTTGTTAAGAGTTTGTCATTAAGTTTTGTTTTTTATGCTAGTCAACTGGTTTAAGTTTTATAATATATATATTTTATTTTTAACTGTTAGATTAAAAATCTATGATACTTTATGTAAGTATTAAAATAAAGTAATAAAGGAGTTTAAATGTATGTTCTATTATAATTTTTATCCATTTATATATTATTATATTATACATATTATACCGATGTACTTCTTTTTTTTTTTAATATCTGGTCACCATAATTATAGTGCACAAGTCCTATAATATTTTGGCAGGTACCTACTTGTTAATAGGATTATGAGAAAATTGTAAAGTACACTGATAACAACGGTATCGTACAAAAAAAAACGTTAGAGATAAGAAAATATTTTTTGATAACGTTATCTCATATGAATGTTTTCGTGTATCCATGGAGATCGTTTTGAAAACAAAATGTTTACCAATTATTGGCGTATTTTGGCCAGTGTTAATTCTCTACATTATCCTGTATTCTCGAGTAGACTTGTTTAAATTACCGTTCGACATTATTCCTATGAAGATGGAAGACAACGATTTAGAAATACTCGACTGTCCTGAAACGCCAGAGCCATCTGAACACGCGTTGAACACCACCATCGATCCGGTAGCATTTGGCGTTCTAAACAATATCTGCGTATCATCTCTTTAATGCGCATGTATTTTATCAGGGTATGAGTCCGGCCAGCGTGACCGGCAGCCGTAGACCGTCGATAGATGGAATGTCTAGTACGTGTACATCACAGTCGGAGGTACGTTCGTTCAAAGACCGTCTCAGAGAACATGTCAATCAAGTTAAGGTGAGTATGATGTGATTTCTTGATCGCACAAAATATGCTCACGGTCGAACGGTCTTCTTTCAGGAACGAGCTTCAAACACGGTAGTTGTCGAACAAACTAAATCTAAAGTCCAACAAAATGTTAAACAACCTGCCGAACGTTTAGCGCAACTGGTTTGTCTTTATATTTTCTAGAATTGTAAAATTGTTTTATTCCTATAGAGTTTTCTATTTTAGAAAATGTTACAGTTATACATTTGAATACTACACATTGACAAGTTGTGTACATTGATTTAAATCAATAATTCTCAAAACTTTTTCAATTCCTGTACCTTTACATGTCTTACAAATCTTTCATATCAAAATAAAATAAAAATGTTTGATTATAATTTATTCTGAAGTAATTATTGAATATACTACATCCCAAAAAATTTCTTATGGAGCCAAAGTTTCCACAAAACACCATTTATTAAATTGTATTGATCTAAAAAAATTATATAGTTTCAGTTAGAAGTCTTATGAAATATATAATTATATGGTTAATATACCTTTGATTACTACTGATATCAATTAGCACTTATTATTATAAATTTAATTCCACAAATATACTTTGAAATAACTTCTACTTAATGTATTCATACAAGTAGAAATTAATAATTATTTATCACAATTATTTTTAATTTGTATCATTTCACTTTATCTAGTATTCAATAACATTTTATTTATAATTGTATGTAGGTACTACAGTAACTATTGCAGATTCTACTTGGTTTAAATACTTTATAAAGGTTTTGCTTATTGAAAATAAATTTATATATTTTTTTAGTATTTTCATGGCACAGAGAGTGATCTATTTTTGATTGTTACCTATGGACAGTTTTTGAATAATTAAACTTAAAATATTTTATTTATATTATAATTGCTACTTCTTGAATTAATTTCTGGTTTACATTACTTATTACTTTTAACCGTCATTAGATGATACATCTCTTAAAATCATGTACAGCAAATTGTGTAATGTCATTTATCAATAACAATAAAAATGTTAAATTGTTTTTATTAAAATGTATATTGACTTGTATTTATAGATGAATTCAGAGAATGAAGTAGTTGCAGCTGCTCTAGAGAAACATGAAAAGGACAAGCAAAGTAAAAATCTGATCATTAATGATACAAATGAGGTAACTTAATTGAAATTAAAATGATAATATATTTACATTTTAGTTGATCTTATAGTTAATCAATTATTCATATATTTTTAGTTTATGTACACAGGTAGCTTCAACACTTGCACTGATTTTGTTTATGTACACCATACACGGATAGCGAAAAAAATAAAATTAAAAAAAATATAAGTGAGAAATCTTTATGTATCATGAATATAATATAAATGATTTTTAGTTAAGTATTAAAAGAAATCATTCTTCTAATTATAATAATTCCATTTAATTATTGCACTTGAATTCTATTGTTAGTTTTTCCATCTAGTGAAATTTCTTTCACGGGCCGTTTCATCCTTATCTTTCAACCATAGTTCCTGCAACATAGCACCTGCATTTCCTCACCTGTCTTGGACAGGTGTACTTTACGAAGCATGGACTTAACCGAATCACTTCACAAACATATGCATTCTCGCATTAAGCTTTTACATCTGCTTTTTTATTTTATATTTTATTAATCAAAGTCATAGATTTAATAATAATTTGAATCCCTATTTAAAGTATACATACAAAATATGTTTTTTTAAACGATTGACTGTGATTTTGTCATTCAATATTTATTTACTATGATATATTATATATTTGTGTTTCTTATAATTATTTTATGTTATTTTATAAAGGTTAACCATGAAATCGAGAGTTACAATTTTTTTACAAAAGTGTGGGATCCCCCTTCCAAGACACGAGAAGTTCAAGAACAATCGGCAGAATCTAGTGGTGTGTTTCTAATACATCTTTTTCTTTCGTTCATTCATTACGGTTGATTTTATTGTAGTAAACACTGTTTAAGATTCAAATAAGCTAGAATTTTGGTTGTTTTTATTATTTTATAGATGCAGAAATTGGTGTTCAAAATGATGAAAATAAAAAACTAGTTACAGAAGACTATTTAGGACTAGCAGACGGAGAGGACATTGATGTTATTGATCTTACTATTGTACCATTCTTGGACACATCAATTAAAATAAAAGAAGCAGCTGAAAAGATTTATTTTGTTCCAGATGGCTCTCAAGGTGTGTTTTATCTATAACATATTTGTAATGAATAATGCCATGTCTGTTTTATTTTAGTGGATCTTGCTAAACGACTAAATTCGAGACAGCCACGATATCCAGAAAAAGAAGGATTGTATGTCGGTACATATCCTCCAGTCAGTGAAAAATGTCTCAACAAGCTTCAACATAGGCTTCTTAGAGCTAATGAATTGTAAACAATTATATGAATACAATTATTTTGAAATAAAAGGCAATCAATGTTTATCATTTTATTTTCCAGTCACTGGTTTGGTGAAGATGGTGAACCAATTAGATTACCTGACCCTTTGACCAGTCCGTCTAGCTGTACGTTATCAGACTCTTCTGAAAACAGCGGGTACTTAGACATTAAGTATACCAGTGTAAGTATATAAAGTCAATGATTATAATATAGTTTTAATAACATTCTTCATTATGTGGTTTTTCTGATGATTTATAGGCAATGCCGTTTAAGAGTCCCTACAATTTCAATAGCTTATCCCAGGACATGAAAGACATAAAATTTCTTTTGGAATTAAAAATTTCAAAAATTCAGTTTAGTCATCATGCTTTATTCAGTCGACAGCATGTTTTGGACAAGCAGTTATTATTACTGTATGATAAGTATGAATATCGTCAAAATATTTCTAGAACAAAAATGTTATCTGGCAGATTAGAAGCATTGAGGAATGCCAGAGATACTGTGATTAAAGTAATGGCAGATGAAAACGATAAAGAATTGTTAGAAAATCATAAAAACCGTTTACAGAGGTAAGTTTGAAAAATTAGCTTTAAAATTTAATATTTTCTAAAAATAATTGTTTTCAGATATAAAACAGAAATCAAAGAAACTCGAGCTCAGAGATTACTAGAAGGTAAAGCAGATCGCTCTTTAATTTCCAATATACTGGCAACCTGGAGAGACTTGAAAAAATTGAGAGAAAGACAAGAGTACATAATTACGAGTACAAAGTTGGAAATTATTATTGATGACAAAGATAATACTGAAGAATGGGAATCCGAGTTTAATAAGTATGTGTTGATAAAATCTTAATGAACATAATTTATCTATGAGTTGATATAGGCTAGTAGAAGAGACTCTCGAAGAAATGAAAGAGAAAAATATTGAAACAACTATTCCTAAAGTCAGAGATCAGGCATTTAGTGTGCTATCAGAGTCTTTGAGATCACCAGGAGAACCGATTATTAAGTTTATTTTGTCAACAATTGAACCTACTCCAATAGATCAAATAACCGCTAAAGAGTAATTTAAATTTAGTTTTATATCTCATTTAATGTACATGTTAAATATGTGATTTTTATTTTATTGTAGAGAACTTCAACGGAGATTGGCATTGTCAAAACTTTCTATCTGGTTTGACGTTATGTTCAATGGTCATGTTGTATGCGAATCAGTTTTTTTATCACTAGATGACAGTTTCTCAGTTGATGTTAATCAAAAATTTGTCGTTGAAGTCCATCAGTGGCCAGATACATTGTCTTTGAATATCCACTGTGAAAACTTGAATTCAAAAAATATGTTCACAAAAAGTCCAATAGCTGAACTCTATATACCTTTTCCTTTAAGGTACCTATCGACTATTTGATCATTGTAAAAATATAATGTAATGCTTTATAGACATTTTTTATTCTAGCAATACTACATTGG
This sequence comes from Periphyllus acericola, assembly GCA_949715065.1. NCBI lineage: Eukaryota > Metazoa > Arthropoda > Insecta > Hemiptera > Aphididae > Periphyllus > Periphyllus acericola. The sequence continues at coordinate 16,395,493 of OX454271.1, read as the reverse complement.
ATGTTGTCGATATTGAAAACATGGAATTCAGCTACTTTGGCAATCAGAGTGTTCAAAATGCTGGTGTTGGTAGTGGTGTGGACTTCAAGGTGTTTCCAGAGGATACGGAGGCTCAATGTTTGTACACATCTGGTGAAGTATTGTGTAAGGTTGGTTGGGGCACGTTTGGTGATAAAATTTTATGTCCGCCTGAAGATTACTTTAACAGACTCTACCCTCAAAAGTATGTGACACCTTTTTTTTCTTGGATTAATAGAATGTATATTCTAAATTAATACTAAAATGTTTCATTTTAGTACCAATAATGTACTTTCTGCTAAAACGGAAAAGTATTTAAACTGGATGAATGATTCGCATCCTGATCCTAATGATCCGAACAATGCAGCTTTTTTTGAAGCTTTGAAAGTATTTGAATTAAAGCAACAGATTGATATTTTCAAGTTATAAATTTTAATTTTAATTCTATTAATTGTTGTTATAGAATGTTGATGAAAAAATGGTTTGTGTTATGAAGACAAAGTTTAGTGTCAATATTTATAAAAAAATGTTGGAATTTTGTTCAGATGAAGAATTAGACTCTAATCCTAGACTAAAATTATTAAAATTACGTGACCGTGGAGAGATAGAATTTAGAATGGCCAAAGCTGTTCCCTTAAAGGAATGGCTTATACCGAAAGGTATTTTTAATGTAAGTTAATATGTTATATACGTTATTTTTATTTTTTACACTATATAAATCAGTGTTTCTCAAACTGTAGTCTATCGTTGTATTATAAGTCCCTTGTTGAAGATCGATATATTAGGTGACTGTAGACATTTATAAATATTAATTTTTTCATTGTAAATTTACTTAATTTTTGTTTAATCTTTCAGTAGTTAAGGAAAAAATATGATCATCAAATTCAAGGTATACACCGTCTGATTTTATATTTTAATGGGTCGCTTGACAAATATGTTTGAGAAATACTGATATTAATATTAAATACTCATCACTGATGAGTCATTAGACTTCACCAGTTATTTGATAGCGAAAAAAAAAATTCACATGTCGGGCTTTAAAGCAGTACAGTAGTACATTTAATCAATCACATTTTGAAATATTAACAAATTAATTTTGTGTAATTAACAGTAGATGAATTTCATTTTTAAGGAATTTGAAAATCGTTTGTCAACTTCTGAACTTGCCCTGGAAGTTGCTGGGCTTGGACCTTTGGAAACCAGTAGAATCTGGGGCCGTTATTCGGTTATTAGACTCTATGATAAGATTCTTAAACAATGTAAGTTAGGCAACAGGAACAAAATAACTAGAGACATCATTGTTGAAGACACCGTTCCGGATATTGGGTATGTATACTCATGTTTCAAAATCATCTTGTGTAACAAAAAATAAATAATTAATTAAAACATTCAATGCTGTGTTATGAAGTAAGGTTACAAATTATGAAATTTATTATTATGGTTTAAAGGACTTTAGGTTTGACATTTATGAAAATGTTTCAACCAAAGCGTCCTTTACGTCCTAGAAGAAAAGAAAGAAAGAAAATACCTGCAAAAAGCTTATCGGGACAAGAAATCAAAGTAAATTAAAATATTATTATTATTTTCTATGAAAGTTATCCTTGTGTATTTTTTTTTAAAGGTTGTTATAAATGTAATGAGAGCTTTTGAGGTGCCTGTAAGGAAAAATTCTGACATGATGATGGGAGACATAGCTATGATTCCAGTTCAACCATTCATTGAAATATCTTTCAAGAATCGTACGAGTAGAACTACCACCGCCGAAGGTTCTAATCCAACATGGAATCAAGATTTGCAATTAACTGTTAGGTCAAGTATTATCAAACATTATAAATAAACTTTTGTTTCAGTCTTTAAGTAATTATGTGTAAGATAAATTGATTCATGTCAAATTATAACAGACATTAATTTCAAATAGTTTGTATTTAATATATTTTTAGCTAATTATTCTTAAGAGCATACTATACTAGTCTATGTTATTATTATTGTCTTATATTTAAAACTTATTTTTTATAGAACATCTTTTCTAATTAGTTATTACCTTGATAGAATGCATGTTTGTTAAGTATAATTGTGAACACTAAATTTATGGATGGGACCCTTAAGTATGTTATTGTGTGTAGATATTTTTTATAACTTTTGACAGGATTGAACATATAAATGATCCAAGTATCCAACATCTTAAATTTTATTAAATAGTACTTTATTTGGTGTCATTGTTGTTTATGTTCAGTATTTGTACATTTGATTTTAGGTTAATCTTATCTAAACAATGATCTGTCAAGTTGTACATCAATATTTACAATGTTTATTTATGCATGTAGCATGTGTATGATAAGAAGTACCTACATCAGTATGTTGTATGCTCTAAAGATCATTATTACAATAAAATTTTTTTCAATGAAAACATTTTTAATCATCGTTTTTTTGACTGTAGTTAATATTTTATACCAAAAAGTATTATTCATCTAAAGATTTAAGGACTCATTTTATATATGTATACTAATTTAATTAACTTTGTTCTTATAGGTCTAATTCTGTTGACTTTTGCCCCAACGAAGTTCAATCTATTGACGATTGTATACATATAAATATGTATGATGAAGTAGTAATCGATATATTAGAAGACGATAGAACTCGAGAAACAAACATACATCAACGTTTAGAGAGACACTGGTTGGGTAGCTGTGTTTTACCCATATCAGCATTATTCAACAGCCCTCAAGTTAGTGAATTTATTCTCATATATTACTAAGGTTAATGCTATTTTTGAAAAACAAACTTTCCATTGTCTTATTTGACTAATTATTTTATTCTTATTAAACTTTTACTCAATAGTCATGACATATTACTATAATTTTTGTTTGAGGCCACTTGTACTATACATTTTTGTCTTGAATACTTCTGTTTTTTATATTTATATTTAATTCAAGTAACATTTACAATTTGTACAAAATAAAAATATACTTGATAAGCAAATAGGTTTACAGACATTAAGAAAGACTTGATACGCATGGAGTAGGGAACTTATCTAGTAATTGGACCCTTCAAGAGATGTTACAAGTTAGAACCCAGGGCAGTGACTACTTTTTAATCTAAAATAATTCACTTAAATTTTGTAAATACATAAGTATTTTTAAAAATGTAGCGACACAATTAATGTACAGCTTGCAATGGCTAGTATTCTGAATCTATGAGAACAAGACCTATGAGTAAGTCACCATTTAGGTAATGTTAGATGAAATCCCAAATATTTAAGCAAACTGAATTTGACCTTCATCTATTACTTCCCAGGGGCAGGGGACAACCTCGATTTTGGTTCAGAATACAGCTTATTGTTTAGTTTTAAAATAAAGAACATTAATTGTATACAATGCTTCATAAAAGTTAATGTTATTTAAAGTTGGTATGAAACTTTGTTCTTAAAATATAAATGTCTTAACAAATGACTTCAATGATCACAGCAAAATATATTTACATTAGTACCTGCAGTTCTATAATTTCAATCTATAGTATATTTTTTTCTTAAACTTTTATAATATTTGATATTTCTGTTGCGTCTTAGGTGCTATTCTCTAGAAAAAAAAGTGTGTTTACTACTTTGTGATAAAGTAGACGTGGAAATGTTTAACATGCAATGAATAATTAATTTAACAATGCAAAGTTCACAGTTTAATACTATACTAAAAACAAAATATCTAAGTATAATTTTCATCCTAAAAATGTTTAGGTATCTATAGGCTAATTTGTTGAAGATACTTCAGATCGTTTATAATTGAAGAACCACTTTTTTTTATTGATACCAATACTCCATTACTCAATACTCATTAGTACATTTTTAAAATTATTGTCAGTTTATTGCTACTAAATTACAATTTTAATCAAAGAAGTATTAATCAACATTTTATAAGCAATTGAATATGTACGTTTCAAATTTTTGTAAAGGAAATTTTTAATGGGTTTGGTGAAGTAAATATTGTTTTTGTCTTATGATAAATTATTGTTGATTGATGTTAGTTTTTAGTTTTTAATAGTTCTTGACTAAGTAACAGTACAAGAACTTGAGCATGACATTTTAAATAAATTATAAAATATTTGTCAAATGATTTTTTAAAGTAATATAATAATAGTTATAAATCACTCACTGCAATGTTAAAGATGTGTAAAAAGTTTTAGTTATTTTTAATGTTAATTATTTAATAAACCACTGTAACTAAATATGTTAATTTGTTCTATTAATACTATTACGATGCATGTATCATGTATCTGATTTCAAGCTGAGCACCTTATTTCTGGATAGAGTTCCTTACTGTTTAGTCGGTGGTAGATCCATAACCATATCCACAATTAATTAAAATAATATTATAATATCGGAAATTGAACCAACCTCATCAATACAAAAGTTAATATTTTCATACATATTTTATACTTTGTATTTACTGATTTATATAAGAGCTCAAGATGTAAGTTGTTTGCTGTATAATATCATGGAAACATTTTTTTCTAGGTTATAAAAAATACGAATCTTAAGTTAATTATTTGCCTTGCTTCCCTTTAACACCAGAAAATGTTCATCAAACATATTATTTTGTATCAATAATTAAAAAAAATTTCTAGTTAAGTGTATGTTTTAGTTTAATACTGACATATTGTATACATAAAGCTTTTGTGCCATTCAATATGTGTTGATTATTATTGTTTATTCAATTTTGTCGTGATTTATTTCAGATCGAGGGGACATTTCAACTAAACACACCTAGACATCTATTAGGATACGAAAGAATTATATCCAACTCTGAAAGTTCTCATTATAGAAACTCAACATTTCTGAGCCTATTCATTATGGCTCAGCCACCTCTGCATCCTCCTGAACCCATCAAGGTAGATACTAGATACATAATATGTTTATAAAGTGTAATGTCTTTTTATAAGATCAAATTAAGTGTTTATATTTTTATAAAATCATACTGCTTGGGAATTAGCCATTAGGTAATAAATTCAAAAAAAATTTGTGTTAATTATCTGGACGCATTTTTAACATTTTTGTTTGAATACTCTAAGATTGATGTGAAATTAATTATTTTAAATTAAAATAATGAAACACATTTAGTTCTTTATTAAAATTAATTTAATCATACATTTTGTTAAAATATTAAATTTATATTTATTTTTAGTATCATAAATTTTTATGCCATTATGCTATTATGGATTTACTATACTAAACAATTTAATAATTATTTTTACATTCTAATGACTAAATATGCATCTCTATAAAAAAAATTTAACTGCTATTTGCTATCATATTTCTGGTTATGCAGCACAAAATATGTTTATCAAATGTAAGTCTTTAAAAATATAACAGATTATGAATAAAATAATATGAAAATGTTTTAACTGAACAATGATATAGTAGTCTCGTTATAATCTTGCTCTTTGTGAGTCCAGCATTTCAATAATTCAGCCTTTTTTGGTACATCAAACTATTAATTTATTGTTTGGTTATTGTTATAATAATTAAGTATAATTGTAAATTTCAACGAAAATTAAAAAACAAAACCTATTATTCATTATTTAAGCCCAATATAGATATTAAATTAAGTATAATTAAATTAAAGTCTCATGGAAAAAAATGCATTTTTATTTGTGCCCTAATTCTGTTTAAATATCAAACACCAAACCAGTACCTATGAAAAAAAAAATGGTCAAAATGTTTGTAACTTATATAACCATAGCTAGTTTGGTTTTTTCTTTTTATTAAAAAGTGGTTGGTTAGAATAGTTAGATGATTAAATTTAATACTGAATTAACAGCGATAAATGAAAATATAACATGATTTAACATTATAGAACTAATATACAGTATCTAGTTTTAGTTATAAAAATAAACAATAAAGTAAGTAAACCATTAAATTCGGCAACCAATAAGAAATTGTAATGTAAATCTGTAAAGCTACTATTGTATATTTTATATTAGCTTTTTAACAAGACCGTAAAAATGTAAAACGGAAAAAGTTGAATAAAACTACTGCGTGTAAATAGAATTTTAATGACGTCAAACTAGTACGTTTTACGATATAATTGTACGAGATATTCCGATTTCTAAACAAATATTGTGTTTTCGTGTTTTAGAGTTGGTAGATTTTTAACATAAATAATATAGGTTTTTCCAAGTATTTATGTGAGAAGGTTTTTATTTTAAAAATTCATCCAGCTTAAGTATAGGTACTAGGTGATTTTTTTAACGTAACACACCCATTTTCTCCTTCAGTTCTTACGTTTTCGAACATTTATTTATTTTTTATATAATTTTAAGTATTTATGAGACTACATTTTTGTAAAAAAAATAAAAAATGTTTTCTCATTTTTCATACTATCAATGTCTAAGACTTAATAATTATTTTAACGGCAACCCCTGTTTCTAAATGTCTTCGGTCTATTGTCTATAAGTCATTGCAAAAATAGTGTTCGACTAACATATTATGTAAATTGTAGATATACATACATATAAGTAAGATAATCAAATAATTATCACTGCAGTTTAAAGTGTAACGATTCTTTTATATGAAAATTTTAAACTATAGTATTTTCGTTAAGATTTGAATAAGGAAATTCTATAAAAATACTATCTAGGTGTGACTTTACCTACATATGTAAATATCGGCTGTTAAAAAACCGCTATAGCTTAATTAATAATGTACTGTATTCTGTATAATATTATTGTCCTATTACTTTTTTTTTAGTTAAAGTGATATGTATAGAATTTGCATCTTATATTTACCATAATACCATGTCTTATGATAAAAAGTTCCTATAATCTCTCTTCCCTTAAAACATTTCTGAAAAGCTTTTGAACGAGTGGTGTTCATTGGGGTCTGCACCTCCTCGAATGTGTCAATTGTTTAACCACGCACGTAAGATTGTCTGTTTTTACTGTGATGCGGACTGTAGGGGGGTGATCAATTCTGTCTGCAATAGATGAAAAAAATGTCCGTTTTGAATAACATTTATTTTCGATTTCTGCATAGCTGCAGATGAGTTGTATCGTAGCGGTATTCATCAGCGTCAAATTATTATCGTCTATCGATCACCCAATAATTATTGTAAACCGTAAACAGATAAAATTTGAGTGTTGCAATCGTGCGTATGATATTTATATATTTTTATTTAAACGCGACCCCCTCCCCCTTACCACGAATAGGGTTATCTGCCGAGGAATAAAATCGGCCGTGTCCCTTATGTTATGATATGCGTGCGCAGGAAAGGTTGGACTGCAGCGAATCGTTCAATTTCGAAAGATACTTGGAGTACTGGTGTGCGGAAGGAGCCAAGCAATTTCCCCGGAGGCCCGTGAAAACGTTGGTGATACATTGCAGCGGGAAATCTGTTTGCGTGACGAGATTCTTCAGGCCGTTACCGCTTCCGAGTAATATAATATAACTGATTATTGCGATCTCCGTCGAACACTTTCCCATCGCATCGTCATCGCGTTGTTTTTTTATTTTTATTTTGTACAGCGATCTCCGACGACGTGCAAGACACCACTGCGGAAATGGTCGCGAGGTTCGTGTCGCTCATACCCATCGTCAACAGCAACGTCCTGCTCATCGGCCGTTTCGACGTCTGGTTGACCGGAGACGTAAGTCTTGCACGCGGATGCAATAAGTATATTGGTACCATGTGCATTTGATTCGGTGCTGGTTATAACCACGGTATTGATCGACAACGGTAATTCAGTGGCGTCGTCGCGACAGCGTTATTTGCTAGGGGCAAACATACGGTTTCGGTATTCACCCGCACCCTTTAAAATGTAATGGTATCCCTCCAGTTTACGTGCAAGAGGAGGACGCCACATCCGCGTGCGTTGTCTCCGTCTTTACAAACGTATTAATAACATAGCGCGCGTTCGTGTTCAGTGTAGTTCAAATGTTGCGCTGTTAGCTTTAATATCAGAGTAAACTGACCTATTATCAAACGTCTTTAGCAATAACCGGACAACTGGTAACCGACCTAGTTTACCATACCTAACGTACCGACTCGCCACTCGCCCACCACGCAAATATTTTACCAGTGGCGACCGTCCCGAGATATCCGCTTCAATACAAGCCGCTGAACGGTACCTGTCGTATTATATAATAAGCGATAACCGCCCGGCGAAAATTAATTGTACTTAAAAAACGTCATTGTTAGAAAAAACAAGTTATTTTTATGAGAACGGCTGAACGTAACAGTGCCGCAACTAGGCTTTGGCGGGCCCTGATGCAAGAAAAAACTATGGGCCCCATTAAAAATGAATGAATAAAATATTAATAAAATTATAAATTCATCAGTATAGTGTAGAGACCGTATACACCGTCTATAATAATTTTAGTAAATATTTTACGAATTATTACCGATTGGTATTATAAAATCAATGATAAATAATAATACTCGATTGATAAATTTGGTATAAAAATAAAATTTTTATAGTAATCTTTTGTTTCTCAGCAAAAGAAAATCTGAAACTAAATTTACGTTTCCTATTTTTATGAATTAAAATGTAAAAGCTTAATAGTAGCCTAGTCCCAGATAATTGTGGGCCCTCTAAGCCCCCCTAAGAAGGCCTCTGGGAATGCAATGCATACCTTGCGTCCCCTATTGTTGCGGCACTGGGGCGTACAACGTTACACGTACAGTGGAAAACATTTTTACTACAGAATAGTAGAGCGGAATATTGCAAAGCTAACGTTCTCGTGCGCGCACCCATCCACGGGCCACTATGGATAGTCAATATGGACCCGCGCCGGTATTATTATTATGCTTGTTCCGGATAATGTTCTCTGCGTACTAGCGTGTTTCCGAGCGTTTTCATTTTTAGCTATTGTCCGTAGATGCGCGTAAAAATTATTCATGAGTAATATTTAACGCGAAAAGATTTCCGATACTTAAGAATGCGCTTCCTACAGACTAGCTGTGTGCTATTGTATTCGTTCGTAATTTATAAGTGCATAAGTTATACCCGATGGTGTAGCCGATTGTTAAAGTAAATACGTAATCAGTGCGCAACCGATTTAATAATTTTTACCTGTTGGCAGTACAATTAATTTTTTTAATTTTTTTGACGTATTACGATCTTATATGTGTCACGATGAACTACGACAATTTTCCGGCAATCAATGTTTTAACCTTTTTTTATTAATGAATAATTTATAAATACTTCAGCGCTATTTGCCGTGGATATTAATTTTACGTTAATTTTAAACATTTTTGGTTAATGATGTGAATGTTGGACATTTATAAATTAAACTAGAAAAAAAACCTTTAAGTATTATAATTTTTAATATTATTCAGTGATAACACTTATGTTTATACGTTAAAATATATTATACCAATCATGGTCAGCAGGTTAATTTATAGAACATAACTCAAAACAGCTTGTTATATGTACGAAAAACTTGTTTTCTTTCAGAAAACAGTTGAACCGCTGGTCTTTTCGGATGAGCGCCTAGGACAGGATTATATTTATATACCTATGTGTAGTTGCTCAAGTCGAACGTATTTATTCAACTCCGATCTACTTAGCTATGACCCTGCCCCATCCCCTTTGTTCGTAGAAACTGTTAAAAAAACTAGATTCGAGTCTAGACCGAGAAAAAATAAAAGCCATTTATGAATTATTATTAATTTAATGGTTCTCATCAATGCCCTCGTCTCACCTCGAAACCGTGTTGTCCCTTTAATATTATCGCGTATGTTATTTCAGCAACTGTTGGGTCTGCTGTTCGGTGGTGGTTCGGGCGTGGATCACGGCATATTGCTCTGCTGTTACTTCATGAAGTTAAACGTCAAATCGTGGCTACTGCTGGGCACCGGCGTGTCCCGGGGCGAAGCCGCTTACGTGCTGACGTCGCGCCAGCTTCCGGACAACCCGGCCGTCACCGTCTACGACATCTGGGATCCGCTCACCGGTCAAAAGTACTCCACGTGCGACAGTTTTTCGCCCATACAAGAAGTGCACTGCTTGGTCAACGTGGAAAACGTAAACCATTGTGTTTGTCATTGCTGTCAAATATTCACTCGCCACGCACATGTTGTATTATTTTTTTCACCCTCTCTCCACGCTCGACAATAAGTCGTGTTTTATCATCGAGATGATGTGTTGTCTCCGTCTTACAGACGTACAACGTAGCAAATCTGCGTTCAGTAGTACCCGCAATGCGTCTTGTCGTTAGCTTTGCTGTATTAGATCAAACTGGCCAATTATCAAATTTAAACGGGAAAGAGCATTATCTGCGTTCATTGGTCCGGATTTTTTTTCTACGACGTTTTAATTTTCAAGCGATGTTATCGATAGATTTTTAAACTGTAATATTTTACATACTATCAGTCTACGACCTATTTTTTTCTTGCACGTTCCGTTCATTATATTCCTGGGGTACGTTTTCGTTTTTTCGCTTCTTTCACGCCGATTGGACCGAATCCTAGTTCCGGAAATCGAACGAAATCCGTACCAAAATACCTATTCGATTATACCGCTCCAGAGTTCGTTTCGATTTCGACGGTTTGTCAAATAGATTTCGTACGAACCGGACGAATAGGGTTAGAAAACTGTACTGCAGTATATCAATATCAAAAATTGTTGGGACCCAATGTGGTTTGAGGATTAAAACGCTCGAAGGTGGCTTGGACTTAGCTCTGCATAGGTTCGCAAACTGTTTATGCCCAGTTCGCCGACAAAAAAAATCAGGATTTTACTTTTTCAAAAAAATTTCCCGGTTCGCCGATATATATGCTATTTTATGGAACTTTTAACTGCGTTTTCGTTTTATTATAATTGTGTTTAAAAGATATCATCAGTTTTTTACATTGGTTGTTGACAGGATGGTTGAAAAAATAATTGAAGAGACCTTGTGATCTTACTAATAGAAATTGTGATTTAGTTTGTAGTAAGTTCTGAATATTTTCTATTACTGAGTACATTGACACCGCGAAAATGGAGTCTAGTATTTTTCGTGCTCTTATCGGATATACCGATTTGGCTTAAATTTTACGAAAAGTGCGCTTTCTTTTGGGCAGCGGCTGCAGTTTTCGCGTATATAGAGTTTGAGTAGAAAACGAATTATTGACGTGTATGATGCACCTACTCACTTACGTATACTGACTTAGATTTGGTTGAACGTGCAGTACGAGAAATCGGTGACCCGAACCCGATGGGACGTGATGCAGAGCCGTGACTGGAACCCGGCTTTCGGCCGGTACCAAGCCGCGCCCACGATGGCCGGTTCCGTGCAGCCGGATGCGGTGGACTACACGCCGCCGGCCATCGCGGACGCTCGTCTCCTGCAGGAGAAGCTGGAGACCACGCTAAGGAACGCTCTGATGAAATGGCGAGTCAAGTCCAAGACGGTGTGGAACAGGTATTGCATAGCGGTGCTTCGCAAAATACTGCCGCATTTGGAGCGAGAGACGTGGAACAGGAACACCGTGGAAACCGGTCATCTGGCCGAGTTGCAGCACCTGCTGGTGTCTCACAAGGTACATGAGTACTGATCTAACAATGATATGATAATCGAACAATACCGGGGAATATAAAGTGTTGTGGATAATAAAAGTCAATGTAGTACGTAGGTATACTCGATTTTCGATACCAAAAACGCATTGTTCGGAATATGATGAAACAAACAATCGAGATCGAGTTTTTATACTGACAAAAATGTTGTCATTTCAACGTTTCAATTTCTATACCGCAGCTACTAACGTTTTAAACAATGTCCTATGTATCGCATGTAGTTTACCACGGGTGTTTCTTCAGTATTAATCGAATAGTAATTTTCATCTATATAATAATAAATTGTACTCGAAAGCCGTGATGACAATAATTATTGAAAAATCGTTGGCCGCCTGCTCAATACGGTTTACGTACACGCGTAGTCCTGAGTTAAAACAGTAAAGCTCATAACAGCGATAATTATGTTGCTTGTAAAATGTGGGGTCGTGTCCCATTAGTAGGGGCTGTGCTAGAACATTTGTAAAATCAGTCGGGCTGCACTCAATCCCTTTGCCCCTTGCCAGCCTATTCGAGCGCTAGAACGCTATAAAACCTGTCGACTCGAAAACTCTTTTACTCCGAGACTGTAAATTAACTGTAACGGTTCGATTGCGATCGCAGCTTTTCCCGGGTTATATGGGGTGGTGGCTTGGGGTGCTATTTATTTATACGCCCTCGTATGTAATTCCTCGTGAATCGACTTTTAATCGTCTTGTTGTGTGTGTGTCTTTGTACTATACAGATGTGCGGATTTCCCATTAACAGACCGTACAGCAACACCGAAGTTCTGGTGGACGCGATTAAATCTACAGGCATGCATTTGAACGAAAATCCGCTGGTGGAATTCGCCCTCGCCGTTTACGTCCACCCGTACCCGAATCAAGTGCTGTCTGTTTGGATATACTTAGCGTCTTTGCAGCCCAGACGTTAATCGTCGGTTGATTAATGCGTGTACGTATACGTGCGCGTGCAATTGACGCAATGTTTAACGTTATTATAATTCTGTGCGTTTTGTAATAATTTGTAATCGCTAAAAAATGTAAGTCGTCCCGATAACGAGATGTGTACGCGTCACGCGCGAGTACGAATTTGGCAATTCGTCGAGTACGAAAACCGCATTCTTTTTTTTTTTAGTGTTTCACTCTTTACAGTTGATCGATATATAATAATGACGTAAACAGTCTGATCAGGGGCGTGCCGAGGGGGTGGTTTCGGGGGTTCAACAATAGTCCGGCTTTTTTTATATACTGTATATACAAATCATAATTATAATTAAGTCTAAAATTTATAACCTCTCACCGAAATGGTATCCTACGGGCACGCCCCTGAGTCTGATATTGTGATATATATTTATGTATAGTTATATTCCATATCTGGATCCCAATGATTGACTATATCATTCCTAGTCCTTTAATGGTGTAACGTTTACAAATTTTCCATTACAGATTCAAAAAAATGATTATTACATAGTCATAGTTTAGCAATAAGGGGAGAAGTGCTATAATGTAGTGCGGTTGATGATTTTGAAAACGGGAATTTCGATAAATAAAAGGGTGCGGTTTCCGGACGTCAAAACTCCGAATTCATAGCGTAATCTTAATATTTAAGCCGTTAATATATTATTAAATAGTGTACCGTGTGCGATTGCATGTCATACATCTGTGGACGTGTACGCGACTGTTTGCCATAACACTGCATTATAATCATGTATAATTATTATGTACATGCGCATGCATTGTCGTCAACAATAATATAAAAACTCGTACACTGAATCATTGCACGTTTTACACCTCCGAAAATCCGTATTGTCTATCCGCAGCTACTCGTCTCCTCGCGTCGACATTTGAATATTAGTTTCCTCCGTTACCCCCGCGTTGTACGCGTGACGCGCGGCATTCCGACTTGTAGGGTCGGTTGACGTCAAGCGAATGTCAAATAATCCTACCTTGCCGCGCGGGGATCCCTGGAGGACGCCGTCATCGTTCTCCTTTCTGGGCCCGGCGGCGACAGCGGCTGCAGCTGCGGCGGACGAGAGAACTGTACAGTAGTAAAGAGGCAATGTTGAAATAATAAAACAAACACGTAAAAGCGTTGTGTGTGTAAGTATGTGTGTGTAAGTATGTGTGTGTGTGTGTGTGTGTGTGTGTGTAATAACAATAACAATGCGTAACGGCGTGTACCGTATTATTTGATCAGCAAAGGGATATTTTGTTACATAATTGAAATCGACACTCGCGACTAATTAAAACGTCATTTTTTCCTTTATATACGCGTACATATGTTTACTGAATACCGAGGTCGACGGCGCAGTTGGGAAAAACCCTGGGAAGGGAGGTTATAATAATATATACATACCTTACATTATATTATGCATTGAACATTACTTAACCTCGGCCTGTAACGTTTAGTTTCTAAAAGGACCGATGTTATAAAATAATTTTAAAACAAATGGATCACCTTGTTCGTCCTGGCCCCCTACAAAAACAAGTCCTGAGAAGCATCGGCCGTCCTAATTTTCTTTTTTTTTTTGCAAAGGCTCGGGTTCTGCTCCCGTACGAAACAAATTATGTATTGTATAAAATCGCGCTACACGCAGACGATCGCGTCTCCTGACTCCGTACAGGGTTTTCGCGTCGTGTGCGATGGTCGCACGAATATTTCAACGCTTGGTTAACAATAGCAGCGCATATCCACACGGAGCGATCATAATTTCACGTCATAGCGCGGTGTTTTGACTCGTATGAACGAGCGGAGTACGGAATAATTTATGAAATTCAAGTTCTACGAGACAGGGATGATCTATAAAGCTATTGTTTTCCGCGTTTTTCACATGCACAATATTCCGGTCACACTGCACACAGCTATACGTGCAATATTTTTTTTTTTATTTAGAAATCAAAATAGATGGTTACAAATTAAACAAATTTAACAAATTGGTACAGTTTTGATTACCTACCTCCTGTAAGCTAATAGATAGCTTGTGTTGGAGGTAGGGAGTTATTACATTTACCAATAAAATAAAATAATTAGGTAAATTCTTATAATATTACGTACATTGACTTATGAATATGAACACTTTAAAAAAAATATATATATATATATAATAATAATAATAATAGAGAAGAAAAGACAAAGTGATGTAAAGTTTTAACATAAATAAATTAGTAATATATTTAGTTGATATAACATTATAGCAATCAAAATATACTGTTATATATATATATAAATAACATACAATTTAGCAATAATTTACAATGAAGAATAAAATTAATACACATTATTATTCAATTCTAAATATATATATTTATATAATAATCCTTTAATATTAATTTTTTTACTTGTAATAATATTTCTTTCAAAGTCCAGAGGCATAGAATTGTAATAAGTCGGGCCTAGATAATCCACAAATGTTTGACCAAACGATTTATAGGTATATTTAACTGGACAATCATATTTTCTAATTTCTCTTATATGACTATTATCACTATGTAACTGATCAATATCAATAAATTTTACACTCTTATACGGAACGTAGTGTAACGGACGTACAACGCATTTGCGACGATGGCGGTTTGAAGAGGAGCGCCCTCCCTCAATGCTGAAGCTGTGGTTGAAAAATCAAAATAATTTTCTCCACCTACTGGCTGTTCCGGGGAATGGGTAAGGGTAGATCTTTTGGTGGCCACAGTATTTACCGTATAGTGGCGGCCGTTGTGACGACTACGTCAATACAAGTTCGATAGTTAATTGGTCGCGATTTCGAATCACGTTCTGCGTACGTCCGAAGCTCTCCAACGCGCAGTACGCGTGCGCAGGCCCGTGCGCAAGGGGGGGGGGGTTTGGGTGTTCAAACCCCCCCATGGTCGAAAAAATCGTTTTTTTCATTGTTGATCTATCACCTATATGGCTATATGTAATATTTTCTAATCTTATTTGTAATAAATAATAATGCATAGCATAATAGTACAATACTATAATAATTTAAAATAGTGTTTTCTTCACGTTTTCTGTTTATCGACTTTCATCATAGTTGCCGTTATCGATAAAATATAATGACAATAAAATTTGTATTTTATAGTATTGTTAAAAAACATTTTTAATATAGATACTTACAACATTAATAATAAATATAAATATGTTATAATACTATTTGATAATTATTGATGTATCTGTGTTATATATTTTTTTTTCAAAACACCCCCTTCCGAAATCCTGCGAACGGGCTTGCGCGTGCGTACACTTTTCGATCGTTTACCGTATATCCGCGTACGATACGGCGTATAAATGATTATGTTTGTGCTAATGTCTTGTGCACTATTATCGCGGCAACTTTCGTGAACATTTACACCCGCGATCGATGTATAACCGGCACTAGGTATATCTTTTTATGTACGTTATAATACAAACAGGGCCGGATGAAAAGTGTCGGGGCTCCTAGGTTGTTATCGAAGTAGGACTCTTTATAGTTATCTCATAAAAAATCAATAAATTAATAGAAACCGCTTTCTTTTGTTTATCAGCATGATGACATAAAAAATAAAAATAAATAATAACTGCGCTTATTACATTATTAACGAGTAGGTACAAACCATTATGTAACCGCGCGACGAGCACGAGCATTATTTCTTCTGTTGCAAATCACCGTTTTGTGGTAGCCAGCAACTGTAATTTTGGAATGTCTGTACTACGGAGATTATATATGAGAAAGGAGTAGTTTAAATCATGTTTTCCCCAATATATTGTACAAGAATCAAATTGTTTTCTTGAACTAACCGGAAAATTAGATTTGCTTACATCTCACATCTAGGTTGGCGCCCCAAGCTGCTGCTTAGCTGCCGGAAATCCGGCCCTGGGTGTAAAAACTATAAATGCTATGCGTGGCCATAATGAGAGCATAAATAAAGCGAGTAAAAATACTACTTCATAATACTAGCTTACCGGCTATAGGTTGCACACACGTCGGATCATCCAGTCTTTATATCCGGCCCCGGAGAGAGCTAACGAGTTATTTAAAACATTTTTTTTTTTTCGGTGTGGAGATGGTCCGTAGCATTATGAATTATATAGTTTAACGAGATTGGATGTGCCGGCCGTTATGTCGCTGTCTGCCGTGAGTTCCGTCCATCGCAGTACCACCGCATGCTAAGGGTATTTAAACGACCCATTGGACTTTGAATTACCTTTCAGAGAGTTTCAACCGACGACCTATAAAAAAAAAAATACAACAAAAAAGGTCGTCGGGCGGTCAACGCTCGCGGCTACGGATTTGCATTAACAGTCCCTTCCTGCCCATTTGTGATTTCTAGTTCCGCGCCTGCACGTGAAAAATGGTCGTTCAGACGCGCGTATTCTTTGTCCTTCGTACACGGATCGATGAGTGATAAGGACTTTTTAAATTACCCGCGAGATCGACGATTTTCATTTTTAACCTCAAGTTGAACGTAATATACATTTTAAACTCGTACGCGGTACACGTTTTAACCGATGTTGGTCTGGACGTGACGGTATACAAGATCGAAAATGTTGACACGAAACAATAATGAACAATACCAAAAATCAGTGAAATTCATAAAATTTAAAACAACAAAATAAAGTCAACAATCAGTTGAAAAAAAATGGGTTTTCCCACCTCGCCTACAATAGGTTTATTCGCTGAGAAGATTCACTTTGTGCTGGTTCCAAAATTAAATCTCGTAAACTGCGTCGCGCAAAGCAAAGCCTTATGGTTGAGGACACGTGCGCGTACATATTATATTCAAGTCGTCCCTTGTGCACCGTGCACGCGGTGTTTATGTGAAACGGCGAGAAAACTGTGGTGGATGATCTCGTCCAACTGCAATGACGTACGACGCGCGATGCGTAATAACTGCAGCCGCTGCGGGCACAGTCCTCGGCGCGGACGTTTTATAAATACTGCACTTGACGCCACGTGTGTTACCGTCCGTATTATATTATGGAACTTTTCCAGACGAACGTTGCACCCGGAATATCTCGTCGACCCGCCATCGTAACGATACATTAGTCGGCAGTCGGTACCTGCGCGCGCTACAGGAGTGGTGGATCGGACCGCGGGAGGGCTCGCGACAGTAATTTTTGAGGACAAAAAGTTAAAAAAAATTCGAATCCTATACGTTTACGCGTTACTACATATGATTTGTCAACGGACGAAGACGGTCTTGGGTTTGACCGGTTTTAAGCCGAGTGCGCGCGCAGTTTTATTATATTGTCGCGCTCGGTGTGTGATCCGCCTATTTTCAGACCCATCTCGCGATTGCATATCGATGTTAATTATAAGCCACGAAATATGTCTATTAATACCGTTGGAAAGCCACGATTAGATACAAAGGACGCCAACCGTCGCGGCGATCGCATCGACCGATATCCTCGGTTTATTTTAGGAAACCTTTTCGCGCCGCGAGACAAGTCCGTTCGTTCTTACCGTTATTACTCGTACGCAAATACGTGTATATGAAAAAAAAAACACGAGGGACGACAATGATAACTAATTATAATTCTGTCGCTAAAAGTGCATACCGTTGGAAACTATGTATATACCATTTACAACTATTAAGCCCGAAGACCAATGTAAATAACCGGGCGACATTATTAATTGACATCGCGATGTCGTCGGGAAATCGCGAGAAAATGTATTTTGTAAAAGGCGAATAAAAATTAAACGATACTTGGTTACTTTGTAAAAATAATCATTAACCGTATACGGAGCCGAAACACAAAATTGTTTGATGTACTTGTGTTAGTTATACCGACGTTATACATACGTCATTATTAGAATAATTATTTATTTGACTAAATCAAAGTCCAAAGGTTATACGCGACTTTTATTTTTGCAAAGTTTCTGTTCGAGACTATTTGGTACTCACGTATAGTAATATGAATAAAAATAGCTTTTGCCGAAAACCGGTGTCCCGTAAGTGATGCCGGTTTAACGTCACTTTTCGCCAGATTTTCTCAACTATTTGGAAAGTTATGTGAAGATATTGAAAAAAAATTTACGGATTAGACAATATTTCCTGTCGGAAAAAGAAAAATACGTTGACGATCCTCTGGTCTCAAACTCTTGTAGACAGACGAAAACTATGGTAAGACCAATACGTTCCTCGTTTCGTCCCGAGTCTAATTTCTAAAATACGCTAAACACTTGGAAGTATTTCCTAATATATTACCGCTGGACGCCGATGATCATGAAACACGATTACAAAAAACGTCGAATACGTGAGAGAAAAATATGATTACACGTCTTGAAATCCTCCGCACACTTATGTGCGATAATAAATAAAAAAATATTCCGCACAAGTCTCCGTGCCCCATATCATGTATAGGTATTGAATATCAATAGCTCACCGAACTGGACGTGTTCCCGTGCGCTCCAGGACCTCGTGCAACTGCAGTGTGCCCGTTAAATATGTATCCGCACGGAGACGGGTTTCGAACTCTGTTTTTTACGAGGTTATTATTATTTTTTTCTTTTTTTTGTCTAATACGAACTTACTACCGCATCACGTTTGGACCCTACGTCCCGGTGGTTCGGACTCCACACCCCCCCGGACCATCATAAAACCGTGTTCGCCGCGCGTGCACACCTACTTGTTATATACCTAATAATATTATTTATATTATGTCCGCGCGACGGTCATCGTGCGAAACACGACGCGCACAAACGGCGTTCGCAAATTGAATTGGAAACCCGGCGCGGAGGGGCGGGGACGGGGACGATAAATAAATAAAAAAAAAAAACACGTCCGTTTCTAATTAATTTGTAATACGTTTATACCGTGGTCCCCGGAGAGTGGATTTTATTACGATAAATACACGTGCGCCGGGCATGCGCACGCAATACGTGTGTGTATATGCACTTACCGAAATGTTCGCCTATTAAAACTTCGGGGCATATTAAATTACATCGCGAGTCCGCGCATACAGCATGTGTGTGTGCGTGTACGGCGTAAATCTCGAGGGGAATTAAACGTGCGTTTGCGATTCGGAAATTCGAGAGTTTCGTCTTAACTGCACCCCGGCCGCCGAAAACGTAAATGCGTCTTCGCGTACGCATAATAACATAATATTCCAACGATACACCCTCCGTCCATCGCATCCGAACGGCAACGCGATCATGGCCGACCACTCGGCAGTCGGTTTGACCGCCACGTCGTATTCGTCCAAAGAGTTGAAACCGTTTTGTTCTCGTTTCACGAGAAGATCAAAGCTATAGTTTCAATTATTATCGTTATTATTCCGATACGCGACACTTGTTCGAAATTGCCGCGGTTGGCTGTGTAGTGTTTTGCTGTTGGAACAATAACGCCTATAGGGGTGAGAATCGATTTCATACACCTTATGCATAACCGACCGTCAACGGAGGTGGTATCTGTATGCTGACGGTGAAACATATTGTGATGACGAAGTGTGCGGATCCGACGAAAAGGAAAGAAAGAAAAGAACACCACGCAGGAGAGAACCAATGCGAAACAATCGGGTCCGGTGGTCAATCAAAATACCTCGTCTGGTTCCTCAAGCGTGCCCAAACGAATAGGTATTAACTAATTTGTACTTACAGTCCTTTTAGTGAGAAGCGACGATAAGTAAGTAGCATCAACTAAAAACCATTTGAAATCATTTTAATTGTACGTCTATTGCTTTATTGATTTATTGTTCTCTGTAATGCCAGTTTGATTTGTCTATTATTATTTAATTATGTGATTACACGTGTATATATTTTTTCCTATTGTATCTAATCGATATTTAATTGATAAATCTCTTCTCAAACACATACCTAGAATTAAATGATCATATTTATATGTTCTTTGTTTACGTAAAGATATGCGAACGAATTGAATAATAAATCGACAAAAAAAAATCATGATACTGCGATACATGTTATAACGTATAATGCACACGTATAGGTACACGAGGAGATTGTCTTACAGCACATATTGTTTCGCATTTAAAACGTTAAGTGTCCACAAGTTAGTCCTCGGGTCAAGAGATGTACTCGGAAAAAGTGCTCGACTACGGTAAGTGTATACAGTTTGTAAAAACCAACCTATACCCCGTATACATTATGTACATACGTACTCGTATATACGCTTTATTGTGCATATGTGTATGAGCGGCTTGTATAAGTACATAGTGTACGTCACACACGCGCACGCACGTGCATACACACCGAAAATGCATTTCGTTATCTATATACATATAGGAGACCGCCCCTATTCACCCATCAACGCCCAGAGCAAACCGCTGGGTCTAGAGACTTGAAATTTTGTACAGAGGTTCCTTGAGCAATGTAGGGGCGCACTAAGAAAAGATTTTTAAAAATTCGAACTCTAAGGGGGTGAAAGGAGGTTTTTTAAAAGTTTGTATAGATTTTATATTGCTATACGTGCATATAAAGTAATTGATACCTTGACTAATAGTGCTATACAATTAACCCTCACACATAATTAAATAGTGAATTCCATGTAATATCAGCACTATCAATACAATTAAATTGAACACTAACACACGGTCTACGAAAATGCCAAAAAAGAAGAAACTAATACAAGGGCAACGCCGTGTCGGGACAGCTATAGTATTGTATATAATGTACCGTTGTCGTCGTAGCGCGCGCATTCTAATAGAAAAGAATAAACACAATCGATTCGAAACTGACGGGAGATACGACGGAAATGTTTGAACACGGTTTTCACGTCCGAACTGAAAGAATAAAAAACACTCCGGAGTCGCCGTAAGAATAAAATTCGCCGTATGACCTACCTAAAACCGGCCGCCGCAACAGCATTGTGTCGAGTTTTTAACGAGTACGATACACAACGTGTGCGTTTCCTCGAGTGACCTACTCATTGCGTGGTCACGGCGATCTTCACGAAGAACTGTACGTATGATATTACGGTATCGTTTATATAGATTGTAATACGCGCGCTCTGTTCATTCGTGCGAATGGGAAAAAAATGCAACAAACGTCTAAGATAAAATTCGAGCGATCGGAATCGAAAACTTGTATAGTACGGTTTTCGTTCACGACAAAGCACTATCTCACTTCGGCTTCCGACGCGGTGATCGAAAGCTTCACTTGCGACCCGAGGCGTCCGCCGTGGTTGAAGTTGGAAACTTCCACGTGTGTATCCGATGACCGCCGCGGTCCCTCGTCGCTAACGGCAAGGGTTCTCAACTTTTTGAATTTTGCCCCCCCCCCATTTTATACTATATTGGTCCGAGGTTACGCTCCCCTCACCACCATAATACCGAAGCATGTTAAGTGCACGATACAAAATGTGTAATACGTACGTCACGACTTTAATGTTGCGTAACGGATTGATGTAAATACGATTTCAGCGTAGTTATTTCTTTTAATATTTAGTGAAAAGAAACATTATGACAATTTTAAAATATAGTGTAGCTAGAAGACACATTTACTTTGTGAAACATTACGTATTAAATGTATTATTGTCGAGTGCAAATCAGTATGGTACATATCAATAATGGTTTTAACTAGGGCCCGGAAGTTCATGCACAAAAAACTATCAAAATATGCATGCAAATATGCGCTTAAAATCTATAAAATATGCGCTAAATATGCATTTAAAAAAAATCGAAAATGTGTGTTGCTTAGTTTTTCCAATGGAATATTTGATTTTAACAATGCTTTGCATAAATCTTTGTTAAAATCAGATTTTCGTGATGATGGTGTCGTAATAAGCGGTTGCGTTAAACTATTTTTTTTAGCTTTGCGATTAACAGCTCGAGCATGTTTCTCAGTTTTTATATGATGAGTTACGCAAAAACGTTTGTCACTGTTCACCTTTATTTCGCACATTTTACAAAATAAAACACCTCCATCGGATGCAAATATATTTTCACCAAACTCGGCCACATAACTACAAATTCGATTCGTTCCGACTTTTGGCATTTTAAAATTAATGGAAACCGATGTAAAACAAAAACAACACTATAGGACGATCGCACACGACTAAACCTTGTGCTTGGACTCTCACTATACATTCTTGTATCGTGCTATTACGATAATCGCGACAGTCATTAAACCATTTTATTAATTCGCATGGACTTCCGGGCCCTAGTAATTACATAATATTAAATTATTTAAGTATTACCTGTATAATTTTAAACAGGTTTTTACTCTAAGACCGAAATTTCTATAAAATATTAATGAAAAAAAAAATATCAAAGGTAAAATGCAATAAAATGCAGTAAAATGCAATAAAATGCAATTTTTTTTAAAAATATGCATATTATGTAAAAAACCTCAAAATATGCGAAAATATGCAAACTAAAATTTCATTTTTGAACTCATCAGGTTGTGATTCAAATTTGTAGCTCATCCAGCAACTTTTTGATGCACTCATTAAAAACATGCAAATGCATGAACTTCCGGGCCATAGTTATAGCTTATAACCCAACAATATGACGTAATAATGTGTCGACGTAATTATTCAAACGACGCCCGGTAAAATATAAATGATTTGAAATAACGTTTTCACGTTTCGTAGTTTTCGTTCACGCCTCCCCTGAAATGTTGTCGTACACTCCCCCCGAAGGTTGAGAACGGCCCTTGGTCTAGGGTGTGAGCCAGCCAGGGTAGTGCAGTGTATTGACCTTATCTCCGTAGAGACAAAATATGGACTGACGGTTGGTTAAACGATCGTTCACGCAGGTAAATGATGTGGCGATAGCAAAGTTAGTTCAGCAGAGGTGTCTTCGTCAGGGAGATGAGGCTGCACAGGTGGGTTTCTTGTTTCGTCGCGAAGCCGCTGTAACGTGTGATCGCCGATGGACGACTTTAGCATTAAAGTAGCCAAAAAGAGCCTGTACGTACGTTATATCCGGTATTAATATCGTATCAATTTTAATTGTACACATTACGTATACAGTTATGATGATCAAAAAAAAACTTTATTATTATTATTATGTTACCTAAGTGCACGTGAGCGTGATTAAAATATAGATAACCGAAAACATCAATCAACTTAATTACCACCTGATGATTGATCGCATTTCCATGCCGCAGTTGTCGATATTATCTACTCGACGTTACAAACACATCGCGGCGATCGCAAGCTTTTTTTTTTTATGTATACATATTTAAGAGATTCCAGGGAAAACCATTACGGCTCAACAATAATTATTACGTCAGACAATTGACGTTACAAATTTCAAATGGTATCTAATTAACGTATATAAAATTTACCACGTATTTATCGCATATTCGGCGAGTCGTGAGATTTATTTATTTATATTTATATAAACGGACGTGAGTCCTTTACAATATTGTAAACGCAAGGGCGGTAATAGTAATAGTACAATATGGTATGTGAAATATTATAATATATACAGTAAAATAACTTATGAGTTAGAAAATTAGAAACTAAGATAAATACAATTTGTAATTACATAAGTAGATGAATAGAAACATATGAGGTAAATAATAATAAAGGAGGATGTGAAGTACGTATTAGACAAAATCAAAAGTAATAGAATTACCCGCAGCCATTAAGACGTTAGAGGGACTGTTCTTCATATAGTTCGTTTTATAAGGGATAGGATAGTCACTGTTTCTTGTGTTAAGGCAGTTTATTGTAAGACGAATGGAGGAAAGGAGCTCTTCACAATCAATATTGCCTAATAGTAAATTATGTAAGAATTTAGATAATAATAACGTGCGTCTATTTTTAAGCGGAGAAAGATTGATCAATTTTAACACTGGGTCATAAGAACCACGGGGAGGCCTGTACATTTTAAAGTTAAAAGAGATAAATCGTAGAAAGTTATTTTGAACTGCTTCGATAGCTTCAATTTGCTTTGAAGTATTATTAGTCCAAATTAGTGGGCAATATTCTAAGTTAGAGCGGATTCATAGAATTTGCGAATGTCTATCAAATTAATTTTCTACTATTTCCATAAATTAACAGCAACGGTTAAAAAAAGTATTTTTAAAATCTCTCGGTCGACTTATAAAACTACGGGAGTTATTCCCGAATTTATCTTTGCCACCCCAACCCATTATTACTAGATGGGGAACATAGCGAAATATGCAGTCGCATATAGTATTCGAATAATTTTAACTCGATAAAATCTGGAATATCACGTTTAGACGACGGAGCATAATCAATTGATAAATCAAAAAAATCGTTTGAAACATTTAAGAAAACGATTTAGCTCACGAGAAAGGTAATTTTTCTTTTCTTTTTGAAGAAATCACCAGCCTAGAGAAAAGAACAATTTTTCTTGACGTCAGCTTGAAAATTGCATTCAAGATAAACCGTCTAAACATGTAACGGGAGTGGAGCAAAATCGGTAAAAACCAAAATGGTCTTAGCACTAAATAGGAGTAATGGATCCAGAACACTCGGAGTACAATAAATGGTGAATCTGAAACGGGAGATGTTAATATTAATTTTACCCCCGGACAAATCGGGCCGAACACAATGTATTATTAAGATTTGTGTATATGTATATTATGCGATACTATACGTTATTGCATTTCTCATAGTGATATAATGTAGCGTAGACCTACCTGTACACCTATACGGCGGGGTGCTCTTCTTTAGCGTCCGAACATAGTTTTATAACGATATGATAAACACGCCCTTAGTGGGAGACGGGGGGGGGGGTACGACGGCCGAAACGTGAAAAAAAAACGGATTCGAACAAACGATTTCCCGAACCGAATGATGACAAAAAGCTATGCGAATCGTTTTTTACGCGTAACAATCAAGACGTACAATAATAGACGATGCGCGTATAACGTTTTAGGTCGTACGTATAATTTATAATGGTATGCTTACGTCCGGTAAAAAAACGAGATCCGACGTGTAGAGATTAAGCAGCGTAGAAGTAATGAAAACGCGTACGAATCGCATGGGAAATAATTTTACTTCTCCATTGGGAGTGGCGGGGGGGGGGGGAGGAGGGGGCCGAGGAAAAGCCAAAAATTTGAAAACGGATTTTGGGCAGCAGGAGGACCTACGGGAATTTAGGAACCGGTCGTACGATCGGGTACAGATCGAGTACAAATTGCTGGTAACCGAACTTATTGGAAAAGTTCACATCGGAATAATCGCACGTATTTGAGACTTCGCGGGAATTTAAGTCGTCGTGTTGTAACGTGAATAGCGAGCAGGACATGGGGGTCTTTTAGCGTTGTAAAAAAATCGCAGATCATCAAGCTTAACAACGAGACGTGAGCAGTGCCGCAACAATAGGGGACGCAAGGTGTGCATTGCATTCCCAGAGGCCTTCTTAGGGGGGCTTAGAGGGCCCACAATTATCGGGGACTCGGCTACTATTAAACTTTTAGATTTCATAAAAATAGGAAACGTAAATTTAGTTTCAGAGTTTCTTTTGCTGAGAAACAAAAGATTACCATGAAAGTTTTATTTTTATAACAAATTTATCAATCGAGTATTACTATTTATCATTGATTTTATAATACCAATCGGTAATACTCGTAATTCGTAAAATATTTACTACAATTATAGGCGGTCTCTACACTATACTGACGAATTTATAATTTTATTAATATTTTATTCATTCATTTTTAATGGGGCCCATAGTTTTTTCTTGCATCAGGGCCCGCCAAAGCCTAGTTGTGGCACTGGACGTGAGATTCATCCAAACTGTGTTGCAGACCATTTCTTTTATTACAATCATCGTAATCGAAATGTCGACAATTAATTGATCGTATTCATCGTGTACAAACGGATGACGGTACGAATATTGTGCTAAAACGGCCGATAAATTATGATAGATCATCGACTTCGGGCTCGTCACGTAAACGGTTCGTATTCGTACACACGCGGGCCGCGTCAGTATTATACTACATTAATACGTACGACATACCCTACGATATAATGACTAGGTTGTTATAAAAGTATTATTTCAAAATTGAAACGATTATAATAACACGCACAATGATCTATTTAGTGCCATGTGAGGTCAATAACATTTTCGATAGCGGGACTGGTTCACGCGGAAAAATTCATTTTTTGTTCTAGGGGTTGGGATAACAAAATATACTAAAAACGGTCGGCACGAAATCATACGAATCGCGTGCTGAATAAAATTACGTACTTCTCGATGTGGGGTGGGGGGTGGGCGTAACGAACGTCTGACAATGGGTCGCCGCTGTTATTTCGATGTTGCGGGGTAAAACAATTATATCTGATCACGTTTTCCCGAAAACCCGAGACAGGAGTGCGTGGCTTACGAGGGGGACGACCACAAGAACTTTTAGGGAAAATCGGCGTCCCTGCAGGAGCCTGCGAAAACCAAATCACGCGGATTTTTAACGCCACGCGGACGATGTGCGATGTGCGCGGATCGAATGTCGGTCGTTTCGGGAGGAGCTCAAGTCGCTGCTCGGTTATACTCGAGATTCTTTTTCGGGAAGCTCGTAAATCAATACGAAGTCTGAGTATTACGACGTAAATCTTTTCCGAAATGCACTACATATATATATGTACAAGGCCGAAAGTTGTAAAGGTACGTCGTACGTCCATATTTTCTCAAAATCGTCTTATAAATCCAACGGTTAGGCCGTCTTTTCCATTCGGCAGAACAGAACAATAGTCGAATGCCGTTATTTTGTTTGCTTTTATCGAGCGCACAACGGCGACGCAATAACAAATGAACAACACCGTATAAGTGTGTATAGGGTTTTTTTTTTCGATTCTACGGATTTGACGTTTTTAGCGGGAGACCGGCTCGCACGGTGCACTCGTACGACAGTTATAGGTAGGGTTGCCAGATTTTAAAATCACCAAACCGGGACATCATATTATTAAATAACTAATACATTTTTTTTTACATTAAACTACATTCTTATAATACTAATACTACTTCTTCAAAAAGCTGATCGTGGTTTACAATTTCAGTTTAAGTCTCAAGTTTAAAGTTTCTGAAGCTTTTAAAAAATTATCCCATTTAATTTAATTTTCACCCACCCAAAAAAATGTAGATGCATCACCAAAACTATTTTCCCACAGACTGATATATATGCTATACATATAAACATATAATGATGTAATGATATTATGTACAATATTATTCCATATTTCGTTATTGAATAATACGATATTAAAGTTATTTTCGCTCGGCTTCCATTAACCGGGACAAAATTAATGACCGACCGGGACACCGGGACATGCTGTGAAAACCGGGACTGTCCCGGTCAAACCGGGACGAATGGCAAGCCTAGTTATAGGTCCTCATAATTAGGGCTGGGATTTCGATGCACTTTGCATTGTTTTCCAAAGTTTACTGTGCAATGCTCGTCTTATCACAAATTTGTTTTATGTACATTTGAATGAGAAAGTTTATTTTGCATTTTTTAGTTTTTAGGTCATTTTCTTAATTTTTAAGGGCATTTTAGAGTTTTTGGAGCATTTTTTGAGTATTTGGAAACCAAGTATGAATTTAAAATTTTATTTTAAGATTTTTACATCAACATGGTTTTTGAATAAATATAACAGATTATAAGTTGGTACTCGTAATTCGTATTCTATTATCGGGCAAGGTTTGAGTAACTTCTACTCGCATTTCCTGTTAAATAATCTTAAATCGGTAAAATCGACGTCCGATGATATCGTTCAGTATCGTTTTAGATCATAAAAGCATTTTTTTTAGGGCATTTTTCGGGGGTTTTTAGGGCATTATTTAGAGTTTTTAGGTCATAAAAGCATTTTTTTTCGGACATTTTTCGGGGTTTTTTAGGGCATTAAAATCCCAGCCTTACTCATAATGCGAGCCGTGCGATCAAAAATATCACCATCACGATCGCGTTCCGAGTACTGAACGCGTACAATCAGGCCCAGTGCACACTGACCGAGCAAAAACAAAACACAAGACAAGACAAAACATGATCGGTCTTGATCGGTCTGGTTCTATTTTTGCTCCGAGCAAAATACGAAAAACAAAGTCACTGATTTATTTTACGAATTGTTCATCACCGAATACCGCGTGAACGCGTTATTTTCTCCCAATTATATAGTTATTCTATTTTATTTCTTTCATAAATATATTAATTTATGTAATTTATTTTAATTTTATTTTAATTTTCGTTAATTATAATAATACGAAAATTGTATTATATTAATTTAAAATGGCATGCAAATTTTTAAATTTCAACTCGTCTTCGCGTAATTCGGCCAAAAAATTTAAAATCGTATCATTTTCTAATCGTTTTTGCTTTATTTCATGCATCCAAATTTTGCCTTTTTTATCGTTACTACTTTCACCATTTAATAAAAATTGCCAAATAAGCGGTACAACAACGTCGTCTTCGTCAGAACTCATCTCGACAACTGGTGTTTAATATCAAAAGTAATCCAGAATTATTGTGTCTTGTTCTGCTCTGTCTCGTCAGTGTGAATGGAATTTGTTCCGAGCTGCTCGGAGCATTTTTGCTCTTTTGGTGTGCGCCCGGCCTTAGTGTTACACGTCCATTTAATCACGTGCACGTGGACGCGTTACGGTCGAGAGATTTGCGGCCATGTTGTTCTCAACTCGTACGCGAGTGATATACGTTAAACACGATTGCGTCCCGGACGACGCCTTACGTATCGGGAAAAATTATTTCCGTTAACCTTACGCTCGCGCAGTCGTGTTATTGTGTTACCCGAACTCATTTATTAACTTGAACGATCGATGATGATGATCGATGGCGCGGTATTTTAATAACACCGTTTTGCTAAGTAAATCACCGGTATGCGATTGTTTTTTTTCGAACCGCATTCGCCTTGAAATAAAATAATAAAAATCTCGTAACCCTTCGTGTGGACCGCGTATGTTTCGCCCGGGGAATCAACTAAGGGTGTGATTTTTTTTTTTCGTTTTTATCACAAACAGTTTACGCCTTATAAATGCGTAACAGTCTTTTGCTGTATTTTCAAAACAATTGCTCGTTCCACTTTCAATTCAGAAACCGTATAAAACCGCATATTTGCATAGTCCTCCAAGCCCGCTGCAACTGCCGGAACTCCGTTGGGTTTTTCCACGTGGAGGACTAATATTCCATATTTTCGAAACGGGAACATTACTCCGAGCGCTGATATTTATAAGCTCTTAACTTCCGACGAAAATGGGTCAGCCGCTCGCGCGTTTGTTTGTCAATATTAGTCGATTAAACCCGAACTTTTCCACTACATCAACATGCAGCCGCCGTTGTAGTCGACGCCGTCCATAACTCAAAGTGTCTCGTTATTACCATTACTATTATTATTATAATTATCACGGTTTATTTATTTTTTCCTTCTTCGGCGCACGTATACTAAACCTACTTGCCTACATAACACGGCCGCGGGATGAATAGAAAAATAATGTGTAACGCGCGTTTATAACTATTTAATACCCGTGTAAACGATGTGCACGCAATGTACTCACAACACCGCTCATGTATAATAATGATTGACTGTATTTTGTTCGCGTCAAAGCTGTATGAAAAAAATGTAAGCCATTAGAAAAAATAAACACATATAGAAAACGTCATAAGAACATTATGCGTACATGTGTAATATATTTATTATAATATATTTTACACTCGTAGATCATAAAAAATAATCGTAAACAAAGTTATAACTATAAAAAAAAAATAAATAATAATATTCATAAAATGATATTATATTACACTAACCATAATAACTACTGCGTTTACTAACGTCACCGCGAACTAAAACGTATAAAATCGTTAAAAAATATGAAATTGATGAATGAAAAATGTAAAATAATTATATAAAATATTAAAGTTGAAATAATGTGAACATGTAATATATATAATAGTACATTCATATTATAAACCCGATATTAAATAATAATAATAAAATATATATTATAATATTGAACCCTCATGCTACAGTTATCGCCGCCTCTAGAGGACGTGAAGATTTTCGCAGTTCTTCATTTTCGTGTCTTCCTTGCCAAATACCCAAGTGATCATCTGTCTGGCTTTGAGGCTGGCTTTTATGAAGTTTCTATTTTTGTACCAATGGTCGTGCCCTTCGTCACTGTTGGCCCGCTTCAGTCTGATCTGAGTGAGAATGCCCACCAGCAGTTCGTCGACGTTGTGATTAATGCCCACAGACACCTCGATGTACTTGGCCCTGCACGTGCACGCCAAGTATCTACCCTCTATTAGAAAAACCAAACAATAATATTATTTCACATCAGTCATAGAACATTTCAGGATTATCTTATTTCGTTCGCGTTTCATTTGATTTATTTAAAATAATATATTTCGTTTATGTGTAAACACGGTTAGGTTAGTGCGGAACATAAGTCTATCGCAATAAATATAAGTACAGGAAAAACTTCCAGGAAAAAGTACTCGAATTGCCGGATTTTAAAAGTAAAATTAAATTGTATTAATATCAAATCGATTTTACATTTAACTTTTAGAAATACATTTATACTTAATCTACTTTTTATATAACTTGGCGTAACTGTTTGTGGTCAAATAAGGCAAAATAAATCATATTTTAAAATGAATGGCCACTTAAAAGTTAAGTAAATGAGAATTAAAAAAATGGATGAAACTCCTAGGTCGAGTGAGACTCCAAGGTTGGGGTGAGATACAGCGATAAGTTCTTTAAAATCCGTGCACTATTGCTCTCGAAAAAACAATTCTGAGTGAAAGAGGTCGGTTGGATCAGTTTATACTTCTAAAGATGAATGATTTATTAGTAGAAACCAATTTCTTAAAAATATAGGATTTTTTTATAAAATTGTATGTAAGAATTACGTACGATAATCTCGCCTAAATAATATTTGAGTAGAATTCCAATTGGACAGTGGCGTTTGCTTTTTATTACTACCTCAAATTATTACTATATTATCAAGATTTGTGATATTTAAAAGTATGTGAAATGTTATTACTTCACACAAAAGTTGTACAACTGGACACAGACAAAAATTAATTCACATTATCATTATTGAAGCTTGCAGGTATAATTATATACTAATATATAATATACCTATTATACCTATCGATTCTTAAATTAAATTTGAATTAAATATATAAATTATAATTTTTAGATAGCATAGTATATTTTCGGATATTTTTCAATGAAGTTTTAAATATATTACACGTGACGGTAAAACTGGTTAATATTTAGTGTTTTGTATTAGTTGGTGTAAATATACCTTCGAAATGCCGATTTTTTAAACCATACAATACCTTGAGCGGACACTTCTCTACTTCTGGCCATATCGACTTTGTTGCCAACCAATATAGCTGGTCTTGATCGCATCATCTCATGTTCTCGGAGGTTTTTCAGAATCGTCTCGGCTATTTCGAAACTATTTTTGTCCACCACTGAGAAGATTACAAGGAACGCGTCTGCAGATTTGGGCGGTCGGTCTTCTTTAATCTAAATACGCAAATCAATAATTTATTTAGTAATTTTAAAATTGTTCAACCTGTGTTGACAGGCTGTACGGTTAATTATTGACTGGTGCAGGTATATATGTATAGTATATATGATTAAAGCACAAACATCGCAGTGTTATTTATCCACAACCGCACATTTTTACTCGGTAGTGATGGGACGCATGTAAATGTTATTTTTAAAACCATTATCTTGTTATATTATATTATACGTTGATCAATAATGTTGGTCATATTCATCGTACATTGTACAAGTGTTATAAAGATTTGTGTGTCATTCAAAACAAAATAACTTTAAGCTATATACGCAACAAAAATACCAGACTGTATATAAGTAAATTAAACATTGTACATGCATATATGTTTATTAAATTATTTATTTAACTATTTATTAAAATGTACTATGAAAAATGAGTAGAAAATCGAAAGCTTAAGTCGAGTATAAATCACTTTATTATATTATGCAGTATATACTATATATAGTATACACGTACTCGTATGTAAAATGTGGATATGTGTTAAGACTGAGGAGAGAAAAAAGAAAAACTAATATATATGGTAGACACTAGACTACGACGACGTCTGCCGAATTATACACGCGTTGTTAAACGGCAAAGAAGATCGTAAATAAAATTTAAAATACGTGGTAACCAGTAAGTGTGTGTACATGCGGGAGATATATTTCGAAAATTATAGCGCTTAAAAATTATAGGCAGTGTATAATATGAACCTACACAAACGCAGCATGACTTTGTATATAAGTAAACAAATATCGTTCTCTCGTATATTCTAACTACATAAAAACACACCTATATATTGTATATTTATAAAATTATTTACCAAAACTTCTCTTTCGTTGATAAACCTCAGTTCTGATTCTTCGCCATTCAACATTATGCATATGGACTGCACCGATGACTCGTAGTTGTCTACAAACAAGAAATGAATATTACATTACATTTATATACATGTGTATGAATGTTTTGTGCGTTGGATTTTTTTTCACGAGTTTTATTGCAAACTTTTTACGTTTCGCGTACACGTTGTTATTTAAATATTTCTGTGGGAAAGCAAGAGCGCATTTGAATGCACATTGCTTTTGTACACGTATTTTATGGCTACATGTATGTAATATGTGAACGTGCGTGTATAACTTACACTCGATGACGTTGTTTTCTTTTCTTTTTTCTAATACGATATAATAATATAGTCTTTCAAGCATTGTCGTTGTTTGCATTGTTTTTGGTATATCTCGTACAAATCACGAAGTGCGTTATTCGCAGTCGAATAAACCCCGAAATCTGATCAATGCTATTTTTTTTATTATTTGGTAACATAGTACCTATACTTTGGTATAGGTAAAACTTAAAAGAATATAAATTGCAAGTAATTGTGTTTATAAGTAAATACAACATAACCTTTAGTAATAATTGTTTTGATCATATAGCAAGATTTAAGATCCAAAAATGTCAAATATGATCTGAATAATTTAACGAGTAAACTATTAGTTTTTGCACTTCATCATTAGCAACAAGTAATAACGGACCCTATTTGAATTTTACTTATTAAATTTGTTGTTTCATCTGTTGATCCATTTAAAAATGAAAAACCATTTAATTCTATAAAATTATTATTATATATGATAATTCATATGAGACAGATTTGAAAATATTTTACCAGGTTCAGGATTACCGTAACACGACATGTTATTATAATATCTTAACTGTAATTCTCAATCACCATGTACTAACACCGAATTAACTAAAAACATATAATATATTTACTAATATGCATACGTTAGGAAATTCATAAATTCAAATTCTCGACTAATATATCGGAACATATGTTCAGGGTGATCAGTATTTCATGTTACAGCGGTTTTCTCATAAAAATAAGCAAACCATTGAAAAAATAACATAAAATTAAATTTTTTTGAAACGGGCTAATAAAAATTAATTATTATCTGTATTTTCGCATACATTTGGTAACATGAAATATTCTGATAACTGTACATGTGTTCAATACGGGCAGTCCCAAGGATGGCTACCTCTAGATGTATATGATATATGATCCTTTGGCGGCAGAGAATAGTGGTCACATGATTTATTGTTATGAGCGGTCGTCGTCGTCATCGGTCGGGTACAGAATATAACGCGTCGAAACGGGTCGCCATCATTCGGGTCGCTATATATACGTGCACACCGTCCGCGAACTTATCACCGATGATAATTAGTAGTAGTGCTCTGTCGCGGCGAAAGGGTTTGCGGTAGCGCGGATCGTTTCGGGGGCCGAAGGGTCGGAAAATAGTTTGAATGCCGTTTATCAGTGATGAGGTCGTCGTCGTCGGGTTGTCGTCTTGCACGGCGTATTGTCCGCTGTCAGTGGCGACGTCGAGCGAATAATAAAACAACAGTGTAACGGCGGCGACGATATTATAATTATTATAGTAATATATGACTCGGTGCGACCACCATAAATACGCAATATTATGTGTAACGTAAGGCCAAGATACAATAAACGATGATAATAAACACGTTGACCAAAATAAAATCTTATATACCGCATTGGATTCATCGTGTTTGGGGGCCTATGTACGCGATATTATATTGTGCACGTTCAAATGTCTATAGCTCGATAAAAGTTGAAATATCCAGTAATCAACTCGTTTTACCTTCCCTTGAACTTCAAGTTATTCAGATTCTGTTATGCATATTTATTGTTAATATATTTTATTTTTTTTTTTATTTTTACAAGAACCACACAATCTATACTAATAAGAGCACAATAAGCGTATTTGAAGAGGGTAAAAAAGGGCATGAAGAACGGGGTTAAGAAGTCACCCATTAGCAACACTTAGCATGAGCGATTATATTAATCTAGACTATGACTTTGTAGAGAATAAGCATGAAGCTCTAGCGAGGTAAAAGAACGTTGGAAGTTATAAAATTAGAAGGTCCCTGCACCACCTTCTTTTCAGACGACGTCGAGGAGCTTCGGGCAAGGATATTGTATTTAGATACCTGATTAGTAGATTTTTGTGGTTCGCTAAGTGTGAAAAGAATCGCTTGTAATAAATTACCGTGCACATATATCATGCGCATGTCATTATGGAGGGTTAGATTGGATACATACGGTGGGGCATTAGCAATTCTTCGTAGGGTGATGTTCTGGAAAGCCTGAATTTTATTAATATTAGTTTTTTTGGCCGACCCCCACAGTTGTAATCCGTAAGTCCAAATGGGTTTTAGTAATGACTTGTAAATGAGTTGTTAATATATTAAAAATTATAATAGGTATAATATATATTTAAAACATATAGAGTGATAGATTATCACCATCATCATACGTTCCGTTTATGGATTATTTGTCCTACTGCCCCACAAAGATTAAACTGGACGCATACCAGTTATCTTGGTTTCCAAAAGCTGTTCAGTTTTTACTAATTTCGCTGTTATTGTACTGTTGACAATGAAATAAAAATATATAATTTAAGTCCGATAGCAACATATGAATAGGATTTAATTTAAGACGCTCTTTTTCGTTCTTATAAACATTTTAAGATTTTAAATTATTTTCTCCTCGAACTTAATATAGTTTTTATTTTTTCTAAATATAAATACCCTATTACATCAATGTTATAATAACTTATAAGTGATTATGTAATATTACAAAGGTTCCATGGAACGACGTAAAATAGTTTTCCCTCGTCTCCATCGATACTACGAAAACGCATCAAATATCCGTTATTCATGTCGTGATCATTCGGGGGTTTTTTTTAATTTAGGCTATTCAAATCACGCAACTCTCTGTTCACGAAAACTATTTATTTTCCACAAGGTAGTAACATTATTATCCGAATTCATGATTTACTTTCAATTTACTGCTAGTATACGCATAAAGCTCTATCAAAATGGAAACATGCCCATTAAAAAAACCCACTCGAGACGAACAAACGAGTGAACGAAATATAACTTAATTCAGAAATCATAGAAATGACTGTTTTTACTGACGTACTTTTTTTTTCTGTAGGAATTCTTCCGTTCTCATTGTTATTAATTTTATGAAAATGTATACTCCAGTAAATGGAACATGATGGAAATGAGCATTACGCAGAGTATTGTTTTGTTCGAAATGCCTGATATTATACGTATAAATATGTATACATCTATTAAACGTATATAGCATTAACAATATTTACTGACAAATGCGGTTGTGGTATCCGTATATTTTTTATTATTTTAGGCACAGAGTGCGTTCAGTTGACACAAAATCGTGTTTAACTCGATGAACAGTAAAATGGGTTTGAAAACGTATACATGCGGAGTTAAGGATATCGTATCCGTTACTATAAAATAATAATACAATAAAAATGTACGACATTGTCATAAAAACACAACTCGTAACAAACCTCTTTGCCTCTCGTAGGTGTTAATGTACTCTGACGTCATAAACTGACTTATAAGCGTAGTTTTGCCCACTCCTGTAGAGCCCGTTAGCGACACTGTGTATGACGTAATGTCATTACAATCGTTTTGCCGGGGCTGTTGTTGCTGGTTGTTGTAAGGGATCGGTGGAGTGCATTCTTTGGTGTCATCTTCTCGGGCTAGGCTGTTGCTCCTCGACCGGCGTTTCCTGAACGAATCGCCTCTGTTGATGATACCTTTATAAAAATGGTTTAGGTTTAATATTTTTATATTTACACAAAACATATTTTAAAATACGCGAAGTCCAAATTAACAATATAAATATTTTAAAAAAATATTTTTTTATATTTAGTAAAATTTTTCAATTGCGTCTTTTTATTTGATGATCAGGTTTTACCTATTGACGATTGACTCCACATTTTGGAAGTATTTATAATATTGAATATTCACAATCAAACTCCCACTTAAATTGATGTAAAAATACAAAAAATATAAAAAATTAAAATAAACCATGTGAGAACTCGATAGAGTTATTAAGTACCTTTAATAGGTAAGCAACCAAACAAAATTGTTTTGTCTCAACTGTACGTGTTTGCATGTAAGTATATATGTAATATGTTATTATATATATATATATATATATATACTCGTATTTAAATAGAATGTCATAATAATATAGATAAGTTATTATATAATAATATTATAGATAGATATTTTACTAACACAGCAGTCAGCAGAAATTGTAATGCATTTTATTTATTTTTACCTTCGTTCTTATAATGATATACATTATTACATTATTGTTTTTAGTATTTTTAACAAAATATCATGTTTTTTGTAATATACACATTCGAAATACCAAAACATTTTAATGTTTTAAGTTATAAGTATAATAATACAATACTCTTCAAATACCTTTCGAAGTGAAACTAAATGACCTGAGTCTATACGAGTTTTCGGGATCTTCGGGCTCTGCGATCTTTTTGTTGTCACCTGGTGGTGGTACGTCCAAGAATGCCCCGGATTTCCTATGGTTCGAGTTCACTTTTCTGGAAGATGGTTTGCGTTTGAATGCCGTTCCGTCTGAAAACAGATTTTATTTTTAAAACACTATTCGTGGAAAACATTCGGAGAAATATCATACACACACACACACGCACGCATGTTGTATGTATATACATATACATATATATGAATGATAAATAAAATCTGAGTCAGGAACGGATCAATGGTAAGGCACTTTGCCAAAGGGCCACTCCAGACCGTATCTATATATAAAACCACACCATGCTTTTGTCAGTGGCGACGTATGTGCATATTGGTCGGATAGTTAGGTTTTTATATAATTCAGTCTTCCCGTAGACGTACAACGGAAGCGAGATATAGTGAGTGAATAGGACAGGCATAACACACATAATATACGAATATAAAACAAATGTATATGCAGTACTCTCGCGATCGAAGACGCTTTCGGAAATCTGTAAAAGAGGTGATGCAAAACGTGTCGTTGCCAAATCGTTTATTTTAGTACACGAGATTTTTTTTTGTTCCGGTCAGAAGATCAAATTCGTTATAATTCGGTTTGTTGGATTGATTTGTTTGTCAGGCCGTTGAGGGGAAATAAAATTTCTGCGTCACAACCGTCGTAATTTGGAACCGGGTACAGATCGATCTATATTTGGACACTGCGTCGAGTTGACCCGAGCTCGTGTCCATTCAGCGTTGTCGTTCGAAAAAATAAATAAATAGTTCCACGTCATCGTCGCTGCTGCGTTTAATGTGCATCGCGTGTATTGTACATATAGAATTTGGCTTCAGACTTTTTTTTTCGTGTCAGATGCTGGTAGAGGTAGATATAGGTACATCTCACATTTGTGTTTGGTTCAGCATAAGAGTGAAAAACAACAATCGTTGACGATTTTGACACATTCTCATTATAAATACTTTTTGGTCCGTAACCGTCACGTTATTGTTAATAATCACCGCACACACCTTGTGAGGTGCAAGTCAAAAAAGTTAAAACAATTAGTTGTCTAATTGGATTTTTGAACCAATTACTAATTATCGTGTAGCCGCCAAAATTAGCAGAGACGACGCAAAAATACGATATTTTTTTATTTATTTATATTACGAGGACACAATTTGTATTAGAGCACAATGGTGTGCAATATGACATCACCTTCGGATTAAATGTGTATGTGGGGTATTCCAACTATAGTTTATACAAAAAACTAATAGCGGTTGATAGATTTATATACCTCTAAACACATTTAGAGAACATACTGCAGATAAGGTCTAGTTTAACTTTGTTGAAAATGATATTCCTATTATTATGATATAAATATTACACCATGATTACTTATACGTTTTGATATTTAAAACAACTACTTTATCATTTGTATACCTACTATAAACCGAAATATAAATATAAAAATTACAATGTATTCCTTTTTGTGATATATTTCATCGCTAATTGTAGGTAAAATAACATCAGGTTTGCTGAAAAAGTGTCTATTAGTTGGAAACAGAAGCGGAAAAAAGTATTGAAACCACGAACCTTGGTTGTTCTTCGATATTGTATTTTCGTCTTTAGTATAATCTATATTCACAAGATCAAACCGGAACGATGATGTCTGCTCTACATGATATTATAGCTAATAGATGTACGTCCAAAAGGCAAAGATTCCGTTCGACTCTCACATTTCCATTTCCAAGGATGACTCGCAGTAATCTGGTATCCTTTGTCATCTCAGAGTAACTAGATTTTGCGTCTGGATTACGCAATAAAGATTTGGGTGTCATGATGACTAATGGTTTACGGAAAGGCTGCAGGGTTATTTGGCGACGGAGTATAATATGGAAATAGTTGGCAGGCACGGAACAATTCGCTATTATCCAGTTCACCGCGTTTAATTGGTGTTCAACGAAGTTTTCATATTTTTTTTTTCGAGTAAAACATCTGGAACCGCCGAACTCATATGTAAAATTCTCTTTTCTATGAAAGTTTTGATCTTATTTTTTTATAGAAATAAAGTAAAAGGACAACGAAGTTCAGGTTTCCAATCCCATTCAACCAATAAATTGTTGCATATGCATCAGTTATTATTGTAGTTAAAATCTCCAAATTTAAATGTCCGATTAACCATCTCATATGGGTTAATGATAAGAAAATCTTATTTAAAATCTCAAGTTTGCCAACTTTAATTAGGAGCAATTTCTGATGGAATAAAGTATAAACTTCGTAGGATATACAATAATCATTCAGTGATTGCAGATTTGTTAATTTATATATATATTTTTTAAACGTTTCAAGTAGTTAATTTATATTTAAGTTTAAAAGTTTTATGTTACAACTTTTAAAATTCAAAATTAGATCCAAATCATACTTTATTTGAACCAAATAAATTATTTTATTTTCTCGTGTAATTAAAAAAAAAAAAAAAAACAGGAAAAAATTTGGAAATAAAGATAAATTTTGTCACTTTTGTGGTTGAGCCACAAACAAAGTTTCCGCTGCTTAATTTTCCCATCTTTCAGATAACTTACAAAAATTATATAACGGCATATTTTTTAAATGCACTTCTCGATCTAGAAGTTGTTTTGAAGACGGGTATATTCCATCTGGATTCTTTAAATTGGCATGAACTCATTACGAATTAGAGCATTTACAACTTTACTTTATTTAACATCTGTATAACTAAGCGATGAACTTGAAAATTTGGGATTAGATGTAAACCCAATTTAGTTGTTACTATAAATATTTAAATAGCTATGTATATATAGCGTAGTCAAACAAATTGGATGAATCAAAATTCTTGTAGACTTCTACTTTTCCACAAAATGTAAAATCTTTGTCAAATGTGAAGTTATATCAAAATATCGACATTATTTATTTTCTGTTTATTATTATTTCTGTAAAAATATTAAAATATGTTTTATTTTAAACTACTGATTGATTAAATACTGTTTCTAAACGAATATGATCATGGATGTGGGTGTTATATTAGTGTTTTGTTGGTTATTTAATTGGTTATTAATTTGTTATACAAGATTGCCCTGCATGTTTTCACGATGGAAATATCTCTGTAAATGGGTAATTTTTTTTTCCAATTATTTGTTTTAGTGTAATTTTAAATTAGATGATTATATGAAAACTTAATATCAAATTTGTATTTTTATCACTTTACCTGCTTTAAAAATGAACATTGAATTTTTCAATTCTATAAAAGTGCAAGATGATGATTTTATAAAAAAAGTTGTTATAACATTTTTAGAGTAACGCCGCTGAAAATATAATAATTGGTTTTTTTGTTATAAAGTAAGATTTGAAAAGAAGAATCGCCTATATGGTTAGTTTAAATGGTTATTGCAATGAATTCCATCATTTTTATCTCTTCCTGATCACAATGGTGGATTTTTTACTTTACATATTTGTGCGACTCTAACAGTATCTTACTATCGCAGTAACGAAATATTGTTTAAGCGGAGAAAATATGTTATAAAATAATGATTATACTATCATTTTATCGACTCGCTACCAAAACAGAGTGAAATAATCATAATACTATAAGTGTGTTGTTATCAGATAAATTAAAACGATTATTTTAAATAAATAGAAATAAAATCGTTTCGAATGCTGCCAAAAATCGGTTGTATCACCCGAAAGAACTACTTAAAAAAATTACACATCGTAAATGTTTAGTATACGAATGAAGAGGCTAAGAAATCTGTGTTTATGTGAACAGACAACGTGTACTCCTTTGCATTAAAATGTTTCATTTACGAACAAATTAAAAAGTGGAGACTATGGAGTGCGCACAGGAACACTTTTCTCGTCTGCTGGACCGCAAAAACTTTAATGCCATCGTAATAAAAAGGTCCTCGCCGCTTATCTGTAGGGTTTGATCAAAAACCACCATCGTTCACACACAACACACACACACGCACATATAAATATTATATTGTACTCGGCACGTAAGCCTCGCGCCACCACTATGCCATGCCGCGCGCCGTCACTGCCACTATCGGAGGAGCAACAGGCGTTTTCCAAAACTAATTTCAAACGTGTATTTTATTATTACTTTTTCTGTACGCTTTTAATGGCCCAAAACGCCGTTCGCCAGTGGCGTATAATACCCATATAGCACACACAT
Organism: Periphyllus acericola; assembly: GCA_949715065.1. Lineage (NCBI taxonomy): Eukaryota > Metazoa > Arthropoda > Insecta > Hemiptera > Aphididae > Periphyllus > Periphyllus acericola. Next base: position 16,353,962 of record OX454271.1, on the reverse strand, counting down.
GCACTGTACATAAAATATGCACGACTTCTCTCCTGTGGTTGTAATAAACGTGGCGGATTATTCTCGTGAGCGGAAATAGAATATTTTACGGCCACCATTACACCCCGTTGGTTGTGTAGGACGCAGTATAAAATCGTTTTTTCGCCTACCGATTTCACAAAGTCTGCCAAAGTCCTTTGGTCGATGGTACGACGTATTATAAAATATATGTCACATGTAATAACATACTCATATTGCATAGATGTTTGTATAAATATACCTATAATGTGTATGACTGGCTGTGATATAAACGTGAAGCTCAATGAACTGACCACAGTTAAAAATTATATATATTAGTTTTTTATAAAAGATCACCTTTAGGTGAATATATGACTTGCTCGTAACCCTAGGAAAACCTTTCAAAATATATGGCACTTGCATTTTCGATTCAGTATAATATATTATGATATAATATTATTGTTAATTAATTCGCCGAAAATTAATTCTATTTTTGGTGAAAACTTGTTTTCAAGCATGCCAAATGAGTGCCAACCTAATGATTCATATCCAGTTTGGCAGTTCCTATGACAAGAGAGAGTTTTTAACCTTTATTCTAGTGTTTAGTTTTCTTTTTAATTATTACGTTATCACCGTTAAAAGCATACATACAAAATAGGCCATGTGTTGAAATCATTTTTGAAAAACAAAACTTATTTAAAAATGTGAAAAAAATTTGAACCAAAAATCTACTAGTTTTGTAGATATTGAAAAGATTATTGTGTTAAATTATTTTTTGTTCCTAACACACAAGCGTTTACATTTTTATACCGAACAAGTATTCTGACTTGGCTACACGACCATGCGTTCTGAAAACCAATAACTTGTTATTTGTTCCTACGATATTAATAATGTACTTAATCTGTAATATTATTTTACCGTGAGCTAACGACTCGTTCAGCCTGGGGTCGCTGTAACCGCTGCGTACGCTCGTCTTACTGTCGCTGAGGTACTCGTGCTGGGCACCAATGGCCGCGGCCACCAGCGTCTTCTTCCGGATCGATCGGCCGCCGCTGGTCCGGGCGCTCTGCGACCGAGCCGCTGGCCGCCGGCGCTTGTTGTCCTCGGCAGCAGCCGCCGCCGCCGCCCCGCCGCCCCCGCCGACATGTCTGTGCGGCGGTGGCGTGGACGCGGTGGCCGTCGCGGCGCAAGCTATCAGATGTTCGGTGCTGCCGGGCGGGAAGCCGAACGCGCATATGGACGCCGACCGGCCCTTGTTGTACATGGCCTCGAGCAGCAAGCCGTTGTCGTCGGTGGCCATCGTCGCGTGCCCGTCGTCAGCGGGGGCATGCGGTTAGGTCGTCGCTGTCGTCGTCCACGCGTGATCTGTAACAATAACGTTACGTTTTTAAAAGATAAATATCGTTCAAGATTAACTGATCTCCACCCTGAAAACACTCGGCTCATTAGTTCTTCTCCGAAAGTACCGAATTTCAAAAAAACTGACTCAAGACAAGAAATGTAATTTTTCTCATTAAACTCTTACGAATAAAGTTGTGTTATTATTAGTGTTATATTAAATTTTTTTTGGCCCTCGAACATTTTTTTCAAATTATCTGCACCGCCATAGAAATTAATTGCCGACCCTTGCTTTAGATCGTCGAATCAACACGTTTATCTGGTTTTATCAGTCGGGGCCTCAAACGGACGACGCGCGACGATCGAAACAACACATTGCATTTAGGCCCTGTATAAACGAATTGCGTTCATTTTTTTTTTTATTTTGTGACCCCGAGAACGGGAAATTCAACGCTATTGAAAATTGAGTCGATAGGTCAAAACGGTGCGGCCAATCGCATCTCCAGTTCTTTCCAGACCCATCACCTGTGTCCTATCTTCCGATTAACACATTTTCTAAATATCTCTTATTAAACGACATAATATATTCTCAAATATTCTATCCGACAGTTTAGTCCTTGAAAATAAAAACATTATTGGAAAGTCAGTATTAAGCAAAGTATCCTTGTGACGGCGTATAATATAGCATTCAATTTCAATATCATGTAACATTACAAGAAATTGAGTCCACCTGATTTATAATACAAGAGGATATAACAATATTAGCATAATATGATATGTAAGCATTAGACATTATAGTTGTAGAAAATTATACTTTTATTTAAACTTTAAGGTGCATTTCTGACTCGATAATTCTTTAAAAACTTTATTTTCTTCTACAGTTGCTTTACGTTTAACAGCTTCCCAAGTTTAACTTGAAAAAAGGCACATCATTCGTGATAATTTTTTCATTAGATATTATACTCAGATATTATACTCTAGATGTATACTCATACTACAAATATTGTAAATACATTGCAGTATGAACAAAATTGGTCCTAATACACTATAATATAATTTGTGGCACCCCGTAATACTAATTTATTATTTGATCATTATTATAATCTACACTTTTGGGGTACTGTAACGATTTTTATATATTTCATAAGTTGAATATGTTCAAAAACACTAAATAAAAACAGTTTCTAGGATATATTCATATTTTCAATTTATTTAAGATGAAATAGCCATCAAAAATTCCGTAATGTGACATTTTGCGATCAATCATCGTTAAATACATAAATGTATAATGTGTGTATAATGTTTTGATGTATAATAAATTCAGAAAAACAGCAATAAAATATAAAATATAAAAATTATACTCCAATGACAAAAAAAACATACTATCAAAAATGTATATTCATGTACAATATATATAATGTATAATGTATATAACCCACCAACAAATAATACAACATGTTAACCAGTGTTATAAAGATTACACGTGAGTTTGAAGTGATTCCAATAAACAAAAATTGAATAAAGTCACAATTTAGGTTTTTCCACGTAAAATATATCTCTATGCTTAATTTTATTCAGTGCTACTACCTATATATATATTAATAAGTAATTAATTAAATTAAAAAGCAATTGTTAGTAATTCTACATACAGTATTCAAAATTTGATTACAATGATCAAAATTGGTTTACATTTTAGTCAACATTTTGCTAACTAATGTTTGATTAAATATTTTTTTTTCTGTTTTTGTTATTCCTTTAAAAAATCTTATCCCGAGGATTACAATTTTAGACTACTTGGTGAACAATTTACATAAAATTGTTTATTAGCAAATAGATTGTTTTGACTAATTTTTGTTACCGAAAATGTATACTAAAAATATTCCATCAATAATGAAACTATAGTTTTGAAACTCCATGATTTAAAAAAGTATTGAATATTTGTTGAGTGCCATTATTATGTTCACAGTTATAATAGTTTAATAATTGTACAAATAATTGATCCTTCATTTATAAGGGTACTGTGTTTTCTTTGGCACTTTCAACGTTAAATATGACTTATTTAATTCTTTAGTTCATTACACATTTTGATGAAAACCCTATTAATTATTTTTGTAAAATATTATTATAAAATAGGACGACATTATTGTTTTGCAGTTTATTTGTCAAGCCAAAAATCTTAGCATACCATGTTATCATTTAAGATGATGGACGGTATTTTATGTTTGGCATCTACTGACTTACATACGTTATGGAAAACAGTTAGTTCGCGTGCCAAACATCTTAACCAATTTAATATTTATTTATTTTTGTGAAGAAACCATAACTCTTTCAACTCGACTAAGAACAAGTGCAGACATTGAATAATTACGGTTAAAAATTGACCAACGTCATTATTAATATGGCATAAACTGCAACTGTAGTAGACATCAGTGGGAATCGCGATATTGTTCTTAAATTCAGTGGAGATAAAATTCTTCCAACAAACGCGTAGAAAAAAACATGTCCTAGCGCACCGTAGCACCATGCCTTTGGTATGTTGAAAATAGTCGAAACGATGGAAGCGTATTTACAGAATACTAAATGATAAAAACAATTAAATGAAAACTAAACGTTCTCACTATATTTTAGGAGTCTCCCAGCCACATATATCAACGAATATATTTACTGTGGAAACCCATGAGATGGATGAAGAAACCGGATGTTCAGAATATTCAGATACCAATCGTCCACGAAGAGATAATACTTGAGCATGCAGTGATGGCATGTGTACATCTATCCGAGTTAAATATTAAAAATGAATGTTTTTCATACGTAGCCGATATAAGCTTATAACCGATTTGGACTTAACTTATTAGGATTTAACTGCAGGGGTTAGCCAGTATGTCTAACATTAATGTATCGTTACCAAAAAATCCAACAAAAAACTTCGAATTCGGTCTACCGAGACTGATTCAAAAAAAAAATACACCATTCACACACCTACCTACTTTTGTGGGAAAAATCTTAAAGAAGAGTCGTTAACTTCAGATGAGGATAGATCATAACGTCACTTCAATTGGGCATGTTGTTATGACACAACTCAAAGTGTATCAGACGTCTCAATCGCTTTAAACACTAGGACTTATTTTGAGAGTTTAGATTAAAGACAAAAGCCACTTCATGGGAAATTAATGTCATTATCGAATGTAGTATTATATTATATTAATCTCTATAGTCTATAATGTAAAATGTGTATACCTTTATACTTATTTATGAAGATCTATGTGTCGTCTGAATAATATTGCCCCAGGGTACTAAAATGAGAATATTTTCAATATTACCAAAATAGCTATGATTATCTTATTTGAATATAATTTGGTACAATGTTATAATAATGCGTATACACATTTTTCATTGTGCCACAGAAATGTTAAATATATTATAATCATATTATTTAAGAAAATTACATTTTATGACTGAGTACTTCGAGGTTATAATAGATCTGATTTAAAATTTTCGGAGCTTTACTGACTCTGTTAAATGTATTATACATAAATATAACTTTTAATGTTAATGTTTTGTCAATATAGTTCACGGATTTCAATGAAGATTTTTCGGGTGCTTGTATTAAAATGGGTTATGCATGAAAATAAATAATTGAAACGTATCCAATTGACTAATTGATCGTAATCAATTAAAAATTTGTAAATAATTAAATGTTGCAGTAATAATTAAGCACTTAAAATAATAATAAAAAGATTTATTTCAAACTTTTTGGTAGTTTACAATATTTTGTAACATTTTTTTATTATAACATTATTTCAAGGTATTTTTCATATTTTAAGCTTTAGAGGACGCAATTAATTTTTTCAGAGTTATGAATATATTTTTTATAGTATTAATTACCTTTTTTTAATTTTAGTATTAGATCAAATATAAGTTAATTATTTTAATTCTTTCCAACATTAAATTTGCAACTATTCAGTTTAAAAAAATTTTCTAGTGTAAAACTAATTTATTACAATGTCAATATAAAAAAACATACTAAACTCTTAGGTTGGGTAAGACCGTAGAGGTCAGGTGAGATATAAGGATAAGTATTTTAAACTTGAAATCAATGAAACATTTCTCTCGAAAAAAACGATTCTGAGTGAAAGAGGTCAATAAGATAAATTTATTTTTTTTTAAGATATTCGATATAATAGTACAAAAATATTTTTTAAGGTCGGTTGAAATTTTAATGTTCCAACTTTAGCAAAAAAAAGTTATATTTTGAAAATTATGAGATTTCTATAAATATTTATGTTAAAAATTGAATATATGCTTGGAGTAATTACGATAAGTATTTATAGAAAAACCACAAAATTAAGAAAATTGTAAAAAAATCTTGTGTCCATAAAAAATAAAAAAAGTGGATAGTGCGTGACGGAAATACTAGATGGGGCAGGGTCCGATTCTTGATTCGATTGATGTTTTTTCAATTTGTTCTCAGTTTTCTCAATTATTCGGAAAAATATTGAGAAATTCAGAATATGACCTCCTAAAGTACATAAAATATAGCAAATTCTCCAAACGTAATATTTATTTCATCACCACTTTAATTTATTAAAGAGGCTAATAATATACTAATATTATAAACTATTATATTGCTATAAACTAATATTCTAAAAAAAGTTTAGTACAAATATTTTTTTCTTAATTTTTTTAAGAAATCTATATATATAAAAATAAGTGTACATTTTGAATAAATCTTATAGCTCAAGATCCACCGAACCGATTTCGATAAAAATTTCAGGGCATATTAAGATTGATATGTAGATGGTTTCTGTGAAGTTTGTACGCTGTGCGATATGTGGTTCCGGAGTTATGGCCTCTTAAGTTAGTACGATGTTTCGCGCGCGCGGTTTCAGTTTTTAAAATAAAATGTTTCCTAGGTAACCAAATGGCCTTTCCAAAAAATATTTTTTAACGGATGCCTACGTCGTAGTAACTACTATTCGTATGTCAAATGTCAACCCGATCCGTCCAGTGATTTGAGATATGCGATTACCGATTATAACTGTATAAGGTATATAATGTAAATGTATATAGTATAGTTCAATTAAAAAAAATATCATTATGTCATATGACGATTGTGCGCTTTTCTCAACCTAATTTTTCTTTTACACTGATATAATAGACATTGGTCTGATCTAAAGTTGTAACATATCTCTCCGGCACCGCTGAAGTTGAGACCCACTAAGGAAGAATTTTTCAAAATCCTTGGGTAATTCTACGTAGCATGCTCGCGCGTAAGCTCACCCAGTATATTGGTAGTTATGGCACCTACTTATATATAAGTGAAGGATATCGTCTATAAAAAAGTTTTGTAGCTAACATCTGTACTAACTATTTGTACCTATAGCATTTTCTAAACCTATGCAGGCATGCAGCTAAAACTTAGCGTTAATAAATCCCGTGCGAAGCCGGGTAACTCGCAGCTAGTTTAATATATAATTATGTACAAGCTAAAAAATATGGTATTAAAAAGTAAAAATAAATTGCTTTAATAATTGTAAAAAAATATTGAATTTTCATAACTTATGTTTATTATTTTGAGTTTTCTTGTTTAATTAACGAGTTTACCAGTGCTTTTAAAATGTGTACATTATAGTTATGTTCTTGAAATATAAAACTCGAGGAGTTAAGAAATTAAAAAATGGTATTGTCAATAATATAAATATATACTTTGTACATAAAAATAAAAAGTAATAGAAAAAATGGTAAAACTATTTAAAAAATTATGTGATTGCTATACCTCCTAAATCCATTTAGAAACTCAAACTAGTGCCAACTGACAATTACCGTTTAGCCTAAAACATTTGTACGCTGGTAAAATTGGCTATATGTTTAAAAATAAGCTTATATAATCGCTTACAACGCCAAAAAAACCAAATAATTTTTTTTGTATATGTTATTATTGAAATAAAATAGTTATAATATTTAAATATCGACTGCAGCAGTATTTTAAGTCAATTCATTATTAAAATTCAATTTTACTTATTTAGAAAAATTGTTTACAGAACTTAGTAAAACTATTAAATTATTATGCATTTTATTAAATATAATCGTTATATCGTTAAGTTGTAAATGAAGTATTATTGAGTAAAGCAAGTTAACAATTGATTATATACCACCTAAAAGAGTACAGAAATTGATTATAGCTTGCGATAGTGCATGCAGAATTTTTATTAATTTGAGATTAATAATAAATAAATTGCTCTTTGGAATAATTTGTAGGTAAAACCGTAAGAAATTAAAGCGAATTATTACCTATCTAATAATATTGTAATTCCTTTGCAATTCTCACGAAAATCAAGGTTCCATCCACTCCTATTGGGTCTAAAAAATGCATTTTCATCGTCACTATTTGGTCGAGATGAATAAAGTCAGAGAATAATAATTGTGCTCAAAATTCTTTCCTTCCATATTGATTTTTTTTAAAATGCTGAATCTAAAGGGCTCAGGTGTCACGAATGTGTTTATGACTTAACTATATGTCCAACAATATGTCATGCTATGGCATTCGTCGTAGCGGCGTTCCGCAGTAGAGAATACACACTATATTGTTTAAACGTTTACGATATACTGAAGAAGGTTTACGTTAAACGTTAAGGGTATACGCTAGGGTGTTTGCAGTTTTTTTTTTTTTTTGGCAAAAACATGGTGTAATATAATTTTTTGCCGACGGATGGACAAAAATTATTTGGCATACACTTTTCAGGTTGAGGTCAAGTGTTTTTCAACAAAAAAATGAAGGTGGCCTTGCCGAATGAACAAAACCGTGTCGAGAAAGAATAAAATACAATAACATAAACTAACTATAATATATAACACGTGTTTTGCGTTGCATCAATAGTGTAGTTATCAGCAGCAGACTACTAAAACAAGGGGTAGAAACGCATTTTTATAAAGTATAATGTATACACGTGCTTGAGTATGAATAGAAATGTCGAGTTGACGACGATAATGATAACAAAACATAATCAAAAGTTATAATGTAATTAACTATTAATACGCGTTATAATTCCGCTTGTAACAATAGAATAAACTAATAAATTATTCGCATCAAGTACACGGCAAATGCATTGGACTCGATTAATTTTGTTGTAAAAAAAAAAAATCGCAAACCACAAACGATCAATCAAGGAAAAATTGAAAGTATTAACCATTTTTCAGGCATACCTATATTATAATATAAATTATAAATAAGCCTACGTGGAGTATTTAATCAATCAATTAATACAATTATTTTTTTTTCGATATTTTATCTGAAGCATAAAATCTAACGAGCAACAGCTGTAACACATTCGAGTCGCTCAATTAAAACACATTGGAAATGGAAAACTCCCACATACTAGTCTTTATAGAATACACGTTTATGAAACATAACTAAACATATAACGTAAATGTAGAGAATTTCAGAATCTCAGTTCACAGCATTAAGTTAAATTCTGTCATAAAATTAAGTATAGGTCATAACTTTGAGAACAACACGATCATATAAACTTATAGGAGACTACATTTTCAATAATATTTTTAGGTCACTAAAATATGTTAATCGATAAATGTTGAAACGGTTTCGTCAGTTTAAGAATGACCAAAGTAAAATCATATCACATCGAAGAGAAGTGTACATGCACTTGAATATCCACGGAGGTAAAACTCTAATTAAAATGAACAAGGGAGAATGCAAAAAGGCTCGCTAAATCTCTTTCGTGTGAAAGAGTATGGAATTAATAAAATCAAAGAGAAAAAGGCAATCATTATGTGTTAAAAATTGCTTCTAATCAACGTGCTCGTCGTGCTTAATGACTACACATTTTTATGATTAATTATAAACGGTCGGAAAAAGAGGGTCGTGTTCGATATATACTAGAATTAAATACTGTTATACTATATTAATCCAAATCTGTTTATAGTTTTGCGTGAGACACGGGTTTGGTCGAAATATACCTGGAAAGAAGATAACTCAACATTCAGTTGTACGCCTTAAAACGACTGCGCGTTTCGCCAGCGATATAGAGTATTATTGTACTATACGTACCTATACACGTTCAAGTCGTAAAACATGAAGTCGCGCTTTAGAAGATTGCGAACGGGTAGAATTAGAATGTAACACGTTATTATATAGTTATCGGTTACCTGCAGTGCGAGTGCACGACGGAAATGTCTCGTTTTGCCACCGTGCAAGTGTATAATATTATCGTTCTTCCAGAGTCTACGTTGCGGCCCGCCGAGCGACGACGGTGGTTCGCGTTGTGCGCACGACACTCGGGCGCAAACAACCCGTTCGGCCGTAGTTATCGGCGCCACGACCGCGGTCCTCGCGCGCGCTCCGGTCTAACCGTGTACAGTGGTCGCGGTAACGCGCGTGGTTAGGTGTACACTGTACAGTGCTTGGTATACGGTGAACGCAGCGACGGCGGGTAACTGGTCCCGTACGAATTAAGTGCGTGATGATAATTACGACGCGTGCCCCGAGATGATGAACGATGGCCGACGTGCAAAGTTCAAACTGACGCTGCCGGCGAGACGCGACACTGCTGGCTGGTTGTACGTCGTCGCGGTTGAGCCTGCGCGCTCGGACGTTTTTTTTTTTCCTCTCTCTCACATCACACATCCGACTCGACGTTTATAAATAATAATATACGTGTACGTACGTACGTATATACGCAGAGCGCGCGCGCGCTTTAATCCGATTCAAGTTCGGTAACCCGACGAGAATAAGAAGCGGACGGAGAGCGGCGCATCGCATCAGCACGTAGTGAGTGTGTAATAATGATGGTAATAATAATAATAATAATAATAATTATAATCAGAATATATATAATAATAAACAACGGTCGCGCGATGACGACGACACCGGCTGTGGGGCTATTACGCATACGTTTTCGCGAAATCGTCTCTTCTACCGCTCCTCCTCTCGTGTTTTCGGACATCGGGCTGGTCTCGCACTGTCTATTCGTGGACCATCATCGTTATCGGTCGGCCGCGCTGCGTCACGTGCGACATGTGCAGACTTCTGTCGATGACGAACCCGGCACAGGAGTGCTCGAGATCTCGAGCATACGATTATTAATTGTTCGTGGGACGATGATGAAGATTAAACATAATATTATAAATTAACGTATATCACGCACAGTCGCGACGCTGCGACTATATCCGTACTATATATCACAACGGTGGTCTACTATGTTACGACATCACCCACTGCCGCGTTATATTTTTATATTATTTAACAATATACGAGTATACACATGCGCGCACGTTGCCGATGACGAGCCAGAGTGTATAGGGTCTAAATAGGACGCGTGACGCCGAAATGTGCGGAAATTATGTTTTAGATCGTTGCCAGCGACGACATATTTGCGGGACCGTGCGTTGACGTCCGTTGTAGCGCTCGCTCTTATACGCGCTACTGCAACTGTTGTAGTGACACGACCACCCTTTCATCACGCGCGCGTCCAGGAAATTAATAGCGTGTCCGCGTATCGAAAATAAGTTTAACTCGTTTCACCGTCAGATCTTGTTTATCCCAACGATTCTCGGAATTTTTTTATGATCAACACAAAACCGTCAGTGCCTATTAAGTTACCAAAAATTATATTTATGTTATAAGTATCCAGCTTATTTGCATTTGGTCGAATATACACGCGGGCTCTCTATAAAAAGTAAAAAGTTCTAACGAAGCCTTATAGGGTTCCGTGCAGGGTTTGAGGACTACTGGTTTCTTCGACGGAAATGAATGAGATAATGGTATTCGTGTTATATATTCCAACATAGGACACCATTTTATTATTATTTCGTGATACAGCTATTATTCGAAGGATAACACATTTGGTGAGCAACAATTATTAGTCAAAATAGTCGCGAGAGTTATTTTTATTCTTTTTGTCCACGCCATACTTAGAATACCAATGTAATAATAATATGTCGAAAGGACGTAATGCTAAAATATCTTATGCCTAAAATCTGTTCCAAAATCATATTAGTATAATATGCTAATGAATAAAATGATTCAATTTTAACATAGACAAAAACAATCGGAACTAAAGTGGTTTAGCACTTTTAATAATTCTTGAAGTTTCAATGAAACTACATTCACGCGTGTTTCTACAACTTTTAAAATATAACATTTTTTTAGATGCTCTATTCTCTTTATATATGTATGAATACTTGATAGAATTTTGTCAGATGGCACTGCTGAGAGCCTTCTTAACCAAAATTTAACCATAATAATTAATGTGATTTTTAACCTTTTTTATCAGACTTACTTATTATTCCACACAGCAATAGATTTTTTTGTTACATAAAAAAATATTTAAATGTACAAATAAATTATGCATAAAATGAATAAATAAATTTGATAAAATAGTAAAGTAATTTATAAGTATGTTAAATAAGTGAATATGATAGATTGATACATACACAGAGTAAAGTTTCACCCATCATACTGTATTTTTATCTCCTTATTCCTTTGTTTTTAAGATGAGTTTAACAGAGCTACTAATAGGACATGTAGTGGTATTCCCGCGATACTGGTTATATGCAAAGTATGCGGAAATTGTATTTAAAAATGTTTGTTCTTCCGACGGGGTTGACATTTGATGAATACTAGCTCTTGGTGCCTTAAACTTGTCTAGTTCAGCCTTGTCTATGATCCCAAGGTCACATTATACCTGCCGAGGGAATTTGGTAACTTTTTTATGTACATTTTTGAAATGTCTCTCAATTTTTAGGGTTCTAGAGTTTCTTATTTTTAAACTATAATTGCGTTGACATACGAATATGGATACTATACAAAATACTTCATTATTCTTTAAAAAATATGACAACCCGAGATATTGACTATTCAATTTCTTAATTTTATTTATATGTGCCTATAATATATAAGGATCAAATTTATTACTTTAAGACATCCTAGTTGACTTGGAAAATGTTGTTTTTCCTATAAAGATAATTCATGAATTATAGCTGTACAGTACGGCGTTTTCCCTGATAACAATTGTGGATTAAATCCTAAGTATCTATCTATAAGATATAATATCTAATCCAACTCTGAGTATTATCTATCAGTCCCAAGTCCTACTTATAGTTAGAATATAAATAATTTTATGTTTAAGTAAACAATTTGGCTGTTACCACTTTTGATCGTAAAACGTAAAATCAAGTTTAGTTCTTTTCACCCACTAAGGGAAGAATTAGTGCCAATTCTGTCTTATCTGACCCCTACACCATTAAAGAATAAAGATATACTTACCGCTAAAATTGCAAGCTTCTAGGTCCAAGAATCTTAATAATTTTATCTGGGCGTTTTTGAGTGAGTGTATCGGGTATCTTACCTTTAATTATATATGTAGATTTTTATTGGTTGATATAATATGATTTATATGAGAGCAAAATCCTAATAATTATTTAGACATAACAAAATATAATTTTAATTTTATTTAGGGTTGATTACAACATATATTTAAGGTTCAAAATACACATTTTTTATTTTACAACCAATCGGAGTATCATGAAAAAATAGCTCTAATAGCTCTGCATTTGTTCGACACCTGTCGAATGTATTCTCCATCCTGCAGAAACCTAATTTTGTGTTCGTGATTGAATCTTGCTATTCCAAACACTGGTTTCATGAACGTTAAATATGCATGGTATTAGCTAAGGGATGATCACAAAAAAGTGGGCACAATAGTTATATTATTATAAATATATGACTAAAAAAGTGATTAATCTCAACAGTAAACGGCCGACGCGTGAGAGCTATATGACACCGAAAAATGACGTTTACTCTCCATCGCGCCATCTGCAGTTCAACTTCACCCACTGATGATGAAGACGACGCGGTCAGTCCACAAAAAATAAATGCTTTGTCTTGTTTTTGATTAATTTCCGTCAAGTCGGATGCGCCTAATAAAAATAATTACACTTTTCTTTCGAGTCTCGACTTTAGAACGTCCTAATGAGCTTTTAAAGTTGTATGTATAGAAAAAATATTTGATTGCTCAGCATAACGTTATTAAACACACAAGAATAAATTAAAAGGATTTTATTAATCATTTTTCACGTTTGAAATGCCTTGAACGAGTTTAATGCTGAATCTCTGTACAGTGCTTTATTTATTATATTGTTCATGCAAAACTTCGATTTGACATAACACTGAAACTTTGCCTGTTGCAGTATTAGATATTATAAATCTTTATATTGGAGTTGATATTATGTTGACCAAATTAATTATGCTTGATAATAACATGCGATGTAGTCTTATCATATTTCAGGACTTCCTTGTAACTTAAGTTAGGGTATGAACAGTTTGCAAACATTATATATGTAACTCTGAGTGACTCTATATGAGTACTCTGCACTTTTTGTGATTTATTTGAAAATGATTTAAAATTTTGAGAAATATTATAAAAATAATTTCTCAGAAAAAACGAAAAAAAGTTCCAACGTTTTCGATACTCAATGGTCTTATTTAAAAAATAATTAAGTCCCATTTTTATCTCAATAAAATGGATTAACAAATCTATAATATCTATAGGATTACAGAATTATAATCTATAGTTAAACATTTACCACCACAGCGGTTACTGTTTATTTATATATTATATACATAAAAACAGTTTATTTTAAATTAGGTGTTATTAGCCATATTCGCTTTCATAAATGCTTATTGCTGCTGATGTGTGATATGTGTAAAATTATAAAACAATTTAATCAAACTATCAATCAGACAACGATCGAGCGATAAATTGCTGTACAACAGACCATTTAATTAATAAATACTATATTTGAAGATGGTTAGGTTTATATTAAATATAAAACAGATAGTAAAACAATTTATGTGTATAAATTATCATAGGTTGCGAAAGAAAAAATGGTTACAATAAATGTATGATATATGTATAATTGGTTAACATTAAAGTTTCATAAAAAAAATATAGGTATAATAGTTAAGTCATCATTGTTATGTGTAAGTATATAACTACTTTTTATGTTTTTATTATAGGTAAAGTCTTGTACGATTGTAAGAACAGCGTAAATGTATGACTTAAGGACGATGTTCAAGTTAAGTTTTTTGCGCTGAAAATAAAAAGCATCTGATAAATTGCTATCGCATTTGTATCAGCTACAAAGATTTGTCGAGCTACGTCTCTTACGAACTATAATGATGTAAGACAATGTTGAAAAATTATCATTGATTTTCGTCGTGGGATCGAAATTACTTTGTTTCTCGTACCCGCCTCGTTTATTTTATTTCGTAATCGATGTACGAGTATACAACTTTATCGACACTAATAATGTCTGTGTGTTTGTATACATGTATTATATGTGTGCGTATTTAAAACTACCTCTATAACTATACGCATATACCGGCTAGCCCATCAAGTCCTTGTTACAAATCGACATTAATTCATCCACTTGTCCACGGAGCTGTGCACAGTGACTTAAAAACAAGTCACGCGTTCTTCGAAGTATAGTGCATGTATGTGTGTGTATGTGTGCATGTGGGCGCGTGCGCGAAAACTAGCGAGAAATCCACAATAGTTTATGAAGAAGAATTCTCAATGGTAAAATGTTTGACATAATCTTGTAGTTGGTGGGAAAAGTAAGCTATCTACATAATATATACTCATTCTTGGAGTTCGCAGTGCGCTCTTATAAAACATGAGCTCGGGTCGTATTGTTGGCTGTTGCCGTATCTTAATTTCAGGACATGCCCAGACTTATGCAACATAAAATAATTGGAGTTCGGATGTTAATGAAAAGTTCATTAAAATATGTATTTGAACAAGACAAAAACAAAATATGCAATTATATACACAACAATTTACTGAATATGCTAGCTAGTAGCTAGTCTTATAGCTAAAAATATATAAAGGTACAATGTATATATGCCCTCAAATATTAATTAATTAAATCTCAAATTATTATTAAAGAATAAACATAAAAAAAAATAACTGATTAGATTATTACATTTTTTTTTTATTGTTGATCTAATTCATTAAATAAAATACAACGACGTACTGAAATCAAAACGTAAATCCAAGCGTTTGTGCGAACTAGTTAAATCAAAAGAAAAAAAGATTTGGTCAAATATGTTATTGAGATGTCATATAAGAAATGATCAATGTAGAGTGTAGACCAATAAATGTTCGTAATTGTAGAATATTATAAAAGATAAGTTTGTAGATTTCAAATCTATAGACTTCGAGAATTAGAAGTGACCATGTGGGCTACACTCAGTGATAATTGTGAAGGCCCAAAATTAAGTATGAACAATTATAAACATATTCGACATATTATAATACGCTTTTAGTGTGATTTGTAAGCAAACTATAATTTTTATACGAATCGAAATGTATCATAAAATTATTACTTAGTTATACCATGTGAATTTGGTATTTAAATAGAGTATTTATTTGATAATACATTTACATAAATATATTAAACTTCGCTGTTTGAGTCTAGGTTTCGGATAAATAATCGATTTGTATATGAAAATTGTAATTTCATATTTTATCACTGTTTTATATATTCTATAATTATTGTAAATCTTCAATGTTTATATAATAAAATTTATGTACACTTTTTGCCCGAAAGGGCGTTAATAATAATAATAATAATAATAATAATAATAATATTTTTACAGTTTTGGTGAAAAATGAGTACATTCAAGTTTTTGGAGGATATTGACGCAGCATCATAGTTTTCGATTTTGTGTTTTCGAACCGAATGAACCTAATCGCAATTTTTTCAAATAAGTTCCCATCGAGAGAAATACACATATTGAGTAAGTTACGAGTATATATTATGTAGAAGCGTGTATACTGCAATACTGATTGTACGAAGACTAGTAAAATTATGTTTTTACGAGTGCTAAGTAGATTTTGTTGATATATATATATATACAGATGTATAGTGTACATACAAACACACAAATTTATACACACATATATACACACACAGCATACTATAGTACACACTCGTGCTGAGAATACTGTCGTGCGGAGAATACGCGTATGACGTGCATGTAAAACAGACGAGCGTGCACAAAAAAAAAGTAATAAACGTAACAGTGTGTGTACAGTATCTGCAGTAGTTGACTAAATTATCGTTGTAGTTGATTCGTTTTGTATACTCTCGTGTAAAAATTCGTGACCTTGACGGGTTTTACTTGCATCCGACTGTGTGATGCGCTACTTTGAAAATACAAAGATAATACGGTTTATAATAGTCTAGAAAACGACAAGCAGAACACATTTGACGACTCGTGACCAGAATAAACTCGTTACATAGAAGTTGATATAAAGTTGTCGCCTAAAGAGAATATTCATGTGCCACGAAAAGGAAATCTGCTAACACAGTAAACTTATTATCAGAATAATCGTAGGTTCTCGGCACACACACACACACGTGCGCACGTACGCACGCATACACACAAAATATAAAATGTATTAGGATTTTATAAAATCTAAACTTGTTATTTTAATTTTTGTAGAACAAACAAACTTTCATCTCAAATGTCATTGGTTTGTTTTTAAAAATGTTGCCTAGCAATATTACGTTACTTGATATTGTAATTATTCTAATCTTTAATATGTGCATTACATACACCTAAAACTAGACTAAATTAATTAATTTAAAGAAGTATAATTATCTCTGCTGATCTTGTATATCTAATTATACAATTATCAATTTCATAGATATTAAGCTTTATAAATATTTTTGGAAATAAAATGTAAAACGCGTTATTGCATATCTTAAAAAATATCTTATACTTAATGCATTTTCAGACATAAAATAATTTTTTTCGAATTTTTATATTGCTTATTTAATTATAAGACAAGTATTAATTTTAATAAATAACTATATAGTTTTCAGTATTGTTACTTTAAAAACATAAAGAAACTAGGAAGAATAAATTCGAGAAAGAACTGCATGGAAAACCGTTAAATGTTAAATGTTAAATTATATTATATACATACAAGAGTGGTTTCAAAAGATGGTTTTCAGTTGCGAAGCAACCGTCGTTAATTATATATAAAAGTGATTTCGAAAGATAGTTTCTAGTTCGTGATATAACTGTTACAAAACATAAATATAAAGTGACGATGATTAAGACACTAGATGTTAAATTATATGCGAGTGATATCAAAAGATCCGATTGGTTTATTACAACATTGATAATTTTGATTAGATATGGCTTGAAAGGGTCTGTGGGTGCATGAGGGATGAAAATGTACAAAAGTTTTTATGGTAAAATATTAAAACTTTCCATATGATTAAATCGAAAATTATGTCACAACATATTACTAATACACGAATAAAGATTAAAAGTGTTTTCTCTTTTTTTCACATAGGTTTATAATAGAACAGAGTATAAATGACAAATATTAAAATATACTTGGAAAGTAATGTGTATAATGTTATTTATTTATAATTGCATGCTTTTATTTTGTAATTCTAATCACAAGTACATGGATAATAGTTGTTTGTGTAATATGTTTTAACAGGCCCGGATACAGGAATAAAAAATACAAACGAAAAATAATAAAAAGTTCAAGGCAATGGCCGATGATGTTTGAACTTCGTGAGCGCTTCAAATATATAAATCTCTCAAGAAAAATGTTTAAAAATAGAAAGAAAGCAAAAACAATTTGGTCGAGTTTACCATTTTAATTATAAACATTTAAATAATATTTAACTATTAAATTTGTTTTGTCCTATGAGTGAAGTTATTATAATTGGGTAAGGGTTAAAAAACATGTAATACGTACCATGCTATTATGCGTCAATGCGAATAAAGTGAAACGAGTGTCCAATAAAAAGGAATGCCCAAGTACTGAGCAGACTTTTGTATGAGCAGTTATTTAAAGAAAATTAAACTTAGGAAATATACAGACGTCTTTTTTTATTAAATTTCAAGATTTGAAAACAAAAATAAACATAATTAAATAAAATCCGTATCCTCAAATTAGATTAGGTTATTTTCAACATATCCTTAGTTTATATTTTTAATTAAATATTTGCTTATTAATTATTCGTGAATTATATTTAAAATATTTAATATTAATCCAATTGAACGTAGTGTTTTATAATTCTATAGTTTTTTCTGGATAATCATGAACACTTATTACTTATTCAAACGTTTTCATCTAATTAAACTACTTGTCTAATGTTGTGGATTTTGTCTTAATAGGCAAATCTTACATTTCTGTCCATCCGAACTGCGAGCATTAAATATCTAACTTATGTATTGTAACGTTATAATTTTTTTCTCATGTTAAATATAGTATAGACGAAATGCGATGGCTGATGTTTCTAATTCAATTAATTCCCAAACATCCAGCCTGACGGCAAAATGTATTTGACGCAGCCAAAAGTTGTAAAAATTAGATTGAACCGGCATGGATCTTGACGAAGGGCAGTTATATTACCATATGGTTGGGTTTGTTGTGATTTTATTTTAAATCAAAAGCTTAAAGTTCCCAAGAATAATAGCAATAACAAATCTTGTCAGATGAATTGCATATTTTATTATTCAATAAAATTCAGATTTTATTTTTTAGTACATTTTAATTTAGTAAAAGTGTTAAAAATATATTTAATTTTGAATAAAGAAAACTCGTTTAAAAATTGTTATCAATGTTATCGTACATTTTTATTAATTTAAATTTTCATAATATACCGGAATAGTTGAATATGTTTATACTAATTACACAATCTAAAAGGTAATCTAACCCACCCCTTTAATAAATACACAAAATGATATCTTTGATTACATTTCATTAACGATAATGAATAGTCTTCAAAACGTGTTTGCTTACCACTCATCGGTATTGTATCAAGAAAATGTAGAAATAAATTTAGAAAAATAAAATGATCAGGGCAAGTATATTGACAGATCAATACCTACATATAATTATAGTTGTTAAACATAACAAACAAATTATATTAGGTGATTCGTATGTTTTATATATTTCAAATGTATTAAATGTAATATATTTGTTTTATTCATATTTTATAAATATATTTGATATTCTTTTAGTATGTGTGACAGTTTTACGGCAAAATAGAAATTGAAACCATTTTGTGTTGCAAACCAAAATAAATATCACTACCGCAAGAACTTATAAAACAAAAATATTATATTTATAACGAATATTCTTTATTTTTATTTTATGACAAAATATGAGATATTTCAGCGTTTTTGGTGATAGATAACAATTTATTGTCATTTGATATGTTGGAACAATGAAGCTCCAATACAAATAACAATACTACTATTTTTATAAACCAATGCATCAAAATTTCTTTTTTGCTTTTAGCCAAGAAAGTTGAAAGCTTATATTATTGCTTTTCCAACAACGGGGTTTTCCATTACTTGAAATTTCATAATTTCTAAAATAGTTTTCACCAACAACACATTTTAGGAATACTGTTCTAAAAATGTAATTAAAAACAACCAAATACAGACCAACATTTGTCGCTATAGTATATTTGTCCATTATTTATTTATTTTATAATACAAATAATTGATGTATACACACAAACATGTAAATCGTTTTAGATATATTTAAAAATTGTTTATTATGAGCATTGGTATCAACGGTATAAGGTGGTATGAATATATTTTACATGGTGCAAATTAATTTTAAATTAATATCATTGTTTCATTGTATATTTAATACAAATATTCCAAATATTAAATATTCAGAATAACGATCTACATCACCAACATTTGAAAACTGTATAAATTAAACGTTAAACATAAATATGAATGTATAAAATATAAAGTGCAAGTAGAAATTGAATATTTTTTTTATTTTAAATCACTACATTACTTTCACAGATCAAACGAATAATTAAAATCATATTTGTGTTATCAAGGTTTGCTTACTAAATTCAAATTACTCATTACTTTGCTAATTAAATTCAAGAGAAACATCAGTGAATAATTCCTTAAAAACATTTAATATTTCATATTTCTTATAAATAACACTTAGGTGTACAACACGGAGTCGAGTTTGAGTGGACAAACTTTCCCAAAATTACAGAAAACACCGTAAAAATATTTTAGAAATAATTAAAACTAGACCGAACTTTTACTTAACCTCTTTTGTTTTAACTATTATAGTTTAATTTATTTATGAAAGACAACTGTTTAAAAATACACTTGCTGCTACAAAGAATTCGCAGGCTTTATCCGATAATAGGTCAAATAATACTTGACTTTGATTGAATTTCTATGTAGATTTACATGGAATATTGTCAGTGTTAATATCGTAGGACAATAGCACATAAAATAAAGATTGTCGAAAAAATGTTTCAAGACTTCTTATTACTGAAATAAATATTTATTCACTTAAAAGTTTGATCCAAGCTTTACAATAAAAGCATTAAATTAGGCGTTTTTTTTATAGGTTTCAGAGATCTGTAAAAATCTACGGACATCATCTGATCACCCTAGATTTTAATTATACTTCTTCTCAGTTTTTTATCCTCAAAGCATTAAATCGACTATTTCCGAGAGAATGACTAAATAATACATAATAAGATACAATTCAATCAATTCTTAATGCAAATCAATCGAACATTGCGGATGCTACAGGATCAGGGATTTTCTATTGATTTTTGTGACAAAAATGTGTACTATATATAGGTGTAATATTATTTAATACGCTGAGTTAAAATACGAAAAACTCTATAAAAGACGTTTTAACTATATTCATATATAGGTCACACGGGTCATAGTTAAACTTATTTACGCAAGGCTGATGTATATTATGTAAAATTATCTTTCGTTAAAACAAAATAATATTGCACATACCCAACCTAACCTCACGTAAATATAATTTTTTTATGAACTTTTCGACGGTACTTCAATTTAATTTCACTGCGTCTATTAAAAACTTTTTCACGAGAGTAAAGTCATCATCAGTCATCACAGTTACCCATAATAGACGTGCATAAATTACATTATAGCCAAAATTTCAAAAACTCTTCACTGAAGTAACGCGTAAACATGCATAATGTAATAATTTTCCTCTTATTATCTCCAAGTACACTTTTTAAATTATTTACTTTATAGTTGGCAGTAAATATCCTAATTAAAACATATATTTTTAAATAATTTCATTCAAATATTAGATATGTATACCAGATACCAGTATAAACGAATAATTTCAGTACCCAAGAACAAACACCTACTACAGTAATTTATATTTCTGAATTTTGATTACACTTCTTAGGAATCTTTTTCAGCTGTTATGCATCTTACTTGTAGTTTAAATTGAATTTTAATAATAAATCATCAAAATGTGTCTATAACGCAGTGAATAATACACCTATTGTTTTTATCAAAGAACTACGAAGCCATTTTGTGAATTCTTACAAATTGAAATTCTGAATTTTTTAATTTTTTTATTTGGTGTTAAGTAATTTCAGCATCTAAAGCCATTTAATCTCTAGACTCTTCTACGACTTTTAAGACTTAATTATATGTTAAGTGTTGGAGAATGGCGTGCCGAACGGTCACCCATACGATAACTAATGATCGGAGGAGGCTTAACAGGAATCTTGTATTAAAAATAAACTTTCGATTTTAATTAAAACAATTTTAAATTTTAATATCACTTTTTTTTCTCACGAAAAGTTATAATTTTATTGTTAAATATGAATGTGAATATTTTTAATTTAGTATAAATTCTTAATTATACGAACAAAATTTCAATCTGCATCTATGGTGTTAATACTTAAAGAAATATTAATTTAAAAGAGATCAATAGGTATAGTTTAACCGAAAATTACAAAAGTCAGGAAATATGCTAATATAATTTGTCATTTGACTAAATATTTGAAATGTTCCTTGGTTTTTTCAAGAATAATATTTAAACATTGAGCTTTATTATGTACTTAACCAACAATTATTCCATTAAGAAACCGTTCATTACATTGTTTACTGATGTCAGAATAAATATTTAAGTTTCGAATCTTGTACTCGGTAACTTATTTTATTCACGATTGTTTGCTATTCGTGTATAGTGATTCTGAGTTTTAAAAATGCGCAGAAGATATTAATTATCGCCGATGAAACATTTATAAGTAAAATATGTTTTACACGAGCATATTGTTCGTTGAAAGTGGTTTGAAACATTCACTAAAAACTAGAGTTCAGGTTTAAATTTTCGATATTTCGAGCACATGGTGTGTGAAGATCTGCAGTGGTTTTTATAGTCGGATGCAATACCGATTAGATACGAGGGAAAAATAATGTTTGAAAAGATATGAGGCTGTGAAACATTTCCGTTTTGAATATCGAAACGCCGAGAGTTCAAATGAAAAGAGATATCAAAATTATATTCGTCGGTAAGTACGAAATTGCATGTTGAATAATTAGCGCAATAAGTGAGTGCGAACTGTGCACGGGCACCGAGTAACGCGCAGGCGAGGACGAGTGTACAGTTTGCATGCATATAGAACTATTCTTAATCAGCGTGATAATATTATAGCGGACAAGTTCTGAAAATTGAACGCGTCGCTTGTGTCGGACGGGGTTCGTTATCGTTGTTGGACGACACGACGACGATTTAACCATTTGTTCGTGACCATTATTATTACACCCATCGTTCGCATTACGATGAGATACGATATTTTTAATTTTTTTTTATTAAAGAGAAGGACCCTCGGCAACATGGGCTACATTGGGCTTACAAACAATTAAATCAATTGAGGTGTACGATGTGAACTTTTTAGATTTTGGACTGAAGCTTGGCGGCTGTGATGAATTGAATGATGTTGGCTATGGCTTGAGGGTGGTTGTGGAGTATTCCGGCAAGTGATTCGGGCATGTTTTAGGCTCGTCCGGATGCCAGGGCAGTATTTGGACATTTTACGCCCCGGGGCAACATATTTTAGCCCCCCCCCCCAAAAAAAAATGATCAAAATAGTTTTTCCAATAAATGTATTGAAGACTGAAGTATACATTTTTTTTTTTTTCATAATTGTTTTTCATCGAAACGACCGTTAGGTCTTTGTCAATGACTTGTCACTTGGGAGGGATAGAGTGCAGTGTAGCACTTAGTATCCCCTTCTCTAAGAACAGAATTTGCACGTGTGTAGACTTCACTCCCAGTGGAGTGAGTAAGGTGAGGAGCAGTGTAGAGCAATCAGAATGGTGGCAGGGGGAGAGACTACAGAATTAATTCTGCAGAATATTTTTTGCACTGAGCCGGGTACGAACTGATGACTGCGCGCGTCGTAGCCAACTGTGTGACCACTGACCACTGCACCACACTACTCCACTGAAGTATAAATAAAAACATTTTTTTTTTTTTGTTATTAGATACGCCATAATATTTATTTTCAACATAAAATTGCCGCCCCCCTAACAAGCTAAAGAACTTGCCGCCCCGGGCAACAAGGGACACTTGCCCCCCCCCCCTCAAATACGGCCCTGCCGGATGCTATGGTATAAACGGCATTCGGTGAGATCGAGATACGATATCATTGATGTACGCGTTTTGCACGGGCCCAAGAACGAACACCATAACGTTGTTGCATCGCTATAAAAACAATAATTATTATCACATATACCGACTACGGTGTAGAACTTACCAGCAAAACAACGTGTAATAATGTAATATCGTACGTGCGCAGTGCAATAATAATATGACATAACATAACATAATATAATATAACATGACGTGCTAAACGCTGAACTGAATTATTCTAATGCCGGCTTATGTGTATTGGCAGTGTAAAGTTTATTTGCCCCCGCATAGCATGATCTTAATATCATTTATTACCGCGACCACGAACCATGTAGGACCGCATAATAAAGACCCGAATGATAAACTATATTTCGTTTTGCGATTTTGAGCACAAATATCGAACGTGTGATTTTCAACGACAGATAATATCGTTGTGTAACGCGATCGCCTTCGTTCCTAGCAAACGTTTCCCCCACAATAGTTGTACGTAAAAGTCTGAAAACAATACGAAACGCGCAGTTTTGCATCGAAGATTTCCGAGAGGAATGCGAGGAGATTAAAAAAAATTATAATGAATTAACATTTTTGTCATGATTAATTTTTGTCGAGCGAAACGAGGAATGTATATTATTACTTATTTAGTATTCAAATGATTTTTCTTCGGGGCAGTACGTCTACACCAAAAGTTCATGGAGCAACTATTTAAATCGCGGAAGTTGGACAGGTCATTTTTCGCCCTTAACATTCATTTTTTTTTTCAATCGTAAAGAATAAATACTGAAATACGTTTTATTCCTTTTATCTATGTACAGTGTTAACATTTATCTTTAGGAAATTATAGAAAATTAATTTTCAATTGCTTCATAATTTAACGCACGTTATGCTTTAACCATAGTATACTAATGCTTATCCTGCAAGGTATCCCATAAAACATTTGTACCAATTACCGAGCACAACAAAAAACTTACACTAGAAACCAGTATCTTGTTGTCTTTTTTTAGTTTGAATTCGATTCATATACATCTACTTCGGCAAGGGAAAGTTTAATTTTTAACTCCAAAAACATAAGAAAATATTTGAAACGAGAGGCTGACCTTACCTTACCTAAGAGCGTAAACCCTTCTTTCTCGAAATATTTGCGTTTACGCTTGTATGTATATTACTACTACATACACTCACTGTAAAATATAAATTATACAAATTGAAAAACCGTAAGTGAAGGGGGGAGGGGCTGGTTAGGTTAGGCCCTCTGACATCCTGGTTACACCACTACATCGCACAGTACGTATATTATTGTTATATCGACTTTATTGTAGAGATTTGCGTGACACTACATTATAGTATTATATTATCATGGCCGCTACACGCTAAACAACTTTTCAATTGTGATAATATCTGAGTGTTATTATTGATGTTTAACATAAAATTTTAGATTTCTACATGATCATAATATTTTAGACTGTTGTGATGATGCGTGGATCCCGATTTAAAATTATGAGAAAAATGGTGTGTCTCACACTCTCACGACGTGGTTTCAACAATCAATATTGATGCTCAAACACGTTTAATATCATCAAACGGACTGGTATTCAAGTAGTTTTTAACGAATAAAAACGAACAAAACTAGACTCGTACGAATAACCTTTGCAATTTGCTTCGCACTATAAAATTCAGTTGTGCATCACGTGTAATAATACAATTATTGATATGAATAATATTACGCGTAAATGTCATATTTTGAAAACATTAAACAAGTTCCCGACGGATCACTAATTCAGTGTATGCGCACGTATTGCACTGTGTATATTTAATTGACACTCGCGCTGCAGCGAAAACGGTATAATACTGTTGCAATATTTTAATAATAATAAAACGAGATAAAAAAAAAAATGTTTGATTTTCAAAATGTTATAGTACATTATTTCAAATCGTCGATATAACGTACACGTTGATCATGGTTAAATAATTAGTTTCGAATAAATAATATGCACCGCGTACATCAACGGAACCATATTATACAGAAAAATTAATGATTTAAAACAACAGCTCTCGCGGACGAACGGTATTATAGTGATTATTATGTGACTCGCGAGTGTAGTAAATACTAGTAGGTTATAACACAGCGAATCAAATGTGAAATAAAATACACTGTGGGGCAGCTGCGCAGCGTACAACTTACAAGTATATTTTGTGTACGCTATACGAAAACAGGGTAGTAGTCATACATTATGTTAATATTAAATTTGTTTTTTTTTTTTAGAAATCAATAGTCCGAAACTCCGAGCAAATTATTTTCCAGCTGCATTCGTCAGTGGCTTGAAAAACTTTCGTATCGTAGTAATACCGGTCTTTGTTGTCGTGCGTGTAGGTGATAGTCGCAGAAGTAGTAGTAGTAAGTGGTAATAGTAGATTGTTCAAATCGAATCCTATCGGGTTAAAGTGACGACGAGATTAGGTTAGGTTAGGGAGTTAACCTGCGGGACCGCGTCTTCCGCGAAAAGCATCATCGGGCTGCAATATACCGCGCGCCGTCTTCGCCGGAGTCGTGTTCCTATATTATGTGCACGTCGTCGCACGCACGCCGTCAACGCGCGAGGTAACCGCGGTATATACAGCAGTGTTGAGAATCGAATATAGTACATATATAATATCGAATGCGTATAGACGTATATAGAATATACGATATATACGTACATAGGTAGGTACACCAACCCTTATGTAACGCCACTGTGCGATGTATGATAAATAGCTTTGGATACGGAAAAAGAAAATAAAACTCGTCCAAATTACCTATACTTTGGACTTTTTTTTTTGTTGTTGTTGCATTTATCCTAACCACCTTTTGTGCAGTGTAAATCGATATACAATATGTATATATGTATTATATTAAGTTTTTCTCTCTCACATACGTACGCACACACACTGTCTCTCTCTCTCTCCATCTATCTATCTCACTCGTTGCACGACCATGACTACTACGCTCACCCCAAATTCCTGCGTAAGCGTATATACTCGTATAAATATTCGCTTTTTAAATAACCTCTTTTAGAAATATTCTCTACGCCCGCGAAACGATAACATATTATTATTTATTTACGTATGTATAATTCTGTCACAAGTCCGACGGCTGCATTTGCATGTCGTCGTTTGTAACGTTAATTGAATTTTACGGTTCGCGTGTATCTAATATGTACGTAAATATATGTAATACACATACAAATATATTATAATTTGTACGTATAAATAGGCACTCGACAATTTTCCTCGAGAGTACCATCTCGGTTTCTCTCCTGCTCCCTCTGTCTCCGTCGTCCACCCTCTATTACTTAGTCGCCGCTTTCCATTTAACCCGTTTCGGCAGTGCAACGTATTTCTCCGAAAAAGAGACGTGCTTTTCGGAAAAAGGCGTACGACTGCGACGACGACGACGACGACGATCGCATTTCTGCGGGAAACGCCGGTGAAATTCGTTACACCGACTGATATATACGTGCATACACACGCGCACACGCACATATATTTGTGTGTGTGTGTTCGTTGTTTCGCGATATGTTCGGTGGAGCTTTTTCGGCACGAAGGGTTGACGGCCGAGGCCAACGGGGAATGTACTGATTTATCGTGTTCCGGACAAGGGCAACCGCGCAATGTGCGACTATATAATAATATATACGGTCGCGCCGCGTACATAAGGATACGCTTTCGGAACAAGCTGCACACCAGTTTTTCGAGGTTAACCCCGGCGGCTGGCGTTAACTTAACGTGGAGATAATACGCGCATGTACGCGTACAACCAACAGCCCCGTGTCAACGGAATGATACATTTTCAACAAATTACCGGGGACGGGGACGGGGGGGTGAAAAAAAAACACATGGTCTTGTCGTTTTTGTCGTTCGATACGACACGACGTACCTATACATAATGCTATTATAATAATACGCTGTTTAACAGTATAACATTGTCTCCAACTTCCGCCGCTGCTACACCCCACAGCATAACCGACGACCACTGCGGTTGGTCATTACGTCGTATGTACAGTACATATTAATATGAACATGGACGCGCGTCGCGTTAACAATACGGTTTGCAATACTGAACGTTTTCGTATCGAATAGCCACTTCAGCGTCATAAACTTAGCGCCTAAGTTACTCGACTCGTCACGCGTCATCACAATGTCTGATGAGTCTTGAATATTTTGACCACCTATTTAAACACTGCCCGTTCTACCGTGGATATTAATTTAATCGCGCAAACAACTGTGCTTCGCATTTAGTTAATTAGTGTGCTCAGCTATACTATTATGTATACGATATTAATTGTCTCCTACGCAGGGATTTTTAAAGTTTTCGGGGTGGACGTTACGAATATTGTAATGTTGTCTTACCGCGTATCGATGTCGAATCACGTAGTTGTCGCGCTACGACATGTTGACACTTAAACTTTGATGTTTTCATAACGGTCAAATTTCGCGAAACGGGCTCCGTGATTAACGGAAATTAATCACGAGCGTGCCGAGAGTGTGTGTTTATTGTTCTTTTAGAATCGGTCGGTGATCGCCTTTGCGATGTGTTATGTGTAATATTATTATTAGGTTAGATACCTATGGAATAAAATGCAACACGAAATATCAATATTTATTTGCGGAATAAAAATACGTTCACACCTCGTGAATGTTTTAATGCCGCGGGCTCACGAAGTACGTTAAATAAAAACGTTCGTTTGAAAAGTGGTTGTGACGAATGTTGAATGTGTGCTGACATACGTATGCTCATTATTTTCGCGAGCTGGAATCCAATTCATAGTTTACATTCATTTTTATTTCATTTTTTGTTATAAACATTTTATAGTTTTCATTTTTATTTTTTATCTCACTGATATAAAACGATAAAAAAAACTGAACATTAACGCGCACGCACACTTTTAACATCTCGATTAAAAATTGTAATTATCATGTCGGTACTCTATAACCACACACACACTTTAGTACGATACACGAGCAGTAGTGTATATACTATATACTCGTAGTAATGCAATGAGAGATTTTTTCCTCCCCCATTCTAACGGATGCTTTTGATAATACACTTCTTTTATACATTGTCGTTAATAATTTCTCGGACGCGAACGACGGGAACATTACGCTTTTCGAACCGTTCTATTTTGCAAACACTTTGCCGTGTCAAACAATGGATAATCGAAGTCGCACTTGTACAATTAGGTAAATAATTATTTGTCAATGGCGGAAGTTAAATCGGACGATAAAGCGAACAACTACGCTCACCACGATTTACATTTCGAGTGGCAGTAACATAAAACTCACTGTATTGACATTTTTCCACCTGATTGTCGTAAGTGTTTCAAATTATTAAAACGGAACACGACTTAGCAAGCTGTAAAACGTGTATTGGTACGTATTGAAGCTTTATAGTTTAGGGTCGTACCAGCCGATCGGGACACGAGGAAAATTCCCGGTAGGCCTTTTTCAAAGGAAATATTTGCTTTTTGTAAAGGCAAACGTCATTCATAAACATATTACGGTTGTATCCACGAACGATGTTTTTGCTTTAAACATTCGTTTGACAAACAATTTGACCGAAGATCATTTTTGAAAACTATGAAGTTATTATGTATAAATGTATTTTAAGATATAGATATTTGTTATGATTAGCACAGTTGTCAATAAATCAACTGTAGATTTTAAATAATAAAATTTTCGTCAGGTGACCTCGTGTTAATCACTCCTTAAACATAACTGGGTAAGCTTATAAATACTATTATCGTGACGGATCAGTAGAACACGCATGGCTTTCTATTGTATTTAATACAAAAAATGAAGCAAATTATTCTCATAAAGATATTTTAGTGAAAATGATGATGATAATTGAAATATTTTTTTTCACAGCCCTGGAACCATTAATTTTTCAGGGAATTTTTTTAATATTCGACCGATGCGGTCCTTTAGTCTTCTAGTCGTGCGCACACTGATATAAAACACAAAATTATAACGCTTCTTGGCGCGTATAATATTGTTATAATAATAATAATAATAATACGTGAGACGGCAGCGGTGGCGTTGATGTAGACGCCTCGGAGTCATCAATTAGATGGGAAGAGAACGAATTCGATTATCGTTGTCGTAGCTCGAGCGTGCGTCAAGGACCCTCGTCGTCGATTGAATCGACGGACCCGAGCACTTGGTTCGCGAGGGAGGCGTTTAACGATAGAAGCGATTGGCCCCGGGTTGAAATTTTTAAGGGAAATGTATTTTCAGCTTTCTCTTTCGTTCTCTCCCTCTCCATGTCTCTCGTTAAAGAGAAACGCAGCACCGTGTGGTGTATAAATGTACGCGTAACGCTGAGGGCTATTTAAAATTCTAAAGCCCTTTTTAAAATCGTCTCCGGGGGAAAAAAAATGGTACGGCATTTTTCACGTCGCCCCGGGCCGCGCGGCGACGATCAAAAGGTTTCGTACCGAAATAACAGCGATACACCCCTATCGCTTACAGGCACGTAATACTGGAACTGTCTAGGAATAACCATCGTATCGGCCGAGTGCAAGATGTATACCGATAATCGTATACGTTAATTTCGGCTTATCGCGCGCGCGGTTATATTGCACTGGAAACGGAGTGCGAGCGAGAGAGCGCACGTTTCCGTCCGAAGTTTCGGTGGAAGCGCGCGCGCGTGTACACCAGTGCACCGTGTGTGTGTGTGTGTGCGTGTGTATCGAAAAACCTATATAAGGTAATTGGGTGGTGTCGGCGGCGTATGTGAGAGCGACGGCGGTGGCTGCGGCAGCACCGACGGCGGTGGTGGTTTAAGACGGGGCGAGGAGTTACAAGGTGGTGAAGGGACGGCGGCGG